>OZ024879.1:50028455-51301992 GCA_964017185.1 Rugalucina vietnamica | reverse complement strand
CCGCGTCATGAAATAAGAGCTGTCGCAGGACAGCGTGCTCGACTGCTTCTGACCTTTGTCAAACATAAGGCCAAACCCGACCAGTAACCCAAAGCATTATGCTCATACATCTTTTTGCCTTGATGCAATAAGGCAAAATCACTGAACCATTAAAGTTAACTATAACTACCTAAGATTTAGAGGTCTCACTCATATTGTGAAAGAAGTTTGTTCATATACCAACTGAGTGCCAAGACACAAGGCAAAATCACTGAACCGTGAAATAAGGTCACACTGACCTATAAGTATTTCAGGGTCAAAGGCCTAGTGATACTTACTCATAATGTGAAAGAAATATGATCATATACCCATTTAGTGTTGAGATATAAAGCAAAATCACTGAACCATGAAATTAGGTCATAGTGACCTATAAGTATGTTTGGATTAAAGGTCTGGTCATACTCATTCATAATCAGATAGAAGTATGAAAAAATATCAACTGAGTGTCGAGATATAAGGCAAAATCAATGAACCATGAAATTAGGTCACAGTGACCCAGGAATACTTTACGGTCAAAGGTCTTGTCATACTCATACATATCGTGAAAAAAGTATGTCCATATACCAATTGAGTGCCGAGATATAAAGGAAAATCACTGAACCGTGAAATTAGGTCATATTGACCTAGGACTACTTTAGGGTCAAAGGTCTTGTCATACGCAAACATAGTGTGAAAGAAGTTTGTTCATAAACCACTTGAGTGCTGAGATATAAGGCAAAGTCACTGAACCGTGAAATTAGGTCACAGTGACCTATGAGTATATTGGGGTCAAAGGTCTGGTCATACTCACTCATAATCTGAAAAAAGTATGACCAGAGGACCAATGGTCCTGATATCGCTCACCTGAGATTTTGTCTTTGATCAATGACCTTTGGCTAAGGCAATATTAGTCAATTAACGTAAAATGTAAACTTGACCTTAAATACTCACATAATTATTAACTCTATAGACTGTCTGTCTCTACCAACTTTCAGATCTTTCTGGCAATATTTAGGGTGCGTTCATTTACCAGAATGGACATAATTACCGGAATGGACTACCGGAATGGACATTATGCTATGGCTCTGGGTGCTTTTAATGTATTTACTTGCATAAAATGTACTTCTGTAGTCGTATGAGTAGTTTGCATCAGATAAAATTCATCTAAGTATAGCAAAATTTACTTCCCAGGGTGGTTAGGGAAGCTCAGAGGTGGGGTCTGGGATAGGGCCACTGTTCATAGGTTTCTTTGATTGAAATATATAGAGATCACCAGTGGTTGTTCTATAGCAAACATATGGATATATATAGAAGTAGAAATGAGTAAAATGTGCTGGCACTGTGACGGGGACCTATATAACCATATATGGGCACCTGACCCAGGCTACCCGACCGTAAGGAACACAATTTAACTAATTATCGTTAAATTCTATAACTTATCACTGTATGTATATATTCTAGGCCAGTCTGTCCTCGAAAACCAAATGAAAAGTACTCAATGACACATATAAATGTCCATTCCAGTAGTCCATTTCGGCAATCAGGTCCATTCCGGTCCATTCTGGTATAGGAATGCACCGCAATATTTGACCTTTCTGTTTTAATCAACAGTTTCGTAGGTCAATTTCAACCCAAGGTCATGATTTATACCAGAGGACCATTGGTCCTGTAAATGCTCATATAAGACCCTAATAGATAGCTATCGCCTGTTCCGGGAGGACATTCTGGTGCACCCAAAGCCTCTGTAGAATGTTGGTTAAGCTACTCCTCAGGATCCTGGATTCGATCCCAGGCTTCTCCAGTTTTTCTGATAAGGCTTTAAAAGAAGGTTTTGCTTTTAGCTCTTGAGTGGAATATAAAACTTAAATGAAATCAACTGACCAAATCTGATGAAACCATTTACCTTAATTACCACTTGGTGCCTCCTTTGATTTCGAGCGCAGTGTTAGGCGCCTCTCAAAACTAATTAAAGCCCAATAACAGTAAAATATATTGCTGAGCATTCAAAGATAGTAGTTCAGCAGTAGTTCTATCTATTCTATGTTTTGGTATGGATTTTGGCCACCTTTAAGGAAATAGCTACTACATTTAACTCTGCTTATTATACTATGTTCTCTTTAACCAGTACCTGTTTTTGTAAATTTGGTTGTTTCCCATATGGGATTTTGTGAGACTTTGTTCTCATTGTGCCAGTTCTTGATCATAGCTTTAATGCCTTCTACTTCTCTGTCCTGCCATACCCAACTTTGTAATCAATAGGTCAGAATCAACCAACTGTCATCATTTTAACGGTACTACACAGGTAAGCAAAATTAGTTGCTGCAAAAGGAGTTTCAGTGAAAACACAACTAGTGTCGCTTTCTAATATTTTTTATTCATTGAACTACAGTACACTGAATCTTATAGTTCATCTATCAAAATGTATTTACTTTAGACACTTATTTTTAAATAAAACACAAAGATACTACATGATAAGGGCTACTATAATCTAATGACAACAATTTAAAAGGTGATTATAAAAGATGAAGAAACTTAATCATGAATCTTAATAATCTTGGGTAATCTAGTATCTTATTGTAGATGTAGAAGTAATGAGACTGTGTCTATAACATTAACAGTTAGAAAACATTCCAAGTCTGGACTTATGCATGTAAAATTTCTGTGGCTTAAATAGATACCTTGTAAAATCATTGTAAATGTATAGTTTTACACAATCTATTAACAATACAAGACTACATCATAGAGAATAGGACAAATAATGACACATTTTTAATGGGCAATATGTTTATAAACTTGTCAATAAAATTAAGATTGTATGACAGTTTAAACAAAATGAAATATATGTACTGATAGTATATTTCTAATATTCATTCAATCCAGCATAATGTTCATTTTTGTTTAAATTATATACATAATTGTAAATAATAAATACTTTTGACCAGTATTTATGTACATTATCAACACAGAATCAAACTCTAAGTCACTATGCTTTTGTGAAGCAATACAACCATTCACTAATGTACAGAATCTTTACAATAAAAAAGACCACTCCCACTAACTGTTTATCAATATATTGCAATAATGTCTTTTTACAAAACATTGCATAATTTGCATTAATATATAGTGAAAAGCATATCCTCTTGCCAAAAATTTATAAAACAAATATAAAACTATATAGCACTTGTTACATCAGTTATCACCATATCATTACAATGAAATTTTCACAATGCATCTAACTGCCTGCTTCAATGTTATTAAAAAAAAGTAATATACTGCATATTTGAGATTCTACTCAAATCATATGTTATAGTCACAGTCTCTTTAATTCTAACATCTTGTTTGAGAATACATGTATTTTTACATGTTCTTTATACACAAATTATATATATCACTATAACAACAGTTACTGCATTTTACCATAGTGAAATTTGCTATTAATAATACATAACTTTATGATACTTTTTACAGCCTAAATGTAACAATAATGATAAAAGAATTATTTTGTTCTTTGTTTTGGTTAGAGTTGAGGTTTAATGTCTCTCTCAAAATCTTTTCAGTTATGCCTAAATAGAACAACTACTTCATAAGTACTAGACCAATACTTTGGTGATTACAGCTTCTTCTACAAATATATGACACCTCAAAGAGATGGCTCTCGCTCCAGTTCTAAGGTCTACTACTGAGCCTCCACACTCCCTATTCAGGGAGTAAAAAAGTAAAGCTGAGATCCTTTAAGAGCAGTAATTAAGCCTCAATTCAAAAATAATTCATTACTGATACAGAACATTAAGTATGCCACTGTGAACTAATTGTAAGAACTCACCATAGTGCCAAAAAATGACTGAAATGAATATGATTGGATGTAATGTTACACTTAAACAGAGAGAGAGAAAAAAATTAAACAGAAAAAAAAAAGGTGGCAACCCCAATAATAAGCTAAACCACCTGATTCAATTCCTAGTGGGGTTACGCCTACATTTTTAATGATTTCCACAAAGACCAAAATTCTCAATTCTACTCTGAAATGACATACAATTCGGAAGATTTTAGTAATACTGAGACAAAGCAATTTTAGTTGCTAGTCCTAGTCAACAACAATACATGTATTTAGCTCATTTAAATTTCCATGTTCTTGCCGAGTTGTAAAGTTGCCATGTAACTTGAGGGTGCTATCTTTATTCTGATTTTTGTACTTCATAACTTCATTCATGTTCAGCATCATTCATTTGAATATCTATTTGTCTATGGCACAATATATTAGTTTATGATCAGACCAATAAGCCTCAATGACATCACAAAGCCCTTCAGAATTTGAAAATATCAAATCTAGTACTGATCCAGAGTCCGTTGTACATTGCTTGATTTGCTGCATACACCCAAATAATGTCTCCACAAAATCCACAAACCCTGTACTGGTACCATCTATCTGTATGTTGAAGTCACCTAATATGACTAATTTAGCATTCAGATCAATAACAGGCCTAAGATGACAATTAAGATCTTTTCTAAAATCTGTCTGTGAACTTTTTGGGTATTTGTACAACACAACAACTTGAACATAACTTCGTTGAATGCTGAAAGTGTTAGTGAATATGAATTCAAATGACTTGCATTGCATTTTAACAACTTTCTGAATCTGCAAGTACTCCTTTACATACAATGCAAGTCCATGATATGGTCTGTTGTTTGTCTCTTTTACTGTGTCATCAAGTCTAATAAGTCTGAACCGTTTCAGGGCAAAATGTACATTTTCATCCCTACTACATAACCTTGTTTCAGCAAATCCAATGATATCTGCTGCCAACACATTTGGTTCAAATTGGACATCCTTATAATGTTTATGCAAGGATCTAGCATTGTTGAATGCAATTTTGGTTTTGTCTGATCCGATTTTATACAGAGGAACATAACACAGTTCTAAGGCAGCATCTGTGCGTAGCCTTTGCATCTCTATAGTCACATCATCATCTAGCGCCATAGCAGCTTCATTCATATTCAGTATATATAAATCTTCCAGCTTTTTCACTCTACTAAATGCAACATAGTGAACGTGTGGTATTTTCTTTGTTACAATCTGGGACAAATCAACAACTACCTTGTCAACTGTTGCACCTTCAGCTTTCCAGACTGTTTTACCTGAAGCTGGTGTCACTGGGAACTGGCTTCTCTGAAATGTTTTGTAGTTCACTATAAATGTTCGTTGTGTTTCAAATACAGGTGTCCAGTCTGAATGAATGCTTGAATTGTAGAATTTCTTGTTTTTCTCACGTGTTGCTCTACCAACCCGAGGGTCATCAAACAATACCCAAATAATGCTAGGACGGTTAGTTCCTTCCATCCACCTGAAGTCAACATGTTTTACTACACCAGTAGCACCATTAGTTAAACCATCTTCTACATCTACATTAGCTGTATGAACAACAATCATTCCAACAACTACAGTCAATGATTTCTTTAGCTGGCCTGTTTGTCCATAGTCCTTTGGGAGATTATCAATCAAGGACTGGTGCCTGCTGGCAGGAATGTTTGCTGAGACAACACTGTCATGGCATGGAATCACAAACTTTTCTCCAGGCAACTGACTCAAAATAGTGTCATTGTGTTTGTCTACATAACAATTCATAGCAAACAAATGAAGGGCATCCTTTGGATAGTCACCAGTTTCACGGTCAACAACACGGGTCTGCAGCTTTTGTTTGTCTTCCTCTGTCATTTCATTCAATCGAAGTCGATTTAATAACTGTGCAAATGCTAGATCGTCTTTCTGTCTCATGATATCAACCAATTCGTACATCGTAAAGAGCTCTTTCCATAAGTTCCTTCCCAGTGAAGATGCTCCCTTTTTCAAATCAAGACATATCAAGTAATCACCTACTGGCTTAAGCTGGAAAAGATCCCCAACAGCAATAACACTTAAACCACCAAAAACTTCTTTTGTTCCCATCAGCTGCTGTAAGCGAGTGTCAATAAAGCTTAGTGTCATGTTGCCTACCATTGATATTTCATCAATAATGATAATTTTCAGATGTCGGTACTTAATTCTGAATGTATTTAACTCATCAGCTGAAAGATGATTTGTGCCCTTTTGATACATTTTCCTGTGAAATGCAGAGCAAATAGTTTGGCCACTAATATTAAATGCAGCAAAGCCCATGTACGCACACAGCAGAATTCTTTTTTCATCTGGATTTTCTCCATCTTTCAAATTCAAAATCCTGAACAGACTTTGATAAAGTGCTCGAATCACTACTGATTTACCAACACCTGCCCCTCCTGTTAGGAAAGCGTAGACTGGTTCATCTTTACACTTAATCCAGTGCACAATATGATTAAAGAATTCTCTTTGTCTCAAATTAAGACTTCTGAGTAGTCCTAAGTATTCTTCTTCTGGTAATAAAATGCTGTTAGTTTCTACTGGGGGTACTGAGCAAGTTGACTGTAGTTCTATTCCAATATCATAATGTCTCTGCTCTACAACTCTACTTGGGTTAAAACAAACAAACTTTTCTGATTCTCCTGACCCTTCTTCTTCTGCCTCCCTATTTTCTTGCTCTGCATTTGGTGCAATTTGATCATAGTCCCTTTCCTCAGCTTCCATCATCTGCCTTGCAAGCTCAAGCTCTTCAGCATGATGCTCATATTCATTTCTTTTGGATATCAATGATGTCTGTACAGAGTTATAATGAGCTTCATATGTGCCAAAACAACCAATTAAATCTTTTAGTTCATTTCGCCAAGGTACAAAAAGCATTAGCTGCTCTCTGAAGTAATTTTCTGGATCCTTTTTCTGGTTGTATTTAACATACCTTATTATTCTTGGAACTTTTCTTTTCTTGTATTTTGTTCCATTCTTTGCTTTGAACAGCAAATCTGAAGTTTTTGTGTCACTTTCATCCAAACTTTCATGACCTTCATCTTCAGAGCTACTGACGAAACTGTCGTCATCATTAGTATCATCAAATTTCTCTGGTAGTTTATTTCCTTTCGGATAAATAACATCAATCTTTGAAACATAATCAGCCAGGCAAAACTTCCCAAGCTGCCTTGGTCTTTTAGAATACCTCTGTATGACATTTTCTGATTCTATATCTGTAGATTCAGCAGGAAGTTCATCAAGAGCAGCTTTTGGCTTCAGCAGGAAGATTCTTTCTTCAGGTATAGATGTATTGATGAAAACAATATCCCTTGTGCACTTTGTCAAAGGTATTTGCAGATCAAGATAAACTGCCTCTTGAGCACTAACCTCCACACAGTTTGAAAATACATTCCCAATATGCCGGACTTGTTTTTTAAGGTCAAGGTTTCCTCTTCTAGCCTCTTTTGCTGCTGCATCAAGTTGTGCACTCATTCCTCTTTGTGATTTACTTATATAACCAACTATATATGAAGCACATCCATATGGTTCAAGAACAATCTGAATGTCAAGATTAGCTTTCCAGGCAAGAAGTATGTTTTCATTAAATGGATTTATCCTCATTTCCTTTGTTTTACGTTTTAAGAAAACCTTCGGTGCTTTCAAAGAGCTTCTGATGCAACAAATGTAGTCTTCAAAGTCCATTTTAGCGATGTTTTGTAGAAATTCGTTAAATGTCATATCTTCATTTTCTTTACACTCATTCATCACTTTTTGGAGCTCTGTATTCTTCTTTTTGTACTTGTCAACATTCTCCTCAAGAGGGTACAACAACATAGTTCTTGGCAATGGTGGCAATGGAAATCCAAATCGACATATTGGTTTTCCCTTTTTTCTGCAGGTTCTAGAATGTTTGTGACTTTGAAGTTTAACAAGATCTGCTGTCTTCTCATTATCACTACTGCATGTTAGATACTGATCAACAAACTGAATTATTTCCTCTTCAGAGTTTGTTTCTAAAGTTGGAGCATTTTCTACCCAAACAAGCATATGGATATGAGGAGAGCCACGCTGCTGAAACTCAACTCTATAAAAATAGTCACGTACCTTTCCGACTGGCTCACAACTGCTTTTTAGAATAGTATTGAGGAACTCTTGTACCCTATGATCAAAGTACCTTGAACATGTAACTGGGTCTTTCTGGACAAGCTTTGTTTTCTGTTGCCAAGTTAGCTTTTCTAATTCCTTTTCAGAATATTCAGTGCCATCATTCAATTTTGCTAACATCTTCAACAGATCTGTCCATCTAGTATCAGCAGCTGACAATGACATAAACCAAGTAGGCAAGGAAAGTTGTCTAATCATTGCAAAAATGTCTTTCTTGCGCATTTCCAAATAGGCTGGAGAATTTCGCAGCTGGCGAAATATATAGTAACCTTCATCAAGATTTACAAGTTTGTCCAAATAATTGGAATCTCTAGCTTCAGCTGCTGTGATTTTTTGGCCTCTTTTTTTACACCTTCTAATGGCTAAGTTGACTTTGTCACTTATTTGTTTCATCTGTAGCTTTTTATGTTTAAAGAATATATTGGGAACTGACTGTGCAGCTCTCCTGTCAACACTTCGTAATTCCCACTTTACAATGTCACTGTAATGAACTGGCACTACCCTTTCATCCTTGCTGGGCGGGGTCTGGCCACAAAATATTGTTGGAAAGCATAAGTACTCAGCCTCTTGATCTTGATATAAGCTTAATGGATGTTGTCCTTCACCTGGTGCAAAAGTGAACACTTTATCATATTTATTGTCAATATCAGCATCATCCACTAATGTATCTATATTTCCAACATGATCATTAACATCAATCTCACTGTAATGATCAGATTCATAGTCAGTAGCCTCTTCAATTGCATTTTCACAACTTTTATCTTGTTCCTGCTTTTCATTTTCTGTACTACTTCTACCCGTGGATTGCTCTTTTGACACTTCCAAAAATTCTCTGACTGTATCCTCAGCACTTTCAGTAACTTCCTGAAACCAGCTATCATTAATAACTATGCCAGAATTTTTATATAGTTTGCTATTGTTCATAAGCCAGTGTAATGCAGACAAAACTCTTAATGGTCTTACATTTTCTTTGAAATCCACCTTCTTGTATGACAATTTCTTTTTCAGTTGGATGGCAACTGTAAAATTTTCATCCATTGGCCTTGGGAGACAGTTTATAGTGGGCTGAATGTCAACAGGTACATTTATAACATTTCCTTTCAAAGAATATTGACCACCACGTGGCAATTCCCTAATCTGCATAAATGGGATACGCAGGGCTATTAACCTTTCTTCTAGCTGATGTAAATTGAGCTCTGGAGGCTTGTCTGGCCATTTCATGCCATTAGCAACTGATAACTTTGGAATTTTACTATCTTTCAGGGCACTCAAGCAGGTATGACAAATCCATTCTTCATTTCTTAAAGATGTCAAACCTGTACAATGGAGTCTTTTACTTTCTGCTGAAATATGGGTGTTCTTTAACATTGAAACACTTTTCCTGAACCATGTCTGATGGCAACATGAACAAGCATATATAGGTCCAATAGAGATATCTGAATGGAATTGTTTGATAGCATTTTCAATATTTTCAAAATGTTTATGATGAGGTTTTGAAACAGTATCTGTGTCATGCTTACATCTTTTTCTAGGAACATTTATCTCTGAATTATCTTCAATTTTTCTTTTTTCCTGCCTTACTTGTTGCTTCTTAATTCTCTCACATTCAAGAATATAAGGGTTTTCCCTTGCCTTCTTTTTAGATGCATTCTGGTATACTCGCTCACGTGCTCTAAAAGCCTGATTTTCCCTTGCTATTTGCTTTGATTTCCTTTCCTTTGTTTTGAATGCCTGATTTGTCCTTGCAGATTGCTTTGATTCTCTTTCTTTTGCTTTAAATACAGGGTCTTTTCTGGCTGCTCGCTTCGATTCCAACTGATACACAATTTCTTTGGCATTTAAATCAGGATTGGCTCTCACAGATTGCTTTGCTATTCTTTCTTTTGTTCTGAAGACAGGGTCTTTTCTTGCTGATTGCTTTGCTATTCTTTCTTTTGTTTTGAAACCAGGGTCTTTTCTAGCTGATTGCTTCGATTCCAACTGGTACACAGTTTCTTTGGCCTTAAAAACAGGATTGGTTCTCCTATATTGCTTTGATATTTTTTCTTTTGTTCTGAAGACAGGGTCCTTTCTTGCTGATTGCTTTGATTCCAACTGGTACACAGATTCTTTGGCCTTAAAAACAGGATTGGTTCTCCTATATTGCTTTGATATTTTTTCTTTTGTTCTGAAGACAGGGTCTTTTCTTGCTGATTGCTTTGATTCCAACTGGTACACAGTTTCCTTGGCCTTAAAAACAGGATTTGCTCTAGCAGTCTGCTTTGATTGTTTTTCTTTAGCTTTGAATGCTGTGATTTGTCTACATTTTCTTCTATAAAGTTTATAATACTCCATGCGATTTTTCTTCCTTTTTTTTCCTAATGCCGCCTTTGATTCTTCAATTGATATGCTTGAAATTCTACTTCGTTTTAATTGTGCTTTGTGAGCTTGTCTCAACCTTTGATCATTGAAGTAAGCTTCCATATTTCTATCCATTTGATCTTTAAAACTTCGTGTTTCTTCAGTCATTTTAATTTTGATAGGTAAGAAGTCAAACTGTAAGTTGGTGTTGGTATCCAAATTTAAACTGTCATAAAATGCATACATATATGTAACTAAGTCATTGATACTTGTGAAAGTTATCAAACAGGACGTACCATCATTTGACGAAAGTCCATTTTCTCCATGGGAATGAGAATCAAAAAATACATACATGTCATTCTTTCTAAATACAGCAGAGCATATGGCTCCAATAGTTAAGAGCCCTGATGTTGCATACAAAAAGACGGATTGCAATACTTCGTGAAGTGTTGGCAAACCAAGATTTTGAGTATCAAGAAGCACACCACTTACAATAGGCAATTTCTCAGATGTAAATTTTCCTATCTCTACCTTAAAGTCATCTGGAATTTCTTCTAAAGTCAGCAGGTGGTTAACAAATTTTCCATCCTCTCTTAATTTTTTTATAACACTTTGATACAGAACATCTCCCTCACAAAGCACCTTGTCTAATATAGAGCTTTTTTCGGTATCAAGGCATGAAGAGTATGACAGCATACATAATGCGTTACATGTGCATTGATATCCTCTTGATTGCTCAGAAAATCTGACATCATTCTGGTGAAAACTTCCAAAGACCAAATCACAGGCATTCCACAATTGTACCGATGATTTTACTGCTTGGTAACACACCACATCATTATCTAATCCCGGTTCTGATGAATCTCTGTTGACATGAGGCTGTGCTGTAATGTCTTTCTTATGCCATGCATGTTGTTGGAACATTGTTTTTTGTGAACAAACCGTTATATCCTGTCTTTCAGACAAATTTTCAATGTTTCTTGATTGATAATCAGCATCCACACCAGGAAAAGTATCGAGAAATACTGCATCAAAATCTGTCTGTACATTTGATTTAACATTTTCTATGAGCTTGCTGAGATCAATAACTAACTGTTGAAACTCATTTGTATTTGCCTGATTGTCTTTGTTAGCCCTTTTTTGTTCTGAATCAAGACTTGTCAATAAAGCATCCTCTAACAAATCATTATGCTGAAACTCAGTCTGTTTATTTTGTATATTTTCACCTTCTAATTCAGTGTTGTATACTGACTGTTTTTGATTATATGCCTGTTTCTTTTCATGTATAAACACCGGCATCTTTTCCGGACTTAGTGCCTGCATCTTTTCAGGTCTTAATGCCGGCTTCCATTCCGGACTTTGTGCCCACTCGCTGATGGGACTAAATGCCGGCCTCCTTTCCGGACTTTGTGCCCACTCGCTGATGGGACTTAATGCCGGCCTCCTTTCCGGACTTTGTGCCCACTCGCTGATGGGACTTGTCGATGATTCATACTTACCTGTCCTCCAGTCTGTCCTCTTGCTCTTTGACTTTTTCCACCCTTTCCTCTTAGGCATCTTTACTCAATCTGAAAATATAAAAGAAGACACCATTTAGCAAGACACATTAACTAACATTAACTCCCAACAGTACTGGTTAAGCATGGGAAGCATTGGTTCCATCCCGACATGACTGAAAATGTGTTGACTGGGATGTTAAGCAAACAAAATAAATAAATAAATAAAATATATATTTTCCTTGTGAAAAAAAATGGACCCAATTCTTCTGAGTAGGAGTAACTTTTTAGGGTTAATCACATATGGGGGAAACAAACTTAATTTTAGTTTTGGCAGGGTGAGGGGTGGGCAGAGGGGGGGGGAGGATTTAAACAAAAACAAACACATTTATATTTTTGCATTTATTCCATTACATCATCATATAACAATATATTCACCTCTTCCATGCCTCCAATACCCAATCCCCTACCACCCCTATGAGAATCAAATTAAGTTAAAATGGAGGAAACAAAATGTTCAAATATATGTTATTTTTAATCTTTTCTGAAGGAAGTTTTTGTTTATAAATCTACTTTAAACACAGCTAGAACTTTTTCTCAGTTCAATAAAATTATATATGATGAATAAATTTTCAATCTGCATTTTATTTGTATATTATACTCACCCTCATAAAGTACCATTTCTAATAGTGAACTTTATTCTACATCAAGGCAAACTGAGTATGCCAATGCATGTGCACTTATAACCTCTAGACTGTTCGGAAAAAGTTTGCATCATTTTGATGAACACTTCTAAACACAATGGTACTTAAATAATCTGAAGAATGGTTATCTGAGATTTTTGTGTTCGAAGTATTAGGCAGATTTGTTTCATGACTATACACAGAAGCATTTTCTAGTTAATAATTGTACTGTAATTCACAGTGTCATCATTTCTTGAATTAGTGCCTGTATTATTTCAGGACTTCATGCCGGCATCATTTCCGGACTGTCATTTGCATGTATTCTTTAAAGTCTTTATGCCGGCTTCCTTTCCGGACTTGTTGCCCACTCGCTGATGAGACTTGGTGCCCACTCACTGATGGAACTTGTTGCCCACTCGCTGATGGGGCTTAATGCTGGCTTCTTTTCCACACTTTGTGCCCACTCACTGATGGGACTTAATGCCGGCCTCCTTTCCAGACTTTGTGCCCACTCGCTGATGGGACTTGTCTATGATTCATACTTACCTGTCCTCCAGTCTGTCCCCTTACTCTGTGAATTTTTCAGGTCTGAAAATATAAAAGAAATCATTTAAATCTAAGCATCTACACCAAAAAAGCACTGTGTTATGCATCAAAAGCTACCAAGTGGATGCACAAATCAGCTGCAAAAACCCACAGACTCTTCATGTGACCTGGAAAATTTAACAATTTTTTTTGCTTCCAAATGAAATTCATTTTTGACTAATCAAATTTTCAACGGCTCTTGATTGATAATCAGTTCCACACCAGGAACAGTATCAAGAATACTGCATTAAAATCTGTCTGCACAATTGAGCATGTCGGACATCTTGGTCAAGTGACCTGGACAATTTACATAGTTTTAGGTCCCACTTTCTAAGGAGGCTCCACATGCAGTTTGGCTTTGATTGGCCAAGCAATTTTCGACAAGAGGATGCCTGACTATTTCTATCAATTACATTTATAAAAGCCCTGAGACAGGGGCAGATAACCCCCTGGGACTAAGAAGATTTTTAAAGGTTTTGCTATATATAGCCATGGCGGCCATCTTGGTCATATGACCTAGACCATTTATCCAAACTTTCGTTCACCCTTCCTAAGGATCCTCTGCACAGTTGGCTTTGATTAGCCAAGAGGTTTCGGAGAAGAAATAATTTGAATATTATGGTCATATACATGTATACAGCCTCAGGGCAGAAGCAGACAACCCCTTGGGCCCATAATATTTTCAGAAGCATAAATCTTCTGTCCGTTTGCTCATTCCTAGCAAGTTTTCGGACATTAAATTACATTTTCATATTTTCCCCCATTCAAATGAATGGGAAACCTAACATGACCTTGCCATTACATAGTTCAAGGTCATCACAGGGTCATGATTTATACAAACTTTGTAGAGCTCCATTGCCTGATGCTTCATGCCAAGTTTTAAAATCATAGGCCTTCTGGTTCTGAAAAAGAATTTTTTTAAACATTTTTAAAGGTTTTTGCTATTTATAGACATGGTGGCCATCTTGGTCATGTGACCTTGACCATTTATACAAACTTACATCCACTCTTCCTATTGATGCTCCACATAAAGTTTGGCTTTAATTGGCCAAGCGGTTTCAGAGAAGAAGATGTTTGAATATTATGGTCATACACATGTATATAGCCCCGGGGCAGGGGCAGACAACTGTCTGGGCCCAAAATATTTTCATTTACATAAATCATCTGTCCATTTGCTCATTCCTAGCAAGTTTTTTGACAATATATGACATTTTACTATTTTTTCATGGGCAGCCTAAGTTGACCTTGCCATAAAAAAGGTCAAGGTCATCCCAGGGTCATGATTTATACAAACTTTGTAGAGCTCCATTGCCTGATGCTTCATGCCAAGTTTCAAAATCATACGCCTGCTACTTCTGGAGAAGAAGATGTTTTAAGGTTTTTGCTATTTATAGTCATGGCGGCCATCTTGGTCATGTGACCTTAACCATTTATACAAATTATCATTCTCTCTTCCTATTGATGCTCCACATAAAGTTTGGCTTTAATTGGCCAAACGGTTTCAGAGGAGAAGATGTTTGAATATTATGGTCATACTCATGTATATAGCCCCAGGGCAGGGGCAGACAACCCTTGTGGCCCAAAATATTTTCATAAACACAAATCATCTGTCCATTTGCTCATTCCGAGCAAGTTTTTTACCAATATATGATTTTTTCCTATTTTTTTCCCATTCAAATTCATGGACGGCCTAAGTTGATCTTGCTAAAAAAAGGTCAAGGTCATCCCAGGGTCATGATTTATACAAACTTTGTAGAGCTCCATTGCCTGATGCTTCATGCCAAGTTTTAAAATCATAGGCCTACTAGTTCTGGAGAAGAAGATTTTTTAAGGTTTTTGCTATTTATAGCCATGGCGGCCATCTTGGTCATGTGATCTTGACCATTTATACAAGCTATCATTCACTCTTCCTAATGATGCTCCACATAAAGTTTGGCTTTAATTGGCCAAGCGGTTTCAGAGAAGAAAATGTTTGAATATTATGGTCATACACATGTATATAGCCCCGGGACAGGGGCAGACACCCCTCTGGGCCAAAAATATTTTCATAAACATAAATCAACTGTCCATTTGCTCATTCCTAGCAAGTTTTTTGCTATTATATGACATTTTCCTATTTTTTCCAATTCAAATGCATGGGCAGCCTAAGTTGACCTTGCCATAAAAAGGTCAAGGTCATCCCAGGGTCATGATTTATACAAACTTTGTAGAGCTCTATTGCCTGATGCTTCATGCCAAGTTTCAAAATCATAGGCCTTCTGGTTCTGGAGGAGAAGATTTTTAAAGGTTTTTGCTATTTATAGCCATGGCCGCCATCTTGGTCATGTGACCTGGACCATTTATACAAACTTTCGTTCCCCCTTCCTAAGGATGCTCCACGTGAAGTTTGGCTTCGATTGGCCTTGTGGTTTCAGAGGAGAAGATCTTTGAAATTGTGAACGACGGACGACGGACGACGGACGACGACGGACGACGACGGACGACGGAGCATGGGTATACTATAAGCTCACCTGTGAGCCTTCGGCTCAGGTGAGCTAACAAAAACTGGTTTTAACATACCCTCCAAATGTCTAGTTATTACCTGGATAGTAGATATTTTCAAGAAACTTTGAAATTGACTTCAACTCAAACTTGAAAATTTTCATTACCCAACCGCAAATTTCTCATGTCGGCGAATTCTTAAGAGCGCTAAATTTTCATTACCGCATTTAACCATTTGATCATCTGACCACTGTGTCTGGTGTGGGTTCGAGCCCCACACGGGCAGATGTGAGACAAGCCAAGCTCTGCTTGTGGGTGTGTCAGGTGTTTTTTTCTCGAGGTTCTCCCGTTTGTGCCCACCCTACTGATTGACCCGTATCATATGAGCTGAAATAATCTTGAACGGGACGTTAAACTATGAGAATTCAAACACAATGTCGTTTTAATTGGCCCTTTCTACTATGCACAGGGTAATCAATATTCACCTGGTGTTGGGTGAACTCTATTAGTATATAATTATAGATATAAATGGTAAAAGAGATCAAACTCCAAGACTGAATTATTTGATTTTCTTTATTTCCCGACTAGTTTCGGTGCATTACCTCAATAAACAACAATGGAGAATGATGACATCAACGTCACACGACGTCAACCTGACCTGCAGTATTCGCATGAGCTTTACTAGGTAACAGTTTTAGCAAGGCTTATACAGGTACTATATAATTATAGTTCATACCTGACCTGCAGTACTCGCATGAGCTTTACTAGGTAACAGTTTTAGCAAGGCTTATACAGGTACTATATAATTATAGTTCATACCTGACCTGCAGTACTCGCATGAGCTTTACTAGGTAACAGTTTTAGCAAGGCTTATACAGGTACTATATAATTATAGTTCATACCTGACCTGCAGTACTCGCATGAGCTTTACTAGGTAACAGTTTTAGCAAGGCTTATACAGGTACTATATAATTATAGTTCATACCTGACCTGCAGTACTCGCATGAGCTTTACTAGGTAACAGTTTTAGCAAGGCTTATACAGGTACTATATAATTATAGTTAATACCTGACCTGCAGTACTCGCATGAGCTTTACTAGGTAACAGTTTTAGCAAGGCTTATACAGGTACTATATAATTATAGTTAATACCTGACCTGCAGTACTTGCATGAGCTTTACTAGGTAACAGTTTTAGCAAGGCTTATACAGGTACTATATAATTATAGTTAATACCTGACCTGCAGTACTCGCATGAGCTTTACTAGGTAACAGTTTTAGCAAGGCTTATACATGTACTATGTAATTATAGTTAATACCTGACCTGCAGTACTTGCATGAGCTTTACTAGGTAACAGTTTTAGCAAGGCTTATACAGGTACTATATAATTATAGTTAATACCTGACCTGCAGTACTTGCATGAGCTTTACTAGGTAACAGCTTTAGCAAAAGGCTTATACAGGTACTATAACCAAAATCTCGGGAAGAGGAAAATACAGGAAGCAGAAGGTTTGGGTCGCGCCCTCTTGGTTTATTTTATTTATGACTTTACGTGCAAGACAACAGTTCATATGTTTCAGTCATGTCGAGAGGGGGGCATTGCTACCTAGGTATTGGCCAATACTCTAGAGAGCTTAAAGTTGTCTTTGATTTGATACTTTACGTTCAAGTCAACAGCTATGGTAATGTAAGGACGTTGTATCCATATTTAGGTTTTTATGTATAAATGGTTTGACTACACTACTTTTCATTGGCAGACTCTGATGTACTAAGCGGTTAACCAGTAATATAGTTAGTTATAAGATTTGCTCGGGACCAGAAGCAGTCTACACATTTCCCACAACACAATGGTCGGAAGTCCTATAGCGTCTTACTCAAGGAAACTACACGGCATAGGAATATGTATATATATCGTACATGAACCTATCGCACCGGAGTTTTTTTTACTCTGCAACTTGGCAACCGTGCTCCCAACAAATGATACCTTGGTTGGCGCTCAGTATAAGTAAGCAAACGATGGCCTCACCTCAACCCCCTTCCCCCCAAAACAATAAATAACTAAAATGGCGAAAGGGGCTTTCCCAGAGTTCGTACTCACAAAATAAAAATCTAGATATTTCCATATTAAATGGTTTGTATTAATAACATCAGATAACCTATATTTCACAAAAGGTATGTCATTTTTATCGTGTAATTAAGTTTGACCTTAATTTTATGTCTAACTTTCACGTTTTGATTACTACAGTCATACGCACAGAACAGCACGTTTCATTTCCAAACCAAATAATCCTGCAAAATCTGCAATTTGCATTGATTTCTATGGAAATCAAAATACTTGGATTTTTTTGCAAATAAAGCCGTAAAAGAATAATTCCTAAAGGGTCAAATCGAATATCTGGCCCAACATTTACAACCTGCAAAATGTATAGCCAAAGAACAAAACGTGATCACGAAACCTACGAATCTACCGCCAACAGTCGGTCAGAAAATAAAGAATTTATGAGTGAAGTTCCACAAGCAATGTCTAAGCTTGATGCTTACAAAAAATTACTACAATACGAGTTTACAGAACGAAGTTCTCGCAACGGATATCAGTGCGTTCCTTACATCTAGCAAAACGTTTCTGAATCAAAGATGGCCGCTGTCCGCCGCAGTTTATGTTTGTTGCTAACCATTTTCACATAGACGCAACTTTTGATACTACAGATTCTGATAAAGTGTCAAAACAGTCTTCAAAACACCCTGCAAAACTTGTTGTTTGTTCTTGATGATTCATTGACTAGATACAGATTCACCACGAGGACCGAAGAACTAACTAAATGTTATGAACCACTGCAGAAGCTGAGGGTGAGGTTATGGCCATGTAAAACCGGTTTTAGCCCGCCAGTAACTTTGTGTTACTGATCGTTCCAAGGCGATACCTATTTGGTGGTTCTTTTTGTTTTATGTCTTGGTGTTTAAAATTTTTTGTGCTGTTGGCGCCTTATGTATGTTTTCATATTTTTAGTTAAGTTAAGGTAACTGAGTGGCTACCTATTGGGAAAATAGCTGCTCATTCGGGTTACGATATGTTTCATGGTATAAGTACATGATTGTTAGTTTGGTTTTTTCCCACCTCGGTTTTTGGAGTGGGAATCTTTTTCTGATTGCGCCTTTTCGTGATCTTTGCCTACTTGTACCTTTTCATAATTTTTACAAAGAAGGATTTATACAGTCCAAAATTGTAGTCACATTATTACAGGTGTTCCTTAACTTATTTCCATGTGTATTTTTCTTACTTTGTGATGCGGCCATGTTAATCAGCAAGCCAAGTCATTTTAATTTTGGTCGTCGTCAAGGATGGATGTCTATCTGCATTGCGAGGCCGTCACAGAACACAATCTCAAACCTGCTTACAACAGCCGTGAAAGCAACACGTAGTCTATCAAAACTTCACAACAGAATGTACGGTCAATACAAAAAATTCTCAGTCTAAATGTTTGGATGTGAACGCAGTTTTTGTATCTGAATAGTTTACTGGTGACACGCCAAATGGCATTATTTCACCAGGGGGTTCGGATGGGGGAGAAATTAGTCCCTTGAACGTACGAGTGAAGCGAACTTGGGCACACAATCATCTGACATTCAGCAGTAGAAAACAGAGAGTCAGGGTGGTCATTCCAGTCCCTGATAGTCTGGGGAAAGAAACTACATTTATAGGCCTCTATACTAGCAGCTGGAAGCTGAAATGCCTTGGAGTGACTATTTCTACAACGCATAGTCTTTGGGATAAGGCCATCTGTAGATATTCTGGCTTTACCCTTCAGACCTTTGTATAGCAATATAAGTCGATTATCTGTCCTCCGTTTCTTGACAGATTCTCATTTGAGTTGTTCCAGAATGCCAGTCATACTACCTTCCTCGAAAGTATAATTCCTAGTTACAAATCTTGCGGCACGGTTCTGGACCTTCTCCAATTCCTCCTGGAGGCAATTAGTATGAGGATCCCAAACAGAACTTCCATATTCCAGAACTGGGCGCACCAGTCCTTTATAAGCTGCTTCTTTAACATCTTGGGGGCAAGAAAATAAGTTTCTCCTCAAGAATCCAAGTGTTCTGTTGGCTTCAGTACAGATATTATTGATATGGGTATTCCACTTGAGGTCATTTGTAATTGTTACATCTACATATTTAATGCTATCAACATTTTCCAATACCGTTCTCTCGAGGGTGTACGAGGCCTCAATTTCATTTATCCGCTTATTTGTCAGCTGCATCATGTTGCATTTGTATGCAATATACATAATAAAAAGGTCCGAATTGACCAATGAAAAGTGTCCAAATTGAGGAAAGAAAAATGTCCGAATTGACCACATGAAAGGGTCCAAACTGACCAAATGAAAAGGTCAGAACTGACCAAATATTTTTATTAAGGTCCGAATTGACTCCGAATTTACCAGCGGTCGAAGTCCGAATTGACCAGTAGTTGAGGTCCGAATTGACCAGTGGTCGGAGTTTGAATTGACTAGGGCCAAATTCTTGAAGGTCCGAATTGTTTATGAGCGAATTAGCCATGGTCCGAATTGTCCAATATTTTTATTATGGATGGAGCAGAGGCGGTAAAAGAACGTGGCACGACCGGACCTCGAACCAAGACCTCTCGTTTACCGTGCGAGCACCACCTAGATTCGTCCCCGTATATGCTCGGAACCGACGAGGCAGTCCCTGTGCGAACATGGGACAACACTGAGCCACCAAATATCGCAGGGGCGCCAAATCAAGAAGCAAATCCGCGTGTATTACGTCGCTATGAAGCCGGCTTATATCACAAGGTACTTAGTAAAAGAATGCTTTATACCTATACCCTGTGTCATGGATATATGTGTCATTTTCTATTGCCCTTCTCAGCTGTAAATGTAATTTCTTCAGATTTTAAATTCTGATAATAAAATGCAAATGTACGTAATATCGTCATTAAGTTTTTAGAGCTCTAACAATCAAATCATCCGCCGCATGGGAAAACCAACAATCTGCATAGGCGAAAACAAAAGCGCAGATCAGCTTCGCAGTAACTGATAGTACAATTCCTTTACTCTCTAAATCAATAATTTCCAGCCTCTAACCATCTTCTGTGACTGTACAGCCCGGTTAGCGTCGGACCTGGTTGGAACTCAAATTGTTGGTTTTCTTGCACACAGGCTCAAATTTAATATCGCCATTAAGTTTTTAGAGCTCTAACAATCAAATTTCCAAGAGCCAGGTCATGAAACAACCAGTTTGTGGGGTATGCAAACCCAATGACACCGATCAATTACAAATACTGCAAAGATTATCAGTGTGTGTCACTGCAAAAATCATTTTTATAAAGGAAGCCCTGACGGAGGGGTTTCCTGCGACTCGACTCGACCCGATCTGATCACGCTCATAAGGGATGTTATTCCAGCGTCCGAATGCCTTATATAAGGCCGGGTACGGTACCCAGCTTCGCGGTCATTGGGTTTTGAGGTTTTACTGCAGATATCATGGCGCTCATTAAGGATGTTGGGTCGGTCTTGTTTGTGCTCGTGTTAGCAGGTGAGACTTTCTCTTTCATGATTTAACCGTGCATTTTTATTGTATCGGTACATGCATTTGATTTGAAGTATAAAACATGAGAAATAAATAATATCATAAAAAGTGATTCAGTTTAAACCAGGTGGCAAAGTAGGGGCTCGAAAATAAAACTAAAACTGAGATCCTTTAAGATCAGTGAACATAATAATGACATTACGAAAACACGACCATGCAATATACAGACTTTTTTCACCTGTAAAAATTGAAAATTTTATCAGAAAAATTTTGATAATTTTAACACTCTTGCTCAAAACATACATTGTGGGTACACGTCTAACGAGTACCCACAATGTATGTTTTGGATCAAAAATAAGAAAATTAGGTAAACCCCTGCAAACCCCAGTTTTACTATATAAAAGAGGGGTTTAAGTGGGTATTCATTGCACGGACATTGTTTTCCTGATGAGGAATGGGCCATACCGCGGTTTCGGCTACTCAAGCCTCGTCAATGACCCTATAGGTTTGGCAACATGGAGCTCAAGAGAATTACTGTAATTTCACAAGTTTAAACAGGGTAGTCGATGCAGAGACTAGTATAATCAAAATGGGACAAAAATAATATGTATTAAAGGTTGGTTAGACATTGAATCTAAACCGATAATAATTTTCTGATTTCTCAGAATACCTTCGCGGATCTCAAAGACCAAACGGAAAATATAATCTCCACTATGGATAATGTACGGGGAGACTTTTAAGGCCGCCACACGGCACAACACCAGCTGCAGTAATGGCAAATAGAAATAAAAAATCCCACTTTGGCCTATACAGACATGCTGTTTCCTTGCAAAGCTTAAATCTGCCAAATCATTGGATATTATTATCTGTGAAATCTGCTTGCCTGTGATTGTTTATGGTGGTAACGTTACATTAATGGGGTTTTGAACCTCTTGGCTGCCTAAGCAAAGCGCATCTCTCCTTATAATTATTGCAGAAAGTGAGCTGATTAAGATGAGCTGTATTTTAGTACTAAAATGAGTTGAAAACTACATGTATTTGACCATGGGCAGTTTAGAAACAATTAGAAAATGATATGTAAATTATCAACAAAATATTGTGCTTGCTAAATAATTCACATTTAAAAGTTTTCTGTTGATAAACAGCTACACTGACCAGTTCCATTTTTTCTATAACAAGACGTAGCACAGCAAAGCCTACTTGTCATGTCAGAATGTGTGCGACGCTTTATCCTATCTCCTGGATAATATTTATATTAGATTCGGGACCAAGTTATACAGACAAATTGTTGGAATTCCGATGGGTACAAATTGCGCACCTCTCGTAGCTGATTTATTTTTATATTGCTACGAAAGAGATTTCATGGATTCTCTTAACCATGATAATCAAGCTGATGTTATCGAGGCTTTTAATTCCACTTCTAGGTACCTCGATGACCTTTTGAACATTGACAACCCTTATTTTGAAGGTATGGTCAATCAAATTTATCCATCTGAACTACAGTTGAACAAAGCCAATATCTCGGATACCGAAGCCCCCTTTTTAGATCTACATCTTTCTGTTGCAAATGGATTTGTTTCTTCTAAAATTTATGATAAGCGCGATGACTTTGATTTTGATATAGTAAATTTTCCGTTTTTGGATGGTGACGTTCCTCGTCGTGCTTCTTATGGTGTATACATTTCACAACTTATTAGGTTTGCTAGAGTCTGCAATCATGTTACAGACTTCAACGCTCGAAATAAATCTTTAACGGCCAAACTTCTCCAACAGGGCTATCGGTATCATAAACTTCGAAAAACCTTTTCTAAATTTTATCGTAGACACTATGAATTGATTTCCAAATATAATGTTGGGTTAAAGACGCTTTTAAGTGAGGGTCTTTCGGAGCCAGAATTTTATGGTAACTTGGTTTACAAATTTAAGAAACTTATAGGAAGTAATGATTTTTCTTTTCAGTTCAGAAAAATCATAACACGTTACAGACGTATAGGTTATAACTTGAATGTTATGCGACAGTCTGCATGCTTAGTTTTTAACCCAATCACGGTTGATAACTATGCTGCCTTCTTTAATTGCACGCCGGTGGGTCGGGCGTCAGACTCTATGATGGCCCCGACTTAAAGCTATTCATTTTAGTTGGTTGGGGCCGGAGCTTCTAGTCTGTTGCCTGGCCCACCGGGGTCCAACTGATGTTTTTCTTTAGCTCCGGAGTTAGTAAGTTATTTGGCGCCCAGGGATCTCCATCGTCGGGCAGCTTACTGAATCTGTGAGTCCTGGTTTTTGATTAATCAGGATGTTTATCATGATTTATTTGTTTGTCCTTGATGATTCATTTACTAGTTAGAGATTCACCACAAGGACCGAAGAACTAACTAAATGTTATGAACCACTGCAGAAGCTGAGGGTGAGGTTACGGCCGTGTAAAATCGATTTAAACCCGCCAGTAACTTTGTGTTACTGATCGTTCCAAGTCGATACTTCTGTGGTGGTTCTTTTTGTTTTATGTCTTGGTGTTTAAAATATTTTTTGTGCTGTTGGCGCCTTATGTATGTTTGCATATTTTTAGTTAAGTTAAGGTAACTGAGTGGCCACCTATTGGGAAAATAGCTGCTCATTCGGCTTACGAAATGTTTTCATGGTATAAGTACCTGATTGTTAGTTTGGTTTTTTCCCACCTTGGTTTTTGGAGTGGGAGTCTTTTACTGATTGCGCCTTTTCCTGATCTTTGCCTACTTGTACTTTTTTACCTCGACTCTTGCAGCATACAAACATCGTACTTATGCAGCCTAGTCTGGGCTGGTAAATTAATTTCTTAATTAGACAAAAAGTAAGAGTATACAGATGTGACCAACACCCTTGAATTCTCTGTATGCAAAGGCATTTTTCATCATTTAACTTGTCTGCAGGTGGCAGATTGACCTCAGGTTCTCACCCCGGTTATCTTAAACAGAGTCAGCAGTTATCTTAGAAGGAAATCTCTGCATCTTGCGGAAGAAAGTATCTTCCAGCTTGCTAGCCCCTACTTATTTGCCACCTGGTTTAAACATTGTTTTCCTTCATTTAAAAAGAAAATTGCAAAATTGCAAAATTTCAGTAATTCTCTTTGGCTCCATGTTGCAAAATCTAAAGGGTCACTGACGAGACTTTAATAGTCGAAACCGCGGTATGGCCCATCCCCTTTCTCATTAATGTGTTCACTGCTCTTAAAGGATCTACTGCAGCTGGTGTTGTGCCGTGTGGCGGCCCTAAAAGGTCTCCCCGTATATCACCCATAGTGCAGGTTATATTTTCTTTTTGGTCCTTTGAGATCAGCGAGGATATTCTGAGAAATCAGAAATTTATTATCGGTTAAGATTCATTTTCTAACCGATGTTTAACATATTTGGTCCCATTTAGATAATTCTAGTCTTTGTATCGACTACCCAGTTGAAAGTTCCAAAATTTCTGTACTTCTCTTTGGCTCCATGTTGCTAAATCTAAAGGGTCACTGACGAGACTTTAATAGTCGAAATCCCCTTTCTCATTAATGTGTTCACTGCTCTTAAAGGATTTCAGTTTTAATTTTTATTTTTTCATTTAACTAATCTACTCGCGGCAATGTCGTTGACAGATAGTGCTTGTCGCAGTTGACCAATGGGATCTGGGAAATTCATGCAAGATGCTCTTGCTTTCTTCGTTTGCAACTTTTAGCCAAAATCGGCTATATCCCACAATTCAAAGCGTCATCTGCGAGAGATCAAGATGAGATCTCGTCTGATCTCGCGAGAATGATCTACGCGTGCGGTGCGGATGTTGGCAATACGTGGTAAAACTCCATTTTAGTGGAGTACTGATACAAAGATCTTTACAATTTCAGACACCTTAGCATCACTTGTCCTCCTTGTATCAGCACTAATAATTATTTGTTATCATTCCACTATCATTTTTAGAGTTACTGTAGCGATTTATTTCTACATGGACCGTTTCGAGGTGGAAAAAAACTTAATTGACTATTAGGTACTTAAACTTAAACATATCGTAAGCAGAGTAAGCAGCTATTTCCCAGTAGGCAGTCAAGACAGTTTCTAAAACTAAAATGGTGTGTGTACAGCAGTAACAATTCATTACAATGTGTAGCGCTATGCAGAATGAGAATTTAAACGGTTTCATCATAAAACACACTCAGCATAAAAACGGTATTTCATGGAAAAGGTGAAGATAACGTGTTTCCGATGATTACTGTTTCGGCCAATTAGATTTGCATTGATTATAGATGAGAATTATGCACTGTCAAGTTAATTTGGATCTAAAATATCCATAGCAACCTGTTTATGATTTCATCTTTCTTTCATTTCAGACTGTTTTGTTGCGGTTGTTCCTCAATGTAAGGCTTTGAAATCATAACAAAAACATGCCCATGCAATATACAGAGATTTTTTTCATTTGTGAAAAATGATAATTTTGCAGTGAAAAAAAAATTTTTTTTTCTTTTAATACACAAATAATTGATTGTGGGTACACGTTATAACCGCCTCGGTTCTAGCGAGTACCCATAATCTATGTTTTGGCTCAAAACTTAGAAAAAAATATAAAAGTGGGTATTTTAGGGGGTATATTATATGGACATGTTATCCTGATGTAACTTGAATGCGCCCATACAAATGCTACTATACGAGTATATGGCTAAATAAGTTTTTGGTTTGACTTGATGCTTTACGTCCCAGTCAACAGCAATGGTCATGACACTCAAAATGTGCTTCATCAATTATATATCCACCCAAGCAAACCGATAAGGCTTATGTATGGATGGTTTGACTTAACCACTTTTCCTGGGCAGACTCAGACTTGAGCGGTTAACCAGTATTCAGGTGGTCGGTCAGTAGTTAAGAAGCTTTGCCTGGAGGCACAAGCAGCCCATCTATTCTCATAGGGCCAAATAGGCGGGGGCTCCTAAAATAAGTAACTATGATTATCAGTTTATGGCTATGTTGAACCGCACATTTCACATTTTGCCAAATTCACATCCACATGAAAATAATGGAGCCAATGACAAATTATTGGCGTATGTTCAATTTCGATAATTTTGGTGTTTAATTTATATTCCAAATTCACACGTTTATGGTTTGACGTGCGAAGAATTAGTATATATGTATTTATTCAATCAATGTGAAGAATGGTATGATTTCTTTTCCATTTGTGAAATATTTTCACATGTGTAATTTGATTTATGATTGATTGGTATTCTCCAATCTTCTTCTTCTTCCACGTCTCGTTATTTTAATTTATTACTAATAATTATTTCATAACAAACACTGTTTGGAGAAATGAGCATTTGGCATATCTGTTTTTCGAAAGCAAAACATCTAGCGATGATGGTACATGGGTATTACCTTAACTTATAATAAACTATCGGCACACTGTCTCGTCTATGTATATCATTAGCGGTTAAGTGGGACATACAACAGAAAATCAGCCAACCATCATGTTCTATCATTTCAACAGCATGTCAGAGCCCAGGACTAATTGAGGACACGAGCGATTCAAATTGCCAACGATACTACTGGTGTGTTCAGCAGCCCTGGGGATGGGAAGCAATAGGTCCATACACATGTCCAGCTGGGACCCTTTTCAACTGGGTGGCAAATCTCTGCGCTCATGAGACCAATGTCTATTGTGGTAAGTTTATTGTACGTATATCTAGATGAAAAGGTCTTTAATATAGAAAAAGGAGGAAACAAAGAGAAGACATCGAGAGTTAAAATCAATCTGAAGGTCCGTAATGTGGTCAAAATCTTAAATTGGTTAAATTATAATGAAAAATGTCCAAATATTAAGAGCGAACATCCTTAGGCTAAAAAGCATAATTATGCACCATGAAAGTTGTGTCAGGCCGCCTTTAAATACATAAATGAGCCGCACTATGAGGAAACCAACATTTTGCATATGCGAAAACAAAGACGCAGATGCAGTTCGCAGTAACTGTGAAGCTGACTGATCAGTGCCTTTGTTTTCTCTACAAGGATTGTACAATTCATATACATTCTAAATCCAAAATTGTAAGCCTCTAGCCATCTTCTGTGTTTGTCCAGTTTGTGTCAGACCTGTCGGTTTTCTCGCGTTGCGGCTCAAATGACGTGTTTACGCTAACACGTTTTCCAGGTAACGAACCTTGTGATGATGGCACAGGTAACCCGATAGCCAACGGTAACTACGAGGACCCAGACAACTGTAGGAAGTTCTTTATGTGTTCCAATGGCATTGGGTATAACATGGATTGTGCTGCGGGAACGATTTATAACCCAACATCAGGGAACTGCGACATTCATGATTATGGACAACCATGCCCCTAGGCCTCCATCACGAATGCTAAACATCTCCGTAACGAACCATCCACTTTGTTTTGACAACGTATATTATACTACTGACAAAAGAAATCCGCATTTCAGCTCAGTAATTTTCATGCGGTCCTCATCTTTTTCTGCGCACAACGCATAACTTGAAACTTAGCTACGTGGGAATCCCAAGTAATACCACAAAATATACCGTTGCATATCCTAAGTACCTTAAGGAAGACGAATATTCGAGAATTTAAAAGTAGATTTGTACTCGACCCAGGTCATTAAATAGAATGCCTTCAATTTTAAAACAAATATTAAAAAATACAAAATACTTCCCGATCAATAGCAGTTCGAATCATGTCAACTTAACACATTTCCTAACCGAACACCTGCATTCTCTAGGATAAAATTTAAACCAAGAAAGCTGTATGAGTTTATGACTTATTTAGAGCATTATCATTCATTAAACATTTAATTGCAAAAACATAAATTAGCTTTGCTTGATTTTGACGACATGGTACATTTATTTACATACCAACCCCAAACCCAAAAGTCACAACATTCTGCATAATCACACAATAACGATTGTTGGGCAAAATGACCACCAAAGCCTTGAGGAGTTGATAGAAGAGGGTCTGGATGGGGTATAATGATTAATGAATAATGGCCTAAAAATTTTAATGAGAGTGAATGAAGAGCAAAGTATTTAATGATTAGTGAATAATGAGGTCCTAAAGAATAATGAATAAATGTAAATTTTTAATGAATAGCAGAGTAATATAATGAATAGTGAATATTAACATTTTAAAGAATAATGAATATGCTAAAATTGGCTATGGAATTGTCTCAGATGGCCTCCCTGACATTCCAGAATTTCATTCTTTTTTCTGGGGCCTGGACGCCCCCAGATCATGTTTAGTTAAAATGTTGTATTCATATTTCAGAAATCCTTGAATGTTTGGAAAGACATGTCTGGAAGCCAAGCATGGGCTCACCACCTCATGAACCAATTGAAAAAGATTTTTTTTTTGCTTTTCTTTGTGTGTGTGTGTGTGTGTGTGTGTGTGCGTGCGCGTGTGTGTAAGTATATATTGTTTCTCGAGTAATTTAAACCGTTGTTTTGTAATTTTAAAATCATCAATTTGTTCAAACATGTTCCGTTTTGTTTTTGGGAAGGGGCAGTGTAAAAATATTTTTGTCCAATAGGATGCTCGCCGTACCAGCGATTAGCTCACTTCGCTCACATGAGCTACTCGCTGAGCGAAGGTACGACGAGAATCCTATGACACGTAAGACAACTGGCTTTGAATTTATGTTATGCATTTCGCTATTTGAAGTTGTTTAAGTGTTATCCTTTGCACATTATTCTAAGAATAATATTTCAGAAAAATTACGTGTTCATTCAAAATATTTATGTGTATACCTGCACTGTATAATGTCAATATAATATGAAGGTTTCTGCTCTAAAATCCTGTTTCTGTTTTCATTCAGAAGACAAACATTAATATGTTAGTAAGATTTTTTTATATTAAGTAATGTTCTATATTTAAAGGTAAACTAAAGCCTTGGGTATTTTTATCTTTGTTTGTTTTTTGCGGTATTCTGATTATGCATCCTGTTCGTTTTAAATATTCCTGGATATGCTTTGTATTGACTTGCCCGATTTAGGTATTTCAACACACCCGGAGATTTCCTTTATCCCTATATTTTTGAGCCTGTGCATGAGAAAACCAACAGTTTGGGTTTCCGACCAGTTCGGACACAAACCGGCCTGTACAATCTCAGGAGCGGACTAGAAGCTTGAAATTTCGGTTTCAAGAAGAAGAGGGATTGTACTATCTGTGTATAGGCTAATGGCCAGTAGGGCAAACCCTCCCCCCAGGGGGAATTTTCTGCACTATGATTTTCTGAAGGTATAGCAAAAAAGCTATCAAATCCTGTTTTCTGCCGTCTGGAAGTGGAAGCGTTTGCATTTTACGCTTTGTTTTATTATATGACCTGATACCATCTTTTGTATAGAAATAATGGGGGTAGGCGTAGAAAATCGATCATACCTCTGCTGTTACTAATCCTAGACCATTGAACTTGGTCTTTTTTTAAAGCTTAGACATAGCCCTTTTATTCTATGATAAGTGATGCAAAATATCTACTTTGCATATTCATGAATATTAATGAAAACATGAAAATGGTAGAAAATCATTAAAAACCCATAAATTAACTTATTTTAGGCCTAAACTATAGTTTTGACACATTTATATTGCACCATTTAGACATATTTCATAAATCTATTGTTGTCATGAGCCTATGTGAAAATTATCTCATTTTTATATTCATGAATATTAATTAAAAAGTAAAAAATCCTGGAAAAATAGGGTGTATACATATAGTATCATTTGTACCTGGGCTGTTGATAAACATGGAACACTAATGTGGATTCAAATGAATGCTATGGCCATGTTCTATCACCCTTATACATATAATACATGTATTTAAGGATATAAGGCTCATCTAATTTTTTTTTCATGAATATTAATGAAAACTAGAAATCGCAGAGAAATAATGAAAAAATGAACTGGTATACCTACAGAATGACTTGTATCTGATTATTTCTGTTATTTTCATATTTTTTGTGTATAGAATATGATCCTATCAATCAATTGATACCAATTTCAGTTCTCTAGAGCTTTTGGTTGCTGAGATACTGTCAATTCTATTGGTATATTCCCTTCATTTGTCTATGTTTTTCTCTTATATCTAAAGTTTTCTTAAATTTTGGCCCCAAGATAGTCAACTTTTTCCTATATCTTATTATATGATTATAAATTATTGTCATATCTATTATTTGATAACAATTTCAGCTCTCTAGGTTTTTTTGCTGTTGAGATATAAACGTTTCCGTTGGTATACCCCCTCTATTTTTCTGTGTTTTTTTTATCTAATTTTTAAAGTTCTTGTCAATATTTGAACAATAAGAAAGTCTAATTATTCATTAATCATATTATGTGATTATAAAAAATTATCATAGCAATCATTTGATACCAATTTCAGCCCTCTAGAACTTTTGGTTGCTGAGTTTTTAACCTTTTGATTGGTATACCCCCTCCATTTTTCTGTGATTTTTCCCTTTAATTTAAAGTTTTATCAATATTCGAAAAACAAGAAAGTCAGAATGTCGGTGTGTCTTACCACATTGTTATAGAACATAATCCTGGCAATGATTTGATACCAATTTCAGCTCTCTAGAGCTCTTGGTCATCGAGATATTAGCAATTTTACTGGTATACCTCCTTCCTTTGACAGTGATTTTTCTGCTATAACTTATGTTTTCTTAAATATTTGAGCGACAAGAAAGTAAGCTTGTTTATATATTTTATTACATGATTGTAGAATATTGTCATAGCAATCATTTGATACCAATTTCAGTTGCCGAGATATAAACGTTTACATTGGTATACCCCCTCCGTTTTTCTTTGAGTTTTATCTAATATTATTAAAAGTTCTCATCAATATTTGAACAACAAAAAAGTTCGATTATTTATATGTCCTATCATATGATTATAGAACATTATCATACCAATCATTTGATACCAATTTCAGCTCTCTAAAGCTATTGGTCACTGAGATATTAGCAATTTTATTGGCATACCTCTTTCCTTTGGCAGTGATTTTTCTGCTATATCTTATGTTTTCTTAAATATTTGAGCAACAAGAAAATAAGCTTGTTTATATATCTTATTACATGGTTATAGAATATTGTCAAAGAAATCATTTGATACCCATTTCAGCACTCTAGGACATTTGGTTGCTGATGCTGAGATATAAATGCTTATAATGGTATACCCCCTCCATTTTTCTTTGATTTTTATCTAATATTTAAAGTTCTCATCAATATTCGAACAACAAGAAAGTTATATTATTTATATGTCTAATCACACAATTATAGAACATTATCATACCAATCATTTGATACCAATTTCAACTCTCTAGAGCGATTGGTCACTGAGATATTAGCAATTTTATTGGTATACCCCCTTCCTTTGACAGTGATTTTTCTCTTATATCTTAAGTTTTCTTAAATATTTGAGTAACAAAAAAGTCAGCTTGTTTATATATCTTATTATAAGGTTATAGAATATTGTCAACGCAATCATTTGACACCAATTTCTGCTCTCTATGGCTTTTGGTTGCTGAGATATAAACATTTCCATAGGTATACCCCCTCCAATTTCTGTGATTTTCTACTATATTTGTTGATTTCATCAAAAGTCAAACAGCAGAAAAGTCTGATAGTAAATGTATCTTATTTCAGGGTTTTAAATGTTATCATAGCAATCATTTGTTATAAGTTTCAGCTCTCTATGGCTTTTGGTTGCCGAGATATAAACATATCTGTAGGTATACCCCCTCCAATGTTCTGTTGTTTTTCTCTTCTATTGAAAGTTCTAATCAATATTTGAACATCAAGAAAGTCAGATTCTTTCTGTATCTCATCACACGATTATTGAACATTATCACAACAATCATTTGATACACATTTCAGCTCTTTTAAGAGTTTTTGGTCACTGAGATATTAGCAATTTTGATTGGTATACCCCCTTCCTTTATCTGTTTCTTTTCTAATATCTGAACTTCTTTTTAATATTTGAGCATTAAGATAGCCAGTTGTTTATATACCTTATTACATGATTATAAAACATTGCCAAAGCAATCATTTGATACATATTTCAGCTCTCTATGTCTATCAGTAGCCAAGATACATGTGGTAATAGAGGTGTACCACATTAATCCCTCTGCTTATCAGGGGTGGGGGTGATCACTCAAATGGACATTAAAGTGATCCTCTGACCAAATTGGCACCCATGAGCATTTGGTCTAAGGTTGCAAGGTACATCCTACAACCCACTCATACCCTTAAATGGCAATAGAGTAAATTTTGATTTTCGTCATTTTCATTAATATTCATGAAAATGCAAATGAGAAAATTTTCATTAAGGTCCATGGCGTCAACAAATTTGTCAAATAGCATTATTGGTACAATAACAATGAGCCACAATGATAGTTTAGGCCTGAAATTATTTTTTACAGGGATAATTAATTTTTAAATGTTTCGTTTTTCATTTTATGTTTTAATGAAAATTCATGAATAAGCAAATTAGATATTTTCCATTACTTATTATTGGATAAAAGGGCTATGTATAAGCATTAAAATGAGACCAAGTTCAATGGTCTAGGATAAGATACAACTGAGATATCTTCAGTTTTCTATGTGTACCCCCACTATTCAAACGCAAAAATTAAATATTTAGGGTAATATAATGAAACATAGCATAAAACCAAACGCTTCCACTTCCAGATGGCAGAAAACAGGGTTTGATAGCTTTTTCAATGTACTTTTAGAAAATCATAGTGTAGAAAATTCCCCCTGGGGGGGAGGGGGGTATTGGTAGCTAGAAGACTAGTAGCGAAAACAAAGGCGCTGATCAACTTCGCGGTTACCGCGAAGCTGAACTGCGCCTCCGTTTTCGCATATGCAGATTGTTGCCCTTCTCATGCAAAGGCTCTTTAATCTATTACAGATTTTGTAGAATACCCGGAATGAGTGTCAGCTTCAGGATCCTTCTTAACCCATTTGTGACGAACTGATTCGCCCATCACTATCATTTGCGTGTCTACTTTTAGTTTTAGGGACATTAGGGATTTGGATCTTTTATTATTTTTTATGAACTTCCTCTAAAGCAAACAGAATAACTCGGAATTGGAAGCCGCGTCCTTGAAAAAAAAAACATGTGTCATTGAAGGCAGAGAAAAATAAATCATTCTGGATGTTTACTGAGCCAGATACTATTTCACGGTTTTGTTTGCTTATGTATTATGTATTTTCTTTTTATTCTATTACCCCACTTTGTCCTTATTATGCATGTTCCAATCCTATAATGATAATCTTTTCTTTGGATGGACCGATCATCTTGATTTTTAATATGACAGAACATAATTATAGTGTCTTTTGCAATGAGAAACAAGGCAGCACTAAGAAAGCTAATGCAAATCTATCTGGCAATTTATATGGCGTTACATATATTTTTTTCCTCTCTCGCTTCGCTCGCTCGGTATTTAAGACATAAATAAAATGTATTGTACAATTAGGCACAAGCACAAATCCATACATCACATAGTACACTCCTATGCTAATTATTAACTAAATAAAAACAACAGCATTTTATTTTAACTTTACCCCTGAAGTTACAATTTTTCTTAAATAACCTTTGGTATGCATAATTGAAGAGAAAGATTCAGGGTAAAACTTAGGGCGTTTTCAGTATTTAAGGTGGAGGGGATAGATTTAAAAGGGGATTTGCTAAAAAAAAAACAGGTATACTATGTCGGAAAGTTTCTATGAGGCTTTGTGGTCTAGCTGAGTATATATTTATGCTTCTCTCAAGATGATAAGGCCCTTAATACCACTCAGCAGTCTACTATTTAACATCATAAAACTAGTCTTGTGGCTTGAGATAAGGGATGCCTTGGGTGGGGAACACCTATTTGCTTATGGATATTAGCTAGGCGAAGAAGGAATAACGAGTAAATATCATATTTTAATGAATAATCGAGCTAATTTTAATGAATAAGCCAAAATTTTAATGACAGTGAATAAATGGCTAAATATTTAGTGATTAGTGAATACCAGGACCCCCCATCCAGACCCTCATAGAGGTTATCCATACGTTTGGATAATACTGGAACTTCCGGTGCATGAGGTTTTAAATTGATTTTTCTGGCAATTTAATACCAACAAAGTCATTATTCTCTTCCAGACAATTTTCATGTCCAAAAAGTCTTATCAAGTGCAAATGTTATAATATTATACAATTTTGATTACATGGCGAATTAAGGCCAAAAAAGCTAAGTACTTCAATACTTTGACCTCGTTCAAACGCGTCATAAATAGCATTTTATAAACAAATCTATGTCTTTAAGTAGGTTTCTCATAGTCAAATAAAATACATTCAGATCTTTTTCGATCGTTCATTGTCGTAACAAATGCATGTGCAATTTTTGCAAAGCAACACTTTTTGCCACGGTCCGATTCCGTGATTCTTCCAATTAAAACTAATGATAATTAACATTCTGCTTCTTGTCTGTTGCTTGGCCCACCGGGGTCCAACTGATGCTTTTCTTTAGCTCCGGAGTTAGTAAGTTATTGGCGCCCAGGGATCTCCATCGTCGGGCAGCTTACTGAATCTGTGAGTCCTGGTGTTTTATTTATCATGATTTATTTGTTTGTTCTTGATGATTCATTTACTAGTTAGAGATTCACCACGAGGACCGAAGAACGAACTAAATGTTATGAACCACTGCAGAAGCTGAGGGTGAGGTTACGGCCGTGTAAAATCGATTTAAACCCGCCAGTAACTTTGTGTTATTTGTGTTATTGATCGTTCCAAGGCGCCTTATGTATGTTTGCAGATTTTTAGTTAAGGTAACTGAGTGGCCACCTATTGGGAAAATAGCTGCTCATTCGGCTTACGAAATGTTTTCATGGTATAAGTAACTGATTGTTAGTTTGGTTTTTTCCCACCTTGGTTTTTGGAGTGGGAGTCTTTTTCTGATTGCGCCTTTTCCTGATCTTTGCCTACTTGTACTTTTTTCTGTGGTGGTTCTTTTTGTTTTATGTCTTGGTGTTTAAAATATTTTTGTGCTGTTGGCGCCTTATGTATGTTTGCATATTTTTAGTTAAGTTAAGGTAACTGAGTGGCCACCTATTGGGAAAATAGCTGCTCATTCGGCTTACGAAATGTTTTCATGGTATAAGTACCTGATTGTTAGTTTGGTTTTTTCCCACCTTGGTTTTTGGAGTGGGAGTCTTTTTCTGATTGCGCCTTTTCCTGATCTTTGCCTACTTGTACTTTTTTCCTACTCTAGGCCTGCCGTGGGTTCCCAGAAAAAAAAAAAAAAAAAAAAAAAAAAAAAAAAAAAAAAAAAAAAAAAAAAAAAAAAATTACGAAAACTGGCCCGTGCAATATATAGAGATTTTTTTTTTCAAAAGTAAAACTTAAAAATTTCACTGGATTTTTTTTTATATTTATAATTATTTTGCTCAAAACATAGATTGTGGGTAAACACTGTCGGGAAACAAACTCCATGTAAGCTAACATTTGTGTACACAACGTTGACGTCACAGGGAATTTTAACAGTTCAGACTAAACCTTAGTTCGGAAAATTTGTGGTGCCGTTTGCATAAGTCATTTGTGAAATAGTTTACATATCCTATCAGCACACAATTTTGGCTGTATAACTGTAAACACATTCACAATTAATCATACGATCGCTGAGGACACTTCGAAAACTTCAAAGTTCCGAAGTGTTCTAAATATTGACAATTCAAGTGTTACAAAGAAAGAAAACATTGCAAAATAGAGATAATAATATGCCGCGTATGATATGATATGTGGAAAACGTTTTTCTTTAATATGAAAATAGCAACGCGCGATTTCCGAAATTATGTGCAGTGCGAAAGCGCTCTCTGTCGTATGATGTATACACAAATGACAGCTAACTCCGACTTTGTTTCCCGACACTCGGTACACGTTAGAACCACAATCTATGTTTTGGGTAAAAATTAAGAAAAATGGGTATACCCCTGCAAACCCCAGTTTTTTTTTATACCCCCGGCATACGAAGTATTAGGGGGTATATATTTATTTCTTTTTCCGTCTGTCTGTCTGTCTGTCTGTAAACTTTTTATGTCAAAGATTTCTCAGGAACTACTTAACCTAGATTTTTAAAATTTGGTACAAAGCTTGGGTATGTCAAGTTGTATTGTGTATTTGAAAATCAACAATCTCTGGCTTATTATTCCCTTTATATATCTATTTTTGTCTATCCGATAAATTTTTCCATCATATCAGCTCAGTCTGTATATAAGAGTTAGAGACTTCAAATTTTAAATGCATGTTCAGAATGACCAACTATATTACTGAAAACAAGATTATGAATCTGTGGTTTACTCTTGTCTTCTTTTTTTACATTGTTTCTTTTCCCATCTGTCACTCCTATACAAATCTACACCTTTTTGTGTCAAAGATTTCTCAGGAACTACTTAAACAACAATTTTAAAATTGGGTACAAAGCTTGGGTATGTCAAGTTGTATTGTGTATTTGAGAATCAACAATCTCTGGCTTATCATTTTCTATCCAAGATTTTTTTCTGTCAAAGATTTTTCAGGAACTACTTTATCTAGAAGTTTGAAATTAGGTACAAACCTTGGATACCTCAAGGTGTATTGTGTATTTGAGAATCAGCTGTCTTAAGCTTATCATTTCCTGTATTTATCCATTTTTCTTTCCATCCAATAAATTTTCCATCATATCAGCTCAGTCTGTTTAAGAGTTAGAGACTTCAATTTTTATATGCATGTTCAGAATGATCAAATCTATTACTGAAAACATGATTTTACTGAAAACATGATTAAGATGCTGTGGTTTACCGCTGGGGGTATGTGAGCTTTGCTCACTTTTTGCTATATTTTTTTTCTATAAAAAGTGGGGTCTAAGGGTGTATTCATTTCACGGACATGTCTTCCTGATGAAAAAGAAAACTGTAATTGCAGGTCTCATGTTACATACATGTACATGTAAATACCCTCATTGGCTGGTAACTAAGTAAAATATTGGGATGATATCATGCCGTTTGGATACTTTCAATTTTTAAAACTACTGCAGATATCTTTTTAGAAAATATCATGCACCATTCAATTTGATATCAAAACCCTTCGATTTGATATCAAAATGAACGTGAACAATCGGATGTTGACAATTGCATTTAATACCTGGACCTAGACAGTTCCCTTGGCAAATTAATCCTTTTTTGACGAATTAACATTGCTGCTTGAAGCAATTTTCATACCAAGAAACAAACCTTTTGTATAGGTTCAAAGCAGGAATTTTCTAAGGCAAGACTTAAGTTTCTAGTTGCTCTTAGTTTCTAGTTCCTTTTTATAAACTTGTGGTTTGTTTTTGTAGGCAATTCAGTCAATACCAAAATTATTTTAAGGGTTATTAGTACGGAGATGTTTACATTCTAAATGCACCAGTCATTTCTAACCACGACCCACACCTACGGGTCAAACAAGGACTTTGGCAATTTATTTTGTGCCCTGCTACAGGCCTTCCCTTCCCCAAGAGACATGATAAAAGGTGAACAAATGCTACTTGCCCCGCTCTTCGCAATATAAAATCTCTCGTGAATAAGGCTTCTATTGCCAAAACTCTATTTTCCCATAGACTGTGGACACAATCCAAAATTGTATTTGCCTCGCATAGCCTGGCTATTTTCCATCCTATTCCGTAGGCAGGGGCATGGTTAAAATGACTGGTGCATAAGGCTAGTTCCAGAAGAGCAAAGTTTATTCGCCAAAGATCACAAATCATGTAATCAGCATTGTTAGAGAATAGATGTATTTTTTCAAACTGACGATTGATACATAGTTTTCCGACCGAACGAAATATAAGCTTGAAAAATATTTTATTACATGTACCACACAAAGATGTAGCCAATTACCAAATCTGAACGTTAGTTGTCGTTTAAACAGTCATAATGGCAAGACCATCAGCATAAATGTATGGATGTTGTAACACAACTTATTGAAGTTACCATCTCATAACTGTACGAATTGGGACAATTACCAAGAAATAATCCGCAACAAGGTCAGCTCTAACTCCAATATTCTTCTAATAAAATATTATAAACATCTTCTAATAAAATATCATAAATATTCTTCTTTCTTCCATTAAATAAATGAAATAAAATATCATAAATATGTTTCATGGTATAAGTACCTGATTGTAGGTTTGGTTTTTTCCCGCCTCGGTTTTTGGAGTGGGAATCTTTTTCTGATTGCGCCTTTTCCTGATCTTTGCCTACTTGTACCTTTCTTATAAAATATTATAAATATTATTCTAATAAAATAGTATAAATATTCTTCTAATAAAATAGTATAAATATTCTTCTAATAAAATAGTATAAAATTCTTCTAATAAAATGTTATACAAATTTCTATTGAATTTATTATTCTCGTGTGTTTCAGCACTTAGTGATGCGTATGTGTTAAGCAAGTCCGATAACTATTGTTATACCTTTTATTCAGAACTTTTTTGTTTCATATATTGATATTGCCAAACAGCTACATTGTTATAACGCAAAGCTGAAATCAGAAAACGCACCGTTTTGCAATTATCTAGAAAAAAAAGGCTATATTATTTACATAGAAAAACAACTGAAGGATATAACTTCATTCGGTAATATCACAATGGTGAACAAAATTTTAATGAATCTGGTAAAGAATTGCATATGAAGTTAATGAAAGTGCAAAACGATTTTAGCATCACTGGTTAAATGACAGTAGCCAGCCATACGTAATCAACTTTTATACCCAACAGTCAAATGCACAAACTTCCGAGTGGATTTCTTTGAAGCAAACCCTTTTCATAATAATGCTTACAATTTTTGAACAATCGAATACCTGTTATATTTTTATACCCACAGATCATTAAAAACACAAAGATAATGCGCAAAAAATGCCTGAAAAATATGGGTAGATTTCGCCCACTTCCGTAAAGCTTACAAACTAGAGGCCGAAAAAACATTGACATCGTAGCAGAAGTTAACTTAGGTATGGAGTTTGCACGAGAAACAGTGGTGTTTTGCACACAGACAATAAGATAAACAAATGTTTGCAAAAATTCAAATTAGTGGGATGTATGCCATTTGGAACTGTACTGAAGCATGACATGCGTTGAAATGCAATGTGACAGCAGATAAATGGAATTAATAAATTAATGCATGTTTTAAAAAGGTTGAAATTAAATTGCATTTAAAGATGGGATGGAATGTCGAAAATAAAATACCATTTATTGTTTTTCTAAGTATAATTCTAAACAAAGATATGTTCTTGTATCCAGAATAGCTATAATAAACAGAAATTACTTATACAAGGAATGGAGTTTGATTATTATTGGCCGAAGTTCAAGAGCAAAGGCCACGTGGTTCTTGACATTTATTTATTTGCTGCGTTACGTCCAAGTCGATAGCTATGGTCATGTCGGGACGTTCTCTTCACTTTATGGGACTTCTAGCCAACAATGGGATTCCTTTTATAATAATGAATACTAGTAATCACGTGTAGAACTGAATGAAGGAAAAAAACACCATGTCAGTCATCTTCTGCATGCAACCGGTATTTTGAAATATCGACTTTGGCTGCTTTAAGAATTGTATGCATATTTTCCATTGTTCTCGTTTTATCATCTCACCGCTATGTCCTGATTCGGTTGTAGTCCAAGCTGGAATGAAGACATATACGAGTCTAGCCAGTTGTCCTTGAAATGTGCTTTGAAAAAAAAAGAAACAAGAGGACTAATGGTCCTGTACACGCTCACCGGAATCTGGTACATGTATATGTACCAATTAACATATATTAATATTATGCACATACACATGTATATAGTGAAAACAAAAACGGGAAGTGAAAAAAAAAAAAAAAAAAAAAACGGGAAGATTAACTCCTGGGGTCACATGTTTTAAAAATATTCTGTCTATTTTCCCATTGCCTTTAATTTTTTCCCTTCAAATGACATTCTAACACTTTTCCCCATTCAATAAATGGGCGACCTTAGTAGACATTGTTATAAAATATGTCAAGGGCATCACAAAGGAAAATTATATAATCACAATATCGTACTCTATTCTCTGATGCTACATGCCAAGTTTCAAGTTCATGGAACTTTGGGTTAAGGAGAAGATGCTTTTTATATGTTTTACCACATTTGGTATTGGATGATGTTATTCATTTTGTACAAACATCAATCAAAATCATTATAAAAAAAAAACAACTAAAACACAAACCAAAGACTACCATTGAAATCTTCAATAAAGCAATGTCAGTCTGTCGCGATCTAGCTTCCTTCCTCTGATGATCAATTTGCGGTGAAAATGAATTCAGAGAAAAATAGACACTACACGTTGGGTGGCAATCCACACAGGAAACCAGTGATTTACATGATATATGTACCATAACAAACCCTACCCCTATAGGTGCAAGGGATGAATTGAAAGGTTTACCAATAATACCACTCACACAAATATTGTACGTGAAAAAGTTACAACGCCAAATGAACTTCCCGAGTTAAATGTACAACACGGTAATACATCAGAGTCTCTGACAAGTGCAATAGACGATAATATTGCCGACATTAATTTAAGCTCATCCAATTAAGAGGATAAGAAAGATGAAGAAAGATTAAATTGATATCTTTGAAGTGATGAAAAACGTTAACATCGATAAGATAAAATCTCGCAGAGGCAGACCCAAAGGCAGCAAAAAGCCGTCTTGGAATTGCTCTTCAGGTCAGGAGTAAATGTAGTAAGAAGCGTAAGTTGAATACCAAAGACGATAGCCAGAACAAACGAATTAAACCAGAGGTGACAAACAATGAAACTATTGAAGGCACATAGAGTACCGAATGTGATGATACGATGACAAATAATGAAACGCCCAGGATATTATCTCTAAGTCAGAATGACAAAGAAGAAATTAATGGAAATGAAGATAATTCAATTGCTCAAAAAGTATTAATAGAACAATTTGGTATAGTAAATGGGTTTTAATCAACAATGTTTAAGCAAAATCTAAAACATTTCAAAACGTCAGACGAAAACATGGTTCAAATTTTACATCGGGGTGACGTTAAATCAGGCCGTTGGTTTACCGTGTCAACAATAGATTGCAAAGAAGAAACAGTTAATTGGCATGATAGCATTTACTCTGAATTATACAATGACAGTAAGCAACAAATCTGTGCCACTATGAAACTAGCTGGTAAGAATCTCACATTTCAAAAATGTCGTATACAAAGTCAGGTAGGTGGTTCCGATTGTGGTTTATTTGCCGTAACATTTGCATTATCACTTTGTTTAGGTATGAATCCTTCTAAATTTATATAGGATCAAGAAAATAAAAAACGTCATCTGGGCGAATGCATTGAAAACCAAAACTTTGTATACTTTCCGTTCCCAATAAATATAAACTGGAAAAAGAAAAATAAGTATTTAAAACAAGAGAGAGCATTTACTGTAGTTGTAGGGGCCTTAACGACAGTGCTATGGTGCAATGTGTTGTTTATGAATCATGGATTCACCATAAATCTCTGGACGAAGTACACTGCGAAAGACAGTAAATGATCCGAAGCATGTCTTTAAATGCAGTAAATGTTAGTTCAGCATAGTTGTGTGTGTACTGTACTTTTTGTTTACCACTGAGACACTGAGAGTTTGATTGCACACATGTTCCTTTACGTATTTTGCTTACTTCGTCTAAGTTGCTTGTTATTTGTTGATAGCGTCATGCTGACGTATCTTGTAAATATTACAAAACATCAGATACTTTACTTTACAATGTCACTGAAATGTAAGAAATAAAAGATTGCATGATGAGCCATGTTTCTGTTAATTAGAGACCCCCACCCCAGTTACTGTATGGTTAGCATGCCATTGATCAAACAGATCCGACACAAATCTCTGTAGTCACTCACATAAACACGAGAAGATTGTTTGATAAAACTCTTATGTGCATAAAACAAGCAATGTCGTGGATCGAGTAATAAGTAAGCAATGACCAAGAAGATTAGCATGCAATTGTACCAACAGATCCGACACAAATCTTTGCGGTCACTCACATAAACACGAGAAGAATGTTTAATAAAACTCTTATGTGCGTTTAATAACTAGCAATGCCTTAGATCGAGAACAAAGTTAAGCAATCACCATGAAGGGGCGCAAGCAGAGCCAATTATCGTCACAGTCAACAAACTTCCAGTCATGTTAGGAAGGATCTATCCTTTCTTGGGCTTCGTGTGTATTAAATCGTGCAACGGAGCAACCGAAGTAATGATAAAGCACGGGTACAATCCGCAACGAAAGTGTCTCCTTCGAAACCAACAAAGTACAAACGTAAGAAAATAATTATATTCGTAATATATGGAACATGTAAACTGCGTGCAAAAGTCTTTCCCAGTCGCATTACCAGGTTGTAGAATTTGCTTTAAATAGTAGCAGAATTTGTAATAGTCAGAAAATCAAAATATACACTCGTCGCTTGCATTAGATTTCCTATTAGTTCAAGCATCACTTCATTATACAAATATAAAACTAATGCAATCTGTCAGCAGCTAAACATCGGCAAACTTGCTTTTGCCAGACGTCTGGTAATAGCAGATCTGATAATAGCATATATACGAAACATTTGCTATTGACATAAGTCTGTTAATAACACCTTCACCGAACATTTGCTATTGGCAGACTATAGTAATAGCACGTTTACCGAGTATTTGTTATTGACAGATGTCTGGCAATAGGGTCTTCTTAGTTTTTTGTTTGAAACTTTTCTTTACGTAAAAGTCAACAAACAGATACTGTCAAGCTGTACTTTGCCCCCGATGAATAGGATTTTAACCATGTATTATGACGTCATAATATCCCTTATGTGCTACCTAAAGATTATACTGTCGAAGTATATACCTAACGCCCTTATGCATAAATGCATGCGTGGTTTGATGAAATAACTTTTTCTGGGTGGGCATATGCCATCAAAGTGGTAAATCAGTTTTCAAGTGGTCGCCTTCATCTTACGGAACTTGTAACCCAAAATTAGAACGTCGCAACATCTAAAATGTGCTTCAGATATAACCATCCAACTAAGGCAATAAGGCTTATATATGTATGGTATAAGCGGTTAACCAGTAATCAAATAGGCAGTCATTAGCACAGTCGGCGAGTTCTTGGGTTGCAGGTGTGTCTATATTATCTAAATATACAGCATTTACAGTAGTTGTGCATGAAGGATTACGCTGCGCCTGAACACAGTATTATGTTGTATGAATGCCCATTTTTCAGTTATAGGTCAAGGCAATGGACAAGAAGAAAACCTTAATGGCCCAACTTGCGGATCATACTTCTTGTGAAATGGCACAGGGACCACTGCATATGGCTCATATCCGTGTCCATCCTGAGGGACAATCTTTAACAGAGCGGAAAATGTCTGCGACTACGCGTCAAATATGGCGTGTGATGGTAGGTACATTCTACACGGAACACATTTGGGATACAAATGCTGTAAGCCGAGCCTCTGAGTTTTGAAAAGTTAATGACAATAAAACAAAATATCGGTTTGCCTGTATAATGTCAGGCATGTAACAGTGCTTTCCTTATAATGCTGAACGCCAATCAAGGTAGGAACTGGTGCAATTTTATCGCCTTTGGTATGATGCAGCAATGATACGAACATTTGATCTCCCGCTCCCGGGGAAGATGTTCTAACCACTCACAGAGGGTTTTAGAACGATTATCAATGAATGCATGTTTTACAAGCACGTTAGTATCCAAAGAAAATAGCAAGGCATGGTTTCGCTTTTCTAACAAATAAAGTTGCATTCAATCTGTGTTTCAGCAAGTTGTCGCATTATATGTCAATCGAGACTCAGCCTGTAAACCAGTGGACACAAGATCCGGACGACTGCGGAAAGTTCTACATGTGCTCCAATGGTATACCACATCTAATGGACTGTGCTGAGGGTACCATGTTCAGCCCAGCGACGGGCGACTGCTATGTACCATTAACTTCTAGACTACCTTGTCCGTAGGCCTCAAATCAGGACAGAGCTGGGTGACAAAAGTTACATGTATCAGTGATGCAATTTGTGCGAAAGAAAAACAAACATTGAATTAATTCGTGTTTTGGCGTCTCAGTCAATAACTGTGGTCAAAGTTCATTTTTATCTATCTGTTAACGTCGGTTCGGTGGAAGGCGACAGGGAAAAACATTAATACAAAAAGAAACAGATGTACAACATTTAACCGCAGTTTGAAAACACCATAACGATGATAACAAAAATCCAATTAAGTTCATAAGAAGCTGGTCCTGCGATGGCATCAATGCACACGTCGCTTAGGCGCCAAATTTCAGGCTGGCTGGACATTTTTACACTCATTGTGGACTACATGGAAATCCATTTTGAACAGTCTTTGCATTTTTTGAAAATCCTGAAATTATAACATTTTTCTGAAAGTCCACATAGACATGAAAAATCGACGGGAAACTGACCTGCCGGTGAAAGTCAGTATAAAATGCATTCTGGAAGGTGTGAGTAGAGCGGGATCAAATCTTGCTTGCATAGATCATGTTTGAGCAAATTTTGAAAAATTCCTTGTTTTTGTCAAAATTTAAATTTTAGGAAAAGTGTTCAATGGCCTTTGGTAGGAAAAGTCCTGATTCAAATTATAGATAGTCAAAAGCTTCCAGGGATTTTCTAACAAAATCAAATGAAGGCGACATTCTTGATTCAAGGAGGTTGCTATTAAATTTTGGCCAAGCACTTAGTGGTTTACACTGTGTTGTATGAACACTTATCAAATTGTGAGTAGTATATATTAACGGCGCAATATGCGATCAACTTATGAACTTCAAACTAAAGGAAATGTTTAACGATCGTTAATCAAATGCTCAATAAACTGTCAAGTTTAACACCTTCACTGTATCACTTTAAGGTATCAATAATTATAATAATTAAAACTGACCATAAGTAAAACTGACCGAGAAACTATTCATGCGTCTCCATCTCAAGGTCGTAATAAAATAGGTTTGAGATTCTAATGGGTCGATGTTTGTATAGCTTGCGAAGTTTGTGTGCACATTCATATATTTAGTTCAGTTTGAGAAAAAGATGCTTAAGTAGAATAAAGCCAGCATCTCAGATACCGAAGCACCCTTTTTAGATTTACACCTTTCTATAGCAAATGGACTTGTTTCTTCTAACATTTATGATAAACGCGCGCGATGACTTTGACATTGTAAATTTTCCGTTTTGGATGCTGACGTTCCTCGCCGTGCTTCTTATGGTGTATACATTTCGCAACTTATTAGGTTCGCTAGAGTCTGCAATAATGTTGCGAACTTCAAAGCGCGAAATGTTTAAACCCAAACTTCTCCAGCAGGGCTATCGGTATCATAAACTTAGAAAACATTTTCTAAATTTTATCGCAGACACGATGAATTGGTTTCCAAATTTAATGTTTGGTTAAAGACCCTTTTCGGAACCAGAATTTTATGGTGACTTTGTTTATAAACTTAAGAAACTTATAGGAAGGAATGATTTTTATTTTCAGTTCAGAAAAATCATTATACGTTACAAACGTACATGATATAACTTAAATGTTATGCGACAGTCTGCATGCTTAGTTTTTAACCCAATCATGGTTGATAACTATGCTGCCTTCTTTAGTTGCATGCCGATGGGTCGGTGTCAGACTTTATGATGGCATCGACTTAAAGCTATTCATTTTAGTTGGTTGGGGCCGGAGCTTCACGTCTGTTGTTTGGCCCTCCGGGGTTCAACTTACGTTTCTTTTTTGCTCCGGACTTTCAGTAAGTTATTGGACGCCCAGGGATCTCCATCGTCGGACAGCTTACTGAATGTGTGAGTCCTCGTTTTTCATTCATCATGGTGGTTATCATGATTTATTTGTTTGTCCTTGATGTTTCGTTGACTAGTTAGAGATTCGCCAAGAGTACCGAACAACTAACTAAATGTTGTGAGCAACTGCAGAAGCTGAGGGTGAGGTTATGGTCATGTAAAACTAGTTTAATCCCGCCAGTAATTTTGTATTACTGATCGTTTCTAGGAGATACTTCTGTTGTGGTTCTTATTATTTTATGTCTTGGTAATGCACTTTTGTGCTGTTGGCGCCTTGTGTGTGTTTTAATATTTTAGTTAGGCTTAGGTAACGAGTGGCCGCCTATTGGGAAATAGCTGCTCACTCGGCTTACAATGTTTTCATAGTGCAAGTAACTTATTGTCAATTTAGTTTTTCCCCCACTTCGGTTTTTGGAGTGGGAATTTATTTCTGATTGTGTCTTTTCCTGATCACTGCCTACTTGTACCTTTTTACTAAGCTGATAATTCGTCTCTCATTGATGAGGAAGACACCGTGAGAAAGACCATCCTTATTTCTTGAATAAGGTTCATGTGTGTTGGTGAGTTTTCTAAGCTAACGATATGTTATCATAGTATCAGTTTCATTTTGAGCCGCCGCATGGAAAAACCAACAATCTGCATAGGCGAAAACAAAGGCGCAGATCAGCTTCGCAGTAACTGCGAAGCTGATCAGCGCCTTTGTTTTCGCTACACGGACAGTACAAGTCCTCTACTTTCTAAATCCAAAATTTTCAGCCTCTAACCATCTTATATGACTGTACAGCGCTTGGTTTGTGTCGGACCTGGTGGGAACCCATATTGTTCATTTTCTCACGCACATGCTCATTTTGTCAATTTTGTATTTTCCCAAATGACCTTTGAGGTGGGTTTTGGCTTTGATTGCACCAGTTACTGATCATTGCCTTTACCCTAGACACAATAGAATGCTCCCATTGGCTGGATGGGTCGACAGGCTTTATGTTCCAAACTGCAGGGTCACTGAGGAGGGTTCCTGATCATTGCCTAATTTCCTTTCATTACCTAAACTACTACATTTTCCCTTTGATTGTTTTCTCTGCTTCCAATTTATATTTATATTAGTTTAATAGTTAACTGATATGTTCGCTATGAATGCAGGGATAGTAACTCTAAATTCATAGGCAGGGAAGTATTAGCACAGGTACCAGATTAATCATATCGGCCCAAAAGTGTGATCATAACCAATATCATTTCCTGATCATTTCCTAGTTTTACCATTCCTTAGTGCTGTTAAAACACCCAAGAAAGCGTCATCTCTGACCAAGTATGACTTTAACGTTGTTTAAATCAACAACGTTAAAAATCAATTTAAAGTTCAAGGTTGGACAGCATTCACCTATTGGGCTATACTAATAAACGTGAAGTGGTCAGCAGCATTTTAGTATATTTTATTTTATATATGGACAGCCGCATAAGAAAACTAACAACATGCATAAGCGAAATTAGAGGCGCAGATCAGCTTAGCAGCGACCGCACAGCTGATCAGCGTCTTTGCTTTCGCTACATATATATTACAAACCTTATTCTTCTAAAATCCACCATTTCAATCCACTAGTCTTCTTCTATGATTGTACAGGTCACATTATGTCAGACCTGGTCGGAAGCTTAAATGTTGGTTTACTCATGCGAAGGCTCATATATACAGTAGATGTATATGGGAATAGCGTTCATATCGGACCTCGCGTTGACCTGGACATCATATCGCACAGAAGCTTCTGACTAAAATGTTGAAGTTTATTTTGGCAATCGGATTGAGCTTATTTGCTCTTACGCTAGCCAGTAAGAAATTATACATTTATCGACTTACTTATCACGAAAACATGTCCGTGTAATGTATACCCCCTGAACCCCACTTCTATATAGCAAAAGTAGGGTATGCAGGGGTATACCTATTTTTCTTATTTTTGCTCCAAAACATAGATTGTGGGTACTCGTTAGAACATCCTCAGCGAGGCACTTCTAACGTGTACCCTCAAACTATGTTTTGAGCAAAAATAATAAACATATCAAAATTTTCGGCTGAAAATTTTTCAATTTTAAAAGCTCAAAAATCTATGTTTATTGCATGGGCAAGTTTTAGTAATGTTTATATTATACATTTGTTTTCACTCTCGCTCATCTAGTTAGAAATTATACATTTATCGATTTTTTTACTTTTATACATTTATTTTCACTCTCGCCATCCAGTAAGAAATAATACATTTATCGACTTCTTACTTAAATTTATACATTTATTTTCACTCTCGCTATCTAATGAGAAATCAAAAATAACATATCTATACATTCATTGTCATTTTATACATTCAAATTCACAAATGGAACAGTAAAATGTGAATCATAATAAATATAATTATGATTTTATTATTAGGTTGTTTCACAAATGAAGCAAAGTCTTGGATTATATTATCATAAATTGGTTGCTTTCCCGGCAAGGCGTTTCGAATGACATTAAATTCAGACCTGAGCTGTTAACCAGTAATTAATTTCTATTAATGTTGCCAGCACCTATACAAAGATGCATGACAATATAGATACAAATGCAAGGAAGAAAAACATGACAAGACCAAAGGTCATACAACTAAGCATGATTATCCTATGGAATGACTTTCAAAAAATGTAAATGGCCCCATAAACTACATGTAAGTATCATAGTTTTGGAACAAAACAATCAATGGTCGGGTGAGAATACGGCCCTCCACCTAATGGGGCCTTTAGAAATAGATGGGCTGCTTGTGCCTCCAGGGAAGTTTATACGATACTGGCTGTTTGTTTGTCTGTTTGAATTGATGCTTTACGTCCCAGTCAACAGCAATGGTCACGGGACTTTGCCTCCATTTTATGGGACTTTTAGCCAACATTAGGATGTCATGACACTCAAAATGTGCTTCATTAATATAACCACCCAAGCAACCAATAAGGCTTATATGTATGGATGGTTTTACTAAATCATTTTTCCTGGGCAGGCTCAGACTTGAGCGGTTAACCAGTAATTAGATGGTCGGTCAGTTACAGTAGTTTAGAAGATTTGCATGGAGGCACAAGCAGCCCATCTATTTCTCCTAGACCCCAATGGGCGACTGACCATCTGATTACTGGTAAACCGCTCAGGTCTGAGCCTGCCCAGGAAAAGTGGTTCAAGTCAAACCACCCATACGTATATGCCTTGGCTGGGTTGGGTGGTTATATTGAAAGGACTTTTTGGACGTCACCTAAGTTTGGAAAAAAGGTACCATGACCATAGCTATTGACAGGGACGTTAAGCATCAATTCAAACAAAAACAACACCACAAAAACAAACAAACAATCAAGTGCTTCTATGAAAATAGGACAACCATATTCTTACTAAATACATATAAAGTACAGTAAAAAGGATGACATAAACACAGTGCGCCGTCCATCAGATCGAAACGTTAACTGGAGGCCCCCTGTGCAGGGACCGTCATCCCCTGTGCAGGTTCTATCATCATGCATGCAGGCTCATCCTGCAAACAATATGCACCTCCAAAGAATAATCAGAAATTGATTTGTTTGTTTGTTTGAACTGACACTTTAAGTCCCAGTTAATAGCAATGGTGATGTCGGGACGTTGCCTCAATCTTATGGGACGTTTACCCAACATAGGATGTCATGACACTCAAAAATGTGCTTCATAAATAAAACCACCCAACTAAGCCAATAAGGCTAATTACATGTATGTATGGATAATCAGAAATTTATTTATGGGAATGACAAGAAAACAAACATCCAAAGACCTAAAGAAATAGATGGGCTGCTTGTGCCTCCAGGTAAAGCTTATACACTATTGACTGACGGTTAACCGCTCAGGTATGAGCCTGCCCAGGAAAATTGTTTCAAATCAAACCATTCATGAATACGTATAAGCCTTTTGTAGCTTAGTTAGATGGTCATATTTCAAGCACTTGTTGAATGTCATGAAATGCTCATTTTGGGTAAAAGACTGTCCTGTAAAATGGAGGCAACGTCGCGACATGACCTTAGCTGCTAACTGGGGCGTAAACAAAACAAACAAACAAAAATTGAGGTAATTGCAATAAACACACCGCTACAACACCTTAATTTAAAACCAAACGCCACCGACCAGTAAATATGTGACAAAAGTTTAGGACTGACAGTACAATATATCCATGCAGCGTAATACTTTTTGTCCTGGATTTTAATAAGATGTGGGACGATAGTACGAATCGCGTTTGGTCAATTACGAAGAAATGGTGCAATCAGAACTATTAAAAGACCCATCTAATTGCTACAGTTGAGATAGCAATAACGACAATCAGGCTCACACCAGAACCTGTGTGAGAAACTTTTTCCCTGTAGGTGACCTCTCATTTACCCATTCTTAATAAAAATAATGTGTACGTATATAAATGGCAGCAACAGCTTTGCATGGAGGCATCTATTTCTCACGGTCCCAATGGGTGGGGCTCATTTTCCACCAGGCCACTCTCAGTGTACGCTTTTGAATATACAGCATAGACGTTAAATTAAATACACGTAAGTGGTTCGCATTTTCTAATATACTTGTTTTTCTACTTGGACTGGCCCGGAAAAAATCGATTTCAGCTCTAAACAAATCTGACTTACGGCTCCAGGATGGCCGTGTTGTTATTTACCTTTACCTACTTTTTTCCTGTTTGCCTCTGTTGAACATACCTCCTTTATTTCTGGTTGTTGAATTGCAGTTTCTCGCTGGCTGTCTTGTTTAGGTTTCAGCTTAGGTTACTGGATTTTCTGTTTTCAGTTTGTCCCCAAATAAAATCAAATTTGAATAAGACATTTTAATAATTGCAGGGTCCGTCGAGCCCGCTGTCGAGGAAAAATTCCTACCAGGTAAAATTATTTGAAAATTAATAAATGGAAGTACAACAAAATACCGTAATGGTGGCACGGTGAGAATATAGGCCCTCGTCCATTGGGACCGTGAGAAATAGCCGGGCAGCAAAGATTTTTACCTATTGACCACGTGATTACTGAATGACCGCTTTGAAGGTCTGAGCCTGCCTCAGAAGAATGGCTGTGTCAAACCATCCATACGTGTAAGGCTTAGTTTTTCACTTGGATGATTAATTATTTTTTCATGCGCATTTTGGGCGTCATGACATTCAAATGTTAGGGAAAAAAACTCGTTTGAAGTAGTCAACGTCCTGACTTGATCTTAGCTGGTGACTGGGACGTTAAGCTTCAAAGCAATCAATCAATCGAGCGCAAGGAATCTTGACTAACTTAAGAATTTACGTTGACAATCCAGGGGAAATCGCCCCTGAAATTATTCACCAGGCATTTTGAAACAATTTAAAGGTTCGTGGCCATGTGACCTGGGAAAATGGCTTTATAGTAATAACATATACGCCCGGGATTTAAATGTTTTCTCGAATAAACCACAGGACGTCATACCCTATTTTGCTCAGGTCATAAATGTTCTTCCAGGTCGTATTTTATATGATATTCTTTGTCACAAACTTGAAACGGTGTCCCGGTGCTCATATGAATAGTCATGTGTTTTCCTAGGCTTTCCTGAAGAGTATAGGATTTTGATGAAGGTAAAAGTAGGCAATGATCAGGAAATGGCGCAATCAGGAAGAAATACCCACTTAAAAAATCCGAGGTGAAAAAAAAAAAAAAACAATTAGGTACTTATACTGAGAGAACATATCGTAAGCCGAGTGAGCAACTATGTTCCCATTGGGCGGCCACTCAGTTGCCCAAACTGAAATAAAATATGAAAACGCACATAAGGCGCAAACAGCACAATAATTCATCACCAAACAAAACAATAAGAACCACAACAGAAGTATCGCATTGGAACGATCAGTAATATAAATTACTGGCGGGCTTAACCTGGTTTTACAGGCCGAACATCACCCTCAGCTTTTGAATACAGGACACATAAATCTTCACTCCCTGTTTATTATTTTATCCCCAATCCTCGGTACTACTGCAATTTTACAAAAAAAAAATCATTAAGTTTCAAGCGAGAGTTTGTTGTAAATAAGATGTCTTGTGGAATTGTTGCTGTCGAAAATTCTAAGAATTTGACTTCCATACCTGACTTCGGCATATTTAAGAGTTTTGAGCTTAGTCCGCTCTCTAACGCTCATTTTAGAGTGTGTTGTCATGCGCCTACAGCTTGCAGAGTCCATGTAACAGACATGATTTTGAGCGAATGTATACGTGGGTGGTCCAACTTTGCACACTATTTGCGTGACACTAAATGTGAATTAGTCATTTGACACTCATTTTGATGGAATAGCCATATGAATTACTGAATGTTACTTCAAATGTTCTTAGCTCTTATCAAAACGTATATTGATGCTTAGAAAAGCATTGCATACAAACAGGATGTATTCTCCCATTTAATTGGTATAGGAACTCGTTGTCTTTTATGAGTAGGTCTCCGCATAGCTAGTGATACATTTTAGTCAACCCAAAGGAACATACTCCCATGTCTGACGGTAACATTGTGCGAAGTTATCGCGAGGCAATGGTGGCCGGGTGAGAATATGGGGACCCATAGGGGTCGTGACAAATTGATGGGCTGATTGTGCATCAAGTGCTACTGAGTGGCCATATGATTACTGGTTAACCGCTCTGAAGGCCTGAGTCAGACCAGGAAAAGACTGAGCCGCGACGCGAGAAAACCGGTCTTCGGGGTTTCCGACCAGGTCCGACACAAACCGGCCTGTACAGTCTCAGAAGCAGGCTAGAAGCTTGAAATTTCGGATTTAAGAAGAAGAGAAATAGTACTATCCGTGTAGCGAAAACAAAGGCGCTGATCAGCTTCGCGGTTACCGCGAAGCTGATCTGCGTCTTTGTTTTCGCCCATACAAATTGTTGGTTTTCTCACGCACAGGCTCATATAAGCCTTAGTTGTTAACTTGATTAGTGTGATTATACACGTTTTTTCAAGCATATTTTGGGAGTCATAACATATTAATGTTTGGTAGAAGTCCCATTTAATTGAAAAAAAAACGTTCCGAAATCACCGAAGATGTAGACTTTGGCGCTTTACCACAAATCAATCAACCAATCAATAAATATGTTAATCAAATCCTGTGACCTCCATACTTAGCAATTGTCATTTGCACTATGTGTTTATATTTTCAGTGACTGTTCCTTTTCCAGGGGCACGGCTTCAGTCAGGTAAGACCGAGACCCAACCTCAAGTTTATACGCAGAATATGCCTTTGTGATGTCAAGCACAAGTTTATATACTAGAAATTTGTTGTAAAAAAAGTCAACATGAACGGACGATAATACTAAATTACAGTTATTTCTCTGGTATCTCGTGAGCTTCTTTTATTGGGAACATTTAATAAAATGTGATCAGTGTAGCACATGATTGCGTATCTCAAAACAAAAGTTCTCTACTTCAAAACGTTCTGCTGTCCTATTCTATGACATAAGCACGCATGGTAGCAAGTACGAGATTTGTTTTCCTACAACACTTTAAAAGCGAGGAGTAAAGACTGAACATAGCAAGTGTGTTCTTTGTATTTGCGTCTCCTGTTATACAGCTGTACTGTTTAGCGTAAACCATTTATCATTATTATGTCACCATGGGCTCTATTTCATAATATCCATTGTTGCTTTCCGCTTTTTTATCGTTGTTGTTCTTTCCACTACTTGTCTAACAGTCTGTCCAATTTTCCTTTCCATGGTACGGGAACCCACTACTTGACTTGTATCATTCGAGGCAGTAACTATTCTTCAGTCTCAGTCCATATAATTTCAAAATCTATTGTGAATCTTGAAATGGTCAACCGCCGACCATTTTGATCTTGTAAGCTGAATATGGGAATGACTTTCGTCCTGTCGGAACTGCTGTGGCCTTCTCAGACCCTTGAGCTGAGTATTCACGATGCCCTTCATATTGCCTAAAAAGTCTTGTGATTTCCAATTGATGGCTTGTTTTATAACATGGTTGATACTTTCACAATTGTTATTTGTCCACATTTTCTCAGTACGGCCTACACGTTGGGACAAGTTCTCTTTCTCCAAAAGAAGTCCTTATAGTCGTTTTTGAAGAAGTGTAGATCTCAGGGGGTTCTAGATTGACAAAAACCATTGAAGTCATCACACTGTTCCTCATCGCAAACTGAGTCTTCCGCATTGATGAATGAAGAATTTCGTATTATTTTGACGAATAGCTGGAATTAATTTTGTTTTATCGACAGTCTTCATTGTTAAAATTAATTTGCATGTCCTACGTCACCACTATAGTAGGGTGACTTTCAAGACCTATTTGGGGATGGGGTCACCACAAAAGTACCACATTAAATGGTATATGCCAAAATGTTTGTCATATCCTGAAGTTTCTGAAATAACTAGGCTAAAGTGTCCGATTTTGGTGCGAGCTGAGAATTCCAAGATGGCGTCCAAGATGGCGGTCTTTAAAAATTATTAGGGGTCACTTTTTTAAACAATAATAACTTTTGTATATGGAAACTTCTGATTAAGCAATATGTTTGAATATGTTCCAGATAAATAAGGCTTTAAAATCAAACATGTATTGATGAGCAAGAACATCAAGGTCAAGGTCAAACTGACGGTCAAGGTCAATTTTCCCCAAAAATCTACTGTTTCACCTAAGTTTTTTGTTTCTAAATTTATGAAAATACCTCATTTGCACTACAGAGTCAAATGATATTATGTGACAATTACTTGGCTGATGTAATATGAAAAAAATACTAAAATAAATTGATTCACCTTTGTGAAAATGAGAAAAAAAAAACTTCTGTGGTTTAGAAAAATCGGCAATTTTTGGAAAGCATAAACTTGTATAAGTCACTTGTGCTATTTTCGTTAATAAAACAATGCATATTTATGCAACTAATTTGCCTGTGAATAACTTCATATATTTCAAAATGCATTTCAATGCCATAAAGTGCATTTAATTCTTTATAATGTGGGATTTTTCCATGCCAAGTTACCCCACCCACTTTCAAGCTACAGGTGTTAACAAAATAGGTCGATGGCATGGCACTTTTAAATACTTTTATCTTGCTGGCGTGAAACATTATAATTGCTCCAGGTTACACTTTGTGTGTATCTGAGTGTTTGTATGCACAGCTGACCATTTTGGTCTGTTCATCCGTATGTCTGTAGCATGTTATTTGCCGAAATCAGTTCTTTTAAATAGAAAACGATTAATAGTTTCAGCTAGTTATAAATGAAACATTTGGAAGGCAAAACCAGAGTACTAAATGTGCCACATTTTTTACAGCAGAAAGGTGTCAATCCATGTTCAAAGCATTATATTTTGGTGCGGCTGAGAAATCCAAGATGGCGTCCAAGATGGTGGTCTTTAAAGATTATGAGGGGTCACTTTTTTAAGATATTAACTTTTGTATCTTGAAACTTCTGATTTACCAATGTTGAGTATGTTCCAAACAAATAAGGCTTTAGGGCAAATTGCTTTGCTGATGTAATATGAAAAAAAATACTGAAATATGAAATATGAAAAAAAAACTATACTGAAATAAATTGATTCACCTTTGTGAAAATGAGAAAATTACCAACTGAGGTTATTTAGAAAAATTGGCAATTTTTTTGAAAGTAGATTCTTGTAGAAATCACTTGTGCTTTTTGGCATATCTATGCAAACACTTTGCCCGTGAATAAATTAATATATTTCCAAATGCATTTAAAGGTCATAAAGTGCAACAAATCCTTTATAATGTAGGTTTTTTCCATGCCAAGTTATCCCACCCACTTTCAAGCAACATGAGTTAACGAAATTGATCGATGGCATGGCACTTTTAGATACTTTTATCTTGCTGGCGTGAAACATTATAATTGATCCAGGTTACTCGTTTTTGTGCGTATCCAAGTGTTTGTATGTACAACTGACCATTTTGGTCTGTTCATCTGTACGTCTGTAGCATGTAATTTGCCAAAATCAGTTCTTTTAAATACAAAACAATTCATTGTTTCATCTAGTTATAAATGAAACATTTGGAAGGCAAAATCATAAGTACTAAATATGCCACATTGTGTACACCAGAAAGGTATTATGTTCAAAGTATTATATGTATGTTAATAGGGTGTATTTCAGTGTGGTTAATTGTAAACCAGTAGGGGAGAAAAATTTTGAATGCTGTTTAAAACTTTGCTTTAGTCAAGTTTGAAGTTATTTCAATAGGCCTGTATTCAGATACATAAAATATTTCACTTTAAATGTCAAGAACCATGATAAGATAATAAAAGAGACGTAAAATGCAGAAAAACGTAGGGGTAAACCTCCAACAATTATTTGTACTTTGGCACATTCATTTTCTAACCAACATTTAATATATTTGGCCCCATTTGAATTATACTTGTAATTGTATTGACTACCCTGTTAAAAGATTACAAAATCATAGTTATTCTCTTTGGTTCCGTGTTGCCCAATCTTATAGGGTCACTGAAGAGGCCTAAGTAGCGCGGTATGTCCCATACCCTTTCTCAATGATATGTTCACTGCTATTGAAGCATTTCATTTTTATTTTTATTTGGCCTCTGATTGCCTCAAAGATTTGAAAATGAAATCAAATTATTGCTAGTATAATGTTCTGTTTATCAATATTCAGATATATAAATCATATAACTCTAGTCCCATCCCCGACTACGAACCAGTGGTCCGATGACAAGGAACCTAAAATGTATGAATTATGAATGCTTTAGGAAGAGTTGTTGTCAAGATGTGGACTCTTGTTTGTTTTTGAGGATTCATTGACTAGTTAGAGCTTCACTACGAGGACCGAACAACTAACTAAATGTTGTGAACCACTGCAGAAGCTAAGGGCGAGGTAATGGCCATGTAAAACTAGTATAAGTCCTCCAGTTACTTTTTACTACTGAGCATTCTAAGGCGATACTTCTTTTGTGGTTCTTATTATTATATGTTTTATGTCTTGGTGTTGATTTTTTGTGCTGTTTGCACCTTATGTGCGTTTTCATATTTTGAGATAGGTTTGGATAACTGAGTGGCCACCTATTGGAGAATAGCTGCTCACTAGGCTTATAATATGTTTTCTTTGTATTAAAAAGGCACAAGTAGGCCATGATCAGGAAATGGTGCAATCAGAAAATAATTCCCACTCCACAAATCGAGGGGTGGAAAAAACTAGAAATGACACTAAGGTACTTAGACCAAGAAAGCACATCGTAAGCAGCTATTCAATAGGCGGCCACTCAGCTACCCGAACTTAACTAAAAATATGAAAACGTACATAAGGCTTAAACAGCACAAAAATCAACTCCAAAACACAAAACAATTAGAACCACAACAGTAGTATTGCCTTGGAACGATTAGTAATATAAAATTATTGGGGGGCTTAAACTGGTTTTATTGGCGCTTAACCTCACCCTCATCTTCTGCAGTGGTTCAAAACATTTATTTAGTTGTTCTGTCCTCGTGGTGAATCTCTAACTAGTCAATGAATCAAGGACAAACAAATTAATCATGATAACCACCCTGATGAATCAAAAACGAGGACTCAACAGATATAGTTAGCTGCCCGACGATGGAGATTTCCCCCATACCCCCCCCCCCGGGTTTTGGAGTGGGATTTTCTTTCTGATTGCGCCATTTACTGATCGTTGCCTACTTGTACATCTTTGTAAAAGCTACACAGCAGTAGTTCAGTTTTTACAATGTTCTAGATTTTAACCTCTAGCCCCAGCACTCAGGCATTGGCCGAGTTATCCGTTGCCATGAAATGAAACTCAACCCTTCATGGTACCAACATTCCAACTATGAATATTATCTTATCACTGAATGTCTATATATAGACTTCTAGAAACCGTTAACACAAAAAAATCTTGTTTATGTATGTTTATGAATACAAACTTATTGAACAAAGTCAAAGCCATCATTTGACACAATTTTCAGCTATCAAGGGCCTTCAGAGGTCAAGATATAAGACTTTTTGTGCTTATACCCTATTATTTTTTCCGCATTTTAGCTCCACTGTACTAATGCATAGAACTACTGTAATCACCTCAGTCTTCCATGTTCCCGTACGCGTTGCTGTTTCCGTCATTCGTTAAAGTTTTATCTTAACAGCCTCTGGCTAGAAAGCATAAATCATATGACCGAAAGTAGTAATATTTTGTGAAAGCTAGAGGATAGAGGGAAAAATGTGGAAAAATTAATGGGGTATACTCGTAGGTACAAAGGTTCTTGTTTCTAGTCCCGCTGTGATTATAAAGACCTGATGATGGTATCAAATTATTGTTTGTTATGATCAAAACTTTCAAAAATATTATCAAAAATGTTAATACATGTACTTAATGAAAAATGGCGAAAAACTAAAGGGCATATTTACAACAGTATTTCTACCTCAACCTCTGGTGGTCCTTAATAGCTGAAAATGGTGTCAAATAATTGCTTTGACTAAGGCATATTTGTCGGTATTCAGATGTTTAAATCATTATTAAATGTATTAATTTTTATGAATGCAAAAAATATAGGGAAAAAATGAGAAACAATACAAATGTCATTGTGTCATGACCTCAGATGATTATAAAGAGCTGAAAATTATGCAAAAGGACATCTAAGACAATTTTCTATTGTTATATATTGAATAAATTTGGTCCCAGTTTGATAATAGTAGTCTTTGTATCGACTACCCTGTTGAAAGTTTCAAAATTTCAGTAATTCTCTTTGGCTTCATGTTGCCAAATCTAAAGGGTCACTGACGAGACTTTAATAGTCGAAACCGCGGTATGGTCCATCCCCTTTCTCATAATATATTCGCTGCTCTTAAAGGATCTCAGTTTTAATTTTTATTTTCTATTGTTATATGTTCAAATAAATTAATCACATGATTTCAAGTTTCAAAAATGTTTATGAAAACTTAAAAAAGTAAAGAAAAAATGAGGAAAAATTAAAGGGATATACTTATGAAAGTTACTGTATCTTGTTTTTTATGGCCCTATAGAGATGTAAACGATATCATTAGATTACATGTAAATTGTATCATAAGATTGCTCAGACTGCTCTTTTAGTCCAGTTTCAGATATACGCTATATATAAGACATGTGTTTTTGGCTTTCAATAAATTTAAGAAATAAGAGCAAAATGCGGAAAAAAAAGAAACTGACTCACAAAATAACCTGTATATTGGCTGCTAATTGACTTAAGTTTTCCAAATGGCTTCCAATTATTGCTAAGACAGTACACTGTTGCTTGTGATATATAATAACATAATATGATTTATAGTTTTATTAAAATAGGAGAAATACTGTGACATACTGCGAAATTTTTATACAGTGTGTTTTCAAAGGCTCCAACTTATGGCAGTTCAATTAACATTAATGTTATATCGAGATATGTTGTAATGAGGTTGCAGATTACAACTGTGAATGGTAATGCTTTGTCAAAATATTGATAATACATTTCAAAGAATATATCAAAATATTCTGATAAATACTAAATGCCATGTTACAATCCACTGTATTTAGAGTGCTGGGTGGGGTAATTCTGCATGAAAAAATGCCTAACATGAAAAAGATCTTGATGTTTTACTGTCAAATTTGCTTACAAACAATATACTATGCATTCGTAATTAACTGTTAAATAAAAATGAAACAATTTACATGTATATAGTAAATTGCACAAGACTTTTCATAGGATATATAGCTTTTTGTCATAGCAGTGCCTCAATACATCTATGAGTTTGACCATCTTGCCAAGAAAAATTCCAGAGCAGCCCACTTGATCCTTCACCGGGAAGGTAAATTGGATGAATTAGAATTAGAATAATACTTATCACAATTTATTCAATGCCCTTTGATAACATTAACGTTTAAAAAAAACCTGTTGCACTCTGTTGAAAGATTTCAGGTACAAGTACTATCTGACATCTCCTCCAACCTTTGATCCATCTAAGGTCGAAACCTGACTATATATGAATGTTTCCATATTAATGATAAAACTGGATGTTTAATATAAATTATTCACCCTGAATCTACACATATGTGTTACTTTGATATGAGATATAATTGACCAATTCCAATTATTTGGATTTTAAAGCCTCATGTCTGAGTCAAGATTTTTTTGCCCATTTTCAACGCCATCTTGGATTTTGCAGCAGCTATTTTTAGAATCTTAAAGTGATATATTGATTTATAATTCAGCATGTAATACTTTGAAGACCACTTTAATGAATATACTTTGAATAAAATGGAATAGATACTGTTGAAAAAGGAAAAAATAATGAAAAAAAACAAACTTTTTCCATTTTTTTTTTTTCAAATATTACCACATGGTGTTTTAGACGCCATCTTGAAAATCTTCATGGCAACACAACATAATTCTATCTTCATGTAAATCCATAAAGCCTATACATTGTAGTTTATTTTGATATATAATACTTCTTTCTTTTCATGCATACTTTGGTGTTATAACAAAAGAAATGAGAGTGATCAGTAGATTTTTCGCAATATTTTGGGTTTGACCTTGAATTTGACCTTGACCTTGGGACCCAAACCATCTTTAAATTTACCATTGAAAAGTTTGAACATATATTGTAAAAATAAAAGTAATTTGTTTGGTGTATTGAGATGCTTTAAAACAATATAGGAGGTAATGTACATCAACCTCTTGCATTTATTTCTGGCAGCCATCTTGGACGCCGTCTTGGATTTCTCGGCTCGCACCAACATTGGACACTTTATCCTGCCCATTTCATAAACCTCACAGTATGGCGAACATTTTGATATATATTATTAAATGTGGTACTTTTGTGGTCACCTACTCCATGAAATAGGCCACTTTTTTAGTCATAGTCACTCCACTAGCCATCAAATTGGATTCTGTTTAATGTCAAAAATGCATATTCACAGGAAATTTGCAATATGTACCTAGTCCATGGCATCAGATTCATTTCACCACTTTTCACCTAAATATTTTCTGTCACAACAGCTACTGAAATTAAACACATACTTTCTTTTCTTTCTGATTGTGCCATTTCCTGATCACTACGGCTATTTCAGTAATGTGTGATGGTTCCGGTCTCCGACAGAATCCGGGCGATGACACAATGAAGACGTTCTTCATGTGCATGCGTTCTGGAGCTGAGTCGACAATGATGTACACTTGTCCTAATGGAACCCTATTCAACAGGATAGCACGGGTATGCGACCACGAGGCAAACGTGCTTAACGGTGGGTAAATACACGTAGAAAATAATGGCGCGTTATCTTTGTTTATAAACAAGTTAACGTCGGGCGGGGGTCGCAGTGGTCTAGTGGTAGAGAGTCAACCACCGAATCGAGAGGTTATTGAAGTGCTGTGTTATGTTCTTGACACCTTTACTCTAAGATATGGTTGGTCGGGTGTGAATATGGATCCAGGTGGTTTTTACGAGTCCCAACAGATTATATTGTGGACAAAAATGAGTGGAGAGAGCGGTGTCGTAGTGGTAGAGCATCAGACTCGGAATCGAGAGGTCCTTGGTTCGATTCCTGTTGTGCTATGTGACCTTGAACAAGACGGAATTACTCAAGATACGGAAGGCCGGGTGTAAATATGGGTCGAGACAGTTCTTACCACGCCAACAGTCTATGTTGTGGAAAAAAATACGAAAAATGTACGAAAGCTTCTTTGCTACTGACTGACCATTTGATTACTGGTGAATCGCTGAGATCTGAATCTGCCCAGGAAAAGTGGTTTCAAATTAAGCCATACGTACAAATGAGCGTTAGTTGCTTACTTGGGTGGTTATGTTTGAAGTTTTTTGTTTATGTCGTGACATCCTAATTCTGGGTAAAAGTCCCATAAATTGAAGCAAGTTTCCGACATGACCAAAGCTGTTGACTGGGACTTTAAGTATGAAAACAAATATACAAACAAGAAAAATGTACTCATAGCTTTACGAGACATGCGAGGCGTAAGGGGGTATAGAACTCAAGTACATGTTGACCGGCCTCGGCAGATCGGGAGGTACCAGGTTCGATCCCGAGCCGCGACATACCAAAGTCGTTAACAATGGTACTAGTTGCTCCCCGTTTTGCACTCGGATTTTCGGGGTAGAGCTAGGACTGGTCGCTCCGGTGTCAGTATAATGTGACTGGAGGTGGTATCAGGTAAACGTGTCTATGATCTGATACCACAATGAGGCAGCACTATAAAAGTTGAGCTCCCTGTCACAACCAGACACCGTCGTGATATGACAGAAAATGTTGAAAGCGACGTTAAACCCGAACAAACAACCAGGTCAAGTACATGTTGTCCTTATGTAGCGTCATATTCATTTCATGTTTGAATGTCATGTGTTCTGACGCTGATGGTAACCCATTACCTTACCGCAGCTGTACTGAGCGTAACGTCATATCGTCTATTTCAGGTTTAAACGTCATGTGTTCGGATTCTGACGGTAACCCACTACCCTATGGTAACTACGAGGACACGAACAACTGCAGGATGTTCTACATGTGCTTCATGGGCGTGGGCTACCACCAGCACTGCGCTGCGGGAACTGTGTTTGATCCAAGCACCGAGAGTTGTAGCTTTTATGATGAAGGACAGTGTTAGGCGCTAGGGAGAGAAGGGATAATCAGCACACACGCAATTTCTATAAAAATAAGACTGGATGCCGTAAACAACAAATAAAATTCTTTACACTGAGACAATCTGTTTCCAAATGTGCCTGACCCGGTCAGAAAAGGGGGTCTTTATTCTTTTAAAGCCTACCTGAGCCGGAGGCTCACAGGTGAGCTTATAAGATAGGCAGGGTCCGTCGTCCGTCCACCATTTTCAAAGCTATACTCTTCTACGAAATAAAAACAATAAAAGCCAAATCTCGTATGAAGAATCAGTAGGGAGGGGAAAAGAACGTTGCACAAATAATTCAGGTCACATGAACAAACATATAAACCTGTGTGACTTAGTTGGATGGTTATATTTGAAACGCTTGTTGGATGTCATGATATCCTCATTTTGGGTGAAAGTCCCATAAAATGGAGGCAACATCCGGACATAACCATAGATATTGACTGGGACGTAAAGAGATACAAGTAGGCAATGATCAGGAAATGGCACAATCAGAAAGAAATTCCAACTCCACAAACCGAGGGGTGGGAAAAAACTAAAATGACACTTACATGTACAGCTGTAGGTACTTATACCGAGAAAACATATCATAAGCCGGGTGAGCAGATATTACCCAATAGGCGGCCACTCAGTTACCCGAACTGAACTCAAAATATGAAAACGTACATAAGGCTCAAACAACACAAAAATTCGACTCCAAAACACAAAACAATTAGAACCACAACCTAAGTATCGCCTTTTAACGACCAGTAATATAAAAATACTGGGGGCTTAAATAAAATATAATTGTTAGATTCTTTGGAAGCAGTAAAAACATTTAAAGAGAGAAGGTGGACCATATTGTACAATTTCGGGTAATGAACCTTCGTCAGTGACCCTTTACAAAACTGGCAGCGAAAGCCAGACATTCATGATTGCTGCAATTTCTAGAATTTACACAAGTATAGTCTAAATCAAAGACTAATATTCCAAAAGAGGCCAAATATTCAAAAGTCCGTTAAGACGGTGATTCTTAACATACAATATATTTGAAATATTCCAAATATTTTCACTGATCTCAAAGGATCAAAAGAAAAATATAATCTGCACTATGACACAATCTAAAACCGGTTTTACAGGCGTTTACCTAACCCTCATCTTCTGCAGTGGTTCACAACATTTAGTTAGGTGTTCCGTCCTCGTGGTGAATCTCTAACTAGTCAATGAAAGCATCGATTCGAACAAATAAACAAACAAACAAATAAACTGACCGCTATGACCAGATATGGTAAAAACCTTTAACAATCTTCTCCGGAGCCAAAGGTCATATGATCTTGTAACAAAGCATGTAGCATAAAAATAGAGAATGTGTATCTATCTATCTATCTCATATGACCCAGATGGCCTATCTATCTATCTATCTATCTATCTATCTATCTATCTATCTATCTATCTCATATGACCCAGATGGCCGCCATGCCAAATACGGTAAAAAACGTTTAAAATCTCCGCTGATCCTATTGCAACAAAAAATCGGGGTCTTAGTACTACAAAGTTGTAGTGTATGACGGTGTATTTTACGGCAATACCAACTCAGGACGCCTATATGGAAAACTGTTAAAATGTCATTATATTTCTGATTCAGGATTTCATCTGCTTTCATGGACATTTATTGGGGTACATATTCTCTGGTAAAGGTTTACAGGACCATTGGTTCTCTAATTCCATAATTCTTTGTTCCGTTGTCCATGTAGACTTAAAATGCTGTGTTATCTCTGGATCTGCAGCGAAATCACTGTCGTTAATGGACTGTGGTGTTTCTTAAAGAAATAAAAACGATAAATAAAATTACTTAATTATGCGTCTAATACGACTGTCTATGCTGATTACTTCCGCTATTTTCGATTTGTAAAATTGGTATTACAGTATTTCTTTAAATTTGTTCAAAGAAAGGATAAATGAATATCGTTTTGTTCTTTCCATTTGTACCTACGCATTTAAATTCAATCTAAGAATAGCAAATTGCTTAAAGGCTTGACTTGATTAAAATATTATAACTTCACAGAGCTAAATGCGTAAGCACAAGTTGAAACGAAGTTAGTCCTGTTTGGATTCGATCGTTTAATCAGTTCCTCTGTAGTTAGATGTACATGTTTGAAGTCACGGTGTATGTAGCGGCAGCAAGAAGAAGAGACATTGGGACATTGCGAAATACGTCTATGTAATAAAAAGCAATTCAGTTGAGATATTTTCTAAAAACAACATTGCTCGAGGGTACATTTTAGAATGCGAATACACATATTTTAGCAGATCGAAATGGGCTGATTGAAAGGGCGACGGGGAGGAAACTGTGGCTCCGCCCATAGGGGCGTAATGAAATAGATGGGCCGCGCTTGTGCTCCCAGCCGGACAAAGCTTTCAACTCTATTGACCGACCACTGGCTAACCGCATAGGAGGTCTCGGTCTGAACAGGGTAAATGGTTTAGTCAAGCCATTCATGCATACAAATCATAACTTTACTTGGGTAGTTATATTTCATAGCATATTCCGGGTGTAATGAGATCACTGTGTCACATAAAATGGAGGCAACGTCCCAACATGACCATTGGTTTGACCGGGACGTAAAGCTTCACATTAAAAACAACAACGAACAAATGAGCTGAAGGACTATGGATGTTCAACTCTGCTGTTGCACTGATATCGAAATCTAGGAATACGAAAACTCGAGAGATCCTTCCAGGGTTTGAGAATGAGCGATGTCACGCACTCATCTGGATTTCAAACTGATGCGATTCATTAGTACGTTATATGTAGTTTGTGCATCAGTGCTAGGTATACCGTTAACCTGGTGATCAGTGGAAACAAAGTACAGTCTTAAATGAAGTGCAATATTCACTGCTGATAGATACTTTAAAAGATATTTTATAGTTCATTACAGACATATTCAAGGACGTTTTTTCTTTAACGTAAGCTTTTTTGCTCATTGAAGAAGAAGTCATTATGAAAAAGCCAAGCCGTATGAGAATGAGTCTTATCTGAGTTATGGTCATTTGTATCCTTAGGTTTGTTTGTTTTTAGTACCGTGTAATTTCAAGTTTCAAAACACTTTTTATGTTTTGATAAATCATCGCCAGTAACTGACCAATAAAATAAGTTTAACTGATGAGGCACAATTATTAAACTCATCAGAAAATCTGCATCATCCATATGTGAAGCCAAAGGCGTATATGTGCAACGCGGTTGCAACACAGCAGAAATTTACCTTAGGGGCTGCTAGTTACGCAGTACAATCACAGTACTTTTGAAATACAAGCAGTGTATGCCTATACCCATTTAAGAAAGTTTTTTCTTGTTTATTTTGTCTTTTTGATAAACATCTTACAAACTTCTAAACCCGTTACATACGGACAAGTTACTGCAAGCAGCTTGGAAGACATTTTTTCTCACTAAACGATTCATTGTATAAAGGCTTAAAAGCAACCATTTGTTCTTGAAAACGCATATCAGAAGAGTCGGGAAAATATTCTATTAAGCAAACAAATATTACGTTGTATTATTTAAGTCATGATTCGTAGGCGATGCAAACAAATATAATTGAAGAGGAAGCAATGCATATTGTTTATGAATAACTCTATTTAGTTTGCTATTCATTTATCGATCTATTTTGGAAAAGTATTTGTTACATGTTGATGTCACTCATTTTTAAATTGATAAACAAGTAAGAAATTTGACGATACAGCCTCGGACGACTGTAAATATAATCGTTCTTTGAATACCATATAACGCCACCATCTCATCATTTGTAGGTTAAACGACGATATTATATTTAAGTGAATAATCTTTGTATTAGCTATGGAATTTTATTTCAAAGTAGCACTAACCGTCCTTGCTGGATTCTTAATTTTACACACAATCACAGCGAATTTGATGGTGATAATAGCGTTTAAAATTAACAAACAATTACACACACTGTGTAACTATTGTCTTGTAAGTCTTGCCGTTTCTGATTTGATTGTTGGTATTCTCTTGATGTCGACGTTCACAGTTTATCTCTTCATTGGCTACTGGCCACTTGGTGCATTCCTCTGTGACCTTTGGTTGTCCCTGGATTACGGTGTTTGCACTGCATCTATCTTAAATCTTCTAGTCATCGCCGTTGATCGTTTGTTATCCGTGTCGAGACCATTGACCTACCGACGTACGCCAACGAAGATGGGTTTAATGATCGCGGGGGCGTGGGTTGTGTCAGGAATCATCTGGGCGCCGTGGATATTTGCATGGCCATACATAGACGGAGTTAGGATCGTACCAGAGAAAGAATGTTTCATACAGGTACTTGTAACCAATCCAGTCATGGCGACCGTTTTAAGTTGTTGCTCATTCTTCATTCCAGTAATAGTAACAACAATCATATATTCTATATTGTACAAGAAAACTCAGCAGAGAAGACTTCGTAAGAAGGCATTGCAGACAACATTTACTGTCGAGAATGATCTTCGTAATTCTACCTTATGTACTGATTCGCAAACGATACCAAGATCAGTAACAGGTATTATTCTAACGTTGATTAGAGCCGTATGCTGTTGTTTCGTATGTGCTCCCAGAGCGGAGAGTGACATTAAAGACGACAAAGATGGTAGGGCGTCTCCATCAAACGATAGTGGAATAGCATGTTATAGTGAGAAGGAATGGCGGAAAGAATCACTTTCGAAAGAACTACATGATACAATTGACGCACAAGGTGGCGGTACCCTAGACATAGCTTGTATTTCGGGCGTCGCTACGTTCATCAATGAGAAAGAGCAAAGAGCTACGAACACGCCGTATATAGATAAAGTCGCTATCGACGCAAAGGATAAGCCAGTCAATCTACCGGAAAACGTATCAATTAACGACTTTGACAGTGCCGGACTGGAACTAGAAAATGCAGTATCAATACAGGGCGATTTAAATAGTCAACAATAAGCCGAGATTGCCGCTAGTGTTATGACCATAAGGACTAAACGACAACAGCAATACAATGACAGGAAGATGCTGACAATCTTGAGTGCGACGTTGCTGTCTTTAACAATATCCTTTGCACCATATTACGTCACAGCTATTATGGAATCGTTCTATCCAGGCTTTCTAAATGTTGTTGCTGCAAATATATGTAAGTATGCTTTATTTTCTTAAATATGTTTTTGTCGATTAAATGTAGAGACCTTCTACGGAAACGCATTCTCAAAAAGTGAGGAATTCGCATATTAATCAAATAAAATATACTTTCAAAACACTCACGTTTCGAAACATACTTCTAAGCAATGTTTAAACATATTTGACCCAATTTAGGAATATGTCTTTGATTTAGACTCCTCGTGTTAATTCTCGAAATTGGAGCACAATAGTCTGGCGTTCGTTGCCGGTTTAAAAAGGGCTACTGATGAGGGTTTATTACCCGAAATTGTGCAATATAGTCCATAATATCTCCCTTTGAATGTTTTACTGCTTCCAAAGGATCAAACCTTTATATTTTATTTATTAATAGCTAAACTCATAGCTGCCTGAATTCGTTTTCAAGTAGGTTCGAATCCAATCAAACAACATAAATCATGTTCAAGTCACGAAATCTAATCTTTAATGTTCATCTTATAATATCGTTCCATTAACTTATCGCTGCCTACGACTGATATAAATACCGATGTTTTTTATTTTTCAGTTTATTGGATGGGCTATCTTAATTCTGCAGTGAATCCTATACTCTATGCCGCTTGTAACCACAACTTTCGGCTGACGTTTCTGAAGATACTGAAGTGTAAATTTAAATAGAGACTCATGCTTGTACTCCTGCATTAAAGTAGTTACGTGACACTCCAAAATCACGTATCTATAGTGTAAATAGATTTTACTTGGTATTAGTATTATTTTGTCCATCTTTGTGTTGTCCAAAGCGCTTCAACTGTTTCGTCACAAAGTCCCTGATCGCGATCATTTCATTTCGCAAACGGTAACTGATAACTTGCAAGGGACATGGACCTTATCAACATCGATGCATATCTATTATATTTTATCAAAATTGCCTTTAATCTATTATATTTTATCAAAATTGCCTTTAATATCGTCATTATTAGCGGTCCAATGGAGCGCAACAATCACCGTGACGTTTGAACATTTGGACGACAACAACGACTACAACTACGACGAACGACGGAGCATGGGTATACCATAAGCTCACCTTGTGAGCCTAACGGCTCAGCTGAGCTAATAACACCCCGTCACGCCGAATTAGTGCAACCGCTTAAGACACAGTGGGATCTAAATTACCGCCTAACAGTCATGGGCTACCAATGAGTTACTTATAGGTTTTTCTTTGGACTCTATCATTCTGAAAAAATGGGACAAAATCTTTTATCCCAACGTTTATCGGACACAATGGGCCATAAACGCACAGTTTCGTCGATATCGTCAGCAACAGTTTCATTTTGCAGTGCATTGTTATGTCGAGCTGTTTGCTTCTGTACTGTACTGTTTACTTCACAATACAGTCCCGATTTGTGTCTGAAGATAACGTTTCTGTTCTGTCTGTTTCACGAGTCAGTTTCACTGTTGTCTCTAGTAAGATGAACTCGGTGTTTGGCCTTTTTAGATTTACAAGCGTGTGTTCGGCTTTTAATGATTCTGTATGGAAAATTAATGGTGGTTTTCTTTTCTTTGGTTTCTTCAACGGGGGACTGACGTCGAGACTTCTTACGGACTGGTGAATCAGTTTCAGTTTTATTTGATATTTGGCTCGATTCGCGGGTATGCTTTTCCCCTTCTTTTGGCTGAGATGACTTCTCTTCCTCGACATGATGTATCAAATCTACCTGGTTGGGGCCTAGGAGAAATAGATGGGCTGCTTGTGCATCCAGACAAAGCTTCTCATTACAAAAACTTGTCCATGCAATATACTGAGATTTTTTTAGCTTTCAAAATTGAAAATTTTCAGCTGAAAAATTTTGATATTTTTTCTTATTTTTGCTCAAAACATAGATTGTGGGTACTCGTTAGAAAGGTACAAGTAGGCAAAGATCAGGAAAAGGCGCAATCAGAAAAAGATTCCCACTCCAAAAACCGAGGTGGGGAAAAAAAAAACTAACAATCAGGTACTTATACCATGAAACATATCGTAAGCCGAATGAGCAGCTATTTTCCCAATAGGTGGCCACTCAGTTACCTTAACTAAACTAAAAATATGAAAACATACATAAGGCGCCAACAGCACAAAAAAGTTTTATACACCAAGACATAAAACAAAAAGAACCACCACAGAAGTATCGACTTGGAACGATCAGTAACACAAAGTTACTGGCGGGCTTAAACCGGGTTTACATGGCCATAACCTCACCCTCAGCTTCTGCAGTGGTTCATAACATTTAGTTAGTTATTCGGTCCTCGTGGTGAATCTCTAACTAGTCAATGAATCATCAAGAACAAACAAATAAATCATGATAAACATCCTGATGAATCAAAATCCAGGACTCACAGACTGAGTAAGCTGCCCGACGATGGAGATCCCTGGGCGCCGAATAACTTACTAACTCCGGAGCAAAAGAAAACACCAGTTGGACCCCGGCGGGCCAAGCAACAGACAAGAAGCTCCGGCCCCAACCAACTAAAATGAATAGCTTTATGTCGGGTCCATCATAGAGTCTGACGCCCGAACCACCGGCGTGCAATTAAAGAAGGCAGCATAGTTATCAACCATGATTGGGTTAAAAACTAAGCATGCAGACTGTCGCATAACATTCAAGTTATAACCTATACGTCTGTAACGTGTTATGATTTTTCTGAACTGAAAAGAAAAATCATTAATTCCTTTAAGTTTCTTAAATTTGTAAACCAAGTCACCATAAAATTCAGGTTCCGAAAGGCCCTCACTTAAAAGCGTCTTTAACCCAACATTATATTTGGAAATCAATTCATAGTGTCTACGATAAAATTTAGAAAAATGTTTTTCGAAGTTTATGATACCGATAGCCCTGTTGGAGAAGTTTTGCCGTTAAACATTTATTTCGAGCGTTGAAGTCTGTAACATGATTGCAGACTCTAGCAAACCTAATAAGTTGCGAAATGTATACACCATAAGAAGCACGACGAGGAACGTCACCATCCAAAAAAGGAAAATTTACTATATCAAAATCAAAGTCATCATAAATTTTAGAAGAAACAAATCCATTTGCAACAGAAAGATGTAGATCTAAAAAGGGGGCTTCAGTATCTGTGATATTGGCTTTGTTCAACTGAAGTTCAGGTGGATATATTTGATTGACCATACCTTCAAAATAAGGGTTGTCAATGTTCAAAAGGTCATCGAGGTACCTAGATGTGGAATTAAAAGCCTCGATAACATCAGCTTGATTATCATGGTTAAGAGAATCCATGAAATCTCTTTCGTAGCAGTATAAAAATAAATCAGCTACGAGAGGTGCGCAATTTGTACCCATCGGAATTCCAACAATTTGTCTGTATAACTTGGTCCCAAATCTAATATAAATATTATCAAGGAGATAGGATAAGGCGTCGCATACATTCTGACATGACCAAAGTGTATACCGACTTTGGTCAGAGGAAGTGAAAAAAGCCTTTCTGTCATTACATGCCAAATAAAGTGAACCATAGTTTTTTAATGCCCTTTTGAAGGTCCACTCTATCAAATCCAGAAGTTTTTCTTTTATTAGATTATGTGGTAATGTTGTATACAGAGTAGAAAAATCATATGTGGACAAGCTTGTCGCACGGAACCCTCTACACTTCAATTTACTGAGCACCTCACCAGAATTTTTAATTGACCAAAACCAATTTTTATTTGAAGTTTCATACACTGTCTCACAGTATCTTATAACATGAGATTTGATAGCAGTAAGACAGGAAGTTAATAATTTAGAAAGTTCAGTGGTAGTACAAGAGCTAGAATTTGCAATAAATCTAGCTTTGTATGGTCTTTTGTGAAGCTTAGGTAATCAATACATCGTAGGAAGTTTGTCTTGGCCTTCATTGACACAAACAGAAAATTTAACAGGTAAATCGTTTAAGTGGGCAATAACTACCGAGGCGGTTCTAACGAGTACCCACAATCTATGTTTTGGAGCAAAAATAAGAAAAATAGGTATACCCCTGCAAACCCCCAGTTTTACTATACAAAAGTGGGGTTTCAGGGGGTATTTATTGCACGGACATGTTTTCCCGATGAATAGATGGGCTGTTTGTGCCTCCAGACAAAGCTTCTGATCTACTGGCCGACCATCTGACTACTGTTTAACCGCTTATGTCTGAGCCTACCGAGGAAAAGTGGTTTAGCCAAACCATCTTTCATATAAGCCTTATTGGCTTAGTTGGGTGGTTATATTTATGAAGCACATTTTGAGTATCATGACATCCTAATGTTGGGTAAAAGTCCAATACAATGGGGGCAACGTCCCGACATGACCATTGCTGTTGACTTGGATGTAAAACATCAATTCAAACAAACAAACAAACAAACAAACACAGTCTATCTGAAAAAAATCTTATTTTAAAGACAAGTGATTTTGTTTCAAATTCAGATCCATTTATTTGATGATATACTTTATACTTTAATTCAAAACTTTTCAAATTAACGTTTATGAAAATTTATACAGGTAACATGCCCCCGGGATGCTTGACTAGAAGCCGTGTGGTTAAAATAACAGACCGTCCATACATGAGCTTAACTGTTGACCATGAACGTAAAACACTGACTAACCGAAACACATGATATCAAAGATAAGACGGACATACGTCGTTCAGACAAGAGCTTTTGCGCACGATACGTAGCACAAACACCGCAAACTGCTGCGGCCCTAAAAAGGTACAAGTAGGCAAAGATCAGGAAAAGGCGCAATCAGAAAAAGATTCCCACTCCAAAAACCGAGGTGGGAAAAAACCAAACTAACAATCAGGTACTTATACCGTGAAACATATCGTAAGCCGAATGAGCAGCTATTTTCCCAATAGGTGGCCACTCAGTTACCTTAACTTAACTAAAAATATGAAAACATACATAAGGCGCCAACAGCACAAAAAATTTTAAACACCAAGACATAAAACAAAAAGAACCACTACAGAAGTATCGACTTGGAACGATCAGTAACACAAAGTTACTGGCGGGCTTAAACCGGTTTTACAGGTACCTAACCTCACCCTCAGCTTCTGCAGTGGTTCACAACATTTAGTTAGTTCTTCGGTCCTCGTGGTGAATCTCTAACTAGTCAATGAATCATCAAGAACAAACAAATAAATCATGATAAACATCCTGATGAATCAAAAACCAGGACTCACAGATTGAGTAAGCTGCCCGACGATGGAGATCCCTGGGCGCCGAATAACCTACTAACTCCGGAGCTAAAGAAAAACACCAGTTGGACCCCGGTGGGCCAAGCAACAGACAAGAAGCTCCGGCCCCAACCAACTAAAATGAATAGCTTTAAGTCGGGGCCATCATAGAGTCTGACGCCCGACCCACCGGCGTGCAAAAACGTTTTCCCGTACATCATCCATAGCGCAGATTATATTTTTCTTTCGGTCCTTTGAGATCAGTAGGGGTGTTCAAAACACGTTTAGAAACATACTTCTAAGCAATGCTTTAATTAATTGAACCCGTTTAGGAATGTGCCTTTGATTTAGACTTTTCTTTTAAATTCTCCAAATTGCAGCAGGCGTTGTGCCGTGTGGCGGCCCTAAAAAATCTCCCCGTACGTCATCCATAGTGCAGGTTATATTTTTCTTTCGTTCCTTTGAGACTGGTTGCAAGTGAATAACCGAAGTTACTGAAAATTAAACGTGTTTATAACGCTGGGATTGAAAACTGATAAAATACCAAGGTTCTATTCAGTTTACGACCCCAGTGTTATAAGCACGTAAGTTTTATGAGTTTCTCTAAAAAGACGTTCACTTCACTCCAATTCAGCTAGCCTGTTACGGTATCGACTTAGGTAAGGCACCCATCCATAATTCTATATCTTTTTTTCTCGAATGCCTGACACCAACAAAACCACGGTTATGTCAACCAGGTCGCGCCATTGTAATTTCAGCTTGGGTATATGCAAACTGAAAGAAAAATGAATAAATATAAATATCATTATGCATTCTCAATTAAACCAAAGAAAATAAAACTCATTTGGAAGAGTTTTCTGTCAAATATATGTTAACTTGAAATAAATTATTTCTGAACCTAACTAGATGAACGTCAGGTTGGCATAAATAAATATTAACGTTAGTTCTTTAATGTGCATATAAACGATATTCTAACAACATATATACTATCGACCACTGAATGTATTAAGTGTATGCTAGAAAAATAAGACAAGTCAGAATTATTAGTAAACTGGGTAAACTGAAATGTTATAATTATTTTTGTAATGTTTATCTCTTGTATGTATGACGTAATGAAATTGTCATTTTACACAGATTGTAATCAGCGAGTATTAGCGCATGCACGTTGAGACTTGGTATTGTAATATATTATTTCATACCGTCACATCATTAATTTCATTCATATAATCATGCAACATTTTGAATTTGTCAGCTTTGGACCATCTGTGCTCACAAATACCAGGATTTACGCAAACTGTGTCGTGCCATTGTAGCAATTTTTTTATCAAATAAAATATGGTTTACTACACTACCACCAAAGCTTTCAAACTGAAAGTTAAACAAACCAAATTCATACACATTCATTACTGAAATACATGTACGTTTCATTTGTGACCAATGGCAACCATATATGCACATATATCACTTTCAATAAGTATTTTACTGCATAAAATAGTATCCAAATTTCATAATGAAAGAATAAGATACACGACCGTTACAGTCGTTTGAAGTGTTTTGTGGTCTATTAGGTTTATCTGTAGTATGTACCCTCCACAACAAAAGACCATTCCTATGCGTGTTGTACATATTTATTTCATACCTTCACCCATCAATGCTAAACAACTAGAGAATCCGCTTTGACACCATCCATTATCACAAAATGCAAAATCCCACCCCCGTGTCGTACCATTGTAGCAATTGGTTTCTCTCAAATAGAAAAGGGTATACTGCCAAAGCTTTCAAACTGAAAATAAAACAAATAGATAAACTACAAATGAAATTTCTAAAGCATATTTAAGAAATATAAATTTCATACAGTATACCCATGCTCCGGCGTCCGTCCGTCCGTCGTTCACAATTTCAAAGATCTTCTCCTCTGAAACCGCTTGGCCAATCAAAGCCAAACTTCATGTGGAGCATCCTTAGGAAGGGGGAACGAAAGTTTGTATAAATGGTCCAGGTCACATGACCAAGATGGCCGCCATGGCTATAAATAGCAAAAACCTTTAAAAATCTTCTCCAGAACCAGTGGGCCGATTTCCACGAAACTTGGTATGTAGCATCGGGGACTCGGGCCCATCATAGTTTATATAAATCATGACCCCAGGATGACCTTGACCTATTTTAGGGCAAGGTCAACTTAGGTCGCCAATGCATTTGAATGGGAAAAAAATGGTAAAATGCTATGTAATGGGTAAAACTTACTGGGAATAGGCAAATGGACAGAAGATAAATGTTAATGGAAAATTTTAGCCCCTGGGGGGGTTGTCTGCCCCTGCCCCGGGGCTATATAAATGTGTATGATTTTGAAACTTGTTGTGAAACATCAGGCAATAGAGCTCTACAAAGTTTATATAAATCATGACCATGGGATGACTTTGACCTTTTTTACGGCAAGGTCAACTTAGGTCACCCATGCATTTGAAAGGGAAAAATAGGAAAATTTCATTTTATGACAGAAAACTTGCTAGGAATGAGCAAATGGACATAAGATTTATATTCATGAAAATATTTTGGGCCCAGGGGGTTGTCTGCCCCTGCCCCGGGGCTATATACATGTACATGATCATAATATTCAAACATCTTCTTCTCTGAAACCGCTTGGCCAATCAAAGCCAAACTTTATGTGGAGCATCCTTAGAAAGAGGGAATGAAAGTTTGTATAAATGGTCAAGGTCACATGACCAAGATGGCCGTCATGGCTATAAATAGCAAAAACCTTTGAAAATCTTCTTCTCCAGAACCAGAAGGCCTATGATTTTGAAACTTGGCATGAAGCATCAGGCAATGGAGCTCTACCAATGTTATATAAATCATGACCCTGGGATGACCTTGACCTATTTTACGGCAAGGTCAACTTAGGTCACTAATGCATTCAAATGGAAAAAATAGTAAAATGGAATTAAATTGGGGAAACTTGCTGGGAGTATGCAAATGGACAGAAAATTTATGTATAAGAAAAAAAAATTGACCCCATGAGGTTGTTTGCCCCTGCCCTGGGGCTATGTACATGCATATGACCATAATATTCAAACATCTACTTCTCTGAAACTGCTATACCAATAAAAGCCAAACTTTAAGTGGAGCATTGTTAGGAACTGGGAATGAAAATTTATATAAAAGGTCAAGGTCACATGACCAAGATGGCTGCCATGGCTATAAATAGCAAAAACCTTAAGTTTGAAAATCTTTTTCTCCATAACCAGAAGGCATATGATTTTGAAACTTGGCATGAAGCACCAGGGAATAGAGTTTAATAAAGTTTATATAAATCATGACCCTGTGATGATTTTGACCCATTTTATTGCAAGGTCAGCTTAAGTCACATATCTAAGGTGAGCGTTTATAGGACCATTGGTCCTCTGGTTTTATATAAACACTGAAAGATTAAGATTCGTCATGACTGTTAAAGTCGTTTCTCAGATTTTTGAGGTATGTAAGGTTCACCTTTATTAAATATATTTAATAACAAAATACCATTTCTATCATTGTATCATCCGACGTACAACCACATTGCCATCGTCTTCATGACAACATGCGAAAATATTAGTTTGGTCAAAATTTTCGCTAGTTCTTACTGTTATATTCTGCACAAGAATAATAAAATATCAATGGTCACCCTCACTTCAGATTTTAAACTGAAAATGAAATGGGTAAAACTGGAAATACTGTCAAAGTTACTCAGTGATGAAAACCTTGATATATTCCTCTTGCTGTTACGATGAAAATTTAGGGGTGTTTTATATCTAGTGCCTTTTAACAATTTAGGGGTTTAAGAGTGCCTTCAAAGCATAATTATCCTGGTAATCAAAGTAAAATTGTCCACATGAAGTTGACGATTATGTGTAGTTATACTATAGGCATAGTACAAAGCCTATGGAGACAAAACAAATTAAATCAGATAACCAAAATTAAATTATATATGCATAACTTATTGTTTACATCTGGTTAATCCACACTTTTTAGACAAGTCAATGAACATCTCATTTAAATGTATATGTTGCCTTGTCTACAGTACACTTGTACTATTCATAAGTGCAATGACACAAAGTCTATCTGTAGTGGCTGTACTTTCCATACAATGGCAATTAAGACATAGATAAGTTGCATTGTTGTCACAAAGCGGATCTCAATCTTTATTTTATACTAAAATATCACGTTGCTGCTAGTTTTAATTTGTTTTTAATGGTTTTAATTTTTATTAGTTAATTTGCACTGCCGAGTGCTGATCACATTATGGGTTCACATATAATAGTTTTACAGAGGCATTCTTCATGATGTGCCTTATAAAGTGTCCACTGAAATTTTGGAAACAGCTGTGTCACAACAAAATACACTGATCAACACAGATGTAACAAGCTGATCTGGATCTTACAGTTTAAAGAATAAAGCAGATAATCAACTGATTTGGGCTTCAAGTGCAGGGTTGTGCATGCTGATCACATTATACGGGTAGATTAACAACTGTTTCATAATGTGGCTAGTTACACTGTCTGTACCCAATGTCACAGGAAGAGTCAATATGAAACAAAGCTTTCACAACAAAACTTGTCTTATGAACCGTACTATTTATACAGTTATGATGAAAGGTCACTGAACGTATGGTAAAATTTACAAAACACTACACTTTATGCAAAAATCATCTTATCTATTATCGATACAATTCTGTGCTGGGTCTGTGTCACTGATGGACAAATGCAACATTTTACATAAAACGAATTAAGACTCGCAATGTTATAGTTAAAGTACCGAGTTGAAAAAATAAGTAAAATAAAGTGAGTCGAAGTATGGTCGAGTTTCAATCTTTAAGAATTTCAGATTTGACTGGATCAGGGTCCCTCTACCTGCATAAAGGTCATTTTGGTTGATAACTGGTTTCCATTCTGTGATGGTGGATTGTTCATGGTGAAAGCGTAGACGGGTTCCTAGACGTACTTGCTAGCAAGATGACTCTCTCCACTTCATTGATAATATTGAAATTGAACCAGAACCAGTCGAACGGAAGCGCGACTATGCACAACTAGTATTAGCTTTTAAGAGAGTGCCAGCAGTCATTGTATAGCTAAACCCGAGGTATAAATCCATTTCTTTTGGCTGCGTGTGCCTCCAGGCAAAGCTTATGCGCTACTGACTGACCATCGGGTTACTAGTTAATCACTTGGGTCTGAGCCTGCCCAGGAAAAGTGGTTTCAAGTTAAACCATTCATACATACAAAATAAGCCTTATTGGCTTAGTTGGATTGTAATATTTGAAGCATTTTTATGGTGACTTGGTTTACAAATTTAAGAACCGTATAGAAAGGAATGTTTTTTCTTTTCAGGTCAGAAAAAGCATTACGTTACAGACGTATAGGTTACAACTTTTGGATATGCGGCAGTCTGCATTTTTATTTTAACCCAATCATGGTTGATAACTATACTACATTTTAATTGCACGCCGATGGGTCGGGCGTCAGACTCTTTTACTATTTATTTTAGTTGGTTGGGGTCGGAGCTTCCTTTCTGTTGCTTTGCCCACCGGGGTTAAACTAGTGTTTTTCTTTTGCTCCGGATTTCAGTAATTTATTCGGCTCCATCGTCGGGCACTTACTTAATCTGTGAGTCTTCGTTTCTGATTCACCAGGGTGGTTACCATGATTTGTTTGTTTTTCCTTGATGATTCATTGACTAGTTAGAGATTCACCACGAGGAGTTAGTGATTCACCACGAGGATCGAACGACTAACTAAATGCTGTGAACCACTGCAGAAGATGAGGGTGAGGTTAGGGCCCCGTAAAAATCGATTTAAGCCCAAGTAATTTTATATTACTGAACGTTCTAATGTGATACTTCTGTTGTGACTCTATTTGTTTTATGTTTTGGAGTCGATTTTTGTGCTGTTTGAACCTTATGTACGTTTTCATATTTAAGTTAAGTTCGGGTAATTGAGTGGTCGGCTATCGGGAAATGGCTGCTCACTCGGCGTACGATATGTTTTCTAAGAATAAGTGCCTGATGGTCAATTTAGTTTTTCATTACCTACTTGTACCTTCCCATAACATGGAGGCAAGGTCCCATGACCATAGATATTGGCTAGGACAATATGCATCAATTCAAACAAACAAACAAACAAACGTTTGTCGAAGCTAACGAAATTTGGAACACTATTATTGCATATGTATTGACGTATTTAATATATTTGGAGTATTTCGAATATATTTTTACGTGAATAATCATCTTCTTAACATTATTTTGATTATTTGGCCCCTTTAGGAATACGAGTCTTTGATTTAGACTACACAGATATAACTTCTTGAAATTGCAACAACAATGTCTGGCTTTCGCTGTCAGTTTTACAGGGTCACTGATGAGGGTTCAGTACCCGAAATTGTACAATATGGCCCATCTTGCTTTGAATGTTTTACTGCTTCCAAAGGATCTAACAATTATTTTTATTTGTTATTTTTTTTTTTTTTTTTTTTTGTTTTTTTTTTTGTTTTTTTTTTGTTTTTTACATTTTCTCTGGCTCATGAAAGAACATCATATAGACCCGAGCAGAACTTTTGGTTCTACGAATACACGAAGATCCTCTGACAAAGCGATTGAATAGAGATACGTCAACACTATAAATGAGCCACCTCATGGGAAAACCAACAATCTGCATATGCGAAAACAAAGACACAGATCAGCTTCGCGGTAACCGCGAAGCTGATCAGCGTCTTTGTTTTCGCTACTTGGATGGTACAGTTCCTCCTCTACTTAACTCCAAAATTTCAAGCTTCTAGCCTGCTTCTGTAGCTGTACAGCTCGGTTTGTGTCGAACCTGTTCGGAAACCACATTGTTGGTTTTCCCATGTGGCGGCTCAAATATAATAAAAAACGATCATGCCGGCATCGTGTAAAATCAGGTTAAACTTCCGTGTATTGTTTTATAACTGATCATTCCAATGGACAACTTAATATGGTTCTTTTTGTTAAATGCTTTGTCGAATTGTTGTTGTGACCTTTAGTGAAACAGCTGCTCGCTTAGCTTACGAAATGCTCTGGTAGGCACTTTGTTTTTGCTTCTGATTGCACCGGTTAGTAGCATTTGCTTTCTTTTACCTTTAAATTCTAAGAAGCAGCAAAACTTCTTGAAATACTATACTTAACTTATTTTTTCAAGATCAAATATTAATGTGATAAGCCGTGCGAAGTCGGTACTAGAATATTTTTAATTTGGTCAGACGTTAGAATAATAAGTATAATTATAGCAGAACACTACTTATGATTGTAGCTTAGCTATTAATTACACGATTACATACACTTGAACAAAACGGACTGCTTTTTATTAACCTTGATTTATTATATGCCATATAGGTGCATTTAAGTCGTTCTAATTTGAAAAGAAAAGTGGAATAAAAGAAAACGATATATATACGCAAGTGCACTGAAACTTATGTGGGTGCTCTGGCTTACTGATTAAATGGAGATGAAGGCTTTTAGCTAATGAGAGCGTTTACTTATCAGTGAACATATAAACCCGATGTGCATCGTTATACATTATACATTACAACTTCCTATATAAAGTGTAAAGGCGATGACGTGTGTGTTACATACTTCTTTGTCCTCAATACATTTAAAATGAAAATATAACTATAAATCAAGCCTTGCGATCAACCAAATTATTAGAATTTTTAAGCGCCAACAAAAAGCGTCACCCCATTTGAAAATGTATCCGTTTCATTTGTTGGTAGCATCTGTATACCACGTAAGCATTTATTAGGTGACAAAGCTGATAATTGGTTTTTAAATGATTAAAATATAAAATGTGATACAGATATCCTTTGAAGCATTGTCAACGGTCAATGGGAGGTGGTATGGGCCATATTGTGCAATTTAGGGTACTGAATCCTCATAACTGACCCTTTATAAACCATAGCCAGATAAATATACTGCAATTTCAAAATAATAAACATGGGTAGTCTAAATCAAATACTCATGCCTAAACATAGCCAAATAATAAAAGAAACATTGTTTAGAAGATTGCTCTAAACGTACAATTATGAGGGACTTCGATCTCAGACCATAGTCCAGTCGCAGAAGGTGATATTGCACATGCTTCAGCTGCAAGCTGATCGAACAGTATTTGGTTGATCTATGGTCTAGTTAATATGGCGGTGCCCATCGACAGCCGTCTTCTATTTTTAAGTTTCACGACAAAGATGAGAGAGTATTTTTATTATATTGAAAAACATAGAAAAATAAATTCAAGCATCAAAGAAACAAGCAAAACTACAAAAACTAGTCCAGAATTTTAATTGGTGGACAAGAAAACATTTTCATCACTGTCGACCATACTTGTTCCGGCGAAACCATAGCTAGGTTTGGTTAAACTATGGTCTAGCAATGGCGTCACTTTGGTCAGACTAGACTGAATTCTATCAATGTTTAGTCGGACCATAGAATCTATAGTTTCTCACCTAAGTCACTCTATCTAATACTTCGTTTATAAAAAAAGTCGTCTGGTTCCTTTTGCGATAGGGCTTTATTTGTGTTTTGCATGTGTTCGATTATGCCAGTTTTTTTTTATAGCATTACGTACCATCACGCATGCCTGCACGCGCGCGTTGTCCTTTTCATGCATCGATTTATTTATAGTTTTCCTACACTGATTTGAATATGAACAATATCACTCGTTGTATAAAGGTAGTATTTCTCTCTGTTAGTTGTTTCGCTTTGCCCCTTTGCTTTAAACCGTGTTAAATCCAACGACGTAGATGGCAAGATAATGGTACCCTCGCCTATTTAAGCATTTATAGTTTTACAGAAATATGGCGAATTTACTTATTGAGGACAAACATTCTGATTGGATTGACAAATGAGCCACCTCGTGGGAAAAACAACAACGTGGTTTTTAAACAGGTCCGACACAAGCCGGGCTGTACAAGCCCAAAAGATGGCTAGAGGCTTGAAATTTTGGATTTGAAAAGCAAAGGAATTGAACTATCCGTGTAGCGAAAACAAAGGCGCTGATCAGTTACTGCGAAGCTGATCTGCGCCTTTGATTTCGCCTATGCAGATTGTTGGTTTTCCCATGGGGCGGCTCAAATATTGAGATTGACTTATAGGTATTCGCTAGGCTAACGCAGCAATCTTAATATAACTCGGCAACTTATTTATCTGATTTTGCGTCATAAGGAATTCCATATCCGTATTAACTACAGAAATGCACGGTATAATCTGATTGACGAATATTCAATAGCTGTTTTCGTCTTTAATACGAAAATATGCCCATGTAATATACAGATTTTTCTTAAGTTGCAAAATTGAATCGCAGAGGCGGTTCTAACGAGTTCCCACAAAAGAAAAAAATAGGTATACCCCTACATACCCCAGTTTTACTATTTATAACGCAACGACTCTAAATCCTCGGCCTACTAAAGGGGTTTCATAAATTATCGCTTTATGGAGCTACTGACCAAATAAAGACCACCTCTACTGACTAAATAAAGACCGCGTTGCGGTTCTGTTTAACGCACCAAAAAGAAACAACGCACCAGTGACGTCATTTTAGTGACGTTTTGTGACGTCGTTGTCTGTCATTGTTATGCAGCGTTCCGTAGATGAAACAATGGACAAGGAAAATATAAATTATCGACAAAATGTACTGCTGTGAAGGCGAATTTGGAGGAGTCCTGCGGAGTGATTGCTGAGCTACATAAACACAATAGCGGAAAGCAAGTCTCCTCACTCCGGGTGAGTTTTTTTTTTTTTTTTTTTTTTCGCGAAATTGGCGACTTTCCTTGCATTATTATATTTCGTTGCATATATTGAAAGCTCGCCATTTCATCTGTTTACTAATCCTAGCGTGATAAATCGGTTTATTTTTGGTCACTGGGTAGTTTATTTACTATAAACAAGTGGGGTTCAATGGGGTATACATCACACGGACATGTTTTCTAGATGTGTTTATCTAAGCGACATTCTGTCGTTCCAGTCATCTATCGTAGAAAAGTTCTCGACGTTTTGTCATGTGATGTTATATACAATCGCTAAACAAAGCAACACAATTCTTTCCGCTGTGTCTGGTGTGGGTTCGAGCCACGCATTGCCCACATGTGAGACAAGCCAAGTTCCGCTTGCGGGTGTGCCAGGTGTTTTTTCTCGGGGTTCTCCCGTTTTCGCCCACCTACTGATTAGCCCTTTGGCTATTGTACCATGTTTAAAGTTCTTTTAACGTCGTGTCCAGCCTATCTGCGTGTCTCTGCCATAGCGTTTCCTTGTTAGTCAAGTTGTTGTAATCCGCCCTTCTTTTCTCGTACACGGTTGGATTCGATTTAAGAAATTCAATAATATCCTCTTTTTGCTCGCCCGAATAGGTTTTAGTAGTTCTAGCTTTCTTCTGTATCCTGTTGTCCGTGTATTCTGTATCACCCTGCCCCTCAGTATCCCCCCTGTCCCTCTGTATCCCCCTGTCCCTCGTCTTCGATATCGTAGCAAATCGTAGCAAAGCGTGGTAAAGCGTAACAAGAACGTGTCAGGAGCGTGCGTTGTGGAGCGCAATGAATCGTGTGTAAAAAGTCCTTACGCTCTACTGCGATGGCATGCCAAGATTTGTTGCGTTTTGTAACGACCTGTCACACTTTATTACGATCTCCTGCGATCTCGGCGATTCATCACGCTCTCTCAAGATTTATTGGAAAATCGGGATAATCGTCGCAAAAATTTTGTCTCAATTCCCCCCCCCTCACCCCCCCCCCCCCCACACCCGATCACCACGATTCATCCACGCTCTCTTACGATTACCGAAATTCGACCTCACTTTCCCCCACGCTCACCGCAATTCACTCAAGTTGTGGAGAATCGTGGCAAGTGTAAACCTATAATGAGTTCCATTGTCAACGCACCTCGTCAATAAATTGATCATAAATATTTTTTGTCATATAACACCAAATTTGCCAACAATATAGAAAAATCAATTGTTCTTGTGGTCAGCAAAAAGATTTCATAAAAATCGATTGACCTCCAGGAATTGTCGACATACGTGATATAGGGGTGGTTTTGAAAAATCAAAACAGTCAAAAACGAGTTTGGCCACCACGGGCATTGATCACAGCATGATAACGATTTCTCATGGAGAGAGGGTATAACGACGAACAACGTTGATGGGGATATTGTTCCACTCCTGAATCAGTGCTGCTTGGAGCTGTGCACGGTTATTTGGCTGATTAAGACGCGCACGGACACGTCTGTCACACTCGTCCCAGATGTGCTCAGTTGGTGCAAGATCTGGTGACATTGACGGCCAATCCAAAACATTCATATTGTTTGTATTGAGGAACTGTCTCGTTGCACGCGCGGTGTGGGGTCGGGCATTATCATGCTGCAAGATGGTAACACCATTACCACCATTCATGAAAGGCAAAACCACTAGTGTCAGAATGTCATCCCTGTCTTTCTGGGCATTAAAGTTCCCGTAAACAATGACAAGCTGAGTATTTCCACGATGGGCAATCCCACACCACACCATCACAGAACTGCCCCTAAAACGATCAGCTTCAACAACACACGCATCAGCGTAACGTCTGCGGATACGGCGCAATATACGTGTTGTCCGTCAGCATAATCCACTGTGAAACGCGACTCGTCCGTTAAGAGAACCTGTCTCCATTGGGCAGCATTCCATAGCTCATGATTCCTGCTCCATGCCAGGCGTGCTTGGCGATGACGGGGCGTAAGCTTTGGTCCAAGGTACGGGCGATGGGCTTGTCGGCCATGAAGACCACGAGTCTCTCTGGCTGTCCGTGTTGCAGTTCTCTTTCTGTCGCGAAGATGCTGTGTCCTGATGCGATTGTCTTTGGCCTGTGTCGTGACCTGAGATCTTTTGGCCCGTGGCAAGTCTGCAACATGGCCTGAAACTGGAAGCAGGGATTTATGGACAGTTCTGTTTCAAAAATGCAAAGTCGGTATTTCATGTAAAAATTGGAAGAAAATTAAATTGCTTGGAATTGTCGCATCTTGAATTGAATTTACACTGTCGAAACCAGTTTTCCTGTTTGGCGAAACCTGGTCCATAATCTGGCTATCGTGGACTTGGCACATATAAGGATATTTGCGACAGCTGACCAGCGTTGTTGCTGGCTTGCAGCAGTCCGATGGCGCGTCTGCGATCTTCAATCGACAATCTCGGCATGGTTGATTGGCCTGAGAATCTTATGCTTTTATACACTTTTGGGGCAATCATCCGAGATTGTTATCACGCACGAGACGTTAAACTTTAATCAAAATTGCTCACGTGCAACACGGGAATATGCAGTTTTGTACCCCCATAGCAGCGCTCACAAATGCGCACGTGAAAATGATTTTGATAGTGCTTAAAGTTTAGCATGCCATTTTAGTGAAAACAAATCATGGTGGTTGCCCGATTCATCTTACTTTAAAGAAATGCCAGAGGAAATCAAAGTTGCGTTGGCTGTGGAACCTAGTACAGCATTAGTGCAGTTATACGCATTTATTAATAGTTGATCTCATTGATTTAAGATACATGTATTTTACCAGTACATATAATATTATTTTATTATTAGACTCGTTCATAAGTCGCATTCTTAAATTGAGTTGACAAACATGTGGTGACTATATCGTTTTGTGATTCGCACAAATCATCGTACTAACCTTTAAACATTGTAACAAGGTTAATTATAAGTAAAACGACGCCAATACTTGTAAATAGGTTTATGTCAGATCGATCGATTCTAGTTTGTCATGGACTTATCAACCATATTTTCACCTGATAGATATTAATTCTGATATGATTCCTGGTTTGTATCAGACATGTGGTAGAAACTCCTATCATATGAGAAAAATGATTTTCTATACTGAGGCGTTGTGTGTCTTGTGATCGTGCAAATTTCATGCAAATTTCATGCAGTCTTTATTTTACATCACTACCACAGTTCATTCTCAACACAGTTCAATTTTGTCCAAACCATACCCACTATTTTTCAGTAACAGTTGTTTTCATTTACAGTCCTTCACCTTAACAACATTCTTGTTCATAAAAAAACTATGGCATTAACAATTTCCTAGACAGTCTGGTGCGTAGTTTATTCACCAGCAGACCGATGGCGATGAAGTCCCTCTCTGACGGAACTGATGTTGCTGGAACATCCAAGACACGCTTCGCGACCGGCGATCTGTTGGAACCGATGCTCGTTTTGTCCCCATCACATCAGAGGGTCTACGTCGGGGGATGGTCTTTTCCGCAAGAAACACTGTTGCTGGTGTGATGGTGCCAATGCAATATATAGAAATTTTTAAAATTGTAAAAAATGAAGATTTTCAGTAGAAAATTTGGATATTTTTTCTTATTTTTGCTCAAAACATAGATTGTGGCGAGGCGGTTCTAACGAGTACCCACATTCTACATGTATGTTTAGAGCAAAAATAAGAAAAATAGGAATACCCATGCGTACCCCAGTTTTGCTATATAAAAATGGAGTATAATGGGGTATACATTACACGGACAAGTTTTCCTGATGTTGCGGGCATCTTTGTCGTCTGACGTGGCTTGGCTTCAGTTCTCTTCAGGGGGAAGGTCGGCAAGTTGTGACTCAGTAGGTCCCATATCGAGTCTGTCCGATTCACAGCACTGTCACTTTTCATGGTGAACGTACAGTAGGGTTTAGTTATATTACTGACATCTCGCATCGTTTGTGCATTCAGACGGAGCATCATGTCGCAACACCTGAATCAACACATGTTCTTTAGCTACTTCCAGAGCCGGTTTAATACACAGTTGTTAAGTATGTTCAAAACACCGATGCTCTCCATATTTCTGGAGTTATCTTGTACGCACTTCTCAACCTTTGCCTTCGACACAGAACTCCTCAATACAGTCGTTCAATCGGATGGCGATGTTCTACCTCTTGTAGCGCTCTGACATGACACGCGTTGGCATGACACGTGCCATAAAAGCATTCGCCTTCATCTCCCAGTCGTCGGTGATATGATGTTATGTGACTTTAATGCAGCTCACATTAGAGTTGGATATGCCGGTGTGATGGTGACAAATGAAACAGCATCCAATTTAGTCGACAATGTCTCTCTTCCTCTTTCTTGTAGCGGCACGGATGGTGTTAGGGCATAGGCCCTCGAAGTCGGATGGTAAACATGGGAATGAGCGACAGAAGAGAGACGTTGTATTCGAATGGGATGCGAATATTTGAATATCCGAATATCCTAAAAGAACAAAGTGGTCAATACTAGGGTAACTGGATTACCTATTTCAAACAACAGACAATGTCCAATTACCGTTACATTCTCTAACGGACAATACTAGCGTAACTGGATTACGTATTTAAACAACAGACAATGACCAATTACCGTTACATTCTCTGACGTCATTATCATGTTGATATCCATCCACTATAGGCTATAGCTCGATTTTGACCTCAGATGCGTCAAAAGATCGACGAGTCTACTTTGTAGCACGTGAAAGGATTTTTAAAATGTAATGTACAAATACTGTGCGGGCAACCGAAGTGTAACGGAAAACTTGAGCCATTTCGTACTGATTAACCTTTCACGTGCTACTTCATGGATTCGTCGATCATTTTTGACGCACCTGAGGTCAAAACGAGCTATATTCCTGCAGCAAATGATCGTAATTTAGGTTGACATTCCCTATTCCCCATTTGAAAGGGTAAATGGAGATTTTCACTTTACAAGTCTTATTGTCAATTTTGTAGAAATGCTTGACACGAATCAGTGGTCTTACTTAGCAGTTTTGTAATTGCTTTTTGTATAAAGGGTAAACTGTTAGTCCGCCAGTATTCAGCGCGGTATATATTAACACCAGAATCATGAAATAAGTTCAAGGTTTCGGTTTCATAAGCATGTTTCAGTTCTGTCAATATTTTCAGCACACATTCAGCACAACCTTCGGATGAGTCGGAACATTCTCGACTGTGATTCAGGGCAGCGGTCTTTAAGAAATAACCACTGAATGATTGATATTCCTGTAATGATAGAAGGTATTTGATGATCTTATAACACTTTCTATGCTTCGCTGATACTTCATTGACCATGTAGACAATTTCTAGCAAATTGCATGACTTTCTCCAATAGTCATATCTGTTACAAACATTACATCGTTTTGGTACAAGTAAGACGTTATGTCTATATGCATCATCTAGTTTGGTTTGCGGTTCCTCTATTGCTGGCAGGAAATCCACGTGTATTGGAAGGGAGGTAATTTTCTCAGCACCCTCTTGTAGCATTCTGTCATATGCCGATAGTGTGTCCCCTTTGCTCATCCAACTGAAGGCTAATGAGCTTTCTGTAATTCGACCTACCGATATCGAGTCGTTCACCCTGAGAATGCCAGTGGGCATTTCAACGACACACTCATCACAACGGTAATTTGGATCACATTTTGATGCTAGTGTGTACGTAAGTGACTGGTAGATTTCGTCATCGACGTCAACAGAGAAGCAGTCACAAGAGGTACCCAGGCATACATTTACTTCTTTCCAGAACATAAAATCACATCGATTCCTATCAGGTAATAACGTGACCGAAGAAAAGTTCTGACGATCATTTGAACCGTTTGTAGTCATAGGCAGTATACTGAGTCCAACACATTGCCCGCACCCCTCATCTCGGCGAACTATATCACGAGGAATGTCCAGAATACCTAGATAATCGAACTCTGTGAATCTGTCACGTGTCGTTTTCCTATATTTCCAGACCGCCGTTTTCTCTACCATACTACCGCATGGCTCTATGCGGGAAATTTTGAAAATCCCTCGTTCATTTACCCTGGCAACCACTCTGTCTAACATAGTTTGAACGGCGGTCTGGATCTCTTGTACCTCCCGTTGACTGTAATTTATGGATACTTTCGTATGCATTTCTTCAAATATATCGTTTAGCTCGGTTTTCTTTGTTTCGTCTAGTCTTGGATAGTCCATTTTGTTCTTTTCTTGCAGCTTAAACTGTTCGTTGGCCTTTGGTTTCTTTATTCCTTCGTGACTTTCATTGCCTGTTGCTCCCGATTTCCTTTTTGTACTCATTGCGGAACCTGGCTCTATTTCTCTCAAATTCTGTGTAGATAATTCACAATGTCTAATCAGCTGACTTTCTTTATACTTCCTTCTGCTTTGTTTGAAGACATTGAGGGCGATTCATAACCTGAAATGGATTATATAAGCATATTTCATGAATCAAATGTGGAGGATTTATATGTATCACCTCGAAAATCGTTACGGTCCTTATTAATTAAATTTTGAAAAAAGGTACACGTAGGCAACGAATCAGATAAGATAATAAGAACTGCACCGTTTTGCATGCTGTATGCACATTATAATGTTATAGTTTAACTTGCTCTTGTGTTGTTTTGTTTTTAGCAAATCAGTTTATGCAGTTGACGCTTTATATTTATGGATATACTTGTCTAAAGTATTACGTATATGGAAATTCCTATTTTCACTGAAGTACATTTTACTTACAGTGAACATACAATGCAAAACAAAAGCAAGTTTGCTAATGGTAAAACGTGTTCACTTACCTACCATCTTTAACTGATACGCGATAGAAATTCATGTTTAATAAGCCACTTCGACTTTTAATTTTTATACCGCCATTTTGGTTTATTTATGCACACCACGACACTTTAAAACAGGGAAAATCTGTCATAAAACTTTTAATCAATACTTCACTTTATCAAACCGTAAGCTGAACAATTTGAAGTATGTGGTCCAAGGTCTAACCTTTATGTTAGCAAATTACAGTTGACGAATTGTGGTAAAGATTGAGTATGATTTTATTAACGTTGGAATAATCCGCCCGATCACACAATTGTATTCAGACAGGCGTCACCTTACAAAATCTAATCTGGGAAAAAGTAGTATTCCTCTGCCCCGTGGATACGTGAAAAAATTTACTTTTTGAACTAAATGCAAAACTGATATGCAGTAGACCAACATTCAAAGGATTGGAGTTGGCCCATATTGCACAAACAGCAATGTATCACAAACACATTCAGCTTTTGCGTAAATTATTAAGTGCAATCAAACTAGCTAGGTCAAATAAGTTGTTGCCTGAAACCCTGTTCTAAAAGCGTTCTCGATTGCCACAAAAATATTTCTAAGCCCTTCACGTATCAAAGAAAAATGATACTTTCGGAACCCGCGTGTATGTCGTTTTAATGACATGGCGATAAACAAGTGTAAACATGGATGGAAGTACGTAACAATTTGTTGATAGAAACCAATAATAAACGTGACCCCTGTCCATTTGGGCTTCTGTGGTGGTTCTTTTTGTTTTGTGTCTTGGTGTTTTAAATTTGTGTGCTGTTGGCGTCTTATGTATGTTTTCATATTTTTAATTACGTTTAGGTACATGTATACCCTTGCATACCCCAGTTTTGCTATATAAAAGTAGGGTTCAAGGGGATATACATTACACGGACATGTTTTTATGATGATTGCTAGGAAACGGGCTTGTGATTTGTACTATTCTTAGAAACACGAACATGAGGACACCTACGAATCTACTGATTTTTACTCTGGTGGTGACAGACTTTTTGTTTATTGTAATGTGTGTACCATTCCGATGAACAGAGTTTGTTTTGCCGAAATACTGCGTTGTGTAAGATCAGTCATTCTAATGCACTTGAGAAAGTAACGCGACGTCTGATTGGATAACGTCAAAACCTTGCGACGGTATATTCTGCGATATACCGTCGGAAACCCAACGTCATGAGCAACGTCGCTTGTGATTGGTTAACGTCGTGTTTTTCGTCGCTGGTGACGCTCACGTTTCGCAAAAAACAATGCATTTTTTCGATGTTTATAGTTAAAAAGTACATTAGAATGGGGATAACTGTATTCAAATTTTTCATTTGGGGTGGTATATCGTCGGATATACGGTCGGAAATCATGTTTTACGGCTCCGCTGACGCGTCGCCGTAAAACAAAATTTCCGACCGTATATCCGACGATATACCGCCCCAAATGAAAAATTTGAATACAGTTATCCCCTAAGTATTTTATATATGTGCTTGCATGCGTCAGTATATACAGCCTTGTTCTCATGTTAATTGTGCGATGTATAGTTGTGGTTCGCCAACTGTGGAAAAGGTCATTGATAACAAGACCCAGAGTATACATAGTCATAGCAGTGGAGTGGATCGTTATTCTGAGTGGATTTAGCCATCTTCTTGTGCAATATGAAGTTGTTTCTTATTCATATTTCGGCGAAGAGCGATCAGCATGCGTACATCTCGCAGCAGCAACTTCCATGCACCTCTTCAAAACATTTGTTGTCATGTTCTTCACATTTGGATATGCACTGCCTCTTTGTATAATGATAGTTCTGTGTTGAATTGCTTTGGCAGCACTGAAATGTGAAGCTAGAAATACCAGGAAACGTGCCAATGATACAAACGGAAATAGAACAAATGACCGTGCAACAAAAATCGTTATCGCCGTTGTATTTTGCTTCCTGATGTGCTGGTTGCCTATACACGTTATACTCATGATTCAGACATTCACAGATTACACACCAAGTGTAACTAGCATAATAGGACTAATATTGGCGAACTGTCTAGCATTTTTCAACTCGTGTATGAATCCAATCCTCTACGCCTTCCTCTCGTCCCAGTTTCGTCCGGCTTTCAAGCAGGCATTATGTTGTGGATGCCTTTCTGGTGAATGAGACGGCTCGCGGTCTTCGAACCGTAATAGCGTCAATTTTTGTATTTAAGCAAGAAACAATAACTCCCAGTTGCAATGGTTGATATTCATGAGGGCATGAGACTGGTCGTTATCCATTTGTGTTATTGAGATTATCTTTAGTATGCTTAATACTATAGGCGATTGCTCTTCTCTAAAGATGCCTTATTAAGAATTCGCCGACATGAGAATTTGCGGTGGGGTAATGAAAATTTTCAAGTTTGAGTTGAAGTCAATTTCAAAGTTTCTTGAAAATATCTACTATCTAGGTAATGACTAGACATTTGGAGGGTATGTTAAAACCAGTTTTTGTTTGGAAAGCTAGAACAGAAAAGAAATGTGATAGATTTAGAGCCCCTTTATGTTAGACCCCAATTCTTGCATGGTGGTCAAACCTTTGAGCAGAATATTCATATAAAAATCCTCTTATAATGTCTGACAACCTAGAACATAGAGATATACTACTTAGATTCTACATTTTATTGTGAAATTCAATTTAAACACAAATTCAATTTCCAAAATTGTAAAAATATCTTTCATTTGACTTTCAAAAAAGAAGTGCATTGTAATTGTATGGTGGCCTATAAATGTCATGCCTTTGTTATGGACCAAAATAGTTGCCTTCCTTAAAAAATAAGGAAAAGTATAATTCTTAGTGGTCCTATTCTTCTTTTCATACTATACACTATATCACTTCCTGTCTGTAAGTCTTAGGTCATCAAAAAGCCTTCCTAATCCTCCAAATTCGAATCCATCAACTATCAAACAGGACTATTCTGTTCCAGTATAACATTCAAGACATTGTCCTGGATGAATCGACACATAATCCATTGGTACACAGGTTGTTGAAGATCATCTTTTAAAAGGACAATAAACCTACTGCATGCTGTACATGGATTTAGAAAGAATTGTGTTAAATATCCAATTCCAATTGAACAGTGAACATTGTCGGAAATTTATATAACAAACCATCTCATTCTTCAATATGAAGAACATGACACTTGATACAAGTACTTCTGTTTCCATTTCAATATATGTTTACTGTCCACTCTTTGTAGCACACCGGTCAATTTTAAAAAAAGCACTGTAATAACTAATAACAATTCAGGATGCACTTCAGCTTTGCCAACAATCGATTATAAAATTTTCCAAGGATTGACCTTGCAGCCAACATGATCTGAAAAACAAACAAACAAAAAAACATAAAACAATATCAAGAGCCTGAAAACGTCAGAATAACACCCAAAAATGTTTACTCCCTCAAAACCCCCATCCTTCTGATTATGAAAATGGGATCTGAAAATTCCTTCAACTTACACTACCTAATTTACTTTAAAAAAAGTTTAATTTTGGAGAAAAATGCAAATAATTAAGTTCAAAAATTACCGGTATGCATAATCCTTCAAATCATTTTGTAAATGATATGTATTAATTCACAGGGATTTCTCTGGAAGGGGCCCTGTGTTAAAATGACATACCATTTCTATAAATGGCCTACCATAAATGGGCCTTTTTAAGTACAGAATGTATGGTTTGGGCAAAAGTACAAATTGCTTCGGAAAAGGCCCATACTGATTTCAGTTCACAAATATCCATGCTTCATGTTGTGTCCTTACAATATATGATTCTGATTTATGAAAATAAACAATTAAAAGCTTTTCAATATGTTTAAAAAATTCTTGAATTTTAAAAGTGTTGTGGTAAAACAAATGCCTCAAAAACAGCCCTGGTCCTAAATTCTTACCTAGTTTCACACTTTTAACCAAATTATAGCCTCTATCAGTCCATGTGACATTCGTTTTTAGTTGTTGAATGGGACGATGAACGCCAATTAAACCAACATTTGAGTCGCCTGTAAATTACAAAGAAGAAAATATATACAAAAAGATTATATTTTAATGTAAATAGAGTCCATCAATTTATGACCATTACCTCAGTTGTGAAAATGTGACTTGCTGAATGCCACAACAAAGGGTGCTTCCACCTGAGATCCAATAAATTCCGCATAGGTGTATGAATGGTATTTATTGGAAATATGTGGTTTCGGCTAGATTGTCACGGCTGTAATTAATAAAGTTTAAAAGCTGACATTTGATTTTTTTTCACAAAGCAGTAGCTCAATATACCAATTGTAAGACAGTGTCAAATCTTATTTCTGGATAAAGAACATGATCAGCGCAAATCTTCTAGAATGTTTGTGACAAATTTAATGGTTTTCACCTTTTTTTGATATAAAAATCAACAGATTTGTGTAAAAATGAAGGGGAAAACTCCAATTTCTTTCAAAGTAGCATAAATTTTGACCAAACATGATAAAAACATCTAATTATGCACCAGTCATTTGTAACTGCTGCTTCCCCACCTAAAGGGAAGAGCGGGGATTAAGACTTAAGACTTCACAGATTTCAGGTCCTTGCTAGAAGCCCCACTGCCAGGTGGCAAAACTTGGCAAACTGGAGGTAAAAAATTTGCTCTTTACCATGCCCTTCGCAATATACTATCTCCCAGGGGTAAGGATCCTAATGTCAATAACCTGTCATTTCCCTTGCACTGTGGGGACACTTGAAAAGTAATTAATGGCCCAACCATTTGTACACAATTGCCTTTTTATGGACATGACATTCTCTACAGACCTGAAGTGCCGGGGTAACTTTAACTCAAGCAGAGACAACATAAATTGACACTTGATTTAGTGTCTTATGTATACAGGTGATTCTTTTTTTAATTGGGTTCTGTAGCTCGCAAATATAGTCTGGTTTGTATCTTCACTGGAAAATAAAATATGAGACACTCTAATGCTTGACCAGGTGATCTAATTCACAACCACTTCATCTAATGCCTAACCAATATGGCTTAATGGTTCTACAGTCTGTCAGGATTGTATGATATAAGGCAGTCTGGTTTCCAGGGGAGCCACAATGTGGATCCGCTTTGTGTATGATGGAAATGACTAGAGGGTTAGGAATGAGAAGGAACTAGTATTTCTTGTTTCTAGAGTTTACCCAACTTACTTTATAATTTATAGAAGACAAATAATCAAGAATGGTAAGATGATTAGAATTCTATCTTTCAAAATTAGTATTATAAAATAAATTCCATAAATCTAAGCGCAGAGAGAGAGAACTAGATATCCACCTAGATAAGGTAAGTAAAAATTCATGACTGTTCTGATTGGTGAGAAAATGTTCAAGAGTGAGAATGTATGGGTGGGGAACTGTATTTACAACAAAAACATAATAACCTCGTCTCCAAAGGGCTTCTCTATGCGTTTACCAGACATCTTAAGGAAGATCTAGACAAGGTGAGTGTGGATCTTTTGACTGTATTAATTAATTTGATAAATATAGGAATACTTTCTACTCAGAAGAGTGAGGCGTGTAAAAACACAATGTCCCCCAAATGACTGCGGAACACCCCGCTTATATAGTCAAAAATCCACGTGACATGGTGACGTCATCGAACGACAACCTCACGACCTTGGCGATCATGTGACTGAAAACTAATGCATTTGAATGGAAAATTCCGAGGTATCCGGATGAGCCAATGGAAACGGAGAAGGAGATGACGCCATATTGGAAGTTTCAATGGAGCCAATATTCAATTTGTGACAACAAAATCAGGTCTTATGGATTAAATATGATTTTAGAAACCGAGTTACATATAGCAGTCGAAGGAGCACACAGGAATACTTCGATTATGGCCAAAGATCCTGGATAATCGATCGACATATTTGAATATTGCAGGTGAATAGGGGGTTTTACCAAAGTTGACCCGCTTTCCAATCGGACATTTAAGGATGAAAATCAGTCCTAATATTGGCCTTAAGGTTATGCAAAGGCCTAGATCGGATGCTAGATGAGTGCATCTCTTGAATAAAATGCCGGTCGGAGAATATTCGGTTATTTTAAGGGTAAACGGCATAAAAAAATAGATTGGTGGATATCGAGCGCCCTCCTGCGGCGACCTTGTAAAATGACAGTTCGTGTACATGAAGCAAAATGTAAACAAACATTGATTTTGAGAAAAACATTGATTTAAAATATTTGTGAGTGGAATAATAGGGCCTGCTGGTCAGGGTGGCTACATTGCTCCCTCCCCAAAGAATGGAATTTGTCCTCAAATAGAAGGAAAGGGGAGATAACAAGCATTGACATGAGGTGAAACACCTACTTTCAAAAATGTCCGGGTATATACATGTGTATATATATATATATATATATATATATATATATATATATATATATATATATATATATATATATATATATATATATATATATATATATATATATATATATATGGATATATATACACACACACATATATAAGTGTTGAAACCTTCATGACCAGCAGTCCTATTATTAATCTATGAATGATAGTACTTATTCTTTCGTAGCTACAGGATACTGCCATGACCAACATTTCTATGTAACAACTTTTTCGATGACTTTCAAAGGTTTGGTATGAATCTTGAACTGGTAGATCAAATATATCTCAACAGAACTCACAAAAAGTGCAACAGCTCTCAAAAGAAGAAATAGTGATTTAATGAAGAATAGAATTTGAAATGTGCTTCAAAATTGCCTACAATATCAATATGAAATGAAGTATGAGATTAGTGAAATATTGAGCTGAGCACTGTTTGTAATATCCTTATCAGAAAACATGTTGGGTAAAACAACAACAATTTACAATCTGTAAAACAGTTAAAAACAATACATATTGCCTTCAAATTACATTCTTTGACTTCTGTAATGCTATACATTATGCATCATAACATAATAAAACAGACCAGTAAGACTCAAACTCAGACAAAGCATCTTAAGAGACTGTACTGCTAATGACCATGCAGTAATATCTTCCTACTTTCCTGCTAGGCAAGTATTTTGGCTAAATTGTCAAATTCAACATAAAATTATAACTATTTACAGTAATACATTACTCTCATTGATATTCATATAAACCATGTTATGTTATGTTATGCAGGATCCCCAGGAACACCATGTATCTACTTCTCTACTGGGCCAACATGCTATCATGACAACCAGTTATCTCTAAGATGAACAAGAAACGGCTGTCTATACAGACTAGGTCACACTATTATCAACGTGAACAGACTACCTTGGACAAGAGGTGAGAAGTAGATCATGTGCTCACTGCGTCTCGTGCATGTTACACATTTAAGAATAACCACAAACAAGGACATACTAGAACAGCAATTTCGTCTGACACAAAATCAACCAGTTCAGTAACTCTCTTACTGGAAATGGATCAGAATTCACTGATCAAGCCTGACAAGTTTGAAAGAAACAAGCATTCCAACCAGTTCTTGTCAAATTCAATTCAGGTGCTCGTGTTAAAATAATTCAACAGGCAAACAATTTTAACTTCAATGCGGTATAAATACTCTAAAGGTTGATTCTTGCAAACAAACTTCAGAGCAAATTTGATCAATCTTTTGATAATTTAAATACATGTTTCATTTAATTACAGGCGAACAACAAAGACGAATGCAGAGAAGGTTCTTGTCGATATCATGACCTGACATCACATAAATCCTAGTTTCCTACATGACACTAAATTATTTCAGGTATGAAAACTTTAAGACAAACAGTCATGTTTGCATTCATGTAACATTTGTTTCATGTAATCATAATATTTCAACAAAGCATATTATACATTCCAAATAAATATCTTGGTGAAAAACATCAATGATAGAGAAGGACGAGAACATCATACCAAAACTCAGGCATGTCTCATCTCACAGTGAGATCAGAATGAGATGAAATCTCACAGAATTCAAATTGAACTCCTGAAAGATTCCAAGTCACACAAAATCTCAGGATCCAAAAAGCATATAGTAAGACACACATGCAGTCCAGCAAGATGCTGCAACACTGCGACTCATCCTCGCTATCAATTATTTATCAATGTTTTAAATTAGTAACTCCGCATTTACACAAACTATTCCCATTTATTCAATACTTTGTTGCAGTCAATACTTTAAAAATTTAGAATCAATGAGAACATATTACCATCATTATTTTATTTTCAGGAATGAAGTAATTTACAACTCTGAATCCAAAAACAATGTATGTCAGACAGGAGGAAGGCAAGAGAATATCTAGAGAAGGGTAAAATTTTGAAATTTGAAATTGTAATTTAGGATGCCATGAAAAGATATAAAAATCCTACTACTCCGGTTCATCAAAATATTTGTCAGTAAACATTGAAAATTTGGAATTTAAAAGTTGCAGTTATTTCCCTTTGACCACAAAGCAAAATCAATACACCATACACACATTTAAACTTTCATAAATAAACATCAACAATATCAACTTTACTGATCTTTTAAAATCAGCAGGACATTGTACTTTCACTCGCTATAAGAACTTGGCCTAGAATGCTAAGAAGCAATACGAAATATCATTTTGAGTATCTCAAATTGCGAAAATCAGACGCGTCAAAATAGAAGTAACAATGTCATACAAGTTTGATCATGGCAAAGGATGCCATTTGGAAATACTATAAACATGTGTCGCCCGGTAGTATGGACTATTAGTCGACAATGTTATTTCAGGAAATCCAAATTACAGCCTTTACATGATCAATTCACTTACTTAACAATACTGAAGTGGAACCATATCTTTGATAAGAATAATGTAAATCTTAAACCATGATGTCAGTTAATTCATATATTGAAAATCTTGAAATGTAAGTTTCCTATCTAATGAAGTTCACAGAGATATTACTATCTCAATGTAAGACATCAGACAAGGGAAACAAGAGTTCTATATAACTGTATTTCAGGAACCTGATCCATGCCTACTATGACCACATATTCAGAAAGACAGTCATGACCAGAGATTCAAGTCGGCTGTGCTGACGGACATGGTCGGCATGCAACACATCACTTTGGCCCTGATTTCGACTAGACGGGAGGCCATGCGGGCTCGGGTATGGTCAATCGGCTTTGTCGCGCCAAGCCCTAGGAACACCTTTTTCTTTCTCTTCTTGTCTTTTTAGTATCGTCCCTGATACCTACCATATGCCCATCAACGTCTTTTTTTTTCTGTCTTTATCATTCCTAGAAGGCGGCGGCTCAACGGGTCAATCGTGTAGGCATCAAGCTTGTGCGAGTATATCTCTGTGTATCTCTAACACTTTTGAGTAGGAAAGCCACTCATTTTAAGTGTTCCCTTGTAGGGCTCCAAGGAGGGCGGAGAGCATTCGAGATGAATCATTAATCCATTTAATTATGGGTGTTCCAGAAAATCAATCGTCACAGAACTCAAACAAACGCCAAAGGTCTGAAGAGTCAGATGGATCTTCGGATTCTGATACTCGACAGCCTACTATACAAGTAACGTCACAATCAGCTTTAAACGTACCGCGCTTCTTAGTCGTTCAGTCGGCAGACTCATCGAGAAAAGTTTCAGATCTATCCCCTTTCGTGATTGAGAAATGCATCGTATCATTAGCAGGTCAACCGAAGAGTATCAAAAAGCTTAAATCGGGCGATCTGCTACTTGAAGTCGAAAAGAAGAAACATATCGAAAACCTGCTACGGACCAAGAAATTATTTGACCTTGACGTCAACATTTCTCTGCACAAAACTCTCAATTGTTCAAAGGGTGTCATTCGTTGCGAGGACTTAGGTCCTTGCACTGACGTTGAAATCCTAGATCATTTGAGAAGTCAAGGAGTTCAAGACATTCGTAACATTCAAGTTCGCAGAAACGGTGTCCTTAAACGTACAAGCACTTACGTTTTAACATTCAATACACCAATTATGCCAAAGAAAATAAAAGCAGCATACATATCTGTGAACGTGGAGGTATACGTACCAAATCCTCTACGATGTTACCATTGTCAGGTTTTCGGCCATCACGAAAGCAGATGTAACAGGCAAAAACTATGTGCAAATTGTGGAGAAGACAAACACTGCAGTGATGATCGCAACTGTGATAAAACAGCAAAGTGCGTCAACTGCAGTGGCCCACACCCCACTTTTTCACGCGACTGTCCGACTTGGCACAAAGAGAAGGAAATCCTTAAAATCAAATATACCAGAAATCTTTCATTCTTCGAAGCGCGCAAAATCGTTGAGCAGCAATCGTCGACTGCAAGCAAAAACTATGCCAGCATCATAAGAAGTGCTGGCACACAAGTCAAACTTGTAGATGCCATGACACAGACTGATGAAACATACGACGTTCAAATTAAAACACACCAAAATCCAGGAGGCGATGCCCCTTCTGGTACCAACCAGACTGCAGGAGGTAAAGCATCCCCTGCACAAGCAGGAGGCAAACCTCCTCCTGCTCAAAACCCTCCGTCCAACAAAACTGCAGGAGGTAAACCTCCAACTGGAGGTAAACCTCCAACGGCAGGAGGAAAGCCTCCTGCACCACCAAAGCCTCTCTCACCAAAGGATAGAAGGAAGCTTCTGTCCGAGAGAGTACCGAAAGGGGCTGATGACCCCGTAAGAACTGACAATTACTATGACTGCCTTGAAGAAACTAGCATGGAGGCAGATGTCACTCCTCCTAGTCCTCGCAAAGTGCATCTTCCAAGAATTCCAAATACTTAGTTTCCAGTCTTTTACATTTAAGAAGGGTCAATTTTTTTTAATTCTCTGAAATTATTTAATGGACAAAAGTAAACAAAGAATTATACAGTGGAATTGTCGAGGCATAAAACCACGTTATGAAGAATTACTATTACTATTGAGTCTACTAGGACCTTCTGTTTTCTGTCTACAAGAAACTTTTCTGAAAACTGACGACAACTTTACTTTCAAAGGCTTTAATGTTTACAATCACATCCACAGTGATTGTGCCAGAGCTTCTGGTGGAAGCTCTATTCTCGTTAAGTCTTCCTTACCTCAACGTGAAATTAAGTTGAAAACAAATTTACAAGCTAAAGCTGTTTCTGTTACTCTTGACAAAGAGATTACTTTCTGTTCTGTCTATATCCCGCCTTCCTTCGAACTAAGATCTGAACATCTTAACTCTTTACTTAAGCAACTCCCTTCTCCCTTTATGATATTAGGTGACTTCAATGGTCACAATTTACTTTGGGGTAGTAACGATAATGACCCCAGAGGAGAGTTAATCGAGGAATTTATCACACAGAATGACATCTGCTTAATGAATGATAAATCGAAAACTTATCTTGATTCTGGAAAAGGTACTTTTTCGTCTATTGATCTATCACTCTTTCATCCCTGTCTCTATCTTGACTATAATTGGTCTGTATGTGAAGACCAACACGGGTCTGATCACTTTCCGATAATAATTGAAAGCATTCTGAATCACGATGAAGATCATAATCCTAAATGGAAACTAAATAAAGCTAATTGGGATTTATTTCATACTTTATGTGATGAATCTCTTACTAGCACTTCTCTCTCAGAATCTTCTGATCCTATAGCAACTTTTACTTCTTCTTTAATAAGTATATCTGAAAAATGCATTCCAAAAACCTCGACAAACCCAAAGAAAAGTAACCCATGGTACAATGACGATTGTAAAGAAGCTATCAAGCAACGAAAACAAACACTATCTAGGTTCTGCAAGTTTCCAACTAATGAAAATTTAAATACTTATAGGAATTTTAGAGCAAAGGCCCGTCGGACAATTAAATCAGCCAAACGTAAATCATGGCGAACATATGTGTCAAAATTAAATTACAAAACGCCAACCAAAAAGGTCTGGGATATGGTTAGGAAAATATCAGGTAAAACAAAAACTGCTACTTATCAACATCTTAATACAAATTTTAACAACGGATCTGAATTGGCATCAACAAAGCAAGATATAGCAGACACTTTGGCATCACAATTTTGTTCAAATTCATCAACAAGCCATTACTCAAAGGACTTTCAAAAATACAAGAAAGAACAGGAAAAAATTAAATTAAATTTCAAGTCATCTAATAATGAAGAATATAATACACCATTTAATTTAGATGAATTGAAGGATGCTATCAGTAAAGCCCATGATACAGCAACAGGTCCCGACGAAGTTCACTATCAAATGCTTAAACATCTTCCTCCTAGCTCACTTCAAGCTCTATTAGAAATATTCAATGATATGTGGGAAACTGGGAAGTTTCCCGAAAGTTGGGAACTAGCCACAGTTATACCAGTTCCTAAACCAGGAAAAGACCACACAGAACCTAACAATTACAGACCAATAGCACTTACAAGTTGTCTTTGTAAAACCTTAGAGAGAATGATTAATGTTAGACTTGTCTGGTACTTAGAAAGTAACAATCTTATTTCACCTGTTCAGTCGGGCTTCCGATCTGAACGATGTACCAATGACAATTTGGTAAGACTGGAAACATTCATACGAGATGCATTTGTTGCGAAAGAGCATGTGGTGGCCGTGTTTTTCGACTTGGAAAAAGCTTATGATACCACTTGGAGGTATGGCATTCTACGAGATCTCCATGATCTCGGAATTAGAGGCAGATTAGCTACATTTATAGAAAGTTTCCTTGCGGATCGATGGATCCAGGTTCGAGTTGGATCGACTTTATCCGAACAATTTGATCAGGCACAGGGTGTCCCACAAGGGAGCATTCTGTCTACAACATTATTCAATATCAAGATCAACAGCATAATGGACTGTTTGGATCCTAAAACAGATGGATCATTGTATGTAGATGACTTTTGCATGTGCTATAGATCGAAAAGTATGAGAACTATTGAAAGACACTTACAGCAGTGTATAAATAGAATAGAAAAGTGGGCTTCGCATAATGGTTTTAAATTTTCCAAGTCGAAAACACAATGTGTACATTTCTGTCAGCTACGGAAAGTACATGATGATCCTGAACTTTACTTATATGGATCTCTTATTCCAGTGGTTGAAGATTTTAAATTTCTAGGAGTTCTATTTGATCGAAAGCTTTCCTTTATACCGCATATCAAGTATTTAAAGGCAAAATGTCTAAAAGCATTAAACTTACTAAAGGTTTTATCGCATACCGACTGGGGTGCTGACCGCACTGTCCTTCTGCAGCTATATCGGTCAATTATTCGGTCGAAGTTGGATTACGGATCCATTGTGTATGGATCAGCTAGAAAATCATACCTGAGTATGCTTGATACAGTTCACCACCAAGGACTAAGACTAGCTCTTGGGGCTTTTCGAACGTCACCTGTTGAAAGCCTCTATGTTGAGGCAGAAGAACCATCACTATATTTGCGTCGAGAAAAACTTACTCTTCAGTATGCCATCAGACTTGCAGCAAACCCCTCTAATCCTGCACATAAGGTAACTTTCCCACCATATATTTCTGACGAGCTCTTACAGCTTTATGAAAGTAAACCAAATGCTATCAGGTCTTTTGGTTTACGAGTAGCACCACTTTTAACATCAGCAAAAATCAAACAAGATAAAATAGAAAAAAATTCCGTTTCTGAAATTCCACCATGGTGCATTAGAAAGCCAACAGTAAATTTGACACTTCATACAGGAAAAAAATCAGAATCAAATCCACACTTTCTCAAAGAAAATTTCCACCAACTACAGTCACAATTTTCTGATTATCATTTTATTTATACTGATGGTTCAAAGGAAGATAACAAAGTAGGCTGTGCTACTTATTCCAAAGACGCTTGCAAAACTTTACGTCTACCTGATGGTTCTTCAATTTTCACAGCAGAAGCTAAGGCTATTGACTTAGCTTTAGACTTCATTAATAATTGTAACTTGTACAACAAATTCGTTATTTTCTCTGATTCTCTATCAGTCCTTCAGGCCCTAAACCATACAATGTCCAAAAACCAACAAATACAAAATATATTGCTGAAACATCATAGCATTTCTGAATTTAAAACTATTGTGTATTGCTGGGTTCCCAGTCATGTAGGAATATATGGTAACGAGCAAGTCGACAAGAAAGCAAAAGAATCACTGAGCCTAGAACAAACAGATTTTAAAATTCCTTTTATCAATTTTAAACCTTTTATCAACGAGTATGTCTTTAATGAATGGCAATTAATTTGGAGCAGAGCAGATGACAATAAATTGAAAGAAATTGAACCTCATGTTAAACGACCAAGATTAATTCATAAACTTTCGAGACGGGAAGAGATTGTTCTTTCTCGTCTTCGAATTGGTCATACACGATTGACACATTCATATTTACTTAAACGAGAAGATAAACCTCAATGTATTGGGTGTGACACACAATTAACTGTCAAGCACTTTCTGCTTGAATGCATTGATTTTATAGATGTACGTCGTTCCTGCTTTCAAAGTAACAGTTTGAAAGATTTGTTCAAAAATGTATCTGCTGAACGCATTTTGTCATTTTTAAAACGAACTAACCTTTTTAACAAAATATAAATCTTTAACACAAATCATATTTATACCTTTCTCCATTTCTATCATTTCATTTTAATCACTGTATCTTTCATGTAGCGGAATAATATTTATGACTTTGATAATTCTCACCATATGTTTTGCTTTTTCTCTGAACTAAATTATGCATTTTACAATTGCTAGACGCTAATGACCCATTAGGGTTGACACGTCGTTAAACATCAATCAATCAATCAACCAGAGATTCAATATTATGCTAAGAGCATTTCAAGGTATAATAATCTCAGAAATAGTCAGGTGGAGGAAGTCTTTACCTCTGGAAAGGAGGCCTAAAAGAATCAGAGGGGTCAGAAATGGAGACCATTGGTTGGAACATCCTCAAAATTTTCAGTCAGTGGAATGTTCCAACCTGGCAAGAATGGCATCCTCCAAACCCCGCAGCCTGAAAAACCTCGCTTCACATAACATCTCGAGGAGATACCTCCTTTCTCTAGGCAAAGAGCCCTCCTTCACCATTGCCCCATTCCTGAGATAATTCAGAATAAATCTAAAGTGTGAAGAATCACGGTCAAAATAGTAGGTGGGTCGGCCGTAGGAGGTGGAGGGACGGAAAGGGCAGCCTTTGCGAAAGAGCATCGCAAGAAGAGAGTTGGGATCAGCTCTCATGGTCACCCTGGAAGTGTGAAATTGTTGATTTCCCACTTCCAGGATGATCCTCTCTTCCTGGGTCTCCTGCAATTTTTTGAAGATCTCCACCTCCAACTTCTGAACCACCACATTGTTGACTGGGACCTCACTGGTACTAGCTTCGCTACTTGTACTAGCAAAAGTGTCTGATTGGTCAGAGTACAGAAGATGTCTCATAAAGGATTGATAGTTTTCCATGTTAAAATTTATATTCTCTAAGTCAAATGTTTCATTTTGAAAGTGGTGTTCAATCTCGTCCGTCTCGGTAAAGGGGAATCCTTGGACTTCTGGCGTCTTTTCTGTTTCAGTGTTCCTGTTTTCCACCACTATCCGGGTATCATCATGATTGTTGGTCTCCATTTCCTCTATAATCTGGACTTGATTTTCACTTTGGTTTTCCTCCTTCCTTTCATTTCCCTTACTTTGTTTGTTGTGATTCTTTTTCTTATCATTAAGTTTGTCTATTTTGTTTGTTTCCTCATTTCTACTCTTGGTGCTTGCTTTTTCATGTTTATCCATTTTGTTGTTTTTCTCATTTCCACTGTTTTTGGTCTCTTTTTCAGTTTTCTTGTTTTCCTCACTTTCACAGCTTTTACTTTCTTGTTTGTCCTTACTGTTGTTTTTCTCATTTGCATTGTTTTTGTTCTCTTTTCCAGTTTTCTTGTTTTCCTCACTTCCACAGCTTTTACTTTCTTGTTTGTCCTTGTTGTTGTTTGCATTGTTTTTGTTATCTTTTTCAGTTTTCTTGTTTTCCTCACTTCCACAGCTTTTACTTTCTTGTTTGTCCTTTTTGTTGTTTTTCTCATTTCCATGGCTTTTATTTTCTTTTTCACATTTGTCAGTTTCGCTAGTGTTCTTGTGTTCACTGCTTTTACTCCCTTTCTTATGTTTGTCATTCTTGTTTATGTCCTGGTTATAACTGTTTCTACTCTCTTTTTCGTTATTGTCTGTTTTGTGTGCCTCCTTATTTTCACTTGTTTTACTGTCTCTCTCATGTTCGTCGTTTTTGTTTATGTCCTTGTTACAACTGTTTCTACTCCCTTTTTCGTGTTTGTCTGTTTTGTGTGCTTCCTTGCTTCCACTGATTTTACTGTCTTTCTCAGGTTTGTCGTTCTTGTTTATGTCCTTGTTACAACTGTTTCTACTCGCTTTTTCGTGTTTGTCCGTTTTGTGTGCTTCCTTGTTTCCCCTGGTTTTACTGTCTTTCTCATGTTTGTCATTTTTGTCCTTGGTACTACTGTTTTTACCTTCTTTTTCATGATTGTCCATTTGGTTGGTTTTCTCATTTACACTGTTTTTTCTCTGTTTTTCGTGTTTATCAATTTTGTTTATCTCCTCGTTTTCACTGCTTTTGTTCTCTCCTCTTGTTTCATTTTGAATGGTAATGGTTAATGGTTCAAACCTAAGGCCATTATCCGAATCAGTTGAGCTTGAACTACTGCTGGAAGAACTAGAGCTTTCACTCTCACTGTCGTCGCTCATTTCCAAGTCTGTGGCCACCACTTTGATCGGGGGCTCAAACACCACACCTTCCCATGAAGGATTGGGCCTTGCCTCGAACCCAGGAGGGACGTCCAGACTGATTGGTACTGGGTCATGCCCTAGGTCGAGATCATCTTCGACCGTTGCTGTGGCGGCTGGTTTGGACTCCCTAGGCTTCTTAGGTGGGATGTTATATGAAACTTTAGGAGCCGGCCTCTTGTAGCAATTTCCAAGAGGGGAGCGTCTTCTCTCAGCTGGAAGTGGACTGACTGGTTTTGGGACCTGGAAGGGGGATTTGAAATAAACTTTGAACATTTCAGGTAACCGTTCTTCCTCCCATTTTCTCAACATTTCCTCGGCCCGCTCTCCCTTGGCCCCAGTCTCTCTGTGGTACAGGAACAAGTCCATGGGCCTAGGTTTACAGGGGGAATGGGTCATAGGTCGAGGAAGGATTTTCCCACACTTGGGGCACTTGTATCCAAAACCGGAGTGCACTTCCCGACAATGTTTCTTTATCTTCCAGGGTGGATGACTAAACAAGTGGCCATCATCACAGAGTATACAGATGTACTTGGTGGCCTGAAAAGACAGGAGTTTATGACGACATGAGGATTGGGAAATAGAGATCTTTCAGGTTTGTATTATCTTGTATTCTCTGACATGACAAATTCTTAGTAACGTTGAAATACCATTAGCTGGATAACATTGACATTTTGAATTACTTGCTTCGGTTTATCTGTTTCTTGCTGTATATTAGAACAGCATTCAAGTCTTTAGAAAACAAACAAAGCGGTCATAAATTTTTAAGTAAGAAGCTTGGAAGTTACTTAATCTTGAGCGACATAACTGCTATGATTAGGCATAGATATAAATATAGATATATGTCTTTATAATACCACCACTAGTATTTAATGTCAACTTGAGTTAGCCTAACTGCATTTTCAAGACAGTTTTCAGATTCTGTGATATCATTTTTTTATTTTATTTTTTTATTTTTTTTTTTTAAATATAACATCTTGTTTAGTTTGCATCAGTAGATCTGGAGTACATCCTTTCCGACCTCACAATGTGAGTCCCAACTAAATTTCTGTGTATTTCTTTTTCAGGCAAAATGTGAATCGGTTCCTCCAACAAAGGTAACACTCTCAGTAATGAAAGAAAGGTGATTTGTATAAGCTGTAAGAACAATAACTCTGTAAACAAATTAACACCAAACAGAACAACAGGGTCTCTTTAATAATTAAGTTAAAAATGAAAACTCTGTTTTATTATTCTAGTTCTCTCTCTGTGCTCACCTTATTTTAAGGATTTGTTACGGCCGTTATTTTGATTTACTCTGATGGCACGTGGAACCATGAAGGTTTATTATCCCCGTGATATGGTTTCAGTTTGTCATAGTGGACAAGTTTCGGTTTTCCGCGAGGATTGAGTTGTATCTGATATAGAACATCACCAAACTTCTTTGTAACTGTATAGGGACCTTTCCATTTTCTGGCTAATTTGGGACTAATTCCCGCTCGTTTCTCTACGTATGAGTACCACACAGCATCGCCTACATTGTGCTCTATGAAATTTGTATTTCTGTCATAATACCTTTTCATACCGTCGCTACAGATTCTTATGTTCTTGCGTGCTATTTCATGCATGAGTAACATTTGTTTTTCTAACTCGTATGCATATTCGGATTCACATGTGCTTTGTGTCGTTTCAGGCATGCCTAGAGTTAGATCTATGGGTAATCGAAGTTGACGACCTAACATGAGTGACGCGGGGGTACAACGTGTCGAGTCGTGAACAGCTGAATTGTAGACCAAGACTAACATCGGTATATATAAGGACCAATCTTTTTGATTCTCACTGACATAGGCAGACAACATTGCTTGCACACTTCGACATGCACGTTCTATCATTCCGTCAGATTGGGGTCGACCTGGGGTTGTACGTGTTTTCTCAATACCTAATAGTTTGCATACTTCTTGGAACACGTTACTCTCAAAATTGGACCCTTGGTCACTGTGTAGGGTTGCTGGAACTCCGAAAACGGATATGAACCTTTCGATAAGTTTTGTTGCTACGGTTTGAGCATCTGTTTTCTCTAACGGGATTACCATTAAAAACTTTGTGAAATAGCAGGATACCAAGAGTAAATATCTTGCATTGTTCGAGGCTGGTAAAGGGCCTAAGATATCTAAGGCACATCGCTCTAGTGGATAGCCTACATGGTACTGTTTCATTGGTGCTTTGGCTTTGCGATAGGGTGGTTTTCTGGAAGCACAGACATCGCAAGTCTTGCACCAATATTCTACATCTTTTCTGCAACCATACCAATAGAATCTTTGCTTCACTTTATCTAGTGTCTTTTGAGAACCTAGATGTGCAGAAGTGACTGTATCATGTAACAATGTGAAACATTTCTTTCGTAGTACACTTGGAAGAACTATTCTTGGCTTATTTTGAGGGCCGATATTAATGGGTTTTTGCTTGTATAATATCTCATCCATTAATATCAATGACTCCCAAGCTGACCAATAGGCCTTCAACTCTGGAGTGTACTGTGCTACTTGAGACCAATCAGGTCTTTTACCGTCACGTTTCCACTCTTTAATCATTTGAATCTCGGGTTGCCTATCTTGCTCATACTTGATATTATGTGGCGTTAAACAGTCAATGTTTACCGCCTCTGTGTTTCTCACATAAGCTGACTTTGATTGATTTTCCTGACACCCTTCTTCATTAAAACTCTCTATCTCTTCTTCACAATCATAGTATGAACTGTCACTGTCCGTTTCTTCGGCACAGTGCAGTTTAGAGGGGTCCTGACTTTCGTCCACACCCAAAGATCCTCCAAGGGTTGTTTTACATACCCTGCTTTTACAGGAAAGTTGGGTTTCCACACGAGGTCGCGGCTCTAATTGCTTCTCCCGGGTTTCTTCACTTACCCGTATGGAGTCGCAGCCGTGACTTTCTTCACATTTTTCGATCGTCCCTTGAGACTGGTCTGTCTCTGTTTGTGGGAGCGACCATTCTGTAACTATCTTTGGACCTCCTGGTGTAGGAGAAGTGTTCGGTCTGATCCCCCCAGTGGATAAACTTTCAGTTTCTTTCTCGAAGCATTGTGTTTGAAGCGGGCCCTGCTCCAGACACATGCTTACTTCACACAAACTGTCGCCTGGAGTGCAATTGCTCTCCAGCTTTTGATCAGTATTACTCTTTCTTTCTTCTCTCAACTGGCTTTCCCCCTGTTTTACACTCTCCTCACTCAGTAATCCTATATTCCTAGTGGCCAATCTAGGATTTGTTTCTTCACTGTATCTCTTTTCAAACCTCTCACAGTGTGCACACTCTTGATCTACACAGGGTCGTCTACTAACACTGTCGGCATCTAAATGTCGACTTCCTGGTCTAAATTCAATCTCAAAGTCATAAATGGCGAGGGTTTCCAAGATTCTAGCCAATGCGCCTTCGCATATCTTGAAATTCATGAGCCACCGAAGGCTTCCATGATCACTACGTACTTTGAAATGTCTGCCATATAAGTACGAATGAAAATGTTTGATTGAGCAAGCAACTGACAACAATTCACGGCGTGTAGTGCAGTACCGCCGTTCAGCTTTGTTGAAACACTTACTGTAATAGGCTATCACTCTCTCTTGTCCATCCTGTTCTTGGCATAAAACAGATCCCAGGGCATCCTTACTGGCATCTGCATCGCAGATAAAGATACCACCAGATTCTCTTGGGAATCCTAGAACAGGAGCTGTGGTTAAAGCTACTTTCAGTTTTTCGAATGCATCTTGACATTCATCGTTCCATAGGAATTTCTGATCTTTCTGTGTGAGTACATGTAGTGGTTTACAGATTGCACTGAAACCATTTATAAATTTCCTCATGTAACTACAGAGTCCTATAAAGGATCTGAGTTCAGATACATTTCTTGGTACAGGCCAATTTTGTACTACTTTTGTCTTTTCTGGATCAACGGATACACCAGACTCTGAAACCTGATGTCCGAGGAAGGAAACGGTTTCTTGGAAAAGCAAGCATTTTTCCGGGTTAAGATTCATATTTGCTCCGGCAAGACGTCTGAAGACTTCCTCCAAGTTTTTCAAGTGCACATCAAAAGTCTTGCCGAAGACAATTATGTCATCTAGATATATCAAGAGAGAAACAAAAGTCAAGCCCGTAAACAATCTTTCCATAACTCTCTCAAAACAAGCTGGGCTTGTCATACTTCCAAATGGAACAACTTTGAACTGCCATAGCCCGCTTCCCGGAATGCAAAATGCAGTGAGGGGACGGCTTTCCTCATCAAGACCCACCTGGAAAAATCGTTGGCGTAAATCGAGTGTGGAAAACCACTTTGATCCCCCTAACGCATCTAATGAGTCATCACATCTTGGTAAAGGCATGCTATCAGGAATTGTGACTTTGTTTAGACGACGATAGTCAATGCAAAATCTGATGCCGCCATTCTTTTTAGGAACTATGATTGCGGGAGAGGACCAAGGACTGGTTGACGGTTCTATTAGATCTCTTTCAGCCAAAGCTGCAATCTCAGCTTCAGCATCTCTACGTTTTGCTAGGGGTAATCGATAGGGGTGCTGTTTGATTGGCCTGGTCCCAGGCACAATGTTAATGTGGTGTTCAAGCAATGTACATCGCCCTAAGTCATGAGAATCTTTCGAGAACTGTTTCTGATTTTCAATAAGCAAGTTTTTCAAGCGAATCTGCTCTTCAGAATTGAGTAATTTTGAGCTTTTAGAATATAGTTCTTGTAAATGTTCTGGGAGCTCTGTTTCTGGGCAAGTATAGACGGAAGAATCTTTGCATTGAGTGGCATTCACAGATACAAGTAGCTCTGGTTCTATAGGCTCATATGTAGCAACTATTGTATTCTTGTATAATTTGCAGCTTTGTTTGTTTGGATTCACAATGCGTACTGGGACTGTACCAGTTCTGGGACAAACCAAGGCTTTGGCGACTAACAAACCTTTTGAATGTGGGAAATTTGTGTCAGTCTCTATCAAACCAGTGCCACTTTTATCAATGGTACCTTTCGTATAACCCTGTACTATAGTTTCAGACTCGGGAGGAATTTCTATGGGTTCCATAAGTGCTACCCGGCAACATTGAGGCTGTACATTTCTGCTGTTTTCGAAACATAGTATTTCTTCCCCATTTATTTTCATGGTTTGCTTAGTTAACACCAGATCACATTGATGAGAATTGAGAAAATCCATCCCCAAGATACCATCATTTTCAATATCAGCTATAAGAACAGTATGTTTGAATTTCTGTTTGCCGATACCACGTTCAAGTTCTGTTTTTCCTTGAAAAGGAGTTACCTCCCCTGTAACAGTCAACATTTTTGTCTTTGTAGGTCTTACAGATAAGCCCAAGTCTGAAGGAAGCCTTTCGAGAAACCTTTTGCCTAATATGGTTGCATTGGAACCGGTATCGATCAAGAAAGTAACAGGTAAATTGTTGATTGTGACACAAACAAAGTAACCCTCCTCTATGCACCAGTTATTACGCATAGTTATGATTTCGGGTCCTTGCTCTAATTCAGCCTGGCTGCGGACCCCAGAGCTGGCTGTCGAAAGTTTTCCTGTGGTTTTATTTGATTTCTTTGAGCTTGTACATGACCATTATTTGGCTGGTTGAAATTTGGATTATCTCCCCTGGACTGTAAATTTCTTTGAAAGGGCCTGTTTTGATTATCAGGTCGGTTTGGTCGGGGAAAATTGTACTGATTTCGAGGGGGAAAATTACGATTATTCATGGGCATACGAGGACGCTGTGGTTGTGTAAGGTTTTGTACAGTTCTTGAAAGCATGTCAATTCGTTTGCTTATATTTTCCATTTGTTTTTCTGTATTTTGTGATCCCTTACATTGCTCAGTTTGCTCAACTTTTCCGACAAATCTAGTTCTTTGTTTATCTGCAGTAATATTCGCCTCCATTCTGACCGCTATCTTTTCTGCTTCAGCTAGGGTAGAAGGACCTACTTCGCGCAATCTAAGTCTAATTTGGGCTTCTGGGAGCGCATCTACAAAATGATCAACGGCCAAGGCTTCGACCACATCTAACGAAACTCGAGGATAGGCTTGCCTAGTAAGTTTTCGGATTGCTTGTGCGAGTTGTGCGGTTGTCTCCCCTTTACCTTTCACCCTAGATTTTAATTGTGAACGAAAAACCTCAGCTCTGTTCTCAGAGCCATATCGCTCTGTTAGTTTCTGTACAAGGCTTTGATAATCACGGCGCTGTTCAGCAGTCAGTTCATTTAGTAATGCTCTTGCAACTCCAGTCAAGCAATTTGCTAAGTATAGTGACTTTGATTTGTAGTCCCAGCCATTGATTTCTGAAGTAATCTCAAACTGCGTCAAAAAGTCTTCAAAATCGTCATCAGTACCAGAAAAATTCTGTGGTTTAAGCTTTATGAAATTATCTGCCCTTGACTGTTGGTGTGTGGGAATACCTTTGTTTGAATTTGAGCTACGTAATTCAGGATCAGCAGGAGCATGACTAGCCGAACTTTCGGTGCTGTTAGAGGATACAGTACAAGACAAATTGGGTGTGTTTAAATGGTCATTAAGACTGGTGTGTATACTGGTACTATTTCTGGAGTGTTGACCTATACTTTGATTGTTATTTTGGTCTTGTAAGTGTATTTCTAAGTTGTGTATCTGTTTGTCAAGTTCGGAAAATTTTGTTTCCATTTGCTGATTTAAGCCTAAAACTGTTTCTTTCACTTGAGCGGCAATTGCACCCATTTCATTTTTTAACTGGTTTTCCAGTCGAGATAGGTCTTGTGTGTTATCTGCTTCATTTGAGCGGACTGACTCATTATCGCTACTGTCATCCAGTATCTCTGGATTTGGAAGTTGAGGGTCTTGATCGGCCATGTTTTCAGCCATTGTCAATAATAATTTCTTTTGAGCTCTAGTCACAACTACCATACACAACGGTTTAAAGAAAACTTCTGTTTTCTACTTTCAGGTGTCAAGAAGGATGAACAACAATTTATGGACTAGTATGGAGTAATACAGATATCATCGACAAAGTGAATGACTCTCTGTAATGTTGATATTACGTGAATATAATATTTTACTGTATCTGTTATGATGATGTGAATTGAAAATAAACCAGTTCTGTTAAAATAAAATACATATATATCTGTGTTCATTCTTTTCTGTGTTCATTTATTTCTATCCTTGCAATTCTTGTAGTACAGGAAAGCAGATCAAGAAGCTGTTATATTTTATCCCAATCTGTGACACCAAATTGTAGCTCGCAAATATAGTCTGGTTTGTATCTTCACTGGAAAATAAAATATGAGACACTCTAATGCTTGACCAGATGATCTAATTCACAACCACTTCATCTAATGCCTAACCAATATGGCTTACTGGTTCTACAGTCTGTCAGGATTGTATGATGTAAGGCAGTCTGGTTTCCAGGGGAGCCACAATGTGGATCCGCTTTGTGTATGATGGAAATGACTAGAGGGTTAGGAATGAGAAGGAACTAGTATTTCTTGTTTCTAGAGTTTACTCAACTTACTTTATAATTTATAGAAGACAAATAATCAAGAATGGTAAGATGATTAGAATTCTATCTTTCAAAATTAGTATTATAAAATAAATTCCATAAATCTAAGCGCAGAGAGAGAGAACTAGATATCCACCTAGATAAGGTAAGTAAAAATTCATGACTGTTCTGATTGGTGAGAAAATGTTCAAGAGTGAGAATGTATGGGTGGGGAACTGTATTTACAACAAAAACATAATAACCTCGTCTCCAAAGGGCTTCTCTATGCGTTTACCAGACATCTTAAGGAAGATCTAGACAAGGTGAGTGTGGATCTTTTGACTGTATTAATTAATTTGATAAATATAGGAATACTTTCTACTCAGAAGAGTGAGGCGTGTAAAAACACAATGTCCCCCAAATGACTGCGGAACACCCCGCTTATATAGTCAAAAATCCACGTGACATTGTGACGTCATCGAACGACAACCTCACGACCTTGGCGATCATGTGACTGAAAACTAATGCATTTGAATGGAAAATTCCGAGGTATCCGGATGAGCCAATGGAAACGGAGAAGGAGATGACGCCATATTGGAAGTTTCAATGGAGCCAATATTCAATTTGTGACAACAAAATCAGGTCTTATGGATTAAATATGATTTTAGAAACCGAGTTACATATAGCAGTCGAAGGAGCACACAGGAATACTTCGATTATGGCCAAAGATCCTGGATGATCGATCGACATATTTGAATATTGCAGGTGAATAGGGGGTTTTATCAAAGTTGACCCGCTTTCCAATCGGACATTTAAGGATGAAAATCAGTCCTAATATTGGCCTTAAGGTTATGCAAAGGCCTAGATCGGATGCTAGATGAGTGCATCTCTTGAATAAAATGCCGGTCGGAGAATATTCGGTTATTTTAAGGGTAAACGGCATAAAAAAATAGATTGGTGGATATCGAGCGCCCTCCTGCGGCGACCTTGTAAAATGACAGTTCGTGTACATGAAGCAAAATGTAAACAAACATTGATTTTGAGAAAAACATTGACTTAAAATATTTGTGAGTGGAATAATAGGGCCTGCTGTTCAGGGTGGCTACAGTTCCCACTGAGGATCGAACCTGATAGAGTCCAACACTCTACCACTGTGCCAGTTATTTTTTAATTGGACTCAATTAAAAAAAAAAAAAAAAAAAAAAAAAAAAAAAAAAAAATTATTGCCGTATTGACCACCATACATTCTTTACATTTACAAATTTTACAACACTGTCAATTGATCGTAAAACAATGGCTTTGGATATATCTTCGAAATTTGTGTTGAAGGTTTAGTCATTCGATCTAACTATCTACCAAATATGCAAAAAAGAAGTAAAAGGCACAAGTTTGCAATAATAATTACCTTGATCGCTCTTTGTTAGTCCTGTGAAAGTGCTAAAATCCTGCTCAAATTACTGTCAACACATGGTCCCCTTGGACCTAACATCTTCGAGAGAGGTTGTGCACCTACGCCTGAGAAAGTAGTGCTATTCTGATTATTTTACTTGATGATCATGTTTATTTTATGATGCGAATTAAGCATATATTAATTAAATTTATGTAGAATTTCAATCCAGAATAGATTATTTTTTGAAAATATAAAAATAAACAATATTTTAACCAAAATAAGACAATTATGACTAAATGCCGGTACTGTATTGCGGACGGTGTCTGGGTGTTTCGCGACCTGGTTCGTTCGCACTTAGTCCGTTCGCTACCTCCCATTGGTCCGTTCGCTACTCGGTATTTTTCGCACCTTTTCGCACCTCATCGACCCTAGTCGGTTCGCTACCACGATGTTTTTCGCGGCTTACCGCCCAATTATGACCATTAATAATTGCGGACAACTCGTTCACATGAGGTGATGATCAGAAATTGATCTACTCAGTATCTGAAGACAATAACTTACCGCAACAAACTACACTCACGGACATGTGCGTTGAAGGAAAGAAAATATGCTTGACCCATGACAGAATGTACACAATACTCACCATTGTCGTGTTAAGGCAAAAAAGAGGTAAAAATCACACCAAAAGTATTTTGGGCTATAATTTATATTCAAAGCATAACACAGTCATATGACATGTGGTCGTGACAGACTGCTGGTGGTGGGAGTCTGTAATTAGATGCCTTAGAAGAGACGAGAGGGAGTAATTAAAAAAAAACAACAAAAAACAAAAAAAACAAACAAAAAGAAAAAAAACAAAAAAAAAAAAACAACAAACCTAAATTCCGAAAACACCGGAGTCACCACTGAAAACACCCGAAACAATATTATTGAGGTCTTTGATGTTTGCAATTTTTAATGTTTATATAATTTCCGCTCTCAATTTATGCTATCGTCACGACGACCAGACACATCAGTCAATGCCAACCGAAGTCATCGCCGTGAAAACACGAAAATCAATAAGATTTTACGATTATGTGGAATTGAATGGCTTATCTTTCTTGGGCATACATGTATATAGAATTTAATTGTATTTTCGCGAGTGCCTGATTTCAGTCATTGATCATTCAAATTTAAACAAATTGTTTCATAAAAAAAGAAAGAATTTTTTTTAAATGTATCCTACATTATCCGCCAGGATAGGCATCTTTGTAAGAATTGGGTGCAGGAAAATGCTAATAATAGCTGCAAATGTGGAAATAACTTATACATTATCTTATTTCATATGTACAGTGTTTGCTTTTTTGTTCAGTAATCATTCTTTTGTCATTCTAAAAAAAGGTACAAGTAGGCAAATATCAGGAAAAGGCGCAATCAGAAAAAGATTCCCACTCCAAAAACCGAGGTGGGAAAAAACCAAAGTAACAATCAGGTACTTATACCATAAAAAATTTCGTAAGCCGAATGAGCAGCTATTTTCCCAATAGGCGGCCACTCAGTTACCTTAACTTAACTAAAAATATGAAAACATACATAAGGCGCCAACAGCACAAAATAATTTAAACACCAAGACATGAAACAAAAAGAACCACTACAGAAGTATCGACTTCGAACGATCAGTAACACAAAGTTACTGGCGGGTTTAAATCTATTTTACATGGCCATAACCTCACCCTCAGCCTCCGTAGTGGTTCATAACATGTTTTCGGATATGTAATAGACAAATATGTTCATAAATATCAAAAGTTATTTTTGCAAAAACTTGTAATTTTATATTCATTTCTAACTTTGGATGTTGTTACTTGGCCAGTACATTGTAAGTACTTGTACAGTTTTAAACACATTCCGTTGGCATACAACAACATTAGCATTTAAAGTATTTCATACAGTGTGATTTTCTCATTTTTCGAAATAAATTTCTGATAAAAGGAATGATACCTCATAACTTATTTGTGCTTTTTGTATTTTTCATATATATTTCAACGCGTCTTAAAATGATAGGCATATCTATCAAAAATATTATCTGTTATCAAATGTTGTTTTAAACGCCCTTTGATTGACATTTTGTTGCTTGTTGATTATCAAGTCAGTAGTGTACGTCTATATGCTGTTAATTAGATTAGCTATATTACAACTTAGCACGTGTACGCCTATGTATTTACTGTGCATTATCAAAAATTGCAGTAGTGTCATAAAATTAAAAAAGGATTGAGTAAATATCATTTTTGTTCTTTCTCTTCCTTAGTATTTTCACTCTTTTGTTTGCTAAGCGTAATTCAACGCACACAAAAATGTACAAAAAGGTCATGTAGCCAATGATTAGGAAAAAAAACAATCATAAACAAATTCCCACTCCAAAAACCGAGATGGGAAAAAGAAATAAATTCCCACAAGCTCACTCAATCTTGAATATTACCATTCTATACCCTTCAATAGATTAAGTTATAAGTAAATAATATAAAGTAAGTATAGAAAAATGCTTCCGATGTATCAATGACATTTTTCTCAAAGTTTATATAATTAACTGCACCCGATGTGTCTGTTATATAACGATTTATCTCAATTTACATTATATTATTTACTATAAAATGAAATATTTTAATACGTACATGCCTTTTATGTGGTGTAATTCTACATTATTGTTTTTAAACTCAGATTTATTGTAGGACTGTGCGTTTTAAATTGCAAATGATTCTTTTCTTTTTATATATCAAAATGCATATATTTTAAGTATGTTTATCTAAATTAACTATTAAAATAAATTATGTGTTTTATTAGTTTAATGTGTATGAATGTGTTTGTGTGTGTTGATTTTACAAAAACATCAATCAGTCAATAATATAAAAAGTTACAAGTAGGCAAAGATCAGGAAAAGTTTAGCAATTCAAATGCTTTAGATCTTTAGTAATTTATTAATGAGCCTAATCCATGATTTTTGCGGTGATTTCAGTGATATAATTGGTGTTTCCGTCTGTCAGTCTTGAATAATATAGAAAACATTTGAAATAGTATATAAAGATCGAAAATCAGCGAATCAAGTCAATTTGTTTAATATTGAGGTTGATTTTTTTGTTGTTGTGATATCGATAGGATGAACAATTGTAAATAGTAAATTTAGATATCAGTTTAACTTGTTACATCCCCCAAAAGACATTTATATACATGTTTATCGGTATGGGCTGTCATTGTTTATTTTAGTGGTGATGCCGGCGATTTCGGTGGTGTTTTAGGTGAGTTAGGTGATTTTATCGTGTTGCCAAAAAAAAAAAAAAAAAAAAAAAAAAAAAAAAAAGTAAAAAATTAACTAAATTAATAAAAAAAATAAATAAAAAATAATAATAATAATACAGCAAATATGTTTAAGGGGTCTGGTGAGGTAATATCCTTACTTGGTGTGAAAAGGAGGTTCGCGGATAAGTCAAAGGCGGAGCACTAACTACTACTACTACTACAACTAATACTAATGGCGGTCTAATTTGGATTAGTACAGAAATGCATCGTGTTGGAAAATAATTCATTAAAATGTTCAATGCTCTTAAAACATCTCAGTTTTAATTTTTATCTATTTTGAGCTGAAAAGTATATTTTACATCGTGTGCTGGTGCCTCGCTAAGACAACGGCGGAACAGAAACGACGGTCGTGCGAATAGCCCAAAACAATGGCGTATTAATATTGAAAAACAACATGTAAACAGAATTATCAGAATTTGCCCATTTCGCATTGCTGTCAGCTTCTCAAACCCAGACTCAGACTAAAATTCATACGGAGAATCGTGCACTTTCGCCAGGTACATTTCGATTTTCTTGTATCGAGACAAAAGTTTATAAAACCTGCCTAAAATGACTCTTACGCAATGTTTACATTTTTTATCAATGGGGAAATCGGCCATTTCTGAACACGAGGTTTTGAAGGAAAAAAAATTCTTTGTCACAACTTTTCATATAGAATTACAGCGTTCTGGGATAAACCACTCTTGCATCTAGGTAGTTCAAATGGTCGCCCGCGTCCTTCACTCGTTGAGAAATTTCTAACACATTGGTGATATGTCAAATTTGGGGTCTAACAAAAACGCTCTTTTTTCTAAGTTTTTTCTCCAAGTAGGCATTTTTTAAAAAATATACCTCTTCCCTGCAATATGGGAATACAAATTGGTTTTGAACATGCACAAAAATTTCAGTATTTTTGCTTAAATTTACAAAAAACTACGAAAAACAAAAACAGGTACCCCGCCCACTCATGTCAATATTGTCAAATCCTTAAAAAATGCATATAGAGAATCATATGTGGCTCATGAACAGGGCAAAACTTCATGGATGGGCTGTATTGAAACAATTTCGGAGTTGTTAGGTCTGGTTGTTTCCTGTTTAAGCAAGTCCAAATTTAAATAAGTTAAAGTCTATTTATAATTAGGTTTGGCATCAACAGTTATTCAATGACGAGAGGAAACAGCAAAATTCTGGAAATAAATAAAGGACTTATAAAACATTTAAAACACATATTAGTCAAGAAAAGTATTTTGACGTTTTAAACCAAAAACAAAGGGAAAATTTGTGTAAATTTAGAATTTCGGCACATGATGTGAAATTGAAAAAGGGCGTTATTATAAAGTAGGTGTTGATAAAAGGATATGTAAATTATATAATATCGAAGTTGAAGACAAAATCCATTTCTTATTGAAATGTCCTAAACTGAGAGACAAAAGAACTGACATTTTAAATAAATTTATTCAAAGTATAAGAATTTATCGAGTCTTGATACCCGTGAAGTTTTGGTTGATGATCTCAGAAGATCCATTTATTTTAAGAAATATAAGTAAGCTATTGATAGTATTATTTGCTGAGAAATCTGTATTATTACAACATGAAACTGTTCTATAACCATATTGCTAAACTTATACATCTTGCTCTTCAGTTGGCTCTTTCAGGGATAACTGAGAAGTGCGATGTCCCCCACCCCCTGGTACTCCAGTTGTTTAGCTGTGGTTCTGTTTCTGTGTTGTCTTCGTCTGCATTTGTATTTGTAGTGTCTGATTCTCCAGTTTTTCTAATCATTTGTGTTACGTTTCATTGTATTATTATTCTGGTCATGTTGGGCGCCCTAATTGGCAATAAAGTATTTGTGTCTTGTTATCTTTTTTAATCGATCAGGAACAATCAATCTTGAGATGAAATGAAAAGGTAAAAGTAAGCAGTGACCAGGAGAAGGCACAATCAGAGAGAAACGTCCACTTCAAAATGCGAGGTTGGAAAAATTAATTGACAATTAGATACTTATACTTAGAAAACATATCGTATGCCGAGTGAATAAAAATAAAACTGAGATCCTGAGCAGCTATTTCCCAGGTGGTCACTCAGTTACCCGAACTTAACTTAAACTACAAAACACACGTAAGGTTCAAACAGCACAAACATTCGACTCAAAACATAACCAAAACAGAAGTATCGCGATCAGTAATATAAAATCACTGGCGGGGGGGGGGGGCTTAAACCGGCTTTAGAGGACCCTAACCTCACCGGCATACTCTGCAGTGGTTCAAAACATTTAGTTTGTCGTTCGGTCCTCGTGGTGAATCTCTAACTGGCCAGTGAATCATCAAGGACATTTAAATAAATCATGAAAACCACCATGGTGAATCAAAAACGAGGATTCACAGATTCAGTAAGCTGTCCGACGATGGAGATCCATGGGCGCCGAATAACTTGCTGAAATCTGGAGCAAAAGAGAAAAAAAAACACCAGTTGAACCGCGGTTGGCCAAGCAACAGGCAAGAAGCTTCTATCCCAACCAACTAAAATAAATAGCTATCAGTCGGGACCATCGTAGTCTGACGCCCGATCCAACGCCGTGCAGTTAAAGAAGGCAGCGTAGTTATCAACCATGATTGGGTTAAAAACTATGCATGCAAGACTTGAGCGGCTCGAGAAGACCGGTTTTCAGGGTTTCCGACCAGGTCCGACACAAATCGGACTGTATAGCTACAGAAGACAGCTATAGGCTGGATGTTTCGGATTGAGAAAGTAAAATAACTGTACTACCTCTGTACAGCGAAAACGCAGGCGATGATCAGCCGTGCAGTTGATTTCCTCTTCTTTTGAAATCCGAAGTTTCAAGCTTCTATCCATCTTCTGTGGCTGCACGGACCGGTTTGTGTGAGACCTGGTCGAAACCCCATATGACCACTTTTCTCGCGTCGCGGCTCATATCGAAAGCTTTTGCTCTTTAATATAAATATATGAGTCGTGAAATTGATTCACAAATGCTACTGACAGCACATGTACATGTATATAACCGGACACTTACTCACAGGCATACTGCATTTGAGATAATGAAGTTTGGACCGTCATTAAGGCCAAAATATTCTATACTGAGCCAAACTTATAACGCAGCATCGGTTTATTTTTATTGTTATACATAAGAACAGTATCAAATAAAATTTTCCTCCACAAAATTAGATTAACGGACGATCGACACATCTCATAAGATCTTGTTTGTAACATTCTGCGTTATGCTTCTCAAGAAATTAATCATTTTCCAGAGGTTGGTTCTCGGCAAAAATGAAATGCATTGTGATTTTCCAGAATGCGACATGTGACGTGTATTCGTACCCTAGAAATTAATGTCGGTTTTCAGGGTTACCCCTTCCCTATTTTAGACAATGAATAATTTTACTGTCAAAAGATCAATTTTGCTCAATTTTAAGCAGAGTTGATGACTCATTTTCAGTCCCAACCATACAAGTTTACTCACATTTTAACATTTGTTACAGACGTTCCTGATCCAACAATTGGACGCTATTGTGTTTTATAACAATGCTGAATGAGGGAATGAACATGTTTTTACACAGGTTTCATTAGAAACATTCGCCGTTAGAATTTTTCACTAATTCTATTTTCTATTGTGTTCAATGGAATGCTCAGTATTAAACGTTCAATTTTCAATGATTCAAACTTTGATTTAAAATTTTGGATACAAATGAAAGTCATATTGCAATTACCTCATCGGATCTCACTGGGCGATCCATAAAGAAGCAATATTAAGTTAAAACTGAATTCTAGAATCTCTCAGGGGGCGCATGCCACCAAAATAACCGTTTTGACCAATCATATTCGAGCTCAGTGACCCATGCCAAGAAAACCAAAACCTTTGTGTCCAATTTCTTCATTGGCGATTTTTGACCATCATATGTCGGATAGATCATCGTACGTTACATTAAAATGCGAAAAACATGCCATAACAATGTTGCGTTATATGTTTGATTCAGTATATTTGCCAGGGGGCTCGTCTGACATTTCCTTAATTTTATGAAAATAGCCTTAAGGCACTCACAGACTAGCAAACTCTCTTTGCCTATTCCACAGTACATGCAATTAATGCCTAGTTAGAGATTTGATGTGTTTGTTGAAATTGAAGATTAAATGAGATCTCGTCATAGATTCCCGTATTTAAAATTTACCTTTTCCAGTATAATATTGAAAATAATATTTTTATGTTGTACGTTTATACTTTTATCTATTCAGTAAATAAAAAAAATGCAAATCACAAACTTTATCGAACTTCATAAAAATCAAATTTTAACTGGGATAAAATAGCAAATGGTTGAGAAATTCGGCAGTTTGGTCCCTTTTTCCATAAAAAGTGGCCTTTCCAAAATTTGCCACCATTTTGCCAAAATGTAAGGTGCCTAACATTTATGGACCATATACAAATGTGTTTGAACCCCCGCCCATTGGGGCCTAAAGAAATAGATGGGCTGATTGTGCCTCAAGGCAAAGCTTATAAGCTATTGTCTGATCATCTGATTCCTGGTTAACCGCTCTGGTTTGAGCCTGCCCAGGAAAATTGGTTAAAGTCAAACCATCCATACATACATGTATAAGCTTTTGTGGCTTACTTGCATGGTTATATTGTAAGCACTTGTTGGCTGTCATGACATCTCCATTTCGGATAAAAGTCCCATAAATGGAGGCAACGTCCCGAAATGACCATAGCTGTTGACTTGGACGTTAAGCATCAGTTCAATTAAATAAAACAAAACAATGGTGTTGGCAAAAAGTATAATTTTGTCAAAACATTGTGACACATAACGTTTGCGACTGAGGACAAATGTTAACTTTTTACACAAAATATTTTGCAGGATTGACAATAGTATTGATATTTTTACGTATTCATGGAGTGGACTATAGTAGCGTCAACAGGTCTGAGCGACTCACAAACTCCATTCCGATATACGTGAAGAAATCTGAAATAGTAAACTCATATTTAGGACACTAACGGACATTTAATGTTTAGTACATAGCGATTTGTTTCATAAGTAATGGCATAGCAGTACCAGTAATTGAAGCTTGGCTTAATTTTATTGGGTGTTTCCAGGTTTGAACGGATTTCGCTAAGTCAATCCTGATACACAGAACTATGCACCGATTGTAACATTTTAGATTTTGGTCGATTAATAAATAGATAATAACACATAAAATATCTTAAATAGCATAACTTCTGTGACACAAATATCAACGTTTACATTGATTTCTCACACTACATGGAAGTTTGAACTAAAATTTATAATTCAATTAAAATGATCAAGTAGACTACACCTTACATAATGCTTGGTTTACCCTATGTAAAGTCAAGGTTATCGAAACTTGAACTCTGCTATACCTTGTTCGGACTGTCTTTTCGCTATTTTGTGTCCCAGTACCTTTTCGATTGGCATCCTTGGGATCAAATATTTGATCCATCTCATGAGAAACCCAACCATGTGGTTTTCCGAAAAGCTCAGACACAAACCAAGCTGTACAGGCACAGAAGATGGCTAGAGGCTGGAAATTTTGGATCTAGAAAGTAGAGAAATTGTACTATCCGTGTAGCGAAAACAAAGGCGCTGATCAGCTTCGCGGTTACCGCGATGCGGCGGCTCATGTATATGAAACTGTTTGACCAGTTCAAAACACAACTGATTGTATGTACTATTATGTTTCAAACGCTGACTGAGTGTATAATATGGTGTACCAGGGCTAGTAGGGTACACTATTTCAAACTTCAATAACCTTAAATATACACAGGGTAGACCAATATTATGTTAGGTGTAGTCTCCGCGTGATATGTCAATTTAACAATACAATCTGTTTTCGGTTCAAACTTTCTTGAAGTGTGTGAAATCAATATTAACGTTGATATCTATGTCACAGAAGTTATGCTATTTCCCTTATCATATGTTATGTGTTACTATCTATTTATTAATCGATCAAAATCTAAAATGTCACAATCAGTGCATATTTCTATGTATTAGAATTGACTAAGCGAAATCAGTTCAAATCTGGAAACTCTCAATAAAATTTGGCCAAGCCTCACGTACTGGTGCTGCTATGCTATTACTTATGAAACTTATATGAAACGAACCTGTACTGACTAATGTTTATTAAAATTGCCGAGTCACAATTTTAACATACATCTAGCTTACTGAAACTACATCAGGAAACATGTCCGTGAAATGTATACTCCCGTAAACCCCACCTTTAAATAGAAAAAAAACTGGGGTTTGCAAGGGTAAACCTAATTTTCTTATTTTTGATCCAAAACATACATTGTGGGTACTCGTTAGAACCGCTTCGGCGAGGCGATTCTAACGTGTACCCACAATGTATGTTTTAATTAAAATACGAAAAATATCAAAATTTTTCATTATTTACAAATTTACAACTTAAAAAATCCTTGTATATTGCATGGGCAAGTTTTCGTGATGATATTTCTGTTTGTCCATTGTTGCATCAAAGTGGACAAACGGTCTAAATATTGGACAATCAGAGTTCATATTGATAAGAATCTTGTATTCCTTGCTTTGTATTGAGAACTTATCCATTATTCAATAATTTGTCGCGACAATAGATTGGTATTTGATGGGATAGACCATCATTAGCATCTAGCCTTCTCCGGAAAATATGCCTTATGCACTATGCGAATACAATATGCACGTGCAAAATAACATAATTTGAATCAAAGCAATTTGTACCTCAGGTTCAGACCTGCTTAGGTAACATAATTAGGAAATTTCTTTTACTTTCAATTTTCTAGCTGGACTAAATGTACATGCCTTAAAGATCTGATTTTGAATTCCTTTAGTGCAAAAAGACATTTATATTCTTTGAATATTGAGACAAACAACTTGAAGGCTATTTACATTTATTTACATTCATGTATAAATGACCAAGAACCTTATTTTATAGAAAAGTTATTATGAAGCACAATCCCGCGCTGATCCATCTGGAATTCAAGGCTTCAATTCATATGTGAATGAGCATTTTTTTTTTTTTTTTTTTTTTTTTTTTTTTTTTTTTTTTTTTTTTTTTTTTGGTGGTTGGGGCAGGTCTCAATGACCGTCTCCAATACATGTTTTGCTTTTATCCACTTTAAATGTAACTTAAGTCCTTGTATTCTCATTCTTTTGATGCGCTAGGTCGATAATCTTCGTATTCTTAGAAACATATAATTCAATAAACACAATTATCCAATAGAATGATTCTCAGTTTGAACTCACGAGGGCAACATTTCAAAACTTACAGAAAATTAAACTTAACGCAATCTAATAGAATGTCGTCGTGAGAAATCCTGATTTTAGAATTAAGCTATTCAGAATGCTCAGATCATCTGCACATTTGGTACAAATTGACCGTGGTTTGACCGCCGTCTTCCATTTAGATTCAGCAGTCAGAATTGCTTCATGAAACTTGCTATCCCCTTGATCTGAATACACTTGTTTGTACCAAACATGTTTTGAAACGCTTAAGGCATGCTCTGTCGCTAAGAAAACGTGTAAAACATTACTGATGCTTGGCATGGCGGTGGTCATACAACGTTAATTATAACATCATATTAACGCTACGTATATGATACGTCAATGCCAAGGTTGAGTCCGTCAGACTGAGTATTTTTCGCCAATTGAGCCTATAAAAACCAAAATAACATAACAACATACTTTCACAAAAAGAGAAGTATTGGATCTTCCAGCATGTATTGTTTTATGGCCTTATCTCTTTATCTCTTTTTATTAGCTCACCTGAGCCGAAGGCTCACAAGGTGAGCTTATAGGATGGCCATGCTCCGTCGTCCGTCCATCCGTCGTCCGTCCACAATTTCAAAGATGTTCTCTTCTGAAACCGCTTGGCCAATCAAAGTCAAACTTCATGTGGAGCATCCTTAGGAAGGGGGAACAAAAGTTTATATAAATGGTCCAGGTCACATGACCAAGATTGCCGACATGGCTATAAATAGCAAAAACCTTAACCTTTAAAAATCTTCTTTTCCAGAACCAGAAGGCCTATGATTTTGAAACTTGCCAATGTTTAATATATTTGGCCCCATTTAGATAACACTAGTCTTTGTATCGACTACCCTGTTGAAAGTTGCAAAATTTCAGTAATTCTCTTTGGCTCCATGTTGCCAAATCTAAAGGGTCACTGACGAGACTTCAATAGTCGAAACCGCGGTATGGCCCATCACCTTTCTCATTAATGTGTTCACTGCGCTTAAAGGATCTCAGTTTGAATTTTTATTTGACATTCTAGTTTATAAATGCGAAGCGTAGACCAAGCGTTTTGTTCAAGCTTATACTTGTAATTATTTATAATGAATTCTGTTCTTAAACTGACAGCCTGCATTGAACCAGCGGACGCCGGACAAATAGATAAAACATGAGTTTTTGTTTGTTTTTAAAATACTTCTCAGATACTGTACAAGTAGACAGCTGGAAGAAGATTATTTTGTTTGTTGGTTTATAATAGGCAATTTCGTAGTTAATGCATTTTATCGTTAATGACAGCAAACTGTCCAAGACAGTAATTATATGTATTCGATAATGTGTAAAACTGGATTTGCAGGAGCTATTATATACTCCTGCTCAAAAAAATCCGGTCATACAATTGATTTTGTCAATTACTGAATAAATAAAAATGTATTGTGTTCCATTTTTGTTAGTTGATAATAACATGGCAAACTCTAGTACACCAATTGTCCCTTTCATGCTGTGTACTTTTGTTGCGCATGTGCAGTATGAAACGCAACTGATCTATGGTTATAAGGGTACGAATGGGTATGGAATCTGGAAGGTCAGTCCTGGCTAGTGGCTGTTCCTTGCTTGCTGCCTCCGGACACAACTGGTGTGTAGAAGCATCTATGGTGTGGTAAAGCTATCCACGATATAATCAAGGGTCTTGGCATAGCTATAGAGATTCTCTGGTATATTGAATGAAATTCACTACATGCTCTGTCTCAATATGACTTGCGTTGTTAGTATGACGTAAAACATTGACATTACAACAAAAATCCAGTTTCAGGTTCGGAATGGGGTAGTCAAGGGTATGAGCATATTATTCAAACGCATAAATAATGCGAACAACATTTACAGTTCTTACAAGTTTAAGTGACTGGATTGTTTTGAGGATGAGTATAATACAGTCGCTAATCACAATTCCCTGTTTCCCAGATTGAAAAAAAAAATCGTACCAACTAGTATTTCCTTGATAAACAATTTGCTTTCGCTTCATCGTCGACTATCGGCTATTTATTTATAAAATGAACTTTGTTAAATAAAAAAGTTCTAAGCAGAGCGGAAGAGGCTGTAGAAATACAAATATTTATGAGCAAACCAATACCGAAGTCCCCTTTTTAGATTTACATCTTTCCATAGCAAATGGATTGGTTTCTTCTGAAATTTTCGATAAACGCGATGACTTTGAATTTGATACAGTAAACTTTCCGTTTTTGGATGGTGACGTTCCTCGCCGTGCTTCTTATGGTGTATAAATTTCGCAACTTATTAGGTTTGCTCGAGTCTGCAATCATTTTCCAGACTTCAATGCGCGAAATAAATGTTTAATAGCCAACCTCTCCAGCAGGGCTATCAGTATTATAAACTTCGAAAATCATTTTCTAAATTTTATCACAGACACTATAAATTGATTTCCAAATTTAAGGTTGGCTAAATACCCTTTTACGCGAAGGCCTTTCGGAAACAGAATTTATGGTGACTTGGTTTACAATTTATAGAAACTTATAGGAAGGAAGGATTTTTCTTTTCAGTTCAGAAAAATTATCACACGTTAGAGACGTATAGAATATGACTTAAATGTTATGCGACAGTCTGCATGCTTAATTTTTAACCCAGTCATGATTGATAATTATGCTGCCTTCTTTAATTGCACGCCGTTGGGTCGGGCGTCAGACTCTATGATGGTACCCACTTAAAGCTATTCATTTTAGTTGGTTGGGGTTGGAGCTTTTTGCCTGTTGCTTGGCCCACAGGGGTTTAACTGGTGTTTTTCTTTTGCTACTGAGTTAGTAAGCTATTTGGCGCCCAGGGATCTCCATCGTCGGGCAGCTTACTGAATCTGTGAGTCCTCGTTTTTTATTCGTCATGGTAGTTATCATGATTTATTTGTTTGTCCTTGATGATTCATTGACTAGTTAGAGATTCACCACAAGGACCGAAAAACTAACTAAATGTTGTTAAACACTGCAGGGTGGGGTTATGTACCTGTAAAATTGATTTAAGCCCGCCAGTTATTATATATTACTGATCGTTCCAAGGCGATACTTCTGTGGTGGTTCGTATTGTTTTATGTCTTGGTGTTCAAATTTTGTGATTTTTGCACCTTTTGTATGTTTTCATATTTAAGTTTAGGTAACTGAGTGGCCACCTATTTGGAAAATAGCTGCTCATTAGGCTTACTATATGTTTTCATGGTATAAGTACCTGATTATTTTAGTTTTTTCCCACCTCGGTTTGTGGAGTGGGAATCTCTTTCTGATTGCGCCTTTTCCTGATCGTTGCCCACTTGTACCTTTTTATCCTAATCAGCAGAACATATATCATCAGTCGCAGAGTGTTTCTGCTATTTCGTTAATCAGTATAACTTGCATCATTTACAGACAAGGATACTTAAACATAATTGCGTCTGGTAAAGTGTCGTTATTTATATGACAGTAAATGGCGTGACATACTATTAGCAAAGAGCAAATCTTTCAAACTAGACGGCTTCTTCGGTGTCTGGGGAAAATAGCCTTCTGACTTGAGGGTGAAATAAATGGCTGTTGCGTGTAGCTTAATATTCCAGGACTTTTCAAAGGCAGAGATACTTAAAGACACAGTTTGGATTCATTACGAAAATATGCCCATTCAATATACAGAGATTAAAATATTGAAGTTGTAAAAAATGAAAATTTTCAGTAGAAAAAGTGCTTAGTTTTAAACCCAATCACGGTTGATAACTATGCTGCCTTCTTTAATTGCACGCCGATGGGTCGGGCGTCAGACTCTATGATGGCCCCGACTTAAAGCTATTCATTTTAGTTGTCAGGGGCCGGAGCTTCTTGTCTGTTGCTTGGCCCACCGGGGTCCAACTGATGTTTTTCTTTTGCTCCGGAGTTAGTAAGTTATTCGGCGCCCAGGGATCTCCATCGTCGGGCAGCTTACTGAATCTGTGAGTCCTGGTTTTTGATTCATCAGGATGTTTATCATGATTTATTTGTTTGTTCTTGATGATTCATTGACTAGTTAGAGATTTACCACGAGGATCGAAGAACTAACTAAATGTTATGAACCACTGCAGAAGCTAGGGGTGAGGTTATGGCCATGTAAAATCGATTTAAACCCGCCAGTAACTTTATGTTACTGATCGTTCCTAGTCGATACTTCTGTGGTGGTTCTTTTTGTTTTATGTCTTGGTGTTTAAAATATTTTTGTGCTGTTGGCGCCTTATGTATGTTTTCATATGTTTAGTTAAATTAAGGTAACTGAGTGGCCACCTATTGGGAAAATAGTTGCTCATTCGGCTTACGAAATGTTTTCATGGTATGAGTACCTGATTGTTAGTTTGGTTTTTTCCCACCTCGGTTTTTGGAGTGGGAATCTTTTTCTGATTGCGCCTTTTCCTGATCTTTGCCTACTTGTACCTTTTGATGTTTTTCTCATTTTTGCTCAAATCATAGGTACGGGTCAGTAAAGGGGGCTACTGAAATAAATTTCAATACATATTAATTTGATTGTTATCCTTTACACAACTGTGTAAATCCTGCTGACCCCATAAACGAATTGCTAGGACAAGCAATGTAAGGCATGCTATCTGGACTTTATTGTGAACGATCATGACAGGCCACCTTGGCCATAGTAGGAGCATAATTTTAACGAGTCGGATCCGTGAGAAAAGGCATTACGAAAACATGCCCATGCCATATTCAGAGATTTTTTACGTTGTAAAAAATTTTCAGTAGAATTCTTTTTTATTTTTCTTATTTTTGCTCAAAACATAGATTCAAAGCGGTTCTAACGAGTACCCACAATTTATGTTTTTGAGCAAAGTTAAGAAAAATAGGTATACACATGCAAACCCCAGTTTTTCTATATAAACGTGGGGTTCAAGGGGGTATACCTTTCGTGGACATGTTTTCCTAATGGGGGCTCTCATTTTGTGGGAAATCGATAATAATAGACGACATTAACAACTGAAGTATGGAGGTACAAGTAGGCAAAGATCAATTGGAGTAGTTAATTGAATAATATGTTTGCTAATTACATGAATTTATGCCGTTAACAGCATTAGAGGGTCATAATTGTAACATTTTGGAAGCCCTATTACCTTAAATGCAATTTGTCTGTTGTCCGATACAGGGCAACTTAATATATGCAAAATGCGGGCAACAAACATGTAAAACGTGCCACAATTAATATACTAGCTTAAGCTTTACACGACATCTATTTTATATTTGTCGTTCTCAAAAATGTTGAAATGTTGGAGAAGAAAACTCGCTTTATACCTCAGGATTATGATAACCATCAGGATAACATTTCCGTATGATATATACCCCACTTATACCCGCTTTTTATATAGCGAAACAGGGGTATGCAGGGGTATACCTATTTTTTCTTAATTTTGCTCAAAAGATAGATTGTGGGTACTCGTTAGAACCGCCTCGGCGAGTTTAACGTGTACGAACAATATATCTTTTGAGCAAAATTAAGGAAAATATCAAAATATTCTCCTGAAAATATTCATTTTTACAACCAGGAAAATGTCCATATCATATAAGTTCCATGGCCGTGTTTTTGTTATTCAAATGTACTGGTACTAGTTAGCGGATTTGCGTTTGTCCATTTCTAATTGTAATGGCAAATCGAAAACTCCACACTGGTTTCAGATCGCTTTGCAGAAATTATTCTGTTGTTGGCCTTACTTGACATTTGACTGATGAGTTTCCAATCAGAATGTAGACAAGCAGAAACTAGGATTCAAGAGCCGTGTTGATCTTTGGCAGAAACCGTGGAGCCTGACTGCCAAAACTGTAATCGAAGTAGCTTTCACTTAAATTAATGTTTTCGTGAATTCAGTTTGGAAAAAAAAAACAAATCATGGTCGGTTTGTTTGTTTGTTTGTTTCGTTTCTGTTCGTGTTTTGTTTTCTATTTTCTTTCCAGAAAGAATGCAGTGATCGGTTTTAAAAGTAGACAATAATAGTAGCTACGACTGAAGGTAGACACTGGGCCTACGTGAAAACAAAGACGCAGATCAGTTTCGCTGCAACTGCGAAGCTGATCAGCGCCTTTGTTTTCGCTACTCGGATAGTACAATCCCTTTTCTACTCATATTTAATATTTCAAGCTTCTAGCCATTTTTGAGACTGTACAGTCCAGTTTGTGTTAAACCTGGTCGGAAACCCCGATGACCCGTTTTCTCGCGTCGCGGCTCACACTGACATTAGGTACATTTCTTCCCTTTGTTTGCTGTTTAGCGTTCGTGTATGAAGAGAGAACCCTGCCCGATAAAATGCCAACATAAGTCTTCTTTTTCTTAATTCGCTCTGTTAGCTATGCTAAATATCATTGTTATTATACCTCATAACTTAGAATATGTCAATGATAAGATAATAGCCAGACGAAAGTAATGGAAAGTAATCGTCCTGTTTAATTAAATCAGAACGGTCAAATAATAATTTCGTTCTTTAGATAAAGGCTTTACTATGCAGGGGTACAGCATACGTCTTAGCCTGGTTTCTCACGTTTCTTTCGAGTTAACTACTGTCTTATATAATATCGACAGCTATAATCTGAACTGCGCCAAAACACAATTGTGTTGCAAGCCAGGTCTTAGATATAACGGGTTAAACAATAACTAAATATGTCTGTAGATGCTCGACATTTCGAAGTAGATTGTAGCGAATAAAATACAATTAGGAGAATTTGTCTATTACAATGTTATAGATATAATCCTCCAAGACTTTTTCTATCAGAATGATATAGATATAATCCTCCAATTAAAGGCATAAAGTAACTTACTATTAATTAGCTATAGTTTTTAAACAAGCTCGAATGTTTCAAAGGTCAATTATGTCTTGTTATTAATGTCCTAGAAATGACAGCTCCGCCTTGTATTCCTTACAAACCTCCACAGTATATGTTTAGCCAGCGCTAGCTTCACAACTATCTGACTTCAAAACCAACTATTAACTATAAAGTCTCAATCTGTATTTTAAGCAGCAAGAAGAATACATGTTGGTTGGAACTTTGATTCACTCTTTCCAAATTATTTTGAGAATCTGCCCTTGTCGTGCTAAGGTGTACAAACGGAAAAAAATAAATGCGACGTCCCTTCGTTACTGTAGCTATAGACATTAATCAACAAAGCACTTCATTTATGTTTGTTTTATAGTGTTATACTCTACAGGGTATCATTAGTATCATTGGCATTACTATAATATTTGCAGAAATCCAATTTCACCGATCATTGTAAACGTGAAAATGAATGTTTTCCAGTCATAGTCTTGTATTAATCGGCAATATAATGCCTGCCATTGTCCTAATCAAATCAGCCTATTCGAAGCTGTCTGCACGTATTCAACGCGTAGACGTATAACGGAAATGATTTCGACCTCGTTGATTCAAGAACAGAAGTTGTCAGATGCAGACAAAATTTATTTCCGGCAAACAATACAACTTGGACTTTAGACATTCATACAGCAATAATGCAGACTCTTTTAAAGAACGGTATGTATATTCAACGAGCAACGTTAATGGCCACTCTTTCCATGTTGCAATGTAAACACTTACATTGTAAGTTTTTCCTTTACTTATCCCAAGAGACGCGTTTTTGAAGACTCCCGTGGTGTTACTGTTAGAGACATACATGTTAATAACGATGTAGAACGCTCCGCGTTCCTATACCAGAGTACAACGTTTACAAGCCACTGTCCTTACACTGTCTTTCTGAAACTACCTTTTTCAAAATAATCCTGAATCATCTAAGACTTCAACTCATGGCCTTGTCATCATTTTGCATTCCAAAAGTCTAAAAGGTACCGCAAAAAATGAATATCGGTTGACTTGTACATATTTTATGCCAAAACATTTAAATTTATGAACTTGGCATTTGCATATACTATGTAGGTAATCCACAAACCTTGTGAAATAAGTTGAAGTGTTGGAGCTTAGTTATGTACGAGGATCGATCAAAACGTAATGAAACTGACTTTATAACTCCATTCTGGAAATGACTATTCAAGTGATAATTCATTATGGTGAACAGTGACATATGGGCGAAATGTAGACCGAATTTGGTTGACCTATATTCAATGAGCACAAAATGATTACCGTATTAGTATCACCACCTTTCAAACCTTTTGTTGAGGGGGGGGGGGGTAGTTAGTTTCCTTGTTCTCATATTTGAGGAGTTTCAGAACTGTGTAAGTTTGATAAAAAGAACACAACAGTTTCAGAAAAATGATGTATGGACAATAGTAACTTACCTGTTTGAAGGCCTGATGAAGAACGGGGTGATCCCGCGACAACTGGATTACAGCGTTAGTGATTTAACCGGGGTCAGCTAAGTAATACGAGTCCAGTGTTTTCAGTTCTGACCTGGCCCAAAACCTAATATAATCTCCCCCCACCCCAATGATGCTTCAGATAAAATTTGGTCGTAGTTGTCCAGTGGCTTTTTAGATATTAATGTTTGAAAGTGTCAACAGACACCGGCACAAATACCGTCATATAAACTCACCTTAAGAGCCTTCGTCTTAGATGAGCTAAAATGAAATAACATCAGAAGTGCTAGTGATTTTTTGTTCGTCTTCAGTCAAAATTTTATATGTATTAATCTAGATGTCGGGCTTCAGCATTAATCTAGATGTCGGGCATTGCTGAAGCATTCAATGTCGCCGACTTTAAACTTTATTGAAAATTATGCATTCCTTACCGCCCCCAAAATCATGTCATGTAATGATTTAAAATCGGTTTAGGCGTTGAAAAGTATTTTTCGTAACCTTGATAGATGTTTAAGTAGGATATTTCATGGTCCAGTTCGAAATGCGGGAATATGTATACAATGTCTTGCAAAATTTCGTTTCTATCGTTTTCTGTAATTCAATATTTTGATATTTTTTAATTTTTCTTTCGTTTTATTTCGGTTCTGTGCATTTATCTCAAATGTGTGAACACACGAGACCACTGTAAAAAAGCAGGAGCTACAGTGCCATGTTAGATCTTTTTTTTCTTTTATTATTTTATTTTTGTTTATTTATTTATTCATTTATTTATTTATTTATTATTTTTTGTTAATTTAAAGTAACTGTGACTCTTCGTTATGCCTTCTTTCGCACAGCGAATTTAAGCCTTTGCTGAACAGATGAGCGAAACACGTGCAAAAGATAATAAGCACCCGGCTTTAAAAATGTTTGAAACTGATGTCTCTAGCGAGTCTCTGATATAGCAAAACAGTCGTGGAGAGCCAAGAAGTTGGTTGTGACATTAATGCTCACGCGATGCCTAATAATTAATTCACTGAAACGTCAAGACATTATGTAACCTAGATAAAGATGGAAGACTTTTGGCTGACGATGGTGTTGTCATGCTGTGTTTTGTTTTAAGTGCCAGATGATTACGCAATGGGTCGTTTCCGATCGTTGTTATTTGTTGTGTATTAATGACATATCTGTATATTGATCCCATTAATGTCACAACCAACTATTAACACGATTTAAAATCAGCTATTCTCATAAAGTTAGATAATGGATCCTGTTAAGTTTGATTAACTGTAATTTGTGAATTATTGCCCATGTGAACCATTCCACGCCCGCGTCGAGCTTATTGAATGAAATGTTCCTACGAATACATGGAATTCTCGGCTCAATACCATTATTACCTTTGAAGCGTGTCAAAACTAAAGTGTGTCAAAAAGTAAAACTCAGTATAGTCGGGCTGTACAACCACAACAACTGGCTACGCAGTAGATGTACGAATATTTAAGGTTATCAAACTGCGAAAACTGCTTTTTTACGAAGCCACTCGCCCATACCGAAAACATATATGTCCTGACACAAGTGTCGATATTCTTAGTTTAACTAATACAAAATCAGGATTGCAGTTTGTTGTTCCTGGTCTTAATCTGGCTCTGAAAATCGAACCCTTTATCAGGGTTGAACGATTCTTGATATTTCTTATAAAAATATGCGACGCATTTTGCTTTTATAAATAGAGAATGATATATATTTGGCGAAGAACAGAAGGTAGTGCGGTCAAGTATAGATATATGTGCTGAAATATGAAAGCAACTACACATAATGGCGCGGTGTTACCCGATGCAGCTCTCATAGATGTGTAACATATGGATTTTTGATAATCATTTCGAAAACAATCCCATGCAATACACAGAGATGTTTTTTAAGTTGTATAAATTGAAAATTTTCTGTAGAATTAGTTTTTGTTGTTTGTCTTATTTTTGTTCAAAACATAGATTGTGGGTACACATTAGAACCGCATCGCCCAGGCGGTTCTAACGAGTACCCACAATCTATGTTTTGTTTTTTTTTGTGGTGATGCTTAACGTTCCAGTCAACAATTTTTCAGTCGTGTCGGGACAGAGCCAATGCTTCCTTGGTATTACCAGTACTGTAGGGAGTCAATGTGTCTTGTTCAAGGACACAACACGGTGCCGCCTGTAGGGATCGAATCCAGGCCTCTCGATTTGGAGTCCATGCTCTACCACTACGCCACCGCGCTCCCTAATCTATGTCATGAATCAGATATAGGAAACAGAGGTAAACCCCTGCAAACCACAGTTTTTCTGTATAAAAGTGGGGTTTAAGGAGGTATACTTTTCAAGGACATGTTTTCCTGATGATCCGGTAATGTACATAAAAAGGGCATTTTCTATTAATCATGTATTGTCCTGCATGCCGGTGGGTCGGACTTCCGACTCAATGACGGTCCTGACTAATTTTCGTCCAGAAGGTAAGGGTCTGAGCTTAGCTACTGTGCCAAACGTTTGTCTCTGGTCTGGGGATGATAGATAACTTTCTTTTGCCTCAGTATTCCATGGTCGGTATTAATGTTGAGTCCTCGTTTTTGCTGCATTCCGGTGCCATTTCGCTGTCCCAGTAAAACTGCTGTCCCAGTAAACACGCCGTCGTCCCACCAGTTGTCTTTGGGTTGGGATTTTAATTGAGTTGCATCAAAGGTTTGGGAAACATGTATTCTCCAGTACAATGTTTATATTATTCACAGTTTATAACATCGCCAACCCAGTAAAATTGTCATGCCCCAGAAAAACGTTTAAGTGCCATGGTTTTTCTTCATGATGCATTTGTTGATTCTTTCTGTCTCTGTATTGTGCTCACTGCTTTTTCTGAGACTAGCCGGGTGGCTACCTTGTTAGGAAAAAGCTTGTCATCTTGCTATTCAAATGTGTTGCCAAAAATGTTTTGTGACGTATTTCCCACCTGGTGTCTATATTTGGACTATATTTGGTGTCTATATTTAGTCTTATTTGGACGTTAGTCTTAATTTCATCAATTCTTGTTCCACCTTTTCTTACTTTGTTTCGCTGTTTTGACATGAGCACAGTTTCAGTACGTGTTAATTGTATTTTGAAATATTTCATAAGTATTGAAGGTATCGAGACTAAGGATAATTAGGCCAATAAAATAAAATGACCTACACAGATGACTGGGTGTTTTCCCACGCACTAGCCATGCATGAATTAATGAAAGTATATTTGATTCATTTTACCATGCCAACACGTGAACACATATTATGTGGCTATACAATGACATGCTTAAGCTTTCTTATTTTTTCCTCTAAACAAAGGTTTGAATTACACGTAAATACGCCTCCGCCGATATGCGAGTTTTCACAATTTATTTCTGAACTAAAATCTCTTTCCACAATTTAGCTGACAGCGGTTCTACAATGATTGATCTTTGTTTCCATGCTATTCTTATCGTCTGCCTATTGTGATTGTCTTTGCTTTGGTTGATGGCTATCCCGCTGGGAAAGAACTAGTCATCGTAAGTTTTGCCCTTCATTCGTATTATTAAAAGTTTTTAAATGTCTTTTATTGTACTTCTTTCCCATTTTGTTTCTTGGGGCTGGAATTTTAAAATCTATTGCATCAATCCACGAACGTTGTATTCCTTCTATTATCAGATGATTTCAAACTCGTTTGATATGGCATACGCGTGTTACCGTATTTATAAGACATGTTGGCGTATTTTCCACACATCGTGTGCAAAAATGCGATGTATTACCTATTAACTCAAAGTGCATAGAAGTTTGAGAAACATACCGCATTTTCGAAGATGGAGTTTACAAAAGCTAATAAAATTAAAATTCTCTAAAGTACCCGGAAAATATTTTTCTCCATTTAAATCCATTTAGATATGGTCATAGCTTAAGTAAAACTTAAATGAATACCATTATGGATAAATACTGGTGACGATCGTAATTTAGTATGGCTCCAGATACTTCAATACGAATCCAAGATTGAGTTGCCAAACATGCTATAATCTCATATGCTTAGAGGAAGCTAGATTTCAAACGAAACTGCATCTGTACAAACATGTTCTTCTGAGAATTAGCTCACATCGGATAGTGATGTGACTACTTAGCAGATTCATCAAACTGTTATATGGAATTATGCTTGTGATATGTTCAACTAAATAGTTAGTACAGTACTGCTTTACTGTTTTGTATGCCACACATTTCGCTGGCCATTTGCTTAATGTAAACGGGTAACGCAAACGGTCATACCAGGAAGTCGGTTTTCAAGCCATACCGATCTGGATGAGGCACAACTGCTTTGAGGTAGGTTTGCCTTTAACGGTTGATAAACCCTTTGCTTTCGATACATCAAATATCTCCTCTGGTTTCCTATAGATAAAAAATGAGCGGAATATGCTGGATTTATCTTAGTAAGCAGAACATAAAACACCAGCCGCCGCCTGTTTCTATACTGCTATTTCGTTTATCTGGACAACTCTCATCATTTACAGACAAATCCTTATTTGACTTGACAATGCTACGTAAACACAATAGCGTCTGGTAATGCGTCTTTATTTATATGACAGTCAATGGCGTGGCATAAAAATAGCAAAGAGCAAATCTTTCAAAGTAGACGGCTTCCTACGGTATCTGCGGAAAATAGCCTTCCGACCTAAGGATGGAAGAATGTTGCGTGTTGCTAACATTCGGGGCTTCACAATAGCAAAGATACTGAGACGAATCGAATTCTAGACTCTATACGGCTTTGTTTGCGACATAAAGTTTACAGCATTAGGGGGCCAAACTCTTTAACATTATGATATCTCTGTTACTCTAAATAGAATTGGTCTTTAAACCGACCTTTCCGCCTGTAAAAGTGTGAACGGTAGAATTGATTTTAAATTTAGTGAACGCACAAACCAGATTTATCGTTACACCACTATTAGTACTTATGCCCCCAACTTTGAAGACGTTGAGGGGACATATTGGCTTGGGTCTGTCCATCCGTGCGTGCGTGCGTGCATGCATGCGTCTGTCAGTGCGTCAAGGACGAAAGTTACGCTTACGCTCGGTCAAGAACCGTTACAGCTAGGATCTTGAAACTCGGTATGTAGTTTGTATATGAAATTTAAGAGGACCCGTATTTTTTCAGGAAAATTCAAGGGGCTAGGGGCTCATTCTGTGAGAGTTGTGTCCCTTTTTAATTCTTGATGAAGTGAACAGAAGTGGGTACCTTGTGTGCGCAACTCATCCTACAGTTTTATACCGATTCTCTTGAAACTTTACAGGTGCTACTTTGAAGATAAGCATATTGTTTGGATATAATCCTCAGATTATTTTTTGTCCTTTTTTCACAGTTTGAACTTAGTCATTTTTTCGGGCATTATAGTGAATTGATATAGGGCACCTTCTGTGCGCAACTACTCGTACAGTTTAATACCGATATTTTTGAAACTTAACAAACATTTTGACCATGCTTTGAAGATATGCGTGGTTGGGATATACTCCTCAGATTATTTTTGTCACTTTTTTGTGCAGTTTGAACTTTTCAATTTTCAGAAATCTTGAAAGTGACGTACCAGTTGGGGGCATAGTGTTTCATAAACACATTTTCTAGTTTAATAATTGTCTTCCTCGAAAATGTTAAAATGTCACAAAATTTCGTATTTCTTGTATCAGCAATCAGCAAGATTGGAAAATAAAAATCGATTTATACCTCAGGACCAAGGTAACGAAATGTACAGTACCCAGTCATTTAACGAATGTGCGTTTGTCCACTTTAACGGTAATTGAAAATCGAAAGATCTTTAACTTGACGCGTTGTTTCTAGATGGTTTTGCCGAAACTATTTTCTTGTTTGTATCACTTGACATGTGACACATAAGTTTCACATCAGGATGCAGACAGGCAGAAACTAGTATCAAGAGCCGTGTTGCTCTTTGACAAAACAATTACATTTGAGCCCGTTCGCCAGAAAGCAATTACAGACTGAAGCGTTCTATTAAAATGGACACAACCTGGACTTGTCAACTGTATACATAGGAAACGAGGATATGTCTGTAATTCTTTAATTTGGAATATTATCGTATGCATAATTTGATTGTACAAGATCACGCCCGGTAAAGTGCAAATTGACCACCGCCGGTGTTCAACGTAAATAAAGTTGATATATATCCGGTGGTCGTTTTGAGCGTTTCCTGTTATTAGTTTTTGCGAATTTAGTGGATGTGGAAGGTAAGATATTTTTTTATCAAAAACATATTACAAAAATCAAAGTATGTCAGGTTATCAGTTTTTAGCCGTTTAAAGTCTACCCGAAGTGGTAGTTGAAAAAAATAAACCGTTTCATTGCAATCGCATCGTGAAGATGAGAAAAGCTAAGACGATGATAGGTTGAATACGCAGCCGACCTCATGTTTCGTTCACGATAAGCATAATTTCCAAGATACATCAAATTCATACGTGACTTTACGTGACTTTATTTTGAAAAAAAAAAATCTACAAAAAGCAACATAGTTTATTGCTTTTGTTTTGGTTTTTCAATGATATAAGTTCCCTTTGATAGTTAACGGTACAGCTTAACACAAAATGTGAGCAATGATCAGGAATTGCTGTGACGGATGTCTAAATAGGTATTAAATGAAAGGGGGGTTAGAAAAAGGTACAAGAAGGCAATGATCAGGAAATGGCGCAATCATAAAGAAATTCCCACTCCACTAACCGAGGGTTTGGAAAAAAAAACAAACTAAAATGACACTGAAGTTGCAAAATTTCAGTAATTCTCTTTGGCTCCATGTTGCCAAATCTAAAGGGTCACTGACGAGACTTTAATAGTCGAAACCGCGGTTTGGCCCATCCCATTTCTCATTAATATGTTCACTGCTCTTAAAGAATCTCAGTTTTATTTTTTTATTTATCATTTATTATTTATTATTAAGTATTTATACCAAGAAAACATATCGTAAGTTGAGTGAGCAGTTATTCCCCAATAGGCGGCTACTCAGTTACCCGAACTGAACTAAAATTTGAAACGTACGTAAGGCTCAAACAGCACGAAATTCGACTCCAAAACACAAAACAATAAGAACCACAACAGAAGTATCTAATTGGAACGATCAGTAATATAAAATCACTGGGGGGGGGGGGGCTTAATCCGGTTTTAGATGCGCCTAACCTCACCCTCATCTTCTGCAGTGGTTTACAACATTTAGTTAGTTGTTTAGTTTTTTTGGTCCTCATGGTGAATCTCTAACTAATCAATGAATCATCATGGACAAACGAATAAATCATGATAACCACCCTGATGAATCAAAAACGAGGACTCAACTGCATTAGTAAGTTGCCCGACGATGGAGATCCCTGGGCACCGAATAACTTACTGAAACCCGGAGCAAACGAAAAACACCAGTTGAACCCCGGTGGACCAAGCGACAAACAAGAACAACTAAAATGAATAGCTTTGTGTCGGGGCCATCATAGTCTGACGCCCGACCCACCGGCGTGCAATTAAAGAAGACAGCATAGTTATCAACCATGGTTGGGTTAAAATCTAAGCATGCAGACTGTCGCATAACATTCAAGTTATAACCTATACGTCTATAACGGGTTATGATTTTTCGGAACTGAAAAGAAAAATCATTCCTTCCTATAAGTTTCTTGAATTTGTAAACCAAGGCACCATAAAATTCTCGTTCTGAAAGGCCCTCACGTAAAAAGATACAAGTAGGCAATGATCAGGAAATGGCGCAAGCAGAAAGAAATTCCTACTCCATAAACCGAGGGGTGGGAAAAAACTAAAATGACACTTAGGTACTTATACCAAGAAAACATATCGTAAGCCGAGTGAGCAGCTATTCCCCCAATAGGCGGCCACTCATTTACCCGTACTGAACTTAAAATATGAAAACGTACATAAGGCTCAAACAGCACAAACATTCGACTCCAAAACATAAAACAATTAGAACCACAACAGAATTATCGCCTTAGAACGATCAGAAATATAAAATTACTGGGGGGCTTAAACCCATTTAACAGGCGCCTAACCTCGCCCTCAGCTTCTGCAGTGGTTTAGTGATACATAACTATTAACAAGAAACAAGGAAATCATGTAAGAAACTCTTATACATAGGCACCAACATGAAGCGCATATAACGGAAAGCAGGGTGAGCAGCTATTGAAGGTAAGGTGGTCATATAGTGCTAGCTTAGACAGGACAAGTAAAATGCAGAGGGCTAAATGACCAGCAAAAAATGATATTGGGGTGGCCACAAAGCCATGCATCATAAAACTCGTAAATGGTATAACTTGGATATATTGGAACCACAACAGCTGTACCGCATTGGAACGGTCAGTTATGAATAACTGGGGGCTTTAACCGGTTTTACAGGCGCCTAACCTCACCCTCATCTTCTGCAGTGGTTCACAACATTTAGTTACAGTAGTGCCAAAACGGAAGGTAACAGTAAGTGCACGTATAACGGAAATGATTTCGACCTTGTTGATTCAAGAACAGAAGTTGTCAGATGCAGACAAAATTTATTTCCGGCAAACAATACAACTTGGACTTTAGACATTCATACAGCAATAATGTAGACTCTTTTCAAGAACGATATGTATATTCAACGAAATACGTTAATGGCCACCCTTTTTTCATGTTGCAATGTAAACACTTACATTGTAAGTTTTTCATTTACATATCGCAAGAGACGCGTTTGTGAAGACTCCCGTGGGGTAACTATTGGAGACATAGGTGTTAAAGAAAACCAGATATGACGCCCACCGATGTAGAACGCATCGCGTCCCTATACCACAGTACAGCGTTTACAAGCCACTATCCTTACACTGTCTTTCTGAAACTACCTTTTTCAAAATAATCCTGAAACATCTAAGACTTAAATTCATGGCCCTGTCGTCATTTCCAAAAGTGTAAAAAGTACCGCAAAAATTGAACAGCAATTGACTAATAAATATTTTATGCCAAAACATTATCATGAACTGGTCATTTGCATATACTAAGTAGGCAATCCACTAACCTTGTAAAAGAAGTTGAAGTGTTTGGAGCGAGCTCAGTTAGGTATACTCTTCAATTTTATTGTTGCTTGAACCGTTTTAAATGTCAGATTACCATGTTTGTTTGTTTTCCGGATAATAGTTAGTTCCCTCGTTCTCATTTTCACAATTTTGAGTAGTTTCAGAACAGTTAAATAGAAATAACACAACAGTTTCTGAAAAAAAATGAAGTATGGACAACAGTAATTTACCAATACGCACTTTAATTGTTTGTTTGATTAGGATGTATAAAGCACCACCACCAACACAATTCATGCCGAGACGAGACCTCGGCTCAAAGACTCGTCAGAAGGCCTGATGAAGCACGGGGTCGATCCCGCAACCACTGCATTACAGCGTTAGTAATTTAACCGGGGTCAACTAAGTAAAAAGGTACAAGTAGGCAATCATCAGGAAATGGCGCAATCAGAAAGAAATTCCCACTCGAGTCCATTGTTTTCTGATATGATCTGGCCCAAAACCTAATATAATCTCACCCTTTAACCCGATGCGTCAGATAAAATTTGATCGTAATTTGTCTAGTGGCTTTTGAGAAATTAATGTTTGAACGTGTGAACAGGCGCACGGATGCACAGGCAGACTCACCTTAAGCTCTCCTAAAGAGCCTTCATCTTAGATGAGCTAAAATGAATTAACATCACAAGTGTTCGTGACATTTAAAAAAACAATGCATATGTTGTGTTTTTTTTATTCGTCTTCAGTCAAAAGTATTTTTTGTATTAAAATCCAGATGTCGGGCATAGCTGAAGCATTCAGTGTCGCCGACTGTACACTAAATTGAAAGTTATGCATTCCTTACCGCCCCCGAAATCATGTCATGTAATGATTTTAAAATCGGTGAAGGCGTTCAAAAGTATGTTTCGTTACCTTGGTAGATATTTAAGTAGGTCATTTCATGGTAAAATTTCGTTTCTATCGTATTCTGTAATTCAATATTTTGATTTTTTTTCTTTCATTTTATTTAGGTTCTGTGCATTTATCTAAAATGTTTGAACACACGAGACCAGCGTAAAAAAGCAGGAGCTACAGTGCTATGTTAGATCATTTTTTTCTATTATTTTTTATTTTTATTTATCTATTTATTTTTTATTTATTTTCTTTTGTTTTTATTTTCTTTTTATTTTTATTTTTTTTTTTTTTGTTAATTATAACTCTTCGGTATGCCTTCTTTTGCACAGCGAATTTAAGCCATTGCTGAACAGATGAGCGAAAAACGTGCAAAACATCATAAGCACCCGGCTTTAAAAAATCATAACACGTTACAGACGTATAGGTTATAACTTGAATGTTATGCGACAGTCTGCATGCTTAGTTTTTAACCCAATCATGGTTGATAACTATGCTGCCTTCTTTAATTGCACGCCGGTGGGTCGGGCGTCAGACTCTATGATGGCCCCGACTTAAAGCTATTCTTTTATGTTGGTTGGGACCGGAGCTTCTTGTCTGTTGCTTGGCCTACCGGGGTCCAACTGGTGTTTTTCTTTTGCTCCGGAGTTAGTAGGTTATTCGGCGCACAGGGATCTCCATCGTTGGGCAGCTTACTCAATCTGTGAGTCCTTGTTTTTGATTCATCAGGATGTTTATCATGATTTATTTGTTTGTTCTTGGTGATTCATTGACTAGTTAGAGATTCACCACGAGGACCGAAGAACTTACTAAATGTTATCAACCACTGCAGAAGCTGAGGGTGAGGTTAGGATCCTGTAAAACCGGTTTAAGCCCGCCAGTAACTTTGTGTTACTGATCGTTCCAAGGCGATACTTCTGTGGTGGTTCTTTTTGTTTTATGTCTTGGTGTTTTTAAAAAAAATTTTTGTGCTGTTGGCGCCTTATGTATGTTTTCATATTTTTAATTAAGTTAAGGTAACTGAGTGGCCACCTATTGGGAAAATAGCTGCTCATTCGGCTTACGATATGTTTCATGGTATAAGTGCCTGATTGTTAGTTTTGTTTTTTCCCACCTCGGTTTTTGGAGTGGGAATCTCTTTCTGATTGCGCCTTTTCCTGATCTTTGCCTACTTGTACCTTTTTAAAAATGTTTGAAACTGAAAGTCTCTAGCGAGTCTCTGATATAGCGAAACAGTCGTGGAGAGCCAAGAAGTTAGTTGTGACATTAATGCTCACGCGATGCGTAATAATTAATTCACTGAAACGTCAAGACATCATATAACCTAGACTCCAAAGGAAACTATAAAGATGGAAGACTTTCGGCTGACAATGGTGTTGTCACGCTATATTTTGTTTTAAGTGCCTGATAAATACGTAATGGGTCGTTTCCGATCTTTGTTATTTGTTGTGTATTAATGACATATCTGTATATTGGGAAAACAGTAACTGTTACTGTAGACCGGCAACGTAAAGATATAAAATAAATACTAGAAGTGAATAGTGCATGCCTTAAATGTCTAGAAACCTGTCCAATTATTAAAAAGAAAACCTTCAACGAAAATATAATACGCTTTTATAAATAAGGAACAAAGTGAATGATTATTTCCCAAACAAGTGTTACAACTGAAATACAGCTAAAGATTAGTAATAAGCATTAATGTTGGCATGCTACCATGGTAGAATAAGTGAGCAGCTACTTCCCAAACAGTGAAAACATAGGCATATATGGAGTTGGAAATAAGTCACCGATAGTATATTTGGTGTAGTGAGCGCAATTGGATTGTTCGATCCTAGCACTCAGTAATGCTAAAAACAATTCTGACGGAGGCGACCCAGTGACAAAGCTATAACATGTCCTCCGGAATCATTAAATGCTATTATGAACGCTATAAGCCCACCATCATGTCATTATTAATGTTTATCAATTGTAATTCCTTGCTCGAAAGCATTGATCTTAAGAGTTTCTACACACGACTACACTCAAAGGTTGGCATTTTGGCTTGCTGACCTTTAACCTGTGTTAGCAAGAAACAATCTTGCGAAGAAGATTATTCGCATGTGCGGCTGAGAGGGTTTTTTTTACTTTTTATAACACGATTTAAAATCAGCTATTCTCATTAAGTTAGATAATGGATCCTGTTAAGTTTGATTAACTGTAAGGTGTGAATTATTGTCCTTGTGAACCATTCCACGCCCGCGTCGTGCTTATTGAATGAAATGTTCCTACAAATACATGGAATACTCGGCTCAATACCGTTATTACCATTTGAAGCTTGTCAGAACTAATGCGTGTCAAAAAGTAAGATTCAATATAGTCGGGCTGTACAACCACAACAACTGGCTACGCAGTGGATGTACGAATATCATGGTTAGTGCCATGGTTTTTCTTCATGATGCATTTGCTTATTATTTCAGTCTTTGTATTGTGTTCACTCTTTTTTCTGAGACTAGCCGGGTGGCTACCTTGTTACGAAAAAGCTTGTCATCTTGTTATTCAAATGTGTTGCCAAAAATGTTTTGTGACGTATTTCCCACCTGGTATCTATATTTGGACTTTAGTCTTATATGGACTTTAGTCTAAATTTCATCGATTCTTGTTCCGCCTTTTCTTACTTTGTTTCGCTGTTTTGACATGCAGCACAGTTTCAGTATGTGTTAATTGTATTTTGAAATATTTCATAAGTATTGAAGGTATCGAGACTAAGGATAATTAGGCCACTAAAAATAAAATGACCATCACAGATGACTGGGTGTTTTCCCACGCACTCGCCATGCTTGAATTAATGAAAGTATATTTGATTCATTCTATCATGTCAACACGTGAACACATATTATGTGGCTATACAGTGACATGCTTTAGCTAAATTCTTATTTTGCTCTAAACAAAGGTTTGAATTACACGTAAATACGCCTCCGCCGATATGCGAGTTTTCAAAATTAATTCTGAACTAAAATTTTTCCACAATTTTAGACCTCCATAATCATCAGGAAAACACATCCGTGAAATGTATACCTCCACGAACCCCAATTTTATATAGCAAAACTGGGGTATGCAGGGGTATACCATTTTTTTTTATTTTTGCTCCAAAACATAGATTTTGGGTACTCGTTAGAACCGCCTCGGCGAGGCGGTTCTAACGTGTACCCACAATCTAAGTTTTGAGCAAAAATAAGAAGAATATCAAAATTGCTCTGCTGAAAATTTTCATTTTTTACAACTTTAAAAATCACTGTATATTGCATGGGCATGTTTTCGTAATGTCTTAACTGACAGCGGTTCTACAATGATTGATCTTTGTTTCCTTGCTATTCTTATCGTGTGCCTATTGTGATTGTCTTTGCTTTTGTTGATGGCTATCCCGCTGGGAAAGAACTAGTCATCGTAAGTTTTGCCCTTCATTCGTATTATTAAAAGTTTTTAAATGTCTTGAATTGTACTGCTTTCCCATTTTGTTTCCCGGTGCTGGGATTTTAAAATCTATTACATCAATTCACGGACGTTGTATTCTTCTATTATCAGATGATTTCAGTCGTAAAACTCGTTTGATACGACATACGCGTGTTACCGTATTTAAAAGACATGTTGACGTATTTTCCACACATCGTGCGCAAAAATGCAATGTATTACCTATAAACGCAAAGTTCATAGAAGTTTGAGAAACATACCGCATAAACGAAGATGGAGTTTACAAAAGCTAATGAAATTAAAATTCTCTAAACTACCCGCACAATATTTTTCTCCATTTAAATCCGTTTAGATATGGTCTTAGCTTTAGTAAAACTTAAATGAATACCATAATTATGGATAAATACTGGTACATATTCAGTAGTGACGATCATAATTTAGTATGGCTCCAGATACTTCAATACGAATCCAAGATTGAGTTGCAAAATTTCATGCAATTATCTCATATGCTTAGAAGAAGCTAGATTTTAAACAAAACTGCATCTGTACAATCTTCTGAGAATTAGTTCACAGCGGATAGTGATGTGACTACTTAGCAGATTCTTCAAACTCTTATATGGAATTATGCTTGTGATATGTTAAACTAAAAAGTAAGTACAGTACTGCTTTACTGTTTTGTATGCCACACATTTCGCTGGCCATTTGCTTAATGTAAACGGGTAACGAAAACGGTCATACCAGGAAGTCGGTTTTCAAGCCATACAAATCTGGGTGAGGCACAACTGCTTTGAAGTAGATTTGCCTTTAACGGTTGATAAACCCTTTGCTTTCGATACATCAAATATCTCCTCTGGTTTCCTATAGATACAAATTGAGCGGAATATGCTGGATTTATCTTAGTCAGCAGAACATAAAATACCAGCCGCCGCCTGTTTCTATACTGCTATTTCGTTTATCTGGACAACTCTCATCATTTACAGACAAATCCTTGTTTGACTTGACAATGCTACGTAAACACAATAGCGTCTGGTAATGCGTCTTTATTTATATGACAGTCAATGGCGTGACATAAAAATAGCAAAGAGGAAATCTTTCAAAGTAGACGGCTTCCTACGGTATATGGGGAAATAGCCTTCCGACCTAAGGATGGAAGAATTGGATGTTGCGTGTTGCTAACATTCGGGGCTTCACAATAGCAAAGATACTGAGACGAATCGAATTCTAGACTCTATACGGCTTTGTTTATCACGTTAAAGACGCGAAATATAGTTTATTCGTTTTGCTGCTTCAAACACATATTGCAAAATGAGTCATTTATTCTTAAACGCAACCGAGAAACACAACGCGTTTTAAAATGAACATTGACTTGTTTATTATTTATTTATATATATATATATTTTTTTTTATTTTCTATCATCAAATATGTCTAGCTAAATTTCCCTGCCCTTTGTTGTCAAATCGAATTAAACAGCAATGTTTTACACTCAATCTAGTGAAAAACACTCAACGCCAATACAATGTCAGAATGAATTCGCAACTACAACGGCTAACGTATTTTGGTAGATCATTAATAATGGAACAGAGACAAGGATATGCTTCTGAAAATGCGCTTACGTGGATCTGCAACAAGGAAATGCTAACTGAAATTGTTACGTTGTTTTTACGTTTAAGTGTTTTAGAACCGTTGATCGCAATGAGAATTGATAGTTTTTGCAGGAAATACAAAATATTATCGATTTGTGGAACATCAATTTCAATAAATGCCAAAATAAACAACTGACCTAGTAGGCTTTTATACATATAGTACGGTCAGTTTAATACCAGGTGTTCTAGTAACTTTAATTAATGCCATTAACAGCATTAAGGGGGCCAAACTCTTTAACATAATGATATCTATATTACTCTAAATAGAATTGGTCTTTAAACCGACCTTTCCGCCTGGAAAAGTGTGAAGTCGAACGGTAGAATTGATTTTAAATTTAGTGAACGCATATACCAGCTTTATCGTTACATCACTATTAGTACTTATGCCCCCAACTTTGAAGAAGTTAAGGGGGCATATTGGTTTGGGTCTGTCCGACCGTGCGTGCGTGCGTCTGTCAGTGCGTCAAGGTCGAAAGTAACGCTTATACTAGGTCAAGAACCGTTACAGCTAGGATCTTGAAACTTGGTATGTAGTTTGTATATGAAATTTAAGAGGACCCGTATTTTTTCTTTCAGGAAAATTCAAGGGGCTAGGGGCCCATTCTTTGAGAGTTGTGTCCCTTTTTAATTCTTGATAAAGTGAACAGATAGTGGGTTCCTTGTATGCAACTCCTCCTCCAGTTTTATACCGTTTCTCTTGAAACTTTACAGGTGTTGTTGCCATACTTTGAAGATATGCATATTGTTTGGATATAATCCTCAGATTATTTTTTGTTATTTTTTTCACAATTTGAACTAAGTTATTTTTTCATGTGCAGAAATGAAGATCAGGGGAATTAATCTACTATTAGAAGCTTGACCATCGGATTTCCAATACTAGCGGAGTTAGCGAGCCTAATACCTGTTATGACACGCAAGACTAGCTATAGGTGATATGCCCTTAGGCATCGAATGCGCCGAGTTGTTTAGATTTACCTGTAGAAAGGTACAAGTAGGAGATTTGTTCCGGTTTCTGAGTTTTATTTTGAAATATGAGTTTTGGATATCTTCATTGACAAATATTTTATTTTGACATTAATCAACATTACGTCCAGCATCATGGTTACCATGGTTTTATTGATCTCGTAAACTTTTAACAGTCAATAAAAAATAACAAAACAAAATAAAATAATAATTATAATAATAACCAAAAAGCGCGTCTGCGCAGACTGATCATCTGTCTCTTAAACTTTTCTATTTAAACATACTCATGTACTGCTTCTCATGTAGCTAAACGACTTCATTAAACTAACCACAGACGGAATTATTAGTAGACGGAGTTATTGTTTGTGTAGAATATGAAGAGGTGACACTGTTTGTAAATATCGAAATAAAAAAAATCTCTAACTAGTTTGATGTTGACCACAGATCCAAAAATGAACATGATTTTGAAACAAGTGCATGTAATAATATTCCTATTTTGATTTTGATTATCATCCCAGCATGACTGGAACATTGTTATTTAGGACGTAACGAAACAGCAACTGATCGCTTTGATTGCGTGGAGTATAAACAGCTTCTATTTACATTTTAAAGTAGCCTATCATCAGTGCATTCAAACTTTCAAAACTATTTGCCGGTTTTAAGTGTCACTGAATGACCGAAATTGCAAACATGGTTCACACTTCCTCCCCTTGAATGTTACATTGTATTCACTGCTTCCAAAAGATGTTAATATTCTTATATACGTATTATGTGTCATCTCTTTCGCGCATTCTGATAAATATCACATATTCGCTGCGGTCTCAGCAGTCTTGAAGAAATCTGCAGTGTTTCTGATATGCGAAGTATACATGTATAAAAATTTTACAAACAGATAAACTGTTTGTGTTTCGCTAATTGATTTCGTGCATTCTGATCAATATCACGTGTTAATATCGGAACTGTTCGAAGACCCGAAAATAAGATAAGATAAGAGATTATGAGGTCAAACATGCAAGTGTCAAATTCATGAAATTAGCCGCTGCATCAGAAAACAAGCATTTTGCGTATTCGAAATCAATTTAAAGACGGAGATCAGCTGTGCAGTACTGCACAACTGATCTGAGCCTTTGTTTTCTGTACACGGTTAGTACGATTCGTCTTCTTTCTAAATCCGAAATAAAAATTTTCTAGTCATCTTCTGTGTGTGTACTGCCCAGTTTGTGTCGGACCTGTTAGGAAAACACATTGTGAGTTTTCTCATGATGAGGCTCAAATATGTTTTTACTGTCAAACTTCACACCCCGAGGCTAAGATAAGAAGCACGCGTGACCGTAAAAGATGTGACGCACAAAAAAAAAGGAAATTCGGCAAAATGTTATGTCAAGTCAAAATAATTGATATACTTGGTCAGCCGAAAGAAGAGAAAAATAAATACATTCAAAGTGATTTGCCGCCCGGAATGATTCCCCATTTTCTATTTACTAGAAAACGAGATACTTAGGCTGATCCGAGTGACAGTTCCCCATATGGGGGCAAAGGGCAATTTTGCCAGACAGTGGCTGTTTCAATGCTGTAAAAACAATCATATAGAAAACATAAATGATGGAATTAAGCTAAAAGTGACAATTTTAATTGATTGACACCTTAATGACTGCGAGTTATAGTATGTGCACTGCTTTCGTTAAATGTAAAACAGAGGGACATAATATATGAGAATGACGACACATTTTAAATCATTTATTGAGGGTCGCAGTAGGAAAAAAAGTCACAGGAAAAAAAAGTCACGGAAAAAAAGTCACAGATTTGGGTAGGAAAAAAAGTCACAGGAAAAAAAGTCACAAAAATGAATTTTGCTTTTTCTCAATTTTTTGTTAGGAATAAACATTTTTACTTTTATAATTATCATTATTATCACTTTATGCTTTGTTTGGACTAGTTTTTAACACTTTTATGTCCCTCTGAACAATGTTCTGTCATACCGGGACTGAGCGTATACTTCCTGGGTACATGTACTTGACCAGTTATTTGGTAGCTTAAAACAGGCTTGCTCAAGAACACTGCATGGCAACGGTTTGTTTCGAACAAAGTTCTATGGCACCATGGTCTAAATCTCTACCATAATGGCACCATGCTCCTGGTAGTGCGTGGATTCTCGTCCGTTTTATGTTTCCCATTCTAAGGGCATATTTTGATTCTGATTATGACATTTTCTCATCATTGCTTTCTTTTAACATGAAAATCATGTCCTACTATATTTATATACAGATATACATATTTTCTTTTGGTCTTTTATTATTGTGACTTTTTTTCCTGTGACTTTATTTCCTGTGACTTTTTTTCCGTGACTTTTTTTCCGTGACTTTTTTCCTGTGACTTTTTTTCCGTCCACCCATTTTTGTGCGTCTTTCTTTGGATCATACTTGTATTTAATTGTTGATTATCCAAACATTGACTTTGATGTACACATACCCATAAAAAGAAGAAAAATAAATAAATAAATAAATAAATAAATAAATAAATAAATAAGACAAATATTAAATCATCACTATAAACTAACGCGTTTACAATATTATGAAACATAGTAGCCATTTTCAGTAAAATCAATAGGAGTTACCTGTGAATTTCAGACCCGATTTTAAAGCGGAAAAATAAAATTTCGTTGGTATGTCATTAGGATTTTCTGAAATTTGACCCAATTTATTTATATAGTAGGTTTTTGCAATATATATCTTTAGAAAGATAATTTTGTCCCCTAATTGGAACCATTAAGGAAAATGCATTTTGATCAAGAAATAATGTTGTTTTAGGCATTCTTCTAGATGACGGGATGCTTCCTTTTTGTATTTTACTATTATTTAATAGAATATGGGTCTAACATTTTGTAACTGAGTTTGACCTAATTTTTTCTGAAGCAATTTTTTAAAAAAAATATATCTTCATAAAGAGGATATTTTGTAGATATAAAAACTATTAAGGAAAATTAATTTATTTTAATATTTTATAGCGTAAAATGGGTTTTAAATGGCAGGTCCTATTTCGCCCCATTATATTTTGAGCACTCTACCTATCGGTATAATAATCCGATTTCCAGGTAAATTTGTACTCCATTTCTGGGCATGCGGGCATGATAGAGAATGGATATAGGGTACCTTGTGTGCGCAACTACTCGTACTGTTAAATACCGATATTTTTGAAACTTTACAGACATTGTGACCATGCTTTGAAGATATGCGTGGTTGGGATATACTCCTCAGATTATTTTTGTCAATTTTTTGTGCAGTTTGAACTTTTCAATTTTCAGAAATTGTCACATCTTGAAAGTGACGTACCAGTTTGAGGCATAGTGTTTCTAGTTTAATAATTGCCTTCCTCGAAAATGTTAAATGTCGCAAAATTTCATTTTTCTTGTATCAGCAATCAGCAAGGTTGGAAAATAAAAAATGGCTTTATACCTCAGGACCAAGGTAACGAAATGTACAGTACCCAGTCATTTAACGAATGTGCGTTTGTTCACTTTAACGGTAATTGAAAATCGAAAGATCTTCAACTTGACGCGTTGTTTCTAGATGTTTTGCCGAAACTATTTTCTTGTTTGTCTCACTTGACATGTGACAGATAAGTTCCACATCAGGATGCAGACAGGCAGAAACTAGTATCAAGAGCCGTGTTGCTCTTTGACAAAACAATTACATTTGAGCCCGTTCACCAGAAAAGCAATTGCAGACTGAAGCGTTCTATCAAAATGGACAAAATTCGGACTTGTCAAATGTATACATAGGTAACGAGGATATGTCTTTAATTCCTTATTTTGGAATGTTATGGTATGCATAAATTGATTGTACAAGATCACGCCCGGTAAAGTGCAAATTGACCACCGCCGGTGGTCAACCACCGCCGGTGTTCAACGTAAATAAAGTTGATATATATCCGGTGGTCGTTTTGAGCGTTTCCTGTTATTGGTTTTCGCGAATTTAATGGATGTTGAAGGTTAGATATTGTTTTATCAAAAACGTATTACAAAAATCAAAGTATGTCAGGCTATCAGTTTTTTGCCGTTTAAAGTCTACCCGAAGTGGTAGCTGAAAAAAAAAATAAACCGTTTCATTGCAATCGCATCGTGAAGATGAGAAAAAGGTACAAGTAGGCAAAGATCAGGAAAAGGCGTGTTGCTCAAGAGAAAATATACAATTTGTCAAGTGTTATTACATGTATACGATTTCACAATACATAAAGTCAAGAAATGACCTTAAACTTCAATACTCACCTATTTTCATTAGGTCATTTACCTGTCCCCAACTACCAATCATAGGCTGCAATAGTTTACAAAATATCCATTGTTTTAATTTTCTCATAGAAAAGCCTGTAACATAATTTGAAATTGTCATAAAGTGGGTCAGCGTCAACACACGGTCATAGTGTTAACATATTATTATGGGACCGAGGATATGATGAAACGTAGCAAGTTTCGTTGAAACTGAAATCGGCCCAGGAATTCCCAGTTCCGAATTCCGCATTTTGATTGTTTTTTTTTTATTTGCAAACTCTACTCGTAAGGGCAACTCATATATCCAGTTATGCCGGGTCACCGTATACAGCACTGTAGACAAGACAAAATGCTACGTTTGAACTTTTTATATACACAGAAAAATAATCTTTTCACTAGAATCTGCTACAAAATGTCGACTATCTAGCCCTGTTCAGTAGTTAATATAGGCCTTTTTTCTCACACCTGGCTTGAATCCTGGTCTTCTTTTGACGCAGTTCAGGTTATTGTAGTTTAGATATGTAGGATTGTAGTTTTTTCGATAGACATCACGAAAACATGTCCGTGTAATGTATACCCCTTTGAACCCCACTTTTATATAGCAAAACTGGCGTTTGGAGGGGTATACCTATTTTTCTTGTTTCTGCTCCAAAACATAGATTATGGGTACTCGTTAGAACCGCCTCGGTGAGGCGGTTCTAACGTGTACCCACGATCTATGTTTTGAGCAAAAATAAGAAAAATATCAAAGATTTTCTACAAAAAATATTCAATTTTTACTATTGAAAAAATCTCTGTATATTACATGGGCAAATTTTCGTAATGAAAATTGGGAACCCGACTTAGAAATATGCTGCACCCCTGCACAGTAAAGCTTTCGTCTAAAGAGCGAAGTTATTATTTAATTAAACAGGACGTTCCATTACTTTCGTCTGACCATTATCTTATCATTGACATATTCTAAATTATGAGGTATAATAACAGTCAGATATTTTCAGCATTGCCGACAAATTCTGTGTTACGAAAAAGGACGCCTTTGGGAATATGAGTCTTTGATTAAGACCTCTATGATGTAAATTCTTGAAATTGCAGTTCAAGTGTCTGATTTTCTGTGTCAGTTTTTAAGGCTCACTGATGAGCATTCCAATTGTGTGCAGTTATTTATTTATAGTTAAGTTACAAAAATGGTTATAGTGTGCTCAGGCTGGTAAATGGGAAATGTGCCTAATTGCGAATGCTCAGTGAGCTCAGTTCCGTATAAATTTACACAGCGTAGCGTCTTTGCATATAATTGCCATATTTGCAATTGTGAAATTATGCTAAGTGTAACGTGTGAAGCTATAGACCTAATTTTGACGCCAATTTCCCTGTAGTTGAAAAGGACACAAACGCATTTAGGACGAATGTACAGTAGCATGATCTGGCTTCTCGGTCTGCAGAGCTACATGTAATAAATCAAAGTTTCTGTTTGAACCCGGGTTGGAATTTTATTCATCAGTCACATGTCTAGTGTGTCATGTCATGGCGACAGTATCTGCAAAACAAACTTAAAACCGCGTGATAATTTTGGAGATTAGACGGTCCAGAGTAAAAACCAAAACCATGAGGAGAATATGTCTAGTATTTTGAACATTTATTCAATACATGTCATTCAGACCTCTTGTTAGCTAGTTTAGTAACACGGCGGCAACTAAAATGGACGTTCCAAAGGTCACTTATTATTATCGTCAATTTAGCCCTTGTTATTTTATTATGTCCTTGATATGTCAGTTCCGGTTTGTATTCCTTGCAAAACTCCACAATATACTAACTTCAAAACTATCTGGCTTCAAAACCAACTGTTAACACATTTAAGCCTGGCGTCCCTTTTGTGGGACATAGGCAAACAGTATAGCCCCAGATGTGACGCCGCAGGACGCGGCGTCCAATCTGGGGCTATTCTGTTTGCAGAGAGTAATTTCATCGAAAAATGAGATCAAAATTAAAAATCACTCCTGACGCCCCTAAAAATGAAAGTGGAGTCACCCTAATGATAACGATGGGATAATGCATGCGTCAAATATGGGTTAATAACATCTCATCAGCTGTGTCTTAAGCAGCAAACAAACAGACCCTACATGTAAATTCCCCTACTGAGTCACACTATCCGAATTATTTTAAGTATCTGCCCTTGTCGTGCCCTGGACTTAAGCAACACGCAACAGCCGATTATTTCTTCATTTTTACAGAAGGCTATTTTCCCTAGGTACCGTAGGAAGCCTTCCACTTTGAAATATTTCCTATTTGCTATTTTTTAGTCACACCATTTACTGTCATATAAATAATTGGTTGTTTGTTTGTTCGGGTTTAACGTCCCTTTCAACATTATCTGTCATATCACGACGGTGTCTGGTTGTGACAGGGAGCTCAATGCTCACTTTTACGTGTATAGTACTGCCTCACTGTGGTATCAGATCCCAGACACTTTTACCTGATACCACATCCAGTCACATTATACTGACACCGGAGCGACCAGTCCTAGCCCTACCCCGAAAATCCGAGTGCCAAGCGGGGAGCAACTAGTACCATTGTTAACGACTTTGGTATGTCGCGGCCCGGGATCGAACCCGGTACCTCCCGATCTCAGAGCGGACACTCTACCTACTGAGCTACCGAGGCCGGTGTCATATAAATAAGAAACCATTACCAGACACAATTACGCTTAAGAATCGTTGTCATTTGGAATGTCTGTAAATGATTCGAACTGTCTTTACTTTAGGCAACTAAACAGCAAATAAGAAAGTAACAACTAATGTTGAACTTAGAACGCTATATATTATGCTAGTGTTGGCTAAAAGTAATCATTATTTTTCATTCCGGTTAGAATTAAGAACATTTATAGATGTACAAATGGAAGGCATGGGAATTATATATCTAACAAAAGCGAAGGCGATTATCAACCGAGCAAAAAGACACCAAAACTTAATTGGGTGGTCACTGCTAATCAACACGACGTTGGGGTAATAATTCCTTATAATGGATAGAAGTCGTATAAAATGAATGCGACGCCCCTTCTTGTCTACAGCTATAGTCATTAATCAACAAAGCACTAAATTTATGTTTGTTTTATAGTGTTATACTTAACAGGGTATCATTAGTGGCATTGGCATTACTATAATATTTGCCAAAAACCCCATTTCACCAAGTCATGGTTTTGTATTAATTGTAAATAATGCCTACCATTGTCCTAATCGAACTAGCCTATTCGAAGCTGTCTGCACGTATTCAGCGTGTAGAAGTATAACGGAAATGATTTCGACCTTGTTGATTCAAGAAAAGGAAGTTGTCAGATGCAGACAAAATTTATTTCCGGCAACTTGGATTGTAGATATTCATAATAAGGCAGACTCATTTCAAGAACGGTATGTATATTCAACGAAATTAGTTGATGACCACTCTATATCCATGTATTGCTATGTGAACACTTAGACTGTAAGTTGTTCATTTACATATCTCAAGAGACGCGTTTGTAAAGACTCCCGCAATGTTACTATTGGAGACATGCATATTAAAGAAAACCAGATATGACGCTCACCGATGTAGAACGCTCCGCGTTCCTATACCAGAGTACAGCGTTTACAAGCCACTGTTCTTACACGATGTCTCTGAAACTACATTTTTCAAAATTATCCTGAAATATCTAAGACTAAAATTCATGGCCCTGTCATCATTTTGCATTAAAGGTACCGCAAAAAATTGAAAATCAGTTGACTAATAACTATTTTATGCCAACACATTATCATGAACAGGTCACATGCATATATTCGGTAATCCACAAACCTTGTTAAATAAGTTGAAGTTTTGGAGCTCAGTTATGTATACTTTTCTATTTTATTTTTGCATTGTCCGTTTTAAATGTCAACTAATCATATTTTTTTTTTTCGGGAAAATAGTTCCCTTGTTCACATTTTCACAATTTTGTGGAGTTTCTGAACAGTGTAAGTTCAATAAAATTAACACAACAGCGTCACGATAACATTTCCATATAATGTATACCCCTTAAACCCCACTTTCATATAGAAAAACTGGGGTTTGCATGAGTATACCTATTTTTCTTATTTTTGCTCCAAAACAGAGATTGTGGGTACTCGTTAGAACCGCCTCTCCTCACAAATGTTTTTAACAAAAATATTAAAAATATCAAAACTTTTCCAATTAAAATTTCAATTTTTAATGATGAAAAATTCTGTGTATATTGCATACGCGTGTTTTTGTAATGGTCAGAAAAATGATGTATGGACAACAGTAACTTTCCAGTACGCACTTTAATTGATTGTTTGATTTGGGTGTTTAAAGTACCGCAAACAATACAATTCATGCCACGTAGAGACCTCGGTTCAAAGACTCATTAGAAGGCCAGATGAAGCATAAGGTCGATCCAGCAACCACTGGATTACAGCGCTAGTGATTTAACCGGGGTCAACTAAGTAATATGAGTCTAGTGTTTTCTGATCTAACCTGGCCCAAACTTAACATAATCCCTCCCTCACCCCAATGATACTTCAGATAAAATTTGATTTTTGGAGATACGGACTAGACGCTATACAGACCTGATAATTTCGCAAATACCGTTTCCGATATTGTTTTTTTTTTTATTGTACATGTATATATTTGACATGTATATTAGGGATAACAAAGATTGTGGCCCGGCGACTTAATATTGAATATAAAAATAATGGAAGAAAGATAAATGTACTCAATGTCTAGATACAGATATAATCATTAACAAACCCTGTCACTGAGGCCTTAACTAATATAAGAGGCACTTTTTTACGTGTGGAAAACGAGGCGAACGGCTCTCCCCTCCCCCCCCCCCAAAAAAAAAAAAAAAAAAAAAAAAAAAAAAAAAAAAAGTGAAACAAAAATGGAAATGTATACATAACAGATTAGTAACAAAGGTGGTTCGGGTGGGAATATGGACTCCCGCCCATTGAGCATAAAGAATTAGATGGGTTGCCTGTCCCTCCTGGCAAAGCTTCTACGCTACTGACTGACCATCTGATTACTGGTTAACCGCTCAGATCTTAGCATTCCCATGAAACGTGGTTCAAGTCAAACCATCTATACATATAAGCCATATTGGCTTAGTTGGATGATTGTATTTGAAGCACTTTTTGGATGTCATGACGTCTTAATTTTGGTTAAAAGTCCCATAAAGTGGTGGCAACGTCGCGACATGACCATAGCTGTTGACTGGGACGCTAAACCACAACTCAAACCACAACTCAAAGAAATTCAAATATTAGTAAAATTAGTTTCGGCATGATACCATGGTAAACTAAGTGAGCAGTTATTTCTTTAACAGTAAAAACACAGACTTTATAATGTAGATTTGAAGATAATTATTTTGGTATATGTAGGCGAAAATTTGCACTCATTAATGCTAAACAATACTGACGGATTCGACATATGACACAGCCATTACATATCCTCCGGAATTATTAAACGCTATTATCAACGCTTTAAACCCCACATCATGTCATGCATTATTAATGTTTAACAATTGTAATTCCTTGCGAGAGCACTGACCTTTGAGTTTCTAAATGCGTCTGGCACAAACAAGTCTGCCTCTGCTCGGGAGGCACACTAAAATTCTCGCTATGAAATCAAGAAACACAAGCAAGGCAATGCCAGTGCTTTAAACACAATCGAAACATTTATTGCGCCTCAGCATGGCGGTTCTAACGTTCTAAAAATAAGAAAAATATAAAAAAAAAATTCCAGTGAAAATTTTCGTTTTTACAACCCAAAAAAATTCTGTATATTGCATGGGCAAATTTTCGAAATGCTGTTCTGTATGACGATCATATTAAAAAGCCCCTGTGACGTAGTGTTCAAGTTCTTACCTTGTAAGCACGGACGAGTTTTTTCGGGTGGCCTTTAAAAAAAAAAAGTAAATTTTGTATTTGTCCGTGTCTTTTGCGACAAAGTTATCTAATACACAGGGCTTTAGCTTGTTTTATAAACACCCAACGGCTTCAGAGGCCAGATATAGTGTTTAACGATTATTGCTTGACGATAGAAGTCAAATCTGGGCAGTCGTATTTCAAGCTATACCATTCTTGACGGTGCACAACTGCTTTGTTTAGAAATACGAGGTTGTGCGTGTAGTTTTATATTACTGATCGTTCCAAGGCGATAATTCTGTTGTGGTTCTAATTGTTTTGTGATTTGGAGTTGAATTTTTGTACTGTTTGAGCCTTATGTACGTTTTCATATTTTTAGTTAAGTTCGGATACCTGAGTGGCTGCCTATTAGGAAATAGCTGCTCACTCGGCTTATGATGTGTTCTCTTGGTATAAGTACCTATTGTCATTTTAGTTTTTTTCCCACCCCTCCGTTTATGCTCATCATTGCCTACTTGTACATTTTTGAAAGTGTTCTGAAGCGACTCTGGGGGCACTGAAACATAGTCATTTTATAGTCATTTATATGACAGACGTGTCATATTTCCTACATTCACAATCCATGACTATCTGAGACATCACAGAGAAATTATCTGTAAGTTCTTAGTCGTTACTCGCCAAATCTTTTTATATTTATCAATTTGTTTCCAATCCGAGTTCAGACAGCCGTAAAGAAAGGTTCATCATTTCTTGGCAGCAAGATATATATACGTCACAGAAAGTATCTCTAAGCTTCTGTATAAAGATCTAAAAGTACAACATGGGCCCATGTAGCAATGATTTCGTATTAATTACATATAGACCTAAAATACGATATTGCGTAAGGATCCTAACATGAGCATGAAAGTTAACTGTGAATAAGAAGTTTACCAGTTAAATAAGAAATTTACCATCATCGAAATACATACTACGACAGCTGTTGCTTCTGCTTCTTTAACTAGAAAATATTGACTAAAATTACGCTGGTAATCCTGTGATCAGCTGTTTTAATGGGACCAAGCATCAGTAGGATTTATGGATTTATGATTTAAAAAGAAACCTAATGGAAAATATATGTAATATAAAACATGACGTAAATAAAATTCAGAGTAACCTGCTAATCGGATTTAATTTCACACATCGATTTGGCACTTCTGCATTTTCATTATTATCAGGTTAGTTCATTTCATTTCTTCATTATTTTTCTTAACTGTCTTAAATTAAATGTTTGAGTGAGTTTATGTGCCTGATTGAATATTACACGTGGTTTAACCGCCACAACCAACATTTAAGTCATATTGGGACAGAGTCGCCGAGTGTTTGGTATCAAGTTATCAACTAGTCTTTTTACAGGCAATGAATTATTTGATTTGGTTATTTTCTGTTCTTAAGGATGATACCGACCCTTAAGGCGATTTAAAACGCAGTTACTGCGAAGCTGATCTGCCCCTTTGTTTTCGCATAGGCAAAACTCCGGCTTTCTCACGATGCGGCTCAAATGACAATCCCGTACTGATACAAAGCAAACAAATCGTAAGTGGCGAGCAGCTCTTTCCTTAAAGATGGCCTATAAAATACCATTGTTAACAAAACTTATTCCGGCTCACATAAAATGGACAAACAAACCAAACGTTCGACACCAAAGCTTAAGTTCCGCCTTGGAATTGTAACTGGCACGAAACAAACAATGTTCTGGAGACAGTACCATGCTGCATGATGCCCCTAAGTGTAATCGGGAAAAAAGGATGACTAAATGGTAACAATGTGATTTCCTTCATTCATTTAGAAAAAAAAAAACAAAAGGTAAATTATGCAAAAATCAGCACACAAAACCAGACAGAAACAATCGTGATATTGTATACAGTTAAAGCCTAGGTTACATTTGCCCCACGATTAACTTGCGATGCTCGTACGATGCCATTTTTTGCATTTTCGTGCGGTCTCCGCAGGGTGACCCTACGATGCCCCTACGATTCTACGGCTTCCTACGGCTTTCTACGACTTCCTACGGCTTCCTACGATCTCCGTAGCCTCTACGATTTTGTAGTAGTCTGCACTTTTACAAATTTTAAAAATCGTAAGACCGTAGCCCGTAGACACGTCGTAGGTAGCATCATCGTACGGGCGCCTTACGGCAACCCTGCGATGATCGTGCGGTCACCGCACGGTTTTATGATAATTTGGGGACTAAAATAATAAGACAATCGTAGACCTTCAGGGTGATCGTGCGGCATCCGTACGGTTATATCACAAGTTTATTTAAATCGTACGGACACCTAACATCGTACGGCTATCGTAGGGAGACCGCAAGAAATCGTAAGGGCTCCTCACGGTTTTTAAAAAATCGTAGGGAAATCGCGGACCGAAAAATCGTACGATGATCGGGGCAAATGTAACCTACTAGGCATGACCCCTTGCGGCCTCCCTACGATCACTGTACGATTTTTGTTCCCAAATTATCATAAAAAAATCGTGCGGTGACCGCTCGATTATCGCAGGGTATCCGTACGGTGCCCGTATGATGCCCTACGACGTGTCTACGGTCTACGGTCTTACGGTTTTAAAATTTGTAATAGTGCAGACTATTACAAGATCGTAGAGGCTACGGAGATCGTAGGAAGTCGTAGAATCGTAGGTACATCGCAAGGTCACCCTGCGGAGGCCGCACGAAAATGCAAAAAATGGCATCGTACGATCATCGCAAGCTAATCGTAGGCCAAATGTAACCAAGGCATCAGTCAGAAGTCCAAGGGACTCCGTACGATATCCACTAACAGTCTGCGGAGACGCTACGACTGCCGTGCGGCCTCCTTGCGTTTCGTATCAAAACGTATAGGGACTCCGTACGAACAACGCACGGGATCCGTACGATATCTTCGTACTATCTGCGGAGACAAACGACTGCCGTACGATCGCCTTGCGTTTTTGTAAGAGAACGTCGACAAATGGCAGATCAAAAAAATCGCACGATGCCCGTATGAATTGTTAACACATACGTCGTAGCCCACGATCTCCTACGATGTCTAAAAATCGTAGAGAAAATCGCAGACCGAAAAATCGTACGATGATCGGGGCAAATGTAACCTAGGCTTAAGCTAAGTTAAGCTAGGACGAAAGGTAACATATAAGTGCACTTGGTGTGTACAATGAAGTGCTCTTTACTTTCAATGTTTGACAGTAATTAGTGCACTTACTAGTGCAGTCCATGTGCACAAGGGTGTTTCCTTTCGTCTTAGCACTACTGTATCTGCTGTAACTGGTTACGTTTCAATTCAGGATTGAGTTTGTTCCAACTACTAATGTTTTTGAAAGTACACGGTCTAGAAAATGCCAAGTAACGTAAACACATGAGTCAAACCATATTGTCTATGAGCTTTGCCGCCATTTAGCGAAGTGTATAAAAGGCTTGATTGTCGCATCTAATATCTTAAAATTATTTCTACCTTAGTCTAATGCCAAGTTCGAGCCTTTACCACCCTTCGTCTTTAATCAACGTATTAAAGTGAAAGACAAGAGTGATCGGGTGGGAAAATGGACCCCAGCCTATTGGGACCCAAAGGAATATATGGGCTGCTTATGCAATAAGGTGTCAAGAAGTACCTGATTGTCAATTAAGTTTTTCCGAATTATCTCGGTTTTTGGAGTGGGAGTTTCTGATTGCGCCCTTGCCTGATCATTGCCAACTTTTACCATTTTATGCCTCCAGGCAAAGCTTATACGCTACCTTCTCACCATCCATATATATAAGCCATAGTGGCTTAGTTTGGTAGCCATATTTAAAGCACTTTTAGGATTTAATGACATCTTAATTTTGGGTAAGGGCCCAATAAAATGGAGGTAACGTCCCGTCATGACCATTGCTGTTGACTGTGTCTTTAAGTATCAATTCAAACAAACAAATACTGTCCTTACACTATCTTTCCAAAACTGCCTTTATCAAGATCACTATTGTCTGAAACATCTCAGAAATACATGACCCTGTCATTCATTTGGATTCCAAAAGTCTGAAAAATGTCCCGAAACTATTGAGCATCGGTTGATTCATACAAATAATATGGGCAAAAAGTATCTGAACATTGGTTGAATTATAAAATTATATGCCCAGACATTTGCATGTACAAGAGAGGTATTCTACAAACCTTACCGTTGGAATTTTAGCAAACCACTAAAATATTTAGTTTTAGTGTTTGCGGCTCAGTTTTGTGTACAATACAATTTTATTTTTGTTCAGTGCATTACAAATGAAACAACATTTATTTTTATATATTTTCTTCAGAGAAAACAGTTAGTTTCCATGTTCACATTTTCACAGTGGAAAGCGTATTCAAGATCCAATTCAAATCATCAAATCTGGTATAAAATGTTTATTTACGGAAAGATTTTTTTTTTGTTATTTTTGTGGCACTTTTGAGGCTTTTGGAATGCAAAGGGGTTACACAATCATATAACTTACGAGCTGTTTCATAAAAGTAATATTTTGAAAACACAAAGCAGTTTCTCAGTGAACGATTGGGTATAATGGGTCGGCTGTTCCACCAAGAGCTAAGGAAGTAAGGAAACGAGACCACGGTTAATGTCTGATCAGAAAGACTGATATGAAGCCTCGGATCGGTCCCGCAATCACTGGATTACAGCGCGGATCGAATTAACCAATGCGCATAGAGAGCTTCTCAGTGATATGAGTACAGTGTTTTCTTTTTCCCTTTTCTCTGCAGATTCATGTAATGAGTTTTATATCAATTTTTTGAAAGCAAACAAACTTAAAATGACAAGCGTTGATGTCACTGGAAAATTCATTAAAATATTTATAATTCATATCAAACAATATTGGTTGAAAGTATTAATCTAGATGTCGGGCTTTGCTGTAGCATTCAGTGTAACCAATATACTCTTAATTGAAAGTTATGCATTCCTTACCGCCTACAAAATCATGTCATGTAATGATTTTAAATTCGGTGTAGGCGTTCAAAAGTATTAACGTAACCTTGATAGATGTTTAACCGGGTCATTGCATGGTCCAATTCGGAAACGCGGCAATATGTATATAGCTCGGCAAATAGGTCACTGTATGGGCGTTACCTTATGAATACGTTATTGGGTACGGTCTACTTTTGGCCTAGGTAAAAGCTAAAGTTATACAGTTGAAAGACTCAACTCACATGTTGTCCATTAGACTGAAAAGCCGAGTTTGTCTAGTTTACTGGATTGGACAAAATAGGTAGTTGATCTTTAACGGTAAAATATGTGACAGCGCTCTAGGCTGACTGAATTTGACTTTTCTATTATCTCCCTACTTGAACAGATGGACTAGCCGACCACGCCCAGATATGAATATTAAAGTTGCCGCCCATACAGTGACCCATTTGCCGAACTATACCATGTTTTGTAAAATGTCATTCAGCATTGTGATATTTTTGTTTCTCTTTTTTGTAAAGATTTTGTGCATTCATCACCAATGTTTGAACATTTGAACACACGAGACCATTCATAACATGTAAAAATGCAGGCACTACAGTGCTATGTTAGATAAATTGCTTTTTTAGTTAATTTAAACTTACTTTGATTTTTTCATTGTGGCATCTGCCGCTCATCGGATTTAAGCTTTTACTAAAAATTTAAGCGAAAATATGTTTAAGATCACAAGCACCTTGTTTCTAAACGTTTCAAACTGCAAGTCTCTTGCGAGTCTCTGATCAATAAAATTCTGCCGAGGACAGCCGCGGCGTCATTTGTAACATCAATGATCACGAAATGTCTTATAACCACAACACACCACGCTAGATGTTAAGAATGTTATTTTTCCCCGGGCCTTTCTAGTGGGTTGTAAAAAGTCTCCCCGTAGATCATCCGTAGTGCAACTTATACTTTGAGATCAGTAAGAATATTCAGAGTATAAAAATGTACGTTTAAAAACATCTTCTTAACAATAAACCATGTTTCAATTATTTGATCCCGTTTTGGCACGCGTCTTCGAATTAGACTTCACTTGTGATTTTTTTTAATTAAAGTCTGTTTATCCAGCTATTGTTGACGGTTAACAAAGGGTCACTGATGTGGGAAGGTTGACCGAAAATGCGCAACATGGCCCATAGCATCTCCTTTTGAACGTTTGCACTGCTTCCAAAGGATCTAACATTTTATTTACAGTTTTATGCAAATACAATGTATGAAAGAAAAATATTCACATAACTTTTAACATTCGAAAAATGCATTAAATTAATATTTATAATTTTTATTTGAAAGTGTTGATTAAAAGAATTAATCTTGCATTCTTATTAAAAACCGTCAGTCTCTTGTAAGTATCTAAGTTTTAAAAGCCTTTGCGATGTATGGATTGATTGAATTGGCACCACGTTTTTCTAGGTAGGCTAAAACCTGAGCGGTCTACCAGTAAACAGATGGTCAGTCAGAAGCATATAAGCTTTGCCTGGAGGCACAAACAGCCCATCTATTTATTTAGGCCCTAATGGGCGTGAGCATATATTCCCATCCGAAGTAAAAAGAAGTGATAAATAAAGAATCATATCGTGACAATTAGTGGAAGTGCGTCGTTATTACAAAAACGTGTCCTTGCAATAAACAGAGATTTTTGAGCTGTAAAAAAAATGAAAATTCCATCAGAAAAAAAAAAAAAGAAAAAAGAAGAAAAAAAAAAAAAAAAAAAAAAAACACGAAATGTTCAGTATTTGTGCACAAAGCATTGATTGTTGGTACACAGTAAAACAGCATCGACAAGGCAGTTCTAAAGAGTACCCACAATCTATATTTTGGAGCAAAAATAAAAAGAATAGGAAATCCCCAGTAAACCCGAAATTTTATTTTATAAAAGTGGGGTTTAAGGGGGTATACTTTTCATGGACTTATTTTCTTGATGTTATTTTACTCTAACATACTACGTAGGCGCATTTGGATTGTTGATATTCATGTAAGACGAACAACGATGACAGATTCGTCCTATGACAAAGCCACCACATGTTCTCCGGAATCATTAAATGCTATTATCAACGCTATAAGTTCACCATCAATGATTCATGTCATGCAGTACGTATTAATGTTTAACAGTTGTAATTCCTTGTTAGAGAGCAATGCCCTTACAATTTCTACACATGACTAGACTCACAGGTTGGCATTTGACTTGTTGACTTTCAAGTTGTGCTAACAAGAAGCCATATTCAGTACACTCAGGAGCAGCGAAAAACATTATCATCATGTGTGAATGAGCACATTTATTTCAACATAATTGAAAATGAGCCATTCTCATGAAAGCAAGAAATGGGTCCGTCCTGTTATGTTAGATTAACTGTAAGTTGAAAAATGTTGCCCTTGTGAATTCCATCTGAAAATCATTCCACGCCCGCATTGTTCTTATTGAATTATGAGCCGCGACGTGAGAAAACCGACAATGTGGTTTTCGAACAGGTCTTTACGGTCACAGAAACGGGCTTCAGCCTTGAACTTTTGGATTTAAGCAGAAAAGGGATATTGCTATCTGCGTAGGGCAAACAAAGGCGCTAATCAGCTTCGAAGTTACTGCGAAGCTGATCTGCGCCTTTGGATTCGCATAATTTATTTATGCAAATTGTTGGATTTTTCATAACGCGGCACACATTGAATACTCGGCAACCTGTGCTGAACGATTCTAGATATTTCTAATCAAATAACAAGCGACATGTTTTCTTTTGGAGTGTGAGTTTGTGAGGGGGGCGGGGAGGCAAAGTACACACAAATGTCATTTTTTTTCGAGTCCTTCATGTTGGGTGCAATAATAGCTGATCAGCTTTGATGCATCACTAAGAAGTACTTACTACCAAATGGCGAAAGCGAGTGTCGGTATATCAAGCTATTGCGTCATCGCTGTTCTTGTCTTGGGAATCGAAACCGCATAGACGCCGGTACGTTGAAACACCCTAAACCACCTTTGGGGCGTTACTGACCACTGTACATGAAACATGCACTTTAGGTAGGACGAAAAGGCCTGTTGTTGAAAAGCTCTAACTTGTATTTAAGTGAAATTGATACTGCACAAAGTTTTGCACAGTGTAACACAATTGTTTGAAAACATTGTGACTGAAGTATAGAAGATTTCGACAAATTAAGACTTATATACAGCTAGTGCAATAAAGGTAAACGACTTACTAATATTATTTTCCCACGTACTAACTACGCATGAATTGACAGCAGTCCCAATTCAGTTTACTATCGTAACTGGTCTATGATATTTGTATCCACTAACTGCATGCCTTTAGTGCTGTAAAACTGGGCTATATAACGATTTGATGGGTAACATGGTTTGAACAAAAATAGCAAATGCACTTTTTGTCATATTTTAGTTGTGAAAAAGAAAATAGTAAGCAATAACGAGTAACTAGTGCAATAAGAACCAAATAACCACTCTTAAAACCCAGGTGTGGAACAAACAAAATGGAACATAAGTACTGATAGAAAGAGCATCGTATGGTAAGCCGAGTCAGCAGCTTTTCTCCTAAATGTGGCTACACACTTTCTCGAAGTTAACTAAATGTTTGTTTTCGTACGAAAACGAAAAGGTGCAAATATGGCATGTTCGTGTTACCGTAGTGCATAAATATATGTCGGCGGACAAACAAAAAGATTGTCCACGTTATGCACAAATATGCAATGATTGCTTCATCAACAAAGATTGAATTTACACTCCTGGTTGAAAACCTTTAAAGCATAGTATTTCCCAAATTGTTTTGTATTACGTGCCTATACTATACTAAATGTATAGCTATTTCGAAGGTTTCTCTTATTTTGAATAATATCGTGGAAAAGTACGGAACCTAATTCAGCAGTGACGATCATCAATGTGTATGGCTCCGGATACTTTGGAGTAATAAACATAGGTTGATATGCAAATCACATGCTATAATGGCATGTGCGAAAATGGTTTAATTATTTCGTGGCTCATATGTTAGGTTGAAACTGAAACAGGGTGCTTCTGTGCAAAACTGATCTTTAAGTGATTAGCCGATTCGCAAGTCTTATATCTGGAGTTTTAATAAGTTTGTTCTAGGGATATAATGAACTAAGAAACGTAAGTACCACTTTAATGTTCTTGTATACTTTGCATGTGAGTTTCTTTAAATGGTTAACAATTGGCGCTTGACAACTGGGTCGGATTATCCATTATACTCTTGTGTCATTTATTCGCCAAACCATGTGCAATTTACCACAGAGTTTAGACAGGCTTAACAAAGGATCATCAATTCTTGGCAACAAACATTACATATACACGTCACTTAATCATTTGCTAGAGTCAGTACTAAGTATTGTACCCTGCAAAATCAATCTGGACCTACAGGCTAATATTTAGCAAAATTTTACGTCTTGAAATTCCGAATGTTCATGTAGAAATCACAAAACATTGTGTCCGCATATTAACTAGACAGTCAGCTAGACTGTCGTTCTTCCGCGCATATAATTGTGAATATTAAATCCATCATTATCGAAATACTTAGACTGCTGTTGCTGCTGCTAACTAGAAAATGAGCCGCTGCATGGGAAACCAACAATCTGTATATGCCAAAACAAAGACGCAGATCAGCTGTGCAGTAACTGCACAGCTGATCAGTGTCTTTGTTTACGCTACACGAATAGTACTATCCCTCTTCTTCGCGAAACCGAAATTTCAAGATTCTAGCCTTTATCTGTGAATGTACAGCCCGGTTTGTGTCAGACCTGGTCGGAACACCAAATTGTTGGTTTTGTCAAGCAAAGGCTGAAATATTGTCTGCGAAATACGAAGGTAATATCGTGGTCAGTTGTATAAATGGAACCAAAAGTTGATAGGATTATTTATAATTCAAAAAGGAACAAAGGAAACTATAAAAAAAAAAAAAACTTTGTTGTAAAAAATTAAAGGCATTTTCTGTGAAAAGAAAATAGCGTAAACAAAATTCAGAGGTTAACAAAATAGCTTATAAATCGGATATTATTTACACTGTTCGATTTTACAATTCTTCAGTCTCATAATAATCAGGTTAGTTCATTTCATTTCTTCACCATTTGTCTTTAGTGTCTTAAATAATATTTGTGAGTGAGTGAATATCGCATGTGGTTTAATACCACAACGTTTATGTCATGACAGGACGGACTCACCGTGTCGTGGGTATCAATGTGTACTTTGGAGAGCGGATGTAACATTGATTGTAAATACATGTAATTGCATTTTGGTTATTTCCTGTGCTTTCTTTGCCAATCAAAGGTACGGTAAATTACAAGGTTACATTCCGTCTACAAGTTTATTTGTTTGATTTGATGCTTTACGGCCAAGTCAACAGCTATGGTCATGCCGGGTGATTGTCCCTATTTTAACGGACATCTACCCAACATACGGATGTCATGACATCCGATAGATACGCTCGATGATACTTACTACTAGTAACTGTGAAAAAAGGAGATAAATACTTGAAGAAAACACTAACCATTACGAAAACATGCCCATGCAATATACAAAGACTTTTAGTGTTGTGAAAAATGAAAATTTTCAGTAGAAAAATTTTGACATTTTTCTTATTTTTGATCAAAACATAGATTGTGGGTACACGTTAGAACCGCCTCGCACAGGCGGTTCTAACGAGTACCCACAATCTATGTTTTGGAGCAAAAATAAGAAAAATATGTATACCCCTGCATACCCCAGTTTTACTATATAAAAGTGGGGTTCAATGGGGCTATATATTACACGGACATGTTTTCATGATGAACGTCATTATTTGGTGTTATTTTATTCATTCATAGGGAAACTGAAGGTAAAGTATATAATAATCAGCATGCTGAAACAAACAGAAATAATCGTGATATTATACAACTGGCCATGTTTCATTAAGGATTGTGTTCTAGAACATGCCAGTAACAAACACTTGAGTCACGTCATATTGTTTTGTGCTATGCGGTCACTTCAGTTATGTGCTAGCGTATGAAATGCATGTGATGTTGAAGGCCTGATTATCGCGTCAAGTTTCCATATTTTATTACTACCAAACTCTGCGGCCTCTTCCGAGCCTTTACCATCCTACACCATTAATCCACGTATGATATACCTTATCGACAATACGTCAACGTGTGCGTTAGGTTTGCATAATTACTGACAATAACGACCTGTAAGGAATTATATTAACAAAATAAAAATAAAACAGATCCTTTAAGAGCAGCGAGCATATAAATGAGAAAAATGGTAGTGCCATACCGCGGTTTCGGCTACTCAAGTCTCATCAGTGACTTGATAACATGAAGCATTTGACAACATGGAGCCAAAGAGAACTACAGTAAATATGAAACTTTTAAGATGGACTAGTATAATCCAAATGGGACCAAAGTTTCTGGTTTTAAAAGAATAGATGAAATGTCCTGAAGCTGTGACTTCTACTGTGTCTTCTACGGCCTTTTCCGTGCACCACCCCGACCGGGTTAGGTTTCAACATGGGTCACCGTCGCAGTGACGTTATTTGAAGTGCGTTAAATATTTGGACCAAGTTCATCCCATATCTGAGTTTTCTGCATAAGATCATCGACTCACTATCAACACATCTATATGTCTGTGTAATTAGATATCGCAAACAGTCTTGTACCAACTCTCGCCAATTTGTCTGACCGCATGTTGAGCATATGAATGTAAAAGTAGGCGATACTCAGGAAATGGCGCAATCAGAAAAAAAAATCCCACTCCAAAAAACGAGGTGGGGAAAAACAAAATAATAATCAGTTTTTTTTTTTTTTTTTTTTTTTTTTTTTTTTTTTTTTTTTTTTTTTTTTTTGCTTAGAAAACATAATATCGTAAGCCGAGTCGGCAGCTATTTACCCAATTGGTGGCCACACAGTTACCCAAACTGAACAAAACTATGAAAACGTACATAAGATGCAAACAGCACATAAATTCAACACCAAGACATAAAACAATAAGGACCACCACAGAAGTATCGCCTTGAAACGATCAGTTCATATAAAATTACTGGCGGGCTAAAGCTGTATTGTAGGGATCTCCATCGTCGGGCAGCTTGTTGAATCTGTGTTTCCTCGTTTTTGATTTATCATTGCCTACTTGTACATTTTTTCATGCCTAACCTCACCCTCAGCTTCTGCAGTGGTTCACGACATTTAGTTAGTTGTTCGGTCCTCGTGGTGAATCTCTAATTCGTCAATGAATCATCAGGGACAAACAAATGAATCATGAGAACGTCCAAAATGGATAAAAAATGAGGACTCACAAAAACAATAAGCTGGAGAGCCCTGGGCACCAAACAAAACATCTGGAGCAAAAGAAAAACACCATTTGAACCCCGGTGGGCCAAGAAAAGACAAGAAGCTCCGGTCCCAACCTACTAAAATGACTAGCTTTAAGTCGGGACCATCATAGAGTCTGACGTCCGACCCACCGGCGTGCAATTAAAGAAGGCAGCATAATAATTATCAACCATAATTGGATTAAAAACTAAGCATGCAGACTGCCGCATCATATATAAATTATATCATATACGTTCATAATGTACATGCATAACGATCGTTTTATTCTAAAAAAAAATCATTCCTACATATATATATTTTTTAAATTTGTAAACCAAGTCACCATACAATTCTGGTTCCGAAAGGCCCTCACGTAAAATCGTATTAACCCAACACACAGGTGGTAATCAGGGGAACTAGCTCCAAAAAGAGTCAACGAGATTTTGTTCCCTCGACACATCCGGGAACTCACGAGCTAGTCCTCTCGACGGAAAAACATAAACAAAGGTATGTCTCGAAGCATTTTATCAATATTTATTTCTTTATAAGCTGTCTGCTGCAAAATCCAGCAATGGTAGTCTGTGTAGATATGATTTAACACCACTCGCTGATAGGATTGGTCCTTGGAATATGCACGGTGCGAATATGATAGTAAAAGAGCGTTGAAGACATGAAATGAAAATATGTCAACACGAAGATTTGGGACCACTATTTTTTCATTTTTCGTCAAATATATATCCTTCCAATCGCATGAAACATCATCTCTGATAAAACTAAGCCCCTGAAACCATATAAAAGCAAAGTAATCCGGTGGAAACATTGTTTTGGGAGGATATTGACTAAATTACCGTCCGAGCTAGTCCTCTCGACATGGAGCTAGGTGCCTCGTCAAGGAGATAGCACCCTCGTTGAGGTTTTAATGTTGCAATTAGACGGAGTCCTCGCGTCGGTCTTCCGTGCGTGGTGCCTCTGTGCAAATGTTTTTACGAACCACCGAAGTGTAACGGGATGCAGCTTATCCAGCTGATCTATATATATGTATATGATACAAATATGAGGGTTTCAATGGGGGTACCTTTGAAATCGCTAATCAGTAACATTTTGGCCCAAAAATCGCTAATTAGTAAAAGTTTGGCCCAAAAATCGCTAATCAGTAAAATGTTTGCCAAAAAATCGCTAATCGGAAAAATAAATGGCCAAAAATCGCTAATCAGTAAACCCCAATGGTACCCTCTTACATGTTCTGAATGTGCGAAAGCATAAAGGCATTTGTGACATTTATTTTTCAGAGTAAAAACATTATACGAATTTTCAACTGAAACTTTCATTTTTACTTATGACCAATCGCTGTATTTTGTATAGGCGTGTTTTGGTAGTGTGTTGTTTTCGTTCGTATGTTTTAGATGCAGTAGCATAATGAATTGTGGTCTGCTGTGAGTTATGAAACGGTTAACATCTGTAAAACATCTGTAAAATTGCAGTTAATTATCCCTTTTCTCGTGATATTTATATTGTAAATCATAATGCCCAAGTTATAAAAAAGTATACCATCATGGCCCATGCTAAATGTGTATACAATTTATGACCATTTCCTATCTATGGTGCTAAAACCAGGAACGACAGCTATCATGAAATGACCTTTTTGACTCAGTAAAACCTCAACGAAGGTGCTATCGCCTTGACGAGGCACCTAGCTCCATGTCGAGAGGACTAGCTCGGACGGTAATTTAGTCAATATCCTCCCAAAACAATGTTCCCACCGGATTATTTTGCTTTGATATGGTTTCAGGGGCTTAGTTTTATCAAGGATGATGTTTCATGCGATTGGAAGGATATATATTTGACGAAAAATGAAATAATAGTGGTCCCAAATCTTCGTGTTGACATATTTTCATTTCGTGTCTTCAACGCTCTTTTACAATCATATTCGCACCGTGCATATTCCAAGGACCAATCCTATCAGCGAGTGGAGTTAAATCATATCTACACAGACTACCATTGCCGGATTTTGCAGCATACGGCTTATAAAGAAATAGATATTGATAAAATGCTTCGAGACATACCTTTGTTTATGTTTTTCCGTCGAGAGGACTAGCTCGTGAGTTCCCGGATGTGTCGAGGGAACAAAATCTCGTTGACTCTTCTTGGAGCTAGTTCCCCTGATTACCATCCGCGCAACATTAAATCTGGAAATCAATTCATATTGTCCACGATAAAATATAGAAAATGTTTTTTTTTTTTTTTTTTTTTTTTTTTCGAAGTTTTTGATACCGACAGCCCTGCTGCAGAAGTTTGGCTGTTAAATATTCATTTCGCGCGGTTCTAGTTCCGAAAGGCCATCACGTAAAAGCGCGGTGAGCACATCAGGAAAACATGTCCGTGACATGTCTACCCCCTTAAACCCCACTTTTATATAGCAAAACTGGAGTCTATATTTTGAGCAAAAATAAGAAAACTGTCAAAATTTATTTACTGAAAATTTTCATTTTTTATAACTTTAAATCTTAATATATCGCATGGGCAAGTTTTCGTAATGATGGCGGAAGGGTGCTCTTCCGCTCCATGTATCATCACAGGTGCTCCTCCAAGCATCGAAAAATGCTACTTATTAATCAGTGACTGTGAAGCTGATGGTTTTAAGATTGTGATTAGTAGCATTTTCATTGTATCTGTGAGCTAATTAGATAACAAAACAGGTACTTTTATGATTGTTGGATTTTCTTTACGTCATATCACGCTATTTGTTTTCAAACAAATTGTTTCCGACTGCTGCTGAACTTTCGATCATAGAAATCAAACAAACCTGCCACCAAGGCTCAATTTTTCAGAAAATGATGTTGATGTTATGTTTTGAACGATGTAGCGTACAAACGCGCCCTTTCACATTCAAAGCCACGGTGTGAAAATCTTCACATTTCGAAATGCTTGACCTGCTCCGCGCGGACCTTACGTTAAGAAGAAAACTGATCATATCAGACGTATTGTTATTTCAAATTGATAAAAAAAAAATCTAAAATTGATGCTTGTGGTTAAACTACTACAAAACGCATTACTTTTTCTGTTCACTAAGGTGTCCACGAACATTTCTGACAAACCACGTATTTCGCCAAGCCTCGTTTAAACACGTTACATCATACAATATGAAAACGGCTAAATCAATGGATTTAATCTAATACGATAGACGGCACGACATGTGTGCACATTAGTGTTAATTATCAATGAGTAATCAACCGTCCTTGGACTTCTGAAAAAAAAATGCGTCCATTATGAATGATCTATTTATTAATTTTATGCCTCAAGAGAGGTCTGTCTGTAAACGAAATTATTCGTAAGTGATAACAAGACATATTTGATACAGCAAGCAACCGGAGTTAGTATGCTATTGGGCGCCCAGCGTCCATCGTCAGGCAGCTCACTCAATCTGAGTCCCCGTTTTTGATTCATCATGGAGATTTTCAAGATTTATTTGTTTGTACATGATGATTCATTGACTAGGATTCACCACGAGGACCGAACAACTAACTAAATGTCGTGAACCACTGCATAAGCTGAGGGTGAGGTTAGGTACCTGTTAAATCGATTTAAGTCCGCCAGTAATTTTATATTACTGATCGTTCCAAGGAGATACTTCTGTGGTGGTTCTTATTGTTTTATGTCTTGATGTTGGAACTTTTTGTGCAGTTTGCGCCTGATGTATGTTTTCATATTTTTAGTTAAGTTTAGGTAACTGATTGACCACCTATTGGGAAAATAGCTGCGTATTTGGCGTACGATATGTTTTCATGATATCAGTCCCTGATTGTATATTTATTTTTTTTCCACCACGGGTTTTGGAGAGGGATTCTATTTCTGATTGCGCCTTTTCCTGATCGTTGCCTTCTTGTACCTATTTAAGCCCTCCAGTAATTTTATATTACTGATCGTTCCAAGGTGATACTTCTGTTATGGTTCCATTTGATTTACGTTTTGGAGTCGATTTTATTGTACTGTTTGAACCGTATGTACGTTTTCGTATTTGTATCTAAGGTCGGGTATCTGAGTGGCCGCCAATTGGGATACAGCTGCTCCCTCGGCTTACGATATGTTTTCTAAGTATAAGTACCTAATTTTTAATTTAGTTTGTCCCACCTTTGTTTTTGGAGTGGGAATTTCTTTCTGGTTGCGACTTTTCCTGATCGTTACCTACTTGTACTTTTTTATATCAAAGCGAAAATAAAACAAAATTAGTTAAAATGACAACCGCTGATATCATAAATTTTGGAAAATCATTAAACTATTTATAATTCATATCAAACAATATTGGTTGAATGTTTTAAACTAGATATCATGTTTTGCAGAATCATTCAATGTAACCAAATACGTAATACTGATCGTTCCAAATCGATACGTCTGTGGTGGTTCTTTTTGTTTTATGTCTTGGTGTTTAATATTTTTGTGCTGTTGGCGCCTCATGTATGTTATCGTATTTTTAGTTAAGTAAAGGTAACTGATTGGCCACCTATTGGGAAAATAGCTGCTCATTCGGCTTACGGGGTGTTTTTATGGTATAGGTAACTGATTGTTGGTTTGGTTTTTTCCCACCTCGGGTTTTTGGAGTGGGAATCTTTTCCTGATTGCGCCTTTTCCTGATCTTTGCCTACTTGTTCCTCTTTACTGTTTTTTTTTTTTTTTTGCTCCGGAGTATGTAAGTTATTCGGCGCCCAGGGATCTCCATCTTCGGGCTGCTTACTGAATCTATTGAGCCCTCGTTTTTGATTCATCAGGATGTTTATCATGATTTATCTGTTTGTTCTTGATGATTCATTGACTAGTTAGAGATTTACCACGAGGATCGAAGAACTAACTAAATGTTATGAACCAATGCAGAAGCTGAGGTGAGGTTAGGTACCTGTAAAATCGATTTAAGCCCGCCAGTAATTTTGTATTACTGATCGTTCCAAGGCGATACTTCTGTGGTGGTTCTTTCGTTTTATGTCTTGGTGTTTAATTTTTTTTGTGCTGTTGGCACCTTATGTATGTTTTCAAATTTTAAGTTAAGTTTAGGTAACTGAGTGGCCACCTATTGGGAAAATAGTTGCCCATTCGGCTTACGATATGTTTTCATGGTATAAGTACCTGATTGATGATATGTTTTCATGGTATAAGTACCTGATTGTTGATTTATGTTTTTTTCCCATCTCAGTTATTGGAGTGGGAATCTTTTTTCTGATTGCACCTTTTCCTGATCTTTGCCTACTTGTACCTTTTATAAAAAGTCTCCCCGTCCTTCACCCGTAGTGCAAATGATACTTTGAGATAAATAAGAATACTTAGAGTATAAAAATGTACGCTTAGAAACATCTTCTAAACAATAAACTATGTTTTAATTATTTAACCCCGTTTAGGCACGCGTCTTCGATTAAGACTTCCCCTTGTGAAATTTTGTGAAATAGAAGTCAGTTTATCCGGCTAATGTCGGCGGTCTATAATGGGTCACTGATGTGGGTTCGTTTCCCAAAAATGCGTAATAAGGCCCGAAGAATCTTCTTTTGAATGTTTGCACTGCTTCCAAAATCAGAAAAAGATTCTCACTCCAAAAACCGAGGTGGGAAAAAACAAAACTATTAATCAGGTACTTATACCATGAAACATATCGTAAGCCGAATGAGCAGCTATTTTCCCAATAGGTGGCCACTCAGTTACCTTAACTTAACTAAAAATATGAAAACATACATAAGGCGCCAACAGCACAATTTTTTTTTAAACACCAAGACATAAAACAAAAAGAACCACCACAGAAGTATCGACTTGGAACGATCAGTAACACAAAGTTACTGGCGGGCTTAAACCGGTTTTACATGGCCATAACCTCACCCTCAGCTTCTGCAGTGGTTCATAACATTTAGTTAGTTATTCGGTCCTCGTGGTGAATCTTAAACTAGTCAATGAATCATCAAGAACAAACAAATAAATCATGATAAACATCCTGATGAATCAAAATCCAGGACTCACAGACTGAGTAAGCTGCCCGACGATGGAGATCCCTGGGCGCCGAATAGATCCAAAGGATCTAACATTTTATTAACAATGCAAATACAAAAGAAATATATTCACATAACATTAACTTTTAACATTCGAAAAATGCATTAAAATGTTAATATGTTGGTTGAAAAAAGTAATTTTGCACTCTGTTTGAAACAGAAAGTCTCTTGTGAGTATCTGACACAATTATGAAAATCTGCTGTGGACACTAAACGTCATTTGTATTATTAAATGCTCACGCGATGTATGGGTGGTTTGTATTGAAACCACGCTTGTTTGGGTAGGCTCAAACATGAGCGGTTTACCAGTAAACAGATGGTCAGTCAGAAGCATATAAGCTTAGCCTGGAGACACAAGCAGCCCATCTGTTTCTTTAGGTCCCGATGGGCGGGGCATATATTCCTACCCGAAGTAAAACTGGAGAGATAAAAGGTTATTTAAACAAAGGATCAGGTCGTAACAATCAGTGGTTGTGCGTCATTACGAAAACCTGTCCATGCAATAAACAGAGATTTTCAGCTGTAAAAAAGGAACATTTCATAAGAAAAAACAAAATGATATTTAAACATTTGTGCACAAAACATTGATTGTCGGTACACAGTAAAACCGCATCGACAAGGCGGTTCTAAAGAGTATCCGCAATTTATATTTTGGGGCAAAAGTAAGAAAGAATAGGAAATCTCCAGTAAACCCGAAATTTAGTATATAAAAGTGGGGTTTAAGGGAATATACTTTTCATGGACTTATTTTCTTGATGTTATTTTACTCTTACATACTATGTAGGCGTATTTATTTGTTCATGAAAGACAAACAACAATGACAGATTCGCCCTATGACAAAGCCATCACATGTACTCCGGAATCATTAAATGCTATTATCAACGCTATAAGATCACCATCATGTCATGCATTATTAATGTTTAACAGTTTATTTCCTTGATAGACATCATTGCCCTTACAGTTTCTACACATGACTAGACTCACAGGTTGGCATTTGGCTTGTTGACTTTCAAGTTGTGTTAACAAGAAACCATATTCATTACACTCAGGAACAGCAAAAAACATTATCAGCATTTGTGAATGAGCACATTTATTTCAACATAATTGAAAATGAACCATTCTCATGAAAAGAAGCAATGAATCCTGTTATGTTTGATTAACTGTAAGTTGAGAAATATTGCCCTTGTGAATTCCAACTGAGAATCATTCCACGCCCGCATTGTTCTTATTGAATTATATGTTCCTAAGAATACATAAGCCGCGACGCTAGAAAACCAACAATGTGGTTTTTGAACAGGTCTGACACAAGCCGGTCTGTATAGTCACATAAACGGGCTAGAGGCTTGAAATTTTGGATTTAAGAAGAAGAGGGGTTGTAGCGAAAACAAAGGCGCTGATCAGCTTCTCAGTCACTGCGAAGCTGATCTGTGCGTTTGGTTTCGCATTGCAGATTGATGATTTCTCATGACGCGGCTCACTTCGCATACTCGGCTTAATAACCATTAACTGAGACGGGTCAAAACAAAGGTGAGTCAAATCTGTGCTGAACGATTCTACAAATTACTAAACATGTTTACTTTTATGCAGAACATTTTAAGGCAGTATTGTTATTTATTAAGTAAACACACAAGAGCTGATGTAAAGTACCCGAAGTATGTAAGCCACTACCCATTATATTACGGTGCGGTGAATGAATGAATGAATGCCGAATGTCAGCACACTTTTACGCAGCTCATATAGATACTCATAACATATGAATTGTTTTTTTCTTTATTTTGGAGTGTATGTGTGTGTGTGTAGGGGGGGGGGGTGGAGGGGATCAGCCAAAGTACATATAAATCTCATTTTTATCGAGTCCTCTATGTTGGGCGCAATAATAGTTGATCAGCTTTGTGAACCTGTACTGATGCACGCCATCGCTTGCGTTGCTATAGTGGTACTTGCCACCAAATGAGCCGCGACGCGAGAAAAACGGTCTTCGGAGTTTCCGACCAGGTCTGACACAAACCGACCTGTACAGTCACAGAAGCGGGCTAGAAGCTTGAAATTTCGGATATAAGAAGAAGAGGAAATGTACTATCCGTGTAGCGAAAACAAAGGCGCTGATCAGCTTCGCGGTTACCGCGAAGCTGATCTGCGCCTTTGTTTTCGCATAGGCAAAATTCCGGTTTTCTCACAATGCGGCTCAAATGACGATAGCGAGTGTCGGTATATCAAGCTATTGTGTCATCGTTATTCTTGTCTCAGAGGCATCACGATGTACCGAAACCGCAAAGACGTCGGCACGTTGAAACACCCTAAAACATCTTTGGGGCGTTCGGATATGGATCAGGACTGACCACTCTGTACGAAACATGCACTTTATTAGGTAGGGCGGTAACTTAAAGGCCTGTTTTTGAAAAGCTCTAATGTATTGTAGTGGAATTGTTCTGCTGTTTCGGTAACGCACACAGTTTTAATTATGTTAGTTGATTATGTAACATAATTGCTTGAAAATATTGTATCTAAAGTATGGGAGATTTCGACAAATTATGACATATTAACAGCTAATGAAATAAAGGTAAACGACCCACAAATACTATTTTCCCACGTACTAGCTACGCATGAATTGACAGCAGTCCCAATTCAGTTTACTATTGTAATGGTTAACAACAGGCGCTTGACAACTGGGCCGGATTATCCTTCATACTTTCGTGTCATTTATTCGCCAAACCATGTTCAATATACCATTTTGTTTCCAATCAGAGTCTAAACAGGCTTAACAAAGGTTTATCAATTCTTTGCAACAAGCTTTACATATTCACGTCACTAAATCATTTCTTAGCGTCAGTACTAATAAAAACATAATTGTTTGATCCTTTGGAAGCACTGAAAATGTTCAAGGGGATGAAGTATGGGGCATATTTAGCAATTTCGGGTACTTAACCCTCATCAGTGACCCTTTACATCAGGAAAACATGTCCGTGCAATATAAAGGGGTCAAATAATTCAAACACTGTTTAGAAATTGGCATTAAATATATATTTATTTTTTATATTTTGAATATTCTTACTGTTCTAAAAGGTACGAAGGAAATAATATAACCTGCACTATGGATTCTGTTGGGGAGACTTCACGGCACAACGCCAGCTGCATTTACAACAAATAAAAATATGAATGTTTGATTCTTTGGAAGCAGTGAAAACGTTCAAAGGGATGTAGTATGGGCCATAATGCGCATTTTCGGGTACATAACCCTCGTCAGTGACCCTTGATAAAGCGGCGACGATAGCCGGAAACATGTAAATATACTGCAATTTCAAAAATCACACAAAGAATTGTAACTGCATAATCATTATGGACCTGAAGGGCAATTTAGCAATATTTTACGTCTTGAAATTCCGAATGTACCTGTACACGTAGAAATCACAAAACATTGTGTCCGCATATTAACACCAGCTAGATAGGCGTTTTCCCGCGCACATAATCGGGGATAATAAGTTCATCATTGACATAATACTTAGACTGCTGCTGCTGCTAACTAGAAACAATATTTGAGGGTAATCCTGTGGTCAGTTGTTTAAATGGGAACAAGAGTTGATAGGATTATTTATGATTTAGAATGGAACAAAGGAAACTATACTAATAAACTTTGTTGTAAAAAATTAAAGGCATTTTCTGTGAAAAAAATCATAGCGTAAACAAAATTCGGAGGTAAACGAAATAGCTTATTAATCGGATATTACATGTATTTACACGGTTCGATTTGACACTTCTTCAGTCTCATAACTATTATCAGGTTAGTTCATTTCATTTATTCATCATTTGTCTTAAGTGTCTTCAATTATATTTGTGAGTGGGTATCTCTGTCAGATTGAATATCGCACGTGGTTTAATATCACAATCAACTTTTGTGTCATGACAGGGCGGACTCACCGCGTCGTGGGTATCAATGTGTACTTTTGGAGAGCGGATCTAATATTTATTGTGAATTATTTCATTTGGTTGTATCCTGTGCTTTCTTTGGCAATTATAGGTATGGTAAATTACAAGGCCACGTTTCGTCTACATGTACAAAAATGTATGTTTGTTTGTTTGTTTGGTTTGATGCTTTACGGCCAAGTCAACATTTATGGTCATGCCGGGTGGCTGTCCGTATTTTAACGGACGTCTACGCAACATACGGATGTCATGACATCCGATAGATACGCTCCATGATACTTACAATGAGTAACTGCGAAGAAAAAGGGATAAAAACTTAAAGAAAACACTAACAACGTCATTATTTGGTGTAATTTTATTTATTCATTGGAAAACTGTAGGTAAGGTATACAATATTCAGCATTCAAAAACAAAGAGAAAGAATCGTGATATTGTACAACTGGCTATGTTTCAATACAGGATTGTGTTTGTTCCAGCTATTAATGTTTTTGACAGTAAGCGGTATCAGAACATGCCAAGTATCGTAAGTAAACACATGCGTCAAGCCGTATTGTCTTTGGTGTTTTCAGCCAATTCAGTAAGGAGCTGGCGTGTTAAAAGCTTGATTGTCGCATTAATTCCTAAATTTTACCAAACTCTTAAGGCCACGTTCGAGCCTTTACAACCATACCATTACGCAAACTCGCCCATGCAATAAACAGAAATTTTTTGAGATTTAATAATTGAAAATTTTCAGCTGAAAAATTTTGATATTTTTCTTATTTTTGCTCAAAACATAGATCGTGGGTACACGTTAGAACCGCCTCGGGCGGTTCTAACGAGTACCCACAATCTATGTTTTGGAGCAAAAATAAGAAAATAGGTAAACCCCTCCAAACCCCAGTTTTGCTATATAAAAGTGGGGTTCAAGGGGGTATACATTACACGGACATGTTTTCGTGATGCGCCCTTATTCCACGTATTACATCTTATCGACGCCACGACAAGTTGTACTGTAGGGTGTGCATTAGGTTTGTATAATTACTGACAGTACAGACCTTAAAGGATTTAGATGCAGACTAGTTTATAATTTTGTTGAGGCTGTTTGTTTCTATTTATACAAATTAAACGGTGTAGAATAAACAACACAACAACCATGAAAACAAACCTAGTTCAGACATCAGGTATGAAATAAAAACAAACAAGTATGCAATGATCAGGAAAAGGCGCAATTAGAAAGAAATTCCCACTCCAAAAACCGAGGTGGGAAAAACTAAATTGACAATTAGGTACTTATGCTTAGACAACATATCGTAAGCCGATTGAGCAGCTATTTCCAAATAGGCGACCACTCAGTTACTCGAACTTAAATAAAAGTATGAAAACGTACATAAGGTTCGAACAGCACAATAATGCGACTCCAAAACATAAAAGAAATGGATCCACAACAGAAGTGTCGCCTTGGAACGATCACTTATAAAAAAATACTGGGGGCTTAAATCAATTTTACAGGCGCCTGAAGTTAACAATACAGGCTATTTTTTCTCATTAATCGATGGCCTTAGATGAGGTTTGTCGGAAACGAAAAAAAAAAAAAAAAAAAAAAAAAAAAAAAAAAAAAAAACGAGCTCGGCAAAGGTGATCTATTCGTCGATATGTCAAGAAGTTATCCAGACAATATTAAAACGGCTCAATCAATAGATTTAATCTAATCAACATCATCACATGTGTGCACATTAGTATTAATTATTAATGTGAGTAATCAACCGTCCTTGGACTAATGAACACAAAATTATACATCCATCATGCATGATCTATCTATAACATCACGAAAACATGTCCGTGTATTGTATGCCCCCTTATACCCCACTTTTATATAGCAAAACTGGGGTATACAGGGGTATGCCTATTTTTCTTATTTTTGCTCTAAAACATAGATTTGGGTTTTTGTTAGCCGAGGCGGTTCTAACGGGTTCCCACAATCTATGCTTTGAGCAAAAATAAGAAAAATATCAAATTTTTTCCAATGAAATTTTCAATTTTTGCCCTGAAAAAAAAATCTCTATATATTGCATGGGCAAGTTGTCGTAATGATTAGTACATCAGAGAGACATGCCTATTAAAGTGGAACAACGTACGGTAAGGTACAGTAAGATAAGAGGGGACAGGAATCTATACAATTAAAATCACAGTCCCAACATAGACACCAGGTGGGAAAGAAACACAAACCAAAACATTTTAGACAACACACTTAAAGAGCAAGGTGACTTCAACCCAGGCAATACACATTTGAATCAGCCTTTACATCAGGAAAGCATGTCCGTGCAATATATACACCCTTATATTCCACTTTTATATAGCAAAATTGGGGTATGTAGAGTATACATGTTTATCTTAAAACATATCTTACGAATGCTAAAATTCGTAACTAAGAAATGATGCATAGTTTTAAAAAATCCCATGTCCCTGATGGGATTCGAACCCGGACCGCCGGGGTAGAAATCCAATGCTCTAACCACTGAGTCAAAGAGTCGACTCCCTGACGCAGTATGCAAGAGATTGTACTTATATGATACATTGTATCGAATAGCTGTGCTATTTATAGAAGCTACGCATCATGTGATCTGCCAAACCGACCTTCCAACCACGGCAGATAATCTCGAATGAATGAGTGGTGCAATGGGACATAACACATAGATAATGGGTACTTGTAATAACCGCCTCGCCGTGGCGGTTCAATATGTTTTCAGCAATAATATATTATAAATCGTTTATACAGCTGTAGATCTAAGGAAACCGTTATAAACAAATAATATCGACACACCCGCGTTTTACGGTTTACAGGTATGACGTATTTACTGCAAACGTTTAGATATTATTGCTAGCTTCAATGTACAATGCTATCCCAAGTTTTACGGCCGTTTGCTCGTTAGATCCGAGGATAATCCACCGATCACCCCTGACCGTGGGATCAGTTAATCCATCGATAATCCAGAGTTGATATCCGGATCCCACGACTTTCAACAGAGATTCAGCTGAGCAGAAGATGATCTTCGATCTAAAAGTGAATTATAACACCAGGCAAAAAGTAGCTATCATTTGTAGAGAATGAGGATGAGAAAGGGTGCCATCTTCATGTCACATGAAAGGAAGATACTGCTGGAGGCCAATAACGAATTGTAGAAAAGGAGCAAAATAATGCCAAACATAATAAAACGAATCTTGGAAAGAGGTGATTGAGGTACCCACAAGCGTTAACTCTTTTGCTAAAAAATGTATCCAAACATATATTTTCGATCAATGACACAGTGTGCGATGTTTATAAAATTCCATAGGAATTGTCAACAAGCTTAAAAATGACCCCTTGTGATGCTGTATGCCTGAATTGATTTCATAACATATGGAGCCAAAAGTTTAACTAAAATTTCGCTGATAATCGAGTTTCAAAGATTTTTACAAGGAACCATGGTTAATGGTTTGTAATTTTGTTTGTAAATTATGAAAGAATAGCCATCTTTGTACTACGGCTGAAAATTTGGTGTCTTCATGAGGACTATTTACAGAGTTACACCCTGATTTTCATTTATTGTACATTTTTGAATTTCGTAGTAAAACGGTTCTTACAATATAAAACTAAGCATGTCAGTGTTATTTTGCAAGAAAACTAATATTCTACCAGGACGGTTTTAGGAACAAAGCTTGCTAGTGGGTTCCTTTATGAGGTAAGCATGCCTTAAATCACTGGGGAGTCACCTATGGCTTTGTATTCTGCCACAACGTGGGTTGACATTTCATCATACAATTTATGATTTGGTTTTCGGCACATAATACCATAGGGGACAGGGCCTTTCACAGAGAAACTTTCATAGGCTATCTCTCACTGCTCATATTCATGATATTTAAATCCTCTTGTTTAGGCATAAAATCAAGGAAATCACCAGGACACTAAAAGACAGACGTTCCTCTATTATCAATAATAGGGATGAATACAAAGAACATTTGCTTTGCATAAATACTATTTTGACATCCTCTATTGGCATGTTAATTTCCGTGACTTAATCGCCATAGAAGAGGTTTGGAATATCATGAAGAGTTGTGAGTCATTGTCCAACAAAATTTAGCCCACTTAGCCCATCGGTGCGTAGGAAACAATCATGAATTGTATGATGAAATGCCAACCCACGTTTTGGCGGAATAAAAAGTCATGGGTGACTCCATAGTGCTTTAAGACATGCTTACCTTATGAACACACTAGCAAGCTTTGGTCGAATAACCGCCCTAGTAGAATATTTGTTTTCTTGCAAAATAACTCTGACACGCTTAGTTTTATATTGTAACAACCGCTTTATCATGAAATTCTTAAATGTACAATAAATGAAAACCAGGGTATAACTCTGTAAATAGTGCTCATAAAGACATCAAATTTTCAGCCGTAGCACAAAAATGGCTATTCTTTCATAATCTACAAACAAAATTACAAACCATTAACCATGGTTCCTTGTGGAATCTTTGAAACTCGAATATCAGCGAATTTTTTGTTAAAATTTGGCTCCAAATGTTATGTAATCAGTTTAGGCATACAACATCACAAGATCTGGAAGTTTTATATACAGAGAAAATATTTATAGACATACTTAACATATTATATAAACAAGTTCATCCAGTTGTCTATTTCTTGCCAGTGACGATTGTCCAAAAACAAGAAAAGATGTCAATTTATTTCTGAATATCGCAGGGGTATATTAATAAGTGAACGCACCTGTATTAGGGAGGTGAGCGCTGACTCTCCATCCTTTCGGTTAAATCTCGCTCCAAAGTCCCAATCATCGCATACGGAAAGTATATTATTCATCTCCCTTACATTTTTTCCTTTTGTTTTGTCATCCTTTAAATGAATTTTATAATAATAATAATAATAATAATAATAATAATAATAATAATAATGATAATAATAACTTTGTTTGAAGAGAATAACCTATTTGGCAGATATGCCAGTCTGACATATGGTCAGTCAAAAATATTCTTTCTTTTGATGGTAATAAGGCGGAAGCCTAGGTGTTAGTACGTCGGTCTCTGGATAAAGATGTCAAGCGTTCGTTTCTTACAGACGCAGTGTTTAGCTAGACACATTTACCCCTAATACGAAATAGAACTGGTTAATACACAAAAACAAGAAGCAGTGGCTCCGTCCCGGTATGACTTAAGAACTGTTGACTGACAAGTGAAACAGACAAATAAAACTAAAAAAAATGGCAAATAGCAATATTAATATGTTAAAATTAGGCTTGAGAAACAGATAAACCTGCTATTGAGCAGGTTTGACTGAGAGCGCTCAACGGCGGATCACCGATACAATGGATCAACTGCGCAAGCCAACCGCCATTTGGCCAAACTTTCTTACGGTATTTGTGAAGTGATCGGTATGCAAGTCGATGACCGTTGGGTCAGTTTTATCGATGGCTAACCGCTCAATTAGAATAGGCGAGCAAGTGACCATTAGAGTTTGCCTCTACAGATTGCATTTATTTACCGTTATTTACCTGTTCATGTTAAAAATGGTATAGCCTTATTACCATGCATCTTTGAATTATCAGAAAAAGTATCAATTGTTTACGACTGAAAAAAAAAACCCTTCTGTATATTGTATGAACAAGTTTTCGTAATAATATACTACGAGTATGCTGACGCGATTTAAAGACGCTACAATATAGGTCATTTCATTATTTAAAATTGTCTTTGTTAAAAACAATTAAATCCTTGAAATTCGGGTTTATGGAACATAATGATTTATTATTAACTATTGGTAATTATTCAAACGATGACGGGTATGATTACTGCTTCATAAATGGCGTTGTTAGCGGTCACGCGCCACGGTAGGGACTGTGCCCCTTAGACTCGTAGTCCACATGACACTTTTTATTGGTGTACTGACTTATAGTCACATCTCGATTACCAACAATGATGTTTTTTTTTTATTTTATTTTATTCCGCTCTTACAGAAACGTCTCACGAAGATGACGTTATCCTGCCCCACAGTTGGTAAAACGCTTAAACGCGAACCCTGCTTTCATTACTTGGCCTCTGCAATGGTTCAAACAAACACTGGCCTGGCATTTTTGGCAAAAATGATTTTTTTCCAACTGGCCCATGTATTCAAAGGAATAAATCGAGTCAATGACGTGTGGACAGCGTGCACGGGATACACATAACTTTTGATATGATGGCTTCGGATATTGACCTACATGAAACGCTTTCGATCAAGTTTTGGTGTGTATATGAATCAGTCATCTTAAATATGTTTGTGAAAGTTGGACTGACTTCTGTCAAGCAGTTTTCGAGAAAAAAACCCACAAATGTTTGTTGTAGTGTTCTTAACCGTCAGTATCGAAACAATGCATATGTTATCTGCATTTTCTTATTTGATAATAATAGTTCTTCTATAACAATGGACAACTGCACTTTATGTTATATGCTTTTTATACAGTTGTTAGAAATATCATAATCGCATCAAATACGTAAGATAGTGTATTGTTACAATGTTCACACAGCTGTAACTAATATAAAAATTACAGAAATTTGAACGGCGTCAATAAAAAGATGCATCAAGACGGGTTCACGCTAGATCAGACCAGGATATATCTTACCAGGATTAAATTTGCATTAACACTACAAAGATTTTTAACCCTGATCGACCCGGTTCTTCCTCACGCGAATCACATTTGCGTTAATTGAAAATCGAGGAAAAAAAACAAAAACATTAGATTTCTGTTATCTTCACCGCAAATAAAATAAAATCTCATGTACGATCCGCAATTTCTAGGATTAAGTGAGCTTTTCTGACCCCATCGTATCTTTTTCATTTAAACTATCAAAAGACAGTACGATTTTCACGATTTTTTTTTTTTCAGTTGATAGGTTTCTGGAATAGAAGTGTTATAGGGCGTTATAGAAATAACGGAGCGTCCACTTTGATATATTTGTAAACTATTCTCAACGTAAACCTTGGAATGGCTTATCATGCTTATTGTTCATTTAAATTCAAAAGTAGTCTTCCTCTGTTTTCCATACACATACTTTAGAAATGCATGAAGCAATCGAACCATAAACAAATCGCATTACCGGTCCGCTTCCTATTCCGGTGAATCATTGCGAAGTCTGTCATTGATATATCTGACATGCATTTACAAATTAATATTTGACATTAAAGAAAACCTTGCACACACAATTACGAAAACTTGCCCATACAATAAACATATATTTTTTAGCTTTAAATTTTGAAAATTTTCAGCTAAAAAATTTGATACTTTTCTTATTTTTGCGCAAAACATAGATTGTGGGTACACGTTAGAACCAGAACCGCCTCACCGAGGCGGTTCTAACGAATACACACAATCTGTGTTTTGGAGCAAAAATAAGAAAAATAGGTATACCCTTGCATACCCTAGTTTTGCTATATAAAATGGGGTTCAAAGGGATATACATCGCACGCACGTTTTCATGATATATCTGTGACATGCATTTTGCAAATTAAAATTTGACATTAAAGAAAACCTTGCACACACAATTAATAGAAAGTCGCACATTATGCAAACATTTTAAAGATGACATAGGCACATGCACACCCGAAAAAAAAAACTTAATCTCTCTCATTTTATGCTCATTTTATGGCCGTATATCAAAATGCGCGAGAACCATACCGTGGCGTTTTTTTTTTTTTTTTTTTTTTTTTTTTTTTTAAAGCGCGAGAAATAGAGGTTACCGTATCAAATGCGCGTATGGCCGAGGCGGTTCTAACGAGTACCCACAATGTATGTTTTGGATCAAAAATAAGAAAAATAGGTATACCCCTGCAAAGCCCAGTTTTTTTATGAGAAGCAAAATAGAAAAAATAATATAGGAACTTATATTCTTGAAATGCATTGGCATAGAAATCATCATAATTTAACATTTTAGTGATAAATAAAATACAAATATGTGATTCTGCTTAACATGCACAAAACTGGATTTTACTATACTATTAAATGTACAAAAATAAGTGAATAAATAAATAAATAAATAAATAAATAAATAAATAAATAAATAAAATGTTTTAGATTATTATTAAATTTGTTTCCTATTCCAGTCTTATGCAGATATATTGGTATTATTGGTAAATGAATTGTGGCTGTTTATTACAATCAATTATGACCTGTGATCCTTATCAGTTTTATGACCCCTATAGGTAGCCAGCTTACCTGGTGTATGCCACGCCCACTGCTACTGCCTGGACCTGTTCTCTTTGATGCTGGGAACCAGACCCCCCCCGGCATGAAACCCTGTCTTTAAGGAGCTATTGGTTGCACGGACATGCTTTCGTAATCCTGAACACTGCTGTACAAATATACAGTTCGTCGAAATGATATCAATCTTGTTATGAGAAAAAGCAGACATTTTCTAGGTCACCTGTCAAGTTCCAACAAAAGATTGAAATCTTTCACACCATTACGAAAACTTGCCTATGCATGAAAATTTCATCAGAAAATGTTTGACATTTTTCTTATTTTTGCTTAAAACATCGACGAGGCGGTTCTAACGAGTACCCACAATCTATGTTTTGGAGCAAAAATAAGAAAAATAGGTATACCCCTGCATGCCCCAGTTTTGCTATATAAAAGTGGGGTTTAAGGGGGTATACATTTCACGGACATGTTTTCCTGATGCAAAATAGAGAAGCAGACATGTTAGTCAACTTTTGACTGAGTAGCAGCATGCAGGGACAGAATTAGCATATTTTCACATAAGGCAAAACGGGAATGCAAACAAATTACGTATTGAAGTGAAAATGCACAGAAGAGCAAAATGCACCACTAAGCATATTGATAAGTGCACCTATTTAAAAAAAATGCTTCTACAGTTTGCACATTATGGTAATATTTTGCATCTTATCAAATATTAATGCAAATAGTGAATAGAAAGAATTTGATCGAGAGAAAATCTGTTGGTTGTTTCATCAAGACGCAACAATTGGCATACGTTCTTTGCATCGCTGCATTTATATCGGGTTATTTGTATAACTTTACTATAACACACAGATAGTGATTATTCTAAAAGTTCAAAGCAATACCTTAACAGAACAGTTCGGATTTTCATGTTTTCCTTTGACTATTGCAAATACTCCAACTGTCATTCATGCTGCTACATAATGCACGAAGCTTGAAATTAGTTTCTAAAATTGAAAGTCAGTGCCATTCAATTCCATTATGGAGCAGAGATAAAACTTACAGGATAAATTCAGTTTGAATGAATACATGAAATTAAAGCAAAAAGAAAATATCTTACATCGGTCGATTGTTTTTCAACGATATTACGATAGGACTAATTTCAAGGTAAGCTTTGGTCGCAATTTGTTTGTTTGTATTGGGGTTTAAAGTCCCAGTCAATAAATTTTTTTCAGTCAGATCGGAACGATCAGTTTTCAGTCAGATTGTCTCAAATATTTTTCAATAAACTATTTGATAACAAACGCCATTGACTCATACGAGGGGATTTCTTTAATTCTTGCCATCGACTCGTTTCCTCCTAAACCAGCATCTGTACCAGAAAGAAAATGCTTGGTAGTTATATATAGGTTCTTTACGATATTGAAATCACCCAAACATTTTAAGATGAAACAATTAATCATTGCAAACTGAGCCTCTAGAGAGGAGCATCTTTATGACACTGTATGCACGTACTTCAGCCAGCCCCAACATACAGTATAATGTTTGAATAACAAGGATTAGAAGAACGATTTTATACTTGCGGAGTCTTCAATACCTTGCTAACACATAGGCAAAAAGCTATTTTCCTAAAACAGAAATTACAAATTTACGAGAACTGTAAACATAGCACTACGCCTGTTTGTTATGTTAGAATTTTGAAATTGAAATAACGTCGGTATAGAAGTTTCAGAGCCTCATAATTTCATTTCCATTTATGACTGATCCAAACTGTTAATGCTGCTTTGTATCAGATCTTTGCTCGTTCCATTGATACAGGTTTTGAATTGTTTATCCTCTAAAAACTTGATTTATGAGTTGTAACATTCGACAAAGTAACACAAATTTCCTGAAAGAAGCGTCAGTACCACAATGTAATCACAACTTCCCATAATCTATTTACTTGATAATTTTACGAAGCGTTTTGGTAGACGTTTTTAATCTGAAAATTTTAACGTGATTCTAGGACGATAGAGACGAACAGCTGTCCCAGAAACTGTGCGCCTGCTTCACCTTAAAACTGACGTAAATGTTTAATTTTTAGTTTAGCAATTTACAACGAATACCCATTTAGACCATTTTAGACAAAATTAAGATAACCATAAATTTGATATATTCACCATACAAGCCAATTTGAAAAATTTGAAAATATTGAAAGGTGTAACCAGTGCAGTGATTTTAAATGGTGTATATTCAAAATATTACGACGTCACAAAGCAGGGGCAATAATTCTATAAAGTAAAAGTGAAAACATTCTACAGAAATGTTTTCTGATGCTCATATGAATGGCACGTTAATTTTTAAATGGGTGTGGGTCTGTATATAGTGTTGCGAATGTTATAGCATTTTCTATACTTGCAATCGAAATTACATATTGTAAATTAACTGGGAAACAAGGCAGTGTCATTACTTTACCCTGTTTTAGAACGCAATTACTATAGGATCGTGCGTCAGTGAGCAATAATTTTGATACTAATCTGCTCAGAAAAGATTGATCTTTCACCATATATAAACAACATTTTCATTGTTAGTCCGCGGGAAAAGTAATACAGCAAATGACAAGTATTAAAGAACACCCCTCGTACTTCTGGTTTTACTTAAGTTTTCAGCACTATATTGCCATTTTCGCTGCGCATACCTATTTTACATTTACAATTTTATTCAGACTAAAGATGGCAGGACATTTGCGGTATGTGTCGACAAGGTTGGTTCATCATAGGAAAGCATTACATTTGCGCCCACAAGATTTTCTTGGGTACATGCAAAATGAAAACAAAAAGAAAACAACATCTCTATGGGAATACATCATGACGGAATAATCTAGAGATGGTGTGCAAGGCACAGCCTGTTATAAACCATTGAAATACAATCGAGAAGTATAAGCACCGTACATGATAATGTTTGATCTATTCCATCTCCAGGTCAATGTTTGTTTTTGTTTTCCTGTTACTCCCATCAATCAATTTCTGATTATTCTTGGGAGGTGTGCCTTATACACTCCGTTGTGTTTGCAGGATGAGCCTACATAAGGATAGGACCTGTGTAGGGATTATTAACCTGCACCGAAGATTACTGTCCTTTGGACAGGCGGTCTCCAGTTAAGTTTCCGATCCGAAGGACATCGGACTGTATCATGTCATTCCTGCAAATGACAAAAAGGAAAGCGTGTTCCACCACCAAATTTTCCTCGCTGCCGGCGGGGATCGAACCCGGGACCTCTAGCACCAGAGACCAGAGTGCTAACCACAAAACTACCTCGCTTCCCCGCAATGAACAGGGATACCCGTTTTAGATTTTACCTATTGTCTAAACCATTAAAATTCAAGCAGTTGGCCTTAAGAAAGGGCTGCCAAAACTTGTGTGCAAATGTAACACTCAAACTAAGTGCAATCTATATGATATCTTTCTGCACGCAAATGTATGATAAGCGCAAACGAAATATTTGAAACATGAGCGCAAATATAATTTCACCTAGTGTTACATAACCATAACAAACATTATGAAAACTTGCCCATGCAATAAGGCCGAAAAAAAAATAGCTGTGTTTCCGCTTACCCGACCGACCTTGCAGTTTTTATTGCCGTTTTGAATGAAAATAAAATAGATTTTCATTCCTACCGACCCTTGAAATTTTCAGGTAAATGGACATATGCCTTGAAATAAGTCAAAATTGCAAAAATAATATATAAAATCACTTTATTTAACTTTCTTTATATTTTGAACCTCAATGTCTGTCATTTTCAAGTATTTGAGATGAATTCAGTTGTATATTACAATTTTTTTACCTATTTTCAACAAATAAAAATTAGAAAAAATAAAAAGATTTGCCTACCTACCGACCCTGATTTTTTTCGGCATGTTAGCGGAAACACGGTTACGCCTACACAGAGATATTTTAGATTAAATAATTAAACAATTTTTAGCTAAAAAAAATGATATTTTTCTTATTTTTTCTCAAAAACATAGATTGTTGGTACTTGCCGAGGCGGTTCTAACGAGTACCCACAATCTATGTTTTGGATCTAAGAAAAAAATAGGTATACCCCTGCAAAACCCAGTTTTGCTAAATAAAAGTGGGGTTTAGGGGGTATACATTTCGCGGACATGTTTTCATGATGACAAAGTAAATATTACAAATTGTGATTAGATTAACCATACATCACAAGACCGATCAAAGTCTCGTGCATTATATTGATATCGGCGTATAAACACATCACACAATTAAGCCAGAATAAACACTGTACTCACACACTTATGCAATGCATATCGTTACATTATTAGAAAAACAATGTTATAATTGCTTTTGTACACTTTGATCAATACTATGGAAAAGACTCAAAACAAACCTTAATAACAATAATGCACTAGGGTTCACGGTGACTAAACAGATTGGAAACATCCAGGATTCTCTGAGTAGATGAATATGATATTTTCATTGTATTCTTTTAGCATGAAAAGTACAGATTAAATTTTTGTTGTGATTTGTGGCAAAACGCCCCAGTCCACAGCTTTGGTCATGTTCATGCCAGAACAACGTTTTATCTTATCACACTGGCGACTTTCTCCACCAATCTCCCCCAATTTTGGGGTTCTCATTTTCGTTTTATCTCAACAGCTCTTGCAGTTAAATTAGCTTCAGTTTAAATCTACTTATAAGACAGGTAGTATTACAGCCAGTCTGCTGCTTTTAACATCACTCTTTAACTATCATGTAGTTACATATAAACAAATCACTGCTGATTCCATGATATATGACCAGTCTATCAAAACACTCTTGCAGAGAAGTGTAGAGCTCTAGATAAATCAAACTGGAGAAAGTCGTCTGCCTGTTATTGAACACTAATAGTGTTCGCGCATACATACGCTCCTAATAATTTTGGTGACTTGTTTATTTTCATTTCGAGAGCATTCTTCTTACATTACGAAAACTTGCCCATGCAATGTATAGAGAATTTTTTTCAAAAGCAAAAAATGAAAATTTCATTGGCAAAATTTTGATATTTTAAATAATTGTGCTCAAAACATTGATTGTGGGTACACGTTAGAACCGCCTCGCCGAGGCGGTTTTAACGAGTACCCACAATCTATGTTTTGGAAAAGAAGAAAAATAGGTATACCCTTGCGTACCCCAGTTTTACTACATAAAAGTGGGGTTGGAGGGGGTATTCATTGCACGGACATGTTTTCCTGATGTATGTCGTGGGCTGCCAGACATTGAACTGTTTCAGAAAACGTTCAAGGCAAAATGGGTGATTAGTACTCATGACTGCATTTGAGCCGCCCCATGGGAAAACCAACAATCTGCATATGCGAAAACAAAGACGCAGATCAGCTTCGCGGTAACCGCGAAGCTGATCAGCGCCTTTGTTTTCGCTACTCGGATAGTACAATTCCTCTTCTACTTCTAGCCAAAATTTCAATCCTCTAGCCTGCTTCTGTGACTGTACAGCCTGATTTGTGTCGGACCTGTTCGGAAACCACATTGTTGGTTTTCCCACGAGGTGGCTCATTTACTCAGCTGCACGGCGAGAAAGGAATGTAGCAAGGGACTTCCCGCCAACTCTTGGCAAATACACGCGAGAAGAATAGAGCAAAATGAGAAAATTAGGCTGTGCTCACACAGTAGTAGACTATTCGGGTAAAAGGTGCATGTTTTTGAAGGCATGCGAATAGCTGAAATCAAACACTAGGATTTCCTAATACTCATAGAAAATAAACATATTTTATTTGTTTTACATACTCTTAAATGCTATGGTATATGTTATGAAAGTTATTAACAATTATTCAACAAAATGGGATTTGAAAACATACGGGCCCATAATATTCGCGAAACCATTTGTAAATAAATTATAATTATTATGATAGTATATTGACATTCCAACCGCATCAAACTCTGTGAATTTAGGTAGATTGTACACGCTTTTAGCCTAATAATTAGTCTGATGTTGCAATTCATTTCAAATCCTGAGTAAATGATAAATATCTTGAGCCGATGATTAAGGATGGTAAAGTATATTGGTCTGGAATTGGTCTCCCATGTCGTCTAAGAACGGACCCGTAATGCACAATCCGGTGACGATTGAGAATGGCGTATCAAAAGCACTGAGATCGCTACGCATTTGAGTGCCAACTTGAAGTTACGTTGAAACCGTTAAAATCCCCATAATGAAATAAGAACAAATTTACAAAATCATAGAAAATCTGAAATCAACAGGGCAGCGATGCCAAAAACAAAATTTCGACCATTAACCGACGATAACACAAAAAAAACGTTCTATTTAATGTACACAAAAGAAACGTTCTATTTAATGTTATCCGTTCTTAATTGCACAGTATGTACACGGGTAGAATGCACTTCCGGAAATGACATTCATAACATGAGTTACGCCGACATACAGTCAAGGACCAAAAGTATTTCCACAACGTCGGGAATTCCATAGACTCACATGTATTTTCATGTTTGCAAGAAAAATTATCCTGCGTCTTCTGGCCAACATATTTGCATGATTTTGGTGTCATTTGAAGATTAAATAAATAAAGCAATAAACAAAGGTGATTTGTTGAAGTTTCAACGTTGCATTTTCTGTATACAACAGTTTGAAATTTTCAGAATTTTTGAAAAAGTCACTTTCCCATTGACGTCAATGGTGACGTTGCCCAAAAATTGTCAAAATAAATATCATGTGCTGTTTAAAAATTGGTAGCTTTAAAACGCAAGCACGGAATTGATTGAAAATATCTTGTTTATTGGAAAAGGTCCCTGACAGTGTTTACTTTGAATATGAAGAAAATTCTACCCATGATCGACTGCTCTCTCCCAATTATGCGTTTTGTCACATAAAGTGCTTAATAAAAACTAGTGAACCCGTCTATACTGACTAGACACTTAACCGCAATCAATTAAATTTATCCATTTTTGACCCTACCCGTCAAATAGCGGTAAAATCTAGCAAGCAGTCTCGATCGTGGTGACTGCTTATCATAGCGCATCTAGGTTTAGATCGTAGATACCCTGACGAGGGGTACAGATATATGGCTGACTTTTAGTCCATCACATCGGTCCCGTGGGTCTGTTTCTGGTAGTGTGGCTGCAGGTCAAAATTCAGAACTCTGTCACAAATTGACTGCACTGCAAAATGGTTTTCTATACATCGACATATTGATTGTAATCGTGTTCCCTTTAGTACTGGTTCCATAACATCAGAAATTTTGGTCAATGCCTTGAGTGACAGATACACACACTGGTCAAGCGTTCATAACAAAAACGACATTCATGTATAGGAAACGAAACTGAAACATATGAGAATCGATATTAATGACAAACCAGAGAATCAACAACACTGAAATCTAGAGCAAAAGGGATCTCTTATAACAAACGGCTGCTGACCTTTTCATTGGTTTCTTTTTAAAGAAGCCAACTTGTTGCTTTATTCATTTACCTTTGAAATGACACCAAAATCATGAAAATATGTTGACCAAGACAGACAGGATAATTTTTCTTGTAAACATGAAAATACACGTAAGTCTATGGAGTTTCTGACGTTGTGGAAATACTTTTGGTCCTTGACTGTACAATATTGAACGAAGTGTGACTAGTCTTGAATTCCAACACATCTTTTCATTTCCATAGCGTATATATGCTTAAATTCTTAAAGTGAATGACACCTATTATAGCGTGGGCCATCATTCGTGTGTCCAAGAAGACTTCTTCTGAAATATTAAACAATGTTTAACATATAAACGAAGCAAGCTTCAAGCCCCAAGTGTGTGTTTTTTTTTTAATTGCAATTTATACCCATAGTCACCCAAAGTTAGTTCAACCTACAACGTACATGTAATTGCTCGACTCTAACAGCCAAGAATATAAAGTTAATGATAATATATTTGCTTTGATCGCAGCGATCGCAGTTACTTGATAAGTGTTTGCTGGTTTCATATATATATATATATATATATATATATATATATATATATATATATATATATATATATATATATATATATATATATATATATATATAAGTAGAGAAATAAAGATGTACTAAATTGGCGAAGGTAGGTTTCGAACCCGCAGACTTCGGCTTCGGCGCCTAGCTATACAGGGCCATCCCCTCTACCGACTGCGCTACTACGCTCCTTAAAAAAGGAGTTATCATAGCGATTTCCCTGCATAACCCGTCTGATAGGTTACTATTTTTCGTTGTGCAAGCACATATATATATATATATATATATATATATATATATATATATATATATATATATATATATATATATATATATATATATATATATATATATATATATATATATATATATATATATAAGAGAACAAAAAACTGTGTTCTTTCCAACGCATGCTTATTCATTTTGCGTGCTTTCCTTGGTCTATTTGTTTTTTAATTTCTTCAGATTAAATAATTGGGTATTACCAACAGAGATCTGCATAGTCTGCATGCCTGCTGTCATTACGAAAACATGCCCATGCAATAAACAGAGATATTTAAAGTTGTAAAAAATGAAAATTTTAAGTAGAAAAGTCTTGATATTTTTCTTATTTATGCTTAATATATAGATTGTGGGTACACGCGGTTCTCACGAATACCTACAATCTATGTTTTGAAGCAAAAATGAGAAAAAATAGATATACCCTGCATACGCCAGTTTTGCTATATAAAAGTGGAGAATAAGGAGGTTTATATAACACAGAAATGTTATTCTGATGTTAGGGCCTACACAACATGTACCAACAACGCATAGCAGCAACAAAGGCAATGAAGCTGCAGCAACAGAGGCAATAAAGCTTATAAAGAACGGAGAATTTAACTAAAACATGACTTACGCGATAATTCAGGCTTTAACAGCTGTCAAAGTGATCTAACAGTGAAATTTCAATCTGCGTCAAGGCCACAATCTCGAGAAAACGTCAGGGAATTCCACTTTCTTTGGATTTAATCTGTCAAGAAACTTTCTAATAAGTCAAAACCTCAATTTGTGAGACAGTTTTGCCGATCGTAAACTAGAAAAAGTACAGCTAATGCTTTTCAGTATTTGGGTAAATAGTATTGGACAGAGACCAGTAATTGTAACGTTGCATGTGATTGGCCCAAAGTGTGGGCAGATCTGCCGCGGTAAATTTAAGATGTAACGCTACCTACGATTGGTCATAAATGCGTATCTATCAACCGTCTTTTGTCACATGATAGTATATCCTTTTTCAAATATTTTGCTATATTGTGTGATTTAATCAACTGCTGTTTTGTCATACAATGGCCAAATTGCGGATGTAGTGATTTTTGAATAATCAATTTTTCATTGTTGAGCTATTTTGGGGTGTCCCTAAACAGCGAAAAATGCCGTCCTTAAATGCTGGCTAACACCCTATTTTTCGCTGCGGCCTGGGGCGTTCTCTCGTGTGCTGAATGTGATGGGGTCCACTATAAGTTGTGACGCATATGAATGGGTCTTGTTTTGGGGCAAATTACAATGGGAGCCTATGGGAACGATAATTATAGGTCTCTGCCCTATTAGGTGTACGCTATTAACGTTACTGCTTTACTGAATCAGTCTTTTGTGGCATATGTATATTTTATGAGATAATTTCATTGAATTCATTTATCAGGTGCTGTGCAATTAAAGTCCTTCTAATGTATACCCCCTCGTACCCCACTTTTATATAGTAAAACTCGGGCTTACTGGGAAATACCTATTTTTCTTATTTTTGATCCAAAATATAGATTATGGGTACTCGTTAGAACCGCCTCGCCGAGGCGGTTCCCACTTGTACACACAATCAGTGTTTTATGCAAACGTATTAAAAATATCAAAAATTTTCCAATGAAATTTTCAATTTTTAATAATGAAATAATTCTCTGTATATTGCATGGGCATCATTACGGAAACATCTCCGTTTGCACAAAGTGTTTTCTATTAAAACTGATTTTGATTGTATTTTTGCATTAATTACACGCTTTTTCCATTAAATCGTGCATTCTGAGTACCTTTATGATTGCCTCATCTAATCAATTCTAACAGATACCCACAATATATGAATAATTTTATCACAACCCCTGATTTTCTCCATTTTACTATATGTAATGTGCAAATCCGGCGTAGCAGAGATGTTTGCATGATGTGTTTTCGTAATGAAAATAATATGAATATTTTCAAAAACAGAAAATATTCTGCGGTTAAAAGGTATGCAGGGTAAATGTACTTTTATCTATATGTGAACTAAAATGATCATAACATATGTTTGTTTTTTCAGCCCATTTCATTCATAATGTTCGGTAAAAAAGATGACAAATACTACGCCACACTTTTTAAAGGTGTCTCAATACAAATTTTTGTTGGTAAATAAATCTATAATTTTAAGATAGCTTAAAATATAGGTGGAGGAATGCTACCAAAAATGTGGGGTAAAGTTATCGATTTTCAAAAATGAAAAAAAAAAATATGCTTTTGCAATCTTTTCAATTTCATTTTTCACGGCATAGATCTAAAATATGTCAACGAAATGTGTTTAAAACTATGAATGTATTGACAAACTACTTGCCAAATAACCAAATTGAAAGGTAAAAATGAATATATGCATTCTAAGGCAAAAATACATTTTTTTGGCAATTTTTTTTTTCATATTTTTTAACATATTTGTCTGGTACGTCTCCGAGAATATACTTAGAATGACACAAACCTGATTTTTGAAAAGGGGGAGGATGAACATATAAGATACTGTATAAATCGATACTTTTAGGTCTTTCCACGCTTTCTAAGCTGCAATAAGCGTTTTCCGACACCCACCTCTCACAAAGATGCATATTCCGGCGTATACTCAAACCCCATAAAACTTTTCAAAAACAATTTTATGAGGCATGTGATGTATGGATGTTTAGATTAGAAAATTGCCAATCTGATAATACCAAAATCAATTAATTCTGATCAATATTAGATGAAATACAAGGCTCAAACCAGCACTTGCCGTACATCGCTATCATATCTCCCTGCAATTAGTACGATATATTAACACTTTTTTAAAAGCTTAACTTGAATGTAAAATTTATTATTCCCCTTTCAATGCCGGCTGGATCTGAGTGAGATGAGACCTTCTAGCAATAGAATTGAAAACATCTGTTCAATTATCAATATTTATTTTTTAATAAAAAAGAACAAAGCAAGCAATTTCGATGCATTTTCATTTTTCCATTTTTATACCCCGCCACTTAAAAAAGTGCGGGGTATTATGTTATACCCTCCAAAAAAAATTGCGTTCGAGTGTCCGTCCGTCCGTCTGTCTGTCCGTCTGTCCGTCTGTCTGTCTGTCCGTCCGTCAGCGTTTCGTTTCCGGGCTCTATCTTGAGCATTTATTGACCGATTTTCTTCAAACTTTGTATAGGAGTTCATATCAGGAAGGAGTGGTTTGGGATTGAAGATGGGTAAATTTCGTCAAATAAGTACAGAGTTATGGCCCTTGATTTACGTTAAAATTTCGTTTCCGGGCTCTATCTTGAGCATTTATTGACCGATTTTCTTCAAACTTTGTATAGGAGTTTATATCAGGAAGGAGTGGTTTGGGATTGAAGATGGGTAAATTTCGTCATATAAGTACAGAGTTATGGCCCTTGATTTAAGTTAAAATTTCGTTTCCGGGCTCTATCTTGAGTATTTATTGACCGATTTTCTTCAAACTTTGTATAGGAGCTCATACCATGAAGGAGTGGTCTGGGATTGAAGATGGGTAAATTTCGTCAAATAAGTACAGAGTTATGGCCCTTGATTTACGTTAAAATTTTGTTTCCGGGCTCTATCTTGAGCATTTATTGACCGATTTTCTTCAAACTTTGTATAGGAGTTCATACAAGGAAGGAGTGGTCTGGGATTGAAGATGGATAAATTTCGTCAAAATGTAAAGAGTTATGGCCCTTGATTTACGTTAAAATTTTGTTTCCGGGCTCTATCTTGAGCATTTATTGACCTATTTTCTTCAAACTTTGTATAGGAGTTCATACCAAGAAGGAGTGGTCTGGGATTGAAGATGTGTAAATTTTGTCAAATAAGTACAGAGTTATGGCCCTTGATTTACGTTAAAATTTTGTTTCTGTTCCTCGTCGTGCTTCTTATGGTGTATACATTTCGCAACTTATTAGGTTTGCTAGAGTCTGCAATCATGTTACAGACTTCAACGCTCGAAATAAATGTTTAACGGCAAAACTTCTCCAACAGGGCTATCGGTATCATAAACTTCGAAAAACATTTTCTAAATTTTATCGTAGGCACTATGAATTGATTTCCAAATATAATGTTGGGTTAAAGACGCTTTTAAGTGAGGGCCTTTCGGAACCTGAATTTTATGGTGACTTGGTTTACAAATTTAAGAAACTTAAGGGATTTAATGATTTTTCTTTTCAGTTCAGAAAAATCATAACACGTTACAGACGTATAGGTTATAACTTGAATGTTATGCGACAGTCTGCATGCTTAGTTTTTAACCCAATCATGGTTGATAACTATGCAGCCTTCTTTAATTGCACGCCGGTGGGTCGGGCGTCAGACTCCATGATGGCCCCGACATAAAGCTATTCATTTTAGTTGGTTGGGACCGGAGCTTCTTGTCTGTTGCTTGGCCCACCGGGGTCCAACTGGTGTTTTTCTTTTGCTCCGGAGTTAGTAGGTTATTCGGCGCCCAGGGATCTCCATCGTCGGGCAGCTTACTCAGTCTGTGAGTCCTGGTTTGTGATTCATCAGGATGTTTATCACGATTTATCTGTTTGTTCTTGATGATTCATTGACTAGTTAGAGATTCACCACGAGGACCGAATAACTAACTAAATGTTATGAACCACTGCAGAGGCTGAGGGTGAGGTTATGGCCATGTAAAACCGGTTTAAGCCCGCCAGTAACTTTGTGTTACTGATCGTTCCAAGTCGATACTTCTGTGGCGGTTCTTTTTGTTTTATGTCTTGGCGTATAAATTTTTTTTGTGCTGTTGGCGCCTTATGTATGTTTTCATATTTTTAGTTAAGTTAAGGTAACTGAGTGGCCACCTATTGGGAAAATAGCTGCTCATTCGGCTTACGATATGTTTCATGGTATGAGTACCTGATTGTTAGTTTGGTTTTTTCCCACCTCGGTTTTTGGAGTGGGAATCTTTTTCTGATTGCGCCTTTTCCTGATCTTTGCCTACTTGTACCTTTTTTCTTGGGCATTTATTGACCGATTTTCTTCAAACTTTGTATAGAAGTTCATACCAGGAAGGAGTGATTTGGGATTGAAGATGGGTTAATTTGTCAAATAAGTACAGAGTTATGGCCCTTGATTTACGTTAAAATTTTGTTTCCGGACTCTATCTTGAGCATTTATTGACCGATTTTCTTCAAACTTTTTATAGGAGTGCTTATTAGGAAGGAGTGGTTTGGGATTGAAAATGAATAAATTTCGTTAAATAAGTACAGAGATATGGCCCATGATTTACATTAAAATTTCGTTTCCTGCCTCTGTTTTGTGCGTTTATCAACCAATTTTCTTCAAACTTTGTATAAAAGTTCAAATCAGGAAGTAGTGGTTTGGGATTGAAGATGGGTAAATTTTATCAAAGTATACAGAGTTATGGTCCTTCATTTATGACAAAATTTTGTTCTGCTCTTCATCTTGAGAATTTATTGACAAACATTTTTGCTAAATTAAATTTGCGTGGCGGGGTATCATGCATGCCTGCAGCGCTTTTATTTTACTTCTTTTGATGATATATGCAAATTTCTTCTACCATATGATTTTCATCACAATATAAGTAGTCATACAGATTTCAAAATAATCAAATAACGATAACGCTTGCTTTTTGAGCTCGTTACAGTTGTCTTATCTTATTACTATCGTAACCCCTTAACGGAAATTGTGGTTGTAATTGAGAATAACCGTAACTGTAGATAGCTATCTATGTCCGTTGAAACAATTTTATGTTTATCATTTGAGCCGCCTCGTGGGAAAACCAACAATGTGGTTTCCGAACAGGTCCGACACAAACCGACCTGTATAAGCACAGAAAAGAGCTAGAAGCTTGAAATTTCGGATTTAAGTAGAAGAGGAACTGTACTATTCGAGTAGCAAAAACAAAGGCGCTGATCAGCTTCGCGGTTACCGCGAAGCTGATCTGCGTCTTTGTTTTCGCCTATGCAGATTGTTGGTTTTCCCATGAGGCGGCTCATTTGTATACTTTCATTGCTTTCGTTTATCGGTTTATAATTTACATTTCTATATCTAATGCGTTCAGTTATAAAAAGGTAAAAGTAGGCAATAGTCAGGAAATAACTAAATTAACATTAATATTAGGTACTTATACATATCGTAAGCCGAGTCCGAGTGGGCGGCTATTTTCCCAATAGGCGGCCACTTATTTACCCAAACTTAACTAAATATTTGAAAACGCACATAAGGCACAAACAGCACAAAAATTCAACACCAAAATATAAAACTATAACATCCACCACAGAAGTATCGCCTTGGAACAATCAGTTATATATACTTTCTGGCGGGCTTAGCCTAGTCTTACATGGCCATGCGTCTGCGGTTTAAACCTTTTAACAGGTGTAATTTCATTGTAAGGCGAACATTTGTGTTATTTCTGCGTTACCCGCTGTCACAATTGGTTTCGGGTGGTGCCACTTTACATTTTGTCTGTGCATCTGATAAGTTCTGTTTACAATGCTGTGTATCACTCTTGTGCGCATGTCTACATCATGTTATAAATCTTAGAGGAATTGATACATTACTTTACGACGGGATCATTATTTTGTTGTTATGATTATAATTGGACCGTGTCGTTGGCTGCTAGACATTAATGAACTTTTTCTGATTGCGCCTTTTCATGATCTTTGCCTACTTGTACCTTTTTATCAGAAAACGTCCAAGGAAAAATGGATGATTAGTACTCACTCATGATTGTATTTATATTCATTAGCTGCACAGCCAGAAAGAAATTTAGCAACGGACTTCCCGCCAACTCTTGGCAAATACACGCACGAAGTATAGAGCAAAGATGAGAAACTGAAGCTTTAATATGCATGAGTTATAGCTGTATATCTTGATACATACTTCAAATACTGCAATCTGGTTTTACAACCGTCCCGGTATGTTTCTTCAAGTGTGTTCTTATTTCAAACCCAAGGAATATCGTGACATATATTTTTATCATCGTCTATACAATCAAAATACTAGGAGAATATGATAGATACATACACAACTTACAATGAGACCTGATTTACAAAATACCAGGCGTGAATAACACCCGTACTTAGTCATATTGACAGAATACTTTGTCTATAAACATTTAACCGGTTTTGTTATTCGGATCATGTAACACTGGAAATATTTCTGGAGTGTGAACGCGTTTAGATTTATCTTACATACTCTAGAATGCTAAATACGAGCTATGAGTTTATTCACGGGGGTGATTCAATTGATACCACCTGTGCTGTCGTCCGAGACGTTACTGCATATATTGCTGTCGTCCGAGTATTCCGGTTTTCGTCCGAGTACTACGGCTATCGTTATCATCGGTGCCCCTATTTCAGTGCCCACAGGGCCAACAGATCGTCGCTAATCAGCGCATTTATCACCGAAAATTGTCAAGAAGGTATTTATCGTTATTACAAACGTCTTTCCAGTTTTCTTAACAAAAAGACAATCACAAGAATTTATTTTTAGTACAAAACATCGTTTTCTCGCGTGTTTTTCTTACTTTCAACATATGCAACCATTCCATGTAAGCGAAAGTATCAGGGATATTACGCTTTCCATTTTGCCTTTGAAAGCTGTAATCATTTACCCAATTCATTGCGTCCTTCAAATTTTATTTCCCGTTTTTAAAAAGCGTGATACGGCTGTCGCTGACCCCTGATACGGCTGGCGTTTGTTTATTGATCAGTACGATACGGCTGTCGATAGTATTTCGAGATGGCATATTGCCCATTGAAATCAAATTCAACATATTTTATGCATTTATTTTGTAGTTTCTGGATAATTTTCGTATGCTACTCATAAAAGGACGACTATACAGATCGATAGAAAGCATAACAGTAACCTCGAAAAACACAAATGCAACAAATAGTCTCTTCTGTAATGTCATATGAGATAATTAGTGAAGTCATATGAATGAACAATGCGTCTCTAAGTACAAACTTAGCATAACATGTTTTCTGGAAATGAAAACGATTTATAAGCTGACACAGTGTCGGGAAACAAACTCCGTGTATGTTATATTTTGTGCATACGTTAGAGAGCGCGTTCGTACTGCACATACTGTCGGAAATCACGCATTGCTATATTCATATGAAAGAAAATATTTCACACATATCCTATCATATGCGGCAAACTATAAGAACTCTTTAGCAAACTTTTCTTTCTTTGAAACATTTGTCAACATCTAGAACACTTCGGAACTTAAATGTTTCGACCAGATGAAAGTATGTGATTTTTTTACAGTTTCATATACAGTCATATGATAGTATATTTAAAATATTTCACAAATGACTCATGCAAACGGCATCACAAATTTTCCGAACTTAGGTCGGACAACGCACTCGAATAGCAGAATAACTAGCTCTTTCCCGACGAGGTAGTCATCCGGCTATGTCGCAACCAAAACCAAAGGCAACGAACACAACAGAGAGGCAGGCAAAATAAGCAGTCGTATCATGAAGATAAACCACCTTTCGTGGGACGCCGATGAGCGTATTTACTAGGGACAACGCCGAAAACCATTTTTCCTGGGCACATAGAGGTAGGCACAATTAGCAATCGTATCATGAAGATAAACCACTTGTCCTGGGATGCCGATTAGCTTATTTCCTGGGAAAAACAGCGAAAACAATTTCTCCTGGGGACATTTTATAAAGAAAGAAAATAAAAATAGTGTTCAACTCGCGAACATATGTAACAAAAAAAAAAATGATGTAATTAAGTTAAAATCCAAACCAGAAATTTAGAGACTATTATTATAATCAACAAAACCATTTTTCCTAGGAAAGCGAAACCACCATTTCTACGAGGACTGCGAAAAGGAAAAACGGTATGATGAAATTAAACAACGTGCTAAGCTGACTAAAAGATATAAATATACAAAATGCCGATGTAGTAAAGCCAAAACCGAAGATACTAGGCGGATAGGAGACCAACTTTACTAGTTAACCAAAAAGTAAATTCGCGAAACCAAGAAAAGGGGTGGGGGGTCAAATAAAAATATGAAATCATTGTATTCGACTGGCTAAATCAACATCCCAACTCAGACATCCCAAGCGGGACAGAACAACACAATGTATCACAGAGCACAACCAACACACGTGAACCTTTGTATCGCAGAGCAGAATATTACACTTCACGCCATTTAATGACATTCGAGAGCGACTACAAGAAAATATACACATGAATGCAATATTATAAGGTATTATGTACTAGTCATTTGTAACAACGGGCCTCCACCCACGAGGAATAGCGGGAATTTTGACTTTTGGTCCAGCAAATCATCGCTAAAAGCAATCCTCGCTAAAAACCCACCCTGTGAGGACTGCTTGTTGGTAAAACCACTGCTGTTTTCTCCACAGGCTGCTTTTAATTTCACGGCCCGCACTGCCGTAGCAAAACTTTGGTCAAAGCCCTGCTCATTTCCACGGCTGCCCCCGCCCTCCCCGGGGATGGGGGCGGACGGGCGTGGTTACAAATGGCTAAAGTGCATTACACAAATGATCAATCAGTCAATTTCGCCACAGTGTGTCTTTTTCCGTTGTAAGACAATCGTGACGCTCATCAAAGTTTAAATTGTATACATTACACTTTCTGATTTGGATAATGCATGCGAAAATGAGAAAGCAAGGCAACCGATCACTGTTTAGACGACGTTCAATATTCATATTTGAAAGTGCGGCGGTGTGTCATGTAAATATCTTACTTCGTGTAACCAACCCACCGTGGTTTATCGTTAGAAATATGAACAAAGTGAAATAGATGTTATTTCATTCATATTTCTGAAATCTAGGATGCCTTAAACTTAGTTTTATCCATATATTTTCAATTATTACCTGTTCTAAATTGTCGACATCCGTAACGAGTTTAACCGACAGCCGTATCACACATATTTACAACTGATCGACAGCAGTAACACCAAAAGTTAAACGCCCCTTCAAACCCTTTCTGCTTTGGATTTTTTTATAACTGTAAAAGGTTTTATCTTTGCAGTTATGTTTTCCATGTTGTTCAATAAATGGTTAGAACTGAGAGATGCTGATTATTAAAGTATTTGCATATTTATGTGATTTTTGCTTTTTTTACGATTAAACACATGGTTGTATGCAAACTAGCGACCCAAAAACCCGTACAAACATATTGCACGATAGACAAATATCTAACAACACATTCTAGCAGAAAAAGGATAAATAATACCTTCAAATACAATCACGAGCCGCTTTTACGTGTGTACTGTTTGTGTAACGACAGCCGTAGTACTCGGATGGAAACCGGAATACTCGGACGACAGCAATATATGCAGTAACGTCTCGGACGACAGCACAGGTGGTATCAATTGAATCACCCCCGTGTTATTATGCTTCGTGAAACCTTACACATCTCACAATTAACAGACGCTCACAAATAGGTTTGAAATGAAGCTAACACGTCACAACACGCGTGAGGTTCACCACGAAGACCGTACAACTAACTAAATTTTGTGAAGCACTTCAGAAGATGAGGGTGAGGCTAGGCGCCCGTAAAATCGATTTAAGCCCCCCCCCCAGTAATTTTATATTACTGATCGTTCCAAGGCGATACTTCTGTTGTGGTTCCATTTGGGGTCGAACTGTTGTTCTGTTTGAACCTTATGTAGGTTTTCATATTTTTATTTAAGTTCGGGTAACTTAGTGGCCGCCTATTGGGAAATAGCTGCTCACTCGGCTTACGATATGTTTTCTAAAAATAAGTACCTAATTGTTATTTTAGTTTTTCCCACCACCTCGGTTTTTGGAATGGGAATTTTTTCCTGATTGTGCTGTTTCCTGATCGTTGCCTACGTTAACTTTGAAATGCAGCTTTAACGTCACAACACGCGTGACAAAACTAACTTGTTATACCAGCTTTTACATAATTTATCTTGAAGCACAAAGTACATCTGTAAATCAAAACTTAGAATTCATATTTTAATTAGCCTGATGCTGCAAATCCATATAATTCCTGATCTTGGGAATATAATTAAGAATGGTAGCAAACACATTAGTCTGAAATTGATCTCCTGTGCACTTTTTGCGAGGACAAGTTACACAGAAAGCATGTCGCATGAAATTTGAAAACAAAAGCAGATTGAGGAATTATCGCGGATTTGCTTGGTCACTTTTGTTTAGACCCTCAAAATAAAACAGTTCATTTGCAACATACATTTGAAGGACTTCTCCGAATAAAGCCAGAACATGTAGAAATACTTAATGTCCGTTTTTTTTTTGGACAGGCTCATTTGAAAGACAATGATGCACGGTGCATTTTATAGCATGTCATTAGTAAATTGAAGAGGATTATTCACGAGAACGCGATATAATGCACAGTAACTGAATATTGTTCCTAAAAAATTGGGCTTTATGGTAAGGGAAGCTTGCAAGAGGCTTGCGAATTCGAATTTAGAATATACATATTGAATGTAATTTTAGGACAACTTTGCGATCAACTGCTCATACATGTAGCTGTATCGCTGTGTTGTTTTCGCGATTGTTTCTGGCGGCTCATACATTATTTTTCGTTTTCGTGGCTTTTGCCAGGACGCAACTAATGGTAATCAGTAAAAGTCAGAATGATCAAGATATGTTTTGAGTCTTTGCATGGGAAAACCATCAATCTGCTTTCCGATCATGTATGACACCAAACGGCCTGTGCAGCCACAGAAGCAGGCTAGAAGCTTGAAATTTCGGTTTTAGGTAGAAGGAATTTTACTATCCGTGTAAAAAAACCAAAGGCGCTAATCTGCTTTGCAGATACTACAGACTTCAACGCTTGAAATAAATGTTTAACGGCAAAACTTCTCCGACAGGGCTATCGGTATCATAAACTTCGAAAAACCTTTTCTGAATGTTATCGTAGACACTATGAATTGATTTCCAAATATAATGTTGGGTTAAAGACGCTTTTAAGTGAGGGCCTTTCGGAACCTGAATTTTATGGTGACTTGGTTTACAAGTTTAAGAAACTTATAGGAAGTAATGATTTTTCTTTTCAGTTCAGAAAAATCATTACACGTTACAGACGTATAGATTATAACTTGAATGTTATGCGACAGTCTGCATGCTTAGTTTTTAACCCAATCATGTGTGACAACTATGCTGCATTCTTTAATTGCACGCCGGTGGGTCGGGCGTCAGACTATTCATTTTAGTTGGTTGGGGCCGGAGCTTCTTGTCTGTTGCTTGACCCACCGGGGTCCAACTGGTGTTTTTCTTTTGCTCCGAAGTTAGTAAGTTATTCGGCGCCCAGGGATCTCCATCGTCGGGCAGCTTACTCAATCTGTGAGTCCTGGATTTTGATTCATCAGGATGTTTATCGAGATTTATTTGTTTGTTCTTGATGATTCATTGACTAGTTAGAGATTCACCACGAAGACCGAAGAACTAACTAAATGTTATGAACCACTGCAGAAGCTGAGGGTGAGGTTATGGCCATGTTAAACCGGTTTAAGCCCGCCAGTAACTTTGTGTTACTGATCGTTCCAAGGCGATACTTCTGTGGTGGTTCTTTTTGTTTTATGTCTTGGTGTTTAAATTTTTTGTGCTGTTGGCGCCTTATGTATGTTTTCATATTTTTATTTAAGTTTAGGTAACTGAGTGGCCACCTATTGGGAAAATAGCTGCTCATTCGGCTTACGACATGTTTTCATTGTATAAGTACCTTATTGCTAGTTTGGTTTTTTCCTACCTCGGTTTTTGGAGTGGGAATCTTTTTCTGATTGCGCCTTTTCCTGATCTTTGCCTAACTGTACCTTTTTGTTTTCGCATATATGTGACCAGTCATGAAATTTTGTAGAATTAATGTCCATTCAATGAGACTGCAACGTGAAAGTTGTGTTTATATCGTTAATCTTTGCTGCAAAATAGTCGCGAACAAGTAGAGAACTAGTCTCCATTTGTCGCATTCCCGTGATGTAGGGGCTTAACCTATAGTTACATAAAGTCTTCACGCATGAATACCGAAGGAGTCGTACACAAGTTTTCGCGCATACGTAATTTTTATGAAAAGGCACTGGCGCTGCGCTAGAAAAAGTCCATTGTATTTCAGTCTCTAGTACATCAGGATAATAACATGTCCATAACATTTGTACTCTTTTACATCCTACTACTTCTATATAGTTAAATTGGGGTAAAAGACATGTGCACATGTATACAGTTGTTTTTTTTCTAAAACATATATTGTGGATATTCGTTACAACCACCTCTACGAGAAGGTTCTAACGTGTACCAAATACATGTATCTATGTTTTGATCAAAACGAAGAAAAATATCAACTTTTAGCTGAAAATGTTCGATTTTTACAAATCATTTTTAAAGACAAATCTGTACATAGTATGGGCAAATTTTCGTAACTTTTTGGAAGCTACGACGCAAATACGTCGTATTTTTCATGATCGTCTAAAATCAAAATACCAGGAGAAGTTTCATAAATATGGTAACTACTAAAGACGAAGTCTAAATTTAAAAAAATCTCTGGCAAGGTAAACACACATAATAAATCATACTTAAGAATACATTGTCCATAAACTCCTAATCATTTTTTATGTTATTTGGGTCATTTAGAATTTTAGTAATATTCCTAGAAAGTAAAACATGTTTTGACTTGTATTACATACCTTCAAATGTAATAACCTATGCGCTATGAGAGTTGTTACAAATTACGGCAAACAGACGTTCAACAAAAAAGGATTTAAAAAGCAAACACACCCGTAACATTCGCGAAACCGCTAGAATCATAATTAGTGGGATAGTATTTTGAAATACTTTTCTTGCATCAAACTGTCAAAACTGTCTGTGAATTCAAATAGATTGTGCACTTTAATAATATGCCTGATACTGCAATTCGATTCAAATTCTAAATAAATGATAAATATCTTGAGCCGATGATGAAGGATGATAAAAAAGATTGGTCTGAAATTGCTCCCCTATCGTCTAAGCACGGACCCAGTGACGCATGAGAATGGCGTATCAAAAGCATGGAGATCGCTGTGCAGTTAAGTGTCGTTTTCGTTTCAGATTCGTAGTATACAATGGCCCATTTATAACATATTCAAATAAAATTGCACGACCCTGGACTACTTGTGGTGTTATAGTCCGGTTTATGCCGGAACCAACAGAGTCAGGATTTCTCGTAACATTCCCAATGAAGCACTGTGCAGTTTATAGTATACCGTTAGGAAATTGAACTGGAATGCAACAATGCTTTTATTGTAAAGAACTCGCTATAATTCACAGCAACTGCATTAGCATGTCAAATGTGAGATCAAGAGAAATTCTGTACTTCTATAAGGTCACAGACTATATGTTCTTCGGCGAGAAAGGGCTTAAGGTCAATGGATTGAGGCGAAAATCACAATCGCCGATCAGCAGTTGTAAATTTACGGACATTCAATTATATACTGAGAGGAACTAGAAACTTAAGTTTCAAACTTCCCATAGTTTGGTGGTTGGGCTCCGTAAAATCGATTTTAGAACTCTGGTTATTTCTTTCCTGGAATGAAAAGATGAGTCACAGCAGAATCGCCTTCAGACGGTCAGTAAAAGAATAACTAGAGGGTTCAAATCGATTCTTACGGGGTTCCAACCCAACGTATAAAAATAAAAAAAAAAAAACTTAAGTTTCTAGTTCCTCTCAGTATATGTTATCGTCTTTTATAAAAGTGGCTCTGGGCATACCACATCTTGTGGGATTTAGTAGAAAAACCAGCACGCTAAAACTAATCATTAGTAAGAGGTAAAATTTATTTTTGTCCAAATGAAGTACCTATTCTAAAACAATAAAAATATTGTTAACGACAATTACAAATATCTGTGGAATATATATTGTATAACACATAAGCGTTATGTCTACAGAATATATGATAAGGCATTATCACTTACTAAAAGAGGTATACTAGTCAAGTCGTAAACGGTCATCGAGGTTTTTATCGAAAAAAGCACGTAATAAATTCTTTTTGCTTAATTTACTACACCAACATGTCTGTAAAGATTGCCAATAAACAGCTTGGCACAATTCAGAAATATGCACCAGGAAGGCTGTACCCTCAATTTAAAAAAAATAAGAATTTGCATTAGGTGGTGGGGTAATTGTTCACGTTTTGTCCGTAATCCCAAAAAGTAATGTTCGAAAAATCCAATTTTTTACAGGAACATGTCCAGTATGGGTTTACCTTTTGAAATGAAAAGGCTTGTAGGTAGAAGACGGGCGTTTCAAAATGTCGCATTTCGAACTAAAATGGAATTTGAAAAACGGGGTTAACCTTATTCAGTGGGGCAGCCTAAATGCTATGAGAGAAATTTTGTAAAAGATTTCGTTGCTCTTAGTCGGTGAAGGATTTGTCTGTTTAGAGATGTAAATAGAATTTTCAAATTATTTTAGTTAATATCAAGAGAATCGATAAAACGCAGTGGCCGGTTAGAGCTTTTGGCTAGTATATATGGATAGAGACATTCCATAATTATGTGTTTTGAAAGTAGCATCGGCTATCATAAATCTCGCAAAACCATTCAATTGATGGCAGGGACGCTAATCCACAAAACAAACAAAAACAAAACATTTCGGTGTAATGTTATATGAAAAAGGACAACGTTATTTGAGCCTGTGCATGAGAAAACCAACAATTTGCATAGGCGAAAACAAAGACGCAGATCAGCTTCGCGGTAACCGCGAAGCTGATCACGCCTTTGTTTTCGCTACACGGATAGTACAATTTCTCTTCTTCTTAAATCCGAAATTTCAAGCTTCTAGCCTGCTTCTGAGCTTGTACAGCCCCGTTTGTGTCGGACCTGGTCGGAAATCCCGAAAACCGGTTTTCTCGCGCCGCGGCTCCTTTATTATTGTTCAGGCTAATATGGAAAGAGTGAAAAGAACGTCAAATGCAATATTTCGAGACACACGTCATGGCCAAAGAACTGCATTAAAGAAACAGAAGCACGTTTCAAATTATCCTAGCTGTCAAATTGTGTTAAGGGAACTGTTTCGCATTTAGCAGATTCTGCTCGCGTATGATTAACACGGTAACAATATAGAACAGGTGTACGACATGTATATGATAGAGATATTCCGTCTTGAAGGACCAGAGAAAACGATAGTGAATGAAATGGAAATGTTTGCTAATATGAAAGCAACAAAAGCATTAAGCAAAAGTTAATACTCCTTCTCCATTTCATTTAACATTATTTGCCGTGATGTATACGCACTAGTTGAAATCACTTCCAGAAATGACCTTTGAGAACGTGTCATGTAAGGTAAGAATAGAAGACAAAGTGATTGTACACTTATATTTAAATCTCATCCAGACAAAAGGCGGGAGAACGCACATTACAAAACATCACAAACATGTAAAAACACGCATGAAGAGCAAGGTTACTAGCTTTTTCCCAATAAGGTTACCATCCGGTTAGTCTCATTCCTTCACATATATCCCTCCGCTTAGCGTTACTGAGTCCAGTGACTTTTAATGACCCCAATATAAACGTTAAAACTTCTCATGCTCCGATTTTTGTCCTAGTATAGAAAAAGGCTACTCCCGAAATAATGTTAACTATATATACTACTAAAAGTTTGGTAAGGATCACTTTTTCACTATTATGTCATGGTTCCTATAACAAACCTTTCGGCTTACGATATGTTTGCATGGTATAAGTACCTGATTGTTTATTTGGTTTTTCCCACCTCGGTTTTTGGAGTGAGACTCTTTTTCTGATTGCGCCTTTTCCTGATCGTTGCCTTTTTGTACCTTTTCACCCAAAAAGTCGGAAAAATGTGTTTTGTTTTTGCCTGAAAATGATGTCCATTTAATTTTAAGTTGATTGGTAAACACCAAATTCATATCTGATCACTAGTTGGATAGACATGGGCTTTCAAATTATGCCGGTGTGGTATTTAAATGAGAGTAATCCCTTTCAAACTTTTAGTAGTATATTTGTTAGCCTTGATGATATATTTCCCTGTTAAAAAAGTACAAGTAGGCAAAGATCAGGAAAAGGCGCAATCAGAAAAAGACTCCCACTCCAAAAACCGAGGTGGGAAAAAACCAAACTAACAATCAGGTACATATACCATGAAAACATTTTGTAAGCCGAATGAGCAGCTATTTTCCCAATAGGTGGCCACTCAGTTACCTTAACTTAACTAAAAATATGCAAACATACATAAAAGGCAACAGCACAAAAATATTTCAAACACCAAGACATAAAACAAAATGAACCACCACAGAAGTATCGACTTGGAACGATCAGTAACACAAAGTTACTGGCGGGTTACAGCTAGGTAACTTGAATCTTGAAATTTTGGATTTAAGTAGAAGAGGAATTGTACTATCCGAGTAGCGAAAACAAAGGCGCTGATCAGCTTCGCGGTTAACGCGAAGCTGATCTGCGTCTTTGTTTTCGCAAATGCAGATTGTTGGTTTTCCCACGAGGCGGCTCAAATAAGCACTGAAGCTACCGCGGATTTACTTGGTCTCCTTGTTTTAGACCCTCAAAGTAAAACAATTCATTTGCAACATACATTTGAAGGACGTCTCCGCATAATGCCAGAATAGGTAGGAACACTCACTGTCAGTTTTTTTTGTAACATGCTCATTTGAAAAAATAATAGAGAGGTTGAGAAAATGAACTTGTAACTTGTACGTGTACGTGTAGAACAGTTTTATCCCCAAACTTCGTCATTTATTACAAGTTCAAAATACTCGCTACACGTTGAGAATCAGTTAGGCTGTGAATGAAATAAATTTGCGACTTGTAAGTTTTCTTTATATGTCTCCATCGATAGGTCAGGTAGGTACAAGCAGAAACGAAGTTCGATGAAGCGTTGCCAAATCGTTTTGCACATGCAGCCGAAGTATATCTGACCAAAGGCGAATCGACGTACATGTGACCATATATGTATGTAGGTATATGTACTTTCTGACGTTTGTGGTAACGCAATAAATCATCCATATTTACTTTCATATATCAACACATGTATAAACAATAAAAAATTCAGCTGTATATACTTTATGAAATCTACACGTACACGTTCGATTTTCTCAAACGATTTTACACTCAAAACGATCGTGTACGGGTAAATAAAGCTACAAGTACACGTACACGTTACAAGTTTATTTTCTCAACCTCTCTATTGATGCACGGTGCAGTTTATAGCACGCCATTAGTAAATTAAAGAGGAATGCAACAATTACTTTATTCACGAGAACGCGATATAATTTACAGCTACTGAATATAGTTCCTCATACATTATGATTCATTGACTAGTGAGAGATTCACCACAAGGACCAAATAACTAACTAAATGTTATGAACCACTGCAGAAGCTGAGGGTGAGGTTAGGTACCTGTAAAACCGGTTTAAGCCCGCCAGTTACTTTGTTTTACTGATCGTTCCAAGTCGATACTTCTGTAGTGGTTCTTTTTTTATGTCTTGGTGTTTAAAATTGTTTGTGCTGTTGGCGCCTTATGTATGTTTTCATATTTTTAGTTAAGTTAAGGTAACTGAGTGGCCACCTATTGGGAAAATAGCTGCTCATTCGGCTTACGATATGTTTCAAGGTATAAAGTACCTGATTGTTAGTTTGGTTTTTTCCCACCTCGGTTTTTGGAGTGGGAATCTTTTTCTGATTGCGCCTTTTCCTGATCTTTGCCTACTTGTACCTTTTTATGGTAAGGGAAGCCTGCAAGAGGCTTACAAATTCGAATATAGAATATATATTCAATGTAATTTTCTGAATAAATTGTGATCATTTGTTCATACATGTAGCTGAATGTCTATGTTGTTTTCGCGATTGTTTCAGGCGGCTTATACATTTTCGTTTTCTCGGCTTTTGTCAGGACGCAACTAATGGTAATCAGTAGAACAAGTCCGAATGATCAAGATATGATTTGAGTCTTTGCATGGGAAAACCATTAATCTGGATTTCCGACCAGGTCTGACACAAACCGGCCTGTGCAGCCACAGAAGCAGGCTAGAAGCTTGAAATTTCGGATTTAGGAAGAAGAGGAATTGTACTATCCGTCTTGTGAAAACAAAGGCGCAGATCTGCTTTGCAGTTACTGCGAAGCTGATCTGCGTCTTTGCTTTCGCATATGCAATTTGTTGGTTTTCTGATGCAAAGGCTCATTTATTGCAAAGCTCGTCAAATGTAGAAGTCATTCGAAAACAACAATAATTGCACAAAACTAACGGTCTAACGGTTCCTGGCCGAGTGCTCACGCATCACAGACTGACTGACAGCACGCACTCACTCACTACACTGCACGGACAGACCCAAACCAATATGCCCCCTCAACTTCTTCGAAGTTGGGGGCATAAATATATATTATATGGCACGTTAGTTTATTGTCTGAAAAATACATGATCCGCAACTATCAAATACTAATACGAGGAACACACGAACTCGTCATCATGCAAAATGATTGCAAAACGCACTCTTTTGATGTGTCGTGGTGTCTTGTGAATAGCATGGTCTACTACAGTTATCGCAATAATATCAAACCCATTCCCTTTGTTGCCCTGGACAATGATTTACTAAACAAACCATTTCTGCATAAACTTGTTTGAAAATTATAAAAACATGTTTCCTACTTTCTCGGCGTACTACGAAAAGTGTACTTCAAAAGCAATATACATTGATACATTTCATGGCCAAAGAATCCGCATTAAAGAATAAGAAGCACGTTTCAAATTATCCTGGCTGTCAAATTGTGTTATGGGAACAGTTTCGCATTATTAAATGAATACAATCAGAAATAAAGGCTTTTGGTTTTTGTTTGAATTGATGCAGATCACCCCAGTCAACAGCTACGGTCATGTCGGGACGTTGCCTCAATTTATGGGACTTTTACCCAAAACTAAGATGTCATGACATCCCAAAAGTGCTTTAAATATAACCAACACACATGAAGGTTGCAATAATAATGGTTCTGGTTCATCGTGTCAGTCTTGAGGAAGGAGAGGCTAAGTGTACTCCGATTCTATCTATACCTTCTGTTTGTTATAAGGGTCTTGAAAATGTTTAAATGACACCAGGGTGAGGCTATTTTTATCTGTAGAAAATCTTGGCCAGAAAGAAAGCTTAAAGGTTCGAACAGTGTTAAGACTGAATTAAGTGTAGCTTTTACTAATTGTTTTCTTAAGAAATGAAAATGATAATTAGGCGATGTTAAGCAAAAAAAAAAAAAAAAAAAAAAAAAAAAAAAAAAAAAAAAAAAAAAAAAAAAAAAAACAAAAAAAAAACTTGCTTTACGTCAACTGATCAAAAATCACTCCAATCCCAATAGTTTTTATAAGATGCTCATGGTTTTAAATGTAAAGAGAAGCAGCTGTGTTCCTTTCACACGCATGCTTGTTTTGTGTAGTCGGTTCAGTTCTCAATTCCCTAAAGTAGGACTCTCATCAGCATATTTAACAGTTAGAATGTGTGTAAGGCCGAGACAACACCAGACTGATCTTTATGCCGTGTACATGTACAAATTGACGTTTTAATTTTGAAAATGCGTTGTTGCATGCTTAAAATAGCTAGCGTGTTCTCCAGTTTTGTATATCTGTTAACGCTTTTGTATTGTTATTGTGTTCTTTTCTTAAGAACAAAGTCTCTTATAATTCTGTATAGAATCGGTAGATATTTCAAACGGTTCTTGTATATATCTGTATGTTATATTGCATATTTACATGAGACTCAGATAAATAAATAAATAAATAAATAAATAAATAAATAAATAAATGTATTGTCAACCAATCCGGGAAGCTTTCTGAAGGTGATACAAATATATCATAATCATGTCGGGGGAACCGATAAATGAGCCGCCTCGTGGGAAAACCAACAATGTGGTTTCCGACCAGGTCCGACACAAACCGGGCTGTACAAGCACAGAAGATGACTAGAGACTGGTAATTTTGGATTTAGAAAGTAGAGGAATTGTACTATCCGTGTAGCGAAAACAAAGGCGCTGATCAGCTTTGCAGTTACTGCGAAGCTGATCTGCGTCTTTGTTTTCGCATATGCAGATTGTTCGTTTTCCCATGGGGCGGCTCAAATAATATACCCGAGAAAATAAAAAAAAAAAACGGGTTGTAAAGGCTTTCTGATTGCTCCATTTCCTGATCACTGCTTACTTTTACCTTCGTAAAGTGCAATTTGCATGTTAATTGAAACTTGGTGTTCATAGATTAACTAGCCTGATGCTGCAATGCAATCTAAATTCTGATCTTTGGTCTCTAATTAATTAAATAATTGATTACAAAATTGGTCTGGAATTGATCACATGTGCAGTTAATGCAAGGACCTGTAATGTAGAAAGGATGTCGCATAAAATGAATAATCTAAAAACAAAAGCGCCGAGATCGCCGTGCGTTTGATTGGTTGCTTTATTTGACTGTGATCCTAAAAACACAACAACACCTTCGCAGCCTACATAGGAAACACGTCTTCTCTGGTAAATGCCAGAATAGATATGAACCACTGCTGTCAACATTTCTCGTAACACGCTCATTTGAAAGATATTGAAGCACCGTTCAGTTTATAGTATGCCATTAGCAAATTGAAGAGGAATGCAACAATGGCTTTATTCTCGAGAATACGATATAATTCACAGCAACTGCATAAGCCTATCGGAATAAATTTCTGATCATCTGATCATTGCCCATTTACTAACAGCTACAACACGTTATGCATTATTGTTTTCTCGTTTGATAAAAACGGTTTTTGTAGTATTGGTCCTTGTGACTTGTTCAAGATACAGTTTGTGAAAGGCTGAATGATCCATGTTTTTTCCATGCTATTTTTCAGTCAAATTGTACAAGCACGTTTGATTGCACAATTCATCCAAATGAAATATCTACCAAAACAACACTTACTGCATGGAACGAACAAGCTATAATATCATTGTTCACGACGATGCTAATAAAATTATCTATAAATTGTATATTTTATGGCATGTGAGCTTATTGTCTGTAAAATACACAAAAAGCCATAATAACGCACTAATAGAATTGAAGTACGAGTATGTGAACAACGTCATACGAATTGGTAAAATTCACGTGTGTTTTAAAATGCATCTCGCTACTTACATGTATATCCACTTCATTTCTGATTAACTGTGTTTATCTCTTTTGTACCGTTAACTCATTTAAGCCTGGCGTCCCTTTTATGGGACATATGCAAACAAGATAGCCCCAGATGAGACGCCGCAGAACGCGGCGTCCCATCTGGGGCTTTTCTGTTTGCTTATAGAATTTTCATCAAAAAATTGAATAAAATTTAAAAATCACTCCCGATGCCCCTAAAAAAAAAGTGGACTTACCCTTATGATAATGATAGGAAAACCCATTCGCCAAATATGGGTTAACTACGATGATGCGGTTCTGATTGTTGTGCGGCTGACGACCACGAGTCAACGTCAGTTGCAATATTCTTAGTTACATGTCATGGCCAAAGAACTCGCATTAAAGAAAAAGGAGCACGTTTCGAATTACCCAGGCTGTCAAATTGCGTAAGGGGAACAGTTTCGCATTTAGCAGATTTTGTTTGTGTATAATTAACACGGTAACAACATAGAACATGTGTACGACACAGTTATGAATTTATAATGCTTTTTGAGACCTTATAAATTCACAATTACCTGGCTGTAACCGACTGACGTTCACAAATAGATTTGAAACGTACTTTGCACGCCACAACAGGCGTGCCAAAAACTTGTTATACCAGTGTTTCATAATTCATCTTGAAGCACAAAGTGCATCTATAAATCAAAACTTAGATTTCATATTTCAATTAGCATGATGCTGCAATTCAATATAATAACTGATCTTGGGAATATAATTAAGGATGGTAGCAAACACATTAGTCTGATATTGATCTCATGTGCACTTTTTGCGAGGACAAATTATGCAGAAAGCATGTCGCATGAAATGGCTATTAGGAAACAAAAGCAGATAGAGGAATTACCGCGGATTTGTTTGGTCTCTTTGTTTTAGACCCTCAAAATTAAACAATTCGTTTGATACATACATATTACGGATTTTTATGAGCTACGATATACGATTTCGGTACCTTGAGGACTTCTCCGAATAATGCCAGAATGGGTAGGAACACTCAATGTCATTTTTTTTTTTTTGTAACAGTCTAATTTGAAAGTCATTTTTTTTTTTTGTAACAGTCTAATTTGAAAGATAATGATGCACTGTGCAGCTTATAGTATGCTATTAGTAAATTAAAGAGGAATTCAACAATGGCGAGAATGCGATACAATTTACAGCAATTGAATAAAACTCCGCATAAATTGGGCTTTATGGTGAGGGAAGCTTGCAAGAGGCTTATACTTTCGAATATATATTGAATGTACTTTTAGGACAGATTTGCGATGAACTGCTTATACATGTTTCTGAATATCTATCTTGTCATTATTTTCGTTTTCGCGGCTTTTGTCAGGACGCAACTAATGGTAATCGGTAGAACAAGTCAGAATGATCAAGATGTGATTTGAGACTTTGCATGGGAAAACCATCAATCTGGGTTTCCGACCAGGTCTGACACAAACCAGCCTATGCAGCCACAGAAGCAGGCTAGAAGCTTGAAATTTCGGATCTAGGAAGAAGAGGAATTGTACTATCTGTCTTGCTAAAACAAAGGCGCTGATCAGCTTCGCAGTTACTGCGAAGCTACTGCGAAGCTGATCTGCGTCTTTGCTTTCGCATATGCAGTTTGTTGGTTTTCTGATGCAAAGGCTCATTTATTGCAAAGCTCGCCAAATGTAGAAGTCTTTCGAAAACTGCAATAATTGCACAATACTAACACGCCATAATGTCATGAGTGAAATAGTAAGTATAAGTAAAACGATAATGCCAATGAAATTATCTGTGAAATATATATATAGTACTATATGGCACGTTAGTTTATTGTCTGAAGAATTCATGATCCGCAACTATCAATTACTAATACGAGGAACACACGAACATTGTCATCATACAAAATGATTGAAAACGCACTCTTTTGATGTGTCGTTGTGTCTTGTAAATAGCATGGTCTACTACAGTTATCGCAATAATACTAACCCATTCCCTTTGTTGCCCAGAACAATGATTTACTAAAAACAAACAGAATCAAACCATTTCTACATAAACTTGTCTGGAAATTATAAAAAAAAAACATGTTTCGTACTTACTCGGCGTACTACGAAAAGTGTACTTCAAAAGCAATATACATTGATACATTTCATGGCCAAAGAATCCGCATTAAAGAATAAGAAGCACGTTTCAAATTATCCTGGCTGTCAAATTGTGTTATGGGAACAGATTCGCATTATTTTATGAATAAAATCAAAAGTAAAGTATTTTGGTTTTTGTTTGAATTGATGCTGAACGTCCCAGTCAACAGCTACGGTCACGTCGGGACGTTGCCTCAATTTATGGGTTTTTACCCAAAATTAGTGCTTTAAATATACCCACCACACGTGAGGGTTGCAATAATAATGGTACAGGTTCATCTTGCGTTCATCGTGTCAGTCTTGAAGATGGAGAGGATAAGTGTAGTCCGATTCTTTCTATTCCTTCCGTTTGTTTTAATGGCCTGGAAAATGTTTAAATGACACCAGGGTGAGGCTATTTGTATATGTAGAAAATCTTGGCCAGAAAGCAAGCTTAAAGGTTTCGAACAATGTCAAAACTGATTAAGTGAAGTTTCCTTATTGTTTTCAAAATGGAAATGATAATTATGCGATGTTAAGCCACCCCCCACCCCCTACCAAAAAAAAAAAAAAATGCTTTGCGTCAATTGACCAAAAATCAATCCAATTCCAATAGTTTTTACGAGATGCTCATGGTTTCAAGTGTAAAGATAATAATCTGTTTTCCTTTCCCACGCATGCGTTGTAATTTTGTATGTTTTGTGTAGTCGGCTCAGTCCTCAATTATTTCACTATAGTAGGACTATCATCAGCATATTTAACAGTTATAATGTGTGTAAGGTCGAGACAACATGTATTAGCAACCAACTCGTGAAGCTTTCTGAAGGTGATGAAAATATATCATAATCATGTCGGGAGAACAGATAAATATACCCGAGAAAATAAAACAAAACGAGTTGTAAATGCTTTCTGTTTCCTCCATTTCCTGATCACTGCTTACTTTTACCTTCGTAAAGTGCAAATTGCATGTTAATTGAAACTTAGATTTCATAGATTAACTAGCCTGATGACGCAGTGCAATCTAAATTCTGATCTTTGGTCTCTAATTAATTAAATAATTGATTGCAATATTGGTCTGGAATTGATCACATGTGCAGTTTATGCAAGGACCTGTCATGCAGAAAGCATGTCGCATGAAATGAATTATTTGAAATCAAAAGCGCCGAGATCACCGTGCGTTTGATTGGCTGCTTTATTTTACTGAGATCCTCAAAATTCAACAATACCTTCGCAGCCTACATAGGAAACACGTCTTCTCTGGTAAATGCTAGAAAAGGTAGGAACCACTGCTGTCAACATTTCTCGTAACACGCTCATTTGAAAGATATTGAAGCACCGTTCAGTTTATAGTATGCCATTAGCAAATTGAAGAGGAATGCAACAATGACTTTATTCTCGAGAATGCGATATAATTCACAGCAACTGCATAAGCCTATCGGAATAAATTTCTGATCATCTGAATCATTGCCCATTTACTTACAGCTACAACACGTTATGCGTTATTGTTTTCTCGTTTGATAAAAACGGTTTTTGTAGTATTGGTCCTTGTGACTTGTTCAAGATACAGTTTGTAAAAGGCTGAATGATCCATGTTTTTTTCCATGCTATTTTTCAGTCAAATTGTACAAGCACGTTTGATTGCACAATTCATCCAAATGAAATATCTACCAAAACAACACTTACTGCATGGAACGAACAAGCTATAATATCAATGTTCACGACGATGCTAATAAAATTATCTATAAATTGTATATTTTATGGCATGTGAGCTTATTGTCTGTAAAATACACAAAAAGCCATAATAACGCACTAATAGAATTGAAGTACGAGTATGTGAACAACGTCATACGAATTGGTAAAATTCACGTGTGTTTTATAATGCATCTCGCTACTTACATGTATATCCACTTCATTTCTGATTAACTGTGTTTGTCTCTTTTGTACCGTTAACTCATTTAAGCCTGGCGTCCCTTTTATGGGACATATGCAAACAAGATAGCCCCAGATGTGACGCCGCAGAACGCGGCGTCCCATCTGGGGCTTTTCTGTTTGCTTAGAGAATTTTCATCGAAAAATTGAATAAAATTCAAAAATCACTCCCGATGCCCCTAAAAATAAACGTGGACATGATGGGAAAATCCATTCGCCAAATATGGGTTAACTACGATGATGCGGTTCTGATTGTTGTGCGGCTGACGACCACGAGTCAACGACAGTTGCAATATTCTTAGTTACATGTCATGGCCAAAGAACTCGCATTAAAGAAAAAGGAGCACGTTTCGAATTACCCAGGCTGTCAAATTGCGTGAGTTTCGCATTTAGCAGATTTTGTTTGTGTATAATTAACACGGTAACAACATAGAACATGTGTACGACACAGTTTTGAATTTATAATGCTTTTTGAGACCTTATAAATTCACAATTACCTGGCTGTAACCGACTGACGTTCACAAATAGATTTGAAACGTACTTTGCACGCAACAACAGGCGCGCCAAAAACTTGTTATACAAGTGTTTCATAATTCATCTTGAAGCACTTTTGAAGCACAAAGTGCATCTAAATCAAAACTTAGATTTCATATTTCAATTAGCATGATGCTGCAATTCAATATAATAACTGATCTTGGGAATATAATTAAGGATGGTAGCAAACACATTAGTCTGATATTGATCTCATGTGAACTTTTTGCGAGGACAAATTATGCAGAAAGCATGTCGCATGAAATGACTTAGCAAACAAAAGCAGATAGAGGAATTACCGCGGATTTGTTTGGTCCCTTTGTTTTAGACCCTCAAAATAAAACAATTCGCTTGATACATACACATTACGTTTCGGTACCTTGACCCCTTTACTTGAAGGACTTCTCCGAATAATGCCAGAATGGTTAGGAACACTCACTGTCAGTTTTTGTTCGTAACAGGCTCATTTGAAAGATAATGATGCACTGTGCAGCTTAAAGTATGCTATTAGTAAATTAAAGAGGAATTCAACAATGGCGAGAATGCGCTACAATTTACAGCAATTGAATAAAACTCCTCATAAATTGGGCTTTATGGTAAGGGAAGCTTGCAAGAGGCTTATAATTTCGAATATATATTGAATGTACTTTTAGGACAGATTTGCGATGAACTGCTTATACATGTTTCTGAATATCTATGTTGTTTTCACGATTTGTTCAGACGGCTTATACATTATTTTCGTTTTCGCGGCTTTGCAGAAGCTGAGGGTGAGGTTATGGCCATGTAAAACCGGTTTAAGCCCGCCAGTAACTTTGTGTTACTGATCGTTCCAAGTCGATACTTCTGTGGTGGTTCTTTTTGTTTTATGTCTTGGTGTATAAATTTTTTTTGTGCTGTTGGCGCCTTATGTATGTTTTCATATTTTTAGTTAAGTTAAGGTAACTGAGTGGCCACCTATTGGGAAAATAGCTGCTCATTCGGCTTACGATATGTTTCATGGTATAAGTACCTGATTGTTAGTTTGGTTTTTTCCCACCTCGGTTTTTGGAGTGGGAATCTTTTTCTGATTGCGCCTTTTCCTGATCTTTGCCTACTTGTACCTTTTGGTCAGGACGCAACTAACGATAATCAGTAGAACAAGTCAGAATGATCAAGATATGATTTGAGACTTTGCACGGGAAAACCGAGAAAACCATTAATCTGGGTTTCCGACCAGGTCTGACACAAACCAGCCTATGCAGCCACAGAAGCAGGCTGGAAGCTTGAAATTTCGGATCTAGGAAGAAGAGGAATTGTACTATCCGTCTTGCTAAAACAAAAGCGCTGATCAGCTTCGCAGTTACTGCGAAGCTGATCTGCGTCTTTGCTTTCGCATATGCAGTTTGTTGGTTTTCTGATGCAAAGGCTCATTTATTGCAAAGCTCGCCAAATGTAGAAGTCATTCGAAAACTGCAATAATTGCACAATACTAACACGCTACAATGTCATGAGTAAAATAGTAAGTATAAGTAAAACGATAATGCCAATGAAATTATCTGTGAAATATATATATAGTACTATATGGCACGTTAGTTTATTGTCTGAAGAATTCATGATCCGCAACTATCAATTACTAATACGAGGAACACACGAAATCGTCATCATGCAAAACGATTGCAAAACGCACTCTTTTGATGTATCGTTGTGTCTTGTAAATAGCATGGTCTACTACATTTTTCGCAATAATATCAAACCCATTCCTTTTGTTGCCCAGGACAATGATTTACTAAAAACAAACAGAAACAAACCATTTCTACATAAACTTGTCTGGAAATTATAAAAAAAAACATGTTTCGTACTTACTCGGCGTACTACGAAAAGTGTACTTCAAAAGCAATATACATTGATACATTTCATGGCCAAAGAATCCGCATTAAAGAATAAGAAGCACGTTTCAAATTATCCTGGCTGTCAAATTGTGTTATGGGAACAGTTTCGCATTATTTTATGAATAAAATCAAAAGTAAAGTATTTTGGTTTTTGTTTGAATTGATGCTGAACGTCCCAGTCAACAGCTAAGGTCACGTCGGGACGTTGCCTCAATTTATGGGTTTTTACCCAAAATTAGTGCTTTAAATATACCCACCACACGTGAGGGTTGCAATAATAATGGTACAGGTTCATCTTGCGTTCATCGTGTCAGTCTTGAAGATGGAGAGGATAAGTGTAGTCCGATTCTTTCTATTCCTTCCGTTTGTTTTAATGGTCTTGAAAATGTTTAAATGACACCAGGGTGAGGCTATTTGTATATGTAGAAAATCTTGGCCAGAAAGAAAGCTTAAAAGTTTCGAACAATGTCAAAACTGATTAAGTGAAGTTTCCTAATTGTTTTCAAAATGGAAATGATAATTATGCGATGTTAAGCCACCCCCCACCCCCTACCAAAAACAAAATGCTTTGCGTCAATTGACCAAAAATCACTCCAATTCCAATAGTTTTTACGAGATGCTCATGGTTTCAAGTGTAAAGATAATAATCTGTTTTCCTTTCCCACGCATGCGTTGTAATTATACCCCCCGCCAAAAAGAAGTTTTAAGGGGGGTATACTGTTTTCACGTTGTCCGTCCGTCCGTCCGTGCGTCCGTCCGTCCGTAACGTTTTGTTTCTTTAATATCTTGAAGACCCATTAATGGAATTTCATGAAACTTTGCAGGCATCTGTATATCTATGGGGCAAATATGTACATGCAAAAATTAAGGGCTAGGGGCCAGTCCCTTTTGAGTTACTTCCCTTTATAGTTCTTGGTGGCTTTTGTATACAGTGAAGATAGTGCATTTATGGGCCGATCAACTCCTACAACAGTTTTTGTTGGAACTTTTTGATATTATGCCTAAATGATGTATGCCCATTGGACATTTGCATGAAGAAATGTTATTGCGAAAAAATAATTTTTGACAAAATGACAGCTATGAGAACTTAGGCAATTTTCTTACTTTTTTTACAGGTAAGGGCTTTCACGGGCCGATCAACTCCTACCACAGTTTTTGATGGAACAATTTGTTATCATGCCTACATGATGTACACCCATTGGACATGTTGTCGCGAAAAAATAATTTTTGACAAAATGACAGCTATGAGAACTTAGGCAATTTTTTTACTTTTTTTACAGGTAAGGGCTTTCACGGGCCGATCAACTCCTACCACAGTTTTGGATGGAACTATTTGATATCATGCCTACATGATGTACTCCCATTGGACATTTGCATGAAGAAATGTTATTGTGAAAAAATATTTTTTGACAAAATGACAGCTATGAGAACTTAGGCAATTTTTCTTAGTTTTTTGATAGGTAAGGGCTTTCACGTACCACAGTTTTTGATGGAAAAATTTGTGAAAAAATAATTTTTGTTAAAATTACAGCAATGAGAACTTAGACAATTTTTCTTAGTTTTTTTACAGGTAAGGGCTTTCAAGGGCCGATCAACTCCTACCACAGTTTTTGATGGAAAAATTTGATATCATGCCTACATGATGTACACCCATTGGACATTTGCATAAAGAATTGTTATTGTGAAAAAATAATTTTTGTGGTAAACAGTTACCCTGCGGGGGGTATTTAATAAGCATTGCTTATTGTCTCTTTTTTCATTTTGTATGTTTTGTGTAGTCGGCTCAGTCCTCAATTATTTCACTATAGTAGGACTATCATCAGCATATTTAACAGTTATAATGTGTGTAAGGTCGAGACAACATGTATTAGCAACCAACTCGTGAAGCTTTCTGAAGGTGATGAAAATATATCATAATCATGTCGGGAGAACAGATAAATATACCCGAGAAAATAAAACAAAACTAGTTGTAAATGCTTTCTGTTTCCTCCATTTCCTGATCACTGCTTACTTTTACCTTCGTAAAGTGCAAATTGCATGTTAATTGAGACTTAGATTTCATAGATTAACTAGCCTGATGACGCAGTGCAATCTAAATTCTGATCTTTGGTTTCTAATTAATTAAATAATTGATTGCAATATTGGTCTGGAATTGATCACATGTGCAGTTTATGCAAGAACCTGTCATGCAGAAAGCAAAAGCGCCGAGATCACCGTGCGTTTGATTGGCTGCTTTATTTTACTGAGATCCTCAAAATTCAACAATACCTTCGCAGCCTACATAGGAAACACGTCTTCTCTGGTAAATGCTAGAATAGGTAGGAACCACTGCTGTCAACATTTCTCGTAACACGCTCATTTGAAAGATATTGAAGCACCGTTCAGTTTATAGTATGCCATTAGTTAATTGAAGAGGAATGCAACAATGACTTTATTCACGAGAATGCGATATAATTTACAGCAACTGCATAAGCCTATCGGAATAAATTTTCTCTGAATTTCTGATCAGCTGATCATTGCCCATTTACTAACAGCTAAAACAAGTTATGTGTTGTTTTCGCGTTTGATAAAGGTGGCTTTTGTAGTTTTCGTCCTTGTGACTTCTTCAAGATACAGTTTCTGAAAGGCTGAATGATCCATGCTATTTTCCACACTATTTTCAGTCAAATTGTACAGGCACGTTTTACTGCACAATTCGTCCAAATGACATGTCTATCAAAACAGCACTTACTACATGGAACTAACAGGCTATAAAATCATTGTTAACGACGATGCTAATAAAATTATCTATAAATTATACATTTTATGGCATGTGAGCTTATTGTCTGTAGAATACACGAAGTATGTGAACAGCTCCATACAAATTGGTGAAGTTCACGTGTTTTATAATGCATCTCGCAACTAAACTTGTAACCACTTCATTTCTTATTTACCGCGTTTATCTCGTTTGTATCGTTAACTACGATGATGTGGATTCGATTTGTTTCGACTGACGACCACGAGTAAACGTCAGTTGCAATATTCATACGAAGTTACATGTCATGGCCAAAGAATTGGCATTAAAGAAAATGAAGCCCGTTTCGAATTACCCAGGCTGTCAAATTTTGTTAAGGAAAGTGTAAACCGTTTCGCACTCGTGAACAATAAACCCTAACAACATAGAACGTGTGTACGACAAGGATACAAGCATGATAAAGAATGAAAGAAGGATTGTTTTGCTCTTATTTGATACTTTACGTTAAGTTCGGGTAACTGAGTGGCCGGCTATTGGGGAATAGCTGCTCACTCGGCTTACGGTATGTTTTCTTGGTATAAGTACCTAAATGTCATTTTAGTTTTTCCCACCCAATTTGGTTTGTGGAGTGGGAATTTCTCTCTGATTGCGCCATATCCTGATCATTGCCTACTTTTACCTTTTTACGTACCACTCAAGCACTCGAGAGCTATGGTCATGTCGAAATGTTGCTTCAACTTTATGTGAGTTATACCCAACATAAAATGCCACGTCAGCCCAGATATGGCAAAATATAATCATATAAGCGAACAGCTTAGTTTTGATGTATGGATGGTTTCTCTGAACCACTGTTCCTGTTCAGGCACAGACCTTCTGAAAGGTTAACCTGTTTGTTTGTTTGTATGGAGGTTTAACATCCCAGTCAACATCTTTTTCAGTCATGTCGGGACGGAGCAATCAATTCGGTTAACCTGTTATCAGATGTACTGTAGAGGGACCCTTCCTGCCATCGTTAAATCCGTTATTGGAATAGTACTGGAATTGATAAAATATTTATGTCAAAAAGAGTTGTCGCTCTTTGTTTCCTATTTATGACCAACATTGGTAAACCGAGTCACGGCACTGATAAACATTTAAACATGGAAAGTTACTTAAGACGATGTAACATGTCAATTGATTTAAAAGATAATAATGATAAGAAACAAATATTTTATGCCTCGTTTTTTTTTATATTTCTCCACAGAATCAATACATATGAACTTTTAAAGGAAAGTAACCCCAGTTATCAGTTTTGACGGTTCAATATCTATTTTAGACTTTTTCTGGGCAAATTATAACATATCACCGTATCGAATTTCACTGTTAAGGACAACATCGCCATGTCGGCCATCCAAAACACAGAGTTTAAGCCAGCTTTCGTTTTCTTGATGTTTTTCTTATTGTGAGACCATTCTTTGTATTTTAAACCTGCATCCATTTCATTGTAACACGTGGCAACCATTGACTATGTGCCCGTTGTTGCCTTTTCATTGATTCTCGTCCACGGGAAACAGGTACCCTTTGTCATGTTTGCAATACTTTTCGAACACATACTATTTATCAAAGTCGCACCTTTTCGTTCTTACTAGCGCCCTTTATGACTTCTTATTTCATATTTTATTCATAGTAAGTTCTATAACGTAGGTCGATGTCATTCGAGTACCGTGAAATACGCCCACTGTTACTTGGCTTGTCAGCGTCGACCTATAGCACGACAAGAATACGATTCTTTGTTTTGTTATTTTGAATTGATGATTTATGTCCCAGCAAACAACTATGGTCATGTCGGGACGTTGCCTCAATTTTATTATCCAAAAAGTGCTCCAAAAATAACCAACCATGTAAGCCAATAAGGCGTATATGTATGGATGATTTGACTTGAACCACTTTTCCTGGGCATGCTCAGACCTAAGCGGTTAAGCAAGAATCAGATGGCCAGTGAATAGCGTAGAAGCCTTTGCTGGACAAAAAGCCAAATTATTTCTTTAAGTTCCAATGGGCGGGGGGAGCGGGGTCTTACGTCCAATGATTTTAACATTCCGCCCGAAAATCAATAGGAAAACATGTCCTTGCAATATTTACCCCCTTAAACCCCACTTTATATAGAAAAAAACTGGGGTATGCAGGAGTGTACCTATTTTTCTTATTTTTGCTCCAAAACATAAATTGTGGGTACTCGTTAGAACCGCATCGACGAGGCGAGAACCGTATCGACAATCTATGTTTTGAGCAAAAATAAAAAAATATAAAAGTTTTTCTACTGAACATTTTCATTTTTTACAACTTTTAAAATCTCTGTATATTACATGGACATGTTTTCGTAATGATGACGTTGTGCTGAAAATTTAAGTTCAAAATTTAATACTGATTACAGTCTTAATAAGAATCACTTTCATTGGCTTTCTGTATGTTGTCTTTGAATCAGTAAAAATTTGTATTTCGGTTGTTTCCAACCTAGGCGTTTAACCCATGTGGGCCCACCCATGTGTTTGAAGAATAGATTTTCCCATGTATTATCATTTGAGTTAGTCCACTTTCATTTAAAGGGGTATCAGCATTGTAATAAATTTTCAAATAAAATTTTGAAGAAAATCCTCTAATCAAACAGAATAGCCCCATATGAGACGCCGCGTTCTTGGGATATTCTTTATGCCTATGTCCCATTAAAAGAACACCAGGCTTAAATAAGTTATTATGGGGAGCATTGCTTACTTTGTTATGTTGATAATTGCACTATAGGTCATTATATTTGCCTGATTTTAAGTAAGAGGGCACTGCGTTTCAGACATTGTGCCTCGCTGACCTGATGAAACACACTACGCATTTTGTATCATTCGGATTTATACTAAATGTAAAATGTTTACAGCCATTCCGACAGCACGCGTCTTCAGATTGTTGACAGTTTCGCTTGCCCACTCATCTGAGCCGCATTATGAGAAAATCTGCTATATGTTTATGTGTAAAGATTCTAAGCAGATGTCTTACTCATCCACCCGCCTTCTTGGCATGGCGAGTATATTGCCCCCTCTTTTTAAATACACAATTTCAAGCCTCAAACCATACATTCACTGTAGTTGTTCAGCCCGGTTTAAGTCAATAAATGTAAGTATAAGTATTACCGCCACAGTCAAGTTTTCTCGTTATATGGCTCTTCTGATCTAATTGAAGATACCACGCTTAACTTATTAACAATTCTACTGGGAGGTTGGCTAGAAATGTGTCACTCTGTGTAACAATAAAGGCTTCAGTAATTCGAGAAAAGCGCCTGGCGAATGCAGTAGGTTTATTACATCTGGGACTAGATAGCTATCAGTTACTAGTCATGAGAAAAACTGCTTATGCAAAAACAAAGACGCAGCGCATTTGTTTTCGCTACACGAGTAGTGCAATTCCTCTTCTACTTAAAACCAAATTTCGAGCCACTAGCTTGCTAAAACCAAAATTTCGAGCCACTAGCTTGCTTCTGTCGCTGCACAGGCTGGTTTGTGTCATACCTGATCGGAAACCCAAATTGTTGGTTTTCCCAAGTGAAGGCTCAGCTATTAGTCGCAGGACAAAGGTTGAAGCGTATTATATGCTTGGAAACATTGTGCAGAAGGTATTTAAAACCACTTAAAGACGCAAGAATTATGATAATACTTGGACGTGTTCGCTGATTTCTAGGAGCACCGCTTTACAATATTGGATAATGTTAAACAGGTATCATTAATATTTTCATAGATTGTCAGTTCAAAAAATTGCTTTCTGAAGTAAATTGTTTGTTTGGTTTAATTCAACAGCTAAGGTCATATCGGGATCATCACGGTTGCCTCTGTTATATCGGACTTGTACCCAAAATTGGAGATGTCATGACAACCGAAATTTGCAACTACTATAAGGCTTATATGTATTGACGGTTTATTAAACCACTCTTGAATTGCAAAACTCAAACCTTGAGCGGCAAACAAGTTAAAATGATGTCATGATACACGTATTGTTTTCTAAAATTATGGGTATTCCATTTTATTGTAGAAAAGGAACACACCATGTGATTTGACTGAGAAGAAATGATTATGCAACTTTTTCATGAAATTTAAATTAAACGGCAAAGCATAGTGGAATTGAAACCGGTCTTTCAGACCTTTTGTGTGCTGAGCTTCTTAGTCTGTACCAATCGAACTATCAGTGTGAGAGAGTCTTTTGAAATTCCCTTAAAGGTTTATATTAGTGTTACTGTCCTATAATTTCTTTCGTCGTTGGTTTCACATTTGCACTTCTCGCAAGCCTATGATAAGTTCCGGTTCAATCCGTATAGAACAGTGTATTATTAACCTACAAATATGCAATTCTTTTATTGCTTAGATTTCAGAAAAGTTGAAGAACATTAACATATCATGTACATTGTTATTTATCTGATCTACGTCGTATAGATTGTACTTACACGTTAGAACCGCCTCGCCAAAACAAGGACGAATGTATACACATATGAACCAAAGTTTAACTGTATAAAAGTGGGGTACAGGTGGATATACACGTACTTTTCATGGACATTGTATCTTGATTGAACAAAGTGGTCATAAAAATTGTATATTATAGAGTGGTCGTGAGTTAATTGACAAAATAGCTTAATATCGGGAAAATTGCGATGTCATACATAGCAAACAGTATACCAGTAATGGAACATCCAATTATCAGAATAGATTGCGTCTAATTTTAGTTCCCAAATTGCGTGACATTACGAAGAAGAAATGTGTTTCGATGTTGCGTTAGTTTCTGTACATAGTGGACCATTTCATACGAAATGTATTACGCGAGCTTTTGCCAAATTCAAATATTTCGTATGAAATTCCAATAGTCATATCATACGGGCCCGTCCATTGGGGCCCTGAGAAATAGATAGGCTGATTGTGACCCCTGGCAAAGCTTATAAACTACATCTGATTACTGGTTAACCGCTCAGAAGGTCTGAGCCAGCCCATAAAAAGCGGTGCAAGTCAAACCGTCCATACCCATAAGTTTTTTTTTTGGTTTACTTGGGAGGACGCGGGGGGTATTTTTGTCAAGCACATCTGGGGTGTCAGGACATCCTCGTGTTGGGTAGAAGTCCCATAAAATAACAACGTCCCGATATGGTCATAACTGTTGGCTGGGACGCTTAGCCACAACTCAAACAAACAAACAAACAATATCGTTTGACCTTTTAAATGGGATTTTAGTCTTTTAAATGTTTTCACTTACAATTTTCATTTCTATCGCCATCAGGAAAACATGTCCGTGGAATGAATAACCCCTTGAACCCCAATTTTATGTAGCAAAACTGGGATATGCAGAGGTATACTTTTTTCTTATTTTCGATCCAAAACATAGATTGTGGGTACTCATTAAAACCGCCTCGCCGAGGCGGTTCTAACGTGTAACCACAATCAATGTTTTGAGCAAACATATTAAAAAGATCAAAAATTTCTAATGAAATTTTCAATTTTTAAACGTAAAAAATCTCAGTATATTGGATGAGCAAGTATTTGTAATGACGGATGTCGTCAAATGACGTTTCAAAGTCCCGAGCAAAATAATACATGTGTGGTCGTTTGATTGTCTCATAACCTAAAGAAAGGTACAAGTAGGCAAAGATCAGGAAAAGGCGCAATCAGAAAAAGATTCCCACTCCAAAAACCGAGGTGGGAAAAAACCAAACTAACAATCAGGTACTTATACCATGAAACATATCGTAAGCCGAATGAGCAGCTATTTTCCCAATAGGTGGCCACTCAGTTACCTTAACTTAACTAAAAATATGAAAACATACATAAGGCGCCAACAGCACAAAAAATTTTAAACACCAAGACATAAAACAAAAAGAACCACTACAGAAGTATCGACTTGGAACGATCAGTAACACAAAGTTACTGGCGGGCTTAAACCGGTTTTACAGGTACCTAACCTCACCCTCAGCTTCTGCAGTGGTTCACAACATTTAGTTAGTTCTTCGGTCCTCGTGGTGAATCTCTAACTAGTCAATGAATCATCAAGAACAAACAAATAAATCATGATAAACATCCTGATGAATCAAAAACCAGGACTCACAGATTGAGTAAGCTGCCCGACGATGGAGATCCCTGGGCGCCGAATAACCTACTAACTCCGGAGCAAAAGAAAAACACCAGTTGGACCCCGGTGGGCCAAGCAACAGACAAGAAGCTCCGGCCCCAACCAACTAAGATGAATAGCTTTAAGTCGGGGCCATCATAGAGTCTGACGCCCGACCCACCGGCGTGCAATTAAAGAAGGCAGCATAGTTATCAACCATGATTGGGTTAAAAACTAAGCATGCAGACTGTCGCATAACATTCAAGTTATAACCTATACGTCTGTAACGTGATATGATTTTTCCGAACTGAAGAGAAAAATATTTATTCCTTTAAGTTTCTTTAATTTGTAAACCAAGTCACCATAAAATTCAGGTTCCGAAAGGCCCTCACTTAAAAGTGTCTTTAACCCAACATTATATTTGGAAATCAATTCATAGTGTCTACGATAAAATTTAGAAAAGGTTTTTCGAAGTTTATGATACCGAAATCCACTAAATAACAACAATGTCCTTTAACATGTCCAAGCAATGTACACAGATTTTTAAAGATATTTGCTCATAATAGAGAGTGTGGGTACTCGTTGGTCAGCGAGGCGGTTCTAACAACTACCAACAATCTCTGTTTTGGATCAAAACTAAGAAAAATAGGTATACCCTTCCATACCCAAGTTTTTCTATACAAAAGCGGGGTTCGAGGGGGAGGGGGGTATACTGTACATGGACATGTATTCCTGATGATAAAATATTAATAAATAATAATGATTGCAATAATATGGGATGGAATTAAAAGTACATACATTGGAATGATAGATATGCCCATCAGGGAAGGTCACACCATAGAATAATTAATAATTCATTGATCACCTGCTGACCGTGTAGATATTATGGAAATGAAAAACACTTTCAGACAGAAAGCAAACATGATGGATTTAATATTGTTTGTTTGAATTGATGTTTAACTCTCAGCCAACAGCTATGATGTCGGGACATTGTCTCTTTTTTATGGGGTTTGTATCCACAATTAGGATGCCGTGACATCCAAAAATGCTTAAAATATAACCACCCAACTAAGCCAATACAGCTTGCATATATGGGTGTTTTGACGTGAACCACTTTTACTGGGCAGGTTCAGACTTGAGCGGTTACATGTAACCAGCAATCAGGTGGAAACACAAGCAGCCCTTCTATTCCTTTAGGCTTCGATGGGCGTTATCCGACCATCTTTGGATTTAATATTGAGAAAAAAAGCAAAATAATTAAGGCCTCGTTACACATAGGTGAAAATCATTCAACGTACACTTGCGTTTAATTATTGTGAAAAGGTGTTGTGCCGTGTGGCGGCCCTAAAAAGTCTCCCCGTACATCATCCATAGTGCAGGTTATATTTTCTTTTTGGTCCTTTGAGATCATCGAGGATATTCTGAGAAATCAGAAATTTATTATCGGTTTAGATTCATTTTCTTACCAATGTTTAATATATTTGGTCACATTTAGATGATAAAAGTCTTTGTATCGACTACCCTGTCTAAAGTTGCAAAATTTCAGTAATTCTCTTTGGCTTCTTGTTGCCAAATCTAAAGGGTCACTGACGAGACTTTGATAGTCGAAACCGCGGTATGGCCCATCATATTTCTCATTAATGTGTTCGCTGCTCTTAAAGGATCTCAGTTTTAATTTTTATTTGCTATTACTGCAGCTGGTGTTGTGCCGTGTGGCGGCCCTAAAAAGTCTCCCCGTACATCATCCATAGTGCAGGTTATATTTTCTTTTTGGTCCTTTGAGATCAGCGAGGATATTCTGAGAAATCAGAAATTTATTATCGGTTTAGATTCATTTTCTTACCAATGTTTAATATATTTGGTCACATTTAGATGATACTAGTCTTTGTATCGACTACCCTGTCTAAAGTTGCAAAATTTCAGTAATTCTCTTTGGCTTCTTGTTGCCAAATCTAAAGGGTCACTGACGAGACTTTGATAGTCGAAACCGCGGTATGGCCCATCATATTTCTCATTAATGTGTTCGCTGCTCTTAAAGGATCTCAGTTTTAATTTTTATTTGCTTGAGTTATAGTTTTACGTCACTATCAACATCTATATTCATGTCAGGACATTAACTGTTAACAGAAACGTAAATAAAATAAACAATAATTCATTTTCACTATCAAATCCTATTCAACGTAAGTGACTTTCGCTTATGTGCGACGTGGCCTTTAACGCCTTAACATTATTGAAAATAGCGTTCACGTGACCCCGTAATACCACCAGCGTTGCGCAGTATGTAAGGTACAAAAAGAAAATCATCTATTATCCCCTGTACGCGTGACTGCTGAATGGATCATTTCCTATTATATGCACCGGTATACACAGTTTAGGCTCTATGACGACGGAACCTCGGTTCAAGTCTCATCCGAAAGCACAGTATGGAATTCACGACCCCTGGTTAACAAGGCGTAATGCCTTGTCAAACATAAGCGAAAGTCTCTCGACGCAAACTTGCATAAAGTGTAAATATGACATTTTTGCAATTTCTGGTCAAAAGGTCTGAAAAATGTTTTACAGAATTAATCCTTTGGAACACGAAGATTAACGTTCATGTCCAGAAATCGTAATACATGGCAGATTCACATCTATCGAAAGTCTGCGTTAAGGGAATTTCGCTATTATTTGACGAGGCCTTTAAACACGCAATCTGGTATTTTTTCTCTCTTCTCTTTCAGATATGAAATGATGAGCACTGATATCAACACATCAGGACCTGCAAACATCTATAATCATTCCGCCATCAATAAAGATCAACTGCTGGCAGAGATTAATGCGCGTGAGGTCGTCGCCTTGTATCCGGTGATATTTTTCTACGCCGCCATCTTGGTTATAGGACTCATTGGGAACACCTTGGTTTTATTGGTATACTCGTACAGATACAAACGATCACCAGCAAGATTGTACATTCTGTTTCTGGCAGCAATCGATTTCTCGATCTGTTTGTTTGGATTACCGTATCACTTAATTGATCTAACGCATCCATATACGTTTACTAATTCAACACTGTGTAAATCACTCACATTTGTTGTCACAACTCTATTTCACATGTCAATATTCGGATTAATTGTGATCGCTGTTGATAGATACTTAAAGATATGCCGTCCACTGAACAAACTTAACGTTTCCTATCTTGGTCGTCGACGCGCATGCGTGGTAGCCATTGTCTGCGCTATAGCATTGTCGTGGCCTCAAATCGTTCTTTACGGTCCGAGTGAAATGGAGACCCCGATCGATAATTTAACAGGATACGCGTGTTTCATAGAAACCCAGTATTTCGCCACAAGCTACCCATTTGCTTACATAATGTCGACAATGATAATCTGTGTCGGTTCAACGGTGTTCCTGATACTCGCATATTCACTCATTTGTCGACAAATATTTATTCGCTACAGGAACGAATTCATTCAAATACGGAATTCCGCAAATGACCTTGAAGACGCACCAACGGATGACATAAGTTTGAAATCCTATACTCCCTCTATTAATGGAAAATACAAAATCGGGACATCTCCCTTAGCAAAGTCACTTGAGTCTATTCATCGAAAAAATAGTAATAATAGTACAAATTCAGAAATGAAAGAGACTGGTCGACACTCTTCCAGTACAAAACCTGATGTAATCCCCTCGGAACAGTCAAATATCAAAAACGAATCTAAGCACCATGCGTTAAGCAGAAACATGTATTCTCTTACGAACGTCGATAGTGTGCAAAATACAGAAACATGCAAGTTATTGCCTGATAAACCAGATCAAAGATTAGATTCTAACTACGGAAATCGTCTTTGTGTGACAAGGCAAAGAAGCTTTTCGCTTGATAGCTTTGAATTTAAAACACCACTTAAACCTGAAGACACATATGTTAGGTTTGATAAGCGGGATCATGGTTTAAAATCTAAAACAACAGAAGATGATGATGCAGTCTACAAGGAATGCAGGACCAACGGAACCAACAATAAAAACGTGAATAGCACATCAGCTCAGTCTAGTGCTAATTCTAGTACACACCAACTCTATCCAACCAGTATAGATAAATTATTCGGAGATGTAAATACGGGAGACCATTCCAAAATTATCAGACTCGAACTTCCTAAAACCCGATGTAGACACTTATCAAATGATGATGCGTTAAAGCGAAGACACTCTGAAAACCTTGGAAACAGAAATCACATAGCGTGTCGAAATAATAGATCACGGTCAATGGCTATTAGTGGACTAATTACAAGCACTCACTTCGGTGATGGACTGCGAATCCACACACGTTCAAACAGTTTCGCTAAATCTTCCTTTAACTCTACAAAACCACCAAAGCTACCTTCAAGGAAACATTCAAAAATAACAAAAATAATGTTAACTATTACGTCAGTATTCATTTTAAGCTACGCACCAGCGCTTGTGATAACAATTTACACGTTTATACGACCAGAAATCTGGGATACCATGACGGAATTCCAAACCGTTATCAGTGAATTCTTTTTACGGTTTTACCTCGTGAATAATATTTGCAATCCTTTCATATATGGATTTTGGGATAAAAGATTCAAACGGGAAATCGTTATTACTCTTAAGAAGATTTTTAGATTCAATCAATCTTGTGTAAAGTGTTACGAAAGAAAACCTTCGGACAATCTTTGGAAAGCACATGTTTGACCATATTATTAACATGGAACTACAAGTCCTTCACATCAACGCTGCTACTAAACAGTTATCTATGGTTGGTGGTTATATACACTGTACAAAAAACAATGCTACATTTTTATTTTATTTCGCGTTAATAAAATATATTTTCAAAATCTAAGTGGTTCTAGGGATCCTCTCTTAAGGAAGTTAAACAAATGAGTTACGTTGAAATTTGAACGCGGTGATAAATTTAGATAAACATAGTGAAACCAAAATTTTTGCCGAAAAACACAATTTAGATTTCAAAAAAAAAAAAAAAAAAAAAAAAAAAAAAAAAAAGTTGCTAAGAATATGATCATTTTGGATCGGCAAATTCGAAAAACACAAATTTAATTTTAATTTCATAAAAAGGTACAAGTAGGCAACGATCAGGAAATAGCAAAATCAGAAAGAAATTCCCACTCCAAAAACCGAGGTGGGAAAAACTAAATTTACAATTAAGTTCCTATACTTAGAAAACATATCGTAAGCCGAGTGAGCAGTTATTTCCCAATAGGCAGCCACTCAGTTACTCGATCTTAAACAAAATGTGAAAACGTTATGAAAAGTTTCAAACAGCTCACAAATTCGACTCCAAAACATAAAACAAATGGAACCACAACAGAAGTATCGCCTTGGAGCGATCAGTAATATAAAATGACTGGGGGCTTAAATCGATTTTACAGGCGCATGTTTTTTTTACCTTTTTAAATCCTTTTTGATGAAAATTAGCGAGCACTTTGGAAGTACAGCATTTTGATCACTAATGTTAGTATACATCTATTGACCCTATTAATGCTTACCCTCAGTTAAACTTTCAGGTATTTTTTCTTAACTTCTTGTTTATTGATTAAGGTTTCCCTTGTTGATAAAATCTAGGTAAGGGCAAGCATTCAAACTTTGATTTCAGGAATCTATATCACAGTACACGACGTCAATTTAAAGTAATTTGCAATTTGCTACTTCCTTTGATCTTTGCCTACTTGTACCTTCCTCTAATAATATGTTTGGACGTTCTTCAAGTTTCGCCAATTTTGGGCAAATGTAAGGTGCGTTACATTTTATGGACAAAGTACACCTGTGGTTTAGACAACATAAGTCTTCGAAAGAAGTTGTCACTGGGTTCTTACTTGGCCCCTATATAAAAAGGTTTGTTCCACGTTTGACAAAGATTTTTTGTACAATGGTTCACGATTCTGTTTGATCGACAAAGATTTTTTCCCCGAAATCTATTGATCTTAACTAAAAAAATACGTCATACGCATATGTAAACCGATTTTCACGTTAGTAACGATTACCTATCGAAAATAAAAATCCTCTAAGTAAGCTTCTCATGTAGTTTTGATTATCAGTTTTGTATTCCATGTTCAAGTGTGAATTGCCAATGATTTGAATCGACTTTTGAACTTATGACAATGGTTTGTTCCTACAGTGTCCCGGATTTCTTTCTACAATATTCACTAAAATGCCATATATATTACACACATATATTTTGTGTTTGCGTGAATACAAGGCGGCAATAAATCATTTTCAACGTTTCAACATAAGCTATGAAAGGTACAAAAGCCTCACTGTGACACTTTGCAACTTTAAAATTATAATGAAATTAACTAATCTTCGGCTCGTTGTATTTTACTTATTTTTTTCTACTCGGTCAGCGGGAATTCAGATAAACCAGCACATCCACACAGTATGACCAATCGTCGCAGGGACTTCACTGACCCTGTAGGTGAGTAAAAGAATACGCAGCAAGAGGTCCTAGGCTCGATACCAAACCCCGTCATGTAGAAAACCAGTTTTGAGCTCCAATAATACGGGTTTCCACATAGGATGCGGTGACAGGTTTCACACGTGCTCACGTCCGTTTCGTTTTCTAGTAGGGCTTATCAAAACAGTGTTGGGGGATGCTTAAACTGCCTTGCTCAATGACAATACACATACACGGCTGGGGTTGGCATCGAATTCAAGACCTCGCTTCGGAGCTATGCGAGCGTACGCGCTCTCATGTTTCTTTTTTATTTTGAATATGTCAGGACATTGCTTATTTTCTACGCCTGTTTGAAAATTAAATTATAGCCGCTAGCTAAGAGTGATCGAACATGATTGACCATTCATTAACTTTTGCTAGGTTTCGAAGGAAGTACTGAAACCCGAGGGCGTAGCGCGAGGTTGTCAACATTACCCGAGTGACCTTGTAAACCTATAAATTTTGTATATAAGGACGTACTTTATTTTATATCGAAGTCACATTTTCATACGCGGAATTCGGTCATACTTCGCACGTGCTTTGTGTGGCGCCCGGTAAAAAGCATAAATAAAAGCCGTGTATTAACAACATGTTATCATGAGAATTGCCACATTAATCTACGGATTTTAATTTAATTTACTGTTACGTCCCTTTCGAAGTTATTTCAAATAATAGCCGGGCCAGTCAGTAGGTGGCACAAGCGCAAGCATAATTAAAATGATTATATGCGTATGAACATCCAATGATGCCACTTTTCTTTCTTTTTGCAGTTTTGTTTGTTTGATTTGATGCTTAACGTCCCAGTCAACAGCAGAGGTCATGTCGTGACGTTGCCTCCATTTTATGGGACTTTTACCCAAAATGAGGATGTCATGACACCCAACAAGTGCTTAAAATATAACCATCCAACGCAGCAACAAAGGCTAATGTGTATGGATGGTTTGACTTGAACCACTTTTCCTGGGAAGGCTCAAGCCAGAGCGGTTAATTAGTCGGTAATTAGATGGCCAATCATTTGTCTGGTATGTTTCTGAATTAATGTAACAATAACAATCAAACGTTTTCTCATTCATTAAAATTCACAAGGTCCCTCGGGCAGTGTTGAAACATCGGGTTTCGCCCACGAGACCTTGCGAAAATTAAGGAATTAAAAATTATGTTTGAGAAATGTAAAAATGATCTCTGGTGAGCGATCGTTGCCTTCGCTAATTGTTGGTAGACTGTTTTGCAGGTGAAACTTGAAAATGGAGCTTAGTGAAGGAGAATCTATTTTCATCAACACAAACGAATCCTTCATAGAGAAAGATATGGACACTGCAGCGATAATCGAAAAACGCACAAATTGAGATCTACGAAAGTGTTGATGAAAATCAGAATACAATAAACCAAAATAAAATTGTGCCATCAAGTCAGACAACAACTGATAAAGAACACAAAGTCCATAGTTCTGATGGATGAACATACAAGTCGTATAACCTAAGAAATCTTCATCGACATAGATAAACATTCCACAATAATAATAATAATAAAGAAAAACAAAAATGCACCTACTGCAGTCGCAATTTCGCGAGTATATATCAGATGAACCAATACGAGAGGCCGGTACACAGAAATCGCAAGCCATGTGCAAGCATTGTTAAAAGTATTCAATGTGAGGAACACGCTTAATTTTTACACACAAAAATGTTTTGATTATTTCAGTCATGCTGGGACGGAGCTACTGCTTCCTGGGTTTTAACCAGTACTCTGGGGAGTTCATTTGTCTTGCTCAAGGACACAACACGGTGTCGCCAGTGGGAATCGAACACAGGACCACTCAATTTGGAGGCAGATGCCCTACCGCTACGCCACTGCACTCACCAATCACACAAAAAGATTAGTACATAGGAATAAGAAGAGATGCTCATGCATGATGTGCAATAACCATTTAATGACATTACGAAAACTTGCCCATGCAATAAACAGATATTTTTTGAGCTTTAAAAATTGAAAATTTTCAGCTGAAAAAAGAATTGATATTTTTTCTTATTTTTGCTCAAAACATAGATTGTGGGTACACGTTAGAACCGCCTCGGCCAGGCGGTTCTAACGAGTACCCACAATCTATGTTTTGAAGCAAAAAAAAAAAAAAAAAGAAAAATAGGTATACCCCTGTATACCCCAGTTTTACAATATAAAAATGGGGTTTAAGGGGTATTGATTGCACGGACATGTTTTCCTGATGATAAGGCCCATTATCAGAATCATATTAACAAACACACGGATAACGGAGCCTATTAATGTAGGGAGTGTTAAAAATCTTGTATCTACAGATCAAATTTGAAGCGACTTAAAAAGTATTGTCATGGAGATGTTGACGAGGACAGATAATGTGAAGCTACACAGTATCGTTTGCCTTTGTAATGATTGTTACATTGTTTGTTTATGTTAGCCATACCACACACGTACCGCTTTCCACTGAAAAACGTAATCAAATTGAATAAACACAAAGGTAAAAGTAGGCAATGATCGTAAAACGGTGCAATCAGAAAGAAAAAAAAAAAAAAAAAGAAATTCCCACTCCAAAAACAGAGGTGGGAAGAACTAAATTGATAATTAGGTGCTTATACTTGGAAAACATATCGTAAGCCGAGTGAGCAGCTATTTCCAAATAGGCGGCCACTCAGTTACCCGAACTTAGACAAAAATATGGAAACGTACATAAGGTTCAAACAGCACAAAAACTCGACAACAAAAGATACAATAAATGGAACCACATCAGAAGCTTCGCCTTGGATCAATAATATAAAATTACTGGGGGAGGGGGGGGGGGGGGCTTAAACAGGTTTTAAATGCGCCAAACCTCGCCCTCATCTTCTGCAGTGGTTCACAACATTAAGTTAGTTGTTCGGTCCTCCAAAAACCGAGATTTGAAAAACTAAATTCTCACCCTTTTTTTCTGCAGTGGTTCGCAACATTAAGTTAGTTGTTCGGTCCTCCAAAAACCGAGATTTGAAAAAATAAATTGGTATCCAGGTACAAGCTAGTATCACATTGGCATGCGAATTTGTCGCGACTGTGTTGCGAATTTAGTAGCGGAACTTTTGCACGACCTTCGTGTTAGTAGTGTGAGAATTTCTCGACAGAGACCAGTAAATGTAACGTTGCCTGTGATTGGCCCGAAGTGTGGGCAGATCTACCGCGTCAAATTTAAGATGTAACGCTACCTACCATTGGTCATAAATGCGTATCTATAAAATGTCTTTTGTCACATGATAGTATAGTCGTTCTTGAATATTTTGCTATATATTTCTATTTAATCGGCTGCTGTTTTGCCATGCTATGGCCAAATTGCGGATGTAGTTATTTTTGAATAATTATTTTTTCATTGTTGAGCGATTTTGGGGTGTCCCTAAAAAGCGAAAAGTACCGTCCTTGAATGCTAGCTAACCCCCTTTTTTGCTGCACTTGTACACGGCCTGGTGCGATCTCTCGTCTGCTGAATGTGTCGGGGTCCACTATAAGCTGTGAAGCCTAAGAATGAGTCTTGTTTAGGGGGCAAATTACAATGGGAGTCTATGGGAACGATAATTAGAGGTCTCTGCCCTAAAGAGAATATCACCTTCAGGCGTGCTTCCTGTTTCGACACTGAAATGAAACTGTGTTTTCAGGAACCAATACCCCCTTTGTATCTCTTCATGATTTTACATCTGAAGCCCAAGGCGGAACAGACAGAAACTGGCCATCCTCGAATTTTAAAATAGAAAAATTCACATAAAAATGCACATACAAACAGATCAATAAACAGACAACATAAAGATTTTTCACAACAGAACAGCACTGGAACTGTTATTTAAGAAATGACTTGGGTGCTTTAACGAAATTTACTGGACCAAACCTCACCCATTGCATCAGTAGTGGTTCCAAACACCTCTGGGAAGTCAACAAGGTGCAGTTATGACGCCTATGATGTATAATGTAATCATTAATGATTTTCAAGAGTTTCACGTTCTCTGGTGTAATAAGGTTAAACTCACCATGATAGTGCATCATAATGTTAAAATGAAAAGAACAATATACAAAACAGACAAATTGAAGGTCAAGGTCACAGCTTTTACCCGTTATTTTGTGAAGAATAGGTAATTTTGGTGCAAAAATCCAATTTTAAGTGTAGAATTGTGACTATCATAAAGGTCAAGGGTCAAAGGTCAAGGTCACTGAATTGCCTTATCTAACCTTTCCTGTCATAGTCCTTAACAAAACGATACCAGAATTGGTGAAGCGCCAATGCTTTGAATTAATTCAGTGGCTGTATCTTTACCGTCTAGAGAGGCAAATTTGTCTTATTTTGGACTTATTGAAGTAGGGGGTCGGTTGACTTTTTGAATAGCTCCAAGACTATGATACGTTGAACCAAGCATCAAACAGCATCGTTGCTATTGTAAGAGCTCCCTTCACTGTATAATTGCAATATCTCGTCAAAATAATAAAATGAGTATTGTTTTGGGGCAAATTACAATGGGAGTCTATGGGAACGATTATTAGAGGTCTCTGCCCTTCTAGCTTTGCAAACTAGTAGAAAAAAAACCTTCAAACATGTTAAAACTAAACATTGTATGCAAAGGCCTAGGATGTTTAAGGCCTCAGATTTTGCTAAAAACAAAATTTTGGAATTTATGTGAGAAAACTATTCCTAAAACAGCCATATGTCTCCTCTTTTAAAAACCTGAAAAAGTACTTCATTTATCCTACAAGTGTTGCCATGGCAACGCGCAGAAGAATCATAGATAGAGCACATTTTGCACTTTTTGGTATATTTTTGGCCATTGCTGAACACATTCTGTAATGTTTAAGTGCCAGCCCACGCGACGAATAAAATGATACTTTGCATACAATATCTCTGAATTATACTTAATAATTGTTTCGTAATATGAAAGTATTCGTCGCGGGGCCGGTAGTTGAAGATGATGTTAAATGGTAAAAAATAGACCACAAATTGCAAAACGTGGTATTTCTATGCTTTTCGAAGTGTTGCCATTGCAACATGTGTAATTTGAATGTGATAGTTGTGCTTTAATTTATAAGCAGTGACCTTTACCTGCTATTTGCAATTTTTCCTCAAAATTCCAACATTCAATTTTTTACTAACGCATGAGGCCCAAATCAGGCCTTAAATCTCTTAGGCCTTTATTCTCCAAAGTAATTGCGAACCCTTCGCCAGATGGTCGCGCGACTATTGTATGACGTTCGTGTAAGTGTCGCAAACCTGTCGCCGTGAAATTGTGGCGAATTTACCATGCAACGATTTGGTTACACTCGCACGAATGTCATACAAATCGCGCGACAGTATTGAGAAAACATGCAAACAACTTGCGACTATCTGCTGAGAAAAAAATAAGAGCTGTCGCAGGACAGCGCGCTCGACTGCTTCTGACATTTGTCAAACTTGACCTGTAACCCAAAGCATTATGCTCATACAGCTTTTTGCCTTGATGCTATAAGGCGAATCACTGAACCATGACAGCTAACTATACTTACACAAGGTTTAAAGGTCTCACTCATATCGTGAAAGAAGTACTGAGTGCCGAGATACAAGGCAAAATCACTGAGCCGTGAAGTAAGGCCACGCTGATCTGTAAGCACTTTAGAGTTAAAGGTCTAGTCATACTAACTCATGTGAAAGAAATACGATAATATACCCATTGAGTGTTGAAATATAAGGCAAAATCACTGAACCATGAAATAAGGCCATAATGACCTTTAAGTACGTTTAGGTTAAAGGTCGCGTCGGACCTTAAACTTATTTGTAATCTCAGAAAAGTATGAAAAAATACCAACTGAGTGTTGAGATATAAAGCAAAATCACTGAACTACAAAATTAGGTCATAGTGACCTAGGAATACTTTAGGGTCAAAGGTCATGTCATACGCAAATATAACGTGAAAAAAATATGTTCACATACCAACTGAGTGCCGAGATATAAGGCAAAATCACCGAACCGTGAAATTAGGTCACAGCGACCTATAAGTATTTTGAGGTTAAAGGTCTGGTCACACTCATTTATAATCTGAAAGATGTATGAAAATATACCAACTGAGTGTCAAGATGTAAGGCAAAATCACTGAACCATGAAATTAGGTCACAGTGACCTAGGCCTACTTTAGGGTCAAAGGTTTTGTCATACTCAAACATACTGTGAAAGAAACATGTTCATATACCAACTGAGTGCCGAGCTACTAGGCAAAATCACTGAACCGTGAATGTAGGTCACAATGACCTAGGACTACTTTAGGGTCAACTGTCTTGTCATACGCAAACATAGTGTGAAAGAAGTATGTTCACAAAACGATTGAGTCCTGAGATATAAGGCACCCCCGAACCATTAAATTAAGTCACAGTGACCTATAGGTATATAGGGGTCAAAGGTCTGGTCATACTGTCATAATCTGAAAAAACGTATGAAAATATACTAATTCTGTGTCAAGATATAAGGCAAAATCACTGAACTGTGAAATTAGGTCACAGTGAACTATAAGTATATTGGGGTCAAAGGACTTGTCATACTAACTCATAATCTGAAAGTACGAAAATATACTAAGTGAGTGTCACGATATTAGGCAAAATCATTGGACCATGGAAAGTTGGTCAACACAGCCTATTTCGAAATGAAAAGAAAAATGTCAGGGAGTTCTAGATTTTGACCTCTGCCCCCCCCCCCACCCCTGACTCCGACCCAGAGGTCCGATGTCATGGAACCTACAGTGTATGAATACTTTATGATAAGTTGTTGTGAAGATATGGACTCTTTGTAAAAGTTACACAGCAGTACATCCATTTTCACAATGTTCTAGTTGTTAACCTCTAGCCCCAATTCCCATGCATGGACCCAGGAATCCAATGTGATGAACAACTCAACCTCACGGGGTACCTATGGTCCAAGTATGAAAGCCCTCTGATAAAAGGTTTTCAAGATAAAGACTTCTAGAATACTATACCATAGAAAAGCCATTATTAATGGTGTTCTAGATTTAAACCTCTAGCCCCACCCCCTGGCATGGACCCAAGGATCGCGATGCCATGGAATGAAAGCCGACCCTACAGGGTGTCAATGGCTCAAGTGACCCAAATATCAATACTTTCTGATGCGCGGCTGTCAAGATATTGACTTCTTGAAAACTATACCACAGAAAAAGCCGTTTTTGAAGGTGTTCTAGATTTTAACCTCCAGCCCCACCCCTAGCATGGACCCAAAGATCTGATGCCATGGAATGAAAGCCAACCCTACAGGGTGTCAATGACCCAAGTATCAATACTTTCTGATGAGCGGCTGTCAAGATATAGACTTGTAGAAAACTATATCACAGAAAAAGCCATTTTTGAAGGTGTTCTACAGGGGCCAGGTGCCATGGAATGAAAGTTAAGCCCACAGGATATCTATGGTCCATGTATGAATGTGTTCTCATGAGTAGTTGTCAAGATATGGACTCGTAGAAAATTTTGAGGCAAGTGTGACGCGCAACGGTAACGGGAACGTGAACGATCGAGGTGACTGCAATAGCTCTATGCTTTTCGTTCAGTCGAGCTTAAAAAAGTACAAGTAGGCAAAGATCAGGAAAAGGCGCAATCAGAAAAAGACTCCCACTCCAAAAACCAAGGTGGGGAAAAAACCAAACTAACAATCAGGTACTTATACCATGAAAACATTTCGTAAGCCGAATGAGCAGCTATTTTCCCAATAGGTGGCCACTCATTTACCTTAACTTAACTAACCAGAGGACCAATGGTCCTGTAAACGCTCACCTGAGATCAGCTGCATATACCAATAAACATGTTTGAATATTATGGTATTTAACTCCAGTGCAGGGGCAGATAAGCCCTTGGGCCATTTTCTTTTTTCAGAATCTTCAATATTCTGTCCATTTGCCAATTTCCTGTTGGCTTTTTCCTTCAAATGACATTTTAACAGTTTTCCCAATTCAGATGCACAGGCAACCCATGTTGACATTGCCATAATCTTGGTCAAGGTCATCACAGGGTCATGATTTATATATACATTGGAGTACTTTAGCCATCGATGCCTCACGCCAAGTTTCCTTGAAATCAGTCTATTGGTTTCAGAGAAGATGATTTTGATGGGTTTTTACCATATATGGGCATGGCGGCCATCTTGGTCATGTGACCTAAATTATTTATATACACATTGATAACCCCATTCTATAGATGCTTCACTTAAAATTTGGCTTTGTTTGGCCAAGCGGTTTCAGAGGAGAAGACGTTTGAATATTATGGAAATATACATGTATATTGCCCCGGGGTGGGGGCACATGAGCCCCTGGGGTCCAATTTTTTTCAGAATCATTAATATCCAGTCCTACTGCCCATTTCCTGCAAGACTTTTACTTTAAATGACATTTTAAAAGTTTTCCCCATTCAAATGCATTGGTGACCTATGTTGACCTTCCCGTAAAATAGGTCAAGGTCATCACAGGGTCATGATTTATATATACATTGTAGTGCTTGAGCCATCAATGCTTCGTGCCAAGTTTCGTTGAAATCGGTCAACCGGTTCTGGAGAAGAAGATTTTTGAACGGTTTTTACCATATATGGGCATGGTGGCCATCTTGGTCATGTTACCTGGATTATTTATATACACATTGGTTCCCCCTTCCCATAAATGCTTCATGTAAAATTTGGCTTTGATTGGCCAAGTGGTTTCAGAGAAGAAGATGTTTGAATATTATGATAATATACATGTATATTGCCCCGGGGTGGGGGCGGATGAGCCGCTGGTGCCCAATTTTTTTCAGAATCATTAATATTCAGTCCTACTGCTCATTTTCTGCAAGATTTTTCCTTTAAATGACAATTTAACAATTTTTCCCATTCAAATGCAAAGGCGACCTATGTTGACCTTGCCGTAAAATAGGTCAAGGTCACCGCAAGGTCATGATTTATATACACACTGTAGTACTTGAGTCATCGATGCTTCATGCCAAGTTTGGTTGAAATCGGTCTAGTGGTTCCGGAGAAGAAGATTTTTGAAGGGTTTTTACCATATATGGGCATGGCGGCCATCTTGGTCATGTGACCTGGATTATTTATATACACATTGGTTCCCCCTTCCCATAGATGCTTCATGTAAAATTTGGCTTTGATTGGCCAAGCTGTTTCAGAGAAGAAGATCTTTGAAAATGGTGGACGACGGACGGACGACGGACGGACGGACGACGGAGCATGGGTATACTATAAGCTCACCTTGTGAGCCTGACAGCTCAGGTGAGCTAAAAATATGCAAACATACATAAGGCATCAACAGCACAAAAATATTTTAAACACCAAGACATAAAACAAAAAGAACCACCACAGAAGTATCGACTTGGAACGATCAGTAACACAAAGTTACTGGCGGGTTTAAATCGATTTTACACGGCCGTAACCTCACCCTCAGCTTCTGCAGTGGTTCATAACTATGCGACTAGCCGAGAAAACTATGCGACTAGCCGAGAAAAAAAAAACTAAGCGACATTTGTACGAGTGTCACGAGACACTCTCATGAATGTCTCACGACTGTTGTTCTTGTGAAAATAAAACTGAGTTACATTCGCTAGAAGGTCGTGGGCCACTCTCACGAAAATGTCTCGCGACTGTCTCATGATTGTCTCGCTTGGGTATATCTCATATCCAACCAAGCAAGCCACCAAGGCTTAAACGTATGGATGGTCCGAATTGAACAACTTTTCCTGGGAGTGGTTAACCAGTAATCAGATGGACAGTCAGTAGCGTATAAGCTTTGCCTGGAAGCACAAGCAGCCCATCTATTCCTGTAGGCCTCAATGGGCGATGAGCCATATTAACACCCGACCACCCATATTAGAGATTTTGAAAGGGAAATTGATAATTGTATGTTAAACATACCACTTGCGCATTCTTGATGCTCATAGTATGCTTCTGTTCTGCTCTTTGAAAGGGAAATTGATAATTGTATGTTAAACATACTTCTTGCGTATTCTTGATGCTCATAGTATGCTTCTGTTCTGCTCTTGGTTATGTTCATTACTATCGACTTTACAGCTGTACTGTGTCATGAGCTAGTAAGGTACAAAAATAGAAATACTTCTTACAGACAAAAAGCCTTACTTCCAACTTCTATGATATTGTGGATCACGGCAGTATTATATTTCCCATTAACCGCATCAGAAAGCGTTGCATTTGCAAATAAGCAGATATGCACTGTGCGCAATGGTATAGTCTATTCAGAGGTGCATGGTGATAAGGCTATACCATTTTTCACACGAACAGGTAATTAACGGTAAACAAAATTAATGTTATCAGTGCCGATGCACATTGGAGAAACCTGAACATTGAAATAAACAGTAATGGTAATACTTAAATCTTGGTGGTGAATACGTCATTCTTATAAACCCTACAACGCGTACGAGTCGATTTTTTATAACGGTTTCCATCAATCTCCAAAAGATTTGTACATATATATATCATCACTTTCACGTAAACGTTGACTTCATTTTACCCTCCATCAGGTTATTATGAACCAGGCTTGGGTAGCATTAGTTAGCAAAGTAATGCATTGTCATTAGCTTTAAAACTGATTTGGAGCATTGTCATTAGAATTTGCATTAGTTAGTTGATAAGAACAATGCATTGGCATTATATGACAAAACCAGAGGACCAATGGTCCTGTAAACGCTCACTTGAGATCTGTTGTATATACCAATAAACATGTTTGAATATTATGGAAAATAGACCCAGTAAAGGAGCAGATAAAGCCCTGGGGCCATTTTCGTTTCATAATAATCAATATCCTGTCCATTTTCCAATTTCCTGCAAGTCTTTCCCTTCAACTGACATTTAACAGTTTTACCCATTCAAGGCATAGGCGACCTATGTTGACCTTGTCGTAAAATAGGTCAAGGTCACCACAGGTCATGATTTATATACACATTGTAGTACTTTAGCCATTGATGCTCCATGCTAAGTTTCTTTGAAATTGGTCCACTGGTTCCGGAGAAGATTTTTGAAGGGTTTTTACCATATATGGGCAAGGCAGCCATCTTGGTCATGTGACCTAGATTATTTATATATACATTGGTTACCCCATCCTATAGATGTTTCACATAAAATTTGGCTTTGATTGGCCAAGTGGTTTCAGAAGGGAAGATGTTTGAATATTATGGAAATATACTAAACTGCCCCGGGCCGGGACATATGAGCTCCTGGGGACCAATTTTTTTTCAGAATCATTAATATTCAGTCCTACTGCGCATTTCCTGCAACTTGAAGACTTTCACTTTAAATGACATTTTAAAAGTTTTCCCAATTCAAATGCATTGGCGACCTATGTTGACCTTGCCGTAAAATAGGTCAAGGTCATCGCAGGGTCATGATTTATATACGAGGGAAAATCCAAAATAACGTGAATTTTTGCTGTATCTTCAATATACGTGGATAAATTTTAGAAAAATGTATATTGCGATAAATCAGAACATTCTTAGAACAAGATAAGATAAAACAATCACACATTTTATAAGTATCTGAAACACGCCGCGCCATTTTAAAACCATGGTGACGCATAGGCGGCGCACGCGAAGTTTCGGTCCTTTCTTGTGTCACACATGTCTCGGCAGAATGTAAAATAGGCCTGCGAATCGCGCCAAACTTAGTCCAGTAAAAGCTTGGTGTTTAGATAATGCTCTGTGTAAGTTTCAACAAATTCGAGTAGTGCGTTTTTGAAATATTAATATCATTTGTGCCCTTTTTCGGTGCTTTTAACGTTAAAAACGTCGTCGCCAGATACAGCTAAAATATATGTTATTACTTAACTTGCCGCGATTTTTGATAGCGCAAACACAAGAACCGAAAATAACTAAATGTAGACATAACGGGAATATTCAATGAATGAATCAGTTGTGTAAAAATATCCCCATTGTGATTCTGACGATAAAATAGCATAACAAAGATAGAAAAAAAGAAACAAAAATAACGCGCGTCAGTGGTGACGTAAATGCGTAATGCGCTGACCGCATGTAGACGGCTGGTGATATGGCCATTTTGAAGCAATTTAAAGTAAGAATTTTTTTCGAGTTTGGATTCTGACGGGGAATTTGTGAAGTACAAAGCACAATAAGCAAAAATACTTTTATCTATCATGGTACATGTTGAATAGATGGCAGTAAGCGCGTAGAATGTGTTAATTTCAAAATGAATAAAAACGTTACGAAAACAAAGATGGCGTGCGCCGGGTAGACCTTGGTGACCTATTTGTTGTGACTGTAGATTTTTAACGGGTCGTTATTTTTGCCTGATATTTTGCCACGATATTCTAGACATATTCCGATTTATGTTCATGTTATTTTATAAGCATTTGAATGAGTTTTATACAGCAAAAGTCTACGTTATTTTGGATCATCCCCCGTATACATTGTAGAACTTGAATCATCGATACTTCATGCCAAGTTTCGTTGAAATCAGTCCACCAGTTCCGGAGAACATTTCTGAAGTGTTTTTACCATATATGGGCATGGCGGCCATTTTGATCATGTGACCTGAATTAATTTATACATTTATTGATTTCCCATTCCTATAGATGCTTCATATAAAATTTGGATTTGGTTGGCCAAACAGTTTCAGAGAAGAAGATGTTTGAATATTATGGTAATATACATGTATATTGCCCCGGGGTGGGGGCATATGAGCCCCTGGGGTCAAATTTTTTTCAGTATCATTAATATTCAGTCCTGTTGCTCATTTCCTTCACGTTTTTCCAATTAAATGACATTATAACAGTTTTCCCCCATTCAAATGCATAGGCGACCTATGCATATGCATATGTTGACCTTGCCGTAAAATAGGTCAAGGTCATCACAGGGTCTGTATTTATATACACATTGTAGTACTTGAGTCATCAATGGTTCATGCCAAGTTTCATTGAAATCAGTCCACCAATTCAGGAGAAGATTTTTGAAGGGTTTTTACCATATATGGACATGGCGGCCATCTTGGTCATGTGACCTGGATTATTTATATACACATTGGTTCCCCTTCCTATAGATGCTTCATATTAGATTTGGCTTTGATTGGCCAAGTGGTTTCAGAGGAGAAGATCTTTAAAATCGTGGACGGACGACGACCACGACGGACGGACGCCGGAGCATGGCCATCCTATAAGCTCACCTTGTGAGCCTTCGGCTCAGGTGAGCTATGAGCTAAAAACTATGGAAAGAACTTATTATTATCATCACATTCGTAACAATTCATCACTGTCAGACAAAATAAACATTCATAAGTACTTTTCTTTTAAACAAAGAGAGACTAACAAAATATCACTAATAACTAATGCACCAGTCATTTGTAATCACTGCCCCCACAAATACACAGAAGGGCGGGGATTATGACTTTTACCTGCTATAAGCCCCATCCCCAGGGGACAAACTGTAGGTCAAAACTTTGCCCTGCCCTCGCAATAAAAATCTCCCTTGTGTAAGGATCCTAATGTTAAAATCCTGTCATTTCCCCTGCACTGCTGGGACAATCAAAACATAACTGACTAGGACAATTATTGCCGGCTATCCCCCACCCTTCCTCGTAGATGGGAGGACAGTGGTTACAAATGATTGGTGCCTAATATTTCACCTCTAACATGCATCACATATACATGTACCAGATAATCAGTTATCCTGTGCTTTTTGAGATATTTTTAACACTCATTCTAAAATAAGCAGCGCACCCCTTGTCTCGGGGTGTTAAATAAAAATTGGAGTGACATTGTTCAATATATCACCAAGGTTGGCTGTATTTTCAAAACTTGGTACTATCTCTATTTAGACCGAATAAAGTATGATACCCAATTATGATTTTTAAGATTCCTGGTAGTAGTGGATAATGCATGACCCCACCAAAAACGGCATGTCACAAACCGTATATGCAAAAATTCAAAAGGCGACAGAACGAACAAAATCTATTTTTACACGAAATAACATCGCTTGATTTACTTAATTTGACATTATCTTTTGGTAAAATAAATGGTAATTCTGTATCTTGTAAACAAACAAAATTATCAAACGTCAAAATTCGAAAAAAAAAAAAAAAAAAAAAAAAAAAAAACATGTCACAGAGGTTCTGTAATTTACCTGATGCTATAGAAGATTGTCCGAATCTTTATAGTGGTTTCTCTTGTTGTAACAACTTAATATTTGAATATGTCCTTTATATGGATAATATATATCCATATATGGATTTTTCATTTTGCTTTACTGTTTTGGTCAAATAAATCTAATCCCCCTGCTTAACCATTGTGCCCCCAAAATGCCAATATGACATATTATATAGGTGAGATTGTGCTTTGAATCAGCGTCAATAAATGTTTTAATGTTCACTATGTACTTTTCAGTAGTTACGTTTACAGAATTTGATGTTGTTTCAAGTAGTGTCACGTAAATTACGCATTTGTCACGTAAAATACAAAGGTAGTTTAAGTATGTTTATCGATTATAGTTGGAAATAGTAGTCTAAAAGGATCACACCTCCTTCAATCAAAGACATAGCAATACTACATTTGTTATTCGCATTTGTCCATTCCAAAATACTGACCAACAGTAAAATATCAGCCCTGAGATCAATATACATTTTTATCAATATAAAACAGTTTTGTTCTACTAAATGATTACGTGGTTAATTAATCGAAAGATTTACTTCTTGTGCAGACTGGTTCAAATTCCATGCTTCATTTTAAGTTAGCAAAAACGCAAACATTTCTAAGTTTCAAAATAATGTAGGTGACTTTAATATTACCGTCAAGTAAATCACAGAATTCCGTCACGTCCATTACATTTCTATAGAATGTTGTGCAAAATGTAAAACAATGTTCAAAAATGAAATAGGATCACACTAGATTGTATGTTAGGAGTAAACGTATCCAGATAAAGTCTTTCAGATAATATTTAATGTCATTGTGTGTCTCTATTGCAAAAATAGTTTATGTTGCGGTTTGCAAGTAATTTACGTGACGCTGAATAAAATAAGATCTGTCATATAACAAGATGTATTTAGAAAAGTAATAATAAGCTCTGCCAGTCATGTAGGTTAAATGTTATTATCATTACATGTTTTGGTATAATTCTGATGTACAGGTCAGATGTTATTATAGTTGCAAGTTAACAACACTGAAAATTCTGAATTAAGAAGCCTGCATCATGCACATATTATCTAACATTTTTCGAAAGTTATGAGAGGACGTTTATTGCTTGATTTAATCTATTAAATATTGTTCGTTATTTGAGAAACTGAAGTCTGCTAGTTAGAGATATACACCGAGTCTGTGTTATGGTTACATTTCGTTCATATGTAGTGCGTCACGTTAATTACCAGACTGGAATATACCCATCAAGTTCAAAATGCTGTAGAAATTGCATGAATATCGAGAGCGTGGTGAAACTTTACAGAATGAAGCCTGAATGATCCAAAATAGTGATGGTATGCCAAAAAATGTTCATTCTAAAAGTTTATTTTTCTTCATTTTTTTCTCCAGGATTTGCACCTTATTTTAAAATGAGTGAATGAACAATTTTAACACATTGTTTAAAGTCTATATTGCACTAACCCAGATTTTGGCAATGATTTATTCCAATTTTCGATGCTATATCTTGGGAGATGAGGAAGAAATGGTATTACTTGTAGTCAATTACATTAATCCATTTTTTCATTGAGATTTTTCAAAAAGCATGTTGTGATCCCTCTGTCAGTGGAGGTTGGATCCTTTATTTATGCATTTTTTGTAAAATCTTTTAAAATATAAATCCTTTGTATTACTGTTATCCAAAAAATACCATAAGAGCCATCTTAAGAGAAAAACGGATTCTGCCTATGCCAAAACAAAGATGTAGATCAGCTGTGCAGTAACTGAACAGCACCTTTGTTTTCTCCACTCGGACAGTACAATGCCTCTTCTACTTATACAAAAATTTCAAGATCCCAGCCTTTTATCCGAGACTGTACAGGCCAGTTTATGTTGGACATGATCGTAAACCCCCCGAAGTCCAGTTTTCTCCCGTCGCGGCTCATAAAGTACCCTCCAAAGCTTCACACAAAATGCTTAATCCAGTAGAACTAGGAAAGTGAAGCTTTTATCATTCCCATGTGCACGAAAATTTACCACGTTCAAACTGTTTTAACAAATAACACCTCTGCATTTCAAGAAAGTAATCCTTGAGATATCTTTCAGGAAACATTTTCCAAGAAAAACAATGGTGCAATAAACTGACATTTGAAATTTTCATACAGAAACGCATTTCACTTGGCGAACTATTGTTCTAGTCTAGATAGTTCATACTTCGCAACAGGAAAACATGTCCAAGACAGTCGCGTCTAAGAAGCAGAATTGCTTAGCTAAGTAGAAATGCCTAGCTTGACGTCTATCTCCAAGTAAGTATAAAGAAAAGAATACCCCCTTGAACCCCAATTTTATGCAATAAAAACTGGTGTACACCAGGGTCTACATATTTTTTTAAATTCGTTTATGATCCAAAACATAGATCGTGCGAGGCGGTTCTAGCGTGTACCAACAATCTATGGTTTGAGCAAAAATATCAAAATTTTTCTACAGAAAATTTTCAATTTTAACAACTTAAGAAAAATCTATATACAAGGTACAAGTAGGCAAAGATCAGGAAAAGGCGCAATCAGGAAAAGATTCCCACTCCAAAAACCGAGGTGGGAAAAAACCAAACTAACAATCAGGTACTTATACCATGAAACAATCGTAAGCCGAATGGGCAGCTATTTTCCCAATAGGTTGCCACTCAGTTACCTTAACTTAACTAAAACTATGAAAACATACATAAGGCGCCAACAGCACAAAAAATTTTAAACACCAAGACATAAAACAAAAAGAACCACCACAGAAGTATCGACTTGGAACGATCAGTAACACAAAGTTACTGGCGGGCTTAAACCGGTTTTACATGGCCATAACAAGCAGTTTCTTTTATCCGCGACGTTTCCAAGAAAAACAAATGTTCAATAAACTGACATTTGAAATTTTCATACAGAAACGCATTTCATTTGGCGAACTATTGTTTTAGTCTAGATAGTTCATACTTTGCAACAGGAAAACATGTCCAAGAAAAGAATACCCCCTTGAACCCCATTTTATGTATTAAAACTGGGGTGCACCATGGTATACATATTTTTTTTAATTCATTTATGATCCAAAACATAGATTGCGGGTACTCGTTAGAACCGCCTCAGCGAGGCGGTTCTAGCGTGTACCAACAATCTATGGTTTGAGCAAAAATATCAAAATTTTTCAACAGAAAATTTTCAATTTTAACAACTAAAGAAAAATCTATATATTGCATGGGCGTGTTTCCGTAATTGCATTCCACACTGAGAAATTTTTGCCAGTGGAATAATTTGACTTTATGTCGGATTAAAAAGATACCATCATTTTCCTCCAATTTATCCATCAATTAATTAAAGATTACACCATACAATCCTCTGGAGATGCATATCCAGTCAATCATTTCTATCAGGCAATGCTTCAAATTACTCAGGAAATACTATCAAACACCATTGAAATCTATCCTTATTTCGTAACCACACGGCACTGATTCATGAACACATCACTTCTATGGATGACACTAAGTCAACACAATCAATATTACTGCTTGAATATCCTCAAAATATCCTTGTTAGCCATTTTTTGTATTTCTGAACCACTCCGTACTGATTCATGAACACGTCTCTTCTTTGGACGATACATACCAAGCCATCAAAATCAAAATTACTCCTGAAACTTAATCAAAACAATCTTGTTATCCTTTTTTTGTATTTCCAAACTTTGCAGCACTAATTCACATGTATACATTTTTCTCCTATGGACGATACTAAGACATCACAATTAATATTACTCCTGAATATCCTCAACATACCCTTCTTATCAATTCCTTTGTATTTCCAAACTTTGCAGCACTAACTCACATAATTACATTTCTCCTATGGACGATACTAAGACATCACAATATTACTCCTGAAATATCCTCATAATACCCTTGTTATACTTTCTTTTGTATCATCAAACTCGCATGAACACATCTGAGCCGCATAGTGAGAAAACAGGAATTTTGCCTTTGCGAAATCAAAGACGCACATCAGCTTCACAGTAACTGCGAAGCTGATCAGCGCCTTTGTTTTCACTATACAGATAGTACAACCCCTCTTCTTCTCAAATCCAAATTTCAGCCTTCTATCCATCTACTGTAGCTGCACAGGCCGATTTATGTCGGACCTACTCGGAATCCCCGAAGACCAGTTTTCTCGTGTCGTGGCTCATTTCATCAATGGACGACATTAACACCTCAGCCCCTCTCTGGCCACATGTGAGACAAGCCATGTTCTGCTTGCGGGTGTGTCAGGTGGTTTTTCTCGGGGTTCTCCCGTTTTCGCCCCACCTACTGATTGGCCCGTCTCATATGAGTTGAAATAATCTTGAAAGGGACGTAAAACTGAAATAAAAATAATTAACACCTCAGAATTGGACAGCAGCACTATATATCACATTTTGTCTTTTCGTTTTACATTTGGGTCCACTAGAATACGGCGACCGCTCGTTATTACCCTAGGAACGTGTATTTCTCGTCTTTGCGGAGTTGGAGTTTTACTCACACGAACTGTCTCAAACACAGGCTGTAATATAACAAAAACACATTGATGATAATGTATTGAATAAGCAGAAATAAGCAGATTAATCCATTTTGACAGATGAATTTGACCCACCATTGTCAATTGGGTGTGTCCACTGTCAATTCTAGGTAGATCAGGAGTGATTTTGATTATATGACTTCATTTTTCGATGGAATTCCTTTAAGCAAACAGCATAGTCCCAGATGGGATGCCGCATCTTGCGGTGTCACATCTGGGGCTATACTCTTTAACATGGCCCCACAAAAAGTATGCCAGGCTTATATGTGTTAATACAATTAGACATAAATAATAATTATTCTAATTTGAACATCTTTTGTACATCTGCACAAAGTCTACAAGTATTATTATCAAAATTATTGGTGAGATCTTGAATTCGCGAGGGAGTACTCCTGCAGTCTATAAAACTTATAGTAAGACTTTACTAGCAAGAACTTAATTTTCGCCAGGCCTAAGAATTCGTGAAAATTAAGTTCTCGTGAACATTTCTGAATTTACAGTAAATGACATTAGTCTATGCTATAAGCAACAACCTTGAACCCTTTCAAAGAATCACTTATAAAATTTTTAACCTAATTTATGATAAAACTAAGCAAAATTACAAATTCAATGTCTAGAGGTCAAAGGTTTAGTTCACCTCATCATCATTATTACCCCCCCCCCCCGTAACGGAAATACTGTGAGTTGGTGATGCTCCACACTCGGACGAGTACGAAGACGAACTATCTGTACTGATCTTTCGTAGACTGAGGGCATCGCCGCGTGGTCCCAACATCAAACTTTGGATATGCTCACATACTCGCTTAAAACGCCTTGCCGGCCCTGTAAAAGCATAATTTGTGTATAAGGTAAAAAAAAAATTAAAACTGAGATCCTTTAAGATCAGTGAACACATTAATGAGAAAGGTGATGGGCCATACCGCGGTTTCGACTATTGAAGTCTCGTCAGTGACCCTTTAGCAACATGGAGCCAAAGAGAATTACTGAAATTTTGCAACTTTCAACAGGGTAGTCGATACAAAGACTAGTGTTATCTAAATGGGGCCAAATATATTAAACATTGGCTAGAAAATGAATCTTAACCGATAAAAAAATTCTGAGTTCTCACAATATCTTCGCTGATCTCAAAGGACCGAAAAGAAAATATAACCTGCGAGTATATAACTTTACTATTATAAATAAAATTTTCAGCAAATGTGGTAAATACCTAATATGCTAGAAGTGAGCAGAAAGACTTTGATGCATTAACCAAGTAAACAGTATTAAACGTGAAAAAACTTAAAATAGCAGACACAGAGTAGATAAATCTAAACTGTCTCTTTTGGAAAAAAATAGTTTATGAGTTATCTGAATTGCTTAGATAAGAATGTAGTCGGGCCATCAGCCTGTCCATCAAAATAGCCATTTGCTAAAAGTAAAATAATATTAGTAATATAAACTATCAAAAGATCAAGGGAGATCACTGACATGAGATCTGAGTAAATGTAAGACAATACATATTTATCTTCCTTGCAGTTGTGGACCCATGTGCTGGAGTTATGTCCACTTGAAACCTCACGTTTCTCGTGAACATGGACGAACTACCTCCCCGCCGGTACTCGGCTGTGAACGTGGTCGGAGAAACAACACTGTGACATAGATCTGGAGTCTGAAAATGAAAATTGAGAGGTTTATTATGATATATTTAGAGAAAGAAATGTGGTTGACCGTTACTTCACTAAGTACTTACATATTTCTTTGTGTTTACCAAATTGATTACTTCAAAAGTTAGTCTTATTTCACTAACAACTTGACCTTATTTCACTAAGTACTTGACCTTATATCACAGAGAAAAACTTGCCTTTAGTTCTCTGACAATAACTTGTATTTATATCACTGAGAATAAATTGTCTTTATTTCACTGAGAATAACTTGTCTTTATTTCACTGAGAGGAACTTGCTTTTATTTCACCCAGAATAGCTGTTTACAAGTGGGCAGTGCATGTAGGAATGCTTACTGTAAGAGGTCAGCCTCTATTCAACTGAGGAACGCATGTATGAGGTTAAAATATTTCACTGATAAGCTTAGGCTACAAACATATAAAGTGCAATTAGAAGGTCTAAGCCTTTATTTCACTGAGAAGTACTTACAGATATGAATGCATGTATGAGCTCAGCCTTTATTTCACTGAGAGGTTTATCTCGCACCATCACAAAATGGTGTTCTTCTCTCTCATTACCCATCAGTGCACCAAACCAAGACTTCTTAGACATCCTGTTAAATAAGTAGAAAAAATCCATACGTCACTGCATAACTGAGCATGGTATAGGAATCATAAATTAAACAAATAAGATACTGTAAATTCAGAAATTTTTGTGTGACTTTTATTTCTCGAATTTTCTATTTCTGAGTTATTCTCAAGGTTTTGAGTGCGCAGAAGAGCGTTTGTGTATTCTCTATGGCTGATAAAGAATTTTTATCATATAATTTGATTTAATAAATTACATTTAACCTAATAAGATACAAAGAACAGTGGAACATTATAGTTTAATATTATTTTTCTCCATTCTTACACCTTTAAGAATATTATTTGAGCCATGGCAAGGGAAAACCAGCAATGAAAAAACAAAGACACAGATCAGCTTCGCGGTAACCGCAAAGCTGATAAGCGACTTTGTTTTCGCCACACAGTTAGGATGATCCCTCTTTTTCTTAAATAAAAAAATTCAAGCTTCTACCCCTCTTCTGTGACCATAAAGGCTGGTTTGTGTCGGGCCTGGTTAGGACCAAAATTGCTGGTTTTCTCATGCACAGGCTCATTTTGAAAACATCTCTTACTCTGGAGAAGAGTCTGGTGTCATGGAAACCGACTCCTCACTAGGCACTGAAATGGATGGATCACATCGGTTACTACGGGACAACCAACATGACAGAGAACAACCCAGAGGACCAATGGTCCTGTAAACGCTCACCTGAGACCTGAGATATATACCAATTATCTTGTTTGACTAGAATGATAATATACATGTATATAACAATATACATGTATATAACCCCGGGGCAGGGGCAGAGCAACCTCTGGAGTCAATTTCTGTTTTAAATCATAAAGATTCAGTCCATTTGCCAATTTACTGCAAGCTTTGCCCTTCAAATGACATTGTAACAATTTTCACCATTCAAATGCATAGACACCCTAAGTTGACCTTGCTGTAAGAAAAGTCAAGGTCATCCCAGGGTCATGATTTATATAAACTTTGTAGAGCTCTATTGCCTGATGCTTTATGCCAAGTTTCAAAATCATAGGCCTTCTGGTTCTGGAGAAGAAGATTTTTAAAGGTTTTTGTTATTTATAGCCATGGCGGCCATCTTGGTTATAAGACCTTGACCATTTATATAAACTTTCATTCACTCTCCCTAAGAATGCTCCACATAAAGTTTGGCTTTGATTGGCCAAGCGGTTTCAGAGAAGAAGATGTTTGAATATTATGGCCATTAAATGACATTTTCCTATTTTCTCCCATTCAAATGCATGGGCGAACTAAGTTGACCTTGCTGTAAAAAAGGTCAAGGTCACCCCAAGGTGATGATTCATATAAACTTTGTAGAGCTCTATTGTCTGATGCTTCATGCCGAATTTCAAAATCATAGGCTTTCTGGCTCTGGAGAAGAAGATTTTTAAAGGTTTTTGCTATAAGCCATGGGTCATGATTTATATAAACTTTGTAGAGCTCCATTGCCAAGCGGTTTCAGAGAAGATGTTTGAATATTATGGTCATACACATGTGTATAGCCCCGGGGTAGGGGCAGACAACTCTCTGGGCCCAAAATATTTTCAAAAAATGAATAATCTGTCCATTTGCTAATTCCAAACACGTTTTTTGCCATTAAATAACAGTTTCCTATTTTCCCCCATACAAATGCATGGGCGGCCTAAGTTGACCTTGCTGTAAAGAAAGGTCAAGGTCATCCCAGGGTCATGATTTATATCAACTTTGTAGAGCTCCATTGCCTGATGCTTCATGCCAAGTTTCAAAATCATAGGCCTTCTGGTTCTGGAGAAGAAGATTTTTAAAGGTTTGTTTTTTGCTATTTATACCCATGGCGACCATCTTGGTCATGTGACCTTGACCATTTATACAAACCTTCATTCACTAAGAATGCTCCACATAAAGTTTGGCTTTGATTGGCCAAGCGGTTTCAGAGAAGATGTTTAGTTTAAACTGTATTTATTTCTTAAACTCATTATACAACATCATACATATAACATTACAAAGCATGATAATAAATTCGAACAGGATTTGAAAACAAGCAGTTATGCTTTTTTGAATCACTTCCTGCAATAAAAGTACATTTGAAGACGTTTGAATATTATGGTCATATACATGTATACAGCCCCGGGGCAGGGGCAGACAACCCTCTGGGCCCAAAATATTTTCATAAACACGAATATTCTGTCCATTTGCTCATTCCTAGCATTTTTTTTGCCATTAATTGACATTTTCCTACTTTTTTCCCATTCAAATGCATAGGCGGCCTAAGTTGACCTTGTCGTAAAAAGGTCAAGGTCATCCCCGGGTCATGATTTATATAAATTTTGTAGAGCTCTATTGCCTGATGCTTCATGCCATATTTCAAAATCATAGGCCTTCTGGTTCTGGAGAAGAAGATTTTAAAAGGTTTTTGCTATTTATAGCCATGGCGGCCATCTTGGTCATGTGACCTGGACCATTTATATAAATTTTCATTCACTTTTCCTAAGGATGCTCCACATGAAGTTTGGCTTTGATTGGTCTAGTGGTTTCAGAGAAGAAGACCTTTGAAATTGTGAACGACGGACGACGACGGAAGACGGACGACGACGGAAGACGAACGCCGGAGCATGGGTATACTATAAGCTCACCTGTGAGCCTTTGGCCTAGGTGAGCTAATAATGCATTTGCATAAGTTTTCAGGTCATTTTGCGATAGGGAATTGAACCATTGTAATGATGGGCTGTACATGTGTTTGAACATTTTATCAATTAACATATATTGCCGATTCTGGTACTTCAAAGTGTTTTTTTTTTAAACATTCGTGATAAAGATGAGCAACTCAGCATACGACCAAGAACTGATGTATCATATCAAATTATGAATCCATCACTGTTCAACTTCAAACCTGTTTTCATACAAAACCTTATAGTTATACAACTTATAATCTTAAAATCTATTGTTGTAAAATGGTGCTGTTCAATAGCATGCCTCAATGGATATATTCACTTGACAAAAAAACTTTATAAAAGGACACATGTAACTGCAGATTCTTAAGTGACATTGATTGCAACACACACAATACTCACACCGTACATACGGCTCGTCAAATTCCAACTGGTACGTCAAATTCCAGATGTTTATGTCAGCGCGTGCGTTTTGGCGGGTAAGTTATTTTGCTGTATTTTACAAAGAATACCTAAACTTTTCATGGTATAATCTTATTGAGGCTTATATTTTTTCAATCTCCATCTGAATGATCGTTGATAATCAACTTTTACAGTGTATTTATCGTTTTATTCTGTCGCTGGGCGGCAAAAACAATACGCCAAAGTACAGACGGGCGAATGTCATATGAAGAGTGAAATTACAGACGGAATGACCCAGACGGTAGATCAACGTTTTATGATACGGGTCTACTAAAACACTTCTTTGTTTTATATGCAATAGTAAGTATATGGTTTATTTTGCATCGCTACAAACCATAAATTGCATAAAGAAAACATTACTTGGGAAGGAAACAAAGTGAAACGACTGTCTTTAAACGATTTTATATGCCACTTTTTTACTCAAGATGGCCAGTCGATGAACAAAAAGCTGCTTGTACTTTTGACTATATAGAAATTTGGAAAAAAATGAAAGCAGACAATGTGAACATTTGATAATATTCCACATAACTTAACTGATACATGGCTACTGCAAAGCAATTTTAAATATTCAAATATAACACTACGCGACTCAGTACACGCACATGTATAAGCGCAATGAGACGGGGAATTATTTACGAATAGCGCATTGTTTCTAGCTTTAATTATATGTATACCCCTAATTTTGATTATAAATTCAGTATGGCATGGGCCGGAACTGAACTTTGCGGTCTGTGCCTGGGCATACCAGGGTTCAAACTGATTGTTGGTTTCGCTCGGTTGAGTCTTTGCCCTAGAAACACCATGGCATAACCTGTGCTTTATTTGTTTGCCAATGTGCTTCTTTGATGGAATTTAATTTTTATACCAACGGAACAAAAACATGTGCTTTTGATTGTTTGAATTGATGCTTTACGTCCCAGTCAACAGATAAGGTCATGTCGTGATGTTGCCTCTATTTTATGGGACTTTTACGCAAGCTCAGACCAGAGGGGTTAACCAGTAATCAGATGGTCGGTCAGTAGTGTATAAGCTTTACCTGGATGTACAAGCAGCCCATCTATTTCTTTAGCCCCCAATGGGTGAGTGCCCATATCGCAACCCGACCACCTTCAAATACATATACTGATGTATATATTGTGCATCCTGCGTACTGCCACAGAGTCCGGGGGCTCAAAAGTCATCTACATGACACGCGTATGTGGCGGTCGGTGTTCGAGACCACAACCTCTGGAGGATGATGGGAACTAACTACCCACTAGATCATACGACCGCACAACCGGCCGTGGTTAAGGTCGCTGACTATCAGCGCCTTTAAAATAAGATTAACCAAGGATCAAGAACTGAGACAAGCAGGTGGAATCTTTTTCTGATTATGCCTTTTCCTGATCTTTGTTTGCTTTTACCTTTTCAAACCCCGATCACTATATCACTCTCATAAAGTTATACTGTGTTTGAGTGGAAACAAAACAGCAGCCACACAAAGTTGAAACAATTTCGAACCAATGTTGATTCATTCAACTTTGAAACAATGTTGTAGAATCAATGTTGATTCAGTGAATCGAATTGATTCAACAATGTTTAAAGGTTGACCGAAACAACATTATTTTAACAATATTTCAACAATGTGTGTCTTAATGTTGATTCTACGGTTTCAACATTTTGTGCAAATGTTGATATAGTGAATCAATGTCGTGTGTCTTTAAGGTGGCCATTTTCTCTTTACCCATCTATAAACTGTATGACATCCATAACATTTCCAATTCAAGAAATACAATTTATTTTTTGAACGTATACTTCCAAGTTGACCGCTTAAGAAGGCCAAACAATGCCAGGGTGCCATGGGTATTTGAAATAATCGCACTCAACACGTCTGATGCGACACGTATCCAAAGTCGTTTCTACGTCTGTTATTTGACGTATCAAAAGCTATTGTCCGTCTGGTCTTTCAAGTATAAAGCGACTGTCGTGGTTCGTATCATGTAAAATCACACATGGTGCAAAAGAATGAGCTGCGCTATCAATAGTAGTAATTAATTTGAATAAAAGCTTAAATCAGGCTTTTAAATAGATACTAAGCTATATATATTCGAGCATGCGATTTTCAATTATATCTAGTTATATTTGGCAAAACGTATGGATGTTTTCTGAAAACATGCCGTTTTAAGACTTTCGTGCAATGTTTTCGCCAATCCACGGATAAGCTGACCATGACGCCTGTATGTACAGATGCGTGGAGGTCCACACACGACTGCCGATTATGATTTTCTTTTAACACCATTAGCTAAAGTATACTAAAACAAGAAAAAACAACAAAAACAATTTAGCCGCCAAAACGCACGCGCTGACATAAACATCTGGAATTTGACGTACCAGTTGGAATTTGACGAGCCGTATGCACGGTGTGATACTGCTAGGCAATGACCAAAGGCAAACAAACAACTCAAGTTATTTCCGTGAAATGTATACCCCCTCATACCCCACTTTAATGTTGCAAAAATGGGGTATGCAGGGGTATACCTATTTTTCTTATTTTAGCTCCAAAACATAGATTGTGTGTACTCGTTAGAACCGCCTCGCCGAGGCGGTTCTAACGTGTTCCCACAATCTATGTTTTGAGCAAAAATAAGCAAAATATCAAAAGATTTTCCACTAAAAATTTTCATTTTTTACAACTATAAAAATCACTGTATATTGCATGGGCGTGTTTTCGTAATGAATTTGTATTTAAGTGGCAATTTATCACATCTTTGGAAATAGTTTGTAAACAGGATCCTAATTAATAAATTTAGACAAAGTATGTAAATCATAGAAAAAGTTTTTGTAGCTGCATTAGAATGATGCCAAAATTAATATTAACATTGGCATTAGTTGAGAAATAGCTAATGCAATAGTTTAATGCTTTGCATAAGCCTACTATGGACGCTGTCACTAATGTTTAGTATTTGTTAAAAATCATAAACGACACCTGTCAATCAGGAAAACATGTCCATGAAAAGTATAGTTTTTTACCCCCTTGAACCCACAATCTATATTTTGAGCAAAACTAAGAAAAATATTAAAAAAAGTCTTCTGAAAATTTTCAATTTTTACAACTTAAGAAAAATCTGTATATTATATGAGACCCCCTTCATAGCAAGATATCTGTCATTATGACTTAGGATCTAAAGACCTGAGATCAAATGAGATATATAGATCGATAGTAGAACCACAGGAGCACTATTATTCACGTGGCCGTCAGTATCATGCTATCCATACACAAATAATGATTTATTATTCTGACATAATTAGATTGATCAAGATTGGCTTGTGGGACATCTTGATAATGCGCAACAGTTTTCAATGAAGGACAGATGGTAATCGATGCATTTTCCGGTTTGTTAGAAAAAGTCTAAATAAAATTTGCTCCAACTGCGCTAATGCCGTTACCACGGCCAACAAACCTTTAAATGCGTGACCGCCGGTAAAGATGACAAATCTGATTTATGCCCTTCCGGTTCCGCGTGAGAGGAGCAAAAAGGTAAATAAAACTCATCGATTATGCAAACTATCACCTAATCTGGACAGCTTAACTTGTAGGGGAGCAAATGACCCCTGTCCTGTGGTATAGCCTGTATGGACCCCAGGTAGCAGGATCTATAATGATAAATTTGATAAATACTGGCCTACTTAATTAAAAAATATTCTTCAATGAAATTGTGGATGATGCCGACGGAGCCTTGCTATACTATAAGCTCACCTGATGAGCCTTCAGCTAAGGTGAGCTAAAATGGTAATGCTCGTATTTGCATGAAAACTATACATTGGTGTTCAAATGTAAAAAGATAGATTATGATGGATGACCATTTCATACTGTATGTTCGTCCGTCGGAGATATAATGTCAAAAGCATGTAACTGTGACATATTGTCGAAAAATATATTGAACAAAGCTACAAGTTAATCTCTAACTGTATGTCCTAATTCTGTGTTTGTTGATCTTATTATATGTACCTGCTTTTATGTCATTATAATCAGTCTACACCTGTTACTGTCATGGAAATCCATATGTTCACAGGACATCCAGGGTTCTATATTTGCTGGGATAATGTCCAGTAACAGAGAGGCATCAGACATGTGACAAGTCCAATAACCTGATGATGTGGGCTATGTCATATGCTGCAAAGAACGGAGTGGGGTTTCAGCATCTAAGTAAGAATAAAGAACAGTAGTGTTAATAATCATGCTTAAACTATTCTATTCAATCACATTTACAATATGTTAAGATTTCTACATTTTGCTCTTATCCCATATATACAGAGCACTAGAAGTATTTTCATAGGCAATCCTTTGATTCAGCATTTTAATGGTGCAAAAAAGATAATGTTTACAATGCTAGCCACATTATTTCAGAATAAGATTATTGCACTGGTCTTTCAAATGGGCATTGCTTTGTAATCATTTTTGGTAAATGTCTTAGTGTTTAAGATATCTCACTACATCCAATGTAGTACGTACTTTGTTTAGAGCATAGACGGAGTTTAAAGCAATAGATATACCCTTGGAAGCTTACCTGCCAACACCAGAGGAAAACTGTAGACTTCATTCTAGGATGGCTGTATTGATTGGAAGGATAATCACCCAGTACCTTCCACACTTCAAACATCATCACACAGAACATGATGAGAAACACACCCAGCACTTGTATTCCACAGCTGACAAAAATGTGAGATTGTAAACAAAGTATGTGTACGAGGGTTGAGATTTAAGTTCGTAGACTTTTGTCACTGATTTTATATTAAAGCATTTATCCAATATTTGATGCATTGTTATAAAGAAGCAAAGTCACCTTGTTTACTCTTTAAAATATTTTTCAAGAAATATTGTGCAGTGTACAATAAAATGTTTTCCATAGCAACCTAGGTTTCGCTACCCGGTGCACGTTGTATTTTGAACAATTCTGAAGCTGTAAGACTATGAAGAACATAGCAATTATTACCATATTGTAGACCAAAATTTGAGCTTAATCAAGTCGAGGCATCGTAGTATCATGATTTTATCTCTTTTTTTTAAATTTCTAAGCATTATGTGAAGGATTTATTTTGTTACTGGGGAAAATAAATAGTGAGGTGTAACTGAAAAATGGCTTTAACGGGCAACGTTACGACAAGAGCAATGCTACCATCTTAGGTTTGATTAGCAAAGGGGTCCACAGAAACATTCAAAATGATTTGATGTACAGTTGTAAGACAGTGGTATTTAAATGGCATGTGATATGTCAGATAGACACACTTTCAACTTTACACGATGAGAAATGTGCATGCCTACAATCAACTTACAGTACCCATAGCCAGCATTTTTATTTTACATGGATATGCATAATACACTGAAAATAGGGTGTAACAGCTATTTATGATGATCGCAGCATTTCGGCAACATTTATTAACAAATACCTGAAGCCAATTTTGCAGGTAACTAAAGGTAGGGCATGTAGTTTGGTTCAAAAACAGACATTTCAATGGCGGGTTATTGAAATTTGACGTAATTTCGACGTCAACGTTTCCACGGCGTTCCCCCGGTGATGAAGAGTAAATAAATAAATGAATAACCTTTCCTCTTATTTAGGGAAAAATGCTGTTTGGTACTAAATCATTTCTTTTTCGTTGCGTACATATAGCTTGTAGAGCTAATACCACAGAAATTGCGTTGATTCCAACTGACCAGCTTACAGTAAAATACAGAGAAGTAGAACTATTAAAGAGATTTTAGATTGTACAAAATAAAACTTAAAACTATCAATTATCCTTTTAAGATATGTACCTGCTGGTGTTGAAAACATTTTCTTCAAAATGCTGTTGTGTTGTTTCAAATTACACGACATCAGCTGAACAGAATAAATTAAATGACTAACAAATGCCTCGTCCCATTTGTCCATCTCCCACATCTGTTTGGTCCAATCAATAAGACATTCTTATCTCATGAAGGAACTCACTAGCAAGCTTTGGTCGTAAAACCTTCATAGAAGAATATCAGTTTTCTTGCAAAATAACACCGATCCAGCCCCAGCCTAATCCAAGATTTTCATTTTTGAGAACTATCACCAATACCAAACTGGAAAGATGTAGAGCTGGTTTTAATGGGGCATTACTTATGACCTAACGTAAGAACACTAAATACAGCTGTAGCATTAAAGTCATTACAACAACAAAAAATTCTGCTGATAACTTGCGTACAAATGGTTTATTTTTAGTATATATCTATTTTGGGATAGTTCACATTTATTTCGCCGAGGTGGTTCAAAAGTGTACCCACACTCTATGTTTAAAGCAAAAATATAAAAACTTTTCTACACAAAATTTTCATTTTTTTTTTACAATTTTTAAAATCACTGTATATTATTGTATGGGCGTGTTTTCGTAATGTATAAAGCGACAAACTCGACTTGAGGATATTAATCGCAAGCACTATCTGAAAAAAGCGCTTTCACATTTTCAAGGGTATTTGTTTTCTTATTTTTTGTTCCAAGATATACATGTACGTTAGATTGCGGGAACTTGCTAGAACCCCCTCATCTGAGGCGGTTCGAACGAGTACCCTACAATCTATGTTTTGAGCTAAACATGGAAATATCAAAATTTATCTTTTATTTTTATTTTTTCTATTTATTTATTTTTTTATCTTTACATCTCTGTTTTGTTCCCTTCATATTTGTCATACGTCTCAGCTACGATCAGATGCGATTCTCGTTTTCACTTGTTTTCAGAGGTGTTCTTCTAAATCGTACCAAAATCAAAAGGGAAACAAACATTGGCATAGTGTTTTGCGACTTAAAACAGATACTCCAACAGTCCTGGATTGCATCAGAGATTTAAGGTTTGTGTGATTGAATTGATGGTTATGAAGTAAAATTCTAGCTTATAAATTGATGCTTAGCGTCCCAGGCACCAGCTATGGTCATGTCGGGACGTTGCCTCCATTTTATCAGAATTTTACCAAAATTAAGTCGTGACATCAAAGAAAACAAGTAGCCCAAGGGCAACGATCGCTCACCTGAGAGTCAACAAGTACAGTCACTGGACAAAGTGATTGGGGTTTTACCGTATATGGGTATGATGGCCATCTTGGTAAGTCAACCTTGAAACCCTATTTACATCAGCAGAGTAGCTCTTGTCTGCATTGTGTATACTCTTGTCCGCCATTTTGGTTCACTTGAAAAAATCATCATACAAGGTCAGGGTCCTATACTGACCCTCAGTGTGGGGCAATATTTGATCTCAGGGGTATGATTGGAAGGATTTATGTAGAGCTCCACACGACATTGTTGCATATATCAAATATGCAAGCTTTGTTTCATGCCGTTGCAGAGAAGAAGATTTTTATGTATTTCCATTATAAGTCTATGGTAGATAATTACATGCCTGAGGCGTGGCCTGTATGGACCCATGGGCACCGTTGGCAGGATTTATAGATTGCTCCACACAAAATATGAAAGCTCTGGGCCATGTGGTTCCGAAGATGATTTTTTTTATGCTTTCCGAATGGTAAGTCTATGGGAGCTATTGACCCCCGGGTTGCGGTCATTTTTGACCCCAGGGGCATGCTTTGCAGGATTAATGCAAAGCTAAAAATAACAATGCTGCATACCAAATATAGAAGCTTTGGCTTGTGGTTTCAGGAGAAGATTTTTACATGCATTTCCCATTATAACACTATGGCAAACTAGAAAATAGTGCCTTGAGAGGCACGTATACCCCCGGCTGGTAGCTCCCCTACACCCTAGGTCCACCGCCCCCAACCCATATAAGCTCACTGACGCTAATACAATGAACCTGCATTCCCAAATAAAAGAGAGCAACCTCAACAAGTACTACTTATAAATTTGTATTTGCAAAAGCACTGTCTAAAACCATGGGGAGGAGGAGTGTAATAGAATGACAGATCTATTTCATAACAGCATACAGAACTGACTTGTATACTCAATCTAGGACTTGATCGCGGACATTGAGGGTCAGGTCCTTAGTCCTAGGTGGAAGATAGAATGTCATTCTTTCTTCAATAATATTAATTAAAAAAATGCGTAGATGTCCTAGATCTTGACCTCTAGCCCCACCCTGGGCATGGACCCCAGAGTCTAATGTCATTAGACACAAGACAAAACTTATAGAATACCTATGGTGCAAGTATGAACGATTTCTAAGCATGGTGGTGAAGAAAAGTACAGAAAATAAAATATTTAAAGAAGTTCTAGATTTTGACCTCTAGCCCCAACCCCACACATAGACCCTAGAGTCTGAACCTTACATGGTATCTACGGTCTAAGTATGAATGCTTGCTGACAAGACTTTGTGATCCTAGATGTCAAGAAAGTAGACTTACAGAAAATTTATCATGGTATCTATCATATTATAAATGAGTCCTAGATTTTGACCTCTAGCCCCACCCCTGGGGATGGTGACACGGAATATGAAAGCAAACCCTATCGGGTATCTATGAACTAAATAAGAACACATCCCTATGATTGTGTTAAGATATGGACTAAAAGAAGAGACATTAACATTGTAAACAACACATTTTAAAGGTGACCTAGATTTTGAACTCCAGCCCCACCCCTGGGCATGGACCCTGGGGTCCAAACTCATGGAAACAAAGCAAACTCTATAGGGTACCTATGGTCCAAATATGAATGGTTTCTGACCATTGGTTCATGAGATATACACCACTAGAGAAACTTAAACAAAAACTTTGACGTAAATTCTACAAACGTTCCGGAAATACGAATGAACAAACGAATGAACTAACATACGAACGGACGAACGGAAAAGCGAAAATATATACCCGTCGGCATAAATGTCGGGAGTATAATGATGACGCCCCCCGGCGGGGCCTGTATGGATCCCAGGAGCACGTTTGGCAGAATTTATTAAGAGGACCACTAGTCATTGCTACACACAAAATATAGAAGTTCTGGGCCTTGTGGTTTCTAAAAAGAAGACCATTGTAAGTCTATGGGAGCTAATAACCCCGGTGAGGAGCTATTTCTGACCCCTGAGGCATGCTTGGCAGGATTTATGTAAAGCTCCACATAACAATGCTGCATACCAAATATAGAAGCTTTGGCTCTTGTGGTTTCAGAGAAGAAGATTTTTTCATGCATTTTCCATTGTAAGCCTATGGCAGATAATGATGCCTCGAGGCGGGACCTGTATGGACCTCAGGGGCACGGTTAGCAGGATTTATAAAGATGACCACTATACATTGCTACACACAAAAAATGAAAGCTCTGGGCCTTGTGGTTTCGGAGAAGAAGATTTTTTGTTTTATATTTTTCCAATTGTAAGTTTATGAGAGCTAATGACCCCTGGGACGGAGCCATTTTTTGACCCCAGGGTCATGGTTAGCAGGATTTTTAAAGAGGTTGGTTGGTTGGTTGGGGTTTAACGTCCCACCAACAGCTAAGGTCATATGGAGACGGGACCTCGGTTTATAGTCCCATCCGACGGACTGGAGAAGCCCGGGATCGAACTTGCGACCCCTGGTTTACAAGGCGAGTGGCATAACCACTGCACCACGGAGGCTTCTAATTTTTAAAGAGGACCACTATACATTGCAACGTACAAAATATGAAAGTTCTGGGCCTTGTGGTTTTGGAAAAGATTTTTTATGTTTTTCCCATGACGCCCCCAGGGGGGGGGGGGCGTGTATGGACCCCAGGGACATGGTTGGCAGGATTTATAAAGAGGACCACTATACATTGCTTCACAAAATATGAAAGCTCTGGGCCGTGTGGTTTCGGACAAGACGATTTTTGTATGTTTTCCCATTGAAAGTCTATGGGAGCTAATGACCCCCGGGGTGGGGCCATTTTCGACCCCAGGGTCATGGTTGGCAGGATTTATAAAGAAGACCAATACAAATTGCTACATACAAAAAAATGAATGCCCTGGGCCTTGTGGTTTCGGAGAAGATTTTTTCATGTTTTTCCCATGACGCCCCCGGGGCGGGGCCTGTTTGGACCCCAGGGACACGGTTGGCAGGATTTATAAAGAGGACCACTATACATAGCTACACACAAAATACGAAAGCTCTTGACCATGTGGTTTCGGAGAAGATTTTTTTTTATGTTTTTTCCCATTGTAAGTCTATGGGAGCTATCAGTTACCATGGAAACCAGAGTTCTGATCCGACCTGGCCCAAATCCTAAGACAACCTTTCCCCCTCCTCAATGATGCTTTAGATAAAGTTTGATAATGATTGGCCTTGTTGTCTTAAAAATATTCAAGTTTGGAAGTGTGGACGCACGGACGGACGCCGGCTTGACAACTATACTATAAGCTCACCTTGTGAGCCTTCGGCTCAGGTGAGCTAAAATCCAATATATACACCCAACTAAGCCAATAAGTCTTATATATATGATTTGATTTGAAGCCACTATTCATGGGAAGACTCAGACCAAAGCTTTTGTCCTTATCTACGGGCACACGATTGCATTGTGACAACATACCTGAAAATGCCTAGGATAAAAGAAAACCAGTTGCATTATTAATAATGTAACAGCTACTCGTATGCTTATCCGTTTGAAAATCTATACCATATCCATCAGGAATGTCTGGTATTAGGTCCCCTGAGAAGCCATTTACAAATAAACTGCATGAAGTCACAGACTGATGCGTAATAACGGGCTGTTAAATTAATCAAGATACAGTATTAAAGCTTCGAGTACGTGACATGTGAACTTTCGTTGTAGTTTATCTTTTACAATGCACCATTACAGGTTCGTTTCCTAAGTTTAGTACATACCGATTTGTTTCATAATTAATGGCATAGCAGTACCCGTACTTAAAGCTTGGCCAAATTGTATTGGTGTTTGCATATCAGAATGGAGTTCGCTAAGTCAATCTCAATACATAAAAAATATGTACTGATTGTAAGAGTTTTGATTAAGCTCTATTAATATATAAATAGTAACATATTAAATATCACATCCAAAAAAGCATAGTTTCTGGGATATGCACGTATATTATCTTTTACATTGATTTCACACACTTCAATTAAGTTTGAACCAAAAACAGATTATATTGTTAAAGTAACATATCATCCAATAGACTACATCAAGCATAATATACTGAAAATCAAAAAAAAATCTTGCACCACCCTGTCTTTTGTTATTTTTTTATGATTAATCAAATCATTTTATTACAAACATTATTTGGGGTCAATTCCAATATCAAATCTTTGACTTTGCAGCAAATTCAATAATGTGGATGACAATGCAAAGTTTTTAGGGCAAAGCGTGTAAAATTGCATTTTTTGGGAAACAATGATTACCAATGAAAATGTTGAATCAGTTTTCGTAGTATAGTAAATTTGATCTGAATCATGACAGTAGCAGAAAAACAACAAAACATTTTGAACTTAAGGAAATTTAGAGTTTTTACAAAATTGCAATCAGAAAAACGATTCCCACTCCAAAAACCGAGTTGGGAAAAAATAAATAAAAAATAAGGTACTTATACCATGAAAACATACCGTAAGCCGAAGGAGCAGCTATTTTCCCAATAGGTGGCCACTAAATTACCTAAACTTAAGTAACAAGTAGCCCAATGGCAACGATCGCTCACCTGAGAGTCAACAAGTACAGTCACTGGACAGTGTTTTTTTTTATTTTATGCTGGAGTGGCACAACACTAAAAATTGATTTTTCGAACATTCAAGGGCAGCTAACTCCGCAGTCCAGGGTCGAATAGGGCTCAAATTCAAACTCATCCATGATGTTATGGTTAACCTTGTATCATTCAAGAGTGCAGAAGATCCAATTAAAATTGAAGGCGCTAGAGTGGTCATAATACAAAATATTGATTTTTCAAACACTAAAGGGCAGCTAACTCCGCAGTCAGAGGTCGGATCTGGCCGAAATTCGAACTCATCCGAGATATTATAGTTGTTCTTGTTATCTGCAAGAATGAAGAAGATCCACTGAAAAACAAAGATGCTAGAGTGGTCACAACACAAACTATTGATTTTTCAAACACTGAAGGGCAGATAACTCCGCAGTCAGAGGTCGGATCTGGTCGAAATTCGAACTCATCCGAGATATTGTAGTTATCCTTGTAACCTGCAAGAATGAAGAAGATCCACTGAAAAACAAAGATGCTAGAGTGGTCAAAACACAAAATATTGATTTTTCAAACACTCAAGCACAGATAACTCTACAGTCAGAGGTCCGATCTGATCGAAATTCAAACTCATCCGAGATCTTATGGATGTCCTTGTTACTTCCAAGAATAAAGAAGCACCGAATAAAAATGAAGGCGCTAGCGTGGCCACAACACTAAATACTGATTTTTTCAAACACTCAAGGGCAGATAACTCCGCGGTCAGAGGTCGGATATGGTTGAAATTCGATCTCATCCGAGATGTTACGGATGTCCTTGTTATTTCAAAGAATAAAGAAAATCCGATTACAAATGAAGGCGCTAGAGTGGCCAAAACACTAAATATTGATTTTTCACACAGTCAAGGGAAAATAACTCTGCAGTCAAGGGTCGGATCTGGCTGAAATTCGAACTCATCCGAGATGTTATGGCTATCCTTGTTACTTCTAAGTATGAAGAAGATCCGATCACAACTGAAGGCGCTAGAGTTGCCACAACACAAACTAATGATTTTTCAAACACTAAAGGGCAGCTAACTCCACAGTCAGAGGTCGGATCTAGCTGAAATTCGAACCCATCTGAGATATTATAGAATGAAGAAGATCCACTGACAAATGATAGCGCTAGAGTGGCCACAACATTTTTCCCATTATAAGTCTATGGGGATTTTTCCAGACGCTCAAGAGCAGCTGTCTCCTTAATCTGAGGTCGAACCTAGCCGAAATTCGAACTCATCCGAAATGTTATGGTTGGTCTTGTTGTTCCGAAGAATGAAGAAGATCCAATCAAAAATGACGTTGCAAGAGTGGCCACAACATTTTCCCAATTATACCTCAATTGGAGCTATCTGTTGCCATGGAAACCAGAGTTCTGATTCGACATGGCCCAAAACCTAATGCAACCTTTACCCCTCCTCAATGATGCTTCAGATAAAAATTGTTTGCGATTGGACTTAGAGACATTCAAGATTGAAATTGTGAACGGACGGACGGATGGACAGACGGACGCCGGCTCGACTACTATACTACAAGCCTAATTTCGTATGAGTTTGAAAGAACTGATGTCAGAATTAAAGAGGGAATATTCAAGTAGGCTAAATAAATGTAATCTAAACGATCCCAGAAGTATAGGAAGTGCAGATTTAAAAGATGGCTTTACAACGTGGCCCAGGGTTGATTATGGAAACATATTTGCCTTTTTGTATTTAAATAAGGATAAAAAAGTAGACTTTGTTGGAAAATATGACACGCATAAGGCCTAATCATACTATCAGTCAGGTTTTGTTGATGCTATTAATGCCACATAACTGTGCTGAATACTAAACATCAAAATCAGTTAGGAATGAGCAGCATGAGGTATGGACTGCATCAGAACATGATACTTGCAATATCAAATGCTGCTGGTGTACTTGCATTGCAGGGTTTGCCCAAACCGTCCTTGCTACTTTATACAAAATTGAATTTTCCTCATCAATGGGATATACTGACCCTAGTTACACTTCAATGCTTTGTGCGTATAACAAAGCAACTAAGAAAACTTTTCAGTCTGTGTGTCTTAGTGAAATGAAATTCAGACAAGGCAACTGAAAAAATGCTGCTTTGGTGGTTCGTTTTGTTTTATGTCTTGGCGTTTAAAATTTTTGTGCTTTTGGCACCTTATGTATGTTTTCATTTAGGTAACTGATTGGCCACCTATTGGGGAAAATAGCTGCTCATTGTGGTGTGGTCTCCAGCTGGAGTTCCTCTGGTTAAATCTCTTGCCTTTGATGACAAACACTGGTGAACTGTTCTGCAGAGTTCAGTTCAGTTAAAAAAAGGTACAAGTAGGCAACGATCAGGAAAAGGCGCAATCAGAAAAAAACAGGGAGGACTACTCAATAAACATTTATGTAAAAACAAAATTTCAATATCCTCAATGAAACGGCAGAAATTGCAAATTTCCACGTTTTGCCTTATAAGTCAATGGAAACTTCAAGTTACCATAGCAACCAAAGTAGTAGGACAAAGACAATAAAACACATACTTTGTACATGCTAATGTCATAAACATGTATGCTAAATTTCAGCTTCATCACCCATACGGCTTCAGAGAAGAAGATTTTTGAATATTTGTTTCGAAAATTTACCCTTTACGTTGATATAGCAACCAAACGAAAAGTGATTTTTACAAAAGTTGCCTTAAACGTGAAGGACTACTCAATAAACATTTATGTAAAACAAAATTCAAATATCCCCAGCCTGACAACAGAAACTGCCAATTTCCACTTTTCTCCATACAAGTCAATGGAAACTTCAAGTTGCCATAGCAACCAGAGTTCTTATCCGATCGAAATAAAAAAAATATTCGTTCCCCCCACCAGTAGACGCTATATGTGAAATATGGAAAGATTCGGCCTGGCAGCTTCAGACGAGAAGTCGTTTGAAACTGTTGACGACGATGACGGACGACGCACAGACGCCGGCTCGACTATTATACTATAAGCTCACCTTGTGAGCCTACGGCTCAGGTGAGCTAAAAATTTGATAACAAACATAAGGCGCAAACAACACAAAAAAAATTAAACACCACAATATATAAACCAATAAGAACCACTACAAAAGTATCGCCTTGGAACAATCAGTAATATAAAATTACTGGCGGGCTTAAATCGATTTTACAGGTACCTAACCTCACACTCAGCTTCTGCAGTGGTTCACAACATTTAGTTAGTTGTTCGGTCCTCGTGGTGAATTACTAGCTAGTCAATGAATCATCATGAACAAACAAATAAATCCTAATAAAAACCATGACGAATCAAAAACGTGGACTCACAGATTTAGTAAGCTGCCTGACGACGGAGATCCCTGGGCGCCAAATAACTAACTCCGGAGCAAAAGAAAAGCACCAGTTGAAAATAAAACCCCGGAGGGCCAAGCAACAGACAAGAAATTCCGGCCCCAACCAACTATGATGAATAGCTTTATGTCGGGGCCATCTAAGAGTCTGACGCCCGACCCACCGGCGTGCAATTAAAGAAGGCAGCATAGTTATCAACCGTGATTGGGTTAAAAACTAAGCATGTAGACTGTCGCATAACATTTTTAAGTTATATCCAAATGTTTGAAATAAACAATTCAAGTTAGGCATTTTAACATTATACCTATGGAGAAAAATGTACATGGAGCCTCGTGTGAATAACAACAATGTCGTTACCAAACAGGCCCAACAAAAAAAAAATGAGCTTTAGAGTCACAGAAAAAAGCTAGAAGCATGATATTTTAGATTTAGAACGTAGAGGAATTGCACTATCTGTGTAGCAAAAACAAAGGTGCTGATCAGCTTCGCGGTTACCGCAAAGCTGATCTGTGTCTTTGTTTTTTGCATATGCAGATTGTTGGACCATACAGACTCAAATTGGCCTTTACAATGCAGATTACAACCCAATTAGCACACACAGGAAAAATAATTATATTTAAGCTATGTGTTGATTGGTCAAATCTTGATACAGTAAAGTTGCAGATGCTCTGATCACCTCGGGGACCAGGCCCTGATGTTTTAAAACTTTTTTTCGTGCTCAACTCAGCATGAAAAAACTTCTCATTAATATTAAAATAGCCAAAATAAATACAATTTTCATGCTTAAACAACAAAAGCATACCTTTTATCCTGCTGATAACTTTTAATTGTTGGCATTTTTATATTTAAGAGCAGGATAAATCACCCGAGTGCAGCATAAAAAGGTTTTATAATCTGGTTTGTGTATGTCTAGTGAAATCTGAAGTATGTTTTGGAAGCAGTCTTTCAAAGTGTTTACATTGAATGCTTCTCTGAGTTTTCTTAGCAGGTAGCTATTTTGTTTACTCTGTGTAGACTTGTGGCTGAAAAAGGTCCTGCTCCCCCCCTAGGGAGTTTTGCAGACATAGTCTATCTTAAAGAGCAGTCTTTTCTAATTCAAATGAGAGATGTTTGCACTTTGTACGCCGGGGCGTAACGGTGTAACAGCCATTTAAAAATAACAACTCTTACCAGCTGTATATATTTGTAGTATTCTTTGAATGGGAATGAACAATAGGTTGTTTTACCATTATTCTACCATTTTTCTGCAAGATTCTTTGAGAAAAATATGTGGGATGCATAATTTTATCAAGCTGAGATAGATGGTTCTCTATTTGTACAACATATGTAACGTATGTAACAAAAATATGCGAATTTACATTTATAAACAAATAAGGTTTTCAGTAATAGTTTCTGTTGAGTACAAATCTGCAAACACCAATGTGCAAGGTCAGAATGCCATGTTTGTGTTATTTGCATTCAAATGAGAGATGTTTGCACTTTGTACCCCGGAGCGTAACAGTGTAACGGCCATTTAAAAATAGCAACTGTTACCAGCTAAATATATTTGCACTATACTTTGATTGGGAATGAACAACAGGTTGTTTTACTTAATTCTACCATTTGTCTGCAAGATTCTTCAAGGGCAATATGTGGGATACATACTTCTATCAAGTTGATATAGATGGTTCTCAATTTGTGTAATATATGTAACAAAATATGTCAATTTACATTTATAAACAAATGCGGGTTTCTGTAATAGTTTCTGTGGCGTACAATGCTGCAAACACCAATGTGCAAGGTAAGAATGACATGCTTGTGTTATTTTCATTTGCTAGATGTACCTCAGTTGTAACGGTGTAACACCAAGTTGTTTATATTTATATTTCATATAATGTTACAATGTTACCAATACCACATGGGGTTAATTTCACCTACAAAATTGATCATATATCTGTTATGATTTATCACAGACCACTGAACTTGGTCTCATTTTAAAGCCTCTTCACTATAGCCATTTCATCTTAAGGTAAGTTATGCAAATTATCTTATTTGCATATTTGTGAATTTTAATTAAAACATTAAAATGGCCGAAAAAATCATGAAAAACCTTTAAAAAATGTCTTTCAGACCCAAGATATCATCGTTGCACATAGTTTGTACATCAGTGATACCATTTGACAATTTTACAGATGTATTGGGTCTATTTGAAAATTATCTCATTTGCATATTTTTCAATGATTAATATAAAAAGAATATGAAAACATTTGTAAAATCACGGAAAAATAAGATGTATACTTACATAATTACTAGTGTCTGGCATATCAATAGACCTAGAATGATAAAAGTGGTAGCAGCTTGATGCTTCAGGCTATGTACTTTGTCTTCTTGTCTGATAAATGAATAAACTTATTTTAAGTTTAATGAATATTAATGAAAGACTGGAGAAGAATCATGGCAATTAAGAGGGTACACCTTACAAAATGGCCTGTGTCTAGGTTACTGATAGCACTACTATACTGAAACTGGTATCAAATGATTGCTATGACAATGTATTATGACCATGTAATCTGATATATAAACCTTCTTATCTGATAAAGGTCACTAATATTATTATTACATGAATAAAACTTCATAAATAAGAGAAAAATGAAGAAATATATCAACGAAATAACTTATATCCCGGCTGCCCATTGCCTTAAAGTGCTAAATTGGTATCAAATAATTGCTTGGACAATACACAATTTCCCAGTACTCTGATATACAAATCATATCAGATTTACTTTCATGGATATTCATAAAACATTAATAAAAGTGGTAAATAGCAAACAATTAAGGAAGTCCAGCTACAGATATGTGGTATGGTGGTATGTATACGTGACAGCCTGACAATTATTCATATATATTGTGATAACATGACAATAATTCATTATAAAAGTGATTAAATAGTAACATTTGATGCCATTTTGACTACTCGACAGCTATTGACAGTGGAGATACATGTACAAGTGATTTTGTTGGTATACCCCTTTACATTTCTGCAAATTTTCTATATTTCTGAAGTTCTTATTGCAATTCATGAAACAAATATTCATATGATTTATTCATAACATCATATGGTTAAAGAACATTGTCTTAGCAACCGGTTGATACCAATTTCAGCTGTCAATGTCTTCTAGTAGCCAATATTCATCTGGTTTAATAGGGGCACCGCCTCAATTCTTCAGCGGTTAATCACCAACATCTAATTTTACCATCATATTTTATTAATGCTCATCAAATGACTTGTTATTATAGCAGGGTGATAGAAAATTGCCCTTGCCATTTTCAGCACATTCAGACTTTAGCTTGCTGTAATACATAATCATTTTGTGGGTATACCTGCTTATTTGCTATGTATTTTCTCTTATTTCTAAAACTTTCATTAATATTCATGAAACTGAAATTCAGATGAAGAACTTAGAGGACTGAGGGCAATAGACCATTGCCGTAGCATTTATTTGATACCACTCAGCATTCTAGGTCTATTAACAGTTCAGGTACAAATGCTTTGGTAGTAAACCCTAATTTTTCTGCATTTTTAAGAGATTTCTTAACGTTTTATTAAAAGTATTTATGGGGTCCAAAGACATGATTATCAGACATGAATAAGATTTCTAGTTTTGTTTTACACCAAACACTTAATTATTCATAGGGAAACGTGAAGTGTTGACACTATTTTTGAAATAGCATCATATACATCTACTGTAGACCATCATTCTTTATTCATACATAAATGTTACATACGTTACATTCCTCATTAAGATGTCTGAGCCTAGATACTTGGTAACAGCCACTCAGAACTTTAGTTCTCAATAAGCATGAAATATTATTTAAAGCAAATAATTATCAACATTAGATATAGCCATAAGAAACGAGTATTTACACATTTTGCGTAATTAGCAATACAATATTTGGCTTATGAAACTGGGGGTAGGGTTGCTAAATAACCCCTACCATTTAGTATAATAAATACAGTATATGAATTTTCCATCTCCACCATTGAACATGGTAATGGAAAACTCACATATATTTGGAAAAACTGGAGTGTGTAACTAAAACAAACGATGTCACTCACAATGCTAATTTTGAAAGGGTAATTTTAATATATGTTACAGACATTACACTGTAGGTGTCAGATTATTGCTCAAGCAACTTAAGTGTGTAGAATGGACATGTTTTATGCAGACTATAGAGAAGGGCGAATCAATAATAAAAAAGTTACTTTTGACGCTCAAACTGCTATATCATTATCTTTTAAACATATTATGGTAACCTATGTAACAGACGGTAACAGGAAAATGCTCCAATGTACATAAAGCAACCGTCTTTTATTGGATTGATTGATTGATTGATGTTTAACGACGCGTCAACCCTAATGGGTCATTAGCGTCTAACAATTGTAAAATGCATAATTTAGTTCAGAGAAAAAGCAAAAAATATGGTAAGAATTATCAAAGTTATAAATAATTATTCCGCTAGATGAAAGATACAGTGATTAAAATGAAATGATAGAAATGGAGAAAGGTATAAATATGATTTAAGTTAAAAATTTATATTTTGTTAAAAAGGTTAGTTCGTTTTAAAAATGACAAAATGCGTTCAACAGATACATTTTTGAACAAATCTTTCAAACTGTTACTTTGAAAGCAGGAACGACGTACATCTATAAAATCAATGCATTCAAGCAGAAAGTGCTTGACAGTTAATTGTGTGTCACATCCAATACATTGAGGTTTATCTTCTCGTTTAAGTAAATATGAATGTGTCAATCGTGTATGTCCAATTCGAAGACGAGAAAGAACAATCTCTTCTCGTCTCGAAAGTTTATGAATTAATCTTGGTCGTTTTACATGAGGTTCAATTTCTTTCAATTTATTGTCATCTGCTCTGCTCCAAATTGATTGCCATTCATTAAAGACATAGTCGTTGATAAAAGGTTTAAAATTGATAAAAGGAATTTTAAAATCTGTTTGTTCTAGGCTCAGTGATTCTTTTGCTTTCATGTCGACTTGCTCGTTACCATATATTCCTACATGACTGGGAACCCAGCAATAGACAATAGTTTTAAATTCAGAAATGCTATGATGTTTCAGCAATATATTTTGTATTTGTTGGTTTTTGGACATTGTATGGTTTAGGGCCTGAAGGACTGATAGAGAATCAGAGAAAATAACGAATTTGTTGTACGAGTTACAGTCATTAATGAAGTCTAAAGCTAAGTCAATAGCCTTAGCTTCTGCTGTGAAAATTGAAGAACCATCAGGTAGACGTAAAGTTTTGCAAACGTCTTTGGAATAAGTAGCACAGCCTACTTTGTTATCTTCCTTTGAACCATCAGTATAAATAAAATGATAATCAGAAAATTGTGACTGTAGTTGGTGGAAATTTTCTTTGAGAAAGTGTGGATTTGATTCTGATTTTTTCCCTGTGTGAAGTGTCAAATTTACAGTTGGCTTTCTAATGCACCATGGTGGAATTTCAGAAACCGAATGTTTTTCTATTTTATCTTGTTTGATTTTTGCTGATGTTAAAAGTGGTGCTACTCGTAAACCAAAAGACCTGATAGCATTTGGTTTACTTTCATAACGCTGTAAGAGCTCGTCAGAAATATATGGTGGGAAAGTTACCTTATGTGCAGGATTAGAGGGGTTTGCTGCAAGTCTGATGGCATACTGAAGAGTAAGTTTTTCTCGACGCAAATATAGTGATGGTTCTTCTGCCTCAACATAGAGGCTCTCAACAGGTGACGTTCGAAAAGCCCCAAGAGCTAGTCTTAGTCCTTGGTGGTGAACTGTATCAAGCATACTCAGGTATGATTTTCTAGCTGATCCATACACAATGGATCCGTAATCCAACTTCGACCGAATAATTGACCGATATAGCTGCAGAAGGACAGTGCGGTCAGCACCCCAGTCGGTATGCGATAAAACCTTTAGTAAGTTTAATGCTTTTAGACATTTTGCCTTCAAATACTTGATATGCGGTATAAAGGAAAGCTTTCGATCAAATAGAACTCCTAGAAATTTAAAATCTTCAACCACTGGAATAAGAGATCCATATAAGTAAAGTTCAGGATCATCATGTACTTTCCGTAGCTGACAGAAATGTACACATTGTGTTTTCGACTTGGAAAATTTAAAACCATTATGCGAAGCCCACTTTTCTATTCTATTTATACACTGCTGTAAGTGTCTTTCAATAGTTCTCATACTTTTCGATCTATAGCACATGCAAAAGTCATCTACATACAATGATCCATCTGTTTTAGGATCCAAACAGTCCATTATGCTGTTGATCTTGATATTGAATAATGTTGTAGACAGAATGCTCCCTTGTGGGACACCCTGTGCCTGATCAAATTGTTCGGATAAAGTCGATCCAACTCGAACCTGGATCCATCGATCCGCAAGGAAACTTTCTATAAATGTAGCTAATCTGCCTCTAATTCCGAGATCATGGAGATCTCGTAGAATGCCATACCTCCAAGTGGTATCATAAGCTTTTTCCAAGTCGAAAAACACGGCCACCACATGCTCTTTAGCAACAAATGCATCTCGTATGAATGTTTCCAGTCTTACCAAATTGTCATTGGTACATCGTTCAGATCGGAAGCCCGACTGAACAGGTGAAATAAGATTGTTACTTTCTAAGTACCAGACAAGTCTAACATTAATCATTCTCTCTAAGGTTTTACAAAGACAACTTGTAAGTGCTATTGGTCTGTAATTGTTAGGTTCTGTGTGGTCTTTTCCTGGTTTAGGAACTGGTATAACTGTAGCTAGTTCCCAACTTTCGGGAAACTTCCCAGTTTCCCACATATCATTGAATATTTCTAACAGAGCTTGAAGTGAGCTAGGCGGAAAATGTTTAAGCATTTGATAGTGAACTTCGTCGGGACCTGTTGCTGTATCATGGGATTTACTGATAGCATCCTTCAGTTCATCTAAATTAAATGGTGTATTATATTCTTCATTATTAGATGACTTGAAATTTAATTTAATTTTTTCCTGTTCTTTCTTGTATTTTTGAAAGTCCTTTGAGTAATGGCTTGTTGATGAATTTGAACAAAATTGTGATGCCAAAGTGTCTGCTATATCTTGCTTTGTTGATGCCAATTCAGATCCGTTGTTAAAGTTTGTATTAAGATGTTGATAAGTAGCAGTTTTTGTTTTACCTGATATTTTCCTTACCATATCCCAGACCTTTTTGGTTGGCGTTTTGTAATTTAATTTAGACACATATGTTCGCCATGATTTACGTTTGACTGATTTAATAGTCCGACGGGCCTTTGCTCTAGAATTCCTATAAGTATTTAAATTTTCATTAGTTGGAAACTTGCAGAACCTAGATAGTGTTTGTTTTCGTTGCTTGATAGCTTCTTTACAATCGTCATTGTACCATGGGTTACTTTTCTTTGGGTTTGTCGAGGTTTTTGGAATGCATTTTTCAGATATACTTATTAAAGAAGAAGTAAAAGTTGCTATAGGATCAGAAGATTCTGAGAGAGAAGTGTTAGTAAGGGATTCATCACATAAAGTATGAAATAAATCCCAATTAGCTTTATTTAGTTTCCATTTAGGATTATGATCTTCATCGTGATTCTGAATGCTTTCAATTATTATCGGAAAGTGATCAGACCCGTGTTGGTCTTCACATACAGACCAATTATAGTCAAGATAGAGAGAGGGATGAAAGAGTGAGAGATCAATAGACGAAAAAGTACCTTTTCCAGAATCAAGATAAGTTTTAGATTTATCATTCATTAAGCAGATGTCATTCTGTGTGATAAATTCCTCGATTAACTCTCCTCTGGGGTCACTATCGTTACTACCCCAAAGTAAATTGTGACCATTGAAGTCACCTAATATCATAAAGGGAGAAGGGAGTTGCTTAAGTAAAGAGTTAAGATGTTCAGATCTTAGTTCGAAGGAAGGCGGGATATAGACAGAACAGAAAGTAATCTCTTTGTCAAGAGTAACAGAAACAGCTTTAGCTTGTAAATTTGTTTTCAACTTAATTTCACGTTGAGGTAAGGAAGACTTAACTAGAATAGAGCTTCCACCAGAAGCTCTGGCACAATCACAGTGGATGTGATTGTAAACATTAAAGCCTTTGAAAGTAAAGTTGTCGTCAGTTTTCAGAAAAGTTTCTTGTAGACAGAAAACAGAAGGTCCTAGTAGACTTAATAGTAATAGTAATTCTTCATAACGTGGTTTTATGCCTCGACAATTCCACTGTATAATTCTTTGTTTACTTTTTGTCATTAAATAATTTACAGAGAATTAAAAAATTGACCCTTCTTAAATGTAAAAGACTGGAAACTAAGTATTTGGAATTCTTGGAAGATGCACTTTGCGAGGACTAGGAGGAGTGACATCTGCCTCCATGCTAGTTTCTTCAAGGCAGTCATAGTAATTGTCAGTTCTTACGGGGTCATCAGCCCCTTTCGGTACTCTCTCGGACAGAAGCTTCCTTCTATCCTTTGGTGAGAGAGGCTTTGGTGGTGCAGGAGGCTTTCCTCCTGCCGTTGGAGGTTTACCTCCAGTTGGAGGTTTACCTCCTGCAGTTTTGTTGGACGGAGGGTTTTGAGCAGGAGAAGGTTTGCCTCCTGCTTGTGCAGGGGATGCTTTACCTCCTGCAGTCTGGTTGGTACCAGAAGGGGCATCGCCTCCTGGATTTTGGTGTGTTTTAATTTGAACGTCGTATGTTTCATCAGTCTGTGTCATGGCATCTACAAGTTTGACTTGTGTGCCAGCACTTCTTATGATGCTGGCATAGTTTCTGCTTGCAGTCGACGATTGCTGCTCAACGATTTTGCGCGCTTCGAAGAATGAAAGATTTCTGGTATATTTGATTTTAAGGATCTCCTTTTCTTTGTGCCAAGTCGGACAGTCACGTGAAAAAGTGGGGTGTGGGCCACTGCAGTTGACGCACTTTGCTGTTTTATCACAGTTGCGATCATCACTACAGTGTTTGTCTTCTCCACAATTTGCACATAGTTTTTGCCTGTTACATCTGCTTTCGTGATGGCCGAAAACCTGACAATGGTAACATCGTAGAGGATTTGGTACGTATACCTCCACGTTCACAGATATGTATGCTGCTTTTATTTTCTTTGGCATAATTGGTGTATTGAATGTTAAAACGTAAGTGCTTGTACGTTTAAGGACACCGTTTCTGCGAACTTGAATGTTACGAATGTCTTGAACTCCTTGACTTCTCAAATGATCTAGGATTTCAACGTCAGTGCAAGGACCTAAGTCCTCGCAACGAATGACACCCTTTGAACAATTGAGAGTTTTGTGCAGAGAAATGTTGACGTCAAGGTCAAATAATTTCTTGGTCCGTAGCAGGTTTTCGATATGTTTCTTCTTTTCGACTTCAAGTAGTAGATCGCCCGATTTAAGCTTTTTGATACTCTTCGGTTGACCTGCTAATGATACGATGCATTTCTCAATCACGAAAGGGGATAGATCTGAAACTTTTCTCGATGGGTCTGCCGACTGAACGACTAAGAAGCGCGGTACGTTTATAGCTGATTGTGACGTTACTTGTGCAGTAGGCTGTCGAGTATCAGAATCCGAAGATCCATCTGACTCTTCAGACCTTTGGCGTTTGTTTGAGTTCTGTGACGATTGATTTTCTGGAACACCCATAATTAAATGGATTAATGATTCATCTCGAATGCTCTCCGCCCTCCTTGGAGCCCTACAAGGGAACACTTAAAATGAGTGGCTTTCCTACTCAAAAGTGTTAGAGATACACAGAGATATACTCGCACAAGCTTGATGCCTACACGATTGACCCGTTGAGCCGCCGCCTTCTAGGAATGATAAAGACAGAAAAAAAGACGTTGATGGGCATATGGTAGGTATCAGGGACGATACTAAAAAGATAAGAAGAGAAAGAAAAAGGTGTTCCTAGGGCTTGGCGCGACAAAGCCGATTGACCATACCCGAGCCCGCATGGCCTCCCGTCTAGTCGAAATCAGGGCCAAAGTGATGTGTTGCATGCCGACCATGTCCGTCAGCACAGCCGACACACTCAATCACCAGGATCCCTTCATCCAAACGACACGGGTCGCAGCTCACGGCAAACGAGCCGCTCCTCTATTCGACCGGGTCTTACGGTTCCGCAAGAGGGGGGCGACCGGCCAATTCTAACCCGGGTCCGGCACGGGACGTCTTTTATTGGAGCAAACATGAATTGTCATTTAAGATAATATGGTTGCAAAATTTCTTATGAAATAGAACATTAGACCGACATGTACTGGCATTCCTGCTATGTACAATGCCCTTCGTTATTCATAATATGTTTGTTACATATTCTTTCTGATTATTAGTGACTATGACCAGACCTTTGACCCCAATATACCTTTAGGTCACTGTTACCTTATTTCATGGTTCAGTGATAAAGCCTTATATCTTGTCACTCAATTGTAATATGAACATAATTCTTTCACATTATGTTTGCGTATGACAAGACCTTTGACCCTAAAGTATTCCTTGGTCACTGTGACATAATTTCATGGTTCATTGATTTTGCCTTATATCTCAACACTCAACTGGTATATTTTCATACTTCTTTTAGATTATGAATATTTATGAGTAGGCCTTTGACCCTAAATTACTTGTTTGTTTGTTTGTTGTTTAACGACGCATCAACCCTGATGGGTCATTAGCGTCTTACAAGGTAAAACGATAAAAAAATATTGAAATCATATTAAAATGTAACGTTTAGTAAGATATAAATGTCGTTGTAAATAAACGATATATGAAATAATAACATTGGTGGTTAAAATTTTACAATTTATAAAACAGATTTACTTGTCTAAGAAATGATAAAATGCTTCCAACGGGTACATCTTTAAACAATTCTCTCAAGTTATTAGCTTGAAAACAGGAAACTCGCTCCGCAGCAAAGTCAGTATATTCCAAAAGAAAGTGTTTAACTGTAAATGGTGTATCACAGCCAATGCATTTGGATTGATCTTCTCGCTTTAGTAAGTGAGAATGTGTTATTCTTGTATGGCCGATTCGGAGACGAGCAAGAACGATTTCTTCTCGTTTCGAAAGTTTATGAATTACTTTTGGTCGTTTAACGATCGGTTCAACTTCCCTTAATTTATCAAAGTTCGCTCCGTTCCAGATTGTTTGTCATTTATCAGAGATGTACTCGTTAATAAAAGGTTTAAAATTGACATAAGGAATTTTGAAAACAGTTTGTTCGAGATTTAACGATTCTTTAGCGTTCTTATCAACTTTCTCATTTCCATATATACCTATATGACTGGGAACCCAGCAATAAATAATTGTTTTCACTTCTGAGATGGTATGGTGTTTTATTAATAGTTTTTGAATTTGAGGGTTTTTGGATGATGTATGGTTTAAGGCCTGTAGAACTGACATAGAGTCAGAAAATATAACGAATTTGTCCTTTGAGTTACATTCATTTATGAAGTCTAAAGCTAAGTCTATAGCTTTAGCTTCCGCTGTGAAAATTGAAGAACCATCAGGTAAGCGTAACGTTTTGCAATTGCCGTTTGTAAAAGTAGCACAACCAACTTTGTTTTCTTCTTTTGAACCATCAGGATAAATACATTGATAGTCGATAAATTGAGATTGTAGTTGATGAAAACTTTCTCTTAGAAGGTGTGGATTTGATTCGGATTTTTTCCCTGAATGTAGAGTCAAATAAATTTCTGGTTTTCTAATGCACCATGGTGGTATTTCGGAAACAAAATGCTCTTCTATTTTATCTTTTTGGATGTTTGCTGATTCTAAAAGTGGTGCAACTCGTAAACCAAAGGACCGGATGACATTTGGTTTTCTTTCATTAAACTGTACGACCTCTTCAGAAATATATGGCGGAAAAGACACCTTATGAACTGGATTTGATGGATTAGCCGCAATTCTAATGGCGTACAGTAGGGCAAGTTTCTCTCGTAAATATAGAAATGGCTCTTCAGCCTCAACATAGAGGCTTTGTACAGGTGATGTTCGAAAAGCACCTAGAGCTAATCTTAGGCGTTGGTGGTGAACTGTATCAAGAGAACTGATATATGATAGTCTTGCCGATCCATACACGATGGATCCATAATCTAACTTTGAACGAATGAGGGAACGGTTTAGCTGTAGAAGGACAGTGCGATCAGCACCCCAGTCTGTGTGTGATAATACTTTCAGTAAGTTTAATGCTTTTAGGCATTTGGCTTTTAAGTACTTGATATGTGGTATGAAATAAAGTTTACGATCAAAAAGAACTCCAAGAAATTTAAAATCTTCAACTACTGGAATAAGAGATCCATATAAATAGAGTTCGGGATCGTTGTGTACTTTCCGTAGTTGACAGAAATGTACACATTGTGTTTTCGACTTGGAAAATATGAAACCATTATGTGAGGCCCAGTTTTCTATTCTGTTTATGCCCTGCTGTAAGTGCCTTTCGATAGTTCTCATACTTTTTGACCTGTAACACATACAGAAATCATCTACATATAATGATCCATCTGTTTTAGGATCCAAGCAGTCCATTATGCTATTTATCTTAATATTGAACAATATTGTAGACAAGATGCTCCATTGTGGGACACCCTGTGCTTGATCAAACTTTTCGGATAAAGTCGATCCAACACGAACCTGGATCCAGCGATCCGCAAGGAAATTTTCGATAAATGTAGCTAATCTGCCTCGTATTCCGAGATCATGTAGATCTCGCATAATACCATGTCTCCAGGTGGTATCATAAGCTTTTTCCAAGTCGAAAAACACAGCAACAACATGCTCCTTTGCAACAAAGGCATCACGAATAAAGGTTTCCAGTCTTACTAAATTGTCGTTGGTACTTCATTCAGAACGGAAGCCCGACTGAACAAGAGATATAAGGTTATTACTTTCTAAGTACCATACAAGTCTTACATTTATCATTCTCTCTAAAGTTTTGCAAAGACAACTTGTAAGTGCTATCGGTCTATAGCTGTTAGGTTCTGCATAGTCTTTTCCCGGTTTAGGAATTGGTATTATAGTGGCTAGATCCCAACTTTCGGGAAACTTTCCAGTTTCCCACATATCATTAAATATATCTAAGAGAGCTTGAAGTGATTTTGGTGGAAGATGTTTTAACATTTGATAGTGAACTTCGTCGGGACCTGTTGCTGTATCATGGGCTTTACTGATGGCGTCTTTTAGTTCATCCAAATTACAAGAACTCCGCGGAGGTCGATATCGCACCTGCATCGGGCAAAGTCAACAGACCGTGAAATATAGTTCAAGGGCACCGGGTCAAGGTGCGTGCTTGAAGGGCATGTCAAGGACAATTACTATGCAAGGTTTCAGATTCGCAGCTATCTCTGATGTCGAGAAAACCAAACTTCAACGTAAAAATTTTCAAAGTCAGTGGACCGTGAAATACAGGTCAAGGGCATCGGGTTACGATGTGTGCTTGAAGGGTATGTCAAGGACAATTACTATGCAAGGTTTCAGACTTGCAGCTATCTCTGATGTCAAGAAAACCAAACTTCGACGTAAAAATTATCAAAGTTAGTGGACCATGAAATATAGGTCAAGGGCACCGGGTTAAGGTGCATGCTTGAAGGGTATGTCAAGGACAATTACTATGCAAGGTTTCAGACTCGCAGCTATCTCTGATGTCGAGAAAACCAAACTTCGACGTAAAAATTTTCAAAGTCAGTGGACCGTGAAATATAGGTCAAGGGCACCGGGTTAAGGTGCATGCTTGAATGTTATGTCAAGGACAATTACTATGCAAGGTTTCAGACTCGCAGCTATCTCTGATGTCGAGAAAACCAAACTTCGACGTAAATGTTGACAAAACTTCGACGTAAAAATTTTCAAAGTCAGTGGACCGTGAAATATAGGTCAAAGCCACCGGGTTAAGGTGCGTGCTTGAAGAGTATGTCAGGGACAATTACTATGCAAGGTTTCAGACTCGCAGCTATCTCTGATGTCGAGAAAACCAAACTTCGACGTAAATGTTGACGGACAGACGGACGGACGAACGGACGAACGAACGAACGAACGAACGGACGGACAGAAATTTGGACTCCTATATCGCACCCTGCTATAAGCAGGTGCGATAAAAAGGAGTATTGTATTCTTCATTATTTGAGGACTTAAAGTTTAACTTAGTGTTTTCTTGTTCTTTCTTATATTTTTGAAATTCCTCCGAATAATGACTGGTTGAGGAATTTGAACAAAATTGTGATGCCAAAGTATCTGCTGTTTTGTTTTATGGAAGCTGTTTCGTTTGCATTGTTGAAATTGTAATTAAGATGGTGACAAGAAGCAGATTTAGATTTACCGGATATTTTCCTGACCATGTCCCAAACTTTTTAGTGGGTGTTTTGTAATTCAAATTCGATACGTATGTTCTCCATGATTTGCGTTTTGCAGACTTTATAGTCCGACGGGCTTTTGCTCTAGAATTCCTATAATTATTTAAATTTTCATGCGTTGGGAACTTGCAGAACTTCGACAAAGTGTCTTTCCGTTGTTTGATTGCTTCTTTACAGACGTCGTTATACCATGGGTTACTTTTCTTTGGGTTTGTCGAGGTTTTGGGGATACATTTCTCAGATATATTTATTAAAGAACAGGTGAAGTCAGTTATAGGATCAGAAGAATCAGAGAGAAAAGTATCAGTAAGGGACTCATTACATAAAGTATGAAATAAATCCCAATCTGCTTTATTCAATTTCCATTTGGGATTATGGGCTTCATCATGAGTCTGAACGCTTTCAATCAAAATTGGAAAGTGGTCAGATCCACGTTGATCTTCACAAACAGACCAGTCATAGTCAAGATAGAGAGAGGGGTGACAGAGTGAAAGATAAAGGGATGAGAAAGTGCCTTTACCAGAATCTAGATAAGTTTTAGATTTATCATTCATCAAACAAATGTCGTTTTTCGTGATGAAATCCTCGATTAATTCTCCTCTGGGATCATTGTCATTACAACCCCAAAGCACATTGTGACCATTGAAGTCACCTACCAACATATAGGGTGAAGGAAGTTGTTGAAGTAAAGAAATAAGTTGTTCAGATCTTAAAAGATAAGAGGGAGGGATATAGACTGAGCAGAAAGTTATCTCTTTCTTGAGTGTAACAGAAACAGCTACCGCTTGAAGATCCGTTTTAAGTTTAATTTGACGTTGTGGTAATGTTGAATGGACAAGTAAAGAGCTTCCACCAGATGCTCTTAGACAATCCAAGTGAATGTGATTGTAAACATTAAAGCCTTTCAAAGTAAACGTGTCATTAGGTTTGAGGAAAGTTTCTTGAAGACAGAAAACAGAAGGTCTAAGTAGTGACAAAAGAAGTAGTAGTTCTTCAAAACGTGGTTTTACACTTCGACAGTTCCATTGTATTATTTTATATTTGCTACCCATTAAATAATTTAGAGAGGAGATTTAGATGCGGGACCTTTTGTTTAAATGTAGACTGGAAACTTTTACTTTGGAGCCTTGATTGGTGACCGAGGACGATGACCACGGGAACCAGGGCGCGAGGCAACCTCGTCCATCTCCATGGCATCGTCATTAGCCAGAGCTCCAAATTTGTTATACTGTTGGACGGGATCATCTGATCCCTTCTGCACCCTACTAGATGCAGAATGTGGTTTTGCGTTTGTATTCGGTTGATTAGGTTATTTGTTTTTGTGTTTACGGTTGCTTGATCTGATGTTGATTTCTGATTTTGAGGACTAATTGTTTTGTTTGGCTTTCAAGCAATCAGAACTTTTGAACTCTCAGTGATTTTGCAGTCTTCGTCACTGTATTGTGTGGCAGTTGTTTTCGTTTCTGGCTTTGCAGCAAAAGATTTAACTACTTGTGAAAAACTAAATTCAGGCTTCTGTTCAATTTGTTTTCTGGCTTCAATATAGGTTCTGTGTTACCTTTAGGCGCATTATTTCTTTTTCTTTCTTCCATGTTTCGCATTCATTAGACCTAGATAGATGTCCTCCGCCACAGTTGACACATTTGATCGGGTTTTTGCAATGATTTGTATGATGGTCATGGTCACCCACGCCACATCTTTTACAGACTGACCCGGGGTCAACTGGGCACTTATCTTCATGGTGTCCAAACTTCTGACAGTTAAAACATCTCAAAGGGTTAGGTATGTATATGTCAACAGGTACAATTTGATAGAAAATTTTGACAGCTTTTGGTGGGACGACTGAGTTGAAAGTAAGAAGCAAAGTATTGGTGTTAATGGTTTCCTGTTCTTTTTTAACGGTAAAACGTTTAACTGCCGTTACACCTTGATTTTCTAAATATTCTAGGATGTTCTTTTCTGACTCTCCTTTGAGGTTTCTGTCTCTGATGATGCCTTTCGAAGAATTCAAAGATTTGTGCGGTTTCACTTCTACTGATAGGTTAAAGAACTTTTTTGTTTTCAATAAGATGTCCGTTTGCATTTTTCGTGTTGTTTCCACAAGCAACATTCCATTTTCTTGGCGGAATAATTCATTAAACATCAATTAATGGAAAAGAATTTTTCCTATCAATTAATTGACAAGAACTCCGCGGAGGTCGATATCGCACCTGCATCGGGCAAAATACACATTACTATGCAAGGTTTCACACTCACATCTATCACTGATGCAGAGAAAACCAAACTTTGACGTAAAAATTAACAAAGTCAATGGACCGTGAAATATAGGTCAAGGTCAGCGGGTCAAGGTGCGTGCTTGAAGGGTATGTCAAGGACAATTACTATGCAAGGTTTCACACTCACAGCTATCACTGATACAGAGAAAACGGAACTTCGACGTAAAAATTAACAATGTCAATGGACCTTGAAATATAGGTCAAGGTCAGCGGGTCAAGGTGCGTGCTTGAAGGGTATGTCAAGGACAATAACTATTCAAGGTTTCACAATCCTAGCTATCACTGATGCAGAGAAAACGGAACTTCGACGTAAAAATTAACAAAGTCAATGGACCGTGAAATATAGGTCAAGGGCACTGGGTCAAGGTGCGTGCTTGAAGGGTATGTCAAGGACAACTTCTATGCAAGGTTTCACAATCACAGCTATCACTGATGCAGAGAAAACCAAACTTCGACGTAAAAATTAACAAAGTCAATGGACCGTAAAATATAGGTCAAGGTCAGCGGGTCAAGGTGCGCGCTTGAAGGGTATGTCAAGGACAATTACTATGCAAGGTTTCACACTCACAGCTATCACTGATACAGAGAAAACGGAACTTCGACGTAAAAATTAACAAAGTCAATGGACCATGAAATATAGGTCAAGGGCACCGGGTCAAGGTGCGTGCTTGAAGGGTATGTCAAGGACAATTACTATGCAAGATTTCACAATCCTAGCTATCACTTATGTAGAGAAAACCAAACTTCGACGTAAATGTTGACGGACGGACGAACGAACGGACGAACGGACGGACGGAAATTTGGACTCCTATATCGCACCCTGCTATAAGCAGGTGCGATAATAAGGGGTTTTTCGGTATTAGTATAAGAAGCTCTATTTGGAAGCGGAAAAAAGGCTCAATACGGGGTGCTTGAAATTATCTAAAGCTAGTTCTTCTTGGGTTTGTAGGGAATTGTTTAATTACAGCATGTTGATATACCTGCTGTTTGCATGTAAACGTGTTTGAATTATTTTTTTTCTTTGTTGGATGCAGTATCATTCATTTACATGTCTATTTCTTGTTTAATACAGCTGTCTGTTTTCGTGTTGCTGCCTTCACGGAACTGAATAGATTCCCTCTTTTGGGCCTCTTTTGAGTTCCTCGTGATTCAGGTTCGGCCATTTTATGTTGATTGATACGTACATCATTTTTGTTTGATTAACTTTAGATACCGGTTATGAGTTTGTGGACTTACATTTGTCTAGCTGAAAAGTGATTTTGATGTGGATAATATTATTTTTTGCTTTTGCTACAGGTATGTTACATGTTAATAATAATTTAATGATGGCACAGCGAAATAGATAACGATGCGTACTGCGTATGTACGCACGATTTTTGGCTATGTACGCATAAAAAATTCAGACCTGTGCGTACCATGTACGCAGTAAAAAGCAGTGGTACGCTAACAGTTTTCGAATTTATGCGTACTCAGATAAAATACCTTTAAAATTGTCACAAAATTACAATTTTTCAACTAGTTTTGTCTGGCTGCTCTGACAACAATCGAAAAGTAGTAATGCAGCTTTTGATCGTTCCATATTATATATCATGCAATATAAATATGTATCTTCAGTAGTTATACCATATAGGTGCCTTCGTTCAGTACCTCGGCCAGACAACTTGTTTATCAAAGGTTTATTCATGAAGTTTAATGATAGTCCGTCACTTTGGTTTATTGAATAGACATTTTGCATCGATTTCTGGTCATTGTTTTCTATTTAAAACTTGATGTATCTATGTTCTACCGTCATCCCAGTCTTTAATGTTTTCCTCATTTGGTTCTCTTATTATCAATGTAGGGGAGAAAAGTATAGTTTAACATGCCTAAATGATAGAATGACATGTATTTACAGGATTATCAACCAGTTAACTTGAATTTTCATACTTGATTTAATGGTCTTATCCATACATGTACCTTTATCTATAAGTTTGATTCTAAATTCTATGTTATAATAAGAATCCTCAGAAAACTTGTACACAGTTGTATTGTCGGTACGCACTGAACATTTATTTTGATGCGTACAGTACGCATTGTGAAAAATAATTATCTACACCACTGGATGGTGACCTACTTTATGAGTCTCGGAGTAAAATGATAGACGGACAGTGATTGAATGATACAAATGTAAATTTTATTGGAGTCTTATTTGACCATTAGAGAATTCCTGTAAATGTAAAATACTGTAACCGAGTTGCCTAACCGCTGACATAGATATGCATTTGCTGATCGGACTGCTATATTTCAAAACAGAAAACTGAGGAAGGAAGAATTAATCTATGACAACGCGCTTCACGTACTGTAGTGAATGCGTATAAAATAGGTGTCCCTATCTTTATCTTTAGCTGCTTAAGACAATTATTTTATTGAAGATATGGAATGGTCTATCCCTATCTCAGGTCCATAAAACAAGTAGATGTTGGTGTCCCTTTACATTGTTGACATTTCATCACGTGAGTTCAAGCTGAACGGTTAATTATTTTACCTATACAGGCATATTTGTTTTGGTTTTTACTCTTACTATTGGGCTCGTAACGGGTTAATAATGCTGTTTTTGACCAGACAACAAAGGATATTTAACCTTTACCCCTTTTGGTACCTCGCTATGTACTGGTTTTTGATTTATTTGCAATACCCAATCATAGGCTAACTGACGAACCGGTAACCAGATGTGTTTACACTGTCGCGTATTAATATCAAGTAGTATGTAATGCGGTTATATAGTTCTTTCCTTTATTTTATTTTACATATAAATCTCATGGTATTTAGTACATGCTGTTTCATTTTTTATCACCGTGTAGTACGAAAAAGAAAGTTTTTATTCGTATTTGACTGTTTTTGGCGTTTTATAATATTTTTGTTAATGACGTCATATACAAAACCCACGCTACGCACTATTTTTAGTGACCTCATTAGCCATTTTGATTCTGAGTGGAAGAGACACACATCGCTGTCATCCTATTTTTTTTTGTTTTCTAACTGAATTTTAAAAGAATTTGTCATAAAATTTTGATGAAGTTATATAGATATGTAGGTAAGTATGAATGGTGTTTATTTTCAGTCGATTTGTTAGCCGATGTGTTCGAAAAATCCGTGTATTTGCATTTAGTTATATTCATGTTGCATAATTTATGCGTTCGTGGGTGGGGCTTATAAAATTATATTTACGTATATAAATTGTCTGGTTGTTGATGCAGTCCGGTACTGTTATAAATATAGGTTCGTTGGTTTTATTTACTTTGTGTGCTGTGTTTTCATGGTTGTGACATTGAGTAAACCTATGACACATTTTACTATTCATTATTTTATGCCTGGGGGGAAAAGTAGGTTTGCGCATGCGCGAAGAATCAAGTATTTTTTAATAGCTTGAAGAAAAAAAAAATGACAGCAGGGTCTGGTTGATACACAAGAAGGACAGAATGAATCTACAATCGGATCCCTATAGCTTCTGCATTTTCTATTAGGTTGGATGTATGTATGCCATTACAGGATTGCCACTCATTTTGGGTGGGGTATGAAAGTCCCTGCTGAGCCGAGCTGCCGAGCTTACTATGCCGAGCCAGGTTTTTGACTAATTATTGCTTAAAGCTCGATATCATCATGGAAAATAATATACAGAATGATATTTTATAACATTTGAAATGATTTTATATAATTGGAAACCGTTAACATAAACTCATTTATGCTAATTTGTCAAATTTATTGGATTTGATAGAAAATCTCAGCTTTTGTACTAGTCAAATAAAAAATGCCATCAAATTTAGTTTTCAAGTTAATCATGACGAACAATATCTTTAAAGTCTGTGGGAATTTGTCTATTTCAACATATGAAACCATTCATTTTTGGTATTTTGAGTTTTTTGGCGATTACAAGTAAAAAGCCTGGCTCGGCAGGGTGTTGTATACAGCGCGGCTCGGCAGGGGCTTTCATACTCCACCCTCATTTTGTATTTCAAAATTCCCTGACTTTTTACAGATTTCTATATCCTTTTATCGGTCTCTCGATCCCATTTTTCAGCTCTTCGAAGCCCATGTCACTTTCTATAAACCCAAAGGTTGCAATTTTCTTCTTTACTTCTTCCACTTTAGAATCTTTTCTTAATGTAGGAAAATTATTTTCACCATATAGTTGTTACCATAACAGATTATGTATTAAATATCCAGCATTAAAGCAAGTTGGAACAATGTTCCTTCTTTTTTTTCTGGCAATGTTGGAGTACGTAAATTGGAAATGATTTTCGGCGGAGGTCTGGGGGCCACCTAGGCCCCCAGAAGCTCTTGGAACATTAATGCAATCGCCTCTGATATTTGCCTTTCCTGAGGTCATTGATCATTCTGTGTGAGCATGCAGCCAAAACGAATCCAGGGACTAGATCTAATTCAAGAAAACAAGTAGGATACAAAAAGGTAGGTTTACCTTGAAGCTCCAGCACAGAAAAATGGAAAAATTAAATACTTGTCAAACAATTAAAAGACTTTGAATGATTATGAAAGTCTGAGAAACTGAAAGCCATATAACTTTAGGGAAAGATTTCACTTTTTCAAATTCGTTTTAGACATTGATACATTGCCAAAGACATCACTTTTAAACAAGTTTTGAAATTCCCTGACTTTCTGCACTTTTTGCAAATTTCCCTGACTCTAACCCAAATTCCCTGACTTTTCCCTGACCTGGAATTTTCCAGACTTTTTCCCTGACTGTGGCAACCCTGCATTAGAATAAAAAATATGCATATTTGTTAAATTTTTGGATAAGACATCCTTCTATTGATTTTGCTATACCCCCATTTTGAATTATTTGCGCAGGAAATTAAATTTGAGCATGGAAATCATGATATTGCTCCTTAGACTTACAGACATGTACTCCCATAAATTGAGAGTCCGATATTTCTGATATTTTCTAACTTTGACAGAGTTACTGCCCTTGATTTACATCAGAATTTCTTTCTGCTTAATATCTTAAGAACAATTGACAGAATTTATATGCACATCAACATTTATAAGATCTAACTTGGGATTGCTGTTCATTATTTTTGCAAAACTTTGACAGAGTTACGGCCATTGATTGACGTCAGAATTTCGTTTCCCCTGAATATCTAGAGAATTAATCGAAAGATTGTTATTAAAGTTTGTATTCACTTCAACATCGACTAGATCTAGCTGGGGGTTGTTACCTGTCATTTTTTGTTAAATTTCGGCAGAGTTACAGCCCTTGATTGACATCAGAATTTCGTTTCTGCTCAATATCTTGAGAACGAATTGAAAGAATTTTAATTATCTTTTAATGTGCATCAATGTTAAGAAGACCTGGCTTGAGATTATTACAGGTATTTTTTTTTCTCACCCTTGAAAAAAAGCTCAAAAGTGGGGTATAGTCCGGTCGTTGTAATATTAGCATATGTGTTTGAACTTTCTCAATATGAAAATATTGTTTTGTTTTTGTATTTTACAGTAAGGCCCAATTGTGTCATCTATCCAGAACTAGTTAGACTAAAATCAAAGATGTTATGAGTTAAACATGGATAAAGGAAAAGAAAAACAGCCTCGGGTTAGTGGTATGTATTGCTTCCTAGTGTTCAGGTTAATATGGTGAACATTCCTTCTAGGGGGTGATTTGTGATTATCATGATTTCAGAAATGCTGATCCATGAATTTATAATTTCAGATATATTGGCCTTGAAATGTTTGGTGTCGAAATGTTGCATGATTTATTATGCAAAAAATGCTAACATTTCAATGCAGTACACGTATGTTGATTTCGGCTGGAACTTGATCTACTTGCAACCAGAGTTTAGAAATAAAATTGGTGTAGTCAGTCTACAAGACCCAACACACATGAATGTTTATATCTCATTAGAGAAAATGAAGAACCATTGATGATTGAAACAGTTCTCTCCCATCCCATCTGCAAAATTTATGAATATTTTATGGTGTGTTTTTTTGTTTGTATTTTCAGATAGAACAGATGGTGCAAGGTCTCGTTTCATAATTGAACTGAATGAATCCTTTAGTGTTACAGTCCATAGGTATCAAGGCTTACCACTGATGAGGTACTTGTTAATATAGCATGTTAGGTATTGAATGTCTTACATAATGCCAGTGGTTGAAATTAGCACTAGCGATAGCCCGACACTAGCCAAAGGGTTGCTGGGCTAGTAGTTTTATCAGACCCATTTATATAGGTCTGGCTAGATGAAAAAATTTTGGCAAATGATTTAATATATCATAATGTTTGGGCTAGTGTGGAAAAAATCCTAATTTCGACCACTGCAATACACTTTACAACTATATGGTATTTTCCTGTTTGGATTCATTTTGTACTATTTGACATCCAGATGCAAGAAACCAGATATTTACATTTTCTGATGAAAATTGTCAACAGTAACTGTTATTAAATGTCGTTGAAAACATGCTTAAAGTGGTGCCGTTAACATAATTTGCAATATATGCATGTGCAAAGATTGTGACTACTGACTAACACCATTCAGAAAATCTATGAACAGCTCAGCAATTGACACTCCACAATAAGTTGAAAGATGTAAACAAACAGAAGAAATGGAGTTTTGTAATCTGTGGTGTTGACTTCATTTACCTGTAGTTCAGGTAGATAAACTTGGTAGGACACACCTTCACAATAGATATGTCAATGGTCAAAAAAGTCACCTAGATACTTGAAAGTTTTTTTTTTCTTTATTTGTCCGCACCTCCACCCCTTCGGACTCCAGTGCAGGTCTTGCTTATATTACATAATATATATTTACATATTTACATTTTGTTTAATATTTACGTTTTATTCTCTTGTATGTATGTATGTATGTATGTATGTATGTATGTATGTATTGCACTGCATTGCATTAATTGCATTGTATGTATGTATGTATGTATGTATGTATTTATGTATGTATGTATGTATGATAGGAGGGTGTAGAGTTTTTTGCATATTTGTATATAGTATATCGTACTGTTATATTTTTACGTTGGTGTTTGGGTGCAGGGATTTTTGTGGGTAGGCATAAATTAAATGTTGTATGTATTTTCGCAGTATGGAGGTAAGTGACTCTGGGTAAATGCGAATGTGCGTGATTCCTAGGTAGAAAAAATGGTGGTTACTTAGGTACTATTACTAGATACTTGGAAGTTGAATCATGCTAATTTTACCTTATTTATCATGTAACATTTTCTCTTTTAGAGTTCCTAAGAAGCCTGTTAAGATGATGGTGGTGCATGTTGACACCTTGATGCGTCAATCTTGATTATGACAATGGTAAATATATCTTTATTATGAACGTGTGATTCAAGTTCTCTGTTTTTTTTTGTTTTTGTTTTTTATTATTGTTATTTTCTGTTAATTTATTAACGTTTGTTTATTTTACCATTAATTGCTTGTGTTGTTATAATTTATTTCATATGCAATAAGCTGTACAGTTTACACTATTTACTACAAAGGTTCTATTAGAAAGAACAATTGGATGAGTACATTATATTCTCTTCCTACAAACTAAATGTTAATCCTAAATTCTTCCTCTTCCATTAAACTGTTCATACATGTCCTGTATACATAATTCAATGATTGTGTTTGCTTAGCAAATGTGCATTCGCTTGAATGTTAATTGAATTATTATTATGCTTTTGCCTTATTACAGCTGGCGATAAAGAATTACTACATTACAGTCGATTTATAAGGAGAACAATACCAACAGTACTATCAACAATGTAAGTGTTATATCTTCCAATATTTTCATACTCAGTGAATTCAGCAGGTTTGTTATAAACTTAAATGCAAAAGTTTCGCATCATTTACAATTAAAATCCAAAATTTCTTTTTATTGACTCAGAATGTTCTTTGGGTAATATTACAATTGACAAATCCAGTTCTTTGCATTGCTTACAACATGAAACTCAGAACGTTGTTGTTTTGTTTGTCGAGAAATAACAAAACTCATAGGTGAACAATTTTTTGAAGGTCACAGAGGAACAATACTTTGTATTGTACGTAAAAAAGACAATTTAAAACCAATGTTTGTGTTCCAAAGCGAAAGGGACAACAAATACAAATATGGAATTTTTTGCCCTGGTTTACGCTTATACATGTGTGGCATTTTTAAGCTTGGAAAATGGCTGTTAATAGGCAAACGAATATCAATAATAAAAACTTTGTAGCTATCAGTACATTGCACACACACAAAAAAAGAATGCGCCCTAGACTTCCATAGAAAATATGCTAATGTCAACAATGAAATGTATCACCTAAGAGTGCTGCTAAACAATAATGTTGAAAGGGACGTTTAAACTGAAACAAAAAAAAATTCTAAACATTTTGGTTGTTTTCTGCTTGTGCAGATACCAATGCTGTTTGCCGTTTGAGCATTTAGTTCAGTCAAATTTGTTCACTTGAGTTTGCCTCTTGTTGGTTAATCAAATAAATTTTATTCTATTTTAGAACTGCAACAGTGTCCCAGGTGCCAGGTGTTCTTAAAATCTATTCAGCATTTTTCTTTAGGTAATGATGTCACCTCTTCTGATAAAAACATTGTTACTGTTTGGTTAAAGCACATTTTATTTCAAAATTCTTAGCACAACATTAACAATGCACATTAAGAACACACATTTGTAACAGGATAGGAACAAAAGCAGATTTTTATCAATTTAAGCATTTACCTGTTTGGTATCTACAGGGCTAAAATTCCACATAATAAGTTAAAAATTTCACTCGAGTTCGTCGTTTAAAAGGTCATTTAGTTTGAAACTGTCACTCAAATCAGCAGATCAATCAATCCAGATGTCCTTGTGTACAACATGAAAAGAAACTCAGACCTTCAGAACACATGGTCTTCTTGTGTGATGCAAATGCTCAAATAGCAAACTCAAGTGAAAGGAGCTGTAAATGGAAATATACATCCACATTTCAGATGTAAATTGTTAAAAAACACAAATGCCACAATAACGTCAGAACAAAAGCACGGGATCAAACCTCTTTTATGGCAAATCATTACTTATTGTGTAATGACATAAAATATACTTTCAAAAATATCCTTACATGACCTATGTAAATGAAAACTAGAATGTAAAAAAAGTTTGTTATGTGTTTGACAGGTAACAACCCCCGGCTATTTATGATTATATAATGAAAGTTTTCATTTTTGTCATCTGCTTCATTCATATTCATGAGTAAATAGTTTGGATTAAAAATTAGAATGTTTATTAGCAAGTATTATGCACCAGTCATTTGTAACCACTGCCTGCCCCCCCCAACATACAGGGATGGGTGGGGTTGTACCCCCCTGTACAGGGACGGATGGGGGTTAGCCGAGCTTAAGTGCACAGCAATTACTTTCAAGTGTCCGCTCAGTAAAGAGGTAATGACGTGGTTTAGACAATTTGGTCCTTACCCCAAGATTTCAATTGCGAAGGGTGGGTATAAAGTCTGAAAGAGTAAAGTTTTTACCTCCACGGATGGGCATAGCAGGGCACTGAAAACTTAAAAAGTCAAACCATGCCCTTCCCCATAGATAGGAAAGCAGTGGCTACAAATGGCTGGTGCATTATGGTGGTATCTATTAAGAACAGATACACTAATATGCAACAATGCCTTTAAATGCTGAAATAAGCTTTGATTTCAAATGCATTTTAAAAAAGTGCGATTCTCTTTATTATACAGAAGTTTAAAATTGATAAATATATTCAATACAGTTTATTATTTATGTAACTAATCTAAAATTTATAATAGCACTTTCATCCCTGCTTGAGACATTTATGTCACGAGGCTGAGCATTGCAGACATGTCGACTTATACATGTTAATAACAGGGTTCAAGCTAAGATACAGTTAAGGGATACTTCCTTACTCTTCATGATAGTTAGGGACTATTATGTACTACCTAAATTTCAAACTCTATTTATTTTTATTTTTTCCTTGAGTTTGAAATAAGCAGACTGTATTCATCTAGAAAGACTATTGTTCCTAGTCTCTTAGCTTATTCCCTGTAATTGCTTCTGATTTGCATTTGCATGTTAGGCGATCCTTTAAAAATTCTATGTTTGCCGTGCTCCTACCAATCAATTTCATAAGGTAGAGCTTTTTTTGTGTGTGTGAACCAGAAAATAAAGTTCATTTGCTTTATCAGTACTTGAATATGGTTAACAAGCTATATATTTAAAGAGAATTTACTGTTGAAACTAAATATATTTACCAGAAACTGCATCCTTGATTTATGTAAACGTTTTCCCCAGCATGGCCATAATTTTTTGGGGGTAGGGCCAATTTTTGGGGGGTAGGTAGGAGCACAGCAAGCCAACAATTTTTAAGGTTAGCCTTACAGATAAAGCAAAGTTGAGTTCCGAGTTGGTTTTACGGGTTAATAGTATCAAAAGAAAAAGAAAATAATATTAAAAAAAACATGCTACAATACATTTGTTTTTGATGGTTATAAATATACAAGTAAATGAAAAATTGGAAACGTAGGAGTTCTTGAATTTAATTTCATAATGTTTTTTAGCTCGAATGCACGAAGTGCATAGAGCTATTGCAGTCACCCCGGTCGTCCACTTTCCCGTTCCCGTGCGCGTCACACCATATCTTGACAACCACTCATCAGAAAGCATTCATACTTAGACCATAGATACCCTGTAGGGTTAGCTTTCATTCCATGGCATCGAGCCCCTGGGTCCAGGCCAGGGGGTGGGGCTGGAGGTTAAAATATAGAACACCTTCAAAAATGGCAATTCTTGTGTTAAAGTTTTCTAGAAGTCCATATCTTGACAACCACTCATCAGAAAGCATTGATACTTGGGCCATTGACACCCTGTAGGGTCGGCTTTCATTCCATGGCATCAGATCCCTGGGTCAATGCCAGGGGGTGGGGCTAGAGGTTAAAATCTAGAACACCATTAATAATAATGGCTTTTCTGTAATATAGTATTCTAGAAGTTTATATCTTGAAAACTTTTTATCAGAGGGCTTTCATACTCGGACCATAGTTACCCTGTAGGGTTGAGTTTCATTTCATGGTATCGGATCTCTGGGTCCATGCCTGGGGGTTGGGGCTAGAGGTTAAAAACTAAAACACTAAAAAATAGATGTACTGCTGTGTAACTTTTACAAGGAGTCCATATCTTGACAACAACTTATCATAAAGTATTCATACTGCATGCACTTTAGGTTCCATGACATCGGACCTCTGGGTCGGAGTCAGGGTGGTGGGGCTAGAGGTCAAAATCTAGAACTCCCTATATTTTTTTTCTTTTCATTTCTTAATAGAAACAACGTAGGAAGATGGTTCATCATTCATCTTTTGACTTTGTGACACTGACTTGTGTGTCATGACGGTAAGGGTCGGTTGACCTAATTTCCATGGTTTAGTGATTTGCCTTATATCTTGACACTCAATTAGTATATTTTCATACTTTTTTCAGATTATGAGTGAGTATGACCAGACCTTTGACCTCAATATACTTACAGGTCACTGTGACCTAATTTCACGGTTTATATCTTGACATTCAGTATATTTTCATACTTTTTTCAGATTATGAGTGAGTATGACCATACCTTTGACCCCAATATACTTATAGGTCACTGTGACATAATTTCACGGTTCAGTGACTTTGCCTTATATCTCGGTACTCAAATGGTATATGAACAAACTTCTTCCAAAGTATGTTTGCGTATGACAAGACCTTTGACCCTGAAATAGTCCTAGGTCACTGTGATCTAATTTCACGATTCAGTGATTTTGCCTTATATCTTGACACTCTATTAGTTTATTTTCATACTTTTTTCAGATTATGAGTGAGTATGACCAAACCTCTGACCCAATATAGTTATAGGTCACTGTGACCTTATTTCACGGTTCAGTGACTTTGCCTTATATCTCGGCACTCAAGTGGTTTATGAACAAACTTCTTTCACACTATGTTTGTGTATGACAAGACCTTTGACCCTAAAGAAGTCCTAGGTCAATATGACCTAATTTCACGCTTCAATGATTTTCCTTTATATCTCGGCACTCAATTGGTATATGAGAATACTTCTTTCACGATATGTTTGCGTATGACAAGACCTTTGATCGTAAAGTATTCCTGGGTCACTGTGACCTAATTTCATGGTTCAGTGATTTTGCCTTATATCTCGACACTCAGTTGGTATTTTTCATACTTCTTTCTGAATATGAACGAGTATGACCAGACCTTTAACCCAAACATACTTATAGGTCACTATGACCTAATTTCATGGTTCAGTGATTTTGCTTTATATCTCAACACCGAATGGGTATATGATCATATTTATTTCACATTATGAGTAAGTATCACTAGACCTTTGGCCCTGAAATACTTATAGGTCAGTGTGACCTTATTTCATGGTTCAGTGATTTTGCGTTGTGTCTTGGCCCTCAGTTGGTATATGAACACACTTCTTTCACAATATGAAGGAGACCTTTAAATCTTAGGTAGTTATAGTTAACTTTCATGGTTCAGTGATTTTGCCTTATTGCATCAAGGCAAAAAAGATGTATGAGCATAATGCTTTTGGTTACTGGTCGGGTTTGGCCTTATGTTTGACAAAGGTCAGAAGCAGTCGAGCACGCTGTCCTGCGACAGCTCTTATTTCATTAAGTCAGTGAGGGAAAAAACCATAGCGTTGAAAAAAAGAAAAAAAAAACCACACACACAAAAAAATAACGATGACAACATTATTAGTTGATTACTGTTGAAGTCGAGGCCTTATGTTTAAGAAACATGGTCAATTGCATCCAGCAATTTTCTAAATTATAAACTTGTTTGGACATAACCTTCGTATAGCAGTAAGGTCGGATGGGTACTTGTCAATCGATGGCATGGGGAGACAAATATTATATTTTTCTGCTCTTATTCAGCATGTTCATATTTTGATTGTTCTTTGTGAAATCATTTTTTCTCCAAAAATCATGCATATCCTAATAAATGATATTTCAATAATACTTGAGCCTGTGCATGAGAAAACCAACAATTTGGGTTTCCGACCAGGTTTGACACAAACCAGCCTGTGTAGTCACAGAAAATAGCTAGAAGCTTGAAATTTTGGATTTTAGAAGAAGATGGATTTCACTATCTGTGTAGCAAAAACAAAGGCACTGATCAGTTTCGCGGTTACCACGCAGCTGGTCTGCGCCTTTATTTTCGCATATGCCGATTGTTGGTTTTCTCATGATGCGGCTCACTTTCTTTTTAAATTCCAATGCAGAATGATTGTGATGTCTTTGTGAAGCAAGATCAATTATTACACATCTCATGATCTAAATTCTATGGCAGGTGAATTCGCCTTAAGGAACTGACTAGATAATAAATAGTTGCATTGTTTTCTGATGTTCCTTAATATTTAAATTAAAATAAATGAGTTCTTCATTTGAGACTGAATGCAGTCACTGTCATGTTGTTGGTTAATTTTATACTCTGTTTAGACAGGTTCGAACCAGGTCTGATCCAATTTGTACCGGTCCAAAGTAGTCCAGAACAAATTTTTCTTCTTGTTAACATTGAAATATTTAGATCGGAACAAATGACTCATGCGATAAGCTGACATGTTTTGTGATTTTGGCTGCTCAACTGGCATCATCCAGATTTGTATTTAAACTGGGCTTAAGAAAAGAAGTGCAGATATGTGTGTAGCACAAATGTCTTCCTCACTCGACAGGTGCGACTTCAACAAAGAACAACATTAAATAATTATCATAATAATGATAATAAAACAACAACAACAACAACAACAAAAAAAAAAATAAAATAAAATAAAAATAAAAAAACCAAACAAAGCATATTAAGTGCTATTTTCAATACATTGGATTCCAATTAATTGTACTATAAAACTGCATATGTGTAAATTATTAGTTTTTTTCAATCTTGGACCGAAACAAAGTGTTTAGACAAAATATTTGTACCGAACCAGAATCGGAACAAGATTTGGATTGAACAAGGTCCTAGGTTATGTAGCGGGCCAAGTTGGACTGTTCCAAAATTTTGGAGCGAACCAAATGTATTCGCCTAAATACTTGAGTCAATATATATTTTTGCAACCATTTCAAGGGGTTAGTTGTTAAAAATTCAAACATCTCAAATAGGAAAGTGACATTAATAAACAAGTTTGTGGATCTCTCCCCTGTGTAGAACACTATTCGGTGACCCTTAAAAGATATCTAATTTGCATATTCATGAATTTTAATGAAAACAGTAAAAATGACATAAAATCGTTAAAAATCAATAAATAAACTAAATTTGAGGTCGAAACTATCATTGTGACACTTTGTTATTGAACCAATAATACCATATGACAAATCTATTGATGTCATGGGCCAAAATGACAATTATCTTATTTGCATATTCATGAATATTAATAGAAAATGTCGAAAATCGAGGAAAAACGAGGGATAAACTCTAGCAATTTCAAGGTTTTGGATGGGTTACAAGATCTACCTTGCATCCCTGACACCAATGTTCATGGCTGCCAGTGTGTTCAAAAGGACCATCTAAATGCCATAAAATATTGTCCTCAATGATGGACACATTTGCATGATGTAAAATTATATAGCTTCCGCATCCACCCCTACTGTGATTCTAAAGAATAGGGTGTACTCACAAAAATATTCATATACGAACAAAAGCGTGCTCTAAAATACTATAATGGGTTTGGTTGTGATGCATGGACTGGTCAAATTAATACCTATTTTCGTAATACCTATTTTTCAAATTATTGATATTGCTTATTCATGAAAATGAATGAAACACACAAGAAATCAGAGAAAAATGGGGGTATACATACAAAGTCACTTAAACCATAGCTGTTCACAAACCTAGGATGCTGAAAGAAGTATAAAATGAATGCTATGGCAGTGTTCTATGACCCTAAAGTCTCATATAAGAATGATCTTATTTTTTCAGTTTCATGAATTTTCATGAAAACTTCATAAATTTGAATGAAAAAAATGGAAAAAAATTTAACCGGCAAACCTAAAAAATGGTGTGTATCTCGGCAACCAAAAGCCCTTACACGTTGAAAATGGCATGAATTGATTGCCAGGACATTAGTATACCATCCTGTACTACAATATATAAGTCAATTGATTTTTTGTATTATGAATATTAACAAAACCTTTCGAATTTAGATGGAAATTACGGAAAAAATAAGGTGGTATACATAGAAAATCACATGTATCTTGGCTACTGACTGACCTAGAGAGCTATACTTGGTATCAAATAGTTGCTAGGACAATGTTCTATAACTATATAATCCGATATTTAAATCACCAGCTTTTCTATTAGAATGATATGAGATTTATATAAATAAGGAAAACATCAACGAAAAATGAAGGGGTACACCAACAAAATTGAATATATTTCGACTACCAATGGCTGTAGAGATCTCAAAATGACATCAATAATAGCTAGGACAATATTGTATTATCATGTATTCAGATAAACAAGGGTACACTTGCAGGCAACCAAGATTCAATTAAATTTATTAGAGCACAAGCTTCAATTTTCTGTTAATATTACACTTTTCATACATTTTATTCAGTACTCTCAAAAAAAAAAAAAAAAAAAAGTGTGATCAGACTGCATGACATAATTGCATCATTCTAGCATTCTATTGGTACCATTGCAGCACATATGGCAATTGGCAGCTGAGATATATGCAATTGTGTTGGTATATCACTTCATTTTTCGTTATTTTTTCTCTTATTCTTAGTGATCTCATTAATACCCATACAACAAAAGTCACTATTTATTTATATAACAGGTAATATGGTTATAGAATATTGTCCTATAGCACTCTAGGTCTATCAGTAGCCAAAATTCATGTGATTTTCTATGTAAACTGCCTTAATATTTCTGTAACTTTCCTCTAAATTCAAAAGGTTTTGTTAATATTCATGAAATAAAAAATTGAATGACTAACATATTGTAGTACAGGATGGTATAATATTGCCTTAGCAACCATTTAATGCCATTTTTAGCATGTTAGGGCTTTTGCTTGCTGAGAAAAGCATCATTTTTATGTTTGCCGGTTAAATTTTTCACTTTTTCATTCCTATGTATGAAGTTTCCATTAAAATTCATGAAATTGAAAATAAGATCATGCCTATATATGAGACATAAGAGTCAGAGTACATAGCCATAGCATTTATTTGATAGTTCTTTTAGCATCCTGGGTTTGTAACAGCTCTGCTTTTAGTGATTGATTTTGTACGTATACCCCTATTTCATCTAAGATTTTTCTCCGATTTCTTGTGTGTTTTAATTTTTTCATGAATAAGCGAAATTAATGATTTGAATAATAGGTATTAAGGTTAAATTGCTAAGTCCATGCATCATTATCAGACCAATTATAATATTCTAGAGCATGCTATTGTTTGTATAGAATACTTTTACGAGTACACCCTGTTCTTTAGGATCACACAAGGGGTAGATGTGGAAACTATATAATTTTTTTTACATCATGCAAATGTGTTCATTGTTGAGGACAATATTTTATGGCATTAAGATGGTCCCTCTGACCACACTGGCAGCCATGAAAATTGGTTTCAGCGATACAAGATAGATCTTATAACCCATCCAAAACTTGCAATGGCTTTAGTTAATCTCCGTTTTTCTTTAATTTTCTATATTTTATTAATATTCATGAATATGCAAGTGAGATAATTTTAATTTAGGCACATGAAATCAATACATTTGTCCTATGCTATTACCCTTTAAATCACAAAGTGCCACAATTATAGTTTCGACCTCAAATTAGTTTATTTATTGACTTTTCATGATTTTCTGTCATTTTTTTAATATTTTCATTAAAATTCATGAATATGCAAATTAAATATCTTGTATTTCTTACCATATGATGAAATGGCAATTTCTAAGCTTTAAAATGTGACCAAGTTCAGTGGTAATGAATTTTGTATGCAAACATCCATGCTCCATTTTTTTTAAATGAGCTAAATTAATTTTCAAATGTTCAAATGCGAAAAAAATACCGCTGATTTTGAGAATCTTCCGAAACCCAAATAAAACTGAATCATTCTATATTTTGGACAAAGGAAGTGCGGTTTGTTGGATACAAAGACAATGTTGAAATTTGCAGACAGTTTGAACCGAAAAGACAAAGGCATAAATGTACAGGTTATTATGCTGAAAGTTTCTTTTTTACTGGCTTAACGTATACTTTGTTCTCTTGTTTTTTACTAGAAAAATCAGCTTTTTGATGAATGTTCAATTATTTCCTTAATGTAATAACAGGGTAATTTGGGGTAATATGGACAATTGGGGAATATGGGCCACCCTGTGTTTTCTTCAAATATTTTACTCAAGACTCATGTTTGACAAAAAGTAATAACATTTTGTTATTCCCTGGCTATCCATCCTAAATTATCGAAATCATTTTTACATTCATACCCAAGCTGGTGTTTTCGGACAGGTTAAATTAATGAACCCCAATTAAACAGCCTGTGAAAATCGTGCCCTTAAAATGTTTTAGTTTACACTTAAGAACCAATAAAAATATTAATGATATTTATATAGAACCAAGTTTCACGTAAAATTAACCTAATACACCATTTTTAGAAGATGATGCAAATGGTCATTTGCATGAGCTATTTTTCAGTTTTGGAAAATTTCTCCATTGACATAACCGTCGTGTCTGGGGTAATAATTGGACCATCAATTTCCCAATGTAAATTTTCCTTTTAGGGTAATATGGACCATCTAAGAATTTTGTCTCAAACTCTTTCTGAAAGTGATACACTGAACATTTGATACCACATGTCTTTAGAATTTTAACTTTTGCACTTGCATGATATGTTTTAAGCTATCTTTGAAAATAGATTGTTTTACAAGTGAAGTTTATAAGCAAAGTGTACATATTTTGAAATCTGTGACATTTTTGCGAATGTCCGTTTTGTAAGTTTGTCAAGGTGTTTTGATTTTTGATGCGAAATATTTTTCCAGTGAATTTGTTTCGTGAACATCTATGTTTATTTTATGCTAAATAGACTTTTAAATAGAAGTTTACATTTTGTTTTCCGAATTTATATGTTGACATCGTCAGCATTTTAAAGTTGTGGTCCGTATTACCCCAGTAGAGTGGTCCATATTACCTCAAATGTTTGGGGTAATTTGGACCACCCAGTGGGTGTGTTTATCGTAATACGCAACTAAAAACTAGCATACAAAATGATGTAAAATTTATATTAAAATGGTTTACAGATGCCGATTAAAAATAGACACGATATACAATAATAACGTTAATAGCCTGTGGTTGAACTGATTCGTTTTGTGCTTAAGCGGTCCATATTTCCCCAAATTACCCTATATATCACTTGATGTAACATGTGTTTGATAAACAGACATATTTGACATCTATTTGTTGAAATTGTATAAACTATAAAAGTTTGATATTTGGAAGTAGCAAAAACGTTCAAATGCAGGTAGTATTGGCCGTATTGCGCAATTTTTGGTACTGAATCCTCATCAGTGACCCTTTATAAAGTCTGCAGACTCTCTGGCTGTATTGGAATTGCTGTGTTGCTCTGTGTTATACAATGAAACTCATAAAATCAAAGCATATAAGAAATAAATATCCTTTGCTCGAAATATTGTCCCTGATGTAACGATTTCTGTCCCTGATGTAACACTTTTCACCGTTACATCACGGACCGTTACATCAGGGACATATTTTAGATAAATCACCTGTAAATGGCTTCCAATATACTTGTGCCTTCATTGTTATGGTGAAATGTTTACACAACCACTAAACACGTTTTATGAATAGTACCTACATATTGTCGCTTGAAACAAATAACCAGTAGAGGCTGTTACATCAGGGAACTATTACAAATATACTCACTCACCTGAAAATTGTAATTATTTTTTTTTTCAGATCTACTCTATAGATGTGTCATCATGGCAGTCAGCCATATTTAATTTCAATGTAGCTCTTCAAAATGCAGATAGATGTTCCACCTTTACCAAGGGGAGTCACCTTGTACTTGGTATTTTTAGATAAATTGTTACATCAGGGACAAAATGCTAGGTACAAAGTTTGAACACGTAAATCTAGTATTAAAACCATGGATACTTGCTATCAAAATGTATTATGTCGTGCATGAATGATTAAATAAAGATGGAGTAGTATTTAGAACAACCACCTTAGCAAACAAATCATTGAATCGGAGACAGATATAAAAAAAATCATTTTGCAGACAGCGAAAATATGCCATTTTAGACACTTTGAGTAACATTTTTTTATATTTGCTAGCACTTTAACGATTTTGTTTTGGATGACCCATACTCACCACGATCCACACCACATTCCAAGCATAAAACATTTACCAGAAGTAAACAGTTTTCAGAAAAAACGTACCCGGACAGGATTTGGTTACGAAAAAATATATTGACTCACTTGCACTGACCCAGGTGCGAACCTGGTATGGAAGAAATTCGTCCATGTAAACAGCATATTAGTAAACAGTATCGGTTTCAGTAACCTTCTTTATTAAGATAGGCACGTACTATTTTTCCATCTGTCATTTGTCATGCCCAGCAACATATTCATTTTTTTAAACAACAACTCCTCAGAAGCCATAAGGTTCAGTGCTTTCATATCATTAACATGCATAAAGTATCAACAAATTAAGGGTAGAATAATTGTGTTAATAATTCCCCTGAGTCAAAGGCCCACAGGTTAGCATATAAGGCATGCTGATACTTTGCACCCTGTTCATAGTCTTCCACCATTATTAAAGTTTCTCTGAAACTTCTTATGACCTTGACGTATTTTGTGACAAGGTCAACATTGGTCATCCTCATAATATTGTAATGTCTTCTCTTCAAAACAGTTTGTAGAACTTTGCAAAGTTGTACTTTACATACAGGTCCATGCCAGGGGGTAGGGCTGGAGGTTAAAATCAGAACACTTTAAAAAATGGCTATTCTGTGGTAGAGTTTTCTAGAAGTTCATATCTTGACAACCACTCATCAGAATGCATTGTTACACGAACCATTGATACCCTGTAGAGTTGGCATTCATTTCATCACATCAAAGTCCTGTCCTGGGGTGGGGCTAGAGGTAAAAATCAAAATGACAATAGGATATACAAAGTATTCAAAAAGTCTAAATCTTGAAAACCTTTTATCAGAGGGCTTTCATACTTGGACCATATGTACCCCTGTAGGATTTGATAAAACAGTTTGTTTTGTCGCAAATTTCTCATGCATGCATTGTTATTTCACTAAAGGCTGTAATAGGCAACCTTTATATAACATGTCATAAAGTTTTTACACCTGTAAATGGCCTATTAAAGTAAGCCTCGTCTGGAGGAAATTTATCTTCAGGGTTTTCAAATTTTATACAAACAGACCTGAATAACCACAGATAATTTTTGCCATATATCTCTGCACTTAATTGGTATAAGAGCATACTGTTTTCGTGATATGTTTGCGTATGACATGAACCTTTGACATTGAAGTATTCCTAGGTCACTGTGACGTAATTATGGTTCAGTGATTTTGTTTTCTATCTCGACACTTGGTGTTTGTTTCTTGTTTTACGTTATGAGTGAGTATGACCAGACCTTTTACCCAAACATCCTTCAAGATCACTATGGCATAATTTTATGGTTCAGTGATTCTACTTTATATATATTGGCACTCAATGGGTATATGATGTATTTCTTTTACATTATGAGTAGGTATGATTAGACCTTTGAACCTAAAGTACTTATAGGAACCTAAAGTACTTATAGGTCAGTGTGACCTTTATCATGGTTCAGTGATTTTTTTTTGTATTTCTGCACTCAGTTGGTATATATATATGAACACTTTTTACACAAGATGAGTTAAAAAAAATAGGCAGTTATACTTACATGTCATGGTTCAGTCACATTACCTTATAACATCAAGGCAAAAAGAAGTATTAGCTTAATGCTTTGGGTTACAAGTCAAGTTTGGCCTTTTGTTTGACAAAGATCACAAGCAGTCAAGCATGCTGTCCTGTGACAGCTCTTAGTTTCCTTTAAAATATGAGTTCTTTTTCTGTATTCAAATGTTTGATATAGACTTCTTGCATTATAAAATCATGAAAATACACCAAATATTAATGTACATAATGTTATTTTACAGTTTGATTTAAAATGAGTTTTTCTTTGCAGGTTCACCAAACTTTGTGACTTGTCCTCTAAGGACCAAAACACGGAAGTAAATGTTCAGTGTACAATCATGACCAAAAAAGTACTGCAATATGGGAAAAATGACCATTTGACAAGAGTGACCGGTGTAATGGGTGATGACACATCAACAATTACATACATTGCATGGCATGATGCTCATGCTAAAGTGTTAGAATTGTTAACGGTTGGGGAAAACTGTGTGTTAGAAAATGTGAAAGTAAATGTATGTGCTAAACAATGGGCACTTACTCCAACTCCGTTACAGTTAATTATAACAGGACAGTCTAGGATTGTACAGTTGAAAGGGGACAAGCCATTAAAATGTCCATTGGGATTGACACCCATATGTCAATTAAGAGAAGCAAGTGAACAAAATGTTAATGTGGCTGGTGTCATTATTAAAAAACACAGTGAAACCAGAACAGGAACAGAGAGACTTCTTGTCACAATGCGTGACCAAGATGCTGAAGTTCATGTATCTTTCCAAAATGCAGCAGTGAAAGAGTTTAAAGGGGACATAGGCCAAGTCATGATGGTGCGAAATGCTTTATGTAAAGTCTACTCTAATTATGTTGTTGTAAGAGGAAATGGCTACAATTACACATTGGATGAGAAAAGTATTGAACTGGATAAATAGAAAGAGAATACTTTTAGTGGTCCACCCACAACTTGTATGTCACCACCAAAGGCAAACCAAAACAAGTGACATCAGTTCAAGATTTGCAACATGGACAAGGAAAACAAGAATTCAAAGCAAAGCCATACAAAGCACAGATCAAATTATACAATATGTGCCCAATTGAAGGGTGTCGGCGAAGAGTACACCAAAATGAACAAAGCAAGATATACATCTGTGACAATTGTAATAAACAATTTATATCAGCAGCTGATTGGCTAACAATAGACTTACAAGTTGTCAGTGAAACAAAGACAGTAGATGTTGTGCTTTTCAATGATACTGCGCTGCATTTCATACAAGAGCCACTCTGTATAGTGAAAGACAAGAAAGATGACCCAGATGCTCTATTAGAACCCCTGAAAGACAACACATACAAAATTCAAGTGATTGATGGAAAAACCAAAGGAGAATACATATGTCAGGAGATAGAGATACATGAAAAGGGTAATGGGTTCAGTCAGTCCTCAAATACAGAAATCAGGGTACAAATAGACACACCCAATCATGATGACGACGATAAATTACCAACAATAAACAAACCTCAGAAAAGACCAAGACATGACTATACTGCTGTTCCTAACTGTACATCATCTTCGATACAACATGGTGAAAAATACCGCTCCTATGATGTCCACACAGATTCAGTTCCATTACAACATGGTGGCAGTTATACATGTACACCCTCTACATCTGATGTCAATAACAATCCACATGTTGCTCATGGGTATCCCAATTTCAACTTTGAACCACCAAGACAAATGTTAGGACAACAAACTTACAGATACAGCAATTACATGCTGAACCAAAACTACCATCTACCAGTGTACAGTGCACGAATGTCTTCTCAAGAAGCAAAGACTTCACCATGTGACAGTAGCCCAAAGAACCCAAACTACTATCTACCAGTGTACAGTGCACCAATGTCTACTCAAGAAGCAAAGACTTCACCATGTGACAGTAGCCCAAGGAACCTAAACTACCATCTACCAGTGTACAGTGCACCAATGTCTACTCAAGAAGCAAAGAATTCACCTTGTGACAATAGCCCAATGAACCCAAACTATCATTTACCAGTGTACAGTGCACCAATGTCTAGTCAAGAAGCAAAGACTTCGCCATGTGACAGTAGCCCAACGCACCTAAATTATTATCTACCAGTGTACAGTGCACCAATGTCTAGTCAAGAAGCAAGGACTTCGCCATGTGACAGTAGCCCACCAAACCCAAACTACCATATACCAGTGTACAGTTCACCAATGACTAGTCAAGAAGCAAGGATTTCACAATGTAACAGTAGCTCATCTAAAACAAAAGACTTTTCAGTATGTCAAATATATTGGATATGTGAATTAAAGTCAAAACTTTGCCTGTGACAATGGTTCTTCGCAAAAAATTTTTGTGTTGAGGGCTACAGGAAAATTATTTTCATGTCAACATTTTGATCTTGGTTTGTCCATTTGTTTCAAAATCAGTACAATAGTTTATGATCCAAAAAATGAAAATTGAATATGGATTTTTGCATAGTCAAGGGAGACAACCCATGACCATGAAAATGCTTATGTTTCAAAAAATGTTGACTTTATTGTGAAGATTTTGTCTAAGGTATGGCATTGTTCTCATTTAAAAACAATTTGGAGCATAAGTTAAAGATTTATTGCAAGAATATTTGTACAAAAAAAACCCTATTCAAAATTTTATTTGTCAATCGCTATTTAAATTATACTGCACTTTTTTGCGAGTAACTAAATGCTAAATTGTGCCAAGAAAAAATAATTCAGTTACAATTGACTGGTGGTAAAAATCTGCCAAACAAATCAGACACTTTTTGATGCATTGTTATGCATATATTGTGGCTTAACATGAACAGGTATTCAAAAACATTTATGAATCAAGTGATAAACATTTTTGAAATTTATTTTAGCTCACCTGGGCTGAAGGCTCACAAGGTGAGCTTTTATGGCCATGCTCCGGCGTCCGTCCGTTAGTGTCCATAGTCTGTCCACAACTTAAAGATCGTCTCCTCTGAACAGGTTTGGCCAATTAAAGGCAAATTTTATATGAAGCATCTATAAGAATGGGGAACAATTGTGTATTCATGTATAAATAATCCAGGTCACATGACCAAGATGGCTGGCATGCCCATATATGGTAAAAACCCTTCAAAAATCTTCTCCAGAAATGGTCAGCCGATTTCAACGTAACTTGGCATGAAGTATCTATGACTCAAGCTCTGCAATGTATATATAAATCTTGACCCTGTGATGACCTTGACCTAATTTACGGCAAGGTCAACATAGGTTACCAATGCATTTAAATGGGGAAAATTTTTAAAATTTCATTTAAAGGAGAAAAAAAACTTGCAGGAAATGATCAGAAGGACTGAATATCAATGATTCTGGAAAATATTTGACCCTAGGGGCTCATATGCCCCCACCGTGGAGCAATATACATGTATATTACCCTAATATTCTAACATCTTCCCTTTACAACTGTGTGGCCAATCAAAGTCAAGCATCTATAAGAAAGGGGAATCAATGTATATATAAATAATTCAGGTGACATGACCAAGATAGCTAAATCATGACCCTGCGATGACCTTGATCTATTTTACAGCAAGGTCAACATAGGTCGCCAATGCATTTGAATGGGGAAAAGTGAAAGTCTTGCAGGAATTGGGCAGTAGGACTGAATAAAAATTGACCCCAGGGGCTTATCTGCCCCCACTTTGGGGCATTATACATGTATATCCTTATGTGTTCAAACATCTTCTCCTCTGAAACAACTTGGCCAATCAAAGCCAAACTTTATTCCATGGGCAAGTTTTCGTAATGCTCTGTTCAGCCCTTGACAGACCATCCGTGATAGTGATGGATAACGGCCCGTGCCATAATTTAAAGGTTGAAAGGTCGTGGTACATTAGGCTAACCTCAAAGAAGGCAGATAGCATAGATTCTCTCAGAGAAAGAGGGATTGACGTACGTGATGATATTTAATTGTTTGAATTGATGCTTTAAGTCCCAGTCAACAGCAATGGTCATGTCGGGACGCTGCCTCCATTTTATGGGACTTTAGCCCAACATTAGGATGTAATTACACTCAAAATGTGCTTCATAAATATAACCACCCAACTAAGCCAATGCCAATAAGACTTATATGTATGGATGGTTTGACCAAACCACTTTTCCTGGGCAGGCTCAGACATGAGCGTTAACCAGTATTAAGATGGACGGTCAGCAGCCTAGGTACAAGTAGGCAATGATCAGGAAAAGGCGCAACCAGAAGGAAATTCCCACTCCAAAAACCGACGTGGGAAAAACCAATGTGACAATTAGGAACTTATACTTAAAGAATATATCATAAGCCGATAGAGCAGCTATTTCCAAATAACTTCTGGTTAACTTAAACTATGCACGGACATAAGGTTCAAACAGCACAGAAGATCGATTTCAAAACATACAATATATAGAATCACAATAGAAGTATCGCCTTGGCATGATCAGTTATATTTATAAAACTACTGGGGGCTTAAACCGGTTTTACAGGGCCATAACCTTACCCTCATATTCTGCAGTGGTTCATCACATTTGGTTAGTTGTTCGGTCCTCGTGGTGAATCTCTTACTAGTAAATTAATCGTAACAGGTGAAAAATATGCTTTTTACCTTTTGCACCGGCCAAAGATCAAACCCGGATCTCATGCAGATTATCACAGTTAAAGTCATTTTAGATTTGTTGGGACTTCTCGCACACGTCATCATCCAATCGTCATGTTACGTCATAGCTCGACACCAAAGATGCAGAACACACACACACGTTGGGCACCAGATGTAACTGGTGGGTTCATCGGCCATACTAGCTCTCCTGGGGTTGACATCTTGTAAACAATTATTCGTTCAGCTCAACAAATACAGGAATACACAACAACATAAAACGGCCAGATCAGTGAAACCTGGTTGTTCACACAACCATTGCATATTCGTCTGTGCTTAAACTTCTATCACCATTGTAACTTCATCAATTATCCATTGTCCCTCACATAAACAAACCACAAAACCGCAACCAAACTCAAACTCTCAGCAGACCATCATTCTGTCATTTAATGCCAACGTAACAACTGACAGATTTCACCACCTTTTATTCATTCAAACTGCACGAGCTGATACGGTAGATACAGAATCTAGCGTCTCGCCTAAACAGAGTAACACTGATATTTCCGAAATTAGTAGATTTGTGAAGTTAAAAACATGATTATGAAACATAACATTGTTGCTCTGATACTTTATTTTGCATGCCATATATAGCGGTACATGTATGCATTAAAATTGCTTTTTCTTGTTACCCTGTGTGAGTTTTTCATTTCTGTATTTTTACATCCGATGAAACTACATATTGTTTCTGTAATCAGGGAGAATACGGCACAATGATAATATGTTCCAAAAAAACCTGTGTGATACAATTCTTCCATTTGGAGTGTGTTGGTCTCAAAAAAGCCCAAAGACGATTTGTTTGTCAGGCATGTCTCAAGTCAGGAGAAAATACAATAAGTTTATGATCATATTCCTATCATTATATGCTATATATGAGCCTTGTCCCACAAGAAAAGACAAAGGACCATTGGTTTTGTAAACACTCACCTAAGATCTGACCTTGTTGGTGCCAGACAAATATTTACCCCCTTTCGTCCCATATTGATTTCATCTACGTTAGTTGTTCCCAGTCATGTTTGTTGTCTCTGGATAACTGTTGTGTACTGCAGGTTGATTAAGCAACTTGCTACTTTATCCACAATCTGATCTTGTATTACATGTCATGACATGTAATAACATGCGTGATTTTGCATTTTTGTTTGCCTTCATACTGTCATACGAGTACCGGTACCATTTCAGTTTAAAGTTTATTATTTACCTGTTGTGTTTAGTTTATTATTTTGCTGGACTTTGTCAGGGTGCTTACATGTATGAGTTCAATGAAGTCTTGAAGAAAAGTTTATAAATTTGAAATATTTGATAGACAGTCTAATGCAGTTTGTGGAAGTGACTGGTCATATCTCACAAGAAAGAAATGTAGAGAAGTGCTTTTTTTTCTTATGAAACTTTTCATAGCAACCGATGTAGACCCTGATTAGACAGTGTCATAATGTAATCTGTTTTTACTCTGAAAATGTGTGCCTAATTGCACGGGTTATAAAAATAATTGGTTAATTGTCAGTAAGGTGTGAACAACATAGAAAATGCTTTCAATTAGATATTCAAAATATTAATCTCTGAAATGACAGCCCTTACTTACTTATTTATAAATTGTATGGGCCCTGACATGGTATCTGATATTGTTCTTGTGAGATCTCAGAATGACAATCTCGTCAAGACTCTGTATTCACGAGGTGAGCTGCATCATGAGAAACATTATAGTTTCTTACCAGTTACAACACAATCTGGGCTGTACATCCTCTTAAGATTGCTAGAGGCTACAAATCTTGGACTTAAAAAGTAAAATAATTTTAGTGACAGTATAGCGAAAACAAAAGCACAGATCTATCAGCTTCATGGTTAATACCTGCAAAGCTGATTTACACCTTTGTTTTTATATATGCAAAACTTTGTTTTTCTCATGAGATGGTTCAAATAGCTCTGACTGGAGTCAACCCAATCACAAAAGTACTATGCAGAAATCTTTCACATAATCAGAGTAGAATATGTGCACATACAAGCAATCAAGCCCGACATATATATTCAATACATGTGGTTATGCTTAGGGACAGAGTGTTTACTTTTGCAATACAAATCAAACATGTGTGTGTTTGTCTTTGTAACTAAACATCTACACCTTCCAAGTACCCTGATACAAATGATCGAATGTCAAAGTCTTAGGTAAGCTATTCTTACGATATGTTTCATGGTATAAGTGCCTGATTGTTAGTTTGGTTTTTTCCCACCTCGGTTTTTGGAGTGGGAATCTTTTTCTGATTGCGCCTTTTCCTGATCTTTGCCTACTTGTACCTTTTTTCCTAGTACATTTGTACCTACCAGCAAAGCCTAGCTTATGGTGGGTCACTGTTTTCAGCCTGTCTGTGACTCTATCTGTCAGTCATCATTTTAAGGTTTCATACACCGTTTACTGACTTTCTGATATGTTAGGACATCATATCAAACTTGAAAGTGTAACGAACAGCCGAGCCAAGCCACAGCAAGCCAAGCCGTCAGTGGAAAAGCATGCTCATCCACCAAGGGTGGTTTACTGCCCTATATACTCTACACTTACTCGATTCACAAAGTTTCGAGTTTGAAATTTGCATATTTCCAAGGGAGACTATTCCGTCACATTACTTCCCCCTCTGAGAAGACTCGCCCCGAGTCTTGGCCTGGGGACTACATGGGTAAGGCAACCCCTGTCTGGCAGTTGTCATTATCCCACCGCTGCCACCAAATGTAACGAACAGCCGAACCAAGCCACAGCAAACCCCGTCAGTGGAAAAGCATGCTCATCCACCAAGGGTGGTTTACTGCCCTATATACTCTACACTTACTCGATTCACAAAGTTTCGAGTTTGAAATTTGCATATTTCCAAGGGAGACTATTCCGTCACAAAAGCTTCCCTGAGACGCAACCAATTGACCAACTGATGTAGAGGAAAGTAAATTTATAACAACCTGATTTGGGTTATTTTAGTTTATTCTCTCTTATCAGACATAAGGCAATCAATTATGTAGTAATTTTAATACAATATACATTGTGTGTACTTGATAAAACAAAGAGAATAAAAATCTGGAAATGATACCAGCATATCTTAATACCTAAAAGAAATCATATATGGTCAGTAAAAGATTAAAAGATTGTTGAAGGTTCTCTGCATTTTACAAATGTACATGTACCAATTTAGCTGAAAAATTCTGTCATGCCTTTATCCTGATCATTGTTTGGTATTTTACCAACTAATAAAAAGGGTCCCCGCACGGTGGGGGCTTTTGACTTTAAGGGTCCCCGCAGGGCGGGGGCTTTTAGCCGAGCTTTTACTATATTTTTGACCCCGCAGTGCAGGGGTTTTAGCAGGGCTTTGACTTCAGAAAAGTCAAAGTCCCCGCTATTCCCCGGGTCTGGGGGCCGTGGTTACAAATGACTAGTGCATTATTGTCTGACTACTCTAATGTTTGAGACTGACCTACTTACATAATTAAATTACAAGACAACTCATACACCTCTCTACAACTGCAACTGCACGTTTGAGTCTAGTGGCTTGACCATCGTGTTAGTAGGATTCCGGGTCGTTTCGCCAAGGACCGTGTAAACACCCCAAAACACCCATGCAAACCTCCCTTTGGTTGGTAACATTTGTAACAATGGTGCAGAAGGTACCAAAATGGGGCAAATTGTTAAATTCGTGGAGCTGGTGCATGATTGCATACTATCTAAGCAACAACGGAATGAAATGAACCGACGGTATTGTGACGCTATATGGTCAGATATGAAAGCTTTGACCGCGCCCCACCTGCCGTGTAGCCAATTACATTATATCCATGTCACAACGGAGTGAAATGAACCGACAGTATTGTGACGGTCGATTGTCAGGTATGAATGCTTTGACCGAGCAGCGTTTTATTTCTGTTCAGTCAAATGAATTAAGATGAAATGGGATTACGGTCAGATTCTTGGACATTCTAGTTTATAATATATATGCCAAGCGTAGACCAAGCTTCTTCTTCTGATTCGTATAAGCCTCCTATATGTAGGAGCACCCCTGTACTCAGGGTATGTTTACGTTGATTGTTATTGAGTGTCTCTGGGCTATTTCTGGGGAAAAACTTATCGGTACATCAGATAAGGTGTTAATCTCCCGGGCCACCATCTTCAATACTTCGAAGAAGTTAAAGTCTCTTATTGTAAAGTTTATAGCACAAATTTCTGGATAGTTTCTCGATCTCTAATATGTTATGAATGTCCAAGAACAGATTGGAGAACTCGCGGCAGTCAATTATTAACTGGACAATACTCTCTTTTGTGGTGAAGACATTACACCAGACATCGAGTCCCACTTTGTTTTTTACATAGTCTCTGAGCACTTTGTATTCGACTCCTCTCACCTCAGCCAGCAAAGGACAGTATAGCAGCACGTGGAAAATGTCTTCCTCCTGTTGCTTACACAGTTTACACATGGGATCCTCTCGGTATTGGCTAAATCTGTGAAGGTTCGACTGTAGGAGACACGTCCCAGATAGAATTCTGGCTTTAACTATCGCCTTCCTGACATCGATGATGGAGTTGTCCGTGGAACTCCAGACTGGATGAGCTTCACCAATGGAAATGTTTTCATATGCAAGGAATCTCAACGTTGTTTTACATCGAGCATCACGAACCAATGACTCCCTCCAGTGTTCCGCAACAGACTCACTGACCATGTCCTTCCATTTATCTTTCTCTGGTAGTTGTTGAATCAGAGCAGGTATACTAGGAAGGTTATATAGCTCTAGCACTTTCAGAATGCGGTAGAAAAAAACTGTCCTTATTATCGAAATTAACTGACAGTTGACGGTTAAGCACTTCTTTGATTCTACTATTATCACAAACCAGAATGGAGTGTAGCAATGACAGTTGTCTTTTATGAATTTCAGCCTCTATCGGTAAAGCTCCGAGTAGTAGGTAAACAGCAGATGTAGCAGTTCGCTCCGGTAATGACTGTATAATCCTTAAACTGTTTTTATGAAATTTCTCCAACGCTAAGATATGAGTTTTACTGAGGGGTAGGATTTCTAGTCCATATAACAAACGAGGAAGCGCATAAGTCTTGTAAATCTGTTGTGATGTAACTGGACACAGCCCATTGGTTCCATGATAACCCGAGCTCATCAGCGAGTATTTAGTACGTCTTGCAGATTTGATCCTTTCATTAACATTTAATTCACATTCATTTGAAGTGGTCCGTTTCAACCCTAAATGTGTGGTTTCTTCTGAAGACATGATCTGAGTATCACCCAGTGTCCATGTATAGTCTGACTGTTTCTTTCCGAAGTTATGCTCAACTATTTTGGTCTTAGTTGGATGGATTTTAAAGTGATGTTGCTGTGAATATCTATATCCAACGCCTAGCATTAACTGTAGCATCTCAGGAGTCGAGGACAGATACGCCATGTCATCCGCCACCGCCGTAGCTCCAACATATATGTTCCCCAGCACAAATCCCAATGCTTTGTCTTCGAGCTCAAGAATCTGGTCCTCAACAAAGATTTTATAAAGATGTGTAGATAGCACTCCTCCTTGGCGGACGCCCATTTTGAGGGCGAAACTGTCACTGAGTGAACCAAGCCATTTAACTTTTGTAGTTAGACCATTATATAATTCTTTGATGATTAACCAGTAGGTTGGGCTTATATTTCTATCCAGAAGCTTGTCGAAGAGAATTGTATGCTGGACAACGTCAAAAGCGGACTGGACATCCAGAGTGGCGAAGAACAGGGTGGACCTGGTGCATTTAGCTTCAGCTCTTGCTTCAGAAATGATTAGGCTTGACATGATAGGCGATAGACCTTTGGTGAATCCAAACTGTAACTCAGACTGATTTTTGAGATTCATTTTTTCAAGTAAACAATATTCAAACAGTTTCCCCATAACTTCCTCTATAGCTGTTAACAAGACACGGATCTTTGTCTTTCTTTATTACAGGCGTCAATATTCCGGTTTTAAACGACAAAGGTGCTGACTTTGTTTCCAAGATTTGATTGAATGATGAAGTAATATATTCAGATACGACGTCTTTACCAAATTTAAAATGTTCAGCACATAAGCCATATTCATCAGGTGATTTTCCACTTTTCATTTTCTGAATGGCGGTTTCAACTTCAGTAACCGTGAACATTATTTCATGAGAGTTCTCTTCCTTCACATATTGTTCGATTAAATTTTGTCTAATAGAGCATAAGTTCAGGTATGAATCGTCATATGTACTTTCGATGGGCACAGATAAGTCTTCATAGTACTCAGCAAAGACTCTGCATTGATCCTCAGGTAAATAGCACTCACGGTCACCAACTTTGATACATTGAGTTGATGATACTGCTGACTTATTTCTTTTAATTAGTTGATAAAACAGTTTTGAGGTTGGTTTTGTCATTAACTTTTCATACAGTTGTTTTCTATCCATGGCATGTTCATACCTCTGTTGTTTTCTAAGGAGTTTCTTTTCAGTCTTTAATTGCTTATGGTATGTATGATTTGGGGTTTTTCCAGTTGATTTCCACCGGGAGTATAACTGCTTACAAATCTTCAGTGAGCGTTTGACTTTAGGTGAAGCTTTCCACTTAGGTCCCTTCAAACTGACAGTTTTCTTAGGTACAATTAAGTTTGAGGCTTTAATCAGACTTTCAGTTATTTGTGACACTTTTTGATCAAGTGTTCCCTCTTGTTCCAGGGAAGATAACTCTGTTGTCAGTGATTGCCTATAAGAATGTCTATCTGCTCTATCCCAATTGAACTTTACACATTTCTTCTGACGTTGGTTAATTGAACTATTATTGTCCGGGATTATTGTTACATATTGATGATGTCAATGTTACTTTAACTGGAACATGTGCTGAAGAACATATTGGAGATTGATCTGTTATTGTATATGAGGAGATAAGTGACTTTTCTTGTACTAGAATATAGTCTATCTGAGATGTGGATGTACCCGCATGATGATAGAATGTTGGTTTATTTCCACAGGCAATACCTGTGTCATAGAGTGACTTTTTACAGGAAAGACCGGGTCGAGTTGACCTGGTATTGGTACACGCTGTCTGTGTGAATAGACTAGCTGTCAAGAGTTGTTGACCAATGAAATTGTTTGTTTCAAAGGCTTTCGGTCCTTTTAATGTATTTTATGTGTGTGGTTGTAGAAGCGTGTGTGTGATTGGCTACTAACCCTGGTGTTGGTTTTTGCCCTGAGTTTTAATCACATTTTAGAGAAAAGAACAAATCTTTCACAAAGCGGCAAAATTTCTTCAAAACATGTAGTGATTTATGCTTTCCGCATAAATCCATTGTTCAATATGTTTAGTTGAACTCCATATATTCCTTTCATAGGAATCTATTGATTTCTACAGTGCCTTACTTATCCAGGTAACGATTTCACTGTAGTTTTTCTGCAATTTGTCATGTTTTGAAATGTTCTTTGTGGCATGAATTTCCGCCAATGTTGACTTTAATTAAAATGCACATGGTTAGGATGACTGACATGGTAATAATGTGATTACTTGTATGTTCATGCCAATTACTCAGGGTGATTTGTTTCACATAGTATTTTAACATATTTGGCATGTGTGCTGTGTCATTTGAACCCATATATCCAATGATCTCCAATGAGGATATTTATGGCTTTTATGATTCCTATAACAGTCCTTCACGGAACTGTCTCAGTTATTCAATAAAACCTAGAACCAAACGTTCTGGTGGCACGGCCCATATGATATATGTTTCGGCTAATATTTATAATCTTAGCCGAATAATAATTGCCGCAGTTATTTTAATATTTGTCCGGTATACACCTGATATTATCCCTCAAGTGAGTAAGTAAGTAATTGCTTTTGTATATCTAAAGCAATTGTGTTTTTAATCACACCTTTGTTATTCTATGTGTGCCTGAAATTAAATTGTAAATATTGTTCTAGGCACCCTCAGACTTATTATAAGTCTGAAATAAAAATTAGAATTCTGTCATCCGACTGAGTTGTCCTTTCCCGATATTACGTCATACGATATGGCTGGGCCGATGACAGTGGCGCCCAACGTGGTTTACACCCACTCGACGAGGGTGTCTGGTGAAATCATCTAGAAATTATCTACTTACTCGTGGAGAATCTGGGACTATGGAGACGTGTTCGCTATTCCAACCCCTTTTCCCCCTAAAATGGCCATAATAATTTATTTAGTATAGCTAGATCTAGCAAACTGTGATTCTTGTATTACAAGAAGATTTAGGCATTCCTTGCCTAAATTGTTGATTTTTTTTTCTTCATTATTAACACTAGCATTGTCCTAGTGAGGTGCTGTAGATCTCCAGTTCGTGTGTGAGGGACACTACAGAAACCGGACAGACAGTTTATTTCATGTGAATATTTGTGACTTTTGATTTATTTATTATACTTCTTTGTGAAAATAAGCCCAGGGCAGTATTGTTGTTTTTGTCACCAAATCAGATTTGTTAACATAAACAAAAATACAAATTCAGACATTAGTGTTCAAATTTGTGTTACATATGTGATAGTTGTGCTTTATATTGCTATTTTTTTTTCCAAATTTAGTGAAAATGCCGCTGCACGTCACATTCACCAGTATATTCACATTCACAGTTCTACCCCCACCCCACCCACAAAACAAAAAGTGGCTCAACAATATTTTAGTCAGGTCATAACGGAACAGCCTGCCTCTGATGACAAGATTCAGAAACAAATATCTGAACTTGTAACATGTATGAAATCTTTGGAAAAGAAACTGGATTCTCAGCAGCAATCATTTGCTGCAGCCGCGGAGTTCCAGTCTTCCTACCAAGATTATGATTACAATAGTAATCAGCGGGGAAGAGGCCGTGGCTATAATCAACAAGTTGATTATGATAATAACCAGCGGGGAAGAGGCCGTGGTTTTAAGAAGCCTTGGCGAGGCAATAGAGGCGGTTATGCTGGACGGGGTAATTCGGATTTCCAAAGTGGAAATTCAGATTACCAGAACAATAACCGTGGTAGTTATAAGGGCGGTCGCTCTAGGGGTCGTGGCCATGGTGGTGCCAACGGCCGAGGTGCCAACCATGGTGGCGGTTCTCAGAGGAGCGACAACTCTTTAAACTAGTATCTTCCTCTGTTGCTGGGCAAACGGAGGAAGTTTTGTCGTCTAATTTGAACAGTAGCCCAAATTGTGAAAGTGCAGAAAGCAAGGCTGAATTTAAGCAGAAAATGGTTGGCCCTGCCAACGTTGGTAGTATTAAAATTTGTGGTACTGAAACTACAGGATTGATTGATTCTGGCTCTATGATTTCATCACTTTCAGAATCATTTTACAGATCAATGAATCCTGTACCTAAATTAGGCGACACCAAAGACTTTGGCATAGATCTTTCGGTGTATGGCGCCAATGGTAGCAAGTTAGCCTACATTGGTTACATCTTTGCTGATGTCTCAGTGCCCAAATTAGGACCAATAATGCATGGTGTTCCTATACTTGTTGTCAAAGACACTGCTTTTAATCAATCAGTGCCAGTTATTATAGGAACCAATATTATTCGTGAGTTTCAAGCTTATCGCTCTAAACCTGATACACCTTTAGAGTGGCAAACTGCTTTAGACAGTTTAATTGATAATGCTATTCCAGTCAAAACCACGAATAACTTTAGTATACGTATTGGCCCTGGTGAAATGAAAACCATTAATGGTTTGGCTCGGAAGTCGAGCGATATGACTGCTGCAGTGACAGAACATATAGATAGTTCATTGTCTGGTGATTTAACTATCTGTCCACGTGTGGTTTCATTAAAGTCTCCCGGTACGACTGTTAGAGTACCAGTTAGAGTCTGTAATTTGTCAGCTCATGTGATAGAGATACCTCCAAGGTCTCTATTATGTTCACTCAGTGAAGTTACTGTTGTTGATTCTTGGACTCCTGATTTACAACACAAACAGGATGTCAAGCCTTCAGCATCTGAACATCTAGATGTTAAGATAGATGAAGACAATTTGACAACAGATCAACTTACCCAAGTTAAATCTGTTCTGAACAAATGGTCAGATATATTTTCAAAGGGCCCAACTGACCTTGGTAAGACAGATTTAGTTACCCATACAATTAAGCTGACAGATGACACTCCCTTCAAAGATTCTTATCGGAGAATACCTCCAGGTTTATTTGAAGAGGTTCGTGCACATTTGAAAGAAATGCTTGATGCTGGTGCTATTCGTGAGTCGGAAAGCCCGTACTCATCAAATGTTGTACTTGTCCGAAAAAAGGATGGTAGTTTACGGTTTTGTATAGACTTCCGTAAACTCAACAGTCGTACAATACGAGATTCTTACAACTTGCCTCGTATCGATGATACTATTGATACTTTAATTGGTGCCAAATATTTCACCAAGTTAGACTTACGAAGTGGGTATTGGCAAGTTGAAGTTGAGGAGTCAGATAAACATAAGACAGCTTTTACTGTCGGTAATCTTGGTTTTTACGAGTGTAATCGTATGGCATTCGGATTAACCAATTCTCCTGCAACTTTTCAGCGCCTCATGGAACGCTGCATGGGCGAAATGAACTTGAAGGAATGCTTAATCTTTTTAGATGATATACTTGTATTTTCTTCTACTTTTGAAGAACATCTAGAGAGATTAGAAGCAGTTTTCAGTAGACTGAAACAGCATGGTCTTAAGTTGAAACCCAGCAAGTGTGAGTTCTTCAAGAACAGGGTTACATACTTAGGCCATGTTGTCAGTGAATCTGGCGTTGAGACAGATCCAGATAAAATCAGTGCTTTGGCCTCATGGCCAGAACCAGACAATGTTAAGTCTCTCAGATCATTTCTGGGTTTTACAGGCTACTATCGGCGTTTCATCAAAGATTATGCCAAAATAGTCAAACCGTTGAATGATTTGTTAGTTGGCCATCCGACACACAAACCGGTGTCGCGGAAGAAGAGAAAGAAGTCGTCAGTTTTGTGGGAATGGGGGGAAGCCCAACAAAGTGCTTTTAACACTTTAAAGGAGAAATTGTCTTCTCCTCCAGTATTAGCATATGCTGATTTCAGCAAACCTTTTGTTTTGCATACTGATGCTTCAACAGAAGGCTTGGGTGCAGTTTTGTACCAGGTCCAAGATGGACAAGAAAAGGTGATAGCATATGCTAGCAGGGGATTGAGAAATAGTAAGCGGAATTATCCTGCTCACAAATTAGAATTTTTGTGTTTGAAGTGGTCAGTGACAGAAAAGTTTCATGATTACCTATATGGTAATCAGTTTGAAGTATGCACTGACAACAATCCCCTGACTTATGTCCTTTCATCAGCTAAGCTTGATGCTACAGGGCACAGATGGCTTGCTGCTTTGAGCAGTTTTAATTTTACGTTGAGGTATAGGAGTGGAAAGTCCAACGGGGACGCTGATGGTCTTTCAAGAAGACCACAGGAAACAACAGAAATGTTTCCTGATGTAGTTAAAGCGATTTCACAAGCGAATCTTGTGAATCGTGGCTCATGCCCATATGTTGAGACTTTGGTCATAACAAACCAGTCTCAGAGTGTTGATTCTGAGGAATGTCCTCAATTAGAGTCAACAGAGTTAAGTTCGGTTGACTGGGCCGTAGAACAGTCAAAAGATATAACTCTAAGTAGAGTTATTCATTTGTTAAGAAGTGGGTATGATCCTGAAAAACCCTGTCAGGTGAAAGAAGACTTGAATGTCTCAAAGTATTTGAAAGAGTGGAAGAAGTTCTCTTTCAAGAACAATATTTTGTACAGAACTACACAAATTGATGGTCAACAAACCTCACAGTTAGTTCTGCCTGTACATTACAGGAGTATTGTTTTAAAACTTCTTCACGATGATTCAGGTCATCAGGGTCGTGACAGAACAATTTCTTTAGTTCGGTCTCGATTCTTTTGGCCAGGTCTCGATTCAGATGTCGAGAAAAAGGTGAAAACCTGTGACAGGTGCATTATGAGGAAATCCAATCCTAGTCCTAGTGCAGAGTTGGTCAACATTGTTACTTCTCAACCAATGGAGTTAGTATGTATTGACTTCCTTACGTTGGAAAGGTCCAAGGGTGGTTTTGAAAAGATTTTGGTCATCACTGACCATTTCACTCGCTACGCCCAGGCTTTCCCAACGAGGAATGAGTTGGCTAAAACTACAGCCAAAGTTCTTTTTGAGAACTTTATTGTTCACTACGGCTTCCCTGCTCGCATACATAGCGATCAGGGAAAAAACTTTGAGAGTAGTGTTATCAGGGAGCTGTGTAGTTTAGCTGGTGTTGAGAAGTCTAGAGTATAGTCATATAGTATTTTAACATATTTGGCATGTGTGCTGTGTCATTTGAACCCATATATCCAATGATCTCCAATGAGGATATTTATGGCTTTTATGATTCCTATAACAGTCCTTCACGGAACTGTCTCAGTTATTCAATAAAACCTAGAACCAAACGTTCTGGTGGCACGGCCCATATGATATATGTTTCGGCTAATATTTATAATCTTAGCCGAATAATAATTGCCGCAGTTATTTTAATATTTGTCCGGTATACACCTGATATTATCCCTCAAGTGAGTAAGTAAGTAATTGCTTTTGTATATCTAAAGCAATTGTGTTTTTAATCACACCTTTGTTATGCTATGTGTGCCTGAAATTAAATTGTAAATATTGTTGTTCTAGGCACCCTCAGACTTATTATAAGTCTGAAATAAAAATTAGAATTCTGTCATCCGACTGAGTTGTCCTTTCCCGATATTACGTCATACGATATGGCTGGGCCGATGACACCTGTTCCCAAATTAAGTTCAGAAGCCAATTCTTACCAAGCTTTTTGTTAAAGCTTATACTTGTACTTTAACACTCCGCGTAAATCCAGACCAATTAAACACACCGTTACAAACGTATGAAAAATATTGTTGAAAGTATTGGCTTTTACCAAAAAAAAAAAAAAAATATAAAAAAATCAGTAATGGTCAATTCAAAGGCGAAGTGGCGCTCAATAACATTGGATTGAAGAAATGTCAGCTCATGAATATTGAAAGGCGTTTGTCGCTCAACAAAGGTTACAGTACAATCGGAGAATCAAAAAGTGGATGAGGCATTGTTGCATTGAAGAAAACGTGGGCACACGACCAACCTAAGATCTGACCATGCATTGTTAAAGAAAAAAAAATGTCTAAACTTTCACTGAAAACATGAATACTAAAGCATGGACACAATGGTAGTGACCACATTCTTTCAAGTAACATTGAGGTATCCTTGAACCCCCATAAGTCGATACCTTAGAAGCAATTGCTTATAAAAATAAAAATCAAATGATAAAAACTTAACCACAGTCACCAAAGAAGATAAACTATATGCCAATTATTTTCCACCAGTAAACTTGACATAACCCAATAAGACACCTCAATGCAAGCTTTTATCTGGATGTCCCCAAATTCAAAATGGCGACTTGCTGCACCCCTTAGGTCGATACCTCAGTACGACACTCGTTCTATAGGAGCTAAGCAAACTATTTTTAGTTTATAGTGTTTAGGTGATATTGAAGACACAAAACATCACAAGAAAACATATAAAAACTGTTTCAAGCATGCATATGGGTAAATATTCATGCAAAAGTAGCAGTATTTTGTTAAATTTGTCTTAAAGTCTTGTCTGTTCCGCTTGAAGATGAGCATAGTTATAAAGGATAGGTGCAAACTGTGCTTTATCAAGCTATAAGCACTAAGTCACTTCCCTAAATTATCACAACAATGCCATTTACTTGACTGAATTTAGCATTCTTTTTTTGGGATGGATTTAAATTTGTTGAAATTGACTTCTCCGGACCAAAAATTTTCCCCAGTAGCAATAAGCAGCACAAGACCAATAAACAAATAGTTTTCTTCAACTGCTTAATATTTTTGACATTTTGTGCGATACCTGTATGTCTGAAATGTAAGCAAAAACAGATGTACAGAGAGCAAAATATGTCTGTTGTTTATTACTTAAAAAGTCAATACTTTGCCCGGGGTACAAAAAGTAATAGTGGCAATACTAAAAATAGACATGCGAACAAGTTTTTGATATGCCACATGCCTGTTTGAAACAGATTTTCTTTCATTTTGATTTATAAGTGAAGATAGTATGACAGTGAAAAATTTCCCAATGTCACACGATGAAAGGCGATGTTCCTACTGGACACGGAACAAAACAAACATGGTATCGACTTTAGGGGTGTATCGACTTTAGGGGTGTACCGCGCCTTTTCCTGATCTTTGCCTACTTGTACCTTTTTAAGGGGTTGAACGCTAATTCACATTGTGGTCATTTAAATACCAGAGTGATTTTTGTTACTTTTTTTTATTTAACAGGATAATCCGATTGATTGCACAACAAGTCGCCGCTACTTGTCTGTGGATGGTGGATAATGCTCGGTGGGGGGGGGGGGGGTAACTAAGGTGTAATTGTGTTACAGCTGTGTAGCCCAAATTTCTGAAAACCTAATCATATACCTGATCATTGTAAAAATAGACCCATTCATATACTTGATTGATCAAAATATTGTCCCATTCATATACTGCCCTTTGCTTTTTTATACCTATTCATATACTGTCCTTTGAATTTTTTATACCCATTCATATAAACTAATTGCTGCTTCGTATCATCTGCGCAGAGATTTTGTATCATCTGCGCAGAGATTCTGAGCTCGATTCTGAGGGTGTATATCTCGTGACTGAGTCTCGTGACAGGAAATCTTTGCAACTACCATATACAAGGATGCCAGAAAAGATGGGCCATTGATATACCACACAGGAAATCTAGGGCTATTCATATACTGTTGTGTGAAAAAATGGGGCCATTCGTATACTTTTACTTGAAAATTGAAGCCTATTCATATACTGGCGAGGCTGGAAAAGGGGGCTATTCGGGCGGCACATCCCTACTATGTCATATATAGGTAGTTACCCCCCCCCCCCCCCCCCCCCCCGAGGGATGATGCAATTATTTTGAAAGCCGAAGAAGCTCGATTACGATGATTAATATCTAACAAAAGAAAACGAAATTATCAGATTGATTCCATTAGAAGAAACTCCATACAGGACGAAGGGTTGTTCGGTGGGAATAAAGGTTCCGCCCAATGGGTCCATAAGAAATAGATAGGCTGCTTGTGCCTTCAGGCAAAGCTTCTATACTACTGGATGACCAACTGATTTAACTGTATTATTTTACCGCTCAAGTCTGAGCCTGCCTTGAAAAAAGTGGTTCAAGCCAAACCATCCATTCATATTAGCCTTGGCCCGTACCGGACCCGGATTAGAATAGGCCGGTCGCTCCCTCATGCGGAACCGTAAAACCCGGTCAAAAGAGGTGCCACCTGTTTGCCGTGGGTGGATACCCGTAAGCCGGAGAAGAGGATCCTGGAGGTTGAGGGACAGGCCAGAGATCTTCACCTGTCTCAACACGCCTCTTTGGCCTCGGATTCGGTGTAAACGGGAGGCCGTGGAGGCTCGACACGGTCAATCGGCTGCCATGCCTTGCCCTGAGATCTCTTCTTCCTTCTAACTTTTTCAGTATCGAATGATACGCAACCGTGTTCCGAATTTCTTCATTTAATCATCCTTTTCCCTATATCTCAGAAGGCGGTGGTTTAAGGGTCAATCGACGGGCTTGTTTTTCGGTATTTCTGGGTTACTTGGGTCTAGGTTGAGAGGCAGGGTGGGTACAACGTCTGAATGTTATTTCGGTTTTCTTTAATAGACATCTGACTTAATATTCATTTGTTGTTAAAGCTTGGGTAGTCTGAAGTACTTTGGAATCTTGCACGGCGAGTATGACGGGTATGTAGCTTTGGCGCTGGAAACTGGAGAGCCGTTTCCGTATAGCGTCCCCTTGTAGGGCTCCAAGGAGGGTGAAGCGCATAGCCGTCGAGACTTAAAACTGAAAATATGGCTTCCTTAAATAACAAACGACAACGACCGGATTCCGACGATGATATAGACGCTTCGACACTGTTTAGAGCACAAGACACTTTTCCAAAGTTTTACTCATTGAATCAACTATTAAAGAAACACCAGTTACGTCACTGTCACCATTTGTGATTGAAAAGCAGATAGAAAGCATGATAGGTACGCCAAAATCCGTCAAGAAATTAAAAAATGGAATGTTGCTTGTGGAAACAACACGAAAAATGCAAACGGACATCTTATTGAAAACAAAAAAGTACTTTAACCTATCAGTAGAAGTGAACCCGCACAAATCTTTGAATTCTTCGAAAGGCATCATCAGAGACAGAAACCTCAAAGGAGAGTCAGAAAAGAACATCCTGGAATATTTAGAAAATCAAGGTGTAACGGCAGTTAAACGTTTTACCGTTAAGAAAGGACAGGAAACCATCAACACCAATACTTTGCTACTTACTTTCAACTCAGTTGTCCCACCAAAAGCAGTCAAAATTTTCTATCAAATTGTACCTGTTGACATATACATACCTTACCCTTTGAGATGTTTTAACTGTCAGAAGTTTGGACACCATGAGGACAAATGCCCAGTTGACCCCGGGTCAGTCTGTGAAAGATGTGGTATGGGACACCATGACCATCATACAAATCACTGCAAAAACCCCACAAAATGTGTCAACTGTGGCGGAGCACATCTATCACGATCAAATGAATGCGAAACATGGAAGAAGGAAAAAGAAATCATGCGATTGAAGATAACAAAGAACTTGACATATCTTGAAGCTCGAAAACAACTTGAACAGACGCCTGAATTTAGTTTCTCACATATAGTCAAATCACTTGCTGCCAAACCAGAAACCAAAACAGCTGCTACACAATACAGTGTCGAAGACTGTAAGATTACAGAGAGTTCAAAAGTTCTCATTGCGAGGAAACCAAACAGAAACAATATTTCTCAAAATCAGAACGTAACATCAAGCAAATCTCTGTCAAAACAAGCAAAAGTTAGTTCAAAACCAAATCAACCGAGTACAAACGCAAAACCACATTCTGCATCCAGTAGGGTGCAGAAGGGATCAGATGATCCCGTCCAACAGTATAACAAATTTGGAGCTCTGGCTAATGACGATGCCATGGAGATGGACGCGGTTGCCTCGCGCCCTGGTTCCCGTGGCCATCGTCCTCGGTCACCAATCACAGCTCCAAAGTAGAAGTTTTCAGTCTACATTTAAACGAAAGGTCACGCATTTAAATCTCCTCACTAAATTATTTAATGGGTAGCAAATATAAAATAATACAATGGAACTGTCGAGGTGTAAAACCACGTTTTGAAGAACTACTACTTCTTTTGTCACTACTTAGACCTTCTGTTTTCTGTCTACAAGAAACTTTCCTCAAACCTAATGACACGTTTACTTTGAAAGGCTTTAATGTTTACAATCACATTCACTTGGATTGTCTAAGAGCATCTGGTGGAACCTCTTTACTTGTCCATTCAACATTACCACAACGTCAAATTAAACTTAAAACGGATCTACAAGCGGTAGCTGTTTCCGTTACACTCGAGAAAGAGATAACTTTCTGCTCAATCTATATCCCTCCCTCTTATCTTTTAAGATCTGAACAACTGACTTCTTTACTTGAACAGCTTCCTTCACCCTATATGTTAGTAGGTGACTTCAATGGTCATAATGTGCTTTGGGGTTGTAATGACAATGATCCCAGAGGAGAATTAATTGAGGATTTCATCACGAAAAACGACATTTGTTTGATGAATGATAAATCGAACACTTATCTAGATTCTGGTAAAGGCACTTTCTCATCTCTTGATCTTTCACTCTGTCACCCCTCTCTCTATCTTGACTATGACTGGTCTGTTTGTGAAGATCAACGTGGATCTGACCACTTTCCAATTTTGATTGAAAGCGTTCGGACTCATGATGAAGCCCATAACCCCAAATGGAAATTACATAAAGCAAATTGGGATTTATTTAATACCTTATGTAATGAGTCCCTTACTGATACTACTCTGTCTGATTCTTCTGATCCTATAACTTACTTTACTTCTTCTTTAATAACTATTTCTGAGAAATGTATCCCCAAAACCTCGACAAACCCAAAGAAAAGTAACCCATGGTACAATGACGATTGTAAAGAGGCTATCAAACAACGAAAAGACACTTTGTTGAAGTTCTGCAAGTTCCCAACGCATGAAAATTTAAATACTTATAGGAATTCTAGAGCAAAAGCCCGTCGGACTATAAAGTCTGCAAAACGCAAATCATGGAGAACATACGTATCTAATTTGAATTATAAAACACCGACTAAAAAAGTTTGGGACATGGTTAGGAAAATATCCGGTAAATCTAAATCTGCTACTTATCATCATCTTAATTACAACTTCAACAATGCGAACGAAACAGCTTCCACAAAACAAGATATAGCAGATACTTTGGCATCACAATTTTGTTCAAATTCCTCAACCAGTCATTATTCGGAGGAATTTCAAAAATACAAGAAAGAACAGGAAAAGACTAAATTAAACTTTAAGTCCTCAAATAATGAAGAATATAATTCTCCATTTAATTTAGATGAACTAAAAGACGCCATCAGTAAAGCCCATGATACAGCAACAGGTCCCGACGAAGTTCACTATCAAATGTTAAAACATCTTCCACCAAAATCACTTCAGGCTCTCTTAGATATTTTTAATGATATGTGGGAAACTGGAAAGTTTCCCGAAAGTTGGGAACTAGCCACTATAATACCAATTCCTAAACCTGGAAAAGATCATGCAGAACCGAACAGCTATAGACCGATAGCACTTACAAGTTGTCTTTGCAAAACCTTAGAGAGAATGATAAATGTAAGACTTGTATGGTACTTAGAAAGTAATAACCTAATATCTCCTGTTCAGTCGGGCTTCCGTTCTGAACGAAGTACCAACGACAATTTAATTAGACTGGAAACCTTTATTCGTGATGCCTTTGTTGCAAAGGAGCATGTTGTTGCTGTGTTTTTCGACTTGGAAAAAGCTTATGATACCACCTGGAGACATGGTATTATGCGAGATCTACATGATCTCGGAATACGAGGCAGATTAGCTACATTTATTGAAAATTTCCTTGCGGATCGTTGGATCCAGGTTCGTGTTGGATCGACTTTATCCGAAAAGTTTGATCAAGCACAGGGTGTTCCACAAGGGAGCATCTTGTCTACAACTTTGTTCAATATTAAGATAAACAGCATAATGAACTGTCTGGATCCTAAAACAGATGGATCCTTATATGTAGATGATTTCTGTATGTGTTACAGGTCAAAAAGTATGAGAACTATCGAGAGGCACTTACAGCAGTGCATTAACAGAATAGAAAACTGGGCCTCACATAATGGTTTCAAATTTTCCAAGTCGAAAACACAATGTGTGCATTTCTGTCAATTACGGAAAGTACACAACGATCCTGAACTTTATTTATATGGGTCTCTTATTCCAGTAGTTGAAGATTTTAAATTTCTTGGAGTTCTTTTTGATCGTAAACTTTCTTTCATACCACATATCAAGTACTTAAAGGCCAAGTGCCTAAAAGCATTAAACTTACTGAAAGTATTATCACACACAGACTGGGGTGCTGATCGCATTGTCCTTCTCCAGCTATACCGTTCCCTCATTCGTTCAAAATTAGATTATGGATCCATCGTATATGGATCGGCAAGACCATCATATATCAGTTCTCTTGACACAGTGCATCATCAAGGCCTAAGATTAGCTCTGGGTGCTTTTCGAACATCACCTGTACAAAGCCTCTATGTTGAGGCTGAAGAGCCATCTCTATATTTACGACGAGAGAAACTTGCCCTACAGTACGCCATTAGAATTGCTGCTAATCCATCAAATCCAGTTCATAAGGTGTCTTTTCCGCCATATATTTCTGAAGAAGTCGTACAGCTTTACGAAAGTAAACCAAGGGCTATCCGGTCCTTTGGTTTACGGGTTGCACCACTTTTAGAATCAGCAAACATCCAAAAAGATAAAATAGAAGAACATTTTGTTTCCGAAATACCATCATGGTGCATTAGAAAACCATAAGTTAATTTGACTCTACATACAGGGAAAAAATCCGACTCAAATCCACACCTTCTAAAAGAAAGTTTTCATCAACTACAATCTCAATTTATTGACTATCAATGTATTTATACTGATGGTTCAAAAGAAGAAAACAAAGTTGGTTGTGCTACTTTTACAAACGGCAATTGCAAAACATTACGTTTACCTGATGGCTCTTCAATTTTCACAGCGGAAGCTAAAGCTATAGACTTAGCTTTAGACTTCATAAATGAAAGTAACTTAACCGGGGTCCAACTGGTGTTTTTCTTTTGCTCCGGAGTTAGTAGGTTATTCGGCGCCCAGGGATCTCCATCGTCGGGCAGCTTACTCAGTCTGTGAGTCCTGGTTTTTGATTCATCAGGATGTTTATCATGATTTATTTGTTTGTTCTTGATGATTCATTGACTAGTTAGAGATTCACCACGAGGACCGAATAACTAACTAAATGTTATGAACCACTGCAGAAGCTGAGGGTGAGGTTATGGCCATGTAAAACCGGTTTAAGCCCGCCAGTAACTTTGTGTTACTGATCGTTCCAAGTCGATACTTCTGTGGTGGTTCTTTTTGTTTTATGTCTTGGTGTTTAAATTTTTTTTGTGCTGTTGGCGCCTTATGTATGTTTTCATATTTTTAGTTAAGTTAAGGTAACTGAGTGGCCACCTGTTGGGAAAATAGCTGCCCATTCGGCTTACGATTGTTTCATGGTATAAGTACCTGATTGTTAGTTTGGTTTTTTCCCACCTCGGTTTTTGGAGTGGGAATCTTTTTCTGATTGCGCCTTTTCCTGATCTTTGCCTACTTGTACCTTTTTAAAGGACAAATTTATTATTTTTTCTGACTCTATGTCAGTTTTACAGGCCTTAAACCATGCATCATCCAAAAACCCTCAAATACAAAAACTATTAATAAAACATCACACCATCTCGGAATTGAAAACAATTATATATTGCTGGGTTCCCAGTCATATAGGTATATATGGAAATGAGAAAGTTGATAAGAACGCTAAAGAATCGTTAAATCTAGAAGAAACAGTTTTTAAAATTCCTTATGTCAATTTTACACCTTTTATTAACGAGTACATCTTTGACAAATGGCAAACAATCTGGAACGGAGCGAAGTTTGATAAGTTGAGGGAAGTCGAACCGATCGTTAAACGACCAAAAGCAATTCATAAACTTTCGAGACGAGAAGAAATCGTTCTTGCTCGTCTCCGAATTGGTCATACAAGAATAACACATTCCCACTTATTAAAGCGAGAAGATGAACCTAAATGCATTGGCTGTGATACACCATTCACAGTTAAACACTTTCTTTTAGAATGCACTGACTTTGCAGCAGAGAGAATTTCTTGTTTTCAAGCTAACAACTTGAAAGAATTGTTCAAAGATGTACCCGTTGGAAAGATTTTATCATTTCTTAGACAAGTAAATCTGTTTTATAAAATATAATTTTTAAATCTTCAATCTTATCATTTCATATATCGTTTCTTTACAACGACATTTATATCTTATTTAGTGTTACTTTTTAATACGAGTTCAATATATTTTAACGTTTTACCTTGTTAGACGCTAATGACCCATCAGGGTTGATGCGTCGTTAAACAACAAACAAACAAACAAACAAATCATATTAGCCTTACTGGCTTAGTTGCGTGATTATATTTGAAGCACTTTTCGGATGGATGTCATGACGTCCTAATTTTGGAAATATGGGCCCCAGCCCATTGGGGCCTAAAGAATTAGATGGACTGCTTGTGTCTTCAGGTTAAAATAATACTACTGACTGGCAATCTGATTACTGGTTCACCACTCGCGTCTGAGCCTTGGGCTGCCCAAGAAAGTGGTTTCAAGTCAAATCACCTTTGTTGCTTACTTTGATGATTATATTTCAAGCACTTGTTCAGTGTTATGATTTCCTCATAGTGGATAAAAGTCCTATAAAATGGAGTCAATGTTCCGGCATGACCGTAGTTGTTGACTGGGACGCTAAGCCACAACTCAAACAAACCATAAGGGACTGCCGGGATATACGGTATAAACCCTAATGATGACTCATATAAAGCAGCATTTATAATCTAGCTAGTTCAGTCGACTTTGTCAGTTGTTCTTTAATACGTACACATAATTTATGTATATATATTATGTACAATAACGTAGTGTAGAACTGTATACCGTATTATCTCTAAATAAACAGGCAAAATAAGTTAAGACCCATTTACATTTTTTCCGTAGGCATAATGTTTAAATGCCCAATTTTAACCGTTTATTTAAAAATTTTCAAAATTGATTGAAAACGCATACCTAATCCTAGTTAGGCAGCAACATCTAAAGCATGATTACACAAAGTTTTAAGTTGAAATACAGATGGTCTTTCGATATGTGCTTCTTTATCAGAGAGCATCCAGGTTTATGCTAATTTTACTATGGGGATAATAGGGAGCTTTTCGTGACGTGTACTGAAACGTGTGTCACGCTATTGAAAACTTACTGACATGAGTAAAAATCAAGCCATCTTTAGAAGAATAATTCAAGCTTATCTGCTAAAAAATTGCATGTAAAATCGTTCATTCAGTCATAAGTTATGACCAAACAAATTTTGGAGATTTTAAGATTAAGTCTATGGAAAATTTTCAGCTGGGGCTTAACTTGTTTTGACCAGTTTACTTCATGGTGTCAGAAGTAAAAATTATTTGAATTTATAATAACATAACAAGGGCAAAAAGAGAAAAATGGAAATATAGAAAAATGGAAATATTACATCCACATGGTGCGCAAGTTTTCTGCAAGTTTTCTGCACATTGTTGGTCCTGAAACTGGACAAAATCATTGGGAAATTTCAAGCATACTGTAACCCAAATAGAACTAGACTTATGAGAGACATATCTTTAATACCAGAAATCAGCAAGCTGGAAAAAATATTGATGCCTACGTAACTGACGACCAAAAGAATAAAGCTAATTAGAGACAGAATAGTTTGCAAAATAAGAAGTATATTGCAATCCATATTAATTTCATCTTGTAAGTACAGTTTATTTTACAGTTTATTTCATAGTTATGTTTGCAAATGAAGTTTGGTTCATCCTAGCATTTATAATCACGGCAGGGAATCACGTGACTATACAACAACAACAATGGCGGATTAGAACCAAACATTCTCCAACAAAGGTAAGTTTTTCCTCTGCAATTCCGGTAATACTTGTCCGATTTGCGCAGGGTTTGGAAACTTTACAGATTTATGTTCATCATACTTGATTTTAGGGTAAACATCTATTTTTAACACTATTGACGAGCAAAAGCTTTTTTTCTCCTGGAATGGGTTCACACAACGAATAGATGAAACACGAAGAGGGGCTATATTTCTTATTTTTGTGTGTATATTTATGTCTCTTATGCATAGAATGCTCACAGTGAAATAAAAAGCGTTTCAAATCCAAGATTTTATTTTTCCCGTGGTTTTTAATGTTGCGGAAACGGTTTTCAACAATTAATGGGTTCACATGGGAAAATCTTTCAATGATAGAGTTTACACTTCTGTGTTTTACTGGTTATAGAACTACACAGTACATATATTGTCAGCAAGTTCTTGCGTCCCAATAACACAATTACGTTTTCCTGCATGTCATAAAAAATCTGCCTTAAGCATTATTTATGTTGTGAATAAATAGAGAAAATATAAGACCTTCATACAAATATATTTCAGATATGGGCATTTGCAAACATTGTGGTGCGGTTCTAAAGACAGAAACTGGAATCCGTCAGCATGAACAGAGACATGCTAGGAAAGGTCCGTATAAATGTTGAGGAAACCATCTTATTCTCGGGCAAATCTTTGGAGACATCGGTGTAACAAACATGGCGAGGCCGGACAGTTCTGATGTAATAACAAGAAGACATTTCCCACCAATGCTGACTTGCAGAGATATATTAGAAGAGGGAAAAAAGATTGGTCGTTTTCATGCAAAAATTGTTAACAGACATTTCTGTTCATTTTTGTTAACATTTATCGATTGTGAAATAATAGCAATCAGCATTGAATGTTTAAGCCATGTTGACGAAATGAGTGAGACTGTTGTGTTAGTCTTACTAAACTTTCAGATTGACGAAATACATTCCCTTACAAAGGCCGAGGTCATGTTGAAAATTGTATATGATGACAGTACTGTGGTACACAAAACCAAGAATAATTGTACTTTCGAAAAAGTTTGCACCTGGTAAGTATGAGCGTTTTAGATATATCAATACAAACTAGAATTTGTTTTCTATGTGAAAACTGATGTCTCCCCCCTTTCTACGTGCATGTCCAAATTATGCAAGCAAGAGTTATAGTTCTTGTTCCTCACATATCCTGTCATTCTGTTTTATAAGTGTACCAAGTTTCATTGAAATATCTCTTACAAGTTATAGAGGGGGCACGAAAGTGTTTGAAAAATAATCAAAGGGAAATAACTCCAAAGATATGAAAGCAAAAGTAATGATTCTTGTGCATCATGCTTTATAAGTGTAACATGTTTCATTGCAAAATCTCTAATGGTTTTTGAGTTATAGAGCAGACACGAAATTGAATGAAAAATAATCAAAGGGAAATAACTCCAAAGATATGCAAGCAAGAGTTATGGTTCTTCAGCATGACACATCATCTCATCGTGCTTTATAAACGTACCAAGTTTCATTGAAATATTTCTTATGGTTTTCAAGTTATAGAGTGGACATGAAATTGTATGGAAAAATAATCAAAGGGAAATAACTCAAAAGATATGAAAGCAAGAGTTATAATTCTTGTGCATGACACATCGTCTCATCATGCTTTATAAGTGTACCAAGTTTCACTGAAATTTCTCTTACGGTTTTCAAGTTATAGGGTGGACACGAAATTGTATGGAAAATAATCAAAGGGAAATTACTCCAAAGATATGCAAGCAAGAGTTATGGTTCTTTAGCACGACACGTAATCTCATCGTGCTTTATAAGTGTACCAAGTTTCATTAAAATAACTCTTACGATTTTCGAGTTATAAAGCGGACACGAAATTGTATGGAAAATAATCAAAGGAAAATAACTCATAAAATACTCAAGCCAGAGTTATGGTTCTTGTGCATGACACATCGTCTGATCATGCTCAATAAGTGTACCAAGTTTTATTGAAAAATCTTAAACGGTTTTCAAGTTATAGTGCGGACACGATTTGTGACGGACAGACGCACGGGGAAAAACAATATGTCTCCCGACCCTGTCGGGGGGAGACATAATATCATAAGAATGGATGGTGACGTTCCTCGTCGTGCTTCTTATGGTGTATACATTTCGCAACTTATTAGGTTTGCTAGAGTCTGCAATCATGTTACAGACTTCAACGCTCGAAATAAATGTTTAACGGCAAAACTTCTTCAACAGGGCTATCGGTATCATAAATTTCGAAAAACCTTTTCTAAATTTTAGACACTATGAATTGATTTCCAAATATAATGTTGGGTTAAAGACGCTTTTAAGTGAGGGCCTTTTGGAACCTGAATTTTATGGTGACTTGGTTTACAAATTTAAGAAACTTAAAGGAGTAAATGATTTCAGTTCAGAAAAATCATAACACGTTACAGACGTATAGGTTATAACTTGAATGTTATGCGACAGTCTGCATGCTTAGTTTTTAACCCAATCATGGTTGATAACTATGCTGCCTTCTTTAATTGCACGCCGGTGGGTCGGGCGTCATACTCTATGATGGCCCCGACTTAAAGCTATTCATTTTAGTTGGTTTGGGCCGGAGCTTCTTGTCTGTTGCTTGGCCCACCGGGGTCCAACTTGTGTTTTTCTTTTGCTCCGGAGTTAGTAGGTTATTCGGCGCCCAGGGATCTCCATCGTCGGGCAGCTTACTCAATCTGTGATTCCTGGTTTTTGATTCATCAGGATGTTTATCATGATTTATTTGTTTGTTCTTGATGATTCATTGACTAGTTAGAGATTCACCACGAGGACCGAAGAATTTACTAAATGTTATGAACCACTGCAGAAGCTGAGGGTGAGGTTATGGCCATGTAAAACCGGTTTAAGCCCGCCAGTAACTTTGTGTTACTGATCGTTCCAAGTCGATACTTCTGTGGTGATTCTTTTTGTTTTATGTCTTGGTGTTTAAAAACTTTTTGTCCCCCGCCTTTTCGAAGAAAAGCGGAGGGGCATAGTTTTTGGCTTTCCGTCCTCCCGTCCGTCCTTCCGTCCTCCTATAGGAGTATGTACCTTGTGTGCGCAACTCCTCCTACAGTTTTATTCCGATTCTTTTGAAACTTTACAGATGTCTTTATCATGCTTTGAAGATGTGCATGTAATTTGGATATAATCCTCAGATTAATTTTTGACACTTTTTTCGCAATTTGAACTTAGTTGTTTTTCATTCAATGAAAGTGAATGGACATTGTGTACCTTGTGTGCAAACTCCTCCCTCAGTTTTATTCTGATTCTTTTCAAACTGTACAGATGTCCTGACCATGATTTGAAGATTTGCATTCAGATACAAAATGAAGCAAAATTGTAAATTTTGCGGCGTGACAATTACCCCCCCCCCCCCCCCCACCAGGCTCGCACCCCTATTTTTGATTTTCAAGAGACAATTTTGCAGAGCGGCATACTGGACTGAAATGGTTCAGTCTGCCTCAATGGTTAAATGTTTTACCCCAAATGGGACAAGAACTTCTACTTCTACAAGACCTACCACATCCGTTGCAGGTCCCTCTGGTGGTGTTGATCAGTCTCTGTCCCTCATTTCTGCAGCCAGCAACATCTCGGAGATGGTTGATTTGTTGTGGACTGCCTTTAGTGGCTAATGTCTTCAGCAGATCTAGGATCTGGTCTAACGTTCAGTGTGTTGGAGCGGCCACAGCACTTAAAGCAGCTATTGGTTGTTGCACCCGGTTTGCAAGTGTTCTTACCTCGTGTAATGTCTTTTGTCCATGGGAAGAAATGGCAGACTGCACAGTTGGGTGCAGCCCACCGACGGCAATTTGAACCTTAAGTTCTTCCTGAAGGCTCATGTCTTGGGTTTCTTTCTCGACTCGGAACACGAAGCCATTGATTGACTCACACTCAAGTTTTTTTTTTTAAATTGAATGCATTCATTTTGATTTGTTTCTCCAAGTTGAACTTTCCAGTTAATGCAGCATTTAGGGCCGCATAATTTGCCGGCGCAGTTTGGAGGCTGTATAAATACCATTGAGCCCTCCCTTCTAGCTGGAGGCATAACAAGTCATATTTTTGGTCGTACTTGATATACTTTCAAACTTCTTTAAAAAGTCTGTAATGTTGTCAGTGTCATCCCCTCGGAACATTTCCATCTTAAAGGATGTCTTCCCTGAAGCCATCGTGAAATTGATTTTTGTCTGTGCTGGTTCTTCTGACGGAGGAGCTACCGCTTGGGGCTGTTGGGTGTTCTGGGTGGTAGAACGTTGGTTGTAGTTTCCGAAGTTTCGGGGTCCTTCCATCGGCATCGACCTCTGATTCACCACCAACTTTCCCGAGTGAATTTAGGAATACTGGGAGGTGTCGGGATAACTCACAAATCCCAAATCAGGTTGTTGTCTGTTTATTCGAAGTTCACTCTTTCAGCGCAAAGGATTTTGGAAAAAGACGCACAACCCGAGTTTGGATGTCACATGACCCTTAGTTGACCTATCAAATTTACTTGTACAAATATCGCTGTTCCACAACATGTTGCTGTATCGCTTTCTGAACCGTTGAATCAGATGATTTCTTCCGCTCCATCTACCGAAACAGTCTTTGCATATCTGGACTAGGCATATCCAGACACACAGGTTTGATTTTGGAGTTTCCTTCTCCTAGATGAATTGCTGGCCACAGCTGAAGAGCTCCATCTACCCTTTCTTAGGTTTTGTTAAGAGACCTGTAAACTCCTAGGAGGGCTGTCAACCAAGACTAATGAGTTCCCCCTGCCCAGCTAGATTTTGTGTAGAGAACTAGCTTAACTCCTAGATGAGTTGCCTTCCAAGGCTAACGAGCCCCATCTGCACCGCATGACAACAGGTAGTACTGATTACATGTTACAGTAGCAGTTAAACTGACCTGACTCGGGTCCAGACTGATGTGCTAGATGAGCTCCTCTATGCAGATGATATGGATAAGAATGCCAACACAGGGGCTAAAATGCAAAGAGCCATGGATCAAGTCTCACAGTCATGTGATAACTATGATCTCACAATCAGCACAAAAAAGACAGAGGTTGTACACCAACCAGCCCCCGGAAAACCATATAATGAACCAAACATCACTGTGAATGGGCAAAAACTGAAAGTTGTTGACAAGTTCACTTACCTGGGAAGCACTCTCTCCAGAGCAGTGCATATTGATGATGAGATCACTGCCAGAATTGCAAAAGCTAGTGTGGCATTCGGAAGACTCCGTGCAAATGTCTGGGAGCGAAATGGAATCAAGCTTGACACCAAGCTGAAAGTCTACAAGGCTGTGGTACTGCCAACCCTCTTGTATGCATGTGAGACCTGGACAGTATACCAACGCCATGCAAAGAGACTTAACCATTTTCACTTAAGCTGTTTGAGAAAGTTGTTAAAAACCAAGTGGCAGGACAAGATTTCAGACACAGAGGTCCTGAGGAAAGCAGGGATGCAAAGCATGCATACAGTCTTAAAGCTAGCACAGCTAAGATGGTCTGGCCATGTTAGAAGAATGCCTGATGCGCGACTTCCAAAGAAAGTTTTCTATGGAGAACTACAGCAGGGAAAGCGCTCTCAAGGTGGCTAGAAGAAACGCTACAAAGACACCCTCAAAGCCTCTCTGAAGGATTTCGAAATACCAATGGGGTCCTGGGAACAGACTGCACAGGAGCGATCAAAGTGGCGAGGCCTCATCAACAAAGGAGCAGCTCTCTATGAAAAGAAGAGAATCTGTGAAGCTGAAAGAAAGCGAAGAGAGCGCAAAGCCAAAACAAATGTGCCACCAGCAGACTCTATGACATTGACTTGCTCTACTTGCAACCGACAGTTTAGAGCCAGAATTGGCCTAGTCAGCCATCAAAGAACTCACCAACACACATCAGCACTATTCAAGAAATAATGATGGTCTTTCTCATTAGTGAGAGACGAACTATCACAAATATCGCTAAACTTCGTTATCATGGTAACCAATCAACCAGAGGACCAATGGTCCTGTAAACGCTCACCTGAAACCCGAGATATATACCAATAAACTTGTTTGACTAGAATGGTACTATACATGTATATAACCCCAGCGCCGGGTCAAAGCAACCCTTGGAGTCAATTTCTTTTTGAAAACATAAAACTGCAGTCCATTTGCCAATTTACTGCAAGTTTTGCCCTCCAAATGACATTTTAACAATTTCCCCATTCAAATGCATGGGCGACCTAAGTTGACCTTGCCGTAAAATAGGTCAAGGTCATCCAAGGGTCACGATTTATATAACTTTGTAAATGTCCCATTGCCTGATGCTTCATGCCAAGTTTCAAAATCATATGCCTTCTGGTTCTGGAGAAAAAGATTTTTAAAGGTTTTTGCTATTTATAGCCATGGCAGCCATCTTGGTCATGTGACATTGACCATTTATATACACTTTCAATTCCACTTCCTAACAATGCTCCTCATAAAGTTTGGCTTTGATTGGCCAAGCAGTTTCAGAGAAGATCTTTGAATATCACTGTAATATACATGTATATTGCCCCGGGGTGGGGGCAGACAGACCCCTGGGGTCCAAATCTTTTCAGAATCATCAATCTTAAGTCCATTTTCCCATTTCCTGCAAGTTTTTCCTTACAAATGACATTTAAACACTTTTCCCCATTCAAATGCATGAGCGACCTATGTTGACCTTGCCGTAAAATAGGTCAAGGTCATCCCAGGGTCATGATTTATATAAACTTTGTAGAGCTCCAGTCACTGATGCTTCACACCAAGTTTCAAAATCATTGGCCTTCTGGTTCTGGAGAAATTTTTTTAAAGGTTTTTTCTATTTATAGCCATGGCGGCCATCTTGGTCATGTGACCTTGACTATTTATATAAACTTTCTTTCCCCATTCCCAAAGATGCTCCATATGAAGTTTGGCTTTGATTGGCCAAGTGGTTTCAGGGGAGATGTTTCATTATTATGAAAATATACATGTATATAGCCCTGAGGCAGGGGCAGACAACCCCCCAGGGGCTAACATTTTCCATTAACATTAATTTTTGCCTATTCCCAGTAAGTTTTACCCATTAAATAGCATTTTACCATTTTTTCCCATTCAAATGCATTGGAGACCTAAGTTGACCTTGTCGTAAAATAGGTCAAGGTCATCCTAGGATCATGATTTATATAAACTATGATGGGCCCGCGTCCCCAATGCTACATACCAAGTTTCGTGGAAATCGGCCCACTGGTTCTGAAGATTTTATGGCGGCCATCTTGGTCATGTGACCTGGACCATTTATATAAACTTTCGTTCCCCCTTCCTAAGGATGCTCCACATGAAGTTTGGCTTTGATTGGCCAAGCGGTTTCAGAGAAGATCTTTGAAATTGTGGACGGACGGACGGACCGACGGACGACGGACGGACGACGGAGCATGGGTATACTATAAGCTCACCTGTGAGCCTTCGGCTCATGTGAGCTAAAAAGGAGAGGTGGTTGACAAATTGCTTAATTTAATACGATTAAAAATGTTTGTACATGAATAACGAAAAGACTCTTAGCGGGTGATAAACAATCGACTTAGCATTGTGTCACATATCCTTGACAAGTCTTAACCAAGCTGCTTAATTGATAAGGCTATAACACCTGTATCTAAGCTTTACATTCTTTTGCACAATCTAACAAGGACTTTGTCTCTGGGCAATGTTTACTTAATCGAAAAAGGTGAAAAATGCCAAAACTAAATTTTCTGCAGAAATTGACTTCTTTGTTTGGAGCTTTACTGACTAAGCAAAATAAATGACTGTTATGTAAACTGCCGTAAAAGGCAAACATTGGTTTCGTAAAATAATTAAATAGAAGAATTCTCTTTGTTTGGTAGATTTGCAGTTCAACGTCCCCTCAACAAACTGTCGTGTACGGATGAAGCAATCGCTTCCTGGGTATTCACCAGTACTTTATTCAGATACAAAATGAAGCAAAATTTGAAGCAAAATTGTAAATTTTGCGGCGTGACACTTGTATTAAACATATTTCAATAAAGATAAGTTTAGATTTATGAACTTTTATTTAATATGTCGAATATTCCAGTAGATACTTTCTATGGTCTTGTTAGAATATATACAAGTTTGTATATTACGATAAACGATGACTAGAGATACAATCAGAACTAATTAACTCCCTTTGTACTTATTACCTCGTCCAGTGTGTCAAACTTCCTGCACACACGCAGCCATCTTTCTTTAGTAGGAAGACCACTCGGTAGAAGCATTTTCAATCGATTGTTCTTGTTCTCAAGAACAAAGTCTCCGCCACCCCCCCCCCCCACCTCCCTTTACTTGAATGGCCACTGATTGAAAACGACTTATTGTCTTGAATATAATTATTGACAGTCAGGAGCAAAAGCACGCATTTTCAAATCTCTGTAATCGATTTCCTGATACCCTGTTACGGCCATGTAAAATCGATTTAAACCCGCCAGTAACTTTGTGTTACTGATCGTTCCAAGTCGATACTTCTGTGGTGGTTCTTTTTGTTTTATGTCTTGGTGTTTAAAATATTTTTGTGCTGTTGGCGCCTTATGTATGTTTACATATTTTTAGTTAAGTTAAGGTAACCGAGTGGCCACCTATTGGGAAAATAGCTGCTCATTCGGCTTACGAAATGTTTTCATGGTATAAGTACCTGATTGTTAGTTTGGTGTTTTCCCACCTCCGTTTTTGGAGTGGGAGTCTTTTTCTGATTGCGCCTTTTCCTGATCTTTGCCTACTTGTACTTTTTTCCTGATACCCTGTCATATTAACACCGTATGGTTGAAAAAAGACAGTGACAAAAGAAGTAGTAGTTCTTCAAAACGTGGTTTTACACCTCGACAGTTCCATTGTATTATTTTATATTTGCTACCCATTGAAATATTTGGAGAGGAGGTTCAATTATTTGACCTTTTATTTAAATGTAGACTGGAAACTTTTACTTTGGAGCTTTGATTGGCGACAGAGGACGATGTCCACGGGCTGGGCGCACGGCGGCCTCATTTATTTCCATGGCATCGTCCTCAGCCAGGGCTCCAAATCTGTTTTGTTGTTGAACGGGGATCATCTGATCCCTTCTGCATCCTATTGGATGCAGATTCTGGTTTTTGTGGTTTGGGGTTCGTACTCGGTTGGTTTGATTTTGCTTGACTATTTGTTAACTTCTGATTTTGTTGTGTATTAATTCTTATCTGGGAAACCTTCCTTGGAATGATCACCTTTGAACTTTCTGTTATTTTACAGTCTTCGGCACTCCACTGAGTAGAAGTCGTTTTTGTTTCAGGCTTTGCTGCCAATGATTTCACAACTTGTGAGAAATTAAATTCGGGTTTTTGTTCCAACAGTTTTCTAGCTTCAGGGTAAGTCAAATTGTTCGTGACTTTCAATTTCATAATTTCTTTTTCTTTTTTCCAGGTGGCACATTCGTTTGACCTTGACAGATGTTCTCCGCCACAATTCACACATTTTGTAGGGTTTTTGCAGTGGTTGGTATGATGATCATGATCTCCCATTCCACAACGTTCACAAACCGATCCAGGGTCAACTGGACACTTGTCTTCATGATGTCCGAATTTCTGGCAGTTGAAACATCGGAGAGGGTTTGGAACGTACAGCTCAGCATTAATAATTTGATAAAAGATCTTAACTGTCTTTGGTGGAACAACTGTGTTGAATGTTAGAAGTAGCGTGTTGGTTTCCACGTATTCATGACCTTTTTTAACTTTAAATCTTTTGATTTCGTTTTCTGTCTTTAAAAGAAACTTTCCTTAAAACTAATGACACGTTTACTTTCAAAGGTTTTAATGTTTATAATCACATACATTCGTATTGTCTCAGAGCTTCTGGTGGAAGCTCTTTACTAGTCCATTCATCTTTACCACAACGTCAAATCAAACTTAAAACAGATCTACAAGCGGTAGCTGTTTCTATTACACTTGATAAAGAGATCACTTTCTGCTCTTTCTATATTCCTCCCTCATATTCTTTAAAATCTGAACAACTGACTTCTTTACTTCAACAACTTCCCTCGCCCTATATGTTAGTAGGCGACTTTTTTTTTTTTTTGACCCAATTTAGGAATATGTCTTTGATATAGACTCCTCGTGTAAATTCTCGAAATTGCAGCACAATTATAGCCTGGCGTTCGTTGCCGGTTTAAAAAGGGCTACTGACGAGGGTTCATTACCCGAAATTGCGCAATATAGTCCATACTATCTCCCTTTGAATGTTTTTACTGCTTCCAAAGGATCAAACCTTTATATTTTATTCAATGGTCACAATGTTCTTTGGGGTAGTAATGACAATGATCCCAGAGGAGAATTAATTGAGGATTTCATCACGGAAAACGACATTTGTCTGATGAATGACAAATCTAACACTTATTTAGAATCCGGTAAAGGCACATTCTCATCTCTTGATCTTTCACTCTGTCATCCCTCTCTCTATTTAGACTATGAATGGTCTGTTTGTGAAGATCAACATGGATCTGACCACTTTCCTATTTTGATTGAAAGTGTTCAGACTCATGGTGAAGATCATAATCCCAAATGGAAATTACATAAAGCTGATTGGGATTTATTTAATAACTTATGTAATGAGTCCCTAACTGATACTTCTCTCTCTGATTCTTCTGATCCTATAACTGATTTCACCTCTTCTCTTATAGCTATATCTGAGAAATGTATCCCCAAAACCTGGACAGGCCAAAGATCTTCACCTGTCTCAACACGCCTCTTTGGCCTCGGATTCGGTGTAAACGGGAGGCCGTGGAGGCTCGACACGGTCAATCGGCTGCCATGCCTTGCCCTGAGATCTCTTCTTCCTTCTAACTTTCTCAGTATCGAATGATACGCAACCGTGTTCCAAATTTCTTCATTTAATCATCCTTTTCCCTATATCTCAGAAGGCGGTGGTTTAAGGGTCAATCGACGGGCTTGTTTTTCGGTATTTCTGGGTTACTTGGGTCTAGGTTGAGAGGCAGGGTGGGTACAACGTCTGGATGTTAGTTCGGTTTTCTTTATTAGACATCTGACTTAATATTCAGTTGTTGTTAAAGCTTGGGTAGTCTGAAGTCTTGGAATCTTGCACGGCGAGTATGACGGGTATGTAGCTTTGGCGCTGGAAACTGGAGAGCCGTTTCCGTATAGCGTCCCCTTGTAGGGCTCCAAGGAGGGTGAAGCGCATAGCCGTCGAGACTTAAAACTGAAAATATGGCTTCCTTAATTAACAAACGACAACGACCGGATTCCGACGATGATAAAGACGCTTCGACACTGTTTAGAGCACAAGACACTTTTCCAAAGTTTTTACTCATTGAATCAACTATTAAAGAAACACCAGTTACGTCACTGTCACCATTTGTGATTGAAAAGCAGATAGAAAGCATGATAGGTACGCCAAAATCCGTCAAGAAATTGAAAAATGGAATGTTGCTTGTGGAAACAACACGAAAAATGCAAACGGACATCTTATTGAAAACAAAAAAGTTCTTTAACCTACCAGTAGAAGTGAAACCGCACAAATCTTTGAATTCTTCGAAAGGCATCATCAGAGACAGAAACCTCAAAGGAGAGTCAGAAAAGAACATCCTAGAATATTTAGAAAATCAAGGTGTAACGGCAGTTAAACGTTTTACCGTTAAAAAAGGACAGGAAACCATCAACACCAATACTTTGCTACTTACTTTCAACTCAGTCGTCCCACCAAAAGCAGTCAAAATTTTCTATCAAATTGTACCTGTTGACATATACATACCTAACCCTTTGAGATGTTTTAACTGTCAGAAGTTTGGACACTACGAAGATAAGTGCCCAGTTGACCCCGGGTCAGTCTGTGAAAGATGTGGCATGGGTGACCATGACCATCATACAAATCATTGCAAAAACCCGATCAAATGTGTCAACTGTGGCGGAGGACATCTATCTAGGTCCAATGAATGCGGAACTTGGAAGAAAGAAAAAGAAATAATGCGCCTAAAGGTAACGCAGAACTTAACTTATCTTGAAGCCAGAAAAAAAATTGAACAGAAGCCTGAATTCAGTTTTTCACAAGTAGTTAAATCTTTTGCTGCAAAGCCAGTAACGAAAACAACTGCCACACAATACAGTGACGAAGACTGCAAAATCACTGAGAGTTCAAAAGTTCTGATTGCTAGAAAGCCAAACAAAACAATTAGTCCTCAAAATCAGAAATCAGCATCAGATCAAGCAACTGTAAACGCAAAAACAAATAAACCTAATCAACCGAGTACAAACGCAAAACCACATTCTGCATCCAGTAGGGTGCAGAAGGGATCAGATGATCCCGTCCAACAGTATAACAAATTTGGAGCTCTGGCTAATGACGATGCCATGGAGATGGACGAGGTTGCCTCGCGCCCTGGTGCCCGTGGCCATCGTCCTCGGTCACCAATCAAGGCTCCAAAGTAGAAGTTTCCAGTCTACATTTAAACAAAAGGTCCCGCATTTAAATCTCCTCTCTAAATTATTTAATGGGTAGCAAATATAAAATAATACAATGGAACTGTCGAGGTGTAAAACCACGTTTTGAAGAACTACTACTTCTTTTGTCACTACTTAGGCCTTCTGTTTTCTGTCTTCAAGAAACTTTCCTCAAACCTAATGACACGTTTACTTTGAAAGGCTTTAATGTTTACAATCACATTCACTTGGATTGTCTAAGAGCTTCTGGTGGAAGCTCTTTACTTGTCCATTCAACATTACCACAACGTCAAATTAAACTTAAAACGGATCTACAAGCGGTAGCTGTTTCTGTTACACTTGAGAAAGAGATAACTTTCTGCTCAGTCTATATCCTTCCCTCTTATCTTTTAAGATCTGAACAACTTACTTCTTTACTTCAACAGCTTCCTTCACCCTATATGTTGGTAGGTGACTTCAATGGTCACAATGTGCTTTGGGGTTGTAATGACAATGATCCCAGAGGAGAATTAATCGAGGATTTCATCACGAAAAACGACATTTGTTTGATGAATGATAAATCTAACACTTATCTTGATTCTGGTAAAGGCACTTTCTCATCCCTTGATCTTTCACTCTGTCACCCTTCTCTCTATCTTGACTATGACTGGTCTGTTTGTGAAGATCAACGTGGATCTGACCACTTTCCAATTTAGATTGAATAAAAATTAAAACTGAGATCCTTTAAGAGCAGTGAACACATTAATAAGAAAGGGGATGGGCCATACCGCGGTTTCGACTACTGAAGTCTCGTCAGTGACCCTTTAGATTTGGCAACATGGAGCCAAAGAGAATTACTGAAAATTTGCAACTTTCAACAGGGTAGTCGATACAAAGACTAGTATTATCTAAATGGGGCCAAGTATATTAAACATTGGTTAGAAAATGAATCTTAACCGATAATAAATTTCTAGAGTTCTGAATATCCTCGCTGATCTCAAAGGACCAAAAAGAAAATATAGCCTGCACTATGGATGATGTACGGGGAGACTTTTTAGGGCCAGACTCAGCGTTCAGACTCATGATGAAGCCCATAATCCCAAATGGAAATTGAATAAAGCAGATTGGGATTTATTTCATACTTTATGTAATGACTCCCTTACTGATACTTTTCTCTCTGATTCTTCTGATCCTATAACTGACTTAACCTCTTCTTTAATAAATATATCTGAGAAATGTATCCCCAAAACCTCTACAAACCCAAAGAAAAGTAACCCATGGTACAACGACGATTGTAAAAAAGTTATTAAACAACGGAAAGACACTTTGTCGAAGTTCTGCACGTTCCCAACGCATGAAAATTTAAATACTTATAGGAATTCTAGAGCAAAAGCCCGTCGGACTATAAACTCTGCAAAACGCAAATCATGGAGAACATACGTATCGAATTTGAATTATAAAACACCCACTAAAAAGGTTTGGGACATGGTTAGGAAAATATCCGGTAAATCTAAATCTGCTTCTTATCACCATCTTAATTACAATTTCAACAATGCGAACGAAACAGCTTCCACAAATCAAGATATAGCAGATACTTTGGCATCACAGTTTTGTTCAAATTCCTAAACCAGTCATTATTCGGAGGAATTTCAAAAATACAAAAAAGAACAGGAAAAGACTAAGTTAAACTTTAAGTCCTCAAATAATGAAGAATATAATACTCCTTTTAATTTAGATGAACTAAAAGACGCCATCAGTAAAGCCCATGATACAGCAACAGGTCCCGACGAAGTTCACTATCAAATGTTAAAACATCTTCCACCAAAATCACTTCAGGCTCTCTTAGATATATTTAATGATATGTGGGAAACTGGAAAGTTTCCCGAAAGTTGGGAACTAGCCACTATAATACCAATTCCTAAACCTGGAAAAGAGCATGCAGAACCTAACAGCTATAGACCGATAGCACTTACAAGTTGTCTTTGCAAAACTTTAGAGAGAATGATAAATGTAAGACTTGTATGGTACTTAGAAAGTAATAACCTAATATCTCCTGTTCAGTCGGGCTTCCGTTCTGAACGAAGTACCAACGACAATTTAGTAAGACTGGAAACAATTTATTCGTGATGCCTTTGTTGCAAAGGAGCGTGTTGTTGCTGTATTTTTCGACTTGGAAAAAGCTTATGATACCACCTGGAGACATGGTATTATGCGAGATCTACATGATCTTGGAATACGAGGCAGATTAGCTACATTTATTCAAAATTTCCTTGCGGATCGTTGGACCCAGGTTCGTGTTGGATCGACTTTATCCGAAAAGTTTGATCAAGCACAGGGTGTCCCACAAGGGAGCATCTTGTCTACAACATTGTTCAATATTAAGATAAATAGTATAATGGACTGCTTGGATCCTAAAACAGATGGATCTCTATATGTAGATGATTTCTGTATGTGTTACAGGTCAAAAAGTATGAGAACTATCGAAAGGCACTTACAGCAGTGCATAAACAGAATAGAAAACTGGGCCTCACATAATGGTTTCAAATTTTCCAAGTCGAAAACTCAATGTGTACATTTCTGTCAACTACGGAAAGTACACAACGATCCTGAACTTTATTTATATGGTTCTCTTATTTCAGTAGTTGAAGTGTTTAAATTTCTTGGAGTTCTTTTTGATCGTAAACTTTCTTTTATTCCACATATCAAGTACTTAAAGGCCAAGAGCCTAAAAGCATTAAACTTACTGAAAGTATTATTACACACAGACTGGGGTGCTGATCGCACTGTCCTTCTCCAGCTATACCGTTCCCTCATTCGTTCAAAATTAGATTATGGATCCATCGTATATGGATCGGCAAGACCATCATATATCAGTTCTCTTGACACAGTGCATCATCAAGGCCTAAGATTAGCTCTAGGTGCTTTTCGAACATCACCTGTACAAAGCCTCTATGTTGAGGCTGAAGAGCCATCTCTATATTTACGACGAGAAAAAATTGCCCTACAGTACGCCATTAGAATTGTTGCTAATCCATTAAATCCAGTTCATAAGGTGTCATTTCCGCCATATATTTCTGAAGAAGTCGTACAGCTTTACGAAAGTAAACCAAAGGCTATCCGGTCCTTTGGTTTACGGGTTGCACCACTTCACTTTTAGAATCAGCAAACATCCAAAAAGATAAAATAGAAGAACATTTTGTTTCCGAAATACCATCATGGTGCATTAGAAAACCAGAAGTTAATTTGACTCTACATACAGGGAAAAAATCCGACTCAAATCCACACCTTCTAAAAGAAAGTTTTCATCAACTACAGTCTCAATTTATTGACTATCAGTGTATTTATACTGATGGTTCAAAAGAAGAAAACAAAGTTGGTTGTGCTACTTTTACAAACGGCAATTGCAAAACATTACGTTTACCTGATGGCTCTTCATTTTTTACAGCGGAAGCTAGACTCTATGTCAGTTCTACAGGCCTTGCGTTTACCTGATGGCTCTTCAATTTTTACAGCGGAAGCTAAAGCTATAGACTTAGCTTTAGACTTCATAAATGAAAGTAACTTAAAGGACAAATTTATTATTTTTTCTGACTCTATGTCAGTTCTACAGGCCTTAAACCATACATCATCCAAAAACCCTCAAATACAAAAACTATTAATAAAACATCATACCATCTCGGAATTGAAAACAATTATCTATTGCTGGGTTCCCAGTCATATAGGTATATATGGAAATGAGAAAGTTGATAAGAACGCTAAAGAATCGTTAAATCTAGAAGAATCTGTTTTTAAAATTCCTTATGTCAATTTTAAACCTTTTATTAACGAGTACATCTCTGACAAGTGGCAAACAATCTGGAACGGAGCGAAGTTTGATAAATTGAGGGAAGTCGAACCGATCGTTAAACGACCAAAAGCAATTCATAAACTTTCGAGACGAGAAGAAATCGTTCTTGCTCGTCTCCGAATTGGTCATACAAGAATAACACATTCCCATTTATTAAAGCGAGAAGATGAACCTAAATGCATTGGCTGTGATACACCATTCACAGTTAAACACTTTCTTTTAGAATGCACTGTTTTTGCAGCAGAGCGAATTTCTTGTTTTCAAGCTAATTACTTGAAAGAATTGTTCAAAGATGTACCCGTTGGAAAGATTTCATCATTTCTTAGACAAGTAAATCTGTTTTATAAAATATAATTTTTAAATCACCAATCTTATTATTTCATGGATCGTTTCTTTACAACGACATTTATATCTTACTTAGTGTTACTTTTTAATACGAGTTCAATATATTTTAACGTTTTACCTTGTTAGACGCTAATGACCCATCAGGGTTGATGCGTCGTTAAACAACAAACAAACAAACAAACAAAGAAAAGTAACCCATGGTATAACGACGATTGTAAAGAAGCTATCAAACAACGAAAAGACACTTTGTCGAAGTTCTGCAAGTTCCCAACGCATGTAAATTTAAATACTTACAGAAATTCTAGAGCAAAAGCCCGTCGGACTATTAAGTCTGCAAAACGCAAATCATGGAGAACATATGTTTCTAATTTGAATTATAAAACACCGACTAAAAATGTTTGGGACATGGTTAGGAAAATATCCGGTAAATCTAAATCTGCTACTTATCACCATCTTAATTACAATTTCAACAATGCAAACGAAACAGCTTCCACAAAACAAGATATAGCAGATACTTTGGCATCACAATTTTGTTCAAATTCCTCAACCAGCCATTACTCGGAGGAATTTCAAAAATACAAGAAACAACAGGAAAAAACTAAGTTAAACTTTAAGTCCTCAAATAATGAAGAATATAATACTCTTTTTAATTTAGATGAATTAAAAGACGCCATCAGTAAAGCCCATGATACAGCAACAGGTCCCGACGAAGTTCACTATCAAATGCTAAAACATCTTCCACCAAAATCACTGGAACGTTTCCCGAAAGCTGGGAACTAGCCACTGTAATACCAATTCCTAAACCTGGAAAGGACCATGCAGAACCTAACAGTTATAGACCGATAGCACTTACAAGTTGTCTTTGCAAAACCTTGGAGAGAATGATAAGTGTAAGACTTGTTTGGTACTTAGAAAGTAATGACCTAATATCTGCTGTTCAGTCGGGCTTCCGTTCTGAACGAAGTACCAACGACAATTTAGTAAGACTGGAAACCTTTATTCGTGATGCCTTTGTTGCAAAGGAGCATGTTGTTGCTGAGTTTTTCGACTTGGAAGAAGCTTATGATACCACCTGGAGACATGGTATTATGCGAGATCTACATGATCTCGGAATACGAGGCAGATTAGCTACATTTATCGAAAATTTCCTTGCGGATCGTTGGATCCAGGTTCGTGTTGGATCGACTTTATCCGAAAAGTTCGACCAAGCACAGGGTGTCCCACAAGGGAGCATCTTGTCTACAACATTGTTCAATATTAAGATAAATAGCATAATGGATTGCTTGGATCCTAAAACAGATGGATCATTATATGTAGATGATTTCTGTAAATGATAGGTGCTGATCGCACTGTCCTTCTCCAGCTATACCGTTCCCTCATTCGTTCAAAATTAGATTATGGATCCATCGTATATGGATCGGCAAGACCATCATATATCAGTTCTCTTGACACAGTGCATCATCAAGGCCTAAGATTAGCTCTGGGTGCTTTTCGAACATCACCTGTACAAAGCCTCTATGTTGAGGCTGAAGAGCCATCTCTATATTTACGACGAGAGAAACTTGCCCTACAGTACGCCATTAGAATTGTTGCTAATCCATCAAATCCAGTTCATAAGGTGTCTTTTCCGCCATATATTTCTGAAGAAGTCGTACAGCTTTACGAAAGTAAACCAAAGGCTATCCGGTCCTTTGGTTTACGGGTTGCACCACTTTTAGAATCAGCAAACATCCAAAAAGATAAAATAGAAGAACATTTTGTTTCCGAAATACCATCATGGTGCATTAGAAAACCAGAAGTTAATTTGACTCTACATACAGGGAATAATCCGACTCAAATCCACACCTTCTAAAAGAAAGTTTTCATCAACTACAATCTCAATTTATTGACTATCAATGTATTTATACTGATGGTTCAAAAGAGGAAAACAAAGTTGGTTGTGCTACTTTTACAAACGGCAATCAGGCTCTTCAATTTTCACAGCGGAAGCTAAAGCTATAGACTTAGCTTTAGACTTCATAAATGAGCTTTAGACTTCATAAATGAAAGTAACTTAAAGGACAAATTTATTATTTTTTCTGACTCTATGTCAGTTCTACAGGCCTTAAACCATACATCATCCAAAAACCCTCAAATACAAAAACCATTAATAAAACATCATACCATCTCGGAATTGAAAACAATTATCTATTGCTGGGTTCCCAGTCATATAGGTATATATGAAAATAAGAAAGTTGATAAGAACGCTAAAGAATCGTTAAATCTAGAAGAAACCGTTTTTAAAATTCCTTATGTCAATTTAAAACCATTTATTAACGAGTACATTTCTGACAAATGGCAGACAATCTGGAACGGAGCGAAGTTTGATAAATTGAGGGAAGTCGAACCGATCGTTAAACGACCAAAAGTAATTCATAAACTTTCGAGACGAGAAGAAATCGTTCTTGTTCGTCTCCGAATTGGTCATACAAGAATAACACATTCCCACTTACTAAAGCGAGAAGATGAACCTAAATGCATTGGCTGTGATACACCATTCACAGTTAAACACTTTCTTTTAGAATGCACTGACTTTGCAGCAGAGCGAATTTCTTGTTTTCAAGCTAATAACTTGAAAGAATTGTTCAAAGATGTACCCGTTGGAAAGATTTTATCATTTCTTAGACAAGTAAATCTGTTTTATAAAATATAATTTTTTATATCACCAATCTTATTATTTCATATATCGTTTCTTTACAACGACATTTATATCTTACTTAGTGTTACTTTTTAATACGAGTTCAATATATTTTAACGTTTTACCTTGTTAGACGCTAATGACCCATCAGGGTTGATGCGTCGTTAAACAACAAACAAACAAACAAAGAAAAAAGACAGCTGCTGTGTCTTTGCGTGGTTTCACAAATGACGACGAAACAGTCCCTGAACACTCCAGAAAGGCTGCAGCCCAGAAAAATAACATTCTTGAATTAATGCTTGATCAGATTGCAAATTATTGCCCTGTCATATCACGAAACACTATTGTCAAGATTTCAACTTCAGTTAACAATACATGGCCAGCTATACACCTTCACTATGGATTCCAATAAACAGGTGTCATTTCTTGGATTTTAATTCGATACATCTTGACCCGGGTGAAAGACCGAGAGATCTATTCCAGAGACTTAATAGCTTTAAGGGAGATAATTTGTTAAATGCAGGTGGTCCTAGACGGCATCTTGGTGAGATTCCAGATACTGGTGAGGATATGAGCCCCTCCATAGAAATAATTGTGGTCTTAAAACGGTTACGACTGGTTCATAGTGATTTACCTAATTTGGTGAAACGGAGGTATGGTACTGAACTTCGCTCTCCTACATTAGCATCACTTAAATCAGAAATTTTGCATTAAACAGTCTCCTTGATAAAATTCACGCCTCAGCTGAGTCAAAGCACAGTCGCTTGAAGTTATTATCATACATCATGAAATATACCATAAAACAATAGTGTCTACATAGCAATACCGTAGGTATTGCCAGGTATGCAAGTAAAACATGCTTTTCTAGAATAACGTTTCTGGTGAGGGCACAGCATATCCTCATTATGTAAATCAAAGTGATATGTTTTCTTGGTTGTATTGTGTCCCAATCATGAAATATTCGCTTTTATGTTTATTTTATCTTTTTTCGAGGACACAGAATCAGCGCCAGTGTGGTTTGACTGATGACCTCTCAATCAGTAGTTCAGCGGTCTGTCACTAGACCAGACAAGAATGAATCACTTTATACGAACAGAAACAAGGTTTACTCAACCATTTCTCTGCATTTTTATAATTTGATGTAGAAAAGTAGACAAGTATAGAAGAGAGGGGTACGACATCGTTTACCTCGATGAAACGTGGATAAACAAGAATCACGCATGTGAGGGTGGGTGGACCCACAACAAGCTTGGAACAACTTGTGTGATTTTGCCCGAGTGAGACAAGTGCAGCAGGCATATCCCCAGTGGAAAAGGTGATAGGCTAATTATACTCGATGCAGGGTCGAAAGAATGCGGGTTCACAGAAAATGTTGTCGAACTGATTTTCCCCATCGAAGACGAAGTCAGCAGACTATCACGATGAAATAAATGGGAAACATTTTATGGAGTGGTTCGGGTAAATTTAGAATTTCAAACGGTTCGGTTATCAACATCAGGAGCCTGCGGCTGAATTTTGCTCGTGTCGGATATTTGTCACTGGCAACAACCACTATTCACTTAGGCTATTAATCAAAACACACATTTTATCAGTAATTGGGTAGTTAACAAAAACAATAAACTATACAAAAAATCCAATAGTTAACAAAAGCAATAAACTATACAAAAAATCCAATAACTTCATGTCAAGAATGTGCAACTAATGGAGTTTCGTATCAAATAATGCTCTGTACATGGTAAATCTGACGAAACTCAACTCTGCAAGGAAGGGTACAAGTAGGCAAAGATCAGGAAAAGGCGCAATCAGAAAAAGATTCCCACTCCAAAAACCGAGTTGGGAAAAAACCAAACTAACAATCAGGTACTTATACCATGAAACATATCGTAAGCCGAATGAGCAGCTATTTTCCCAATAGGTGGCCACTCAGTAACCTTAACTAAAAATATGAAAACATACATAAGGCGCCAACAGCACTTACTTGGGAAGGCTATTCCCAAGTAAGAAGTCATCATCAATACGCAATAAACCCAAGTAAGAAGTCATCATCAATACGCAATAAATGTTGCCTTGTATTTTCGTCTTGGAATTAGGTTTTGTTTTGGTTTGAGGTTTAACGTTGCAGTCAACAACTTTTCAGTCATGTCGGGACGGAGCCACAGCATCTTGGCTCTTAACCAGTACTCTGGGGAGATAATGTGCCATGCTCAAGGATTAGAATTAGGGAAGCGACTTGATCAGCAATGACATTTTTATTTTTATTTGTCCCGGCCCAAAACTTTTTTTTTTTTTTGCAGAGTATTGATTTTATAGATCTATCATTCAATTATTGCATTGTCGCCTATACATGTTTTAACATCATGTAGAGATACCCTGTGGCCAGCCCTTGACAGACCATCCGTGATAGTTATGGATAACGGCCCGTACCACAATTTGAGCCACCTCATGGAAAAACCAACAATCTGCATAGGGGAAACAAAGACGCAGATCAGCTTCGCGGTAACCGCGAAGCTGATCAGCGCCTTTGTTTTCGCTACTCAGATAGTACAATTCCTCTTCTACTTAAATCCGAAATTTCAAGCTTCTACCTCTTTTCTGTGCTTGTACAGGCCGGTTTGTGTCAGACCTGTTCGGAAACCACATTGTTGGTTTTCCTTCGAGGCGGCTCAAATTTTAAAGGTAGAAAGGTCGTGGTACACAATAGGCTATCCTCAAAGAAGGCAGATGTCATAGACTCTCTCAGAGAAATAGGGACTGACGTGCGGTAAGATACGTGTTTGTTTGAATTGATGCTTTAAGTCCCAGTCAACAGCAATGGTCATGTCGGGACGCTGCCTCCATTTTATGGGACTTTAACCCAACACACTCAAAATGTGCTTCATAAATATAACGACCCAACTAAGCCAATAAGGCAGATATGTATAGATGGTTTGACCAAACCACTTTTTCTGGGCAGGCTCAGACACGAGCGTTAACCAGTATTAAGATGGCCGGTCAGTAGCCTAGGTGCAAGTAGGCAATGATCAGGAAAAGGCGCAACCAGAAGGAAATTCCCACTCCAAAAACCGAGGTGGGAAAAACCAATTTGACAATTAGGAACTTATACTTAAAGAATATAGCGTAAGCAGAGTTAGCAGCTTTTTCCCAATAGGCGGCCACTCAGTAACCAGAACTAAACTAAATCTATGAACGGACATAAGGTTCACAACGATTTCAAAATAGAATCACAATAGAAGTATCGCCTTGGAATGATCAGTTATTTAAAACTACTGGGGGCTTAAACCCGGTTTTATAGGGCCATAACCTTACCCTCATCTTCTGCAGTGGTTCACAGTGATGTAGATAATTATTTTTCGCAATGCGTACTGTACGCATCAGAATAAATGTACAGTGAGTACCGACAATATTACTGTGTACGCGTTTTCTGAAGGTTCATATTTTAACCTCTCATTCAGAATCAAACTTATAGATATGCACACGTATGGATAACCATACGTATGAAACCGTATGAAAATTCAAGTAAACTGGTTGATAATCCTAAAATTACATGTTATTCTGTCATTAAGGCTTGTTAAACCATACTTTTGTATCCGGTATAGATAATAAGAGAGCAAAAGTGAGGAAAAACATAACTGGCAAACCCGGATCTCATGCAGATTATCACAGTCATTTTAGATGTGTTGGGACTTCTCGCACACGTCATCATGCAGTCGTCATGTTACGTCATAGCTCGACACCAAAGATGTAGAAGACACACACGCGTTGGGCACAGATGTAACTGCCATACGAACTCTCCTGGGGTTGACATCTTGAAAAAAAAAATTCGTTCAGCTCAACAAATACAGGAACAAACAGGAATACACAACAAAATAAAACGGCCAGATCAGTGAAACCTGGTCATTCACACAAGCACTGCATATACGTCTGTGCTTAAACTTCTATCACCATTGTTACTTCATCAATTATCCATTTTCCCCCACATAAACAAACCACAAAACCGCAACCAAACTCAAACTCTCAGCAGACCATCATTCTGTCATTTAATGCCAACGTAACAACTGACAGATTTCACCACCTTTTATTAATGCAAACTGCACGAGCTGATAATTTTACCAATCAGTGCTTGGGATCTATTGGAAGTCAATCCTATCAGAAACATCGAAACAAATTACGAATGTCCCGTGGCAAATACAGCACGAGAATTCCATTCTCGTTACCAAAAGCAAACACTTGAGAAAACCTCTCTATAACACTATCATTTATGAATGAAAAACTCTTTTCTGATTCTATTTTGGTGTTTGCTTATAGATAAGAATACAAATATTATACGTACAAACACCTTATCTGCAATTAAATCCTGAAATGATAATCCAGGAAATCACTTCATGTCGAACATAGTTTGCAATTACATATGCCACGGCCCAACATGACAATTACTCACAGCTCGCTAACTGTGCTTCTTAGTCGGGTTGAACCAGTATGAAACAAGTATCAACGTTTACCAAATGCTAAAATACTGAACAGATAAAAAAATAGAAAAAACTTCAAAATCACAAGGTTACTTTAATTTAAATCACCATGGACAAACAAAGAACTCATGATAACCACCATGAAAAATCAAAGACAAGGACTCACAGATTCGATGGAGATCCCTGGGCGCGAAATAGCTTACTGAAATCTGGATGTCATTGCTAAGAAGAGAATAAACCTTTCAGACTTAGAAATTTCATAAGTGCATGTAATGCACACAATGAAATTAAGATTTCATGAGCAAACCTCCATAAGATATAATAATGTAGCAAGCCCTTTCAAAAAAATCTCGCGAGAAACGAGATTCAATTTACAAAATGGCTTCGTGCTAGAAACAACGCCGATAGTGAAGAGAAAAAATATCCGCATATTTTGCGCTTCAATATTGATATCGACGCCTTGATATAGCAGTTTAACTGTTTGCCTATCTAGCAAATTTCAGATTCAGGCGGTAATGCCGAGAAGGCTGCCGAGTACGAGCAGCCCGACGGCCAAAAATTCTCTTCTTTTCATAGAGAGCTGCCCCTTTGTTGATGAGACCTCGCCACTTTGATCGCTCCTGTGCAGTCTGTTCCCAGGACCCCATTGGTATTTCGAAATCCTTCAGAGAGGCTTTTGAGGGTATCTTTGTAGCGTTTCTTCTGGCCACCTTGAGAGCGCTTTCCCTCCTGTAGTTCTCCATAGAAAACTTTCTTTGGAAGTCGCGCATCAGACATTCTTATAACATGGCCAGTCCATCTTAGCTGTGCTAGCTTTAAGACTGTATGCATGCTTTGCATCCCTGCTTTCCTCAGGACCTCTGTGTCTGGAATCTTGTCCTGCCACTTGATTTTTAACAACTTTCTCAAACAGCTTAAGTGGAAATGGTTAAGTCTCTTTGCATGGCGTTGGTATACTGTCCAGGTCTCACATGCATACAAGAGGGTTGGCAGTACCACAGCCTTGTAGACTTTCAGCTTGGTGTCAAGCTTGATTCCATTTCGCTCCCAGATATTTGCACGGAGTCTTCCGAATGCCACACTAGCTTTTGCAATTCTGGCAGTGATCTCATCATCAATATGCACTGCTCTGGAGAGCGTGTTTCCCAGGTAGGTGAACTTGTCAACAACTTTCAGTTTTTGCCCATTCACAGTGATGGTTGGTTCATTATATGGTTTTCCGGGGGCTGGTTGGTGTACAACCTCTGTCTTTTTTGTGCTGATTGTGAGATCATAGTTATCACATGACTGTGAGACTTGATCCATGGCTCTTTGCATTTTTGCCTCTGTGTTGGCATTCTTATCCATATCATCTGCATAGAGGAGCTCATCTAGCACATCAGTCTGGACCTTAGTTTTGGCTTGCAACCTTCTGAGGTTGAATATGTTGCCATCAAAACGGTACCTGATTGGAAAACCAGTGTCACTGTCCTGAAAAGCATTCATAAGCATGGCAGAAAACACCATGCTGAACAGTGTTGGTGCCAGAACACAGCCTTGTTTGACCCCATTTGTTACTTCAAATGGTTCAGAGAACTCTCCATCATTCTGCACACGTGCCTGCATGCCATCATGAAACTGCCGCACCATAGCTATGAATCTGGGTGGACACCAAACTTGGCCATGATTTTCCAGAGTCCATCACGACTAACAGTGTCAAAAGCTTTGGTGAGGTCAACAAACGTCATGTATAGATCTACATTCTGTTCTTGGCATTTCTCCTGAAGCTGTCTTGTTGTGAAGATCATGTCTATTGTCCCTCTGTCTTTTCTGAATCCACATTGACTTTCTGGGATAAGTCCCGTCTGATCAAGATGAGCATTCAGACGATTCAACAGAATTTTTGCAAGTATCTTCCCAGCAATTGATAGGAGGGAGATGCCTCTGTGATTGTCACAGACTTGAGGATTTCCTTTCCGCTTGTATAGGTGGATTATGGATGCATCCTTAAATTCTTGTAGGATAGCCTCCTTCCTCCACATACAGTGAAACAACTCTGTCAGTTTCTCTGCCATGGGTAGCCCCCCAGCTTCTCTGCCATGGGTAGCCCCCCAGCCTTGTAAACTTCGGCAGGAATTGCATCTGCACCTGGGGCTTTGCCAGATGATAGTTGTTGAACTGCTTTTCTTGTTTCCGTAACGGTAGGAAATTCATCTAACAGAACATTGCACTCTATCTGTGGAAGTCTGTGTGATCTACCAATGGTACCATTGGCAGCAGAAATCGTTCAAGGTTTTATGGTTACCATTGGTAAAAATGGTACCAACAGTACTATTGGTAGATTTACAGATTTTGCCATTGGGAGAACCCCGAACGTAGCCATTATTTAGTCCAGATCAATTAAACACAACGTTACAAACGTATGGAATAGTGTTGAAAGTATTGGCTTTAAAAAGAAAAAAAAATGGTCAATTCAAAAGCGAAAGTAATTGGAGAAAATGAATATTGAAAGGATTTTGTCGCTCAACAAGGGTTACAGTACAAGCAGAGAATTTACAGGACGAAGGGTTATTCAATGGGAATATAGGTCCCGCCCACTGGGTCCTTATGAAATAGATGGTAATTACTTGAGTGCTTAACCCAAATTTACTGGACCAGACCTCGCGCTTTGCCTCAGTAGGGGTTTGAATGCGGGCACACGACCAACCTTATATCTCAACATGCATTGTTAAAGAAAAACCAGTGGACCAATGGTCCTGTAAACGCTCACCTGAGATCTTCTTCATATACCAATAAACATATTTGAATATTATGGTATTTAACCCCAGTACAGGGGCAGATGAAGTCCTTGGGTCATTTTCTTATTTCTGAATAATCAATATTCTGTCCATTTTCCAGTTGACTGCTGGTTTTCCCCTTCAAACAACATTTTAAAAGCAGATGAGCCCCTGGGGTCCATTTTTGTTTTCAGAATCATTAATATTCAGTCCTACTGCCCATTTCCTGCAAGACTTTCACATTAAATGACATTGTAAAAGTTTTCACCATTCAAATGCATTGACGACCTGTGTTGACCTTGCCATAAAATAGGTCAAGGTCACCACAGGGCCATGATTTATTAGCTCACCTGGGGTCCATTTTTGTTTTCAGAATCATTAATATTCAGTCCTACTGCCCATTTCCTGCAAGACTTTCACATTAAATGACATTGTAAAAGTTTTCACCATTCAAATGCATTGACGACCTGTGTTACCTTGCCATAAAATAGGTCAAGATCACCACAGGGCCATGATTTATTAGCTCACCTGAGCCGAAGGCTCACAGGTGAGCTTATAGTATACCCATGCTCCGGCGTCCGTCCGTCGTCCACAATTTCAAAGATCTTCTCTTCTGAAACCGCTTGGCCGCTCAAAGCTAAACTTCGTGTGGAGCATCCTTAGGAAGGGGGAATGAAAGTTTATATAAATGGTCCAGGTCACATGACCAAGATGGCCGCCATGGCTATAAATAGCAAAAACCTTTAAAAATCTTCTTCTCCAGAACCAGTGGGCCGATTTCCACGAAACTTGGTATGTAACATCGGGGACATAGGCCCATCAAAGTTTATATAAATCATGACCCTAGGATGACCTTGACCTTTTTACGGTAAGGTCAGCTTGGGTCGCCAATGCATTTGAATGGGAAAACTGGTAAATTGTTATTTAATGGGTAAAACTTACTGGGAATAGCCAAATGGACAGAAGATTAATGTTAATGGAAAATTATAGCCCCTGGGGGGTTGTCTGCCCCCTGCCCCGGGGCTATATACATGTATATTTCCATAATAATGAAATATCTTCTCTGAAACCGCGTGGCCAATCAAAGCCAAACTTCATATGGAGCATCCTTGGGAAGGGGGAAAGAAAGTTTATATAGATAGTCAAGGTCACATGACCAAGATGGCCACCATGGCTATAAATAGAAAAAACCTTTAAAAATCTTCTTCTCCAGAATCAGAAGGCCAATGATTTTGAAACTTGGTGTGAAGCATCAGTGACTGGAGCTCTACAAAAATTATATAAATCATGACCCTGGGATGACCTTGACCTATTTTACGGCAAGGTCAACATAGGTCGCTCATGCATTTGAATGGGGAAAAGTGTTAAAATGTCATTTGTAGGAAAAACCTGCAGGAAATGGGCAAATGGACTTAAGATTGATGATTCTGAAAAAATTTGGACCCCAGGGGTCTGTCTGCCCCCACCCCGGGGCAATATACATGTATATTACAGTGATATTCAAAGATCTTCTTCTCTGAAACTGCATGGCCAATCAAAGCCAAGTTTTATTAGGAGCATCCTTAGGAAGTGGGAATGAAAGTATATATAAATGGTTAAGGTCACATGACCAAGATGGCTGCCATTGCTATAAATAGCAAAAACCCTTAAAAATCTTTTTCTCCAGAACCAGACGGTCTATGATTGTGAAACTTGGCATGAAGCATCAGGCAATGGAGCTCTACAATGTTACATAAATCTTAACCCTTGGATGACCTTGACCTATTTTACGACAAGGTCAACTTAGGTCGCCCATGCATTTGAATGGGGAAAATTGTTAAAATGTCATTTGAAGGGCAAAACTTGCAGTAAATTGGCAAATGGACTGCAGTTTTATGTTTTCAAAAAGAAATTTACTTCAGGGGTTGCTCTGACCCGGCCCTGGGGTTGTATACATGTATATTACCATTGAAGTCAAACACGTTTATTGGTCTATATCTCAGGTTTCAGGTGAGCGTTTACAGGACCATTGGTCCTCTGGTATATACATTGTAGTACTTGAGTCATCCATACTTCATGCAAAGTTTCGTTGAAATCGGTTCACCGGTTCTGGAGAAGAAGATATTTTAAGGGTTTTTACCATATATGGGCATGGCGGCCATCTTGGTCATGTCACTTGGATTATTTATATACACATTGGTTCCCAGTTCCTATAGATGCTTCATATAAAATTTGGCTTTGATTGGCGAAGTGGTTTCAGAGAAAAAACTCTTTGAAAAGTGTGTATGGACGACAAACTGGTCAGGGTCAAGAGATGACCTTGACCTAAATTAATCATATACCTTCATCTAATCCATTAGTTGTTTGCATCTACCACTTTTCAGATCTCAGGCTGCAATAGTTTTCAAAAATAGCTAATTTCCACTTTTCCCATTGTAAGTCTATGGAAACTGAAAGTTACAATAGCAACCAGAGTTCTTATCCGACTGGATGAAACAAAAACACAAATTATGTAGAGGCTACTGTCAGGAGCATGTATACAAAGCACAGGCTTCACCCCTGTGGCAGTTTCTGAGGAGAAGAATTTTGAATGTTTTTTTTTTTTTTTTTTTTTTTTCTAAATTTTGCCCTGTATGGGGCCCCAACAACCAATCAGGACAAAAGTATTAATAAACGTGGAGCACTACTCAATAAACATTTCTACAAAAACAAAATTCAAATATCTGCAATTGGACCGCAAAAATAGTCAATTTCACTTTTTCCCATTATAAGTCTATGGAAACTTTGCCATAGCAACCAGACTTCTTATCTGTCTGGAATAAAAACACAAATTATGTGTAGGCTACTGTCAGGAACATGTATACAAAGTACAGGCTTCATCCCCTTGACAGTTTCTGAGAACAAGATTTTTGACTGTTTTTCGAAATTTTGCCCTATTATGGGGCCCATGCAACAAATCAAAATGAAGGATTAGGACACAAGTCACATGAAAAGTAGAGGACTTCTCAATAAACATTTCTGCGAAAACAAAATTCAAATATCTGCAACAAGAAATTTTCACTTTTTCCATTATAAGTCTATGGGAAGCATAAATTGCCATAGCAACCAGAGTTCTTATCCGATTAAAACGAAAAATAATTATTCTTTCTCCCTACCTATAGATGCTGTATGTGTAATATGAGAACAATCGACCCAGTGGTTTCAGAAAAGAAGATCTTTGAAATTGTGGACGACGGACGGACGCCGGAGCATGGGTATACTATAAGCTCACCTATCAGCCTTCTGCTCAGGTGAGCTAAAAATGTGTAAACTTTCACTGAAAACAAGGATACTGAAGCATCGACACAATGGTAGTGACCTCATTCTTTCAAGTAACATTGAGGTAATTCCTATGGTGGTCATATAAATACAAGTGTTTTTTTTTTTTTACTTTTTCTTTTATTTAACAGGATAATCCGATTGATTGCACAACAAGTCGCCGCTAGTTGTCTGTGGATGATGCAATGATTTTGAAAGCCAAATAATCTCGATTACGATGATTAATAGATATTAAAGGACACGAAATTATCAAATTGATTCCATTAGATGGAAGAAACTCCATACAGGACGAAGGGTTGTTCGGTGTGAATATAGGTCCCGCCAATTGGGTCCTTAAGAAATAGATGGGCTGCTTGTGCCTTCAGGCAAAGCTTCTACCCTACTGGCTGACCACCTGATTTAACTGTATTATTTTACCGCTCAAGTCTGAGCCTGCCTAGAAAAAGTGGTTAAAGCAAAACCCTCTATTATCTGTTCTACATGCTTTAAACCATACATTATCGAAAAACCCACAGATACAAAAAAACTGCTAAAACATCATAGTATTTCTGAATAAAATACTATTGTGTATTGCTGGGTTCCCAGTCATGTAAGTATATATGGTAACGAGAAAGTTGACAAGAAAGCAAAAGAATCACTGGACTTAGTCGGAACAGATTTTAAAATTCCTTTTGTCAATTTTAAACCTCTTATCACCAGTACGTCTTTAACAAATGGCAATCAATTTGGAACAGGGCGCATTTCAATAAATTGAAAAAATTGAACCTCGTGTAAAACGACCAATATTAGTTCACACACTTTCGAGACGGGAAGAGATCGTTCTTTCCCGTCTACGAATTGGTCATACACGTTTGATACATTCGCATTTACTTAAACGGGAGGAGGAACCTTAATCTATCGGATGTGACACACAATTAACTGTCAAGCACTTGACTGTATTGATTTTATAGATGCTCGTCGTTCCCACTTTCAAGTTAATAATTCGAAAGATTTGTTCAAAGACGTATATGTTGATAGCATTTTTAAGTTTTGTTAAAAAGGTTAATTTGTTTTAATGACAAAATGCTATCAACAGATACGTCTAGGTAAAGATAATACTACTGACTGGCAATCTGATTACTGGTTCACCACCTACGCCCAGGAAAGTGGTTTCAAGACAAATCCCCCAACTAAACGAGACTTACCTTGATTAAGTTGATGTTTGGTTGGGATTGTTTGTAGTCACATAACCACTGGAGGGATCAGATGAGATGCACGCATGATTTGAGCCGAGAGCCTTCAGTTATTTAACGCTACAAAGTTTAGCAAAATTTTGTTCAAGTTCATAGAATAGATGTGGTTTGTTCAAAGTCTCTGTTTCTGAAACTATAATCTAAGTACAGCTTCACCAAAACTATTTTGATCAGCAACTACTGTCTTACCATAATAAGTACCAAATGTTTTTGTATTAGACCATCATGAGCAACGTTTAAGATTTTATCAATCGACACAAACTGCTGCTTAGCTTTAGAAGTTGAGGCTGATCTAATGTTATGGATTTTGAATTTATTGCACTCTATTCCAGCATTGCCCATCACTGTAAGCAGCCAACGGCTTATTGTGTTCTCTTGAAACTTGACTATGCAGTTAAACATAGCTTATAAATAAACATGTATGGCTACCTCTTAAAGGTTGTGTTCGTTTCAAATATTCTTTCAGAGTGTATATAACACATAACCGTTTGGGTAAGCTTAAAAAAGCGCAACAGGATTACTTTGTCCTGGTTTAGTCTGCTTTAAAATCATCACTATAATGTAATGTATATGTGTCATATCCTTTTCGCAAGTTCGATATATTCAACACATGAATACTTTGAGTTCTGCTCGCAAGTGTGAGTGTAATTAACATTGCTAATTTTAAACTGAGCATCTTCAATGATAATGTTGCAAGTGTAGAAAGAGTTCTTAAATAAAGCAACACCTTATTCACATCCCAAGTTTCACAATAACGGGCTTTAACAGGTTTTAAATTGAAAATTTCTTTCATAAACCTTACAACTATGGGATGTGCACATATGACAAAACCATCTTTCATTAAACCAAAAGCAGACAAGGCACACCTTGCAGTATTAATTTAACCATATCTTCGGGTGAAAGTGAAAAATCTTTAATAAATAAAAATAAGATTTTGTAAAATGATAAATAGAATCATGCATTCACACTCATTTATATTTGAATTAATTAAATGTTTCGAAAAAAGCAATCAAATGCACATTTTATCAGTTTTCCTCCTCTTGTTTAATATACGAGGGGGTTTCAAAAAGTTCGCGGAAAAGTGCCATCATATTCTTATTTTGTAAATCAGGTGAATTAAACTAATACATTTATACAGACCAACATGATTTGTACTTATACAGCAAATTTTGCTGCTCTGGCATGAACACAATGCTAACAGTGGTTGCTATGGAAACCGTACATCACGATTACCGGCCCACTTTTTTTCATTTTTGCAAAAAGTCGATGTCTAATGATGAGGTTCCATTTGATAATTAACCATGCTTTTTTCACCAAACTTTGTATGAGCAAAGTTCAATATGTTTGCGATGAGCACATTACGTCATATAAGTCTATGACGTCATTTTGGCGTTAAGCGCCCATTTTGTTTAGTGGGTATGCCTAAAATGCGAAGGGAACAACGTTATTCGATAAATTGTGTGTTTGGAAAGGACTATAAATGAAAGAAACACTGCTTAGAGCAGAAAGCGCATATGGCAACAAGAAAATTAAGAAAACGGCAATCAACAAGTAGTATGCATGATTTCTACACGACCAGAAATGCGTCCATGTCGACTCGCACAGTGTAACGTCAAATAACGCCATACTGTCTAAAATGATCGTCGTGATAGAAAAGACTAGAATTCGTGAAATACACAACATATCGAATTGTAGTTTCGGCACATTTACCGCATTACACACACAGAACTGACAATCAGACGCCCATATGCCAGGTTGATTCCGAAAATGCTTAAGAGCTAGCCAACAGCGGCATGAATGCGTGTAGCATGACGTTGTTGTGACGTCGGGCCGGTTTTACTGCTGTTACCTTAGAAACGCACGTGATTTAATGCCTAATTTTCATCCGATTTTTTTTCAAATTCTGTGCATATGTTAACTATATGTTAATTTACAAAATGCACAGAGAACGTAAATTTCCGAAGACAATTATAAATTTGCCAGCACTTTTCCTCGAACTTTTTGAACCCCCCTTGTATTTAATACTGCATGAGTAAAGATGTAAGATCCTCTATATACATGTGTGCTGAACTTTTGCAGGATCGGTTTTAGTCCACTACTGTGTGCATCATTTTGTTTTCCATATTTAGGAATAAATAGTTTGTAAAAAGCAAGAGAGCTGCACCATGAGAAATTTGTCTTTAGGAATTAAGACTGGTCACTTGTGTGTTTGGAGCGAGTGTACAGACGTTGTACTTATCTGATAGCAAATAATGAATATGCTGATTGGATTGAAGATGCAAAGGCTGATTTGCTTCTTTGTTGTTTGCCTATGTGTAAAGGACATTTTGTCAGGGCACGGCTCATATATACTGGTCAAAAGTTCTAAACGATCACTTGATTGTTTGACAAACGGGTTCCAATTATTAAAACACGACTAAATAAAGTAATTCAAACTTCCAGTCGAGAGCCTTGACTTGGACTAGAGCCTGGATCATCAGGGTTGAAAACAGACGCCCATGTAGACTGGTCAATTATGCACCCTATATATGACTTAACAGTTTACATATGTATTCATGTATTTTTAGAATGCAAAGTCATCTACCAGTAGTGGACCATGGGTTGAAAAGTTCCTACCATCATATTCAACGGATATTCTTAAGCTCTTAGAAGATGGAGACATCTATAAGGACTGGGACAGGTTTATTGAACAAACAGCGTACCATGTCCATGGTGTAGGCGGGCTGAATACTCGAGATGGGTATAATAAATTCGGAAAGACAATGTATGCAAAATATGCATAATGCAAAATATTTGGCATACAGCTTTAAAGTATCCGTGGGTATGGTATAACACCATGTCATTGTTTTATCTAAACTTAATGTTTTTGTCCTTAGCAACCCACCGTGCCGAAAGTTAAGTCTCTAAACGGACTATATGCTTGAACAGGCTGATCTTTGGCCTAGCTGGCGGCATATTGTCGGAAAACTTCCGGTACAGTTACAGTCATGTGAGGCCATATCGTTTAAGAATATTGTCACATTTTCCTGTACAATTGCATTCTTTCAAAAAAGCGCACAGACACATTCACTACACAAGTTGTCACATTGGTCTTTTTCTGTTGTGATAAGAGTTTCCCGACATTCTGAACAAATCTAGTATTTTTACCCGATAACAGCCTGTCCATTCACACAAGGCTTTCATTTTGTCGTCAGAGCACAGAAACAGAGACCTTGAATACAAGTACAATATTCCAATCCATTTTCTGCCATCACGGGCACACCTCCAGAGTTCTTGCCAGTTTGATAGAGATGTGCCCTCTATGCCCCAGTGAATTATTACATCTACATCCGGCAAATCTATACCCATACCGAAGGCAACAGTAGCTACTAAAACACGCATCTTGCCCCCAGAGTTTACGAACCCCTTCATTATACGATCAACGGATCCTTTATCAGTTCTTGAATGATACATTTCAATTAATCTGGTGTTGGCACTTTTCATGCTTCTTTGATAAGCATCACTACCAAGTTCTTCAAGAAGAAACAAAAATATTTTCGCAACTCTTTACATTTCTGCAATAGATAATGACCTTCTTTGATGAATCAGAGTGTTTTTTTATATGTTCCATCAGCCAAGAAAGGCAATCTGGGATGTTTTCAACAACTCTTTCAATATCTATAAATATGTTTGGCCTGATAAAGAGAGAGAGAGAGAGAGTTATACAAAAGTATAATTTACGCCCCAAAGTATACCCTGTCTCGTCCATTGTCGCTGACAGCGCTTTACCAGTTGATGACCCGTAAACAGCTGGCCATAGGTAATTCAAGCGGGTGCCCTTGCTTGTTCTTAGTGTGTTTTTATCCCAAATCGATCATTATTGTTGCTGTTGTTCTATCTGGTATCCAGTCCTAATATAGACTTAACCCCTTCATACCATAGTGGAGAATTTGCTACATCGTGGACCCAGACACACCCCCCGAGACCATCATTTGGTTAAAATCCCCCAAAATGGGGCTCAATGTGAGTTTTCGAACCGAACACTGGTCACGAATTATGTCGTGCCATTATTGCGGTCGGAATCTGTGCTTGAATGTGAAAGACACCGGAAGAGAGATCCCACTATTCAAAACGTCCTGCGCCATAGATCAAGATAGGTCTCGTCTGATCTCGCGAGAATGTGTCTCGCCAGATGCTGCGAGAATGTGCGAACTAAGGCATCCGGGTATTTGAAACATTTTTTACTTGATTACCTGTCAGGAGGTTTAGAAATCAAAGTGTGGCTATCCGGTATGGCGAGGGTGGCTTTCAGATCTTTTGTGGCTGTTGCACTCATTGTAACAGATGGAACTGTTACAATACTGACCAACTCTGAAACTTTTCGATAAGCTGAGCGAAAATCCAGTCCCCTGTGACAAATGATAGGTTGTGGCTGTTATGAATGTTTTATTCATAAAACACACACATAAAACACACATATTAACTAATAATTTGTTTTGTATGATGCTAAGGCGAAGAGCTTATTTATAAAAAGAAACCAGTTTTGAGTTCTTTATTTGCCCTTCTTGTAGTGGCTGGTGACTCCCGATACGAAACCCAAAAGTAGCAGTTTCTCTTAACATGTCTCAGATATATGTACAATGCATCTAAAATATAAGGAAACCGAAGAAAGAACACTCAAGATTATAGACAATTGCAGCACACGTTGAGCAACATGTTTCAGTAACATCAAATCTGATGCACCAGTTCCTGACCATTGCTTATTTTTACCTTTACTTGCCATTCCGAAATACAGTGTGCCTCATCAAAGCACAGAAGGCATAATTGCTCTTTTAAGGGTGCTGATGTAAGGAGTCTGATTGACCCTGGCATCATGACTGCTTCTGGAGTGGCTATTAAGATCTGGAAATCTCCTTTCTCTATGGCTGTAAACATTAGACTTTAAGTATTCATCCCTTTTATATGCACTTAATTTTGCATTTAGAAAACATGCATGACAGCGATTTCACAGCATTAAAATGATAATTCTTGAGTTTATATATAATATTGTCTTATTTTTGCTTATGTTAGATCCGCCTCAATGAGAATCAGATTGAGGGAATATAACGGGCACAAACTATGATTTAGATCAAAATTAAGAAAACAATCTACACTCCAATTTTACTATATAAAGATTTGTGTATGGGGGTATAAATCACACGGACAAAATGATCGAAAATACGTATTTCATGATGATTTCTTTAAGAAGTCCGAGTTCCGTGCAGTATGGAATTGTTTCATGGGTACAATGCAGCTAAAACGTCTACCTGCGTATGACTTTTTTAACCACCCCAGCCTTAAAGCCATGATTCTGGAGAGTGTGGAGCTGGTCACGAATAAGAGAATTCATGGGGGTAATGACCAGGGCAGTACGTCTCTTCCCCCCTGATAACTGTGAAACAAAACACTTGCATTACGGACATCTATAATTTAGCGCCGTTTGTCATACAGAAATCCATATGTGCTATTAAGAGAGTAACCATTATGCATACATATACTAACATATACGATGAATCGAGAGGTGATGGGTTCGATCCCCACATGGGAGCCGGGCGCCGTTTTGTATTCTGATCAATGCTCAGAAAGCGTTGGGACTAAATTGTTGACTGGGACGTAAACAAATATCTTTGGACTGAATTGTGACAATCATCCGTTTTCCCCCGAGATCTAGGAAAAGACAAGATTTATTTTTGGTTGGCAATATAGGTCACCCTACAAACGAACATAAGCTTCGTGGAGCATGTGAACAGATTTTGGAGGTGTTTCACTACAATGTTCCTATTTTGCGATGATCAAAGTCAAGGACCTCAAAGTTTAAAGCACCGGACGCTCCTCATTACGAAAGGTTGCCCACTATGTAGGCCATATACGGCGATTTTTCAGCTGAAAAAAAAAACAAAAAAACACTGGAACAAATAGTTGATGTTTTTAGTATTTTTTTTTGCTCAAAACATTGATTGTGGATACACGTTAGAACCGTTCTAATGAGTACCTTTGGATCAAGAAAATAGGTATACCGCTGTAAACCTGAGCTTCACTGTATAAAAGTGGGGTTAAAGGGGCGTTCCTTGCATGGATATGTTTGCATGATGTGACGTAGCGAGGCTTAGCATTTATAATTGGGGTCTAGAGCTTTCTCATTTATGTTAGAAAATTCACTGTACATAACACTTTCATGATCATACGGTACTGTCTACTAAAACAATTTTCTGCACCAAGCATTCAAAAGCCCAGAACCCTCTAGTGAGGCTTCACGCTCTGGCCTTCCGCCGGTACCAAAAAGATCGCACACACATCAAATACCATATAAATGTCACTAAAGTACTCGGTCTTATTAAAAGCCGATTCTTACATGAAGAGTCAATGACCTTATCTGCTCCATTAGAAGGGGAAAATTGTGTAAATCAAGCTTTTCCCGTAGCCCGTTGGCAAAAGCGCAAATACATGATCACCGAGCAACAAACTTCTTAGACAATCAATTTGTTCTTGTTTCAAATCAAACTGGGATAATTAGTTTTCAGCTGCTGGTACATTTGCCTAACATCAGCATCCTCCATTGTACTAATGGATAAAAAGGTACAAGTAGGCAAAGATCAGGAAAAGGCGCAATCAGAGAAAGATTCCCACTCCAAAAACCGAGGTGGGAAAAACCAAAGTAACAATCAGGTACTTATACCATGAAAACATTTCGTAAGCCGAATGAGCAGCTATTTTCCAAATAGGTGGCCAGCAAGTTACCTTAACTTAACTAAAAATATGAAAACATACATAAGGCGCCAACAGCACAAAATAATTTAAACACCAAGACATGAAACAAAAAGAACCACCACAGAAGTATCGACTTGGAACGATCAGTAACACGAAGTTATACCGTACGACCTCGCTGTACCAAATTCTAGACCAATCAGAGATCGCCTTTTCATACACGCTAAAATAAACTTGTTGTCGATCGATAGCAAAGTCATGAAAGGATTTTCCTTTGCTAAATCAAAAAATTACGGGAAAAAAGTGGATTTTTTTAGCAAACAACTTAGGTAAGAGTTTTCTCATTTATTGTGTAAGTTAATAGATACGGTCAAATAAGATGAAATGTAAAAAATTATATTGTTTGTTTGTTTGTTGTTTAACGACGCATCAACCCTGATGGGTCATTAGCGTCTAACAAGGTAAAACGTTAAAATATATTGAACTCGTATTAAAAAGTAACACTAAGTAAGATATAAATGTCGTTGTAAAGAAACGATATATGAAATAATAAGATTGGTGATTTAAACATTATATTTTATAAAACAGATTTACTTGTCTAAGAAATGATAAAATCTTTCCAACGGGTACATCTTTGAACAATTCTTTCAAGTTATTAGCTTGAAAACAAGAAATTCGCTCTGCTGCAAAGTCAGTGCATTCTAAAAGAAAGTGTTTAACTGTGAATGGTGTATCACAGCCAATGCATTTAGGTTCATCTTCTCGCTTTAATAAGTGGGAATGTGTTATTCTTGTATGACCAATTCTGAGACGAGCAAGAACGATTTCTTCTCGTCTCGAAAGTTTATGAATTGCTTTTGGTCGTTTAACGATCGGTTCGACTTCCCTCAATTTATCAAACTTCGCTCCGTTCCAGATTGTTTGCCATTTGTCAGAGATGTATTCGTTAATAAAAGGTTTAAAATTGACATAAGGAATTTTAAAAACGGTTTCTTCTAGATTTAACGATTCTTTAGCGTTCTTATCAACTTTCTCATTTCCATATATACCTATATGACTGGGAACCCAGCAATAGATAATTGTTTTCAATTCCGAGATGGTATGATGTTTTATTAATAGTTTTTGTATTTGAGGGTTTTTGGATGATGTATGGTTTAAGGCCTGTAAAACTGACATAGAGTCAGAAAAAATAAATTTGTCCTTTAAGTTACTTTCATTTATGAAGTCTAAAGCTAAGTCTATAGCTTTAGCTTCCGCTGTGAAAATTGAAGAGCCATCAGGTAAACGTAATGTTTTGCAATTGCCGTTTGTAAAAGTAGCACAACCAACTTTGTTTTCTTCTTTTGAACCATCAGTATAAATACATTGATAGTCAATAAATTGAGATTGTAGTTGATGAAAACTTTCTTTTAGAAGGTGTGGATTTGAGTCGGATTTTTTCTCTGTATGTAGAGTCAAATTAACTTCTGGTTTTCTAATGCACCATGATGGTATTTCGGAAACAAAATGTTCTTCTATTTTATCTTTTTGGATGTTTGCTGATTCTAAAAGTGGTGCAACCCGTAAACCAAAGGACCGGATATAGCCTTTGGTTTACTTTCGTAAAGCTGTACGACTTCTTCAGAAATATATGGCGGAAAAGACACCTTATGAACTGGATTTGATGGATTAGCAGCAATTCTAATGGCGTACTGTAGGGCAAGTTTCTCTCGTCGTAAATATAGAGATGGCTCTTCAGCTTCGACATAGAAAGGTACAAGTAGGCAAAGATCAGGAAAAGGCGCAATCAGAAAAAGATTCCCACTCCAAAAACCGAGGTGGGAAAAAACCAAACTAACAATCAGGCACCTACACCATGAAACATATCGTAAGCCGAATGAGCAGCTATTTTCCCAATAGGTGGCCACTCAGTTACCTTAACTTAACTAAAAATATGAAAACATACATAAGGCGCCAACAGCACAAAAAATTTTAAACACCAAGACATAAAACAAAAAGAACCACTACAGAAGTATCGACTTGGAACGATCAGTAACACAAAGTTACTGGCGGGCTTAAACCGGTTTTACAGGTACCTAACCTCACCCTCAGCTTCTGTAGTGGTTCAGTGATAAACAAGAAATAAGAAATCATATTAAGAAAATACTAAACATAGATACCAACGTTTAACATGAATAACGGAAAGCAGAGTGAGCAGCTATTGAAGGTATTAGGTGGTCACAGTGCTAGCTTGGACAGAACAAGTAAATGCAGAGGGCTAAGTGAACAGCCATTATATTCGGGTGGTCACAAAGCCATGCAACATGAAACTCGTAATTGGAATAACTTTGATAAGTGTGAACCAGAACAGAAGTATCGCCTTGGTACGGTCAGTTATAAAATAACTGGGGGGCTTAAACCGGTTTGTACAGGTGATGTTCGAAAAGCACCCAGAGCTAATCTTAGGCCTTGATGATGCACTGTGTCAAGAGAACTGATATATGATGGTCTTGCCGATCCATATACGATGGATCCATAATCTAATTTTGAACGAATGAGGGAACGGTATAGCTGGAGAAGGACAGTGCGATCAGCACCCCAGTCTGTGTGTGATAATACTTTCAGTAAGTTCAACGCTTTCAGGCATTTGGCTTTTAAGTACTTGATATGTGGAATGAAAGAAAGTTTACGATCAAAAAGAACTCCAAGAAATTTAAAATCTTCAACTACTGGAATAAGAAAACCATATAAATAAAGTTCGGGATCATTGTGTACTTTCCGTAGTTGACAAAAATGTACACATTTGAGTTTTCGACTTGTAAAATTTGAAACCATTATGTGAGGCCCAGTTTTCTATTCTGTTGATGCACTGCTGTAAGTGCCTTTCGATAGTTATCATACTTTTTGACCTGTAACACATACAAAAATCATCTACATATAATGATCCATCTGTTTTAGGATCCAAGCAATCCATCATGCTATTTATCTTAATATTGAACAATGTTGTAGACAAGATGCTCCCTTGTGGGACACCCTGTGCTTGGTCGAACTTTTCGGATAAAGTCGATCCAACACGAACCTGGATCCAACGATCCGCAAGGAAATTTTCGATAAATGTAGCTAATCTGCCTCGTATTCCGAGTTCATGTAGATCTCGCATAATACCATGTCTCCAGGTGGTATCATAAGCTTTTTCCAAGTCGAAAAACACAGCAACAACATGCTCTTTTGCAACAAAGGCATCACGAATAAAGGTTTCCAGTCTTACTAGATTGTCGTTGGTACTTCGTTCAGAACGGAAGCCCGACTGAACAGGAGATATTAGGTTATTACTTTCTAAGTACCAAACAAGTCTTACATTTATCATTCTCTCTAAAGGTTTGCAAAGACAACTTGTAAGTGCTATCGGTCTATAGCTGTTAGGTTCTGCATGGTCTTTTCCAGGTTTAGGAATTGGTATTATAGTGGCTAGTTCCCAACTTTCGGGAAACTTTCCAGCTTCCCACATATCATTAAATATATCTAAGAGAGCAAGAAGTGATTTTGGTGGAAGATGTTTTAACATTTGATAGTGAACTTCGTCGGGACCTGTTGCTGTATCATGGGCTTTACTGATGGCGTCTTTTAGTTCATCCAAATTAAAAGGAGTATTGTATTCTTCATTATTTGAGGACTTAAAGTTTAACTTAGTCTTTTCTTGTTCTTTCTTATATTTTTGAAATTCCTCCGAATAATGACTGGTTGAGGAATTTGAACAAAATTGTGATGCCAAAGTATCTGCTATATCTTGTTTTGTGGAAGCTGTTTCGTTCGCATTGTTGAAATTGTAATTAAGATGGTGATAAGAAGCAGATTTAGATTTACCGGATATTTTCCTAACCATGTCCCAAACTTTTTTAGTGGGTGTTTTATAATTCAAATTCGATACGTATGTTCTCCATGATTTGCGTTTTGCAGACTTTATAGTCCGACGGGCTTTTGCTCTAGAATTCCTATAACTATTTAAATTTTCATGCGTTGGGAACTTGCAGAACTTCGACAAAGTGTCTTTCCGTTGTTTGATAGCTTCTTTACAATCGTCATTATACCATGGGTTACTTTTCTTTGGGTTCGTCGAGGTTTTGGGGATACATTTCTCAGATATATTTATTAAAGAAGAGGTGAAGTCAGTTATAGGATCAGAAGAATCAGAGAGAAAAGTATCAGTAAGGGACTCATTACATAAAGTATGAAATAAATCCCAATCTGCTTTAATCAATTTCCATTTGGGATTATGGGCTTCATCATGAGTCTGAACGCTTTCAATCAAAATTGGAAAGTGGTCAGATCCACGTTGATCTTCACAAACAGACCAGTCATAGTCAAGATAGAGAGAGGGGTGACAGAGTGAAAGATCAAGGGATGAGAATGTGCCTTTACCAGAATCTAGATAAGTGTTAGATTTATCATTCATCAAACAAATGTCGTTTTTCGTGATGAAATCCTCGATTAATTATCCTCTGGGATCATTGTCATTACAACCCCAAAGCACATTGTGACCATTGAAGTCACCTACCAACATATAGGGTGAAGGAAGCTGTTGAAGTAAAGAAGTAAGTTGTTCAGATTTTAAAAGATAAGAGGGAGGGATATAGACTGAGCAGAAAGTTATCTCTTTCTCGAGTGTAACAGAAACAGCTACCGCTTGTAGATCCGTTTCAAGTTTAATTTGACGTTGTGGTAATGTTGAATGGACAAGTAAAGAGCTTCCACCAGATGCTCTAAGACAATCCAAGTGTATGTGATTGTAAATATTAAAGCCTTTCAAAGTAAACGTGTCATTAGGTTTGAGGAAAGTTTCTTGAAGACAGAAAACAGAAGGTCTAAGTAGTGACAAAAGAAGTAGTAGTTCTTCAAAACGTGGTTTTACACCTCGACAGTTCCATTGTATTATTTTATATTTGCTACCCATTAAATAATTTAGAGGGGAGATTTAATTGCGTGACCTTTTGTTTAAATGTAGACTGGAAACCTTTACTTTGGAGCTGTGATTGGTGACCGAGGACGATGGCCACGGGAACCAGGGCGCGAGGCAACCTCGTCCATCTCCATGGCATCGTCATTAGCCAGAGCTCCAAATTTGTTGTACTGTTGGACGGGATCATCTGATCCCTTCTGCACCCTACTGGATGCAGAATGTGGTTTTGCGTTTGTACTCGGTTGGTTTGGTTTTGAACTAACTTTGGCTTGTTCTGACAGAGATTTACTTGATGTTACGTTCTGATTTTGAGAATTATTGTTTCTGTTTGGTTTCCTCGCAATGAGAACTTTTGAACTCTCTGTAATCTTACAGTCTTCGACACTGCATTGTGTAGCAGCTGTTTTGGTTTCTGGTTTGGCAGCAAGTGATTTGACTATATGTGAGAAACTAAATTCAGGCTTCTGTTCAAGTTGTTTTCGAGCTTCAAGATATGTCAAGTTCTTTGTTATCTTCAATCGCATGATTTCTTTTTCCTTCTTCCATGTTTCGCATTCATTTGACCGTGATAGATGCGCTCCGCCACAGTTGACACATTTTGTGGGGTTTTTGCAGTGATTTGTATGATGGTCATGGTTTCCCATACCACATCTTTCACAGACTGACCCGGGGTCAACTGGGCATTTGTCCTCATGGTGTCCAAATTTCTGACAGTTAAAGCATCTCAAAGGATTTGGTATGTACAGATCGACAGGAATAATTTGATAAAAGATTTTCAGAGATTAAGGTGGTACAACTGAGTCAAATGTTAAAAGAAGTGTATTCGTGTTGATTGTGTCTTGTCCTTTTTTAACTGTGAAGCGTTTTACTGCTGTAAAACCTTAATTTTCCAAGTACTCGAGTATGTTCTTTTCCGATTCTCCTTTGAGATTTCTGTCTCTGATTATGCCTTTGGAAGAGTTTAGAGTTTTGTGTGGTTTAACCTCTACTGGTAGATTGAAGAACTTTTTTGATTTTAAAATAATATCTGTTTGCATTTTCCTTGTTGTTTCTACTAACAATGTTCCGTTTTTTAATTTCTTCACAGATTTTGGTGTGCCTATCATAGATTCAATTTGTTTCTCAATAACGAAAGGTGACAGTGATGTAACTTGTGTTTCTTTGTTTGTTGACTCAATAATAATAAACTTTGGAAAATTTTCTTGTGCTCTAAACAGTGTCGAAGCGTCTATATCGTCGTCGGAGTCCGGTCGTTGTCGTTTGTGTGCCATTGAATCCATTTTTTTTAGTTTTAAGTCTCGACGGCTATGCGCTTCACCCTCCTTGGAGCCCTACAAGGGGACGCTATACGGAAACGGCTCTCCAGTTTCCAGCGCCAAAGCTACATACCCGTCATACTCGCCGTGCAAGATTCCAAAGTACTTCAGACTACCCAAGCTTTAACAACAAATGAATATTAAGTCAGATGTCTAATAAAGAAAACCGAAATAACATTCAGACGTTGTACCCACCCTGCCTCTCAACCTAGACCCAAGTAACCCAGAAATACCGAAAAACAAGCCCGTCGATTGACCCTTAAACCACCGCCTTCTGAGATATAGGGAAAAGGATGATAAAATGAAGAAATTTGGAACACGGTTGCGTATCATTCGATACTGAAAAAGTTAGAAGGAAGAAGAGATCTCAGGGCAAGGCATGTCAGCCGATTGACCGTGTCGAGCCTCCACGGCCTCCCGTTTACACCGAATCCGAGGCCAAAGAGGCGTGTTGAGACAGGTGAAGATCTCTGGCCTGTCCCTCAACCTCCAGGATCCTCTTCTCCGGCTTACGGGTATCCACCCACGGCAAACAGGTGGCACCTCTTTTGACCGGGTTTTACGATTCCGCATGAGGGAGCGACCGGCCTATTCTAATCCGGGTCCGGTACGGGCCGTAAAAATTATAGTCGTCACCCAAAACTGGCTGATTGCTTGGCATTTCTTCAATGTGCTGGAGCCAGACGGCAAAACGATCCATTAGATATAATTAATAAGATGATTAATTCGTTTTGACGGCTGGCCAGCCAGACTAGCGGCAAACGTCCTGATCGAAAGTGAGAATCCCTTCGGGTTTCTGGTAAGTCTCCAAGAAGCCTTCGGGTCTTCCCTGTCCAGAACGTTTATGCACTCCAGAAGAGCTTTTGGAATCACTGAGGAAAGCGGTTTATCCGGTTCGCCCATTGTTTTTCAGCAAAAACTTTTCAGTGACTCGTTCCCTCATTATCTAGTCAGCTGGGGATAATTCTCAAATATGGAGACAATCTCCATATCGGGGGACTGTCTCCGTTTTTAGGAGACATGTTCTTTTAAAAAATAGCCACATCCCCAAAAAATTAAATGTCCCTCGATTGGGAGAATGTCTCCCGTTTTGGAGACAAAACATGTCTCCGATTTGGGGGACATTCTCCCCATGTCATGTTTTAGGCATTTTCAGACTGTCTTGCGCGTTTTACTACGAAAAAGCACATGTTAAAACAAGTTGGGAAGACACCAGTCCATCAAGACCTAAATTCAATCCGTTGCATCAAAGAAATTCACCGTTGCGATTAGTACAGAGATGCGGGACAGACTCTGGTATAGTCACTAGATTGAAAACTTGAAAGAATTGTTTATTTACTTGGTGATTTTATCATTAAGCATGGTTACTTTCACGATAAATTTTCAAGCAGACGGTAGAGACTTTAATCTGAAACTTTTTACTTAGGTCATTTGGTCATTTCCTGTCTCCCGATCGGGGGACAAAATTTTAAGACATCGTTTATAAATTGATCAAAATGTATTAGACTCTAGGGCAGTGTCTCCCGATCGAGAGAATGTCTCCATTTTTTAGAATTATCCCCAGCTGCTAGTGTCCATATCAATTAAACACACCGTTACAAACGTATGAAATAGCGTTGAAAGTATTGGCTTTTAAAAAATATGGTGCATGCAACAGAACCAATTCCAGTAATGGTCAATTCAAACGCGAAAGTGGCACTCAAAAACTTAAACAGTGGATTGGAGAAATGTAAGCTCATGAAAATATTGAAAGGCTATTTTCGCTCAAGACAACAAAGGTTACCTACAAGCAGAGAATTAAAAAGTGGATGTGGCATTGTTGAATTGAAGAAAACGTGGGCACACGACCAACCTCACAGCAGGCACGAAAACATTGATGCAACGTTGTTTCAACAGTGAGGCCAGAGGTTGATATAACTTTGAAATATATTTGAATTTGCAATTTGATTCAACGCATTATTGTCAAAGTTGAATCAGAGTTGAACTTTCAATGCCTATTCAATAGTGAGATCTAAATTTGGGTCAACCTTGAGTTCTCAGTGTTGAATCAGCTGTGAGTCCTCTACATTTAATCAGTTCGTCTCAGCAGTAGGTACTTAATGTATTAACATTGACTCAATGTTGTTTCTACATGATCTCAATGTTGGGTGTCTGAAGGAGATTCCCATGCCAGCAGGCAAAACATTGAAACTGTATTTAACCAATGTTGATGTGACAAATCAACAAAGATTCAACATAGTTTCAACCCTTATATCATCAATGATTCAACATAGTTTCAACAAGGAATCAACATTGATTTAACATAGTTTCAATGTTGTGTGCCTGAAGGAAGCTATGTGTAATGTATTAATCTACATCATTTGAATAGCTCCGCCTTTATGACCTTATAGATATTTGGAACTACTTTATCTCTCACGCGCTCTGCATGCTATGATTATTGGCATCATTCATACTTTAGATTTGTAGTAGTAAACAATAAAAATGTAACCGTTCAAAGACTCTTATTATTGTCTTACCCACATAAGACAATACATTGGCGACGAGTGATGCTGGAATAGACAAAAATGAAGGACTAATGTGTCAACAACGGACTGATGTGTCAGTAACTCTTCATTTCAAGAACACAAACAAGTTATGGATTAAGTTGAATAAACTTCGCTGGATTAGAAACCTACTGTGACATTATAATGCTTCATTAATAAGACTGATGATCATTAACTAACAATGGCACAAGGACTACCAGTGTTTCCTAGCTTCAGTGTTCGAGACCCAGCAGTCGACACACGCTGGAAGAAATGGAGTGCTCGCCTCGAAAACCTTTTGGTCGGTCTTGACATAAAGGACAAGAAACGAAAACGTGCATTATTACTTCACTATGCGGGCGAGGAAGTCAATGAGATTTTTGACACATTTGACAACACTGGAGATGATTACGATGCAGCGGTGACAGCATTGAATAATTACTTCGCACCTAAGAAATCAGCAGAATTCGAGATCTACAAATTTAGACAAACAAAACAAAAACCCAATGAAACTATGGATGCATACTATACCAGACTGAAAAATCTTGCTGAGAACTGTGACTTTGGTGACAAAAACAAGGAAATCAAGTCACAAATAATTCAGTGTTGTGCATCAACACGATTACGCCGTAAAGCACTACGAGAAGAACTATCGCTAGAAAATTTAATAAAAGCGGCAAGGGCATTAGAAATTTCAGAAACTCAAGCGTCGCAAATCGAAAATAAATCAAATGAGACAAATGCCATCAACAGAAGGAGACCACGAAGACGACACCCAAATCCTCAACAACAACAACAACAACATCAGAGACCACGACAACAATTTGAAGGACCGGAAAGGAGAAAAAATAAAACATGTATGAATTGTGGAAAGGAATACCCACACATGAATTATAAATGTCCCGCCGAAGGGAAAATTTGCAATTTCTGTCATAAGAAAAATCACTTTGAATCTGTGTGTAGAGCAAAGAAGAGACAGAGAAAACCAAGACCATTACATAATGTAGAGAACAGTGTCAATGGTGTCAACGGTAGCAGTGAAAGCGAAAGCGATGACTATTTATTCGGTTTGTCAAAGGTAAACAAAGTAACATCACGCCCTAAGATCAAAGTAAAATTAAATGACAATCCAGTATGTATTTTGGTGGACACGGGAAGTAGCATAAATGTAATTGATGAATCGACGGATCAGTCAATGAAATCAAAACCAAAACTGTCAAGATCAGACACTAAGGCGTACGCATACGGCACAGATGCAAAAGTTTCATTGTTGGGCATGTTTCAAGCAACTGTTGAAACTGAAAGTAAACTGACCACAGCACCTTTTTACGTGGCACAGGGCAAAAGTGGGAATTTACTGTCGTACATGACCTCTGTGGACTTACAAGTAATTCCAGAAATACACGCTGTAGAAAATAGCAAAGTGGACTATCTTTGTCAGAAATACTCTAATGTATTCAAAGGAATAGGGCAACTCAAAGACACCCAGATAGAATTGTACATTGATCAGAATGTTCAACCGGTTACACAGCCGCACAGGAGAATTCCGTTCCATCTCAGAAAGCAGGTGGAAGCTGAACTGAAACGCCTAGAGGATTTGGACATAATTGAACGTGTTGACGGTCCAACAGACTGGGTATCGCCGATTGTTGTCGCGCCCAAACCCAAAAGTAAAACAAATGAAATACGGATTTGTGTTGACATGAGACTGCCAAACCAAGCAATCAAACGCACACGTCACATCATCCCTACGATAGATGACGTAATTGTGGACTTAAACGGTGCACGTGTATTCAGTAAATTGGATTTACGTAACGGTTATCACCAGCTATTGTTAGCTGAAAAATCACGCAACGTAACGACGTTCACGACACATGTTGGACTACGCAGGTATAAACGCTTGAACTTCGGAATAAACAGTGCAGCGGAAATATTTCAAAACACTATCAGTTCGTCCCTTGAAGGATTAGAAGGTGTACGGAACATTAGTGATGACATAATTGTGTACGGCAGAAATCAACATGAACATGATGAACGGCTAGAGGCTGTATTACAACGGTTACAGGACAGAAACCTGACCCTAAACAAAGCCAAATGTGAGTTCAACAAGCACAAATTGGAATTCTTTGGTTATGTGTTCGGAGAAAATGGATTATCCGCAGATCCGAAAAAGTGTGACGTAATCAAGAATGCACCTCCACCCACAAACGTATCGGAATTACGCAGTTTTCTGGCTATGACAAACTATGTATCTAGATTTATAGTGCATTACTCAACCATCACTGAACCGCTTTGTGCTTTACTCAAAAAGGAAGTTACGTGGCAATGGAATCCAGAGCATCAAACCGCGTTCGATCAGTTAAAGACAGCTCTAAGCAGTGACACTGTCATGACATACTTCGATCCGAACCGCGAAACAGAAATAATTGTGGATGCAAGCCCAGTTGGCCTAGCAGGAATAATGCTGCAAGATGGGAAAGTTGTTTGCTATGCTAGCAAATCGCTCACTGAAACTGAAAAACGGTACTCACAAACTGAAAAGGGGAATTTAGCAATAGTATGGGCCATTGAACACTGGCATATTTACCTATTTGGCCATAAATTTACGTTGATCAGTGACGCCAAAGCATTGGAAAACATTTATGGCAACCCAAAGTCGAAACCTCGCATGAGACTAGAACGTTGGCGTTTACGCTTACAAGCATATGACTTCGATGTTCAATATAAACCAGGACATTTAAACATGAGTGACTATATCAGTCGACATCCTGGCATGACAAATCCAAAGGATTGTGAATCATCGAAAATAGCAGAGGAATACGTAGCATTTATCGCGAGACACGACGTACCCAAGGCAATGACGTTACAGGAAATTGCATGTGAAACTGCAAATGGCAATGACTTGCAAACGGTAATTCAGAACGTGACATCCGGAACCTGGACTAATCGTTACGGTGAAAACGGCACATTGGATACATTTTCTCGGTGCAAAAATGAACTGACTGTATATACGCATGAATATGGAGATGTGTTATTACATGAAAACAAGCTTGTCATTCCCAAGTCACTTCAAAGGAAAGTAATTTCAATAGCACATGAAGGGCATCAAGGCATTGTGCGAACAAAACAGCTACTACGCGAAAAGGTGTACTTTCCATACATGGACAAACTTGTCGAAGAGACTTGTAAAAGCTGCATACCTTGCTTGGCTTCAACACCAAAACACACACCAGAGCCGTTGAAAATGAGCAAAATGCCGGATAAGGTAATGGATGAAGTAAGTTTGGATTTTCTGGGCCGTGGCCAGATGGAAAATACATTATGGTACTTATGGAAGAGTACTCGAGATTCCCAATTGTCGAAATTCTGAGCTCCATAAACGCAAAGACAGTAATCCCAGTATTGGACAAAATATTCAGTGAAGTAGGTGTGCCCCTGACCCTCAAATCAGATAATGGTGCGCCCATGAACTCAGCCGAATTCAGACAGTTTGCGGATTATCTTGGTTTCAAACACAGGAAAATTACGCCCAGACATCCTGAAAGCAACGCTCAGTGCGAACGATTTATGAGAACACTTGGCAAATCAATACGAGCTTCTCATACACAAAACACATGCTGGAGACAGGACATGTACGCATTCCTGAGCAATTATCGTGCTACAAAGCACCCATCAACAAAACAAACACCAGCTTTTCTGTTTTACGGACGGGAAACGAACATCAAATTACCAAGTTCACCTGTTTATGTTAACACAAAAACTGAAACCAGTAAGAGCCACGTCAAAGCAAAACATGCAGACAAAAACGCTAAACTGAGAATGAAAGTGTATGCGGACAAAAGGAGAAACGCTAAAAGGTCAAAATTACGTACGGGAGATACCGTATTAGTACAACAGGACAAGCAAAACAAATTCACAACGCCGTTTGATCCCAAGCCATATGAAATTATCGAGAAAAAAGGGAGCATGGTGACTGCGCAAAGGGAAGACAAACAAATCACGCGCGATACATCAAACTTCAAATCGGTCGGCGCAGGGACACAAAATACCAACATCCAGGACAGCGCAAAAACACGAAACACCAACAACCAGAGCAGCGCAGATACTGACAATACCAACGTCAAGAGCAGTGGAGAAACGGATACGCCACGCAGATCATCGCGAAACAAAACCCCTCCCGCGTATCTCAAGGATTATGTGTGTTAAAGAAGTGATGTGTAAATATTAATTCTGTGGAGTATAATTGTTTTAGTGTGAAATAGCTATTAGTTATGGTGAAATTTACGTGCTTAATCAATTATCAATATTGTTTCATTTGGATTAACCATCATTCCATTCATTCAATATTCTACGGATCTAAAATCAAGTGAAATTCTTTATTTCAGAACTCAATTGGATTAATATTCGTTTGGCTCGATATGACTGAGATGCTGTAAATTAGGCCGTAAACTTCAGAAACAGAAGCAGTTTAAGTCTCACATAAAGAGAACTTCATAAAGCTATTTCAATTTATTTGCTTTCAAGTAATGTTGTTTTACATGTTTAGTTAGATTACTTTTCATTTAACCTGCATGCAAAACATATGAAACTATTTTAGAGGCAAACATGTTTAATCTACTTTGGAACTGTGACCTGAACTTTCTCATGAACCAGTGCAGAAATTTCATTGAGAAAATACACACCCTAGTGTCAGACTGGTAATTGGATAAATTCCATATCATGGGAACTGTCTACGATCTGGATTATTTATTTGTAAAACAGAGACAGAGTGCTTAGTTTCCACTCAGCGTGCAAACTAAAATTGACAGATATCAGTGATATGTTTACAGTTAAAATATCAACAGGAAATATGTTTTGACACTGAAATACCACACGAAGTTTTCATCTAAGTTTAGGGGGAATGTAATGTATTAATCTACATCATTTGAATAGCTCCGCCTTTATGACCTTATAGATATTTGGAACTACTTTATCTCTCACGCGCTCTGCATGCTATGATTATTGGCATCATTCATACTTTAGATTTGTAGTAGTAAACAATAAAAATGTAACCGTTCAAAGACTCTTATTATTGTCTTACCCACATAAGACACTACACTATGGGCAGCAGGCACATGGCATTGAAACAAAGCTGAATCAAAGACAGTGTGCTTTCATCACTGTTGATTCAGCTGTGTTTTAAAGCCATGCCAGAATGTGACTCCTGTAAAACAATTAGTGCTGTTTCCCTGGAAAAAGAAATGAACAGATCATAAGTTACTATAGGCATTTTATTTCCAGCTTAAAAAGCACAACTAAGTGTTAAGAACTTTGCATGCATTTCAGCTATTGAATGGAAACCAGTCAATTAGGGAAACTTAGGCTAAAAGTGGAAACAAAATGGTTTCTGAAAACTATTGCAGCCAGAGACATATGTGATTAACCTTGGCCAAAGGTCATTTATGTATGTCCTTGTTTATGTCAAAGAGTTTTTAAAAGAGTTCCCTTTCCAAAAGAGTCGAGGACACAAAAGATCTTAAAAACGCAAGATGAGTCACCCTATTAGAAAACAAACAATTTGCATATGCAAAACCAAAGGCGCAGATCAGCTTCAGGGCCCAGAATTACAATGCTTCCTTAAAGTTAAGGCCTTCCTTAGTTAAGGTGACAAATTTTGACTCGATATTTTACCGTTAAAATCAATAGCTGTTTTCACGAAAATATACAGGTGTGTAAAACTAAATGTCATTTACATAATCAAACCGATAAGTTTGACTTCATTAAGATTTAGATGCATCTTTTTGGGTGCTGAAATTTGCCACCTTAAATTAGGTCTTTTTAACTTTAAGGGAGGATTGTAATTTTTGGCCCAGGTTAACTGCAAAGTTGATCATCTTGCCTTTGTTTTCGCAACACAGATAGTACCATTCCCCTAATTGCTTAAGTTTTCTCTTTTGCTCGGCATTTATCACCACCTTTTCGATAGGTTTGCCGAATATTTTAATGTCAAAGAGTTTAACAGTTCCCTTTTCAAAAGAGTTGAGGACACAAAAGTTCATAAAAAACAAGATACAAGATACAACTTACAATATCTTTATTAGAAATTCCATAAAGGACATCATAAATCTGAAAGTGAACAAGAATGAGAGAAAAATGATGAACAGCAAATGAAAATGAACATGAAAACAAAACTAATGATAACAAATACTGTTGACTAGAATGTCAAAATACAATTTTTAGTCCATGGGAGACAACCACAGTCCATTCAACTATATCATAATAACAGCACATGACTAAAAGACTATGTGAGTCCTGGTTTTTGATTCATCAGGATGTTTATCATGATTTATTTGTTTGTTCTTGATGATTCATTTACTAGTTAGAGATTCACCACGAGGACCGAAGAACTAACTAAATGTTATGAACCACTGCAGAAGCTGAGGGTGAGGTTGCGGCCGTGTAAAATCTATTTAAACCCGCCAGTAACTTTGTGTTACTGATCGTTCCAAGTCGATACTTCTGTGGTGGTTCTTTTTGTTTTATGTCTTGGTGTTTAAAATATTTTTGTGCTGTTGGCGCCTTATGTATGTCTGCATATTTTTAGTTAAATTAAGGTAACTGAGTGGCCACCTATTGGGAAAATAGCTGCTCATTCGGCTTACGAAATGTTTTCATGGTATAAGTACCTGATTGTTAGTTTGTTTTTTTCCCACCTTGGTTTTTGGAGTGGGAGTCTTTTACTGATTGCGCCTTTTCCTGATCTTTGCCTACTTGTACTTTTTTATGATCTAAGGGCAAAACATTCAGTAGTAAAACAGGCAATATCTTTACATATGACAGGGTCTTCATTACTCAAAAGCCAATTAAATTTAGACATATAAGTCTGAGAAGCAATATTCTTATTACTATTCAAATGTTTAGTAATCCGGGCTCTTTGAGCAACATACTTGGGACATATCATTAAAAAGTGACCCTCGTCTTCCACTGCATTCAGTGAGCATTTTGTACAAAGTCTTTCTGTAATAGGAGTCTTTGGGACAGTATATCTACCATACTCAATGCGTAATTTATGACTACTTGTTCTAAAACGAGCCAAATTGCTACGATCAGAGGGATTTGAAACATGTTTAAGATATTTTTCAAACATGAATATCGATTTGAATTCCCTATATGTTTTTAACTTATCACTTTTTTTGCAGTTCTAAACCCCAATATTTAATAAATTTTGACTGTGTCTTCAACTACTATCAAACAAGATGAGTCACCTCATGAGAAAACCAACAATTTGCATATGCAAAATCAAAGGCGAGATCAGCTTCAAGTTAACTGCAACGATGATCATCTTGCCTTTGTTTTCGCAACACAGATGGTACAATTCCCCTACTAACTAACCACAAAACCACTAAGTATCTTCTGTGACTGCGCAGTCCAGTCTGTGTCGGACCTGGTCGGAATTCAAGGTTGTTGGTTTTATCACGAGAAGGCTCAGATGTTGCTTAGTTTTTCACTTTAGTGCAGCATTTATCAGCACCTTTATCAATGGCCTGACCACCACAGTTTGCTGGATATCTATTTTTTTATGTCAGAGAGTTTTACAATTCCCTTTTCAAAACAGATGATGACAAGAAGGTTCTTAAAAACACAAGATGAGCTGCCTCATGAGAAAACCAACAATTAGCATATTATGCAAAAACAAAGACACAGATCAGGTGGTTTTCACCTTTGTTTTCGCTACAGGGATAGTACATTTCCCCTACTTACTAAATACGAAATTTCATAATACCAAAAGCCTATGAAGGCGAAAGCCTGCATCGGCAATAGGTTTTAGGAAACACTTGTGACTAATTTCCCCGGCTTTCCGCGCAGATATTTGTTCTATAATTAGAACAGGCATTGCGAAGAGAACATGTCGAGATAGCAGCAGGAGTTAATCAACGATTTACATGGACTCTTATAAATGATAATTAACATGTACATGATAATCAGCGATAACCAATAGCAATTGTGGTGGTATGGTGATATTATACAAATGAATGTTAATAAAATATTTAAATATCAACCAAGGTACCTGAAAAGATCATATATATGTCACGATAAATCTTTAAAATTGCATTTGAATAACTTCATCACAAATGGCGGAAGATTTCAGTGTGTGCATACGAGTGAGCATCAGTCTAAATTTTGAGAGAAGCATATAATTAATGAAAGAGCTAGTGACTACTTTTGGTGAAATGAAAAGAAGCCAGAAAAAATGCTCGCTTTTCTGTTCAACTTTTTTGGTCTGTGGAAAACACTTTGACATTTTCAAAGAAAATAGAAATTGCACACATATGTTAAGAAGATAACATTTGTGATTTGCTCGCGATTTTCAACTTTCATGCATTAAAGAATATCATGGTTGAGCTTAACTTTTGATAGTCGCACATTTGTGTTGCAGGTATTTGAAAGATTTGCTTATTCAGTCAATAGTTGTTTTTTTTAACCAGTCATGTCGGCATAGGACATGTAGAACATCGGTTTCTGTTGAATTTCGTATTTTAGATGCATGGTTTTCTATGTATACAACCTAGACGTATCTATACAGAAAGTCCTTGATACGATGTATATAGGTAGCTTGATTAAATTGTCTTTACGTGATGGAAACCGTTGCGATTCTGGTCTCAATTAGGCCTACATAACCATTGTCAAAACATGTTTTCAGTTTTCTCAAAACAAATTAAATATGCTAAAGAGGGACGTGCATTAACAGGGTTTTCTGGCCCACCCAAAAGCCAAAAAATAAAAGTATCTGTACGTCATTTTATCTTATATGTTTTAATAGATGAAATGTCCAAATGTTTTAATCTAATATTGATTTCACTTTTATGGTTGCTATGGTTACACAAAAATGGCCGCCAATATGGGCTAAAGTAGGAAAATCACAATTTTGGACCGAAATTTAGAGGTTTAACAGAGAAGTTTACATAGAGCCCAGCTAAATACCAAAAAGATATTTTCATAAAAGATTAGTATTACAAAGATGCACAAAATGTGAAAATATCTTTTTGGTATTTAGCTGGGCTCATACCTAATTCTTAAAAAAATGCTCTATAGATTACTTGCATTTCACTCATTTCACTTATAAGGCCTTGTGCCAATTAATTCCACCAAGCACCAGAGGACATCCTCTGATGGGTGATAAATTGTTGATTGGGACCCCTGAAATACAATGGGATTTTTTTCAAAGGCGCACTTATTTGTGTTATGAAGAAAAACATGGTTTCCATAGCAACTTGTATTGTATTGTATATTGTATTTCCAGCCCATTTAGGTTCACCTCACTTTGCTATAAGGCACCAGGTAAAATACAAGTTTTGGATACTACGCAACCATTGACCAAACTATTGGTACAGAAAAATATCTCAGAAATATGGAGTTTGATCATGTAGATTCCAAACTACAAACCAGTCACGACATGTGGTTGTTCCAGATCGGCAACCACAAATATGATTTTTGAACATAGGGGTATACCTACAAAATCAAACATAACTTAGTTACTGATTATCCTAGCTCACTAAACATGGTATCATTTTAAAGCTTATGCTTAGGCCTTTCATCCAACTGTAGCTTGTGTAAAATATCTAAATTATATATTCATCTAATTTGCATATTCATGAATACCGGTATTGATAGAATCATAATAGAAACTATATAAATAGAAAAAACATAAAATACACTGACTTCAATAACAAACAGCCATTTTCGCATCATGTCGATAAGAGATACAACTTGATATACCCTAACATGTAATGAATCTATGCATAAAAATTAGCTCATTTGCATATTTATGAATATTTATAGAAACATGAGAAATTAAGAAAAAAAATTCAATGGACTTCTTAGATATACTAATTCCAGTCACAAATCATCACTGCGGCTTGTTGTTGTCCATTTGTTATACAATTTTTCATTTTCTAACCTGCAATGGCCCAATATTAAAATAATCTAGTTTGCATATTCATGAAAATAAAATGAAAGGACACTGAAAATGAGGGGGGGGGGAATTCAATAAAATCCATAAATATTCCACCCACCATCACTGTGGCATGTTGTCATTTATACGATTTGACTGTCCTATCATGCAAAATACTATATGACAAGAATCTAGTTTGCTAACTTTGCGTATTCACTTTATCATTTTCATGAATATGATGATACAAAGAAACAAGAAACTGAGATAAAATTTGAAACAAGCCTTCAGCGTAAATATTTCAAAATACTAATTCAATTTAAAACAATCTTTTTGGCATGTAATTGTTGATCAGTAATATAATATGACTATTCTAACATACATGGGGCCCGTATGAACTTAACCATATTTGCATATTCATGAAGATTGATCTGAAAATCAGATATTGAAAGAAAGTTAAATTAAAACCGTAAACATACTTATTTAAGTCAAACACCAGCATCGTGTCAAGTTGTCGTTAATCATTTATGCGATGTGCATGACCTAACATGTAATGGATCTATGTGAAAATTTGAATATTCACAAAAGTATTGAACCAGTGGCATCAATCAATCTATCTGTCTATCCATATAAGTCAAAGCTGAGTGATTTATCCCCATGTCATATCTGTTGAATCCTAGACTTGCTTCGTTAAAGTTTGAAATTGTGATTAATTCGATTACTTTGGTGAATAAAAATAAATAATCATTCATATGCAAATTTGATAGTTTGCATATTCATGGTATTCAAATTAGATAATTTGCACCTCTGATCAGTGTAATAAGTTTTGTTTGTAACCATTTCTTAGTTTAATGCTTGTTCAATTTTCTATAGCAGACATGTGATGAATTAAGAGTGTGTTGTGGTAAATAGTATTAATTTGGGTTTTTTCCTGTATTTTCTAAAGTTTTCATTAATATTCATGAATATGCAAATTAGAAATTTTGCATAACCACAGTGGCTTATCATAAAGTTGACTCTTTATGGTATTGATGGTATTGGACAAGTGCAATATAGGTACATTTACATCTGTAAGGCACTCAAAACATTTTTATTCTGTTCGTTAATTTCTGATAAAGCGCTTTGGTTTTCATCAATATTCATGAATATGGAATATGCAAATTTCATATTTTGCATATTGAATGCAGATTATGTTCAAAAGCTGAGCCGAAGCATTTTTAATAACATATTAGGTTGACAATGTTAGTATTTGAATACGAGTAATTACTTATTCAACTTATTGGAACTGTAGTATCGGTTGCTATGGAAACCATGAATATATGCATTATCCATATGCACTTTTGCAGAATTTATGGGTTTTTCTCTCATTTTTACATTAAGGAGGTCCCTCTTACTATAATGCTCCAGTGATGTTCTTTCTGAAGTATGTAACGAAGGTCTAAATATCACAAGCCAACCCTTAAATGGATATGAGTTTAGTCATTTCTTTTTGTTTTTCATTAAAATTCATGAATTTCGACAAGACCACTTTTCTTTATGGTAATTGAATGACTTGTTCAGAAGTATTAATGATGCCATAGCAACATATCATTCTATGGTTTGAACTGAAATTAATGAAGTTATAAAGTTCTAACAGACTTACTTGTTTTCCAATTACTTTCAGTGTTTTCATTAATATTTATGAATATGAAAATTCAATATAATTTTCATTATAACACCAATTAATGCAAGGCAGGTGTGTAAGCTCTAAATTGATACCAACTTCAGTGGTCTACAACAAGTAAAAGCTGAAATATGACCAACTTTTCCTATTAGCTGATATATCAATACTGAAATTGCTTTGAATGGGTCATGACCTTTGACCCAAGGTCATTCCTAAAAGAAAGGTCATACACATATTTTATTATTATTTTCATGAAGAGCAATAACCAGGCTATATTTCACATCATTGTCACTCAGCTCGGTTGGGGGCTATTTTTGGCTCTTAATGCACGTCGCCCTTTGGAATTCATGATAACGGCATTGACACAATATACATATTAATGAAATAATTGGTCTAACAACAGGTTCAATTATGGCCAATTTTATGCCTGCTGTGCGATACAGATGGCGCTGCAGAGGTGCGATTTACCTATCCCATGAGCCGTTTCTATATATAGTAACACCGTTTCAGGTCTGCTACGTCATCACGTTATCGGTATGGGAGAAATTAGTACTGTGCCTTTCCAATACCTATTATCAGCAGATGCAGACTTTCTCCTATTCATCTACTTTTGATAATACTAAGTAACTTTCTGTGGCTGCACAGTCTTGTTTGTATCGGACCTGGTCGGAATTCAAGATTGTTGGTTTTGACACGAGCAGGCTCAGATGTTGCTTAATTTTTCTCCTTAGTGTGGCATTTATCTCCACCTTTTCCGTAGGCTGACCACCGTAGTTTGCTGGGTATTTCTTTGTTAATATCAGAGTTTTATAGTAGCTGAAGACACTAAAGTTCGTAAAAACGCAAGATGAGCAGCCTCATGAGAAAACAAAAAAAATATGCATATCCAAAACCTAAGGCGCAGATCAGCTTGTGGTAACCGCGAAGCAGATCAGCCCCTTGGTATTTACTACAGGGACAGTAAAATTGCCGTACTTACTTACTTCAAAATGTCATACTACTAAGTGTTTTCTGTGGCTGGGCGAGTTCAGTTTTTGTCGCACCTGGTCGGAGTCCAATGTTGTTGGTTTTGTAACGAGAAGGCTCAGATGCTACTTAATTTTTCTCCTTCGTTTAAACAATATTTATTCAAATATAATTCGACACATACAATTTACATGGTTTATGGTACAGGATTTGATAAAAAGCTAAAAGCTTATAGACATCATTTTTCTCCTTAATACGGCATTTATCTCCACCTTAGTTTGCTGGATATTTCTTTGTTAATGTCAGACAGTTTTACCGTTCCCTTTTCAAATGAGGTGGAATTAAACTCTTTAATTTTATTTAGACTAAGCACCTGCCGGCGCTCAGGCGACTTTATTGAGCTTTTTGCGGGTTCCTTGGAGTTCCGCCTCGCATATCATTATTGTTCCTAGCACGCATCTAGAAGGATGGACTTGTTTTTTAAACTTAAGATTTTAGTTTATATATTGTGCTGTGAATATAATAACATTATGTCGGACAACGAGGAAACTAATGTCGCTCCTCCGGCGTTTAATTTTGACGATTGGGCTTGGGACTAAAACGCCCTGTGACACAGACACTTCGAAATGAAGAATTAACCACTAAGGAAGCATTAATCTTAGTAGAGCCCAAGGACTTGAAAGAATTGGGATTGACAATGGGTTCAGTGAAGATGATAATGAACGACATAAATAAGTGGAAAACTGTGCCTAAAATCGATGAAAAGGATGATAATGCCGAAAATCTGCAAGGGGCAGGTAACACATTTGATCACCTCGTCAGTGACCCGAATGCCCCTTCCACTCAAGCACGCCACATCGGTGTTCGACCAGATGGACCCGAGGGCTATACTCAATTAAGTCCCAGACGCGAAAGGCTATCCATATCACGCAGTTTCTAACTGAGAAGAGCAAACGGCGCCTACAAGGCAGGCGCAAGGAATTCGTTCTAAAGACCGGCATTGCGAATGCTGAAACCCTTGTCAAGGCCGACGAGGAACATCCATACTTAGGCATTTTTATGGAGGAATAGGGTGCCGCGAATATGCGACTCCTCAGTCACCTGCTAACCACTAAGAAACTTGCCAGAGAAAATATCGAATTTTACCTGGCATATACCACTAAGATTTACGAGCTCGCCGAGAAATACGACTGGAACTCCGTGCTCAACTACGATTATGCTTACAGGGAATTGCAGGCAGAACATCATTTCCAGTGGGGGCACCGTTTCTCCCAGCATGGAGCTTCAACTTCTCGTCCCTAAACGTAATTAACCGCCCTCTAAGTCAGGTTACCAACCTCCGTCAAAAACCGAGGATTGTAAAATATTCAAAGCGAAAGGGTCATGCCCTTTCGGTACGTCCTGCAAATACCGCCATCCTAAAGTGAATCATACGCCTGAAACACTAAATGATACTTCCGGAATAAAAACATGTAGACCGGTCTACAGCTCCGAACTATGAGGCATGGGAAAAGGAACTACCTGAAGACTTTAAGGATTGTGAATATTTGTTATGTGGAATTCGTGATGGATTTCATATTGTCGATTCAGTTCTGCTACCGACGAGAGTTCGCGCATATGGAGAGACAATTCTTCACCGAAATTGAAAATGGTCGTTACAAAATCGTCAATAAGAAGCCCCACATTGTATCTGCACTTGGGGCCATTCCGAAGAAAAACACACCGGATGTCAGATTGATTCATGATGCCTCACGGACTTCTGGATTTACCCTTAATGACTTTGCCGAAAACAATCCCCTCAAATATCAATCGATTCAAGACGCTGTGGACTTAGTAACCCCAGGTTGTTATTTTGCCAAACTGGATCTTTCAAACGCATTTCGCTGTGTGAAATCTCATAGATCAAATTTCAAAGCCACTGGATTAAAATGGCGTTTCCAAGGTGATACACATTACACGTACATGTACTTAATTGACGTGCGTCTTCCATTCGGTGCTCGTAAGTCCCCAGAGATATTCAATTCGATTACGCAAGCAGTCAGGGAAATGATGAAACGCAAAGGTTATGACACCATTATCTGTTACCTAGATGATTTCTTGATAGTGGCACAAACTCACAGTGAATTTATTCAGGCGCTTAATGAACTGTTATGTTTACTTAGACGGCTTGGATTTCAGATCAACTACAAAAAACTTGAGGGACCTACTCATGAAATCAACTTTCTTGGAATAGTGTTAAATTCGATAACAATGACATTGTCGATACCAGGAGAAAAGCTTGAAGACGTCGCATTAACAATGAAGTCATTTATGTCTTGCAGGAAAGTTACGAAACGTGACATTCAAAGCCTTGTAGGTAAGTTAAATTGCATAACTCAATGTGTTTACGGTGGCCGTTTTCAGCCGACATTGATAAGTTTAACACTCTGAAAAAACCTTGGCATAGCACTCACGTGACGCTTGAAATGAAAAAAAAAAGACATTATGTGGTGGCTGAGTTTTATGCAAACATTTAATGGGACCGTGCCTATGATAGACTGTTGACCGGCAACGCCATGTAGCATTGACTCTTGTAAAGTCGCAGGAGGCGACTATTATCAAGGCGACTTTGTACATACTATGTGGAAACCAGAGATTCAATCGCTTCCAATAAACTATTTAAAAGTTCTCGCTTTAGAACCAGCAGTTACACGTTGGGCGCCCTTATGGACTAACAAAAAGGTGTTTATTTACTCGGACAATCAAGCAGCGTGTAGCATCATAAATTGCGGATCGTGTAGAAATCCAATAGTCATGGACTCGTTGAAACAAGTATTCTGGATGTCGCGGGCTTGTAATGTATAATGTGTCTAATTTTGGGCGCATTTAGTCCCATTCCAAGTGCCACAGTTGCAAACACGATCCTGATTTTGCTGTTCTCCTTGCAAAATTCTTTCACAATGAATCGCTTCATTTCATCTGTATAGACATGTTGGTATTGGGCAAACAAAAGTTTTCCGGAACAGAAGAGCCCACATACTGATTTACTCCCATATGTTTTGCAAAAAATGCACAAGCAAAGCTTATAACACTTGTATCTGTGTAAATAATAGTCATTGGATATGCTTCCTTCTCTGCTATCAGCTGACCTACCATGGACATCAAAATAGATTCGAGGTGGTCTTCCGTTTCTGTTGATGGTGGTCTCAACACCTTCTTAAACATTATATTTGGCCTATCTGGGTTGACATTGATTACATTTGGTTGTCGCAGTCTCAATGTTTTCACGAGCTGTTGTTGAGCTGATGGGGAAGCAGTTGCTGTGAATACAAGGGCTGGAAGGAATCGTGAAATAATTTCATCACCAATTCTTGAAAAATCTCTCCGGAACTGACTACCCCTGCATTGTCAATAATCAAATATACATGTTTGTATACCAGGTTTGTATTCCATTATTGTGAAAAAAAGATGCTTATCAGACTGTGTGGATATATGCGGATTTGTATATTTGTTTTTTTCTTATGACAATGTTAGTTTTCTTACAATTTGATAAATGATATTTCAGAAACTAGTGAAGAAATTTTATACTGCTGCGAGCAGTAGAGAAGAAGGGACGCTGGCTAATTTCAAGGCTTTGCTACATCGTAAAAATGTAAATGGGCAGGTGAAGTCCTCAACTGGATATGAACCACACAGGGATTTTGTTTTTTTTCTGTTGTAAGGTATGTTTTTGAAATGGGGTCATTTAAAATGTATGTGTCAGTTAAAGTTGCATTTTCTATTAAACACATTACTCAGAATATATGCAGCTTATGACTTGTTGAAACCATTCACATTGGAATCTATTTGTATATAGCACGCATACTTTGTACCAGTGTACCCTCAGAATTTGTTCAACACATAAAGGAGCATTTCCTTATAAAGTTGGCCTGTCAGGAGAAAAGGTACAAGTAGGCAAAGATCAAGAAAAGGCGCAATCAGAAAAAGATTCCCACTCCAAAAACCGAGGTGGGAAAAAACCAAATGAACAATCAGGTACTTATACCATGAAACATATCGCAAGCCGAATGAGCAGCTATTTTCCCAAAATGTGGCCACTCAGTTACCTTAACTTAACTAAAAATATGAAAACAGCGCAAAAATTTTTAAACACCAACACACAGAACAAAAAGAACCACCACAGAAGTATCGCCTTGGAACGATCAGTAACACAAAGTTACTGGCGGGCTTAAACCGGTTTTACATGGCCATAACATCACCCTCAGCTTCTGCAGAGGTTCATAACATTTAGTTAGTTCTTCGGACCTCGTGGTGAATCTCTAACTAGTCAATGAATCATCAAGAACAAAACCTACAGTTTGTATCTGAAGAACAAAGTTGTGGATCTGCTGCAAAGTAACTGCATAGATGGTCATTACCTATATCTGTTTTATAAATAGTAAAATCCTTGTACTCTAAACATACAGTTTTATGCCTCTAGTTTCTGTGGTTGTTCTTGTAAGTTAAAAGCTAGCAAGTAAAAAGTAAGCAATAACCACGAAGGTAGTCATCTGGCTAGCTTTAGTTAAAAGCAAAATAAGTGTTTTCCACAGGTAGAGTCTGATATGGTAATGCACCGTGTATTTTGTTCTTATAGAAGCATGAACAATTTGTATTCTTCTTTGTTCTGATTGTTGAATTGGCATGTGAAGTGTTAAATCTGAGGTACAGGCATCAGTCACCAGTTCTACCAGACAATCTGAAATAAATTCTGTACCAACGAAAAGAAGTAGAACTGGTTGTTCAGCTTTGTAGAGCCAGTTGTTGATGCTTTTTTCATGGACTTCAATGCCCCCAAGTATGGAGGGTGTCAACATGAGGATAGTAACAGCCAATGACGCATTTGACATTGTTGCACCAGCACATCAGAGAGGCAAGCACATTGATATGCTATTGCAAGGTAATACTAAACTGCCAGTAAGATATGTGTGTCTATTTTTGAACAAATCAACAAAACTGAAGGATAGTGTCGTGTTGTGCAACATGTAGGCAATGCTTTTATTAAAATATATTTTTAAAAAATTGGTAGTGACTATATGGCAGTTTCTTTGCTCAACAGGAAACCAAAATGTTGTCGAGTTAAATGTAATATTAACATGTACACCCAATTTCTCTCTTTTGATTTTAACAAAAGTAGAAATATAATATAAACCCTGGTAAAACCCTGTTTCAGTTAATAAAGAAGGGATACAAGAGCCTCTTTAACTACTCAAACATGTTGACTATCACTTGCAAGCATTCGTTTAACCAGGGAATTCCAGAATGAAAAACCTTTAGAACAAGGCTTTGCAGCTGATTGTTTTACAGAAAATATGGTGAGGATTGACGTGCCTGGAGAGTGCCAGCAACCACAGCCATCTGATGATCTTCATAATTATTCACTATCCTTCTTGAGAGCTTCAATAGATTTGCTGCAGCTAGACGATCTTATAAAAGCTGGTGATATTCAAAGACTGTCTATCATAATGAAACGCCTGGTTCCAACATTCATCGGACTTACATCCTACCGTAGCAAATATGCTATCGAATGTGTGAATTTTGTCACTAAAACAGTGTGTATTTTATCTGAAACGGACAGTGTTGCTGTTCAACTAGGTGCATTTGTCAACCCTACGGGAAAGCCAGGTCACAACAAACCGGCTGACATGCACTAGGAGAACAATATAAAAATGGTCAAAAAAGTACAAGTAGGCAAAGATCAGGAAAAGGCGCAATCAGAAAAGACCCCCACTCCAAAAACCAAGGTGGGAAAAAACCAAACCAACAATCAGGTACTTATACCATGAAAACATTTCGTAAGCCGAATGAGCAGCTATTTTCCCAATAGGTGGCCACTCAGTTACCTTAACTAAAAATATGCAAACATACATAAGGCGCCAACAGCACAAAAATATTTTAAACATCAAGACTCATCCTTTTCCCTATATCTCAGAAGGCGGTGGTTTAAGGGTCAATCGACGGGCTTGTTTTTCGGTATTTCTGGGTTACTTGGGTCTAGGTTGAGAGGCAGGGTGGGTACAACGTCTGAATGTTATTTCGGTTTTCTTTATTAGACATCTGACTTAATATTCATTTGTTGTTAAAGCTTGGGTAGTCTGAAGTGCTTTGGAATCTTGCACGGCGAGTATGACGGGTATGTAGCTTCCCGCCTATCAAAATACTTTGAACACAACTGTATTTTTGTAAAGGACATATTATATCAGAATGTCATGTTTGGGCAAGGGGGGGGGAAGGCTGTCAAAAAGCCCCAAAACCGATAAAAGGGCTTGGCTCTATTATTTGTAATGTACCAAGGCTATGGAAATATACTGTATATGTATGTTCTACCTGAATGAACAGACTATCTGTCCTATTTTAACAGGTATACACATTAAGTGTACACGTTACAATGCATATAAATATACTGTGCAAAATATGTTTCTCAATATTTGACGGATTATGTTTTATTTGAGATATGCGTCCGTGGACTTCAAACCTAACATTGCATCAGCACCACACAACTGTTGTTTTTATCTTAATTTGATACATGCAACGCTCTGTCAGAAGAACTTCCCTAATGTCTACAAAACATATGGAGTCACTGTTCAAAGTAAAAGTTGCTAAATGTTTTTGCATAGTATATTTAAGGTACAGGTTTTAGCAAAAATGATGGGCAGTGTTATTTAGAATTATAAATCTGATAAAGATGATGAACCAGTAATTAGTCCATTAATAGTTTCTACTCACAATTTTAGGTTGCAATAAACATATTGAAGTATATTCTTGATAAACTATAGCAAAAAGGTACAAGTAGGCAAAGATCAGGAAAAGGCGCAATCAGAAAAAGATTCCCACTCCAAAAACCGAGGTGGGAAAAAACCAAACTAACAATCAGGTACTTATACCATGAAACATATCGTAAGCCGAATGAGCAGCTATTTTCCCAATAGGTGGCCACTCAGTTACCTTAACTTAACTAAAAATATGAAAACATACATAAGGCGCCAACAGCACAAAAAATTTTCATACACCAAAACACAAAACAAAAAGAACCACCACAGAAGTATCGACTTGGAACGATCAGTAACACAAAGTTACTGGCGGGCTTAAACCGGTTTTACATGGCCATAACCTCACCCTCAGCTTCTGCAGTGGTTCATAACATTTAGTTAGTTATTCGGTCTTCGTGGTGAATCTCTAACTAGTCAATGAATCATCAAGAACAAACAAAAGATGTTTTCTGACAAAATAATTTTTTGAAAAAATCTGACCCCCTCCCCCTTTGGCACAGATTTATGCTGCAGGTATGTAGCATCAAAAGGTTTCCACTATGTTGTTGCATTAATCAAACCTTAAATTTTACGGAGAATACAACATTTTTTCTATAAGATTAACACAGAAGCTGCCAGAAACACTCAAACTTTGGGCGGAAAACCTATATAGTCTTCCGAGATCCTTACACCTTTGTTGTCTAGACAAGTAAAAATAGAATTTTTATGTTAAAAATAAAATCTGGGCTTTCCAGAACCGGATTTGTATTCTTTGGGAACTTATATTTCTTCAGCTTTAACGGAGAATTTCAGATGTGTCTCTAATTAACAGACATGTGGATTCGATCCGGATTACCTTACAGTGACGTAACTTGCATCGAATCGAAAACGGTTTAGTTCGTTTTAGTGTAAACATAAAACTTAATTTGTAAACAGATTTCCAAAATTTTGTGATCGTTTCTAGCTTTTTCTAAAAGCTATTTGTTGTGTAGTGATTTAATAAGCCAGTTAAATTAATAAGGGAAGTTGTAGCGGTGTGTTAATTCTGTTGAAGACCCTGGAAATTACTTTGTTATGGATTTACAGTGTCATAACTTTATGAGGGTTGACATAATTCAATATGTGCTTGCAGTTACTGCATGTAGTATATCATAATTTGTTGTATTTTGTATGTCATGTATGCTTTGCAATGTATGATATCACTGATGTATTCAGTCATCTCTGATATCATTTGGTCCCACAAAAGTATCAACTTTTTCTGTGTAGGGAGCTATGAGGTTCAACGGCTGAGGTTGTATTATTGGATATGATATCGTTCGCTTGTTGTTATTCGTATTCTCGATTTTTTTTTTTTTTTTTTTTTTTGTTCTATACCCCGTCACTCAACTTAACTGTTTTTTTTTTTTGTTGTTTTTTTTTTAAATCTATTTCGGATCACGGACACATTTTCACTAGGTTTGTTTAACCGCTTCGCGCGCGTGGATAACCTACGTATTCCTTGTGCTTTGTTTTTTCTACACAGCGCAACTAGCATTTATGAGACATTCCTTTTTACGTAATGTTTGATTTTTGTTCTTTTCTTTCCCGGTCACTCAACATTTTCCGTACTTTTTTTCGCATTACCAGAGAACGAAAAACATTAGTAATACATAACAAAATGATTTAAAAATGACGATGAAAAATAGTCGAAAAATCAGAAAAACTGGAAATAAAGTACACTAGCACAAAGCATCAATAAAATGTTACAATACGCATGAAAACAAGGTAACTTTAGGTCTTTTTCAATTAAATGTATAGCTTATTTTTAACGAATTTTTAATTAAAGACTGATACTCTTGCTGACATCTGTAGAGAACATGAGTGTCAGTTGGCCCGTAATGGCACGGTCTACACAAGTTTATTTGTTAAAAACATCATAAAAACGAAATTCATGGACGGGAAACAACTAAATTGACAAATATGTGCTTATACTAAGAAAATGTATCGTTAGCAGAGTGAGTAGCTGTTTCAAAACAAATATAAATGCGCCATTTTTTTTTTTCTAAAAATATGATAATTGATGAGCCAGACATCTTTAAATTTCGTATAAATGTATATTAAAATTGCCAAATGTGATGTTTTAGATCCATCAGAAATTGCCACCAATACTCAAATTGTTGAGAAATGCGATGTAGCAGTACTTCCTTTCCCGTCACCGGAACCAAAGAAAAGACGCGTAAAGGAAGTAGTGCATGATCAGCCGATTGAATCGCTACCTGGCCCTTCTAATAGTACTAACCGACAAAGGAAGACGAAGACAAAGGAACCAGCAAACCGATCTGCTGTTTGTGGTGGTGTTTATACCAAGGAATTGAATGCAGGTGTTAAGAGACCTATGTGGTTAGGATGCTCACATAAAAGATGCGAGTACTGGGCCCACAGTAAATGTTTGGGAATTTTTGCTTGCCGTGAGGCGGCCTTAGATCATGTTTGTTATTATTGTCCTTCCCATAGGCTTAAAACATATACAGTTCCAGGTTCAAAATCTTCACGCCTTTCCTGTCCCATTTGCAAAGAGGCAGGGCGAAGACATGATCACTACCTCAGTCAGAGTAAATATTTGCCGGATTTTGATAAATAGTACATGAGTGGTAAAGTCCGCCAAGCTTGCGAGTAAACTGATGATGAACAAAATGTGAAGATGAAGATAGTGACTTCCCGAGTAACAGTTCTGTGGTCTTGTGCTCAAATACATCAAGACGCATAAGCACTAAGCAATCGCCTTACTAAGCATTATCCTGTATAAGTAACATTAAATTGTGGCGCTGACATCAGTATGATTAAGCACTCTGTAGCTAGACATTAAGAGTTTAACATCCTAATGACGTAACTCCTCTGAATATTCTTGGTGCACCTCCAACGAGCGGATCTGACCAGTAGTGTCAATTTTCTAACAAAATATACAGACTTCAAAACACCTGAGTCTGCATTTGAGAAAGCGGATCAGCATGTCCAATCTGAATAGACAACTTATAATTCATTCACCAAAAAGGTAACTTCTATCATAATGGCCCTGTGTTGACTGCCGAATGTCTCTACTGTTCGTATCTTTTGCATTACAGATTACATTTTCAATGCTATCACAGCCGCACATACCCACAAACACTTTTTATATGTATTCATAGGCGCTCAACAAAATAAAAGTGGTCCCGTTACATCAACACATCAACGAGAGAAATAGGAATCTGAATAGTTTACTGGTGACACGCCAAATGACATTTCACCAGGGGTTCGGATGAGGGAGAAATTAGTCCCTAGAACGCACGAGTGAAGCGATCTTGGACACACAATCATCCGACATTTCAGCAGTAGAAAACAGAGAGTCCGGGTGGCTATTCCAGTCCCTGATAGTCTGGGGAAAGAAACTGCATTTATAGGCCTCTATAGATCAGCTCGCCAACCTGCACTCCGATACACTACGTGACCTCGCTCCTCTCTCGTGACAGCTTAGCATAGGTTGCCTTTAAACAATGGTCGAACAGATTATGAATATCGTAAGAAGCTTATCACTGCTTTATTTGGTGATGATTGTTAGAATTAATGCTATGTTTTGTTAGAAAATGCATAAATCTTTTAGTAAACATCTGGGTAGCCTGCCGAATTTCAATAAATTTGCAAAAAGCAATCGATTTTCTACTTTTTTGTCTCATATTGTACAGTAGTCTCCCCTAATCTATTTATAGTAATATGTGATATTTTCAGCAGAAAACATGAAGTATTTTTATGAACCTGCGTCATTTTACACTGGAATATATATAAATTAAGTCCTATCAGTCAGAAAGATATGACATAACATAATTTTCAACTTCTTTGGAGTCTTCGATGATATTTCATTTTCAACTAAGGGCTCAATAGAAGTCATTTCCGTCGGTATGGAGAGGTCCAACGGTATACCGATGGAAATATTCCGTCTAAGGCCTCTATACTTGCATATGGAAGCTGTTATGCCTTAGATTGACTACTTCTACAACGCCTAGTCTTGGGTATAAGGTCGTCTGTAGGAAACTATGACATCAACCGTAAGAAACCGTATCTGAGCTGGGAGAAACAATAACACTGGCTATAAATAACCAGCTGTCCCAATGGCAAACAGGCACCAGCAGTGTGTCGATACATCCTCTGCCTTTCATTTAAGGCCAATTTCGGCCTTCTATCACACCGCGGGGAGCCCCGGATATGCAGAAACTGGGCCGCTCCCCCTGGAATAGAGGCATATTGGAACCCCTACTCGCATTTGGAACACAATCATTGTGTTTTCTCTATTGTTGCATCAAAACAACGTATAATGTCAAACAGTGTCCGATTACGACAGATTTTTGTGCATGAAAGTGTCAAAAACCTTACCCTTGTTACCCAAACCCTAGTTTGCCCACAAACCTAGGTCACCCTAAGCCTAAGATGCATCCAAGTTTGCACCGACGTTTTTATGCGATTGCATTTTCGAGTATGCAATTAGATGCAGTGTTATATAAGCTTTGAGCAACCTGTCTTACCCACATATTGGAATGCTCCTATCGGTTACATAATGTTTCTTTTGATGTTACCGCTTACCCTCGAATTAAACTGATTGGACTAGTCCATGTGTATATATAAGTTTGTAACCAGTGTGTTTACACAACCAAAGCTTTAAAATGTCGAGAATACCGCAATCGCACGCATTCAGGAATTTTGACTTTCTGATAAGACTTGGATCAGTCAGACGCAAAGCAGACAGAAAAGATATGTGCCGAGCATTAACAACTTCACAGTAAAGAGGGATCGGGGAAGTAGCGGACTGTGTCGTGGGTCAGAAAATATCCATTCTAAGATTTGACAGAAGATTCTTCAGACAGGATGTATTTCTACTACGCATATTGGCAGACTACAACCAGCCTGTGGAAAGAAGGAAAAACAACCTCACCAGTCGGCATAGGATCTTGCCCCGGCTATTAAGGAGATCCTACATCAGAGCCTCGATCGGCGCCATCAGCAGAGCTTTGCCCTAGATTCTTAGGCAAAACAACGGCCCTTTTCAGGGCCCCATGGTTGACGAATGACAATATGAGTATCATATTGTAAGTCCTAGTCGAACCTCCTCGTGGTGTCAGCCGGAAACGCATAGCCTAAATTTGACTATGTGGCTAACTCGACAGGGCGAACAAATATATAATGTTAGCGTACGTAAACTAATCTAACATCGCCGGCCTTTCGAATGCATACACGCGGACGAGATTAATCAGTTTAATTCTTACGTAAGCGGTAACATTAAAAGAAGAGTTGCGCATTTAAGAGGACAATTCAAATAAGTGGAAACATGTTGCTGAAGCATTAAATAGTTTAAATGTTTGCTTCGACGTTGCATTGCGCTTACATGTATGAACATAGTTTGTTAGATAACTAAATAAGCAATAAGCAAGTCCATACTTCATTCATGTATGCGTATCATATAGATTCAAACATTTCGTCTGCCAAACCACACAGACTATATGCTTCTTGTACAGAAACGATGCATAATAAGCCATTACCCTAGCTGACCATGCTTGACCTTCCTGCTTGCGAGTTTTTTCGACAACAGGGCTTGACGCGCCAGAATTTGTCGAAAACCAACAGAATCTGGCGCTTGGAAGAATATCTAGATGAATATGTCATATGTTGCAAGTTAACGTATCGAAACCTAGTACACATTGCTTTTAGAATACTCGTTAAACTGTCTGTTTTCGTCATCAGAACTTGACGCGTCAGAATCTGTCAAAAAACGACAGCTGAAGCACATGGGCTCTGGGCTCTAAGGACCAAGGCCTATGATATGCATATCATACATGTAAAACTGTCTGTCTTCGACAACAGGACTTGAAGAAAAAGATTTGTGAGTTGAAATTAGAGGATTTAAGTGATGTGACATCAGAGACAGTGGATAGCTATGCAAATCGAAAGGAGAAACAAAACAATGCAACAAAATCATTGTGTTTTCTCTATTGTTGCATCAAAACAACGTATAATGTCAATAGTCAGAGTGCTAGCATGGCAAATGTGAAAACCGCCCTGTAGGGGTAGTTTGCATACTGGCGGGATTCCGCCATTTCGTTTAAAACGTAGCATGCTATATAAATATGCATGCATATTATGTTTTCTTACACTATTTTATCATTAAAACAACGTATACAGTCAAATAAATCGAAAAGATAATGCTCCGAGTGCTGGAAGGTCAATTGTAAAAACCGCCCCGTAGGGGTAGTTTGTCAAGTGGCGGGATTCCGCCGTTTCGGCATAAACTACCCGTGCAGCGCGGTTTTCAAGTCCAAACATCCCAAGGAGTAAATGGGCACAGAACACACATTATTTCCACCCGTTCTCTTTAATTAGGGTATGTCATGTTGTAGCAAAGCTAAAATATACGTTTGCCTTCGTATGATATCTATTACATGTACATGTATGGTTTGGACGGCATGTTTCGTGTTTTTTTTTTTTTTTCAACTTCTTTGGAGTTCATCTTGTTTTCTTTATTGTTGCATTAAAACAACGTATAAAATCAAATAAATAGAACTACTTACTGCTCAGAGTGGTAGTATGGCAAATGTGAAAACCGCCCCACAGGGGTAGTTTGCAATATCGCCATTTCGATTAAAACGAAGCATGCTATATGAGTTTGCATATATATTATGTTTTTGTTCACTATTGTATCGTTAAAACAATGTATAAAGTCAAATAAATTGAATGACTTAATGCTCAGAGTGCTAAAATGGCAAATGTAAAAACCGCGCTGTAGGGGTAGTTTATGCCGAAACGGCGGAATCCCGCCATTGGGCAAACGAACCCTACGGGGCGGTTTTCACATTTGACCTTCTAGCACTCAGAGCAGTATTTTTTCGATTTATTTGACTGTGTACGTCGTTTTAATGACACAATAGTGAAAAATACAGAATATGTAATGCAAACACATATAGCATGCTTCGTTTTAAACGCAATGGCGGAATCCCGCCACTTTGCAAACTACCTCTACGGGGCGGTTTTCACATTTGCAATTCTAGCACTCTGAGCATTTAGTATTTTGATTTATTTGATTTTATACGTTTTTTGATGCAACAATAAAAAAACAATATGATTTTGTTGCAATAAGACATAGCATGTTCCATTCTGAAAAACACATACGAAGCATGCCGCCCAAACCATACATGTACATGTAAATAAATGTGATACGAAGGCAAACATAGAAAATTTAAGCCCTAACCCTAACCCTAATCCTAACCCTAACCCTAGCCCTAATCCTAACCCTAGCCCTAACCCTAGCCCTAACCCTAGCCCTTACCCTAACCCTAACTCTAGCCCTAATCCTAACCCTAGCCCTAGCACTAACCCTAACCCTAATACTAACCCTAACCCTAAGCCTAGCCCTAACCTTTAAGACATAGCATGTTCCATTCTGAAAAACACATACGAAGCATGCCGCCCAAACCATACATGTACATGTAAATAAATGTGATACGAAGACAAACGTATGGTTTAGCTTTGCTACAACATGGCACACCAACATTAAAGAAAAAAGGATGAAATAATGCATGTTCTGTGCTCATTTACTCGTAGGGATGTTTGGACTTGAATACCGCGCTCTAGGGGTAGTTTATGCCGAAACGGCGGAATCCCGCCACTTGGCAAACTACCCCTACGGGGCGGTTTTCACATTTGCAATTCTAGCACTCTGAGCATTTAGTATTTTGATTTATTTGATTTTATACGTTTTTTTGATGCAACAATAAAAAAAAAAAACAATATGATTTTATTGCAATAAGACATAGCATGTTCCATTCTGAAAAACGCATACGAAGCATGCCGCCCAAACCATACATGTACATGTAAATAAATGTGATACGAAGGCAAACGTATGAGAACTTAGAAAATTTAAGCCCTAACCCTGGCTATAAATAAGCAGTGGAAAACCAAAACAATGTTTTTTAATGTGGCATTTTTGATTCACGACTTTATAATATTTTACTGTATTTTTGGTTGGAAATATTCCCTGTATACTACAATAAAACGTAAATAAAAGAAAAATGCAGAGAATTTACTTGTTGTTTCCTTTATTTTGTCTTGTAAAACGGTAAATAAGGGAAAATGCATGTGCAGTAACGGTGCGATTGCTAAAAGAATCTTAAAAAGACAGATCGTCCATAATTAAAAGACAAACAATAATTTATTCTCAGAATCGGTTTCTAATTGTCATTTGACGTACGGAATTTCAACCTTTCCCAATAGCAGCTTGAGAATGATGGCGATATAACGTGTAAAGCGGAATGTAAAGATCAAATAAATAAGATAAATTAATAAGCGAAGTTGTAGCGGTGTGTTAAAATACCTGTTGTATATACTCGCCCACACTTCAATACAGTATGATCAATAACAAAAGCGGGCCTGTGCTCTATGGCGGTATTGATAGGAGAGCAGACAACTGACAAAGAGAATGGTCAGTACTCGCTCAAAGAGTATGGTCACTTCATCTAAAGGACTGGTGCGGCCGGTCTTGAAGTATGGAAGCTCAGTTTGGGACCATCCAGGAAGAACTGGAAATGGTCCAAAATCGTGTGGCAAGTTTTGTGAACGGAAATTATGTTTTTGAAACTGGGAGCATGACTGGCATGTTAGGTCAACTGAAATGGTAATCTCTTAAGAAAGGAGGAAGGATAGTAGACTTATATTGCTATACAAAGGTCTAATGGGTAAAGCCAGAATACCCACAGATGACCTTATCCCGAAGAATAGGCGTTGTAGAAATCAACGCTCTTTGGCTTTTAAGATACCTTCAGCTAGCAAAGAAGCCTACAAAAGTAGTTTCTGTCATATTTTGAGAGGTTTTAGCAGGTCTAAAGAAGCAACAAACACAAATCGGCTTCATTCATGTTGGAAAACTCATTTGCATAATTTATGTCCTACCGGTGTTATAGTAATTTTTTTACTACATTTCCCACAGACAAAGTGAAAAGTTATTTAGAAATTGAAATTACTTTAACCATTTCTTAAAGCAAACTTTTGAAAGCTTAAGATTTTAAATATTCTGGAATTTTAACACTTATCAAGTCTCTGTATTGATATGTAACTGTATGGATACAACATGATAAATCTTGCTAAAATAAATTACCAAAATAGTAAACTGTACTGACAGTTTTTTTTTTTTTTTTTTTTTTTTTTTTTTTTTTTTGTTAATTGTTATTTGTTGTTATTATAAGTCCAATCGCTGTGGTTTTTTCTTGACTCGTTCTGGATACCGCCTCTCCGTTATCTCCAGTTTAGGTGTTATTTCTGGTGTGTTCACCGGAAGCGGTTCGCTGATGTTTCCCTGATCAGATTGGGTAGCCCCCTGTTGGCCACCTCCACTTTCTGAAGTACCCACTGTATCGGCACTTCCCCTCGTACTGTCCTGATTCACGTTCCCTGACTGACTTGGTGTTTTCGTATTAACAGGAACATACAGATCGACCGGTTCCTGTTCAAAGGGTAAATCCACAAATGATTCCATCAGATGATCGGCATGACAAAATTTGATTTTCTTGCCCACAAGTACTAGATATGTTCGTGGCCCTTTTTTCTTTAAGATTGTACCGGACAGCCATATCCACTTTTTCCCTCCGGTTAATGTGGTTTTCACTTGAACCTTTTCGCCTTTTTCTAAAGAACGAATGTTAGTATGTGCTCTATCATGATATTGTTTCATTTTGTCCTGTTTGTTTTCCACTTGTGATTCTTGATTTGGCCTAACCAATGTTAACCTAGATCTTAATTGTCTTTTTAGAAACAGAACAGCTGGGCTCTCCTTCGTTGTGGTCTGGGGCGTATTACGATATACGATTAGAAAATTTGCTAGTCTGTGTTCAAGTGAAAGTTTTTTCCCTTTATGTTTAGCATCAAACACTTGTGTTTTTAAAGCTTTCTTTAACACCCCTACTGATCTTTCAGCAGCCCCATTCGAGGCTGGATAATATGCTGGAATTAAAGTATGTTTAACGCCATTAGATTCCATGAATTCTTTGGAAGTTTGTGAGACAAATTGTGGCCCATTATCGCTCACTAATTCCTCTACCAAACCCCAGGTTGCCAATAAAGATTGTCTTTTCCGCTGTAGTAGAAGACATTGCTATTACTTCAAGCCACTTCGAGTAACTGTCTATAACCACTAGAAACATTTGTCCCTTAAACTCTGCGAAGTCAACATGTATCCTTTGCCATGGCCTTGTGGCCCATTTCCATGGATGTAATGGCGATTCTGGTGGCGCATTTTTAAATGAAGCACACGCTGCACATCCTTTCACCAAACATTCTATATCTGCGTCTATATTTGGCCACCATACATAACTACGACTTAAAGCCTTCATTCTACACATTCCAATATGTTCCTCGTGCAATTCGTTCAAAATTGTTTCACGGTATTTATTTGGAATCACTACATGGAAGCCCCATAATATAGTTCCTTGTTCCACAGTTAACTCTGCTTTCCGACTGAAATAGGGTCTCAGTTCCGAATCACTCGGATGATTTGGCCACCCATTTAGAACATAATCGTACACTTTACTTAATACTGGGTCCTTCCTGGTTACGCCCGCTATGTCTCTGTTATTTACTGGAATTTCGTCAATGGTTTCGTCAGTTTCTGCTGTATCTGTTTGTAGCGGTAACCGCGATAAACAGTCACAATTTGAATGTTCTTCCGATTTACGATACACAATGTCATATGTGTACGCAGATAGCGTTACCACCCATCTTTGCAATCGCGCAGCTGCCAAAGTTGGAACTCCTTTCTTTGGTCCTAGAATAGTTGTCAATGCTTTGTGATCAGCTATCAGTTTAAATTTCTTCGCATACAGATACTTATGGAATCTTTTCACTCCGAAATTTATTGACAGAGCTTTTTCTAATTGTGAATAGTTCTTTTCACTAGCATTAAGAGTTCTGGATGCAAACGCAATTGGCCGCTCTGACCCATCGTCCATAATATGCGAAATAACAGCGCCTACTCCATAAGATGACGCATCACACGCCAATGTTAGTGGTTTCTGTGTATCATAATGTACTAATAGTTCACTTCAGCAACAAGTCTCTTGCTTTCTGTGAATGCTTTATCGCAGTTTTTCGGCCAAACCCACTGTACCCCCTTCTTAAGCAGTTCATTTAAAGGTTGCAGTACAGTGCTTAGGTTAGGTAGAAACGCCCTATAATAGTTCAGTAATCCCAAGTACGACTTGAGTTCTGTCACATTGGAAGGGGTTGGGGCCTTCTGTATGCTCTCAATTTTATCTTTAGTAGCACGTGTCCCTTCGGCATTCACTAAATGTCCCATGTACACGACCTCGTCTGCCATGAAAACACATTTGTCTTCCCGTAACTTGACGTTGTGTTCCTGAAGTCTACTCAAAACTTCCCTTAAAGTTTTCAAGTGAGTTTCATCGTCCGGCGCAGTTATAAGTATGTCATCGATTCGACATACTACCTGAGGAAGTCCGTTCAATATCTGATCCATGACCGACTGAAAAATAGCTGGTGCCGACTATACCCCATAGACTAACCGTTTGTACCTATAAAGTCCTAGTGACGTATTCACCGTAAGGCACTCCTCGGAATCTTTGTCTAACTCCAACTGCAAATAAGCTTGATATAGGTCCAGTTTTGTAAACTTCTTACCCCCGGCTAGAGTTGCAAACATATCATCCACATTCGGAATGGGATATTGTTCTTCACTGATTGTTTGGTTGACTGTAACCTTATAGCCCCCACAAATTCTAACTGATGAGTCAGGTTTGGGTACAATAACTACTGGTGTTTCCCATTGACTAGTTTTCACTGGATACATTATTCCTTCAGATTCCTGTCTCTTTAATTCTTTTTCTACTGTTTCTTTCAACGCATACGGGACTGACCTGGCCTTATGAAATACAGGCCTAGAGTTTTCTTTCAGGGTAATGTGAGCCTTAAATCCCTTGATAGGCATATTGTTTTTCTTAAACACTCCCTGAAATTCGGTTTTCAAACTACTCAGAGTATCTGTTCTAACTGAAAATATCTCAGTCCAGTTCAGCTGTAATTCCTCGAGCCAATTTCTACCTAATAAAGAGGGTCCATTTCCTTTAACCACTATTAGCGGTAAGAATTTCTGTTCTGCTGTACCATATTTCACTGGCACTTTGCACTGACCCACGACTTCAATTTTCTGCCCTGAATACGATTTCAGTTTAATATCTGTCTGTTTTAATGGAAATTCTGTTAAATTGTTCTCGTAAATGTTCTCAGGAACAATACTCACTCCGCTAGCCGTGTCAATTTCCATCCGAACTGATTTTGAACAGATTTGAATGTCACCTTGGTATTTTCCCTTCTCATCTGCTCCTGAGGTGCTATATATTCCCATTAAATATTCTCGATCTGAACCAGAGTATTCTTGAGCACCTTCGGTTTCTTCGACATACCTTACCGATTGTTTTTTCAGTAAACACCTTCTCGCTAAGTGACCAATTTTCGAACAGTTAAAACACTTAGTGTTTTTGAATTTGCATGTTGCAGGGTTGTGTATTTCGCCACACCTATAACACTCTTTATAAACAATCCCTTCCTGTTTTGGACTTTTACTAACAGATGTCTCTTTAGTATGTGATTTTGCATACTGTTTTGTGGGTCGTTTCGTTTTCAGTACATTCACAGATGCCGCCCCCGGTGGCTGGAACGATGCACTGTCACTATCTGCCATTTCCATGGCCGATGCCATGTGGACCGCTGTCTCGTACGTTAAATCCGCCCCGGCGAGTAATTTTCTCTGAATGTTCTCTGACCTGAGTCCACATACAAGCCGATCACGCAACGCATCATTTAGAAAGGTTCCGAAGTCGCAGTCACTGGCTAGCTTCTTTAAAGCTACAACATAATCAGTAACTTTCTCCCCCTCCTTTTGGTTCCTTTTGCGAAATTTGAAACGTTCTGATATCACAATAGGTTTGGGGTGATAATGGTCCTTCAACAATTTAGTTAAGTCACCATACGCTTTGTCTTTTGGCAGAGCTGGAAGCACCAAATTCTTCAATATTCCATACGCTGTTGGTCCCAACACAGACAAGAATATCGCCACGTGTTTGGTATTGTCCACGTCATTCGCCGCCAAGAATTGTTCAAAGCGTTCTAAATAGCAAGTGAAAGTTTCTCTTTCCTCGCGAAATTCTCCAATTTTACCGATCGTAGCCATGATTTCTGATATATCCCCGATACATAGAATCACCAAACAGTTTGTTACACCCAAATTCTCGTCGCCGAGATCCTTTCCAACTGTAAATTTTATTAACATTATATTTTAACTTTAAGAGAAGTATCTGACACCAAAATTGTACTGTAGGATGGTACTTTTCTTCAATTTCTACTGTATTTCATATCATTATTAAGAGGATTAAACTTTATCAAATTAAAATAATTTTATAATAATATTATTCTACAGTCTTGTCTCTTTTATAATATCTAAAATTATTGTACTTAAATGTACCATTAATTTGCTTTATTATCCACCGACCATGTTTTCAAAATGTTTACTATGTTATTGAATAGGCAAGTAAATTAGGGATAATTGGTTTTATGTTTTACCTGGAAGGCAATGCTTTATGTAAAAAATCAAGTTGCATACGCCAGGTACATGTTAAAAGTCCAAAAGTAACTATCATAACTTTAACTTCAAACAAATAACGTATTTACAGTACTTATGTACACACAAACTACTGATGTTTTTATTGTGGTCCCGGATACACCATTGCTACATCTTTCAAGAAAGTTGTGTACAAATGATTTTCAGAGTTTTTCCTTTTCCACATGAAAATGGTCAAATACCCCGTGTAGCATTCTGGTTTTGTTCCAAATTGCGGAAATTCAGCTTTGGCATGACACCAGTCCGATTCACTTCTATTGGTGCATGTTCCTGACTCCAAGTCCACAAAGTGTTTACTATGATTCACTGTGAATTGACTGTACCTTCAGGAAGAGTGGGAATGCAATCATAACTTTTCCAGCGGTCACTCCAGATTACGCTTCCTGGTGCAACCATTTCTGTATTATGGCTAATAGTGTATTTGCAGATCTATCCTCTACTGGTTCCATGAATACTTTCTTTTTGTTGTCCTTCTCCCTTCCCCCAAATACCCAGCCACCCTTCATTCTATGCCCAACATTATATTTTCTCTTGGCGAATTTCGACTCGTCGATTTCAACCACAATACTTGGTCCTCTTTTTTTTTTCGCTGTTCTTTATAATTGACATTTCACAGACTCCTTTGCAAAAGGAACACCAATCCACATCATTGGAAGAAGATATGGCCAGTTCATGTTGTAATAGTGTGAGTGTTATAGAAACTGACTATAAGCAATAGCACCGCCCATTAGACACTTGATTTGACCGCATGTCATATTCCTGTACCATGCTTTTTGTGTTCAGTTCTTGTTATAAACTTGGATTAGCAACACATTAGTTATTGCTGTCTTTGTCATCCACATTAAGTGATTATCTTGAACACAAAAGCTAGCGTAACTACACAGAATACGTTACATGGTGTCGTTTAAGTGGGATTAGTGTGACAATAAAAAAACTGTAAACTGTCATCTAGAAATTGTGTAATTTGCAAACATGCATTTATCAGGAATTACTCCACCTAAATTAGCATGGGACGATACGAATCTACTGGGAGCGTTTCCAACGACACATAGAACTAATATTTAAAGGACCACTGAAAGATAGAAGTGAAGAGGAACACATTGCCTACCTCCTTTTGTGGATCGGGGAAAAGAGCCGCGATGTACATGCTACTTGGATAGTCGAGGCCGGAAAAGAAAAGAAACTGGAAACATTTTACAAACTTTAAAAAGATCACGTGCAACCGAAGCTCAACCCGATTATGCACGTTATAAGTTTAATAATGAGATGCAGAATCAAGACACAATCGACGCTTTTGTGATCAGATTGCGGTTAAGCGCAAGAGACTGTAAGTTTGACAAAAATGAGGAAATGATACAGGATCGAATCGTTTCGAGAAGAATTCGGCGCAGATAAGACAAAAACTTATTAATGTTGGTGCAGAATTAACGCTTGACAAAGCAATACAAATTGCACAGTCATGGGAGTACTCGCAGGCACAACTACGGGCGATGGGGAGCACATCCCCCCAACAACAAGATGTACACGCCATTAGACGTCAACAGGGTAACTTGCACCTAATGTTGAGTCAAATGAGACATTGAGTGACAGTCCGAGTATTGGTCAGAATATTCCGATTCAAAGTCCACCTAGACAAGTTAGGGAGAGATAAATTCCTATCAAATTCAAGGGATATGTCTTGAATAAGTAAACACATATGTTTTCAAGGTTTTCAATAACTAAAAGGTGTTTTTTTTCAGTAACTGAAAGGTGTTTTTCTTTTGCTCCGGAGTTAGTAGGTTATTCGGCGCCCAGGGATCTCCATCGTCGGGCAGCTTACTCAATCTGTGAGTCCTTGTTTTTGATTCATCAGAATGTTTATCGTGATTTATTCGTTTGTTCTTGATGATTCATTGACTAGTTAGAGATTCACCACGAGGACCGAAGAACTTACTAAATGTTATGAACCATTGCAGAAGCTGAGGGTGAGGTTAGGATCCTGTAAAACCGGTTTAAAAAGGTACAAGTAGGCAAAGATCAGGAAAAGGCGCAATCAGAAAAAGATTCCCACTCCAAAAACCGAGGTGGGAAAAAACCAAACCAACAATCAGGTACTTATACCATGAAACATATCGTAAGCCGAATGAGCAGCTATTTTCCCAATAGGTGGCCACTCAGTTACCTTAACTTAACTAAAAATATGAAAACATACATAAGGCGCCAACAGCACAAAAAATTTTAAACACCAAGACATAAAACAAAAAGAACCACTACAGAAGTATCGACTTGGAACGATCAGTAACACAAAGTTACTGGCGGGCTTAAACCGGTTTTACAGGTACCTAACCTCACCCTCTAAGCCCGCCAGTAACTTTGTGTTACTGATCGTTCCAAGTCGATACTTCTGTGGTGGTTCTTTTTGTTTTATGTCTTGATGTTTAAAAAAAATTTTTGTGCTGTTGGCGCCTTATGTATGTTTTCATATTTTTAGTTAAGTTAAGGTAACTGAGTGGCCACCTATTGGGAAAATAGCTGCTCATTCGGCTTACGATATGTTTCATGGTATAAGTACCTGACTGTTAGTTTGGTTTTTTCCCACCTCGGTTTTTGGAGTGGGAATCTTTTTCTGATTGCGCCTTTTCCTGATCTTTGCCTACTTGTACATTTTTTTTTAAATCTTATTCAAATAAGAAAACTCAAATGTTCTTTTTCTTAGAAATTTTATTGAGCATGTTTGTAATTTTGACAAATTGTGTTATACTAAGCAAGTTTCATTTTTTTTTTAAATAAAAAAAAAGACAGATGTAGTGTTTACATATCTTAATAATAATATCTGGCAACGTCCTATGACATGTAGTGTTGACATATCTTCATAATATCTGGCAACCTCCTATGAGGTTTCTTACAGTTCGTATACTGTAACATCCGATGGTGAATCTAACTATTTATACATTATGAAAACATGCCCATGCAATAAACAGATTTTTTAAAGTGTAAAACCTGAAAATTTTTAATAGAAAAATTTTGATATTTTTCTTATTTTTGCTCCAAAAATAGATTGTGGGTACATGTTAGTGGCGGTTCTAACGAGTACCCACAATCTATGTTTTGGAGCAAAGATAAGAAAAATAGGTACACCCCGACATACCCCAGTTTTACTATATTAAAGTGGGGTTCAAGGGGGTATACATTACACGGACATGTTTTCCTGATGCACTGTGAAAATTATAATTATACCTATTGCGCATGCTCATGTATTCTTAGCTTCCGAGATTAAAAATGTCAACATGAAGTTGCTTTCTTTTCAACCCTTTAAACCAGATACTAAGCAGCATAGACGCTACACCAGGCCACTGGGATTCCTACAATGCAGATTCAAGAAAGCTTTTGCTGCAAAACAACAACAAAAACAACCTCCTACTCGGTTAAGCCTACGGGTGCTCCCGGGACAACAAATCCTACAAAACAACCTCATCATACTGGTCTCGCACAGGAAGAAAAGAGGCCCATTAACATACATTCCTATGGGTCATCACTGTGCCGGGGGTGTGGCGGCCGCCTTGGTCTCAGTGGGGGGGGGGGGGACGAACCTCTCTTCAGGGAGCCACCTGGGGCCGAAAATGATTTTAGCATTGCTGGAAGCCTCAATCTCTCTTCTCCTTGGTATATTTAAGGTATAGTTACAGTTTGTTTCTTTACTGAACATTTCAAGGCTGTGGTTTATCTTAATGTTCACTGTTTATTCTGTCTAGCTCTCTATGTTTACTGTTTATTCTGTCTACCTCTTTTTTACTGGTTATTCTGTCTACCTCTTTGTTGACTGTTTATTCTGTCGGTCTTTGTTTATTGTTTATTCTGTCGATCTCTATGTTTACTGTTTATTCTGTCTACCTCTTTATGTTTACTGTTTATTCTGCCTACCTCTCCGTTGTACTCGTCACTAATTTATCCGGCTAGCATCAACTAAAAAGGTACAAGAAGGCAATGATCAGGAAAAGGCGCAATCAGAAAGAAATTCCCACTCCAAAAACCGAAGTGGGAAGAAACAACTAAATTGACAATAAGATACCTGTACTAGGAAAACATATTTCAAGCCGATTGAGCAGCTATTTCCCAATAGGTGGCCACTCAGTTACCTAAACCTTACTAAAAATATGAAAACACACATAAGGTGCAACTAGCAGAGAAATCCAACATCAAGACATAAAACAATAAGAACCACAACAAAAGTATCGCCTTGGAACGATCAGTAATATAAAATTGCTGGCGAGCTTAAACTAGTTTTACATGGCCATAACCTCACCCTGAGCTTCTGCTGTGGTTCACAACACATAGTTGTTCGGGCCTTGTGGTAAACCTCTTAACTAGCCAATGAATCAAATAAGCTGCCCGACAATGAAGATCCTTGGGTGCCCAATAACTTACTGAACGTCCGGAGCAAAAGAGAAACACCAGTTGAAGCTCCGGCCCCAACCAACTAAAATGAATAGCTTTAAGTCTAGGCCATCAAATACTTCATGAGATTACACCTTATTACTGCACATATATGCACGTGTAAAATTATTTAAATGTATATGCATTGGTTACTAGAATATAGTTGTGTTCGCATTACTTCTTGGATCACCCACGTAGATTGCCGCCCGACCCACCGGCGTGCAATTAAAGAAGACAGCGTAGTTATCAATAATTATTGGATTAAAAACTAAGCATGCAGTCTGTCGCATAACATTTAAGTAACTACTGTATTTACAGCCATTATTGTACTTAGTAGATGCTAGCCATATAGCTACCTTGTTTAGAAAGTAAAAAGTAAAACTGGGTTCCTTTGAGAACAGGGACAATATTAATGAGCTAGTCATGTAACATTCTTGTGATGTTCTGTGTTGCTGAACATAGAGCTTGATTGTAGACTTGCTGATAGTTATTTCTTATTTTATATTAAAACACTTTTTGACCAAAACATTTTATATTTAAATCCTTAAAAAGTAAACTGTAGTTCTAACAAAATGCCTAGGTAATTTCCAGTTGCAAATAAAAATAATTGTTAGATCCTTTGGAAGCAGTAAGATTTTTTTTCTCAAAATACTGTAAGAAAGATTATTTTCAGTTGCGAAATCGTTTTAGTTGCTTCTTTGAATCAGTTTAACATGTACAATCCATGGTACAACAGAACTGATGCTAACATTTGTACAATGGTACATGTTTGTTCACATGAAGTTAGTTTAATTTTTGGTCAGATGTTTGTTTCGAAATATGACTTTGTGCTTAACTTTCCATCATTCAAATAAAGCAGCTGTATATTCGAACTTATTCGTTTTATTTGATTCCAGTTTCAATCGCATTAAATGATCGCGTTTCTGACCCCATCCCGTTTTTTAGGGAAAATGTAACTAACGTAGTGCTGGGGGAGGCGGCTGGGGTAAATAACACGAACTCCATGGGTTGGCAGGATCGTCGAGCAAATCGACTAGCAGAATGCGAGTTCCATCATCTTACACCGGATTATCGTTCAGCAGCATGTGCGAGTTCTGTCGTCTTGCACCGAATTATCGTTCCGCAGCACATGAATTCCACCATATTATTTGAAAACTATGTGAATGCACGTTGAGCGCCATTGTGCCAGGATGGTTCCAAGATACAAGTCCTGCTGTGGTTTCATCTGTTTTATTCCTTTACATTGGCTCTCAAGTAATGTATGGATAATTAATATATATAGTTTATTCTGTAAATCACAGCACTGGCCCTGAACCGACAGTTAAATGGTTAATGGTCTCCCACAGTATCCGAATAATGTACAATAAAATATAGCACATGTTTAAATAAGACACTTGAGTGAGCTGTGTGACTCAATGGCAGAATGTGTAAAACACAATGAACACTCAAAAGTCATGGAAATTCAAACTATATGTACATTAAAATTATAATGAAACAATGAAAATATATTGCCTATTTCATGTGACACAATCAAGATGACACATAGACGTGCAAAATACATTTACAATAAAAGAAAACACAATATGTATTACTGTTCATGAAATGAAACCGTATTCCACAGCTAAAAAGAATGACACCGAACCGAATCAAAGGGTGCAGTCAACTCGTTCTTATTTTTCCTTATGTGGCATTCACTTAATTCCATAAAATACAGGGGAGATTGGGAAGCTACTGAATGGTTAATAGATTTATAAAATCTGACTGTTACATAACCAAATTTTCGGCGCTAAAAGCTCATTCACAGTCATTGGTATGAACGTGATGTGTCGGCGCTAGCTCAGCAAAAGCAAGGAGCATTAGGTTTAGAAACTCATCTCTGTGACAATCTGCGATTATATTCAATAGGCAGCCAGAAACGTTCTAGGATAGCGCAGTAATTTCACCAGAGACTGTCACAACCACTCTTTCTGAAATGAATTTTTAAATATGAGCCGCCGTATAAGAAAACCAACAACATGCATAGGCGTAAACAAAATGCAGAATAGCTCTGTAGTAACTGCACAGCTAATCAGCGCCTTTGTTTTCGCAACTGGGATAGTACAATTCCACTTCTAGAGAAATAGATGAGCTGCTTGTGTCTCCGGGCTACTCACCAATCTATTAAAGGTTAATCGACCAGGACTGAGCTTGCCAACAAACAACTTTTTATAAGTCCTGTCCTACATGTATAAATTGTAGGCAACGTCCCGACATGATCATAGCTGTTGACTGTGACGCTTAACAATCAAACAAGATCCGAGGCCCCCTAGGCAAAGTGGTTCATGTAAAAACATCCATATTTATAAGCCTTAATTGTTTGCTTGGATTTGGATGTCTTGGACATCCTAATGTTTGGTAGAAGCCCCTGAAATGGAAACAGTGTACGGATATGACCATTACTGTTGACTGGTACGCTACGACATAAAACAAACTAATGCGCATTGAAGCACTTGTATCGTTTACATAAGCCGTTTTGGTAACATCACTTAATTTTGCGCCGTTCTACCACTTCTTTCCATTCTTATTCCACCAGGCAACTGGAGAACCACTAGAAGTAAAACAACAACTGAAATCTGAAGAAAAGAAAAACTTTAGTCTACCGATTGTCAAAATCTAATTAATGTATGATTTTACCTGTATAAAGAAAAAATACATTTTTACTATGGCCCCTGCCCATTTGGGCCCTATAGAAATTTATGTACTGCTTGTGTCTGTAGGCAAAGCTTCTGTGCTACTGACCATTTTATTAGCCGTTAGGCTCACAAGGTGTGCTTATTTTATACCCATGCTCCGTCATAGTTGTCATTGTCCACAATGTTCAAACGTCTTCTCTGAAACCGCTGAGCCAATCAAAGCAAAACTTCATGGAGCATCCTTAAGAAGGGGGAACGAAAGTTTATATAAATGGTGCAAGTCACATGGCCAATATGGCCGACATGGCTATAAATAGCAAAAACCCTTTAAAAATCTTCTGAAACTTAGCATGAAGCATCAGGCGATAGAGCTCTACAAAGTTTGTATAAATCATGACCATGTGATGACCTTTACCTTTTTACGGCAAGGTCAACTTGAGTCGCCAATGCATTTGAATGGGGAAAATCAGTAAAATGTAATTAAATGGGGGGGGGGGGGTGAGTTGCTGTGAGTATGCAAATGGACCGTAGATGGTCATGAAAAATTGTCCCCAGGGGGTTGTCTGCCCCTGCCCTGGGGCTACATGTTCATGTACGAGGGTTGGGATGTAGACTTTGGCCACTCATGTTCCATTACAGCATAAATCTGGTATTTGATGCATTATTATAAAGTAACAAAGTCTTCTTGTTTGGTGTTTACAATATTTTTCCTGAAATCTTGTGCATTGCACATAAAAATGGTCTACATAGCAACCTAGGTTTGCTTACCCAGGGCAAGTCGTATTTTAAATAATTCTTAAGTCATAGGGCGTTGGAGATCATACCATTACTTGTTATATTTTAGACCAAAACTTGGGCTAAATCAGTTTGAGGCATTCAAGTATCATGTTATCATAAGCATTTTAAGCACTATGTCCAAGACTTATTTTGTTATTGGAGAAAATGTCAAGCCAGTTGATATTATTGGTAAAGAAGAATGGCGTTCACTTGCAACTTCGAAGCAAGAGCTTTGATCAAATCATAAGTTTGCATAGCATTAATGCCCACAGAATCATTCAAAATGATAGGGTTTTGTAGCACAGGTATAGAACAGACGATGCAGTGGAATTTAAATGGTTTGCGAGATTCCAGATGGAAGTAATTGAATTTTACAAGATGCGAAATGTACACACCTACAATAAATCTACAAATGCCACGGTATGCATTCTTAAGTTTTAACATGCATGATAACACATAAAATTTAGTATATCTTTCAACAATAATGATTAACAACTCTTGAAGAAAATAAGTTATGGCGTTTTGTGTGGTTTTAAACAAGGCATTTTAACACTGACAGTTATTGAAATTTGACGTAGTTTTGACGTCAAAATTTCCACGACGTGCCCCGGTTGTTGAAAGGTCAGTGTGTTTAATTCATCTATTATGAGTAAAACTATGCTTAATATCTTATACAATAGATAAAAGACTTTGTTTTCAGTTGATATCGTTTTTATTGCCGTGTAATAAAACTTTTATAAAGAAAGTCTACGAACTTAAATCCCTACCCACGTATATGACCATAATATTCAGACATCTTTTCTGAAACTGCTTGGCCAATCAAAGTAAAACTTTATGTGGAGCATCGTTAGGAAGGGGGAATGAACGTATGTATAAATGGTCCTGGTCAGATGGCTATAAATAGCAAAAACATTAAAAAATCTTCTCCAGAACCAAAAGGCCTATGCTTTTGAAACTTGGCATGAAGCATCAGACAATGGAACTCTACTAAAGCTGTATAAATCATGACCCTGTGATGACCTTGACCTTACGGCAAGGTCAACATAGGCCATCAATGCATTTGAATGTGGAAATTGTTACAATATAAGTTGAAGGGCAAAAGAAATTGGCAAGTGGACAGGATATTAATTTGCTTGTTTGAATTAATGTTTTACGTGCCTGTAAACGGCAAAGGTCATGTCGGGACGTTAACTCCATTCAATGGGACTTTTACCCAGAGTAAGGACGCCATGACATCCAAAAGATGCTTAAATATAACCGCCCAACTAAGCCAGACTTATATGTATAATGGTTCGACTTGAAACTGCAGAAGCTGAGGGTGAGGTTAGGATCCTGTAAAACCGGTTTAAGCCGGCCAGTAACTTTGTGTTACTGATCGTTCCAAGGCGATACTTCTGTGGTGGTTCTTTTTGTTTTATGTCTTGGTGTTTAAAATTGTTTTGTGCTGTTGGCGCCTTATGTATGTTTTCATATTTTTAATTGAGTTAAGGTAATTGAGTGGCCACCTATTGGGAAAATAGCTGCTCATTCGGCTTACGATATGTTTCATGGTATAAGTGCTTGATTGTTAGTTTGATTTTTTCCCACCTCGGTTTTTGGAGTGGGAATCTCTTTCTGATTGCGCCTCTTCCTGATCTTTGCCTACTTGTACCTTTTCCTAGGCAGGCTCAAACCAGAGCGGTTAACCAGTAATCAGATGACCTCACAAGCAGCCTATTAGAATATTTTTCTTTTTGAAAAATATTTGTCCCCAGGGGGTTGTCTGCCCCTGCCCCGGGGCTCTATTCATGTACATGACCATAATATTCAAGGCCCGTGCCGGACTCTGATTAGAATAGGCCGACCGCCCCATTCTTGCTGAACTGTAAAACCCGGTCAATAGAGGGGCCACCTTGGGTGGACACCCGTAAGCAGGAGAAGAGACTCCTGGATGTTGAGGGACATGCCAGACATCTTCACCTGTCTCAACACGCTTCTTTGGCCTCGGATTCGGTGTAAACGGGAGGCCGTGGAGGCTTGACACGGTCAATCGGCTGCCATGCCTAGCCCTGAGATTTCATCTTCCTTCTAACTTTTTAAGTATCGAATGATACGCAACCGTGTTCCAAATTTCTTCATTTAGTCATCCTTTTTTTCTATATCTCAGAAGGCGGTGGTTTAAGGGTCAATCAACGGGCCTGTTTTTCGGTATTTCGGTCTGAAGTGCTTTGGAATCTTGCACGGCGAGTATGACGGATATGCAGCTGTGGCGCTAGGAGCTGGAGAGCCGTTTCCGTATTGCGTATAGACTTAAATCTAAAACATGGCTGCCTCAAATTTAATACGACTAAGACTTCGATTTTCACTTCTCAAAGTTTTGCACGATACCTAGTCATTAAGTCGAAAGATAAGGACAAAACAATTACTTGTTTATCGCCCTTTCTTATCGAGAAACAAATAGAGGCTGTGATTGGCACCACCAAATCAGTGAAGAAGCTTTAAAATCAAACTCTTCTTGTCGAAACTTAACGGAAAGGACAAACAGACAATATGAAGGAAATGACCTCTTTCTTTGGTATACCAGTGGAAGTTACTGAGCATCAAAGTCTGAACTCGTCAAAAGGTATCATCAGAAAAAAAATGCTAAAATGGAGTTAGGAGAAAACACTCTGACGATTTAAGCCCATCAGTAATTTTAAATTACTGATCGTTTCAAGGTTATACTTCTGTGATGGTTCTTATTGTTTGATGTCTTGGTGTTTGAAATCTGTTATGCTGTTGGCGCCTTATGTATGTTATCATATGTTAGTTAAGTTTAGTTTACTGGCCACATATTGGGAAAATAGCTGCTCATTCGGCTTATGATATGTTTTCATGGTGCTGATTGCTAATTTAGTTTTATCCCCACCTCGGTTTTTGGAGTTGGAATCTTTTTTCTGATTGCGCCTTTTTCCTGTTCGTTGCCTACTTGTACCTTTTGAGTACCTTAACCTCAGGGTGTTACATATGTCAAACGATTCAATAAAAAAAAAGAATGGCGAATTTATAAACACGAACACACTGCTTCTGACTTTCAACTGTTACACCAAAACCACTTATTATCTTCCACCAGATCATTACAGTGGAACTTTACGTTCCCAATCCGCTTTAGATGTTTCAATTGCCAACGGTTCGGACTCGAACATCATGAAAACAACTGCCCTGTCGTTCTGGGATCAGTATGTGAAATTGTGGAACTGACGGTGATGACCATCGAACAAGTAAATGTAAGAACCCAGCTAAATGTGTAAATTGTTGTGGGCCTCACACGTCCAGATCTAGTGATCGTGAAGTCTGGGAAAAAAAAGAAAATCAAGGTTACTCAGAGACTAACCTATCCTGAGGCTAGAAACGTGTACGACCAACAAACACCAGAATTTACTTTCTCGAAAATTGTAACGTCAACTCCTCCAAAACCTGAAACTAAAACCACATCAACACAGTTCGGTGAATCTGATTTCAAGATAACGGAGTAGTTCAGAAGGTAATTAGCTTCAAGATCACAAAAATCGTCGTCAGAGAAAAAAAATTGCAGATAAAAAACAAGCACAACAAAATGCAAATGGGTAATACCCGCCGGTTCATTGGAATCGACGCGGTTAAGCCAACTGCGGGATCCCTTTCCATACCCTTTGCCCGACACTTGACCCGAGCTTAGACTCGACGATGTCCATCTATTCCCCTCTCTGTTCCAACTACACGAAGAAGGAGTGGCACATAGAAGAATTTACAGCGCAGTTGTAAACTGAAACAAACAAGTAAGACATCTTTATTGATTTTCATGAATATTTACCAATTGCTGATCAGTACTGGTGACCCGCTGGAGGATGTACACAGACTGTGTGTCCAGGTCAGTTGATAGTGGCCACGATATAGTATCTGCTACCCGGCTAAAGGAAGTTGTTCATATGGATTGTAATGCTCCCAATTCGTACTTTTGACTGCATATAATACGTTGTTTTATGTCTTCTTATTAGTCGGAATAGAATAAAAGAATCACTGTAAATACCATCGGATCCAGACCCATGCTTCGGCCAGTGACCTATTGAAGGCAACATTTTCGTCTAATAAAACTTCATCTATTCATTATGATGGTATTTAGTAAGAGTAGAGGGACCAGGAATCGTTGCAATTGAATTATTTAAAGTCCCAACCTAGACACAATGCGGACAAGAAAATACACCACACAACATATTCTTCCGACTACATATCCGAAAAGCAGGATGACTAGTTCTTTTTCAACATAACAGCACAACGTAGCCATCCGGCTAGTCTCAACTAAAACCAATGGCACTGAGCACAACAGAGAACAAAAGATGTATCTTGAAAGTTCTGCAAGTTCCCAACGCATGAAAATTTAAATACTTATAGGAATTCTAGAGCAAAAACCCGTCGGACTATAAAGTCTTCAAAACCCAAATCATGGAGAGCTTACGTATCTAATTTGAATTATAAAACACCGACTAAAAGTCTTGGACATGGTTCGGAAAAAATATCCAGTAAATCTAGATCTGCTACTTATCACCATCTTAATTACAATGTCAACAATGCGAACGAAACAGCTTCTACAAAACAAGATACTTAGTTTAAATACTTAGTTTAAATTCCTCAACCAGCCATTACTTGGAGGTGTTTTAAAAAATACAAGAAACAACAGGAAAAGACTAAATTACACTTTAATGAAGAATATAATACCCCTTTTAATTTAGATGAACTAAAAGACGCCATCAGCAAAGCCCATGATACAGGTCCCGACGAAATTCATAACCGTCGAGACTTAAAACTAAAAAAAATGGATTCAATGGCACACAAACGACAACGACCGGACTCCGACGATATAGACGCTTCGACACTGTTTAGAGCACAAGAAAATTTTCCAAAGTTTATTATTATTGAGTCAACAAACAAAGAGACACAAGTTACATCACTGTCACCTTTCGTTATTGAGAAACAAATTGAATCTATGATACGCACACCAAAATCTGTGAAGAAATTAAAAAACGGAACATTGTTAGTAGAAACAACAAGGAAAATGCAAACAGACATTCTTTTGAAATCAAAAAAGTTCTTCAATCTACCAGTAGAGGTTAAACCACACAAAACTCTAAACTCTTCCAAAGGCATAATCAGAGACAGAAATCTCAAAGGAGAATCGGAAAAAAACATACTCGAGTACTTGGAAAATCAAGGTGTTACAGCAGTAAAACGCTTCACAGTTAAAAAAGGACAAGACACAATCAACACGAATACCATTATTTTAACATTTGACTCAGTTGTACCACCTAAATCTCTGAAAATCTTTTATCAAATTATTCCTGTCGATCTGTACACATTCTGCATCCAGTAGGGTGCAGAAGGGATCAGATGATCCCGTCCAACAGTATAACAAATTTGGAGCTCTGGCTAATGACGATGCCATGGAGATGGACGAGGTTGCCTCGCGCCCTGGTTCCCGTGGCCATCGTCCTCGGTCACCAATCACAGCTCCAAAGTAGAAGTTTCCAGTCTACATTTAAACAAAAGGTCACGCATTTAAATCTCCTCTCTAAATTATTTAATGGGTAGCAAATATAAAATAATACAATGGAACTGTCGAGGTGTAAAACCACGTTTTGAAGAACTACTACTTCTTTTGTCACTACTTAGACCTGTTTTCTGTCTTCAAGAAACTTTCCTCAAACCTAATGACACGTTTACTTTGAACGGCTTTAATGTTTACAATCACATTCACTTGGATTGTCTAAGAGCATCTGGTGGAAGCTCTTTACTTGTCCATTCAACATTACCACAACGTCAAATTAAACTTAAAACGGATCTACAAGCGGTAGCTGTTTCTGTTACACTCGAGAAAGAGATACCTTTCTGCTCAGTCTATATCCCTCCCTCTTATCTTTTATAATCTGAACAACTTACTTCTTTACTTCAACAGCTTCCTTCACCCTATATGTTGGTAGGTGACTTCAATGGTCACAATGTGCTTTGGGGTTGTAATGACAATGATCCCAGAGGAGAATTAATCGAGGATTTCATCACGAAAAACGACATTTGTTTGATGAATGATAAATCTAACACTTATCTAGATTCTGGTAAAGGCACTTTCTCATCCCTTGATCTTTCACTCTGTCACCCCTCTCTCTATCTTGACTATGACTGGTCTGTTTGTGAAGATCAACGTGGATCTGACCACTTTCCAATTTTGATTGAAAGCGCTCATGATGAAGCCCATAATCCCAAATGGAAATTGAATAAAGCAGATTGGGATTTATTTCATACTTTATGTAATGAATCCCTTACTGATACTTTTCTCTCTGATTCTTCTGATCCTATAACTGACTTCACCTCTTCTTTAATAAATATATCTGAGAAATGTATCCCCAAAACCTCGACAAACCCAAAGAAAATTAACCCATGGTATAACGACGATTGTAAAGAAGCTATCAAACAACGGAAAGACACTTTGTCGAAGTTCTGCAAGTTCCCAACGCATGAAAATTTAAATAATTATAGGAGTTCTAGAGCAAAAGCCCGTCGGTCTATCAAGTCTGCAAAACGCAAATCATGGAGAACATACGTATCGAATTTGAATTACAAAACACCCACTAAAAAAGTTTGGGACATGGTCAGGAAAATATCCGGTAAATCTAAATCTGCTTCGTATCACCATCTTAATTACAATTTCAACAATGCGAACGAAACAGCTTCCACAAAACAAGACATAGCAGATACTTTGGCATCACAATTTTGTTCAAATTCCTCAATCAGTCATTATTCGGAGGAATTTCAAAAATACAAGAAAGAACAGGAAAAGACTAAGTTAAACTTTAAGTCATCAAATAATGAAGAATATAATACTCCATTTAATTTAGATGAACTAAAAGACGCCATCAGTAAAGCCCATGATACAGCAACAGGTCCCGACGAAGTTCACTATCAAATGTTAAAACATCTTCCACCAAAATCACTTCAAGCTCTCTTAGATATTTTTAATGATATGTGGGAAACTGGAAAGTTTCCCGAAAGCTGGGAACTAGCCACTATAATACCAATTCCTAAACCGGGAAAAGACTATGCAGAACCTAACAGCTATAGACCGATAGCACTTACAAGTTGTCTTTGCAAAACTTTTGAGAGAATGATAAATGTAAGACTTGTATGGTACTTAGAAAGTAATAACCTTATATCTCCTGTTCAGTCGGGCTTCCGTTCTGAACGAAGTACCAACGAAAATTTAGTAAGACTGGAAACCTTTATTCGTGATGCCTTTGTTGCAAAGGAGCATGTTGTTGCTGTGTTTTTCGACTTGGAAAAAGCTTATGATACCACCTGGAGACATGGTATTATGCGATATCTACATGATCTCGGAATACGAGGCAGATTAGCTACATTTATCGAAAATTTCCTTGCGGATCGCTGGATCCAGGTTCGTGTTGGATCGACTTTATCTGAAAAGTTTGATCAAGCACAGGGTGTCCCACAAGGGATTATCCTTCTACAGCTATACCGTTCCCTCATTCGTTCAAAATTAGATTATGGATCCATCGTGTATGGATCGGCAAGACCATCATATATCAGTTCTCTTGATACAGTTCACCACCAAGGCCTAAGATTAGCTCAAGGTGCTTTTCGAACATCACCTGTATAAAGCCTCTATGTTGAGGCTGAAGAGCCATCTCTATATTTACGACGAGAGAAACTTGCACTACAGTACGCCATTAGAATTGCGGCTAATCCATCAAATCCAGTTCATAAGGTGTCTTTTCCGCCATATATTTCTGAAGAGGTCGTACAGCTTTATGAAAGAAAACCAAATGTCATCTGGTCCTTTGGTTTACGAGTTGCACCACTTTTAGAATCAGCAAACACCCAAAAAGATAAAATAGAAGAGCATTTTGTTTCCAAAATACCACCATGGTGCATTAGAAAACCAGAAATTAATTTGACTCTACATTCAGGGAAAAATCCGAATCAAATCCACACCTTCTAAGAGAAAGTTTTCATCAACTACAATCTCAATTTATCGACTATCAATGTATTTATACTGATGGTTCAAAAGAAGAAAACAAAGTTGGTTGTGCTACTTTTACAAACGGCAATTGCAAAACGTTACGCTTACCTGATGGTTCTTCAATTTTCACAGCGGAAGCTAAAGCTATAGACTTAGCTTTAGACTTCATAAATGAGTGTAATTCAAAGGACAAATTCGTTATATTTTCTGACTCTATGTCAGTTCTACAGACCTTAAACCATACGTCATCAAAAAACCCTCAAATTCAAAAACTATTTATAAAACACCATACCATCTCAGAGGTGAGAACGGTTATTTATTGCTGGGTTCCCAGTCATGTGGGTGTGTATGGAAATGAGAAAGTTTATGGGAACGCTAAAGAATCGTTAAATCTAGAACAAACTGTTTTCTGTAGTGGTTCTTTTTGTTTTATGTCTTGGTGTTTAAAATGTTTGTGCTGTTGGCGCCTTATGTATGTTTTCATATTTTTAGTTAAGTTAAGGTAACTGAGTGGCCACCTATTGGGAAAATAGCTGCTCATTCGGCTTACGATATGTTTCATGGTATAAGTACCTGATTGTTAGTTTGGTTTTTTCCCACCTCGGTTTTTGGAGTGGGAATCTTTTTCTGATTGCGCCTTTTCCTGATCTTTGCCTACTTGTACCTTTTCAAAATTCCTTATGTCAATTTTAAACCTTTTATTAACGAGTACATCTCTGATAAATGGCAAACAATCTGGAACGGAGCGAAGTTTGATAAATTAAGGGAAGTTGAACCGATCGTTAAACGACCAAAAGTAATTCATAAACTTTCGAGACGAGAAGAAATCGTTCTTGCTCGTCTCCGAATCGGCCATACAAGAATAACACATTCCCACTTATTAAAGCGAGAAGATCAACCCAAATGCATTGGCTGTGATACACCATTTACAGTTAAACACTTTCTTTTGGAATGTACTGACTTTGCTGCGGAGCGAGTTTCCTGTTTTCAAGCTAATAACTTGAGAGAATTGTTTAAAGATGTACCCGTTGGAAACATTTTATCATTTCTTAGACAAGTAAAAAAGTACAAGTAGGCAAAGATCAGGAAAAGGCGCAATCAGAAAAAGACTCCCACTCCAAAAACCAAGGTGGGAAAAAACCAAACTAACAACCAGGTACTTATACCATGAAAGCATTTCGTAAGCCGAATGAGCAGCTATTTTCCCAATAGGTGGCCACTCAGTTACCTTAACTAAAAATTTACCTAAAATTGGTGATTTAAGTGGAGATAACCTTATCTGAAGATTATTACGTTTTAAATCTGTTTTATAAATTGTAAATTTTTAACCATCAATGTTATTATTTCATATATCGTTTCTTTACAACGACATTTATATCTTACTAAACGTTACATTTTAATATGATTTCAATATATTTTTATCGTTTTACCTTGTTAGACGCTAATGACCCATCAGGGTTGATGCGTCGTTAAACAACCAACAAACAAACAAACAAAGATCAGGAAAAGGCGCAATCAGAAAAAGATTCCCACTCCAAAAACCGAGGTGGGAAAAAACCAAACTAACAGTCAGGTACTTATACCATGAAACATATCGTAAGCCGAATGAGCAGCTATTTCCCCAATAGGTGGCCACTCAGTTACCTTAACTTAACTAAAAATATAAAAACATACATAAGGCGCCAACAGCACCAAAAAAAAATGAAACGCCAAGACATAAAACAAAAAGAACAAATCATAATTATGTATACTACTAAAAGTTTGATAAGGATCATTTTTTCAGTAGTGTGTCAGGGGGACCTTTAACCAATATATTTTCACAATTCTTACATACATGTCTAGGACATTTATCCATGTAAAGAAAATTGATAGTTTTATTAAATTCGCTCTCTTTAGTTTTTAACACATGGGTCCGAACACATGCACCGCTAGAAATTGCAATAACACAAAACAAGTGGGTTGGCCTAGGGGTACATATTTTCCCTTACACTAATTTCAAGAAACATTTCATCACGAAAGGTTTCTTCGTGTGTAAAGGTTGATATCCAAGTGATAAAATAGAGATTTTTAAAAATTCCAAAAAATGGTAATTTTTGGTCAAAAATGCGTTTTTTTCACAAAAAAAAAAAAAAAAAAAAAAAAAATCGCTCAAAATGTTATATTTCGCATTGTGAGTATATAACTGAAAACCGATTTTGAATACGCACTCTGGTTGGCTCAAAACAGAGTTTTTAAAATGTGTTGTCAAATGTTTTACTCACATAATGCAAATTTCCATTAAGAAAATGTTCAATCTAATGACAAAGATTTTAAAACGCTGTAACATCTAAACCAATGCCCGTAGCTCAAATCGGTTTTCTGTTCCAAACTCGCAGCTAAAGGGACAACATTTTTAACCAAAAATCAGAGATTTCTGAAATTTTCTAAAAGTGTGTTTTAGACATAAACAGACCACCATCTTGGACCTTTCAGTTATTGCATCACCTTCCATTAAATGATCCTTTAAAATTTGTTGGCCTTTTTTTCCATATCAAACTTGCTGCTTATAAGTATCCATGACTCGACCAGGATGCTGGTGAAGCTACCGGTAAAACGGTCCGATTTATCCACCATTCTATTTAAATACACGTTTTAAATATTTGAGGAGTTTATCATCAACTGGTGATGGTTTGCTGTCTCCTATACGTGAGTGTTCTTCGTCTGACACTGATCTCTTTAACCGAGTCAATCAAGCACACATTTTACATCATCGGTTGTTTCACTGTTTTCCTGCTCCTCATCTGATTTCTTATGCCTTCTTAACAATAACTTTGTGTTGGAAAAAGTCAGTTTTGCATAAATCATGCAGCCAGAGAACATGTATCCTGGCATTTTATGCCAGTTTTCAATTAGCAACATTTTTCTTCATGCCCTTGTCAATACTCCTCATTTATAGAGCACATGTAAGGTCATTTAACTGTTGCAACATTTTGTTTGTTTTACTTTTGTTAATTATGCCAACTTCCCTCTTCGTTTGTATTGAGGTTCAACAGAAATCAGCTGTTCAAGATGTGACCTTAAGCACTTGCAAGCGTGATTGAAACGTTATGATTTTTTACATACTTTCCCCACACTGAGACCTAAGTTTGTATCTCTGAAAAAGTTGAACTGACACCATATCATATGATGATATAGCACAAATTCTTGTTTCAACACACGGAACACCCAGAATTGCATCAGCGTCCATTGCCTGAGCCGATTCATTCCGTTGTTGTATATGTTAGTGCTCTAAAGTCGACATGTATGTCAGCATGTTTGTCTTGCGTAACTAAAATGTAACAAGGGAGCGCTGGTGTAGTGGTAAAGCATTCCCGGCCTCGATACTTTCCATGGTCTGAATCTATTTATTGTGTGATTTCATAAGAAAGCCTATTCCACACTGCCTGAAACTATGCGAGAATGGAACGTGGTTTGCCTTTCCCATCATGTCGTGTGGCGTGTGTATTGTATAAGATGTTATGTTCATAGTTAGCATGTTCTCCACCTTCTGACTGGGACCGGGCATGAGGGATTAATTCAGGAACATGGTCTATTAATTTCATCGTGTATGAAGAAAGAGCCTTTGCCCTATACCTTTCACAGTGCAGCCTTCAGCATGCATGAGGTTTTGTCATCTTCACTGTAGCCCCATGGATGTTCATCTTCTTCTTTGATATTTTCACTTTCAAACTTTTTTTAGGTGTCACGGGGTGTTTTCAAGTGTTCGTGCTAGGGCAGGGCGTTTAACACAACAGGAACAACATAGTTCGGTGTAGTTCGGTGATCACGCTTTATTTACATCTGAAGATACGAAAACACAGTTATTTAATTTGAGAATTGCATTAATTCTTTTAAATAACTTGTGTATGCAACACCAGCATAAGTGATTTCCTTCAAAACCAAAAGCGAAGTGTAATTAATAAATAATTCTAAACATGATTATGTAGGAAAATCTACAAAAATTATATCTTTCATTTAACAAATGCAATAATCGTTAATTCTCGAATTATTCATTCTAATGGAAACATCAGGTTGCTTGTGATTTAATTAAACAAAGGCATTTAATTGCATTTAAAATATTAAAGCCTTCATTTACGAAGAAATTAAAAGAAAACCATGACCTTAAAATAAAAATAGTAAAATGCAGTTACCTAAAGATACGAAAACACAGTTGTTTAATTTGAGAATTGCATTAACTTATGTATGCAAGACCAGCATAGAAGTGACTTCCTTCAAAACCAAAAGCGAAGTGAAGCCCCTGGGCAGATGCCGCTCTGAGGTTTTTTCTGAGCTGACAGAAAATGCCTTCAAAGGGAAAATATGAAAAACAAGATATCATTTACTAGTATTATGCATATTTACATGAATAAAAAAATGAAAGCAGTTTCCCCTCTTTAGCCTTAGCTGAACTTACAAGAAATACACCTTAAATCTTATTGGCTATAGAAAGCTTCCCGGGAGAGAGCTCTGCCTAATTTGCATACAGCAAAACACAAGTTTTGCTTTTTCAGCAAAAGTAGTATTATGTTTTTGTGGAAAACTTTCTCATGCCTGCCAAAACATATTTAGGGATGGCATCTCTGCAAACACGTAAGCAAATGTAAATGAACAAAATAAAAGGAAAAGTGCTGTATAGAATGCAAATGCATCAGCAAAATGAACAAAGTCCAACAAAACCACTTACAGAATATTGAAGTCCACAATATTCAAAAACAAAAATTGAGACCTCGTTAAGCCTGTCACAGAGGCAAGGGGTCTTTTTGAAGAATTACAGTACAGTCCAGGGGGATTTTCACCAGCCCGCCCACCCCCGCGGACGATTTCTCTGAGCCCCCCGCAATCCCGCTCACCTGTCCGCTTATAATCCCACCGCGGAATATTTCAATCCCGCCGCGGATTGCGGCGGATCCGCGGAGGATCCTCCCGTTACCTGTATAATTCCACCGCGGGTTTGCGGAGGATTTCCAATGAAAAGTAATGACGTCATAATGATTGACAGGTACAGTTATCTCACACATCTCGTGATTTGAAAACATCTAAATTTTCACTCGTGCTACGCACTCGTGAAAATTTGATGTTTTCAACTTACTCGATGAAATATATTTGGTATTCATCTCAAAAAAGTAAATTTCCTCTATCTCTTCTTTCTTACTTTCAGTCATGCTGTCATTCAAATGAAGATACACATTTGACAGTCAATAGCAAAATTGAAACATTCATTCATTCATTCGTTCATTCTTGCTTTCTTATTCACCCATGTGTTTGTTCTTTCTATGTACAGTCAATGTGTTCAAATCAAAATATTTAGCATCTTTGCCTCTCTTTTTCTTTAGTTATTATTTCCGCAAAATATATGAAGTTGGGCTTTGATGTGAAAAATTTTGTTTTCCATTCTAATATACATGATTGCAAGTGAAGAAACTTTTTTATTGCTTGTCGTGTCCAATAATAACTCATTATGACCACACATTTGCCACCTGTTAATTTAACAGGTAATACTTATAAGGACATGCCAATTTATGGCTTCTCTGTCAATAAGCTATATAATGCACTTAATATTTTAGCATCATTTAAATATTAATTTCTAGAATCAAAAGCAGTTCGTTTAAATTTAATTAGTCAAGATCACATTTCTCACCATGGAGCATACTGTCAAAAGACTTAACGCACAAATTGTGGGTACACGCGAGAACCGTCTCGCCGAGGCAATTCTAAAGAGTGCCAACAATCTGTTTTGGAGAAAAAAAAATGTAAACCCCTGTATACCCAAGTTTATACGGGCCAAACATTTAATGTTTATTTTTTCCTGGTGCAAGTATACATTTTTGACACAAACAGGATAATACAGACACAAGCCTTAAAAGATATAAAATTGCGTAAATTGGTTAAACAAAATGTTTGCAATGTCGGAATTCGTCCCAAAATTTATGAAAATTTGTTGACTGTGACAAAACATTTCAAAATTAAAATTTGAGCCGCCACATCAGAAACCTAACAATCTGCATATTAAGCGAAAACAAAGGCGCAGATCAGCGCAGGTGTTCAGAGCCTTTTTGTTTTCGCTACATGGATAACTACAAAACTTCGACTATTCATGCTTCTAGTCTGTTTATGTGACTGTACAGGTTGGTTTTTGTCGGACCGGTTCGGATACTTATATTGTTTGTTGGTTTTCTCATGTGCAGGCTCATTTCTATTCTTTTCGTTTTATGCTTCAACTATTTCATCAACAATGTGATTTACAGGGGATTAGCAACTTACTGTACCTGAGCAATAAAACTTATCAATGAATGGTGTCATTATAACAGGTAATACCCCTAAGGTGTCAAACGTGTGCCTCTATGACAATATTACTGGACATGACTTGGCAAAAGATCTACACCACAAGGGTTTCTACACAAATGCAAACCGAGCTGTGCAGGCACAGACGATGACTGGAGGCAGTAAATTTTAGATTTAGAAAATAGAGAAATTGTACTATCCGTGTAACGAAAACAAGGACGATGATCGGCTTCGCAGTTAAGCCCCGTTTACACATTCACGATTTTCTCTACGATTCACCACGATTCACCCCGATTTCTCATGGTCAGAAAAATCGGGGTGGATCGTGGTGAATCGTGGCGAAAAGTGGAAATATTCAGTGTCACTACGATTCCAGTAAGAATGCCCGCGATATAAGTACGGTGTCTGTAAGGTATCGCTACGAATCAATGACGATTCATGACGGAAATGCTACGGTCAATGAGGATTAACCACGGTGGAACAACGAATGCTCACGGTGCTTATACGGTTCAATACGGTTTTAGTACGATTCACGGCGGTAGCCGTCGTGGCCTATCGTGGAGCTCCGTAGCGAAACCGTGGATGATTCGTAGGACAACCGTACACAATTCGTGGTGAACCGTGAGAGTTCGTGGTGTCAAAGATTCCACGGTTTCGCTACGGAGCTCCACGATTGGCTACGGTCTCTCAAGAATAGTCGAGAATGTAGCTACGGTATCAGTACGAATAAGCACGATTCCGCTACGGTTGCGCTACGAATTAGACCACGCCCATTTACCACCACGATTCGCTACGGTACGCCACGAATGTTTTAAACAGTTTAAAACTTCCGGAGCGCTACCGTGGAGTTTCCCGAATTATCACGATTTACCACGATTCACCACGGTTCTACTACGAATCACCACGGTACACGACGATTTTACAAATCGTGGCGAATCGTAGCGGCACCGTAGCCAAAAATCGTGAATGTGTAAACGGGGCTTTACTGCGAACTGATCTGCGCCTTTGGTTTCGCATATGCAGATTGTTGGTTTTCTCACGAGGCGGCTCATATTACTTTCTAAAATCTGAATACGGATTATGTGCTGTGATTGTCACAGCATAAGATGGCTGAAGAATTTGAGATATGCTAGGCCGCCAAATTGGATCAGACTGTGCGCCTAACACATAGTTAGTAAATTAGTGTAGGGTAGAGGAGCAGAGAGAAAGAGAGAGAGACACAGTGTAACCATACACTCTGTTGTCTAGTCATCATGTTTCAGATTCAACGATGATACATATTTTTCACAAATGTGTCTTTGTATGTTTCCTTTTGATTGTAAATGGTGATTTAAGAAGTGTTGTAATTTTTTTTTTATTTTCATTTGACTGTAAACTCAAGCCTTAGAGCCACATCACCAGAAAAACAAAAATATGGTTTCAGAACAGATTCGACACAAACCGAGCTGTAGAGTCACAGAAGCAGGCTAGAGACTGGAAATTTCGGATTTAGAAAGTAGAGGAATTGTACTATCTGTTAAGCGAAAACAAAGGGATTCATCAGCTTTGCAGTAACTGCAAAGCTGATCTGCGCCTTTGTTTTTGTATATGCACAGTTTTGGTTTTCTCATGACACGGCTCATATCAATAGCTTCAGATAACAATTAAAATCATCGGTTTATAAAAATAATATTTTTTTTATTCTGTACCAGTATGAAGTATACTTTGTGTAAGAAAATGTTTCCATGAAAAAAAAAAAAAAAGATTCAACGTAAGCTTTTACTTATGTTAACCTTGTGTCTATTATTGTCACATGAAAATAAGATTTTTCTCTCTCTCCCTCTCTCTCTCTCTCTCTCTCTCTCTCTCTGTTTGCCTTTAGGTGTGTGTGCGTCGTACCATATCTTATATCTTTCACTGAAGTGATTCAACAACCATGCAGAATCTGGGATTTTCGTGACAGAAATGCATTTACACTTTATGATCGTAAAACATGTATTTTTAATTAAGATACATGAAACAAAAATAATAATCGAGTTAGATTTAAACTCGGGTCTAAGTACAAGTATGCATTACAATAAATTGGAAACAAGCCCCGCCCACTGTCCTTATTCATCATCATTCCACCGCGAGTCCGCGGTGGAAAGTTAGAGACAAAAATACAGGTAAGCGCGGACGATAAAATTTCTATTTCTTTACCCCGCCGCGGAAACTCCGCAATCCCGCCGACTAGGGCGTTTCCGCGGTGGATATTAAAATTTTAATCCTTTTTCTTGCAGCCCCCTCTCCGCGGGGGTGGGCGGGCTGGTGAAAATCCCCCTGGACTGTACTGTAAGTACATCTGGTGGAAATATGACCATATTTACTAAATCAAGCTCTGTATAGAAAGGTACAAGTAGGCAAAGATCAGGAAAAATGGCAACCAGAAAAAGATTCCCTCTCCAACAACCGAGGTGGGAAAAAAACCAAACTAACAATCAGGTACTTATACCATGAAAACATATCAGCAGTTATTTTCCCAATAGATTGCCACTCAGTTATCTAAACGTAACTAAAATTATGAACACACATAAGGCGCCAACAGCACTAAATTCCAAACACCAATACAAAAAACAAAAAGAACCACCACAGAAGTATCGCCTTGGAACGATCAGTAACACAAAGTTACTGGCGGGCTTACACCGGTTTTACATGGCCATAACCTCACCCTCAGCTTCTGCAGTGGTTCATAACGTTTAGTTAGTTCTTCGGTCCTCGTGGTGAATCTCTAACTAGTCAACGAATCGTTAAGAACAAACAAATAAATCATGATAAACATCCTGATGAATAAAAAACCAGGACTAACAGATTGAGTAAGCTGCCCGACGATGGAGATCCCTGGGCGCCGAATAACCTATTAACTCCGGAGCAAATGAAAAACAACAGTTGGACCCCGGTGGGCCAAGCAATAGACAAGAAGCTACGGCCCCAAACAACTAAAATGAATAGCTTTAAGTCGGGGCCATCATAGATTCTGACGCCCGACCCACCGGCGTGCAATTAAAGAATGCAGCATAGTTATCAACCATGATTGAGTTGAAAACTAAGCATGCAGACAGTCGCATAACATTCAATTTTTCTGAAAAATAGTTCATTACTATTTTTCTGAACTGGAACAGAAAAATCATTACTTCCTATAAGTTTCTTAAATTTGTAAACCAAGTCACCATAAAATTCAGGTTCCGAAAGAATCTCAATTAAAAGCGTCTTTAACCCAACATTATATTTGGAAATCAATTCATAGTGTCTACGATGAAAATTAGAAAAAGGCTTTCCGAAGTTTATGATACCGATAGCCCTGTTGGAGAAGTTTGGCCGTTAAACATTTGTTTCGAGAGTTGAAAGGTACAAGTAGGCAAAGATCAGGAAAAGGCGTAATCAGAAAAAAGATTCCCACTCTAATAGTCGAGATTGGAAAAAACAAAATTAACAATCAGGTACTTATACCATGAAAACATATCGTAAGCGAATCGGCAGCTATTTTCTCAAAAGGTGGTCATTCAGTTACCTAAACTTAACTAAAAATATGAAAACATACATAAGGCGCTAACAGCAAAAAAATTAACACAAAGACATAAAACGAAAGAACCACCACAGAAGTATCGCCTTGGAACGATAAGTAATATAAAATTACTGGCGGGCTTAAATCGATTTTACAGGTACCTTACCTCACCCTCAGCTTCTGCAGTGGTTCATAACATTTAGTTAGTTCTTCGGTCCTCGTGGTGAATCACTAACTAGTCAATGAATCATCAAGAACAAACAGATAAATCATGATAAACATCCTGATGAATCAAAAACGAGGACTCAAAGTATTCAGTAAGCTGCCCGACGATGGAGATCCCTGGGCGCCGAATTACTTACTGACTCCGGAGCAAAAGAAAAACACCAGTTGGACCCCGGTGGGCCAAGCAACAGACAAAAAAGCTCCGGCCCCAACCAACTAAAATGAATAGCTTTCAGTCGGGGCCTTCATTCGACCCACCGGTGTGCAATTAAAGAAGGCAGCCACCGCATGATCCTTGTTCAGAGAAACTGGTTCAGGATTAGCCTTTGAATCAAAAAGGATCCAGAAATTGCCTTGACGTACTCATCTATGGCTTCTGTTTGCCTTTAAATTTTGAAGGGCAGTTTCTTTGAACCCTTCGCCGTCTAGACCACGCTATGATTCTTTTTTGCCCTCGGGAAAGAATATTGAGAATTTCCAACGATTTGTTTAAATACATCGAGTAACAGCAAAGGTACAAAGAACAATTCTACTGATTGGAATTGCTGGCAACAAAGTACTAGGATGTGATCGGCTTATTTCTAATTTAAGCTCTGTTCTTAGACCCGAATTTGACCCGATAAGACCCGAAGTCTCGCATTTCGATTTTACATGATTGTCCCTGTTGATGTTCCAGTCTGTTTCAGTAGTTTGGCCTAAACTTCTATCTCCATCTAAAACAGCCTAAAAACATTTCATCTCCTGATAGGTAGAATGTGTCATCATTACATATGTAATGAAGAAGGTCACAAAGAGTGAACAAGGGTTTCTTCTAGATTGTCCCTGCTATCACTTTCATAAAATATGCCTGTGGTCGGCATCGAATAACTCCAGAAATACTCATTAAAACGAAAATCGGTTTCTTGCATTAGGGATTCTGATATCTAACGCAGAGGAAGAAAATGCAAAGATTTCAGATTATATCATAGTTTGCTAAACATTTTGTGGAATATGATTGTTGCGTTTCTTTTTTTTTGTTCAGTATACATAAAACATTTTTTTCTGACAACACACTCGAAGAGCACAATGACTAGCTCTTTCCAAGATAGACATCTGGTTAGTCTAAACCAAAACCAAAGGGAACGAACACAATTCTGAAATGTTCTGAGTACTTCAGTTTCGCTAGTATTCACAGATGTTTTTCCTCATGACAACAATGTTCTTGCTGATAAAGAATTACTATAACCTTTATTCAAAAACTAATAATTTGGAAATCGAAAATTAACGAAATAAAAGTCTCGCGAAAATTTCAAAACTTAACCAGTATTATTTTGAGACTCAAACAGTGCTTTCAATCTATGTCACCACCAACTAAAAATTAAATGACATCAAATACTACTTTACAGGATAAAAATCACCAAAATGATCAAAATTAATCCTACAAACAGTAATACACTTGTTCCAGTTTGGTCAGTCCAAGCACTAGTTGTATTTACTTAAACGAGAAGATAAACCTCAATGTATTGGATGTGACACACAATTAACTGTCAAGCACTTTCTGCTTGAATGCATTGATTTTATAGATGTACGTCGTTCCTGCTTTCAAAGTAACAGTTTGAAAGATTTGTTCAAAAATGTATCTGTTGAACGCATTTTGTCATTTTTAAAACGAACTAACCTTTTTAACAAAATATAAATTTTTAACACAAATCATGTTTATACCTTTCTCCATTTCTATCATTTCATTTTAATCACTGTATCTTTCACCTAGCGGAATAATTATTTATAACTTTGATAATTCTTACCATATATTTTGCTTTTTCTCTGAACTAAATTATGCATTTTACAATTGTTAGACGCGAATGACCCATTAGGGTTGACGCGTCGTTAAACATCAATCAATCAATCAATCAAGCACTAGTTGGGAGAATTTGACAATAAGTCCAAGCCACATCCTTTAAGCTCACATTTTGAGTTTGGCTATGGTAAGCTAAAATATATTATCGTTATTTTTATGATCGTGGATTGTCTCAACTACCATTACAGCATCTCCATTAAAATTCACTTTGTCTGTACAAACTTTCATCTATTCATGGGTTTTCAAATATTTTGCAGGTACTGTTAGAGCAAACTAAGATCAATATCCCGACAAGAAAATGTTTCATCCAAAACATAAAACATTTAATCATGCCTAATCTTACCTTAGCATCTGCATCATCCTTGGAGATACAAACACAAACGTGCCAGTTCAGCCCTTTCTGTCCAAACCAGTTTGACTGCTTTTGGCGGTATAACCTGGGCAGAAATTTCATGGCCCAATCCATTATTAGCTCACCTGAGCCAAAGGCTCACAGGTGAGCTTATAGGATAGGCAGGCATCCGTCGTCCGTCGTCGTCGTCCGTCGTCGTCCGTCCACAATTTCAAAGAAGAATATTTCTGAAGCTAGTAGGCCGATCTTGATCAAATTTAATGTGAACCATAATTGGGTTGGGGGATTGATGGCATTAGGTTTTGGAGCAGATTGTATCAAAATTGTGGTTTCCATGGCAACAGATAGGTCACATAGACTTACAATGGGAAAAACTAAAAAAAATCTTCTTCTCTGAAACCACTAGGCCCACAGCTTTGATATTTGGTATGTAGCAATGGCTAATGGTCCTCTACATAAATTGTGCCATTCATGCCCCCGGGGTCAAATTTGGCCACGCCCCGGGGGTCAATAGTCTCCATAGACTTACTATGGGAAAAAAATTCAAAAATCTTCTCTGAAACCACAGGGCCCACAGCTTTGATATTTGGTATGTGGCAATGGCTAATGGTCCTCTACATAAATTGTGCCAGCCATGCCCCTGGGGTCAAATTTGGCCACGCCCCGGGGGTCGATAGTCTCCATAGACTTACAATTGGAAAAACTAAAAAAATCTTCTTCTCTGAAACCACTAGGCCCACAGCTTTGATATTTGGTATGTAGCAATGGCTAATGGTCCTCTACATAAATTGTGTCATTCATGCCCCTGGGGTCAAATTTGGCCACGCCCCGGGGGTTGATAGTCTCCATAGACTTACTATGGGAAAAAAATTAAAAAATCTTCTTCTCTGAAACCACAGGGCCCACAGCTTTGATATTTTGTATGTGGCAATGGCTAATGGTCCTCTACATAAATTGTGCCAATCATGCCCCTGGGGTCAAATTTGGCCACGCCCCAGGGGTCGATAGTCTCCATAGACCTACAATAGGAAAAAAAAACTAAAAAAATCTTCTTCTCTGAAACCACAAGGCCAACAGCTTTGATATTTGGTATGTGGCAATGGCTAATGGTCCTCTACATAAATTGTGCCATTCATGCCCCTGGGGTCAATTTTGGCAACGCCCCGGGGGTTGATAGTCTCCATGGACTTACTATGGGAAAAAATTTCAAAAATCTTCTTCTCTGAAACCACAGGGCCCACAGCTTTGATATTTTGTATGTGGCAATGGCTAATGGTCCTCTACATAAATTATGCCAATCATGTCCCCGGGGTCAAATTTGGCCACGCCCCGGGGGTCGATAGTCTCCATAGACCTACAATAGGAAAAACTAAAAAAATCTTCTTCTCTGAAACCACTAGGCCCACAGCTTTGATATTTGGTATGTAGCAATGGCTAATGGTCCTCTACATAAATTGTGCCATTCATGCCCCTGGGGTCAAATTTGGCCAGGCCCCGGAGGTTGATAGTCTCAATAGACTTGCTATGGGAAAAAAATTCAAAAATCTTCTTCTCTGAAACCACAGGGCACACAGCTTTGATATTTTGTATGTGGCAATGGCTAATGGTCCTCTACATAAATTGTGCCAGCCATGCCCCTGGGGTCAAATTTGGCCTCGCCCCGGGGGTAGATAGTCTCCATAAACTTACAATGGGAAAAACTAAAAAAATCTTCTTCTCTGAAACCAAAAGGCCCAGAGCTTCTATATTTTGTATGTAGCAATATTTGGTAGTCCCCATTATAAATTGTGCCAGTCATGCCCCTGGGTCAAATTTGGCCATGCCCCGGGGGTCAATAGTGTCCATGCATTCATTGGTTGATTCTCAATTAATTTAAATCTCATGAGCTTACAATGTGATAATCTCTCAGGTGAGCTACAGGACCAATGGTCCTCTAGTTATAATCATTTGGTTTGGTTTGAGCCTTGGATCAGCTCAGTCCTGCAACTGTCTTGTCTTGATTGACCGTGCGGATAATTTGTGTTTTCCAACTATCAATTTTCTCTGTTGAGTTCGATAGATTATGGAACAAGATGTCTCTCTCTTCCTAATTGGACTCCATATTAGCATACTCATTAAATTTTTCACTAATTTCTTCAAAACATCTACATATGTCACACTGGATGGTATGCTCATTTTGAAAAGAAACATTTAACAGTTCATCCTTTGGGTCACTAAGAGGAGGAAGAATAATCTTTTAAATTGTTAGCTTTAAAACAAGAAATTCGCTTTTCTGCAAAGTCGGTGCATTCTAAAAGAAAGTGTTTAACTGTAAATGGTGTATAGTATCACAGCCTATGCATTTAGGTTGATCTTTTCGCTTTAATAAGTAGGAATATGTTATTCTTGTATTAAGCTATTGGTTTGGATTAATGGAACCGATATTTACTAAATGTATTTTAAGAATTTTGGTTTCAAGTCTTTGTCCCATTTCTCCAGTTCTTCAGCTGTAACGAAGGGAAACCAGAACAACTGATGACTTTTTAAGGAAAGACCTGGGTATATGTGGAATCGGTTTACTGTTTTAAGAATCTTGGTTTCAAATCTATTTAAATAGACATCGTGTAAAGCCGCATGAAAGCTCCATGGTCTAATCTATAAATCTGAAAAGTTTACTGGTGACACGCCAAATGACACTCATTTACCAGAGGTTGTGGTGGGTGGGGATTGCACAAGCTAAACGACATTGAACACGCAATCATCTGACAGTTCCGCAGTCAGAGTGGCTGATGCACGGCCTACGTTTTCAAAGTCGCCCCCACCACATGGTTTTTGTATCATCTCTCGCTGATAAAGCTTCAATATCTATTCACTGGACAGACTCTGTGCTCAGTGATCATGAGCTTGTTTCTAGAACTTTGAAAATAATAGCTGTTACGCAATATGGTCCGTACTACCTCACTTTGAACGTTTTCACTGCTCCCAAAGATCAAACTTTGATATTTTATATCCTACATCAAGAAAGGTATAGATAATAGAAATGTGTATGCATGTATGTCTTAGCTATCCGTTATCCGCCTTTCGGAACAAAAGGAGAAATAGGCGGCCCCCGTGGCCGAGTGGTTAAGAGCGCTGATATTTCATTACTGCACTTAACCATTCGATCATCTCACCGCTGTGTCTGGTGTGGGTTCGAGCCCCGCTCTGGTCACATGTGAGACAAGCCAAGTTCTGCTTGCGGGTGTGTCAGGTGGTTTTTCTCGAGGTCCTCCCGTTTTCGCCCCACCTACTGATTGGCCCGTCTCGTATGATCTGAAATAATCTTAAAAGGGACGTTAAACTGAAAAATAAGGTCACAAATACATGGGAAGCAAACTCACGTATAACATGTAATGTCATTTAAAATCATACATTGTAATGCTCTCAGTTCAGACTATATTATCACAAAACATTGTCGCTAACCAGCAGCCCGAGCATAGTTTTCTATGCAACAGTGTACAACAGGTCTTAACGAACAAAATTATTCAGAATCAGAGCTAAAGGAAATGTGCGGCTTTGCTCTCATGTACATTTCAATGTCGCTATCCATTGAAAACTCCTCTCCAGAAGAAGAGTCTCATACATGCTCAGTTGGTATGGTTAGAGAACTTCTAATGCAATTCAGAATGTCCGAATCTGTTCCAGAATAGTCACAAGACGTGAACAGTCACAGTTATCACTACACTGGCACAAACATTTAAACTTTAGACTGCAAATGTCACAGCATTTGTGCTCTGGAATTATTGATTGAGCATCCTCTGAAAAAGGCCTCAGAAGCTTTCTGTTTTTACATACTCCTTCATTTCTGTGGTGATATTCTGACTGCCCAAACAATATTTGTACCTCAGCATAACTGCATTGCAGTTTATCAGTGGGTCTCTTCCAGCTCGACCTGACTCTTGTAAGTGATCATCTATGTCATTGACAGGGCCATAGTGCACAACTGTATTTACATCTCTGCAATCATGGCCCATACTAAATGAGGTTGATGATAACACAAACCTCACACATCCATTTTTGTCTTGAAAAGGTTAACATATCTCCCTTTTAATTTTATCAGTTGTGGTGAGATGAAGCATTCCAAAAATTCTGTTCCAATAAACATTTTTCTGAGTGTCACTCGTCACAAACTGGTCCATGGCCAAATTTGTTTCTAGATACTCGTAAACTTCTTAAATCTGTTTTATTTGTCGAAAAACACAAAAAAAAATCCTTGAACACTTACGCCGGTATTGGGTCAAGAGATTAAGCATCCATTTGAAGGATTGTGGTTCTTTTTGTTTCATATCTTGGTGTTTAATATTTTTGTGCTGTTGGCGCCTTATGTATGTTTTCATATTTTTAGTTAAGTTAGGGTAACTGAGTGGCCACCTATTGGGAAAATAGCTGCTCATTCGGCTTACGAAATGTTTTCATGGTATAGGTACCTGATTGTTAGTTTGGTTTTTTTCCCACCTCGGGTTTTTGGAGTGGGAATCTTTTGCTGATTGCGCCATTTCCTGATCTTTGCCTACTTGTACCTTTTCAGATATATCTTTGCCATAGTTCTTAACACTGCATTTGACGTTTGCTTTAGCCGGATGATGACAATCTGTATACAATCTTTCATTGACAAATTCTTCATGATAGTGTCTCTTGTCGCCTTCGTTGCTGTTGCAGAGAGAGCTACAACTGGAATAGACCCATCCACAAGAGACCCCATCTCTCCTAGCTGACCGTAACATGGACGATAAGCTGGTAATCTACGTTTCTTATTGGCTTTCCCACTGAAAATGATTCAACATGTACAGTAGTGTTATGGCCAGAAACCCATTTTCGCACAGTTCGCGCTGATCACTTGTGATTTTTCGCGGCGAAACCACCGCGAAATTTCATCGGCCAAGGAAAACTTTAAACGTTTAATCAGTTAATTTTTTCGCCGTTGAAATTTCGCCGTGTTTGGCGGCGAAATTCGTTTTTAACGCTTACAATAGGTAAGTTTAAATTTCCTATTTTGCCGCGAAACACGGCGAAATATCTGTAAATATTAGCATAAAATTATTTATTTTTAATTTAATGACCACACTATGATCCATCATTGCCTAGTATAGATCGTGATTTGCGTTACATTAATAGTATGTACGATTATGCTTGTATAGAAATGAAAGCCGTGCATAATGCGTCTTTTCCATCGGTATTACAAGGTACGATGGCGAAATCACGGATAGACGAAAATATTTATAACGTAATGAGCCAGCTCATTGAATCTAATTTTGTTTGTTTGTTTGAATATATGCTTTACGTCCCAATCAACAGCAATGGTCATGTCAGGACGCTGTCGCCATTTTATGGGACGTCATGATATCCAACAAGCGTTTGAAATATAACCATCCCTCTAAGCCAATACTGCTTATATATATGTATGGATGGTTTGACTTGAAACCAATTGTCCTAGGCAGGCACAGACCTGTGCGGTAAACCAGTAATCAGATGATCAGTCAATAGCGTATAAGCTTTGCCTGGAGGCACAAACAGCCCATATATTTCTTAAGGTCCCAATGGGCTGGGGCCATCTAACTGTGCATTGTAGCACAAACATTGTCTTAAGGATATTGCTCAATAAACAGTTAGATTCCTTGCTTTCTTTTTGAACATTTTCCTCAATTGCTTCACTTTGTAGCGTTTAAGGTGTGAACTGATAACTTAATTTGAGCTCAACCATGTAAAAACGACAAAACAAAAAGAGACATATTGACATTTGGGCTTGCTGGTTACCACTCTGATCATCCTCTATGAATGCCAGCACAAGACTAATCGCAATCATATCGATTTATACATTGTACTTGCCTTGTAGAAGTACAACTAGCGAAGATCATCCCGAGTTCAGTTTAACAGTCAACAATGTTTGAGTTTCATGGCGACAACGCTTTCAGGGTAATACACGTATACCGGTTTTGCTCTAGTACGAAACCCAGCGAATATATAGGAATCGAACACAGGACATTTTGATTCCGGTCAATTCCTACAATCCACCACTAGACTTCTGCGCTCAACTTTGTTCTAATTAATCTATTCACCATCGTTTTATTCGGTATGCGCTCATATTGTCACGGTGCGTACTCGTGGCCCTTACTGTACATATGTGTTCCAAAATAAACTGAAAACTTCATATGACCCATTTCTTACACAAAATTAGTGTGCAAGTATGAACTACAATACTTTGTTTTAAACACACTATCCTCCCTTTTTCTAGTGTATTGTGCCTTGTATACAATGAGGTTTTGACATTCGACATGCATGTACAAGCCATCCGTACACGTGGATTTTGGAAGGCACACAACACGCTGTTTAACTCAAAACGGTTAGCAAAAGAACCTCGTCAATTATTGACAATTTCGGCACAGTTGACCGAATATCGTATCGACCTAATGAAAGTAGTATTCGACCAAATGTCGTTTCGACTAAATTGATTTCAACGAAACGGCGTCCACTTGACGTAATCGAAAATTCACTGATGCTTTTAGCAGTGTCATTACCACAGGCGATAAAATGTCTCAGGAAGAGTTGAAGCCGATTGCTTCATCATGTTGAATCCAAAGACTTGAATAAATCTGTGGGTTGGGATCGCGGTGATAACAGCATGGAGGCGGATAACACTCGCAAATTGCATCTTCCAAGAATTCAAAATACTTAGTTTCCAGTCTTTTACTCTTAAAAAGGTCAATTTCTCAATTCTCTGTAAATTAGGTAGTTTTTGCCGTTTCGGTATACCGCGACATACGGAGTTACTGGTCTTGAGTGTTTTAGGCGCTTTGTAGTCTTGATCATCTAGACGCTCTATAGGAGCAGAGATCTGAATCGGCCAGAGGCTTGTTGATCAAGTCTAGGCGTTTTACAGACGAACAGCCCTTATAATGCAAGCGGCAAGATGACTATGAAATCGATAAATTACCCGGATATTGAGAAAGCTTAAAAAACGCGGAAGATTGCTTTAGCACTGTTACCCATAAAAATGGACAAATGCCGACATTTGAAAGCTGGTGTTAGACATTTACATTCAGCCATAAGTTGGACATTTTGGATGTTTTCTATTCATATCACCTTGCACCGAAAGGTGAATTGGACAAAATCGCTGTGTAGGCAATGGTAAAATAAGACCAATCTCCATTTGAGCCGCCTCGTAGGAAAACCAAGAATGTGGTTTCCGAACAGGTCCGACACAAACCGTCCTGTACAAGCACAGAAAAGAGCTAGAAGCTTGAAATTTCGGATTTAAGTAGAAGAGGAATTGCACTACCCAACTAGCGAAAACAAAGGCGCTGATCAGCTTCGCGAACCGCAAAGCTGATCTGCGTCTTTGTTTTCGCCTATGCAGATTGTTGGTTTTCCTATGAGGCGGCTAATTTCCAGTTGTCACAGACATATCTGTTGGTGATGTTGCTAACTTTGGCACTAAAGAACTAACACTTGTATGCGTGTCAAACCTAGATTATTGAAACTGCTGCAAATGAAGCTACTCAGAAAGCCACAGCTTTGAGATTTTGATGGCCCAATGCAGGGCATTTCCAACAAAGAGGAAAAGAAGGTAACTATTTCGATACAAATGCATCTAATGCCGATCTCACTGAAACTTGGTATGAAGCATTGGGGACTGGCCCATCATAGTTTGTATAAATCATGACCTTGGGTTGACCTTGACCTGTTTGACGGCAAGGTCAACTTTGGTTACATTGGCTTTTTAATGGAAAAAAAGTGAAAACATTGGATTTTTCAGGAAGTTTTGTGACCTGTAGCCTGAAAGTTGGTAGATAAATATAACATTGATTTAATGAAGTTAAAGGAGTATTCAAGGTCAAGGTCATCTCTTGACCTTGGCCAAAGATCATTTACATATTAAATTCAAAACTTAATTTTCTCAGGAACCACGTCACCAATCACAAGGTTATTGCAAGGTCAACATTGGTCGCATAAGCCTCTCAATGGAAAACATTGGAATTTTCAGGAAGTTTTGTGGTATGTGACCTCAAAGTTGGTACATACATGTACATACAACTTAATAATTAATGAAGTCCTATGAGTATTCAAGATCACGGTCATGTCTTGATTGATTGTTTGATGTTCAACGACACGTCAACCCTAATGGGTGTTAGCGTCTAACAATTGTAAGATGCATAATTTAGTTTAAAGAAATGTGATATCTATCACCAGGATCCCTTCATCCAAACGACATGGGTCGAAGCTCACGGCAAACGAGCCGCTCCTCTATTCGACCTGGGGTCTTACGGTTCTGCAAGAGGGGGGCGACCGGCCCCGGGTCCGGCACAGGACGAAGGTGACCTCTTGACATTGGTCAAAGGTCATTTACATATTAAATTTTAAACTTGATTTTCTCAGAAACCACTTCACCAATCAAAGCCAAATTTTATGTGATATCCTTAGGAAGGGGGCACCAAGGTGAGTGATATCAGGACCATTGGTCCTCTGGTTAATTATCCTGATGGTTACAATGTTTAATTACTGTTTAAAAGCAACAGCTGCTGCCTTTGTCCTGCATACAATGAATTTTTCAAGGTTCTGAATTGTAAGTTCAAAGTGTCTAGCTTATTATTATTATTTTTGGATGCTAATTTTGTCGTTGTTTACGTGTTTATACTCCAAAGCCAATAATGTTTCAGCATTGATGGATCGGAGCCATTCTGTCCTAGGTACCTCTATTCCGAGCCAAAAAAAGAAGACCACTAGGCCATCCTAATGAGGTTCATAATTGATCTATTGTGGATCTTACATGGTATCCTCAATTTCTTCCAGTTTTTCGTCAGTATCGGTCGAGTTATCAACTCCAGGTAGCCAGTCTAGGTCGTTGTCTGGGTTAACAACCTCATCATCATCAGTACTGTCTTCTTCGTTGAGGAATAAGGGACCTCCAATGATATTACACATCTGGCGCCTTCTTCTCTTCTTCAGCTTTCAACCCACCAAAAAAGAGACTTCTTCGTTGAGGAATAAGGGACCTCCAATGATATTACACTTCTGGCGCATTCTTCTCTTCTTCAGCTTTCAACCCACCATAAAAGAGACTTCTTCGTTGAGGAATAAGGGACCTCCAATGATATTACACTTCTGGCGCCTTCTTCTCTTCTTCAGCTTTCAACCCACCAAAAAAGAGACTTCTTCGTTGAGGAATAAGGGACCTCCAATGATATTACACTTCTGGCGCCTTCTTCTCTTCTTCAGCTTTCAACCCACCAAAAAAGAGACTTCTTCGTTGAGGAATAAGGGACCTCCAATGATATTACACTTCTGGCGCATTCTTCTCTTCTTCAGCTTTCAACCCACCAAAAAAGAGACTTCTTCGTTGAGGAATAAGGGACCTCCAATGATATTACACTTCTGGCGCATTCTTCTCTTCTTCAGCTTTCAACCCACCAAAAAAGAGACTTCTTCGTTGAGGAATAAGGGACCTCCAATGATATTACACTTCTGGCGCATTCTTCTCTTCTTCAGCTTTCAACCCACCAAAAAAGACACTAAGTACTTTGAGCAGTCTCTAATTTCTTTGTTTGTGTTGTCTTGACATAGGTTTTCTACAATGAAAAAGTAAAAAAAAACCTACAAATGCGAGAAACAAACATATATGAGCCGCTGTATAAGAAAACCAACAATCTGCATATGCGAAACCAAAGGAATAGATCAGTAACTGCACAGCTGATTAGGGCCTTTGTTTTCGCTACACGGATAGTAGAACCCTTCTTAAATCCAAAGTTTCAAGCCTCTTGCCTTTTTCTGTGACTGTACAGTCCGAGTTGTGTCGGACAAGGTCCAAAACTCAAATTGTTGGTTTTCTCATGCGAAGGCTCATGTATCATTAACCACAAAAAAGTCATCATTGATATTCTTTTTTTCCAACACTGAATCTTGCAAAATTTGTTTTACATACAAGTACATGTAAACTAAAAGAAAAAAAGCTTCCTCGTGCGTGGCAAAATGACGTATATATATAGGGTAAGAGCTAGCCATTGGTTAATAGCCCTTCTATAAGGTTATTTTAACTGGAAAGACAACAAATACAAGTATAATGCTAAGCCTTTTCACAAGCTAAACATACACAATTCATTTTGAGATATTTCGTCCAATTAGTGGAAGAAGGTACCAAGTAACATTTGTGGATATTTTAGGATTTTACCATAAATGTAAAACATTGGCTGATATCTACACTGTCACAAAAACTTTTTCAGGTCTGAAACGTTGAGAATATAATGAATGATTCCAAGTGATTTGTGCTGACAACTGTACTGTAGTGTAATAAGGAGATAAGTGACATATCAATTCTGGAAAAAGCCTCCATTTGCCAAATAGCCCCCATTTTTGCCTCGTTATCACAATACATTTGGTCAACAAAGGTACCAAATGTCAGATGGATCCTTCTTACATGATTATAAGAGCATAGAACACAAATTTTAAAACAAATTAATTTAAATGGATCCATGTGACATATGGCTCATTTATCCCTGAATTTCCCACCCAAATTGACCCCACCCTATTTTATCTTTTTTATCAGCTGTGTATAAAGTATAGTTTGTGAAAAACGCATCTTATATTTTGGTACATGTTTGTCTTTTATATGTTTAAAATCACGCAAAACTATTATTTAGTCTCAACAGAATGGTCAGATTATGAGATATATACCAATGAACAGTTTCACGCTGAGACAGAAGGTTATTAAATAGCACATTATATGCCTTTGCAATATTAAAATAAGCACCAGCATGAAAACATCTGACTTGCATACGCGAAAACAATGCGCAGATCAGTCAATTTGTAATTGCAAAACCGACCCTTGTCGTTCAGCTCCAAAGATATAAGTGTCAGTTACACTGATTTCTAAACCCTGAATTTCAAGTTTGCAATGCATTTTTCTGTTTCGATACAGCCCGAATAAGAAACCCTCGGGGCGAGACTCAAGTGAATGGTTTAAATCTTTAAACGAACATTCACCAGGATGATTGCTTCATTACTTTAAGTAAAAGGAATGCGGTATACTATTTCTCATAATTCTGGTTGCTTATTTGGCAATATAAATTTATCAGTTATATGTGAGGTTCCAAGGTTCTTAGTAGGTAAACTTCATTAAACTTCGTTACTGTTATTACTGCAGCTGGTGTTGTGCCGTGTGGCGGCCCTAAAAATCTCCCCGTACATCATCCATAGTGCAGGTTATATTTTCTTTTTGGTCCTTTGAGATCGGCGAGTATATTCTGAGAAATCAGAAACTTATAATCGGCCAAGATTCATTTTCTTACCAATGTTTAAGTCCCATTTAGTTAATACTAGTCTTTGTATCGACTACCCTGTTGAAAGTTGCAAACTTTCAGTAATTCTCTTTGGCTCCATGTTGCCAAATCTACAGGGTCACTGACGAGACTTAAGTAGACTTTAGTAGTCGAAACCGCGGTATGGCCCATCCCCTTTCTCATTAATGTGTTCGCTGATCTTAAAGGATCGCAGTGTTATTTTTCTTCATTAGGCAGAAGTAATGTAAAATAGTTAAATATAAAAAAGTACGTAGGTGCATAATGTACAATGTATCTTTGTTTACCAATTAGTATATATTTCAAATTTCAGGTCTTCTAACACAGCCGACTTCCATATAAACCACTAGGATATACACCTCAACCAGAGCTCTCAAACAGCGGTATAAATTTTAATACCAAATTTCATATCTGCATGATTTCAAAATTATTGTAATGCCGGCCTTGTATTGTACAATACTTCACTGTTTACCAATTGGAATTTATAAAAGCACCCATTTAAAAATATCTTGGAGACATTATTATTATTTTTTTTTATTACTTCAGTTTGGTGCATAAACTGCATGAATACTATGCTATTCTTAAATAATAAGAACATAACCATATATTGTCAATATATCACGTTGATTTCTTGGTATCGAGTAACAACAAACTGAGATTAATATCTTCCATTTTAGGCGGCGACTCATGCGATTCAAGAAACGGAAAGGAATTCACTGCAGAGATTTTCAAACGTGACAACCAGGATGTGAAAACGTATAAAACACAAAGCAAAAGAGACTCAAAAATATCCAGACTGTACCATTGTTCTGGAAAAATGGCAGTAGGCCGCCAGTGACAAGAAATTTGATTGCTCCTACTGAAGAGACGGACGACTTTTCCGACGACAGTGAGAAAGATTCTACTTTCAAGCTATCAAAGAATGATTTAAATCTAACAGACACTGCATTTGAAGAACTCAGAGAAGAGCAGAAGTTGACAAAAAAAAAAAAAAAAAAAAAAAAAAAAAACAGAAAAAGAGCAAGAAACAGGCAGAATGCATGAAAAACATTAAACATGCTCAAAAAGGTACAAGTAGGCAAAGATCAAGAAAAGGCGCAATCAGAAAAAGATCCCCACTCCAAAAACCGAGATGGGGAAAAAACTAAATTAACAATCATGTACTTGTACCATGAAAACATGTAAGCCAAATGGGCAGCCATTTTCCCAAAAGGTGGCCATTCAGTTACCTAAACTTAACTCAAAGTATGAAAACGTACATACTTAAGGCGCCAACAGCACAAAACTTTTAAACACCAAGACATAAAACGAAAGAACCTACACAGAAGTGTCGCCTTGGAACGATCAGAAAAATAAAATTACTGGCGGGATTAAATCGATTTTACAGGTACCTAACTTCACCCTCAGTTTCTGCAGTGGTTCATAACATTTAGTTAATTCTTCGGTCCTGGTGGTGAATCTCTAACTAGTCAATGAATCACCAAGAACAAACAGATAAATCATGATAAACATCCCAATGAATCAAAAACGAGAACTCAACAGATTCAATAAGCTGCCCGACGATGGAGATCCTTGGGCGCCGAATAAATTACTAACTCTGGAGCAAAAGAAAAACACCAGTTGGATCCCGGTGGGCCAAGCAACAGACAAGAAATTTTCACAACATTCACATATCTGATACAAAACGAGAACGAAACGAACAGAAAGACAAACCAGAGGACCAATGGTCCTGTAAACGCTCACCTGAGTCTGCTGCATATACCAATACACATGTTTGAATATTATGGTATTTTACCCCAGTGCAGGGGCAGATGAAGCCCTTGGGCCGTTTTCTTTTTTCAGAATAATCAATATTCTGTCAATTTGTCAATTTCTTGCTGGCTTTTCCCTTCAAATGACATTTTAACAGTTTTCCCCATTCCAATGCATTGGCGACCTATGTCGACCTTGTCGTAAAATAGGTCAAGGCCACCACAGGGTCATGATTCATATATATATACATTGTAGTACTTCAGCCATTGGTGCTTCATGCCAAGTTTCTTTGAAATCGATCCACCAGATTTGGAGAAGATTTTTTAAGGGTTTTTACAATATATATGCGCATGGCAGCCATCTTGGTCATGTGAACTAGATAATTTATATATTTATATATACATATATTCCCCCATTCCATAGATGCTTCATCGTCGGGCAGCTTACTCAATCTGTGAGTCCTGGTTTTTGATTCATCAGGATGTTTATCATGATTTATTTGTTCTTGATGATTCATTGACTAGTTAGAGATTCACCTAGAGGACCGAAGAACAAACTAAATGTTATGAACCACTGCAGAAGCTGAGGGTGAGGTTAGGTACCTGTAAAACCGGTTTAAGCCCCCCAGTTATTTTATAACTGACCGTACCAAGGCGGTACTGCTGTTCTGGTTCACACTTATCAAAGTTATTCCAATTACGAGTTTCATGTTGCAAGGCTTTGTGACCACCTAAATATAATGGCTGTTCACTTAGCCCTCTGCATTTACTTGTTCTGTCCAAGCTAGCACTGTGACCACCTAATACCTTCAATAGCTGCTCACTCTGCTTTCCGTTATTCATGTTAAACGTTGGTATCTATGTTTAGTATTTTCTTAATATGATTTCTTATTTCTTGTTTATCACTGAACCACTACAGAAGCTGAGGGTGAGGTTAGGAACCTGTAAAACCGGTTTAAGCCCGCCGGTAACTTTGTGTTACTGATCGTTCCAAGTCGATACTTCTGTGGTGGTTCTTTTTGTTTTATGTCTTTGTGTTTAAATTTCTTTGTGCTGTTGGCGCCTTATGTATGTTTTCATATGTTTAGTTAAGGTTACTGAGTGGCCACCTATTGGGAAAATAGCTGCTCATTCGGCTTACGATATGTTTCATGGATAAGTACCTGATTGTTAGTTTGGTTTTTTCCCACCTCGGTTTTTGGAGTGGGAATCTTTTTCTGAACGCGCCTTTTCCTGATCTTTGCCTACTTGTACCTTTTCACATAAAATTTGGCTTTGATTCGCCAAGCGGTTTCAGAGGAGAAGATGTTTGAATATTATGGTAATATACATGTATATTGCCCCGGAGTGGGGGCAAATGAGCCCCTTGTGTCCATTTTTTTTTCAGAGTCATCAATATTCAGTCCTACTGCCCCTTTCCTGCAAGACTTTCACTTTAAATGACATTTTAAAAGTTTTCCCTATTCAAATGCATTGGCTGCCTATGTTGACATTGCCGTAAAAAAGGTCAAGGTCATCACAGGGTCATGATTTATATACACATTGTAGTACTTGAGCCATCCATGCTTCATGCCAAGTTTCTTTGAAATCGATCCACCGGTTCTGAAGAAGATTTTTGAAGGGTTTTTACCATATATGGGCATTGCGGCCATCTTGGTTATGTGACCTGGATTATTTATATACACATTGATGGCCCCTTCCTATTGATGCTTCACATAAAATTTGGCTTAGATGATGTTTGAATATTATGGTAAGATACATGTATATTACCCCGGGGTGGGGGCATATGAGCCCCTGGGGTCCAATGTTTTTGTTTGTTTGTTGTTTAACGACGCATCAACCCTGGTGGGTCATTAGCGTCTAACAAGGTAAAACGATAACATATATTGAAATCGTATTAAAATGTAACACTTAGTTAAATATAAATGTCGTTGTAAAGAAACGATATATGAAATAATAACATAGATGGTTAAAATTTATATTTTATAAAACAGATTTACTTGTCTATGATAAAATGTTTCCAACGGGTACATTTTTAAACAATTCTCTCAAGTTATTAGCTTGAAAACAGGAAATTCGCTTTGCTGCAAAGTCAGTGCATTCTAAAAGAAAAAAAAGGTACAAGTAGGCAAAGATCAGGAAAAGGCGCAATCAGAAAATGATTCCCACTCCAAAAACCGAGGTGGGAAAAAACCAAACTAACAATCATGTACTTATACAATGAAAACATTTCGTAAGCCGAATGAGCAGCTATTTTCCCAATAGGTGGCCACTCACCTAAACTTAACTAAAAATATGAAAACATACATAAGGCGCCAACAGCACAAAAATATTTTAAACACCAAGACATAAAACAAAAAGAACCACCACAGAAGTATCGACTTGGAACGAACAGTAACACAAAGTTACTGTCGGGTTTTAATCGATTTTACATGGCCATAACCTCACCCTCAGCTTCTGCAGTGGTTCATAACATTTAGTTAATTCTTCGGTCCTCGTGGTGAATCTATAACTAGTAAATGAATCATCAAGAACAAACAAATAAATCATGATAAACATCCTGATGAATCAAAAACCAGGACTCACAGATTGAGTAAGCTAGCCGACGATGGAGATCCCTGGGCGCCGAATAACTTACTAACTCCGGAGCAAATGAAACACATCAGTTGGACACCGGTGGGCCAAGTAACAGACAAGAAGCTACGGACTCAACCAACTAAAATGAATAGCTTTAAGTCGGGGCCATCATAGAGTCTGACGCCCGACCCACCGGCGTGCAATTAAAGAAGGCAGCATAGTTATATTCTTTAGCCTTCTTATCAACTTTCTCATTTCCATATATATCTATATGACTGGGAACCCAGCATTAAATAATTGTTTTCACTTCTGAGATGTTTGAGGGTTTTTGGATGATGTATGGTTTAAGGCCTGTAGAACTGACATAGAGTCAGAAAATATAATGAATTTGTCCTTTGAGTTACATTCATTTATGACGTCTAAAGCTAAGTCTATAGCTTTAGCTTCCACTGTGAAAATTGACGTCATCAGGTAAATGTAACGTTTTGCAATTGCCGTTTGTAAAAGTAGCACAACCAACTTTGTTTTCTTCTTTTGAACCATCAGTATAAATACATTGATAGTCGATAAATTGTGATTGCAGTTGATGAATTTTTTCGTTGAGAAGGTGTGGATTTGATTCGCATTTTTTCCCTGAATGTAGAGTCAAATTAACTTCTGGTTTACAACAAAATGTTCTTCAATTTTATCTTTATGGATGTTTGCTGATTCTAAAAGTGGTGCAACTCGTAAACCAAAGGACCGGTTTACTTTCATAAAGCAGTACGACTTCTTCAGAAATATATGACGGAAAGACCTTATGAACTGGATTTGATGGATTAGCGCCAATTCTAATGGCGTACTGTTGGGCAAATTTCTCTCGTCGTAAATATAGAGATGGCTCTTCAGCCGGCTTCTTCTTCTTCTTCCTGGTAAAGAGCTGGGATCTTCAAGAAGAACGTAATTAGCTCTGCGGGGCATGGAGTGGTGATGGCGATCAGCTAGCCCCCAAAAACTGGTTAAAAGCGTTGGTTAAAACTATATACAACGTTTCTGTTGTTGTGGAGCAGATCACAGCCAGAGGAGTGATCTGAATTCCTCCAGGGATGCCACTGAGACTACCTCCGGTGGAAGTTTGTTCCAATCCCTCACTGTTCTTGGGAAGGAGTTGGAATAAGAGGTATCGGCAATTCTCTCCTGGAAAAATCTAGCTGATCCTCTGGTGCGGGTATCGCTGGGTCTCAGATATCTGTCGGCGGGTATGTCCACCATCCCATGCTGGATTCTATACAGCATACTGAGTCTGTCGTGTCTGCGCCTGGCTTCAAGTGGCTCCCATTTCAGGTCGTCGAGCATCTTGGTGACACACCCTGGCGTTCTGGAGGTGTAGTCGTTGCAGACATAGCGAGCCGCTCGTTTTTGTACCTGCTCCAGTGCTGATTTTTGGGCTTGTAGGTGTGGATCCCAGACCGTTGAAGCATACTCCATTGTTGGACGGATCATAGTCTTGTATGTGAGATCTTTCACTGGTTTGGTGCAGTCCTTCAAGTTTCTTCTTACGAAACCAAGAGTCCGGTTGGCCTTACACACAACATTCTGCACATGTGTCTCCCATGATAGGTCATCTGTGATGGTCACTCCAAGATATTTGCTGGCGTCGACCACTTCTAGAGTATGACCGTGCAGCTGGTACTGTGTTGGTAGTATTTTCCTCTTCTTCTTTGTACAGATCCTCAGCACTACACATTTGGTTGGGTTGAAACTCATCTGCCAAGTTTTCTCCCAGTGCTCAAATGCTGAAAGGTCTCTCTGGAGAAGGGCTCTGTCACTGTCGTTTTTGATGACCTTGAATAGAAGACTGTCATCTGCGAACAGCTTGGCTTGTGAGGACTTTATAGACTCTGGCAGGTCATTGATGAAACACAGGAATAGTAGGGGCCCAAGCACTGTACCCTGAGGTACTCCGGAAAGGACTTCTGCTGTGTCAGATCTCACTCCGTCAAGGATCACTTTCTATAGGTGATGTTCGAAAAGCCCCTAGAGCTAATCTTAGACCTTGGTGGTGTACTGAGTCAAGAGAACTGATATATGGTCTTGCCGATCCATATACGATGGATCCATAATCTAATTTTGAAAGAATGAGGAAACGGTATAGCTGGAGAAGGACAAAGCGATCAGCACCCCAGTCTGTGTGTGATAATACTTTCAGCAAGTAGGCATTTGGCTTTTAAGTACTTGATATCGGGTATGAAAGAAAGTTTACGATCAAAAAGGAATCAAGAAATTTAAAATGACTTTAAATGACATTTTATAAGTTTTCACCATTCAAATGCATTGGCGACCTATGTTGACCTTGGCGTAAAATAGGTCAATGTCATCACAGGGTCATGAATTATATACACATGGTAGTGCTTGAGCCTTTGATGCTTAATGCCAAGTTTCGTTGAAATCAGTCGACCGGTTCTGGAGAAGAAGATTTTTGAAGGTTTTTGTTTACATATATGGTCATGGCGGCCATCTTGGTCATGGGACCTGGATTTCTTTTATACAAATTGGTTCCCCCTTCCTATAGATGCTTATATAAAAATTGGCATTGTTTGGCAAAGCGGTTTCAGAGTAGATCTTTGAAATTGCGGACGGACGACGGACGGACGCCGGATCATAGCCATAAGCTCACCTTGTGAGCCTAACGGCTCAGGTGAGCTAAAAAGCGTGCCGAAGTGCCGATTTGCAATAGAAATTAAAGTCAATATTAAATCATCCAAAACACAAAGGCAGAGAACACATTGTAAATCATCTGAAGCAGGCTTTGGAAAAAGCAAAGAAAACGTCGCAAACTCCACTCTATACAATCATACATCCACAAGATTCATACAGATAGGCTCGATTAGTTGCTCGGAAGCAATGAACTCAAGCGTGTGCCAATGGCTGCTGACGGCAACTGTTTTTTTTTTTTTGCAGCTGTAGTCAAGAGTGCAAATCTAAATAAAACACCTACCAAATTAAGATCAGAAGTGTGAAACTATACGATTGATAATATTGAGAGGTACTTACCCTTCTGTTCTGTCGCTCCAGAAAATGAAATTAATCATGATCAGACAGAACAGTTTCTTCAAGAAGTGGAGAATGGAACATCAACTTAGCAGATTGTTTTCCTATGACTGTTGATGATACGCTAAATAGTATGGTACGGATATACTCAAGTACAATTGCAACACCAGCCTATGAACTTAAACCGAGGCACATGACTTCTGCTTGTTTCTGTTTAGCATATTTAGCTATAAGGGGTTAAGAGCATTATGAAGCCCTGCTGAAATACAACGCTGAGATAGAAACAGTTGAAGCAAATGATACTACAAACGTACAATCTGAAATCAGGCAAGCATCATGTTTTGTATCAAACGAACAACAGACGAAAACTGAAGAACAGGACAATTCTATGGCTACACAAGTGACACCCCATAAACGAGCGCATTATCGAAGTCCATTGAAAAAAGAAACATCGAAGAGGACCAGTGACAGTGATCGCTGACTAAATTGTCTTGTGAAACGTTACAGAGTATTATTTTGTTGAATTTCATTTCTTAGTGGTGTCTTTGTCCTTATATATTGCAATTGTTCCGTTAATTTCCTGAATTTTCTCCATTAGAATTGGTATCTGAGTCTCCAGAATATATTTGCTTATTGAACTTTAATCACAACTGATTTTTACTTTTCATTATTAATTAAAATATAACGAGAGGCTGTATTACCTTTAAAATCCTATGGAACCTACACAGAGTAGCCTCAAGACAATGAATTCAAGTATAATTAAAGGCAACGATTGTAATCAGACCGAATTGTACAGATAAAATATAAAGGTTTGATAACATTCAAAGGGAGATAGATGGACTATATTGCGCAATTTCGGGTAATGGACCAGCCCTGTTTTAACCGACATCAAAAGCCAGACTATTGTACTATAATTTCGAAAATTTACACGAGAAGTCTAAATCAAAGACACATTCCTAAAGGGGGTCAAATAATTTAAACATTGCTTAGAAGTATGTTTCTAAACGTATTTTGAACACTCTATCTTTACTGATCTCAAAGGACCTAAATAAAAATATAATCTGCACTATGGATGATGTACGGGGAGACTTTTTACGGCCGCCACACGGCACAAAACCAGTGCATGTCGTTACGACCGGTTCTATCACACACCTCCCCATTATTTAACTCTGACATTTGTGATTGGAGAGCTCTTTGGTATGCTTTTTCGTCCAGTTTTCCTCAAAATCCCAGTATGAGCTTAACTTTCCAAACGCCTGGCAAATTGGGACGGTGCAATGTGATATATGACCAATAATGATTGGCTTGTGGTGGGGTAAAAGTCCCATAAAATGGAGGCAACGTCGGGACATGACCATTGCTGTTGACTGGAATTAAACAATCTCCAGAATTAGTTGAAGTAAACTCAGAGTCTTTGTACGAAGCCCTTATGGAATTGTTCAATAGACATGAAATGTCATAGGGAAATTGTGTATCAGTTCTAATGGATTCGTGCAATGTGATGAGAGTAAACAAGGTCTCGAAACGAGGATTCGTGAGAATAAAGCAAATCAATTGATGGATTCTGATGGTGATTCTTGAATATGAAAAGGTTGTCGGACTGTTACAAGACGAAATGTGAATTAAAAGTGGCTTGGTTTACGACAACAAATACACAGGTGAACGGGTGGAATTTGTAGACTTCGATAGAGTGGGAGATGACATTTTACACATGCTGGAAATCATCAAAAAATCAAGAAAACTCCCTGGCCAAGTATGGGTTAGTTATTATGGTGAGAGGTGTCGGAACAAACTTAAATATTCCACTTGCTCACTTTGCCACAAATGGAGTAACATCGGACCAGCTGTTCCCAAATTTGTGGAAATATGTGCCCTACATTTGGGGCTAAAGGTGCATTATATAACTAGTGATGGTGCCAGTTCTAATAGACGATTGATATGCCTGCACACTACTGACTAGGATTCAGTGGTTTATAGAGTAGACAACATTTATGCAGATGGTATGATGTTTTATTAATAGTTTTTGTATTTGAGGGTTTTTGGATGATGTATGGTTTGAGGGCTGTAGAACTGACATAGAGTCAGAAAATATAATAAATTTGTCCTTAAGTTACATTCATTTATGAAGTCTAAAGCTAAGTCTATAGCTTTAGCTTCCGCTGTGAAAATTGAAGAGCCATCAGGTAAACGTAGCGTTTTGCTATTACCGTTTGTAAAAGTAGCACAACCAACTTTGTTTTCTTCTTTTGAACCATCAGTATAAATACATCGATAGTCGATAAATTGCGATTGTAGTTGATGAAAACTTTCGTTTAGAAGGTGTGGATTTGAGTCGGATTTTTCCCCTGTATGTAGAGTCAAATTAACTTCTGGTTTTCTAATGCACCATGATGGTATTTCGGAAACAAAATGTTCTTCTATTTTATCTTTTTGGATGTTTGCTGATTCTAAAAGTGGTGCAACTCGTAAACCAAAGGACCGGATAACCTTTGGTTTACTTTCATAAAGCTGTACGACTTCTTCAGAAATATATGGCGGAAAAGAAACCTTATGAACTGGATTTGATCGATTAGCCGCAATTCTAATGGCGTACTGTAAGGCAAGTTTCTCTCGTCGTAAATATAGAGATGGCTCTTCAGCCTCAACATAGAGGCTTTGTACAGGTGATGTTCGAAACGCACCCAGAGCTAATCTTAGGCCTTGATGGTGTACTGTGTCAAGAGAACTGATATATGATGGTCTTGCCGATCCATATACGATGGATCCATAATCTAATTTTGAACAAATGAGGGAACGGAGAGTGTGCCCTTAACTCAGCAGGGTTCATATAGACATAACTCCATTCAGCTGTATGAATGTATATTTGGCAACTCAAGTTATGAGTTGAGCTATTGCGAATGCCTTAGGCCCTCGACAACATCCGACAGAGTGAAATTTATTAGTATAGGTAACTTAAATTTTTTCGCGGCAGTCTGCTTGCTTAGGTTTTAACCCAATCATGATCGATAACTATGCTGCTTTCATTAATTACAAGCTGGTTGGTCGGGCGTCAGACTTCATGATGGCCCCGGAATGTATATGAAAGCTCTGGCCTTGTGGTTTCGGAGAATATTTTTTTATGTTTTTCCCATTGTTAGTCTATGGGAGCTATCTGTTGCCATGGAAACCAGAGTTCTGATCGGACCTGGCCCAAAACCTATCACAGCCTTTCCCACTCCTCAATGATGCTTTCGATAAAATTTGATCACGATTGGCCGTGTTGTCTAAAGAGACATTCAAGTTTGAAAATGTGAACACACGGACGGACGCACAGACGGACGGACGCCGGCTCGACTACTATACTATAAGCTCACCTTGTGAGCCTTCGGCTCAGGTGAGCTAAAAACTGAATATAAGACTGATGCTGAATCAGACAAGACAGAGGCTGATATTTCTTTGATGTGATATCCGTAAAAGAAGTTAAGAACAATATCACAATTGAAAACAAAGTGGCCTGAGAGTTCGAGCGGTGCAGCCCCACACAGGAAAAGCAACCCCTTGGATTGGTGGCAATCTAATCGCGTCAATTACCCACTACTGTCTGCTGCTTTGTTTGTTTGTTTGTTTGTTGTTTAACGACGCATCAACCCTGATGGGTCATTAGCGTCTAACAAGGTAAAAAGTTAAAATATATTGAACTCGTATTAAAAAGTAACATTGAGTAAGATATAAATGTCGTTGTAAAGAAACGATATATGAAATACTAAGATTGGTGATTTAAAAATTATATTTTATAAAACAGATTTACTTGTCTAAGAAATGATAAAATCTTTCCAACGGGTACATCTTTGAACAATTCTTTCAAGTTATTAGCTTGAAAACAAGAAATTCGCTCTGCTGCAAACTCAGTGCATTCTAAAAGAAAGTGTTTAACTGTGAATGGTGTATCACAGCCAATGCATTTAGGTTCATCTTCTCGCTTTAATAAGTGGGAATGTGTTATTCTTGTATGACCAATTCGGAGACGAGCAAGAACGATTTCTTCTCGTCTCGAAAGTTTATGAATTGCTTTTGGTCGTTTAACGATCGGTTCGACTTCCCTCAATTTATCAAACTTCGCTCCGTTCCAGATTTTTTGCCATTTGTCAGAGATGTACTCGTTAATAGAAGGTTTAAAATTGACATAGGGAATTTTAAAAACGGTTTCTTCTAGATTTAACGATTCTTTAGCGTTCCTATCAACTTTCTCATTTCCATATATACCTATATGACTGGGAACCCAGCAATAGATAATTGTTTTCAATTCCGAGATGATATGATGTTTTATTAATAGTTTTTGTATTTGAGGGTTTTTGGATGATGTATGGTTTAAGGCCTGTAGAACTGACATAGAGTCAGAAAAAATAATAAATTTGTCCTTTGTTTGTTTGTTTGTTGTTTAACGACGCATCAACCCTGATGGGTCATTAGCGTCTAACAAGGTAAAACAATAAACTATATTGAACTCGTATTAAAAAGTAACACTAAGTAAGATATAAATGTCGTTGTAAAGAAACGATATATGAAATTATAAGATTGGTGATTTAAAAATTATATTTTATAAAACAGATTTACTTGTCTAAGAAATGATAAAATCTTTCCAACGGGTACATCTTTGAACAGTTCTTTCACGTTATTAGCTTGAAAACAAGAAATTCGCTCTGCTGCAAAGTCAGTGCATTCTAAAAGAAAGTGTTTAACTGTGAATGGTGTATCACAGCCAATGCATTTAGGTTCATCTTCTCGCTTTAATAAGTGGGAATGTGTTATTCTTGTATGACCAATTCGGAGACGAGCAAGAACGATTTCTTCTCGTCTCGAAAGTTTATGAATTGCTTTTGGCCGTTTAACGATCGGTTCGACTTCCCTCAATTTATCAAACTTCGCTCCATTCCAGATTGTTTGCCATTTGTCAGAGATGTACTCGTTAATAAAAGGTTTAAAATTGACATAAGGAATTTTAAAAACGGTTTCTTCTAGATTTAACGATTCTTTACAATCGTCATTATACCATGGGTTACTTTTCTTTGGGTTCGTCGAGGTTTTGGGGATACATTTCTCAGATATATTTATTAAAGAAGAGGTGAAGTCAGTTATAGGATCAGAAGAATCAGAGAGAAAAGTATCAGTAAGGGACTCATTACATAAAGTATGAAATAAATCCCAATCTGCTTTATTCAATTTCCATTTGGGATTATGGGCTTCATCATGAGTCTGAACGCTTTCAATCAAAATTGGAAAGTGGTCAGATCCACGTTGATCTTCACAAACAGACCAGTCATAGTCAAGATAGAGAGAGGGGTGACAGAGTGAAAGATCAAGGGATGAGAATGTGCCTTTACCAGAATCTAGATAAGTGTTAGATTTATCATTCATCAAACAAATGCCGTTTTTCGTGATGAAATCCTCGATTAATTCTCCTCTGGGATCATTGTCATTACAACCCCAAAGCACATTGTGACCATTGAAGTCACCTACCAACATATAGGGTGAAGGAAGCTGTTGAAGTAAAGAAGTAAGTTGTTCAGATTTTAAAAGATAAGAGGGAGGGATATAGACTGAGCAGAAAGTTATCTCTTTCTCGAGTGTAACAGAAACAGCTACCGCTTGTAGATCCGTTTTAAGTTTAATTTGACGCTGTGGTAATGTTGAATGGACAAGTAAAGACTTCCACCAGATGCTCTTAAACAATCCAATACCAACATATAGGGTGAAGGAAGTTGTTGAAGTAAAGAAGTAAATTGTTCAGATCTTAAAAGATAAGAGGGAGGGATATAGACTGAGCAGAAAGTTATCTCTTTCTCGAGTGTAACAGAAACAGCTACCGCTTGTAGATTCGTTTTAAGTTTAATTTGACGCTGTGGTAATGTTGAATGGACAAGTAAAGAGCTTCCACCAGATGCTCTTAAACAATCCAAGTGAATGTGATTGTAAACATTAAAGCCTTTCAAAGTAAACGTGTCATTAGGTTTGAGGAAAGTTTCTTGAAGACAGAAAACAGAAGGTCTAAGTAGTGAAAAAAGAAGTAGTAGTTCTTCAAAACGTGGTTTTACACCTCGACAGTCCCATTGTATTATTTTATATTTGTTACCCATTAAATAATTTAGAGAGGAGATTTAGATGCGGGACCTTTTGTTTAAATTTAGACTGGAAACTTCTACTTTGGAGCCTTGATTGGTGACCGAGGACGATGGCCACGGGAACCAGGGCGCGAGGCAACCTCGTCCATCTCCATGGCATCGTCATTAGCCAGAGCTCCAAATTTGTTATACTGTTGGACGGGATCATCTGATCCCTTCTGCACCCTACTGGATGCAGAATGTGGTTTTGCGTTTGTACTCGGTTGATTCGGTTTATTTGTTTTTGCGTTTACGGTTGCTTGATCTGATATTGATTTCTGATTTTGAGGACTAATTGTTTTGTTTGGCTTTCTAGCAATCAGAACTTTTGAACTCTCAGTGATTTTGCAGTCTTCGTCACTGTATTGTGTGGCAGTTGTTTTTGTTTCTGGCTTTGCAGCAAAAGATTTAACTACTTGTGAAAAACTGAATTCAGGCTTCTGTTCAATTTGTTTTCTGGCTTCAATATAGGTTAAGTTCTGTGTTACCTTTAGGCGCATTATTTCTTTTTCATACTTCCATGTTTCGCATTCATTTGACCTAGATAGATGTCCTCCGCCACAGTTGACACATTTGATCGGGTTTTTGCAATGATTTGTATGATGGTCATGGTCACCCATGCCACATCTTTCACAGACTGACCCGGGGTCAACTGGGCACTTATCTTCATGGTGTCCAAACTTCTGACAGTTAAAACATCTCAAAGGGTTAGGTATGTATATGTCAACAGGTACAATTTGATAGAACATTTTGACAGCTTTTGGTGGGACGACTGAGTTGAAAGTAAGAAGCAAAGTATTGGTGTTAATGATTTCCTGTCCTTTTTTAACGGTAAAACGTTTAACTGCCGTTACACCTTGATTTTCTAAATATTCTAGGATGTTCTTTTCTGACTCTCCTTTGAGGTTTCTGTCTCTGATGATGCCTTTCGAAGAATTCAAAGATTTGTGAGGTTTCACTTCTACTGATAGGTTAAAGAACTTTTTTGTTTTCAGTAAGATGTCTGTTTGCATTTTTCGTGTTGTTTCCACAAGCAACATTCCATTTTTTTATTTCTTGACGGATTTTGGCGTACCTATCATGCTTTCTATCTGCTTTTCAATCACAAATGGTGACAGTGACGTGACTGGTGTTTCTTTAGTAGTTGATTCAATGAGTAAAAACTTTGGAAAAGTGTCTTGTGCTCTAAACAGTGTCGAAGCGTCTATATCATCGTTGGAATCCGGTCGTTGTCGTTTGTTATTTGAGGAAGCCATATTTTCAGTTTTAAGTCTCGACGGCTATGCGCTTCACCCTCCTTGGAGCCCTACAAGGGGACGCTATACGGAAACGGCTCTCCAGTTTCCAGCGCCAAAGCTACATACCCGTCATACTCGCCGTGCAAGATTCCAAAGTACTTCAGACTACCCAAGCTTTAACAACAACTGAATATTAAGTCAGATGTCTAATAAAGAAAACCGAACTAACATCCAGACGTTGTACCCACCCTGCCTCTCAACCTAGACCCAAGTAACCCAGAAATACCGAAAAACAAGCCCGTCGTTGACCCTTAAACCACCGCCTTCTGAGATATAGGGAAAAGGATGATTAAATGAAGAAATTTGGAACACGGTTGCGTATCATTCGATACTGAAAAAGTTAGAAGGAAGAAGAGATCTCAGGGCAAGGCATGGCAGCCGATTGACCGTGTCGAGCCTCCACGGCCTCCCGTTTACACCGAATCCGAGGCCAAAGAGGCGTGTTGAGACAGGTGAAGATCTCTGGCCTGTCCCTCAACCTCCAGGATCCTCTTCTCCGGCTTACGGGTATCCACCCACGGCAAACAGGTGGCACCTCTTTTGACCGGGTTTTACGGTTCCGCATGAGGGAGCGACCGGCCTATTCTAATCCGGGTCCGGTACGGGCCTACTGTCTGCTGCAGTGTTGCGCTATCTTCATATTCCAGCAACTAGTGTACCTTCTGAAAGGGTGTTTTCCTCTGCAGGAAATATTCTGAATAAGAGGAGGCGTGCTTTTACCCAGGAGAATGCAGATATTCGGATATTTTTGCACCACAATCATCAATTTGAAGTCTAAAAATTAATAAAATTAATGCTTCAAGTGAATACTGTAGACAGAATAAATGGGTGGCGATGTTTGAAAATCAACGATGTGTGCATCGAATGTTTTTTTTTTTTTTTTTTTTTTTTTCGAATTCTGACCAGGTCTGATATAAACCGGGCTGTGAAGCACAGTACCTGGTTAGAGGATTGATATTTCGTATTTAGGAAGTAGGGGGATAGTACCATCCATGTAGCGATAACAAATGTGACAGTTCCTAAACACTTTTCGAACAATTGTTGTTCCTTGGTTGTCACCTGAGATTTTTCTCTCAAAACGCCCAGATGAAATCCTCAAATTGGTGAAATGTGTGTAAACAAATGGGCCTTTGCGTGACAAAACCAACAATCTTGGTTCCCGATCAGACTCTATATTAACCAGGCTCTACAGAGGCTGGAAATATTTAATAGAGGAAGAAGGATTGTACTATCTCTGTGGCAAAACAAAGGCGCTGGTCAGCTTCACGGTTACCGCAAAGCTAATCTGTGGCTTTGCTTTCGCATATGCAAGATCATAATGTTGGTTTTCCCATGCGATGGCTCAAATTTCAAATCTAGCCATATGATAATATTAATTACTGTTGACTTATATATTTGTTGAAAAGTTGACTGTAAATGTTCTATTTTAAAGTTTAGTCTTTTTTGGGATTTTAATTTTAACAAATAAAATTTCATATTACAAATACGCGCCTATACATTCTTGTACATGTATACAGGGACTTTTACAGCTGTAAATATGATAATTTTCAGTTGAATATTTTTTTACTTTTTGCTCAAAATATTGATGCATTTCAAATGAGTACCCACAAACTATAAACAAAGAATTATACAGTGGAATTATCGAGGCATAAAACCACATTATGAAGAATTACTATTACTATTAAGTCTACCAGGACCTTCTGTTTTCTGTCTACAAGACACTTTTTTGAAAACTGACGACAACTTTACTTTCAAAGGCTTCAATGTTTACAATCACATCCACTGTGATTGTGCCAGAGCTTCTGATGGAAGCTCTATTCTAGTTACGTCTTCCTTACCTCAACGTGAAATTAAGTTGAAAACAAATTTACAAGCTAAAGCTGTTTCTGTTACTCTTGACAAAGAGATTACTTTCTGTTCTGTCTATATCCCGCCTTCCTTCGAACTAAGATCTGAACATCTTAACTTTTTACTTAAACAACTCCCTTCTCCCTTTATGATATTAGGTGACTTCAATGGTCACAATTTACTTTGGGGTAGCAACGATAATGACACGATAATGACCCCAGAGGAGAGTTAATCGAGGAATTTATCACACATAATGACATCTGCTTAATGAATGATAAAACCAAAACTTATCTTGATTCCGGAAAAGGTACCTTTTCGTCTACTGATCTCTCACTCTTTCATCCCTCTCTCCATCTTGACTATAATCGGTCTGTATGTGAAGACCAACATGGGTCTGATCACTTTCCGATAATAATTGAAAGCATTCAGAATCACGATGAAGATCATACTAAATAAAGCTAATTGGGATTTATTTCATACTTTATGTGATGAATCCCTTACTAACACTTCTCTCTCAGAATCTTCTGATCCTATAGCAACTTTTACTTCTTCTCTAATAAGTATATCTGAAAAATGCATTCCAAAAACCTCGACAAACCCAAAGAAACGTAACCCATGGTACAATGACGATTGCAATGAAGCTATCAAACAACGAAAACAAACACTATCTAGGTTCTGCAAGTTTCCAACTAATGAAAATTTAAATACTTATAGGAATTCTAGAGCAAAAGCTCGTCGGACAATTAAATCAGCAAAACGTAAATCATGGCGAACATATGTGTCAAAATTAAATTACAAAACGCCAACCAAAAAGGTCTGGGATATGGTTAGGAAAATATCTGGTAAAACAAAAACTGCTACTTATCAACATCTTAATACAAATTTTAACAACGGATCCGAATTGGCATCAACAAAGCAAGATATAGCAGACACTTTGGCATCACAATTTTGTTCAAATTCATCAACAAGTCATTACTCAAAGGAATTTCAAAAATACAAGAAAGAACAGGAAAAAGTTAAATTAAATTTCAAGTCAATAATGAAGAATATAATATATCATTTAATTTAGATGAACTGAAGGATGCTATCAGTAAAGCCCATGATACAGCAACAGGTCCCGACGAAGTTCACTATCAAATGCTTAAACATCTTCCTCCTAGCTCACTTCAAGCTCTATTAGAAATATTCAATGATATGTGGGAAACTTGGAAGTTTCCCGAAAGTTGGGAACTACCCACTGTTATCCCAATTCCTAAACCAGGAAAAGACCACACAGAACCTAATAATTACAGACCAAAAGCACTTTCAAGTTGTCTTTGTAAAACCTTAGAGAGAATGATTAATGTTAGACTCGTCTGGTACTTAGAAAGTAACAATCTTATTTCACCTGTTCAGTCGGGCTTCCGATCTGAACGAAGTACCAATGACAATTTGGTAAGACTGGAAACATTCATACGAGATGCATTTGTTGCTAAAGAGCATGTGGTGGCCGTGTTTTTCGACTTGGAAAAAGCTTATGATACCACTTGGAGGTACGGCATTCTACGAGATCTCCATGATCTCGGAATTAGAGGCAGATTAGCTACATTTATAGAAAGCTTCCTTGCGGATCGATGGATCCAGGTTCGAGTTGGATCGACTTTATCCGCCTTGTCCGCCTTGCGACGCCTTGTCCTATCTCCTTGATAATATTTATATTAGATTTGGGACCAAGTTATACAGACAAATTGTTGGAATTCCGATGGGTACAAATTGCGCACCTCTCGTAGCTGATTTATTTTTATACTGCTACGAAAGAGATTTCATGGATTCTCTTAACCATGATAATCAAGCTGATGTTATCGAGGCTTTTAATTCCACATCTAGGTACCTCGATGACCTTTTGAACATTGACATTCCTTATTTTGAAGGTATGGTCAATCAAATTTATCCACCTGAAGTTCAGTTGAACAAAGCCAATATCTCAGATACCGAAGCCCCCTTTTTAGATCTACTTCTTTCTGTTGCAAATGGATTTGTTTCTTCTAAAATTTATGATAAGCGCGATGACTTTGATTTTGATATAGTAAATTTTCCTTTCTTGGATGGTGACGTTCCTCGTCGTGCTTCTTATGGTGTTTACATTTCGCAACTTATTAGGTTTGCTAGAGTCTGCAATCATGTTATAGACTTCAACGCTCGAAATAAATGTTAAACGGCAAAACTTCTCCAACAGGGCTATCGGTATCATAAACTTCGACAAACCTTTTCTAAATTTTATCGTAGACACTATGAATTGATTTCCAAATATAATGTTGGATTAAAGACGCTTTTAAGTGAGGGCCTTTCGGAACCTGAATTTTATGGTGACTTGGTTTACAAATTTAAGAAACTTATAGGAATTTATGGTGACTTGGTTTACAAATTTAAGAAACTTATAGGAATTAATGATTTTTCTTTTCAGTTCAGAAAAATCATAACACGTTACAGACGTATAGGTTATAACTTGAATGTTATGCGACAGTCTGCATGCTTAGTTTTTAACCCAATCATGGTTGATAACTATGCTGCCTTCTTTAATTGCACGCTGGTGGATCGGGCGTCAGACTCTATGTGTAACAGTATTGATAAAATAGTAGTTTTTCAGTTGTTTAAGTACTGGGTGAGTACGAGAGTACTAGGTCGAGTGTTGAGTACGAATGTACTAGATCGAGTGTATACTATGTTATGATAATGAATGAGTATAGGTTATGAGGTGGTGAACATATATGGGTATGTGCTAGATGTTGGATGGGTGAGCATGCGTGGTAGAAGAAAGGATGACGTGTGCAAGAAGAAATATATCGGTGAGAGAAGGCAGAAAGGGCAGTTTGTGGTCTGGTGTGAAAGTGGAAAGATCTCGTATGGAAATAAAAGAAGAACCTGGGTTGAAAATAAACATGTAGAAAATTTAAATTGTCTTTATTGAGTTCCTTGGACAATGGGGTTACAAGGACATGTGTTTTGGTGCCGTACGACAGGATATTTATTTCCAGTGATAAGAGACATGTGACAATATTACAAGACTTTGTAAATTCCACCGTGGGACGCTTGTGTTAAGATCAAGTCGGACAAGTCCTGGAAAAATATGGTAAGTGTTTATTAGTTTCATTTTCGACAATTTCAAACATGGGAGAACAGGCTCAATTTGTTGCTGCCCTCAAAAATGTGGGTGACCAAATGACCGGACTGACCACAACAATTGGGGCACAAAGTGTAGCCAAAATCATTAAACCATTCGAGGGTAATCCAAAAGAATTTAAGGACTGGATAAAAGGAATCGAAAAATATGGTATCTTGACAAATCTTGATGTAGCACAATACAAATTAGTGGCCTACCAGGCAAGCAAGGGCCCTGTCAGTGATTTTCTAAAACGACACTTAGGTGCAAATCCCACACAAGTATGGAAGGACATAAAGAAAGAGTTGACCTCCAGATTTGCAGAGGTACGGATCATCAATATGCACTCTCTCTTTTAAGGAAAGTAAGGCAAAAGGAAGGCGAAAGTATTCAGGTGTATGCAGAGCGCATCATGGCATTGGCAGAAGATGCCTTTGATGATGTAACAGCTGCAAATGAACAATTGATTGGGTTCTTCATAGATGGGCTGATGAATGATTTTATGAAAATAAAGATCATGCGCGATAATCCAGATACTTTGGCAAAGGCCATTGAAGTTGCAAACGCTGAACAAAATCTGCGCAGACGGTTTAATTTAAGATCAGGGAATCACACGCAGTCTTTTCAAAGTACAGGCCCTGAGCCCATGGAAGTTGGTCATGCACGACCTTCCTTTCAGTGCTATAATTGCAAAAAACATGGCCACAAAGCAAAAGATTGTCGGTTACGCAAGGCTAGTGTAAACTCGGTGAATCAAACAAGAAATTCGGGCAGGCCAAGGCCACGTTCTGAAATTGTCTGCTGGCACTGCTCGAAAAAGGGGCATTTTGCAAATGAATGTTGGCATAATAAAAATCCAATACAAGCTGGCGGTCGGCCAGGTCAGACAACTACTGCTCATAATCAGGGAAACTAAAGCCACCCTCCCACAAGGAAGCCAGTGGAAAGGGTAGATCAAAAAGTAAGCCAACTTATACTGTAGCATTTTCAGGAAATCAAAATTCATGTTTAATTACTGTAGATAAACATCAAATCCGAGCTCTCATAGACACAGGTGCTGAATGTTCTCTCATGCATAGGCGGGTTTATGATAGTCTGAAATGCAAGCCAAAACTGAATCACAGAAATGCTGCTTTGCAGACTGTCAATGGAGAACCCTTGAAACTTGATGGCTGCATTGAAATTCCCATGGAAATAAGTGGTATAAAAAAGAAACAAACATTTTTTGTTGTGCCAAATATGAATAGAAAACTTATCTTAGGCCGTGACTGGTTACAAAACAATGGTGTCCGATTATACTTTGATCTAGGGTGTATCAGAGTGCATCAAACTTATGTACCACTACAGGAGGATATTCATATATCTTCCATTGTGCGGGCTCATACAAAAACAAAAGTTAAGGCACAAACAGCTGTTATCTGTAAATGTAAGGTTAGAAAAAGTCCTGATTTACCTACGTCAGAAACCTATCAAATCACACCAACAAATGTCGGTTTCCTTGGGCATGAGCCAGGCTTAATGGTTACAAACTCGGTTGCAAGGATGTCTGGAAACCGGTTCATTCCAGTTTTGGTAGTCAATAGTACAAATAAGACATATACAATAAAGAAAGGTTGTCCTATTGCAAAAGTCGAACAAGTTCAAGGTCAAACAATAATGGAAGTCAGCCAATGTACAAATAAGGCTAACACGCACCAGACTCATGAAACATTTGAGGATGTTGAGGTGCCAGAAAAATATCGGTCAGACGTGATTAATCTTCTCAAGGTCAATGCTGACTTGTTTGCAGAGAAAGATTCAGACCTTAGTCATACCGATACGGTAAAAATGAAACTTGATATTGGTGAACACCCACCGATTAAGTTAAGGCCATATCGCACTCCCTTAAATAACAGAAAGGTAATTGACAATGCAATTGATGAAATGTTAGATGCAAAGATCATTCAAAGTCACCATGGAGCTTTCCGGTTGTCATAGTTGATAAGAAAGATGGCACAAAAAGATTCTGTGTAGACTTCAGGGCATTAAATAAGATAACCAAGTCAAATTCATATCCCCTACCTGTAATAGATGACATATTAGCACTCTTAGGTCAAGCCAAATTCTTCACATCCTTAGACTTAAAAAGCGGCTACTGGCAAGTGTTGGTGAATGAAACAGATAAGGAAAAGACAGCTTTTGCATGCCACCGAGGACTGTTTGAATTTAATGAAATGCCTTTTGGACTGACCACTGCCCCAGCTGTTTTCCAGGAATTAATGTCAAGGGTGCTTGAAGGACTTGATAAGTTCACTGTCGCATATTTGGATGATATTTTGATATATTCCAATACACTGGACGAGCATTTGGCTCATATTCAAAACGTTTTTAATAGGCTGAGAGAACATAGTCTACGACTGAAGCTGAAAGAGTGTAGTTTCTTGAAATCTGAGACAAATTATCTTGGATTTGTTATCAATGAAAATGGAATAAAGCCAGAAGCAAGAAAAGTGAATGTTATCATGTCCTTGGCTCCTCCAACAACTGTAAGAGAAGTAAGAAGTCTAGTTGGCATGTGCTCATATTATCGAAGATCTATTCCTCGATTCTCTGAGATAGCTGAGCCAATTATAGCTTTGACACGCAAGTACGCGAAATTCAAGTGGGATGCGAAATGTCAGTCTTCCTTTGAAACCTTGAAGACACATTTGGCAGCCTATCCTGTTTTAGGTTACCCTGACCCAAATAAACCATACATCCTTTATACAGATGCAAGTCATGATTGTATAGGTGCTTGTCTGACTCAGACTTGTGATGACGTGTCTGACACTGACAATCGTGGGAAAAATGAACGTGAGAAAAATGAAAAACCTATATATTATCTTTCCCATAAGTTGTCAGATACACAGACTAGGTGGTCTACAATTGAGAAGGAGGCTTTTGCTATTCATTTTTCGTTGCAGAAATTAGATCATTATTTACATAATGCAGAATTTGTCATTAAAACAGACCACAAGCCTCTGAAATACCTTCTCGATTCGCCCATGCAAAACAAGAAAATCCAGCTTTGGGCGCTAGGCATATCTGGTTATAATTGCCGGATAGAATACATCAAAGGTACTGATAATTCCTGTGCCGATTTGTTATCACGTATACCACAAAGTGCTGGTTTAACGCAGGAAAATGATACCTATGAACCAGACATAAGCGATAAGGCTTATCAGATAAATGCACTAACCTCTAATAGGTTTGATCCTAAAGAGTTTGCCAGCTGTAAATTACCACCTTCAGAGACAGTGATAAAACCCAACTTAGGTGATGATGTTGATATGGCAACTGAGCAATCAAAGGATGCTGTTATCATGGAGCTGAAGATAGGGTTACAAAATGATAAGCTCCCAAAGTCTATACAAAAAAGACATATTGTGATGGACAACATCCTCTACTTTATCTCGAATGCTGATTCTGATCCAGTTTTGAGACTGTACATTCCGGAACATTTACGAGATTTAGTTATTAAACAATATCATGATTTGAATGGGCACATGGGTACAGATAAAACTTATGATTCCATGAAGTCTAAGTATTATTGGCCAAACATGTACAAAGAAGTATATGACTATGTTGGTTGTTGTGTTACTTGTCAAGCTAGGAGCCTACAGAAACATAAGGCACCTTTACAGGAGACCGACATACCACCATATGCTTTTGCTAAGATTGGCCTCGATGTCTCTGGCCCATATCCAACTTCCTTGTCCGGAAACAAGTACATCGTAGGGTTTGTTGACTGGTATAGTGGTTACCCAGAAGCATTTGCTGTTCCTGATAAGAGCGCTGATACCATAGCTCACCTTATCATAGAGGAAATATTTCCAAGATATGGCACACCATTAGAGATTGTAACTGATAACGGAAGTGAGAACGTAAATAGAAAGGTCAAGGAGACTTTAGAAGCACTCAATATACATCATGTGAAAACCAGCTTTTACCACCCAGCTAGCAATAGTAAGGTAGAGCGTTTTCATAGAGTTTTTCATGACGTGCTTTCTAAAAAGTTGAAAAATGATGTAACCACATGGGATTTACATCTTAATCAAGCCCTGGCTGCTATTCGTTTCAATGTCAGTGAATCTTCTAAGTTTTCACCATTCTTCCTCTTGTATAACCGTGATGTGGTTCTTCCACTAGACAACATTTTAAAACCTAGACGGAAGTACATGGGAGTAAATGCTCATCAGATTGCTTTAGAACAGCAACACAAATCTTTTGTACTAGTGCACAAGCACCTTAAACGTGCGCGGAAACGTCAGAAGAAATATGCTGACAGGAAGGCAAAAGATGATCACTTTGAAGTAGGTGACCCAGTTTATTACAGCATACCTAAGCCAAACAAGCTCAGTCTTGGCTGGAAACCTTATTATCGTATCATTGAGAAATCATCACCTGTGAATTTCAAGATAAAACACCAATTAGATGGTTCTGTTATTCCTTGCCATGCTGATAACATTCGCAAAGCAAAGGTAGACACCTGGGAAATACCAGAGCCAAGTCGGTCGTTGCGCAAAACAGCGTATGTTGTACCACCTGAAACTGATACCTCCAGTAGTAGTAAGGATAGCAGTGAAGACAATGTACCATTAGCTCGTCTAGCGCGACGCTATCGACATGAGCGGGAGGACTCTGAAAGTGAAGGTCCTATCCCAAAAATGGAATTGGCAAAACATGGCCGTCGCAAGAAAAAATGGTATGAAGATGATTCAGACTCATCCTCTGATTCATCCTCAAATACACAGTTATCTGAACAGCAGAATACAGCTGACGCATCTGAGTCTATGGAGTGTGATACATTATCTGTAAAATCGGTTAATGAGGCATGTGTTGTGCCTTATCAAGAAAACAAGTTCAACAGAACTAAGAAGCCATTAGAAGCAACATGTGAATTGCTTACAGGCATAGTTGGTTTACTCAAGGCTTCCCAGACAGGTGTTATCTAAGCTTTAAGATAATGGTTGTCTGAAATAACATAAAAAGATAAGTGTGGGCAGACATATGAAATATATTTATCTATTTTCTGATTTTTCTTTCAGAAAATGAGAATTTTAGGCTTAGTGGCAGTTTTTATGGGATTAACAGGGTCTGTTATTATAAATGAAAATGTTATTTTTCAAAAGACAAATGAGGTCACAATAACCCATGCCAAATGGCTCGCATCATTTTTAATTGATCTTCAGCCTTTCAGTGGATTTTTAGATAAGCTTGATAAAGATATTCATGATGCTTTGCTTACTGGAAATATCATTTTATCAAAGTTTCGCGGGAAAGATAAGCGCGAGTATTGGACTACAATTTATGCACTCCAAAAGGAAGTGGCATATTTAATCGAAACATGCAACTACATAGTAAACGGTTTAAGGGAATATAGATTGCTGCCGCATCGCGAGAAAAGGTCCCTTATCCCAATAGTAGGTGAAGCAGTAGGCTGGGCATTTGGTCTTGTCACCGATTCCGATTTAGACAACATCCGCAAAAACATTAAAAATCTTGCTGCAAATCAGCGTGACATAATGCATGTGGTGCATGAAAGCATTTCTATTCTGAATGTGTCACGAACTGAAATTGCAGAAAATAGACAGGCAGTAGCAGATCTACTCATAAGTGTAACAGCTTTAGATAAAAAGCTAGAAAATCTAGTCGATGACGTCAGAAAGCAAATATATGAAACTAAGAACTTTATGGCTATGTACATGAAATTGAGTCTCATCACCATGGAGATAAAAGATATGATTCAAAATGCCATGCTTTATCTCGAACACCTCAAAACACAACTGAATTTCCTCTCATTAGGAAGATTAATCCCGAGTACCTTATCTCCAACCAATTTGCGTAGTTTAATGTTAGAAATAAAAAGCCATCTTCCAGCTTCTTTGGCATTAATTGGAGATCCAAAATCAGACTTATGGCTGTTTTATCAGCGTTTACAGATAAGTGCTATGTTGTATGAAAATAAAATAGTTGTTATCATACAAATTCCCTTGCTTGAAATAAATCATCAGTTTGATATCTATCAGGTGTTTTATCTTCCTTTAGCAGTTCCAAATCTAGGAAATGCACAAAGTATGATTGCTACATACCAGCTTGAGAGTGAGGGGTTCATGATTAACAAGGCTCACACTAAATATGCTATCTTGACTGCTTCTGAGACAAATATTTGCAGTAAAGCTACTACAACATACTGCAAGGTAGAAAGTCCAATCTATCCAGTCAATTTGGCACGGTTGTGTGTGATCAACCTGTTCTTAAGGAAACAGAATGAAATTGAGGAAAATTGTAAAAGTGTCATCACTCTGAATACGAAACGTCCTTCTGCTACTAAATTAATGGGGTTCTTGTGGGGAGTTGTTTCACAAGAAAGTCTACGATTTTCAATCGTTTGCAATAAAGATCAAAGCAAAACTATTACCTTAAAACCACCCATTGATATTTTGGAAGTACCAACTACATGTGTGGCATCTAGTGACTATTTCACATTAACAGCCTCTTATCAAAAGGAAAATGATTATGACATAAGAGATCAAGATCTTGCACTGTTGAGATCTATAAATATCTCCCAGCTAAATGTTATAAGACCATTGCAAGAACTGTATCCTAATTTCACTAAGATACCCTTGCCAAAATCACTGAAACCAATACAACAAAATATCCCTTGACGGATTATTGGCTGAATTAGACACCACCGCAGAAATAAAGGTTAAAAACGATGCTTGGCCAAAATGGGTTTATTTCATTATTGGCTCTATAATAATGAGTATAACCATAGGGTGCATGTACTTATGTTGCAAGTACCATGCTAATTTAAGTCAGACCTGTTCTTCCTTGCGAGAAAGTTGCCGAGCACATGAGACGGTAAACACGAAGCCTAAACCGGGCGTTTCGACAACGATCGACAATCAAGCTTCGGATTGTGGTGGTCCCACTCCATCAGCGCCCGTAGCAGCCCACGAGGATGTCACCCAGAAACTATATCCATCGTTGTTTAAAATGGATGGCGCCGAAGTTACAGGGTTATAAACTATGAAACTGTATGGTACCAGTATAAATATGCTTGTATATAGTGTTGCAGTAAATCCCGGGATCATAAAAATTATAAAGATAATAATGACATAAAGACAATAAGGATTATGTGTGACTAGTTACATGTATATAGTGAAACTGTTTATTGAAGACATGTAATAAAAACCCAGGTTCAAATGTGCGACAAGGACAATTGTCATGTATATGTTCTATTAAAAACTTTATGGATCTACCAGACCAATGGGACAGTAGTTGGCATGTTGCCAAGTCAACACAGACTAGTCAGAACAGTCACTCAGAAACATAAGTGAAACTTTTCTGTGATCCAACCATATCTACCTAGACTTACCTACGAGTTGAATGATTGCCAAACATTTTCCCTGAATTTCAACTTACCTGGAAATATAATCGCTAAGAATACAAGATAGGCAGAAATAAAGAGTAGACAATAACTTTAATTAATAATCTTGATGACAACGTTTTGCAACTTAGCTGCACATTCTACCATAGCTAGATTTCCTCGGATATTAGTTTATAAACTTATAGAACCTTACATTAACTTCCAGAAATCAAATCAAACATGAGTAGAAACAAAACAACACTAGACATGTCGAAACTATTTGACACAGCATATCGGAATATACTTCATCAGTTAGATAGGCATGGTGTTGATTGATTGATTGATTGATTGATGTTTAACGACGCGTCAACCCTAATGGGTCATTAGCGTCTAACAATTGTAAAATGCATAATTTAGTTCAGAGAAAAAGCAAAAAATATGGTAAGAATTATCAAAGTTATAAATAATTATTCCGCAAGATGAAAGATACAGTGATTAAAATGAAATGATAGAAATGGAGAAAGGTATAAATATGATTAAAGTTAAAAATTTATATTTTGTTAAAAAGGTTAGTTCGTTTTAAAAATGACAAAATGCGTTCAACAGATACATTTTTGAACAAATCTTTCAAACTGTTACTTTGAAAGCAGGAACGACGTACATCTATAAAATCAATGCATTCAAGCAGAAAGTGCTTGACAGTTAATTGTGTGTCACATCCAATACATTGAGGTTTATCTTCTCGTTTAAGTAAATATGAATGTGTCAATCGTGTATGTCCAATTCGAAGACGAGAAAGAACAATCTCTTCCCGTCTCGAAAGTTTATGAATTAATCTTGGTCGTTTTACATGAGGTTCAATTTCTTTCAATTTATTGTCATCTGCTCTGCTCCAAATTGATTGCCATTCATTAAAGACATAGTCGTTGATAAAAGGTTTAAAATTGATAAAAGGAATTTTAAAATCTGTTTGTTCTAGGCTCAGTGATTCTTTTGCTTTCTTGTCGACTTGCTCGTTACCATATATTCCTACATGACTGGGAACCCAGCAATACACAATAGTTTTAAATTCAGAAATGCTATGATGTTTCAGCAATATATTTTGTATTTGTTGGTTTTTGGACATTGTATGGTTTAGGGCCTGAAGGACTGATAGAGAATCAGAGAAAATAACGAATTTGTTGTACGAGTTACAGTCATTAATGAAGTCTAAAGCTAAGTCAATAGCCTTAGCTTCTGCTGTGAAAATTGAAGAACCATCAGGTAGACGTAAAGTTTTGCAAGCGCCTTTGGAATAAGTAGCACAGCCTACTTTGTTATCTTCCTTTGAACCATCAGTATAAATAAAATGATAATCAGAAAATTGTGACTGTAGTTGGTGGAAATTTTCTTTGAGAAAGTGTGGATTTGATTCTGATTTTTTCCCTGTGTGAAGTGTCAAATTTACTGTTGGCTTTCTAATGCACCATGGTGGAATTTCAGAAATCGAATGTTTTTCTATTTTATCTTGTTTGATTTTTGCTGATGTTAAAAGTGGTGCTACTCGTAAACCAAAAGACCTGATAGCATTTGGTTTACTTTCATAACGCTGTAAGAGCTCGTCAGAAATATATGGTGGGAAAGTTACCTTATGTGCAGGATTAGAGGGGTTTGCTGCAAGTCTGATGGCATACTGAAGAGTAAGTTTTTCTCGACGCAAATATAGTGATGGTTCTTCTGCCTCAACATAGAGGCTCTCAACAGGTGACGTTCGAAAAGCCCCAAGAGCTAGTCTTAGTCCTTGGTGGTGAACTGTATCAAGCATACTCAGGTATGTTTTTCTGGCTGATCCATACACAATGGATCCGTAATCCAACTTCGACCGAATAATTGACCGATATAGCTGCAGAAGGACAGTGCGGTCAGCACCCCAGTCGGTATGCGATAAAACCTTTAGTAAGTTTAATGCTTTTAGACATTTTGCCTTTAAATACTTGATATGCGGTATAAAAGAAAGCTTTCGATCAAATAGAACTCCTAGAAATTTAAAATCTTCAACCACTGGAATAAGAGATCCATATAAGTAAAGTTCAGGATCATCATGTACTTTCCGTAGCTGACAGAAATGTACACATTGTGTTTTCGACTTGGAAAATTTAAAACCATTATGCGAAGCCCACTTTTCTATTCTATTTATACACTGCTGTAAGTGTCTTTCAATAGTTCTCATACTTTTCGATCTATAGCACATGCAAAAGTCATCTACATACAATGATCCATCTGTTTTAGGATCCAAACAGTCCATTATGCTGTTGATCTTGATATTGAATAATGTTGTAGACAGAATGCTCCCTTGTGGGACACCCTGTGCCTGATCAAATTGTTCGGATAAAGTCGATCCAACTCGAACCTGGATCCATCGATCCGCAAGGAAACTTTCTATAAATGTAGCTAATCTGCCTCTAATTCCGAGATCATGGAGATCTCGTAGAATGCCATACCTCCAAGTGGTATCATAAGCTTTTTCCAAGTCGAAAAACACGGCAACCACATGCTCTTTAGCAACAAATGCATCTCGTATGAATGTTTCCAGTCTTACCAAATTGTCATTGGTACATCGTTCAGATCGGAAGCCCGACTGAACAGGTGAAATAAGATTGTTACTTTCTAAGTACCAGACAAGTCTAACATTAATCATTCTCTCTAAGGTTTTACAAAGACAACTTGTAAGTGCTATTGGTCTGTAATTGTTAGGTTCTGTGTGATCTTTTCCTGGTTTAGGAACTGGTATAACTGTAGCTAGTTCCCAACTTTCGGGAAACTTCCCAGTTTCCCACATATCATTGAATATTTCTAATAGAGCTTGAAGTGAGCTAGGAGGAAGATGTTTAAGCATTTGATAGTGAACTTCGTCGGGACCTGTTGCTGTATCATGGGATTTACTGATAGCATCCTTCAGTTCATCTAAATTAAATGGTGTATTATATTCTTCATTATTAGATGACTTGAAATTTAATTTAATTTTTTCCTGTTCTTTCTTGTATTTTTGAAAGTCCTTTGAGTAATGGCTTGTTGATGAATTTGAACAAAATTGTGATGCCAAAGTGTCTGCTATATCTTGCTTTGTTGATGCCAATTCAGATCCGTTGTTAAAGTTTGTATTAAGATGTTGATAAGTAGCAGTTTTTGTTTTACCTGATATTTTCCTAACCATATCCCAGACCTTTTTGGTTGGCGTTTTGTAATTTAATTTAGATACATATGTTCGCCATGATTTACGTTTGGCTGATTTAATTGTCCGACGGGCCTTTGCTCTAGAACTCCTATAAGTATTTAAATTTTCATTAGTTGGAAACTTGCAGAACCTAGATAGTGTTTGTTTTCGTTGCTTGATAGCTTCTTTACAATCGTCATTGTACCATGGGTTACTTTTCTTTGGGTTTGTCGAGGTTTTTGGAATGCATTTTTCAGATATACTTATTAAAGAAGAAGTAAAAGTTGCTATAGGATCAGAAGATTCTGAGAGAGAAGTGTTAGTAAGGGATTCATCACATAAAGTATGAAATAAATCCCAATTAGCTTTATTTAGTTTCCATTTAGGATTATGATCTTCATCGTGATTCTGAATGCTTTCAATTATTATCGGAAAGTGATCAGACCCGTGTTGGTCTTCACATACAGACCAATTATAGTCAAGATAGAGAGAGGGATGAAAGAGTGAGAGATCAATAGACGAAAAAGTACCTTTTCCAGAATCAAGATAAGTTTTAGATTTATCATTCATTAAGCAGATGTCATTCTGTGTGATAAATTCCTCGATTAACTCTCCTCTGGGGTCACTATCGTTACTACCCCAAAGTAAATTGTGACCATTGAAGTCACCTAATATCATAAAGGGAGAAGGAAGTTGCTTAAGTAAAGAGTTAAGATGTTCAGATCTTAGTTCGAAGGAAGGCGGGATATAGACAGAACAGAAAGTAATCTCTTTGTCGAGAGTAACAGAAACAGCTTTAGCTTGTAAATTTGTTTTCAACTTAATTTCACGTTGAGGTAAGGAAGACTTAACTAGAATAGAGCTTCCACCAGAAGCTCTGGCACAATCACAGTGGATGTGATTGTAAACATTAAAGCCTTTGAAAGTAAAGTTGTCGTCAGTTTTCAGAAAAGTTTCTTGTAGACAAAAAACAGAAGGTCCTAGTAGACTTAATAGTAATAGTAATTCTTCATAACGTGGTTTTATGCCTCGACAATTCCACTGTATAATTCTTTGTTTACTATTGTCCATTAAATAATTTACAGAGAATTAAAAAATTGACCCTTCTTAAATGTAAAAGACTGGAAACTAAGTATTTGGAATTCTTGGAAGATGCACTTTGCGAGGACTAGGAGGAGTGACATCTGCCTCCATGCTAGTTTCTTCAAGGCAGTCATAGTAATTGTCAGTTCTTACGGGGTCATCAGCCCCTTTCGGTACTCTCTCGGACAGAAGCTTCCTTCTATCCTTTGGTGAGAGAGGCTTTGGTGGTGCAGGAGGCTTTCCTCCTGCCGTTGGAGGTTTACCTCCAGTTGGAGGTTTACCTCCTGCAGTTTTGTTGGACGGAGGGTTTTGAGCAGGAGGAGGTTTGCCTCCTGCTTGTGCAGGGGATGCTTTACCTCCTGCAGTCTGGTTGGTACCAGAAGGGGCATCGCCTCCTGGATTTTGGTGTGTTTTAATTTGAACGTCGTATGTTTCATCAGTCTGTGTCATGGCATCTACAAGTTTGACTTGTGTGCCAGCACTTCTTATGATGCTGGCATAGTTTCTGCTTGCAGTCGACGATTGCTGCTCAACGATTTTGCGCGCTTCGAAGAATGAAAGATTTCTGGTATATTTGATTTTAAGGATCTCCTTTTCTTTGTGCCAAGTCGGACAGTCACGTGAAAAAGTGGGGTGTGGGCCACTGCAGTTGACGCACTTTGCTGTTTTATCACAGTTGCGATCATCACTGCAGTGTTTGTCTTCTCCACAATTTGCACATAGTTTTTGCCTGTTACATCTGCTTTCGTGATGGCCGAAAACCTGACAATGGTAACATCGTAGAGGATTTGGTATGTATACCTCCACGTTCACAGATATGTATGCTGCTTTTATTTTCTTTGGCATAATTGGTGTATTGAATGTTAAAACGTAAGTGCTTGTACGTTTAAGGACACCGTTTCTGCGAACTTGAATGTTACGAATGTCTTGAACTCCTTGACTTCTCAAATGATCTAGGATTTCAACGTCAGTGCAAGGACCTAAGTCCTCGCAACGAATGACACCCTTTGAACAATTGAGAGTTTTGTGCAGAGAAATGTTGACGTCAAGGTCAAATAATTTCTTGGTCCGTAGCAGGTTTTCGATATGTTTCTTCTTTTCGACTTCAAGTAGCAGATCGCCCGATTTAAGCTTTTTTATACTCTTCGGTTGACCTGCTAATGATACGATGCATTTCTCAATCACGAAAGGGGATAGATCTGAAACTTTTCTCGATGAGTCTGCCGACTGAACGACTAAGAAGCGCGGTACGTTTAAAACTGATTGTGACGTTACTTGTGCAGTAGGCTGTCGAGTATCAGAATCCGAAGATCCATCTGACTCTTCAGACCTTTGGCGTTTGTTTGAGTTCTGTGACGATTGATTTTCTGGAACACCCATAATTAAATGGATTAATGATTCATCTCGAATGCTCTCCGTCCTCCTTGGAGCCCTACAAGGGAACACTTAAAATGAGTGGCTTTCCTACTCAAAAGTGTTAGAGATACACAGAGATATACTCGCACAAGCTTGATGCCTACACGATTGACCCGTTGAGCCGCCGCCTTCTAGGAATGATAAAGACAGAAAAAAGACGTTGATGGGCATATGGTGGGTATCAGGGACGATACTAAAAAGACAAGAAGAGAAAGAAAAAGGTGTTCCTAGGGCTTGGCGCGACAAAGCCGATTGACCATACCCGAGCCCGCATGGCCTCCCGTCTAGTCGAAATCAGGGCCAAAGTGATGTGTTGCATGCCGACCATGTCCGTCAGCACAGCCGACACACTCAATCACCAGGATCCCTTCATCCAAACGACACGGGTCGCAGCTCACGGCAAACGAGCCGCTCCTCTATTCGACCGGGTCTTACGGTTCCGCAAGAGGGGGGCGACCGGCCAATTCTAACCCGGGTCCGGCACGGGACTAGGCATGGTGTGACTAATGGCAATAGGGAACAAGCTTGTGTGTCAGCTAGTATGGACATACTGCTCGCTACAATGCGGCAAATGGATACATACAAGAAAATGAAAGTGCAAAATAACACCAAAGGTTGTCAAACGGACGCTATGGAGCAAGAGAAAACTAAAATAGATCGGGGCACGCAAAATTAGGAGCGGGGAAAATGCGGAAATGGCCATATACGTTTCGGATGATGACGAATAATTGCAGTAGGGTTTAATTGTGTAGACAGCGAGACAGCGATGTGACAGGACCTACATATACTACATTACCTATAAAAAAACGTGCATGGACTATGACTAAAGCGACGTTTACATGGAGAGCAACGATTGACGGAATGGTGTGGAGTAACTGTATCGAGTAACTGTGTTTCTAATTATTTCAACTGTTGGACGTATCTATTCTCATTTGGATTTAAAATACATTCTTACTCTGGATGAATATTAATAAAAAGTGTAGTGAACTTATTTAGAGCATGTATATGTCTTTCAAATGTGTAGATGACTCAGTTAGTGTTTCATTATAAATTCACAATACAAAGTAAGCTGGAAAGCAGTTATCAAAGACATATCAAGGACATATTAAACAACATAAAAACTTATTGGGGGGAGGCATTTGTAACAGTATTGATAAAATAGTAGTTTTTCAGTTGTTTAAGTACTGGGTGAGTACGAGAGTACTAGGTCGAGTGTTGAGTACGAATGTACTAGATCGAGTGTATACTATGTTATGATAATGAATGAGTATAGGTTATGAGGTGGTGAACATATATGGGTATGTGCTAGATGTTGGATGGGTGAGCATGCGTGGTAGAAGAAAGGATGACGTGTGCAAGAAGAAATATATCGGTGAGAGAAGGCAGAAAGGGCAGTTTTGTGGTCTGGTGTGAAAGTGGAAAGATCTTGTATGGAAATAAAAGAAGAACCTGGGTTGAAAATAAACATAAAGAAAATTTAAATTGTCTTTATTGAGTTCCTTGGACAATGGGGTTACATATGATGGCCCCGACTTAAAGCTATTCATTTTAGTTGGTTGGGGCCGGAGCTTCTTGTCTGTTGCTTGGCCCACCGGGGTTCAACTGGTGTTTTTCTTCTGCTCCGGAGTTAGTAGATTATTCGGCGCCCAGGGATCTCCATCGTCGGGCAGCTTACTCAATCTGTGAGTCCTTGTTTTTGATTCATCAGGATGTTTATCATGATTAAATTGTTTGTTCTTGATGATTCATTGACTAGTTAGAGATTCACCACGAGGACCCAAGAACTTACTAAATGTTATGAACCACTGCAGAAGCTGAGGGTGAGGTAAGGATCCTGTAAAACCGGTTTAAGCCCGCCAGTAACTTTGTGTTTCTGATCGTTCCAAGGCGATACTTCTGTGGTGGTTCTTTTTGTTTTATGTCTTGGTGTTTAAAAAAAAAATTGTGCTGTTGGCGCCTTATGTATGTTTTCATATTTTTAATTAAGTTATGGTAACTGAGTGGCCACCTATTGGGAAAATAGCTGCTCATTCGGCTTACGATATGTTTCATTGTATAAGTGCCTGATTGTTAGTTTGGTTTTTTCCCACCTCGGTTTTTGGAGTGGGAATCTCTTTCTGATTGCGCCTTTTCTTGATCTTTGCCTACTTGTACCTTTTTGTCCGAACAATTTGATCAGGCACAGGGTGTCCCACAAGGGAGCATTCTGTCTACAACATTATTCAATATCAAGATCAACAGCATAATGGACTGTTTGGATCCTAAAACAGATGGATCATTGTATGTAGATGACTTTTGCATGTGCTATAGATCGAAAAGTATGAGAACTATTGAAAGACACTTACAGCAGTGTATAATAGAATAGAAAAGTGGGCTTCGCATAATGGTTTTAAATTTTCCAAGTCGAAAACACAATGTGTACATTTCTGTCAGCTACGGAAAGTACATGATGATCCTGAACTTTACTTATATGGATCTCTTATTCCAGTGGTTGAAGATTTTAAATTTCTTGGAGTCCTATTTGATCGAAAGCTTTCCTTTATACCGCATATCAAGTATTTAAAGGCAAAATGTCTAAAAGCATTAAACTTACTAAAGGTTTTATCGCAAACCGACTGGGGTGCTGACCGCACTGTCCTTCTGCAGCTATATCGGTCAATTATTCGGTCGAAGTTGGATTACGGATCTATTGTGTATGGATCAGCTAGAAAATCAAACCTGAGTATGCTTGATACAGTTCACCACCAAGGACTAAGCTCTTGGTGCTTTTCGAACGTCACCTGTTGAGAGCCTCTATGTTGAGGCAGAAGAACCATCACTATATTTGCGTCGAGAAAAACTTACTCTTCAGTATGCCATCAGACTTGCAGCAAACCCCTCTAATCCTGCACATAAGGTAACTTTCCCACCATATATTTCTGACGAGCTCTTACAGCTTTATGAAAGTAAACCAAATGCTATCAGGTCTTTTGGTTTACGAGTAGCACCACTTTTAACATCAGCAAAAATCAAACAAGATAAAATAGAAAAACATTCGGTTTCTGAAATTCCACCATGGTGCATTAGAAAGCCAACAGTAAATTTGACACTTCACACAGGGAAAAAATCAGAATCAAATCCACACTTTCTCAAAGAAAATTTCCACCAACTACAGTCACAATTTTCTGATTATCATTTTATTTATACTGATGGTTCAAAGGAAGATAACAAAGTAGGCTGTGCTACTTATTCCAAAGACGCTTGCAAAACTTTACGTCTACCTGATGGTTCTTCAATTTTCACAGCAGAAGCTAGGGCTATTGACTTAGCTTTAGACTTCATTAATGTAACTCGTACAACAAATTCGTTATTTTCTCTGATTCTCTATCAGTCCTTCAGTCCCTAAACCATACAATGTCCAAAAACCAACAAATACAAAATATATTGCTGAAACATCATAGCATTTCTGAATTTAAAACTATTGTGTATTGCTGGGTTCCCAGTCATGTAGGAATATATGGTAACGAGCAAGTCGACAAGAAAGCAAAAGAATCACTGAGCCTAGAACAAACAGATTTTAAAATTCCTTTTATCAATTTTAAACCTTTTATCAACGAGTATGTCTTTAATGAATGGCAATCAATTTGGAGCAGAGCAGATGACAATAAATTTAAAGAAATTGAACCTCATGTAAAACGACCAAGATTAATTCATAAACTTTCGAGACGGGAAGAGATTGTTCTTTCTCGTCTTCGAATTGGTCATACACGATTGACACATTCATATTTACTGAAACGAGAAGATAAACCTCAATGTATTGGATGTGACACACAATTAACTGTCAAGCACTTTCTGCTTGAATGCATTGATTTTATAGATGTACGTCGTTCCTGCTTTCAAAATAACAGTTTGAAAGATATGTTCAAAAATGTATCTGTTGAACGCATTTTGTCATTTTTAAAACGAACTAACCTTTTTAACAAAACATAAATATTTAACTTAAATCATATTTATACCTTTCTCCATTTCTATCATTTCATTTTAATCACTGTATCTTTCATCTAGCGGAATAATTATTTATAACTTTGATAATTCTTACCATATTTTTTTTTGCTTTTTCTCTGAACTAAATTATGCATTTTACAATTGTTAGACGCTAATGATTCATTAGGGTTGACGCGTTGTTAAACACCAATCAATCAATCAATCAATCAATCTAATCTATCTGTGTCATTAAATAAAGTCTATAATAATCTTTTGCAGATCAACATGTATAATGCTGCCCTTAATGTGCCACAAAGCCTTTGTGACAAAGGTAGAAAAAAATAAAAGCAATTATCATGATTAATACATAATTCTAAAAAGTCAAATTTGCAAATTACATAGTTAAAAAAGACCTTTTAAATAAAAATGTTAAGCTAAGACAGAAAGTCATAGCTGAGGGTGAGGTTAGGTACCTGTAAAACCGGTTTAAGCCCGCCAGTAACTTTGTGTTACTGATCGTTCCAAGTCGATACTTCTGTAGTGGTTCTTTTTGTTTTATGTCTTGGTGTTTAAAATTTTTTTGTGCTGTTGGCGCCTTATGTATGTTTTCATATTTTTAGTTAAGTTAAGGTAACTGAGTGGCCACCTATTGGGAAAATAGCTGCTCATTCGGCTTACGATATGTTTCATGTTATAAGTACCTGATTGTTAGTTTGGTTTTTTCCCACCTCGGTTTTTGGAGTGGGAGTCTTTTTCTGATTGCGCCTTTTCCTGATCTTTGCCTACTTGTACCTTTTTTTTGAAAGTAGCCAATTCTAAGCTAGAATGTGTACATGGTGTAGTACCCTGTCTTTGATGATAGTTTTCTTCACATTTTAAATAACCTCAAAACTCTCTACATATACATAATAAAGCACAAGTTGAGCTACATGTGCACTTAACTAAAGTAACCCAAGAAGATTTTCCTTACAGGTAGAATCATAGAACCCATATGTACAGTGTAATAAGCAATTGTGGAAAAATCTGCTTTTATTTATTATGAAAAATTCAACGCATTATAATCATACTGCTTAATATATGTACATGTACTAATTATTATATAATACATGTTTTAGCCCCATGGTACCTGGCAATACTAGAAAGTACATGTATTTTTCTCTGGAATATATCAATTCTTTTAAATAAAAAAGTATTATTTAAAGTTACATAAAAATACTTTTCCATAAATTGTTTTACTTAAAAATCAGTCTCTGCAGACTGCTGCAGAGGCAGTGGTAAGAGGTTTCTGACATGCATGTATTTATTTATAACTGGTGAATTTTTGTAAAAGTAACAGATGTTAAAATAGGCAGTTATGGTCACTTACAACTTAGACCCAGTTGCCAAGAATAATCCACTTCTTGCCATATATGTTCATTTCTTCACATGCATGTTTGTATGTTTCTAGTTGTACATGCCCTTCTGAAACTGAGAACTTTTATCTTTTTACTATCTAGAAGGTCAAAAGTAAAAATAATACTTAAGATCCTTTCAGAGCAGCAAACATATTAATGAGAAAGGGAATGGGTATGTTTCTTTTTGGCATATTATATCACAATCTTAAATTTTATGACATTGATTTAGGAGGTTATGATTATCATAGTTGATGCTCTTTATAATAATAACTCTCATATGTATGGAATATTTCTGACAATTTACTTATTTGCATGTAGAATGATTTGTTATCTGGCTATATGGAAATAGGTAGTGTCTCTTGAAAGCACATTCTTATAGCAATGAAACATACAGGATGTGAGTAGTCCCCAGAACCACAAAGATGTGATAATCATGTATCCATAAGCTGTTATCTGGCTATATGGAAATAGGTAGTGTCTCTTGAAAGCACATTCTTATAGCAATGAAACATACAGGATGTGAGTAGTCCCCAGAACCACAAAGATGTGATAATCATGTATCCATAAGCTTTCACTGAAAGGTTGGGAATATTATTTATTATAATTTCCTGTGAAAATGGTCATTTTACAATGGTGCAGCATAAATTATTAATAAAATATGATATGCCACAATTGATAGACCACAGGGTTCTGCATCATCCTTTGTTTTTAGAGTTTAGTGACCTAGTTTTTTATAAAAATATTCTCCCAAAGACTTTTAAAAAATGAAACAGGCTCCTGTGTTATAAAAAGGATTAGTCACTTAGTAAAATGATTCAGGGCTCTGATAGTACAATAGAAGTCTGAGAATATTTTTTGCTGCATTATCAACTTTTCTGTACTCTTTTCATCTTATTTGTCATGCAAATACTCCATGAATATGCAGATGTGGGGGAAAGTGGATGATTTTTATTGAATATTGATGGTCAATGAATTTCTGTGACCAGATCTGAAGGCTAATTTTCAGAGTGCTGATATAGTGATTAATAAAGGACCTGTCATAATGAAATGGACATGTGCAAGCTTAGCAGAGCAAGAAGCAAGCCATGATCTGGCATGTAGACATCACAGTAAAAGTGTTATAAACTCAATTTTTACTCTATAAATTTAAAAGTACATATATATACAAACAGTCAGACTCTAGGAGATAAATGACAGCTCGGTGGCAACAACTAGACACAATAAGTGCTGCTACTGTACTTATGACTGTGATATGTATAAATGAAAGTCTATTGTTTCTTCTATTAACTGCTGAATTTTATTTCATAGCTTTTGAAGTTATGTTTTATATTACAAGTAAGTCTGGGCTTCATTTAAATACTTTTGTTGTCTATTTCCCCATTTGTCTTCTGTGTTTCCAAAGAAATGAGAATGGTTAAGAAATAATTCATTGTCAATCTCAAAATAATGTGCCAGACCCTTTTAATGAGCCGCTACTCCTGACTGACTAAGCTTTTGGAATTGGTTATTTTGCTACCTTCATTAGAAATGTTTGAAACGAAGTTAAATTGACATAGAAATTCGGGTTTCCGCTATTAAATCCAATGTCTTAAGAAATGAATATTGTTATGATCTGTCAGCAGCTATAAGAAAATACAATGAATGCCACTTACAGACGTCTGTCGGTAGCAAATTTACCGACTTTTGCCTGTCAAAAAGCGTAGTAAATAAAATAAAATAAAATAAATGGACGGATTTTGTAATAATATTTGATTGGCATGAATGCATAGACTACTTTTAACAACATTCGACTAGTAAAACATCAATAATTATAAGCTTTATAAGAGAGAGAGAGAGAGAGAGAGAGAGAGAGAGAGAGAGAGAGAGAGAGAGAGAGAGGCGGGGGACTATACGAAATATCTCCATTTATGTATCAAACATTAAATGATATTATAAGATCAAATTTTGCATTGAAGTACAAATACAAATGTAACACAACGGGCACTTTTTAATGCGGTACGACACAAAGCAAGCAATAACCTATCAATTAGAGACACGCGCTTGCGACGTCACTGACTAAATTTGTGACGTAATTGTTATGATAGCTTCATAACAACTCTAACATTACGCGCCATAAAATAGTTCCACTGTATTTTTCATATTTAACAAGTTAGTAATACTTTATGATCAAAACAATTTTAAATATTAAGGATCGCTAATAAAGAGAGATCGTTTTTCAACACAGTCGACACCTGGATGCAGTAGATGCGTAAATGTTGAAATTTTCAACATTTTTCAACTGGTGTCTGCAGTGGTGTTTTCTGAGAGGACTTTTGTCCGGAAGTGGAACACCGCGGCTTGGAGTTTGACTATGACCAGGATACAGTGCAGCAACAGTGTCTGTGGATGGGGAATGACACCGAAAAATGAAAATACTGGGTGCACGCCTACTGCATGCTTGGAACAGAAAAAAAAAAACTTACAAAATCATTTGTTAGAAAATTTCCATTCAATTGTCCCATGCATAGGGGGACAGTTGTTAGGGAAATACAATTACCTTGAACAATGTCTATGTCTTGTTTTTCAGTTACTTCCGCTAGTGTCTGGACATCCTCTCTGTAAAATGCAACCAGCTGTACTTGACAATGGCGCATGTAACAAGGGGGTGGGGTCAGCATCTCGATTTTCCGGTAATCTAGTTTGCAATCAACTCAGGGCTGGATTCTATCCTCTAGACTGGGGTTGATTTTACTTGCAGAAGCCTCCGATGAAATCTGGTTGTTGTTTTTTTTATGTGACACTGGTTTGCAGCTTACAAAAATCAATATTGGAAATCCAGGTAACCAGGCAACCAGGCACCCTCTGACCTCAAAGATCGGGGGAGGGTCTGGCCATCTATAATTTATATTGGAAAGACCGATTACCAGAACCCCGTGACCTTTAAGGTGGGGGGGGGGGGTTCTGGTTACCTGGATTTCCAATATTGATTATTTTTGAGCTGGGAACCAGCGAATAATACAAAATTTGTGAATTCGTACAATAACATGTCGCGTTCTGGTGACACTTGGTAGTAAATTTGAGATTTTTCACAGACAGCAGGAAACGCCTTTACAATAAATAGCATCAAACAAGTGTGGATGAAATTTTAATATGCACAATTATCGTGGGGTACCGTGGGGTGATAAATTTCAGTGGGTCGCACCTACCGACTACAAAAGGGAATGGTTTAGGGACGATTCCTTAATGGGTAATTAGTTGTTTCCCTTACATCAGGCGGGTTCAAATCAAATATATAGGTGGGTACTAAGCGATTAACAGATCTATACATAAAAGTCAGTTTATTTTGTTACGTCATACATAAAAGTCAGTTTATTTTGTTTACGTCGTTCGGCTAGAGAAGTCCATCCACATTCTGCATATAAATTCTCTAAGGTTACAGATCTAGTAAGGCAGGTTACTTAATGTTCCCATTAATGAATCAAAATAATATAGTCACTCCATTTTGTCGCACTGAATTATTTAAACGATCATGTATTCCCTTCTCAGTAAACATGTGTCACTGGATGATAGTTTAAGAAAAAAACTCATTAAATTTGTTCAAATATACTTAAGGAATAAAGAAACGCAACAAACACTTTGGGTTACTAAAAACATGCTTTGTAATGCAAGTTTGTGGTATAACTGAGCTTCTTATATGAACACAATATCTAAACGTCAAATTGCAAAAGGTTGAGCCACAATGTCGGTTACGTATGCTTAATGGCATACGCGTAACCACACTGGCCTACAGTAGCACACCCTGTAACCATGATCAGTAAATGTCAAATTTGAAATAAAAACCAATATTTTGTTTCCAAAACCCCTAAAAGTTATTGCAAATGTAATCATTGATCAGTTGGTAACATTTGGGAATGTTATGGGACGTTTAACGTCACCATCGTCAATCGGAAAAATGAGTCAAAAGCCAGTAAAATTTCCTTCGGCATGCGTTATATTCAACAAAATTGTTATTTACGTAAACATTATTACATTTGTACTTCACACGTTACTAAAACATCCATTATAACGTCAAAATCAAACATCCTGCATTTTAAAGACTCTCATTATGTTTTTCAAATTTTCTGATTTAAAAAATGATCAATTGCCAAACGTTTGATTACAGTGCGTAAATCTAGTGTTTACTAAAAGCATATGATCCGTTTCGCTCCTTTAGATAACGTGATATTCTGTTTAACAAACGTCATAAGAAACGCTCCGATGATCCATTTCTGCGGTACCTGGGACGTCACTGTTGATTAGAAAGCACGTCGTGTCGTATGTTGGTTTCCCAGATAGCAAATATCATTGGGCCAACATTGCATATTGATTGGGTAATTGGCATTTGGTTGCGGTCGCATGTACATGATTGGGCCAATGTTGGCGTGGTAGTGCATTCACATGCAATATTTGCCGACGTTGGCCCAACTTTGGCAAAGGATCTGTTACTGCAACGGATCATGAAAGTGATTTTCTTTCACAGAAACAAGAGTGGCCCAATATTTGTTAGCCATTATACCCAGCAGGCACACAGCGCTCGTTGATGTTGTGTGCATGCTGGAATAGTATAGGATTTATTTTCTTCTTTTCTTTTTATTTTTCTTTTCAATATAGTTTAGTAATTAATGCATACTAGTTTAAGTTCGAATTGACCATGTATGACAAGGCTCATACAAAGGAGCCTGAGAAAATAAATAAAAACTTGTCGTGTACACTTTCCGTTGGCCGATGGTTGGCATATCATTGGCCGATTCGTATATGATTAAATACTTACCGGTGTTAATTCGTAATCAATTAATTACTGTCTTTAAATCTTATTCAATAAAGAGACAGTCCAGTTTCCTCATAGTTTCAATTTATATATCAATCATAAATAATAATTATGATTTATATGTAAATCACCATCAATGATTTTAAAACCATTATCTTAATTATCAGTTACTTCCTTGATCAGGCCATTTAAACTTACAGTATATCTAATCTGTAAACATTTAGTAAGCAATGGGAGCAAAATTGAAGTTAACACCTTTTTCACTGTAACACGTCTTTTCATAATATTGTGGTTTATTATTTGCTTCGCTGCTCCAGCCAGAGTACAAGAGTACATCAGTTGTCATAGCAACGAGAAAATTTCTCAGGCATGTGAGAATTATTAACAGGTGTTTCGCATGAAGTTTTTGAGATGTCAATTTTGCATGTTAGGAAACAGACACACTGAGGTTTAGAAGGTAAGTTTTATTTATTTTTTGCATTAATCATTAAGCTCATTTCTCCATCTTATTAAAGGCAGTTGCGTAAATATAATTGATTTTATATAATATAATTCCATGTTTTATTTCCTTTAGCCATCACACTTCGTTGCAACAAAGAGGTTTTAGTTTTAACATGTATTTATTAAAAGGTACAAGTAGGCAAAGATCAGGAAAAGGCGCAATCAGAAAAAGATTCCCACTCCAAAAACCGAGGTGGGAAAAAACCAAACAACAGCTATTCCTTTATGAGATAAAATGCACGCGTTAAAATGTTGCATAAATGAGGCTAGTTTATGTTTTTGTCATGGTGCTGTATTTATTCGTTTGTTTTCAGAAGACCAGTCGTCAAAAGTTATCCAGCACAGAAAAAAACGAAAAATGAAGAGTTTACCTTCTCCAAAGCCAAGAGACCAAGCTCGACTGTCACCGTGGTGCTGCAGATCAAGAAACTGTACCGAGTGGACATATGCGATAGAAATACATCGTCGATAGCTTGTAATGAGCACATTCAAACAGTGATGGGCCAACAAAAAATGCAAAACCTCCCGGCATTGGCCCAATGTCGAACCAATGTTATGGGCCTAAGATGGGCCGATGAGCAAACGCTAGGTTGGCCCATTCAATATTTACAACCATGGGCCAATCGTGCGGCGTCCGATGGGCCAATGGAGGGCCAATGTATACGTGCTATCTGGGTTGATATATACCGTTTAGGTACAAAATAGGCAAAATCGAATAATTTAAATAACGATAATAACTCATTTTTCGTTTTTGTAAACTTCAGCATTCCGTTAACAAGATTTAACGCTACATGGGACGGCACCTAAGTATACAATGATCCTAGTCTTTATTGCACATTATCAAGTCGACGTCACGTAACCCACATGCAAAGAATTTGTCATCTTCCCCTTCGCCCCGACGTTTACGTCACAATTTGCGTTTTTCCTAGTTTTTGAAGTTTTGTCGTTAATTTTATCAATAGAATGACGTTTTCTCATTTCATCACGTGCAAAAAGCAGTCAGTAGGTCATTTTATAAAAGGATTTTATCAAAATGTCAAATACATACGTACAAGTTGAAATTTAGTGTGTTGCGTATTTTAATTCCTTAAGTATATAATATAAAAGAACAAAATTAAGTACCGATTTATTTCAAATATGGTGATAAATTTCTGACGGTTATGCATGCTAGAATCAGAAACAAATGTAGTAATTTATCACATTACTTGTTTATCAACCATTTATCACCAAATCCGTTTTGTAGTTGTAACAGGGAAATTGAAAATGCGGAACAGTTTTTCTTCCGTTGTCCAAAATATCTCAACGAACGTGTAATTTTATTTCGTGAAACCCGTTTTCATCACCCATTGAACATAAATAAATTTTTAATTTGCGATATATTTGAATCTATCGAGACCGACAACTTAATTTTTAAAGCAGTCCATAACTTCATTAAAATTACAAAGATTTTCAGATACTTAACACGGAACAACATACTATTGCACGATAACTACTGATCCGCTAGCTACGGGCTTCTTGGGAGGACACTCAACTCTCTTATTTATTTATTCATCAGCTGACTACCTCACATTTCAAAGGTTTGGTTATATATGTAAATTTATATCATGTGACTATATATTTGTTAATGATATTTATTTAGGGGGAGGGCCGTATCTAATGTTGGAAGAACTATTGCATACATGTACATGTAAAAAGTTGCAATAAAATATGTTTAAACTAATTTCTGTGCTTCGGTGGATTTCTTGGACCTGTCTGTAAGCTTCTTGTAAATAGTTTTAATGGCCCGTCCCAAATGTTCTCCCCACCTTACTTAATTCAAACTTTAGCCACCTATTGATTGATTCAGTATAAATAAATAGATGGCACGTTTTCCCTTAGTCCCTGGGTCACTATTTCAAACGTAACACAATATTCAAAAATAACACAACGCTACAACTTCTCCTCTTAGATTTATAATTTCAAGCGGAAGTTAATGTGAAAAACGGAAATTAATGTGACATTCCATCAGTATAACAAAGGGTGGTCAGTCACCGCCTTTTGGCGCCACGAGAAGAAGCCTCCGTGGAGCAGTGGATAAGTCACTCGCCTTGTAAACCAGGGGTCGCAGGTTCGATCACGGGCTTCTCCAAAAATAACTACAAAAACCAATCTCCCGGTCGAGCCTTCCGGCGCTCCCGGGACAACAAAACCCACAAAAACAACATCCTATAGTACTGGTCTCGATCAGGAAAAAAAAATGGGCTGTTTGTGCCACCAGGCAAATATTATTACACTTACTGACCATTCCTTTACTGACATTACTTCGTAACCGTGAAAATTTGAGCTTGATCAGAAATTAGTGGTTTAATAAAATAATGCATAATACGCCTTTGCTCATAATTGTTATACTGTAAAAGAATGTTATACTTTCAATACAATCAAAGTTTGGGTGTCTTGATATCCTACTGCTTGATAGAAGTCCCATAAAATTCAGGCAAGGTCCCGACCTCGAGGTCCCGACATGACCACAGCTGTTGACTGGGACGAAAAGCATCAATTCAACAACCGATTTGTCAGTAAGGTGTAACTTCTAGATAAAACTTGATACCTCATCGCAGGAAAATTACATCATGCGACCTCTATTAACATTTCTGATTAAAATGCACATCTGTAGTGAACTATATTTATTAAAGAAACTCAAAAATGGGGCTAAAATATCTAATATTAGATATTTTATTAGATATTTTATTGCCATATTTGGTATATGATTTTAAAATGAAAAATCCTGTCGAAACCAAAATTATCACAAAACTAGAGCATGTCCGTCGGCCTCCAGTATCTAGGAATTTTGGCTACTTTTGGCGTTACATTTACATGGACGAACCCAACAGGACACAAATTATATTTAAAGAACGGACTTGGTCGGCCAGATATGAAAACGTGCGTTTAGTCAACTACGCAAACAGGCCTGTAGCCTACGCTGAAATAAAAAAGAAATGATGCAATATTTTGAGTCAACCATAAAATATACTCTTCGTCAAAAATGGGTCAAAAATATCTAGTCATATCTAACCACAGCGCATAAAAATGATAACACAATCGTCCCTATTCGATGTTATGTTTACAGAGGAAACAATGTTGACTTTTAAGAATTCTCTTTCGGCAGTTAAATAGATACTGAACGACAAAATATAAGCTCACTTGTTTGAAAGAGTAATTTACGACACTTTTAAAATTTTGTACATAAAAGTACTCAATTTCAGTATTTTAACTTGAAAATACTAAAAACCTTTAGGCGTGGATAGAATAAAAATGCGGCATAGACAAGCTTATCCTGTCATTGGAGGTGTAGGCATTAGACATCTTTAAAGAAAACCCTGTTTTCAAAATGTTAAACTCTGCAATTTTGCTACACCTTCTTAACGTTTTTTTTTTTTTTTTTTTTTTTTTTTTTTTTTTTTTTTTTTTACCAGAAATGTCAGTGTTTGGTGTCAAGTCTTCAATTTTTGTTTGTAACAAATCGTTCCAACATACTTTTCCTTACCATGGGGCGAATTTTGTTCAGGCGTAGCGTATTGGGTGCAGATATCAGCATTAAGAAACATGGCTTATCATTAACATAATCTGAGATAAAGATGAAGAGATAAGAAAGTCCACCTAGCGGTCACTTTTGATTGACGCGCCTCTACCTGTGTCTCCACCTACTTCCGCCATTTTGTTTTTTTACTCTAAACGAAGACAATTTCAACGCTATAAAAATCAACATCCATCGGCGATTTTATACATCTGATGAAGCAATATTTTAGTCCTAAAGAAATGATAAGCATTTTATCTTTCATTTATGAACCAGATTCTGAAATTTGTAGTGTTCGTTTTGGGTTTTTACTCGTGTATTTTACGTATAAAACGATGCAATCCTTGTTGAAGGTCTCAAAATGGCGACCAAGCGTAAAATAGTCGGTACTTTTTTACTGCAACGCGTTGTTATTAATAGGCTAGGTAATTTTTAATCAACAAAATATGAAAGGAGAAAGATGTAAAAGTCGTTTTATTTGTAAATTAGCACTCAGCGCGTGACTGCATTTGGGTTATGATCGTATAAATATTGACTATTTTTGTAATTTTAGGAAAATCTGTTCCGTCCGATCTCAAAACGATGCATTTTATTTTTCATTATAAGGCGTCCATGAATGACATTTTTTTGATAAACATCATCAATATTCTTAAAGAACAATGTCTTACAAATCGTTTTATTGCCATTTGATACTGTTTGGGTATTTTTGACAGGGTCAAATCGTCCGAATTAAGCAGCTGTTTTTTCACAACTTTTCGCGCTTTTGAATTTAAAATGGCGATATTTTCTACACCTTATTTGGCATTGCAAATAAGATAAAAAAAAGTTACATTTTGAAAGAAAAAATGACAAATGATTTTACAGCAGGCTCAGGACATCCTAGATGTTAGCTTCTGAACTGAATTTAGCTAAATTGTGGCTAAAAGGAGATGATCAGAAATTGATCGACTCAGTATAGCTATGAAGATAGATAGATAAAAATTGTGTATAATTATTTTAATTCACATGTTCGTTAAACATTGTGAAAACATTGCAGGAAAGCACCTGATAAAGTCATTTTTGGGAAAATCGAGAGAAAAAAAAATCGAACAATGAAATATACAAGATCAAAATATTGAATGGCCTCCTTACCTTCCATGTTTTTTTCGTAGATGACCGCGCAACCCAGATATCGACGCATACAAATTAGTACACTCGGAACAATTGTACGTTTTAGCCTGAGCACTATTTTCACTATTGTCACTTTTCACTTTTTTTTGCTTTCTGTTTTTTGTCGATGGTTCATCATCGTCCGTGATTCAATTTCACTACACGTATAATCACCTAGCAAAGAATCAAGATCAATATCATCATCCCAATGTAAAAAATCGTCTTTTCCATAAGACATTCTGACGCGCGTTTAACGTAAATTGCGAATTTGAAATGCCTTGAACTGTCGGAGTTAAAGCTTAAATATGCATTTTATTTTAATTAGCGCCTTGTTCACTAATTATCTTTTCTTTTTCGGCGTTAAATATGATTAGTATTACGGCGAGATTAATCAATCGGCGATTTCTTTAATCTAAAGATAATCCGTAAATAATTGTTTCAAATGTGTCCAGTCGCGTAGATAATAAGCATAATTAAAAACGCATTAATTTGTGGGAGAAAAAAAACAACAACAACGGCTTTTACAAATCGTAGGACAAAGGATAATAATTATATAAATTATCAACCGTAAATAAATAACTCTTTTTAACAAAGATACCGGGCGTGTTTAGTATCTATTTGTTGGTAATTCGAAGGCCTATTTAACAAAAATAAATATTTCTACTATTATCTAGATAATAGCGAACCAAACGAAGAAAATATTAACAATATATTTTTGCTAATATACAAACTTTCAGAACAGATTCAGCGGCCGATAAAAATATTGATTTTTTCCCTCGATTTACCTGGCTACCTGAGCGACAGTCATAGCGGGGGCAAATATCGATGTTCAATAGCAGTTTCAAATCTCTGTATAGTATATATCTCTGACATAATGCATTATTAACAAATCCTGCAAGTTTCTAAATCTGATAGGCCGACACAAAACTGATATTTGGTATTTGATAGTTGTTTCATTTCTTAATCAATGAATTTTTTACGTCTTAATATGCTTTGGAAGCATTTGCAGAGCATTTAACTTTAGCACTATAAAGTAGAATATGCTAAACTTTAGGCGAGTTGTATATATAGTTCTTGCTTAAAATACGTCTATTTGTCGCTTTTTGATCGATATGCATATTATTGTCCTGTGAATACAGATACCACCCATAATAATGAATGATTATGCACGTGTAAGTATTGAGGTTTTGATACTTTGTTAGATTTTATGCTAAAGTTATATCTCGGTAAACATCTATTTAGTCATGTCGGGGTGTTGCTTCCTTTAATTGGACTTCTAACCAACAATGGGAATGTTGGTAAGCTTTGCCATGCAGTACTTCATGACATATACATGTTTTACGTTGCTTCGTCACATTTTAACACTACATAGGGGCCACTTTGAAGTCATTTCAGGAATAGTGGAGCGGCTTAATGAGAAATACTTTAGTTGATGATACAAGCATGAAATTTTCACCATATGTTCTTTACATGACACACATCAAATTCGGATCCCTAGCCACTTGAAATTCCGCCGTTTTCAAGATGGCCGCCAAAAACAAAATGGCCGACAGTTGTGAAAGGAGTACATGTAGTAAATTGCTCATATTTTGGGGAGTTGCGGGCCTTGGAATATGGCTGACGTGTTTTTGTCGAGCTCCGAGTTTTTCATATTTTTCTAAACGGATAAGTATTTCTTATCGTTTATTTTCTCTTTCAACTCGTCTCAACGATAGCAGAAATGTAAATCTGATCTTATGTGAGACATTTTGAATGAACATTTTGTGTGTATTTTGCATGAAACGATTTCTTTTCAACTTTCGTTTCTATCGTTTATGTACACACGTATTGGACAGGTGAGGTGTCGATTTCCCCACATTGTTCGTTTTCTTTGTCTATGGATGTGTATTGGGTCAGTCAACATGAGTGAGTTGACACGTCCCTTGACGGTGCGATTCCCATCGCGTGGGTTTTCAAGGCTTGAACACTCAGAAGTTCTTGAAAGTTTAGAAGATTCTATAGAACCGACAGCAATTAAGGCTGTACAAATTACCGAAACAACATGTTTCATAACATTAGACTCAGATGAAGTAAAACAGAAACTTCTGTTGGATGGTATCAATGTAAGAGGGACGTTCAATAGTATAACAGACGTCGATAGGGTCATCACAAACGTTACTATTAAGGACGCCCCTTACGAGCTTTCAGACACCTACATAATTCACTATATGAAAGATTATGGTGAAGTGATCGAGCATAGTATGCGACGTGGTAAGGTGCGCGGTACAGACATTGAAACAGGTACGAGATACCTTCAAATGGTAAATGTGAAGAATAACATCCCTATAAAGGTGAAACTAGGTCGATTCGCTGTCCGTGTCTTTACTGACAATAAAACTGAGTGTAAAATTTGTTCCAAAGTAGGTCACCCATTCTATAGGTGTCCAGACAAAGATGAACCAAGACCAGTAGTTTGTAGCCGGTGTAAATGTGAAGGTCATGTTTTCAAAGATTGCCCAAATGAAATGATTTGTAACTTTTGTTCAGAACCGGGGCATAAAGAAAAAGACTGTGAACGATATAAAGCCAGTCAACAGTTCGGTGTTTATGCTGGGGATATAGTTGAAGGTCGATCGGCTGATTTAGACCAATCTACTGGTGACCAGTCACATGATGATTCTCACGAAGAACCTCTTGCTAATATTCGTAGAAATCTTGGTGATGATCTTCAATCTGGAACATTAAGTAATGTGGCATATGAAATAAACAATGAAACTGAACAACATACAAATAACTTGACAAATGACGACAAAACAGATGAACAGCAATGTGAACCTAAACCAACTGAATCGACTACTACAGATGATGTCCTCCCGACAACTGTACAGCCAAGAGAGACAACTCTAGATCGCTTATCAAAAGAACGGATTTTCTTAGTGATAGGTGACTCTAACGCTCAGAGAGTTCATTTTAAAGATCCGGATGTTCAAACTGTAACAGTATCTGGTGGTGCCGCAGGCAATATAGACGAGCTGCTCGTAAAGGCTGAAACGAAGGTGGGAGAGACAAAAGTCAAACGTATAGCAGTGCATTTAGGTACAAACGACATAAGCAAGATACACAATAAATTCCCCACCTCCGAGATAGCCTTTTCGAGCATCCCGAATCGAAAGGGTAAAACTCAAACAATCACAACACTAAACAATACGACAAACGTGGTTAATGAGTTCTTCCAGAAAATGGCCAAAAAAGAATCTTATTTGTTTTTCTTGAACAATGATGAAGATTTGATGAAAGATGGAGTACCTATAAGTACTATGTATGACAGTAATGACATTAAAGGTGTTCACTTAAGCACAAAAGGTGCGTCTGTTCTGGAAGAAAACATTCAAAGTTTTTTCGACTGTGGCTCTGAGTTTGGTTTTGATACGCCGCTGAGTAGAAAACGCCATCGCAGCGTAATGTCAAATACTCCTCCCTCCGATAAACAGTCGGATAAAACGAAAAAGTTAACATTCCATTAACATTTCGACATGGTTCGTATCATTTCATTAAATGTTAATGGGTTAAAAAAGTAAAACTAAAAGACACAACGCATTTCACTGGCTAAAAAAGAAACAATTTGACATTATTCTGTTACAAGAGACTCATTGTAATGACACAGATACAGAAAATGAATGGAAAAATGATTGGGAAGGTGACAGTATATGGAATTTTGGTACAAATTTATCGAAGGGAGTCAGTATTTTATTCGGGAAAAACAAAACGTTCGATATGATAGTTAAAGATAACGTTGATGACGGAAGAGTAATATCGATCAAGTTTGAAATATATGGTCACAAAATACAAATATTAAACATCTATGCTCCAAATAATTCTGTACATAGAAAACATTTTAATAAAACTCTAGATGCATATATAGATGATCAATATTCTGTCATACTTGCGGGTGATTTTAATTGTACAAGGGACAATCAAATTGATCGGGACCCACAAAACAATAGTAGAGACCAAGGTTCCCAAGAGCTCGAAGATTTAATGAGACAAAATCGACTTGAGGATGTTTACCGTAAGCGACATCCGGGAAAAAGAGCTTTCACTTTTTCTAGGGGATCCTCAAAGTCACGCATTGATTATTTTTTAACATCTGAAACCCTTGATTGTTATATTAATGAACCATCCGTGATTTACTTCCCTTTTAGCGACCACGATGCCGTTGCTTTAAAACTTGATTTATCCAAGTCCATAAATGGTCCTGGGGTATGGAAAATGAATGCACGGACAATTCAAACAGTTATATATCGAGAAACTCTAGAAAAAATATGGCCAACTTGGGTAAATATGATAAACAATTATGAAAATATATTAACATGGTGGGAAATTGTAAAAATATATATCAAACAATTAACAATAGAAATAAGTAAAAATTTAAACACAAATAAATACCATATAGCAAAAATAGAAAAACGTCTAAATGAAATTAAGGATTCAGAAAAATATATACATAAACAAGAGTGTAATCATCTGCGTAAACAAATATTAGAATATTATGAAATGCAAACAGAGGCAGCAAAAATACGGTCAAGAGTAAAACATTTCGAAGAAGGAGAAAAATCAACAAGATATTTCTCTAATTTAGAAAAACATAACGCCAGTAACAAAATCTGGACTAAAATAAAATGTACAGATGGAACAATCAAAACTGATATAAATTCAATTCTAGAAGAACAAACAAGGTTTTTTAAGGAACTTTTCACCTCGGAGGGAATAGACGAAACAGAAGCCGAATCACTTTTAAGAACAGTTGACGTTAAATTAACAGACGATGAAAAAGCATTTTGTGAAAAAGCAGTATCATTAGAAGAAATACATAAAGTTATTAAATTACTCAAACCTAATAAATCTCCAGGCGATGACGGTATCATCGCAGAATTCTATCAAACATATTGGTACTTAATACAAAACGAATTTTCTCAAGTTATAGAATATACTCTAGACAGTAACTCTCTTAGTAAAAGTCAGTATAATGCTATTATCACTTTACTATACAAAAAGGGGAACCGAGAAGAAATTGTAAACTGGCGTCCGATTTCCCTGTTAAACACGGATTATAAAATAATAACAAAAATTTTAGCAGAACGACTCAAACTATTTTTGCCTAAACTTATTCACTCAGATCAGAAAGGATTTGTGGGCGGCAGAAACATTTCGGAGGCAAACCGCTTACTACAAGATTTAATTGAATACTCTAATAAAAATAACTTAACATCATCAATAATCTTCATTGATTACATGAAGGCATTCGACAGAGTTGAATGGGAATGGACAATAAAATGTTTAGACAGGTTTAACTTCGGGGCTAAATTTCAATCGTGGATCAAAATGATTTTCAAAAATGCTAAAACGTCTATAATGACAAATGGCTTTCGAAGTAAATATTTTCAGATTTCTCGGTCAATGAGGCAAGGTTGTCCTATCAGCCCTTTATTGTATATCTTACAAGCTGAGCCCTTTGCATGTGCCATTCGAAAGAATGATAACATTATTGGAATTCATTTGCCATATAATGATCCAGAAAGCGGGGAGCAGGCGACTGTAAAACTTGTTTCGTATGTAGATGATTGATTGATTGATTGATTGATGTTTAACGACGCGTCAACCCTAATGGGTCATTAGCGTCTAACAAATTGTAAAATGCATAATTTAGTTCAGAGAAAAAGCAAAACATATGGTGAGAATTATCAAAGTTATAAATACTATTCCGCTAGATGAAAGATACAGTGATTAAAATGAAATGATAGAAATGGAGAAAGGTATAAATATGATTTGTGTTAAAAATTTATATTTTGTTAAAAAGGTTAGTTCGTTTTAAAAATGACAAAATGCGTTCAACAGATACATTTTTGAACAAATCTTTCAAACTGTTACTTTGAAAGCAGGAACGACGTACATCTATAAAATCAATGCATTCAAGCAGAAAGTGCTTAACAGTTAATTGTGTGTCACATCCAATACATTGAGGTTTATCTTCTCGTTTAAGTAAATATGAATGTGTCAATCGTGTATGACCAATTCGAAGACGAGAAAGAACAATCTCTTCCCGTCTCGAAAGTTTATGAATTAATCTTGGTCGTTTAATATGAGGTTCAATTTCTTTCAATTTATTGTCATCTGCTCTGCTCCAAATTGATTGCCATTCATTAAAGACATACTCGTTGATAAAAGGTTTAAAATTGATAAAAGGAATTTTAAAATCTGTTTGTTCTAGGCTCAGTGATTCTTTTGCTTTCTTGTCGACTTGCTCGTTACCATATATTCCTACATGACTGGGAACCCAGCAATACACAATAGTTTTAAATTCAGAAATGCTATGATGTTTCAGCAATATATTTTGTATTTGTTGGTTTTTGGACATTGTATGGTTTAGGGCCTGAAGGACTGATAGAGAATCAGAGAAAATAACGAATTTGTTGTACGAGTTACAATTATTAATGAAGTCTAAAGCTAAGTCAATAGCCTTAGCTTCTGCTGTGAAAATTGAAGAACCATCAGGTAGACGTAAAGTTTTGCAAGCGTCTTTGGAATAAGTAGCACAGCCTACTTTGTTATCTTCCTTTGAACCATCAGTATAAATAAAATGATAATCAGAAAATTGTGACTGTAGTTGGTGGAAATTTTCTTTGAGAAAGTGTGGATTTGATTCTGATTTTTTCCCTGTGTGAAGTGTCAAATTTACTGTTGGCTTTCTAATGCACCATGGTGGAATTTCAGAAACGGAATGTTTTTCTATTTTATCTTGTTTGATTTTTGCTGATGTTAAAAGTGGTGCTACTCGTAAACCAAAAGACCTGATAGCATTTGGTTTACTTTCATAAAGCTGTAAGAGCTCGTCAGAAATATATGGTGGGAAAGTTACCTTATGTGCAGGATTAGAGGGGTTTGCTGCAAGTCTGATGGCATACTGAAGAGTAAGTTTCTCTCGACGCAAATATAGTGATGGTTCTTCTGCCTCAACATAGAGGCTCTCAACAGGTGACGTTCGAAAAGCCCCAAGAGCTAGTCTTAGTCCTTGGTGGTGAACTGTATCAAGCATAGTCAGGTATGATTTTCTAGCTGATCCATACACAATGGATCCGTAATCCAACTTCGACCGAATAATTGACCGATATAGCTGCAGAAGGACAGTGCGGTCAGCACCCCAGTCGGTATGCGATAAAACCTTTAGTAAGTTTAATGCTTTTAGACATTTTGCCTTTAAATACTTGATATGCGGTATAAAGGAAAGCTTTCGATCAAATAGAACTCCTAGAAATTTAAAATCTTCAACCACTGGAATAAGAGATCCATATAAGTAAAGTTCAGGATCATCATGTACTTTCCGTAGCTGACAGAAATGTACACATTGTGTTTTCGACTTGGAAAATTTAAAACCATTATGCGAAGCCCACTTTTCTATTCTATTTATACACTGCTGTAAGTGTCTTTCAATAGTTCTCATACTTTTTGATCTATAGCACATGCAAAAGTCATCTACATACAATGATCCATCTGTTTTAGGATCCAAACAGTCCATTATGCTGTTGATCTTGATATTGAATAATGTTGTAGACAGAATGCTCCCTTGTGGGACACCCTGTGCCTGATCAAATTGTTCGGATAAAGTCGATCCAACTCGAACCTGGATCCATCGATCCGCAAGGAAACTTTCTATAAATGTAGCTAATCTGCCTCTAATTCCGAGATCATGGAGATCTCGTAGAATGCCATACCTCCAAGTGGTATCATAAGCTTTTTCCAAGTCGAAAAACACGGCCACCACATGCTCTTTCGCAACAAATGCATCTCGTATGAATGTTTCCAGTCTTACCAAATTGTCATTGGTGCATCGTTCAGATCGGAAGCCCGACTGAACAGGTGAAATAAGATTGTTACTTTCTAAGTACCAGACAAGTCTAACATTAATCATTCTCTCTAAGGTTTTACAAAGACAACTTGTAAGTGCTATTGGTCTGTAATTGTTAGGTTCTGTGTGGTCTTTTCCTGGTTTAGGAACTGGTATAACTGTGGCTAGTTCCCAACTTTCGGGAAACTTCCCAGTTTCCCACATATCATTGAATATTTCTAATAGAGCTTGAAGTGAGCTAGGAGGAAGATGTTTAAGCATTTGATAGTGAACTTCGTCGGGACCTGTTGCTGTATCATGGGCTTTACTGATAGCATCCTTCAGTTCATCTAAATTAAATGGTGTATTATATTCTTCATTATTAGATGACTTGAAATTTAATTTAATTTTTTCCTGTTCTTTCTTGTATTTTTGAAAATCCTTTGAGTAATGGCTTGTTGATGAATTTGAACAAAATTGTGATGCCAAAGTGTCTGCTATATCTTGCTTTGTTGATGCCAATTCAGATCCGTTGTTAAAATTTGTATTAAGATGTTGATAAGTAGCAGTTTTTGTTTTACCTGATATTTTCCTAACCATATCCCAGACCTTTTTGGTTGGCGTTTTGTAATTTAATTTTGACACATATGTTCGCCATGATTTACGTTTGGCTGATTTAATTGTCCGACGGGCCTTTGCTCTAGAATTCCTATAAGTATTTAAATTTTCATTAGTTGGAAACTTGCAGAACCTAGATAGTGTTTGTTTTCGTTGTTTGATAGCTTCTTTACAATCGTCATTGTACCATGGGTTACTTTTCTTTGGGTTTGTCGAGGTTTTTGGAATGCATTTTTCAGATATACTTATTAAAGAAGAAGTAAAAGTTGCTATAGGATCAGAAGATTCTGAGAGAGAAGTGTTAGTAAGGGATTCATCACATAAAGTATGAAATAAATCCCAATTAGCTTTATTTAGTTTCCATTTAGGATTATGATCTTCATCGTGATTCTGAATGCTTTCAATTATTATCGGAAAGTGATCAGACCCGTGTTGGTCTTCACATACAGACCAATTATAGTCAAGATAGAGAGAGGGATGAAAGAGTGAGAGATCAATAGACGAAAAAGTACCTTTTCCAGAATCAAGATAAGTTTTAGATTTATCATTCATTAAGCAGATGTCATTCTGTGTGATAAATTCCTCGATTAACTCTCCTCTGGGGTCATTATCGTTACTACCCCAAAGTAAATTGTGACCATTGAAGTCACCTAATATCATAAAGGGAGAAGGGAGTTGCTTAAGTAAAGAGTTAAGATGTTCAGATCTTAGTTCGAAGGAAGGCGGGATATAGACAGAACAGAAAGTAATCTCTTTGTCAAGAGTAACAGAAACAGCTTTAGCTTGTAAATTTGTTTTCAACTTAATTTCACGTTGAGGTAAGGAAGACTTAACTAGAATAGAGCTTCCACCAGAAGCTCTAGCACAATCACAGTGGATGTGATTGTAAACATTGAAGCCTTTGAAAGTAAAGTTGTCGTCAGTTTTCAGAAAAGTTTCTTGTAGACAGAAAACAGAAGGTCCTAGTAGACTTAATAGTAATAGTAATTCTTCATAACGTGGTTTTATGCCTCGACAATTCCACTGTATAATTCTTTGTTTACTTTTGTCCATTAAATAATTTACAGAGAATTAAAAAAATAGACCCTTCTTAAATGTAAAAGACTGGAAACTAAGTATTTGGAATTCTTGGAAGATGCACTTTGCGAGGACTAGGAGGAGTGACATCTGCCTCCATGCTAGTTTCTTCAAGGCAGTCATAGTAATTGTCAGTTCTTACGGGGTCATCAGCCCCTTTCGGTACTCTCTCGGACAGAAGCTTCCTTCTATCCTTTGGTGAGAGAGGCTTTGGTGGTGCAGGAGGCTTTCCTCCTGCCGTTGGAGGTTTACCTCCAGTTGGAGGTTTACCTCCTGCAGTTTTGTTGGACGGAGGGTTTTGAGCAGGAGGAGGTTTGCCTCCTGCTTGTGCAGGGGATGCTTTACCTCCTGCAGTCTGGTTGGTACCAGAAGGGGCATCGCCTCCTGGATTTTGGTGTGTTTTAATTTGAACGTCGTATGTTTCATCAGTCTGTGTCATGGCATCTACAAGTTTGACTTGTGTGCCAGCACTTCTTATGATGCTGGCATAGTTTCTGCTTGCAGTCGACGATTGCTGCTCAACGATTTTGCGCGCTTCGAAGAATGAAAGATTTCTGGTATATTTGATTTTAAGGATCTCCTTTTCTTTGTGCCAAGTCGGACAGTCGCGTGAAAAAGTGGGGTGTGGGCCACTGCAGTTGACGCACTTTGCTGTTTTATCACAGTTGCGATCATCACTGCAGTGTTTGTCTTCTCCACAATTTGCACATAGTTTTTGCCTGTTACATCTGCTTTCGTGATGGCCGAAAACCTGACAGTGGTAACATCGTAGAGGATTTGGTACGTATACCTCCACGTTCACAGATATGTATGCTGCTTTTATTTTCTTTGGCATAATTGGTGTATTGAATGTCAAAACGTAAGTGCTTGTACGTTTAAGGACACCGTTTCTGCGAACTTGAATGTTACGAATGTCTTGAACTCCTTGACTTCTCAAATGATCTAGGATTTCAACGTCAGTGCAAGGACCTAAGTCCTCGCAACGAATGACACCCTTTGAACAATTGAGAGTTTTGTGCAGAGAAATGTTGACGTCAAGGTCAAATAATTTCTTGGTCCGTAGCAGGTTTTCGATATGTTTCTTCTTTTCGACTTCAAGTAGCAGATCGCCCGATTTAAGCTTTTTGATACTCTTCGGTTGACCTGCTAATGATACGATGCATTTCTCAATCACGAAAGGGGATAGATCTGAAACTTTTCTCGATGAGTCTGCCGACTGAACGACTAAGAAGCGCGGTACGTTTAAAGCTGATTGTGACGTTACTTGTGCAGTAGGCTGTCGAGTATCAGAATCCGAAGATCCATCTGACTCTTCAGACCTTTGGCGTTTGTTTGAGTTCTGTGACGATTGATTTTCTGGAACACCCATAATTAAATGGATTAATGATTCATCTCGAATGCTCTCCGCCCTCCTTGGAGCCCTACAAGGGAACACTTAAAATGAGTGGCTTTCCTACTCAAAAGTGTTAGAGATACACAGAGATATACTCGCACAAGCTTGATGCCTACACGATTGACCCGTTGAGCCGCCGCCTTCTAGGAATGATAAAGACAGAAAAAAGACGTTGATGGGCATATGGTAGGTATCAGGGACGATACTAAAAGACAAGAAGAGAAAGAAAAAAGGTATTCCTAGGGCTTGGCGCGACAAAGCCGATTGACCATACCCGAGCCCGCATGGCCTCCCGTCTAGTCGAAATCAGGGCCAAAGTGATGTGTTGCATGCCGACCATGTCCGTCAGCACAGCCGACACACTCAATCACCAGGATCCCTTCATCCAAACGACACGGGTCGCAGCTCACGGCAAACGAGCCGCTCCTCTATTCGACCGGATCTTACGGTTCCGCAAGAGGGGGGCGACCGGCCAATTCTAACCCGGGTCCGGTACGGGACGTATGTAGATGATGCACAGTTTTTAATAGCTCAGAAGAGTCGATTCGTGAAACATTCCGAACTGCAGAAAAATATGAAAAGGCATCAGGGGCAAAAATTCATAAAACTAAAACGGTGGGGTTATATTTAGGGGCCGGGCGCAATAAAAATCCAACCTTTAAAGAAATTTCATGGACTTAAGGTTACGTAAAAACTTTAGGCATTCAGCACGGCTACGATATAGATGAAAATGAGGTCTGGATGGAAAAGGTTAATAAAATTAAAAGTTGCATACAAATTTGGAAGAGCCGTGATCTTTCTTATATCGGTAGAGTCTTGATTATTAAAACTCTTTTGGCATCGCAAATTGGATATTTAGCTGAAATAAAGACCGTACCTCACAATATTATTAAACAAATCGAATCTCTCATCTGGAATTTCCTATGGAATAATAAACATCCTTTGGTAAACCGCAAGACAATGCATCTAAACTTAGAAGAGGGTGGAGTGAAAATGTTGAACCTTAAAGATTTTATTGAGGCGAAAAGGATCCATTTTATTTACAAGATGATAAAAGCAGAATATCAAAATTGGAATATAATTGGTAAACAGTGGCTGAAAGTTTTAGACGAGGAATATGACATTGAAAACTTCATATTAAAATGCACCGACATTAAAGGTCTCAATTTTGGGGAAATTCCACAATACTATCAGGAATGCATTAAATCCTGGGTTAAATTTCATAGTATTTTGACAGTGAAAAGCAAGGAATACATATTAGGATCCCCGTTATATGGCAATAAATATATCAAGCATCGTAATTCCCCAATCTTTCTAAGTAATTTTAGCAAAAGTAATGTAAAGTATGTCAGGGATATATGGAATGCAGAAAATGATTCTTTTCTTCCAAATGAATCAATACGCGACAGGCTTCTTGACAGAACGAACTATGCAGCCAAATACAATAAAATTAAGGCAAGTTTTTCTCCAGATATTCTAGAAATTTTAAATGGTCAAAATACACAACTCGAACCGAATAATGCTAGCATCGATACTAATCTCAACATTTGTATGGGTAATAAAGTTTTAGAACCTAACAAATTAAAGTTAAAATTCATTCAAAAAATTATATTGGACAAACATTTTGAAAGGAAATTTCAGACAAAATGGGAAACAGCTTTTAATGAAAACTTTCAATGGAAACAAATATGGCAGACTCTTTTAGAAATACCCGTAAGTAACAAGGAAAAACAGTTCCAGTGGAAGATTATTCACAATGTCATTTTCACAGAACATAAATTGTTTTTAATGAATATGTCTGACGGACTGTGTCATTTCTGTAGGGAAAATTCTGAAAATCTAACACATCTCTTTTATTTTTGTCGAATAATAAACCGGGTCATACGCGAACTCGAACAAAAGATAAATTCGATTATTGAGGAGGAATATATGTTAAAAGTGCAACTTAAACCAACAAATTTAATTCTTGGATTTGTTCATGAAAAGAGCGACATTAGAATGTTTGTCAATTTTGTACTCATTCAATGCAAATGGGAAATATGGAAACTTAGGAACAAAATAAAACATGATAATAAATATTATACATTTCAAATGATTTTAAGAAGCATAGTTCAAAAGATAAGCTCATCAGTCAAGTTTCTATCGAAGACCAATGCAAAAAGTAAATTTATACATGTGTTTAGGCTATTGAACAGGATCATCTAAAATAAACAATGCTAGAAAAAAAAATATCTTCCCTGTTCTACACTGTTGGTATCACTAACTAACACATTTTATACAAATTACTGAATGTTGATATCCAAATGCCATAATGTATACATATTTGTCAGTCTTTTGCACTATTCTTGATACATATTTGTTCAATCCTGAAAGTTGATATCATTGACTACCAAAATATCTCACATATTTGTTATATTTGTTCAATGTTGTATGTTGATATCATTAATTGTCATACTTTATACATAATTATACGTCTTTCACATTATTGTTTCATACATGCTTGTTAGTCTTTCATAATTTCATCTTCATCTACCTGTTTGACTTACTGTCCTCTCACTTCTCATGCATGTAAATACCCAAACATAATCGACCTAGATCCATTCTCCAAACCTTCTCGTGGATCAACGGTTTATGCACGGGTACTACATCACTTTTCTAACTTCCTTCATTTCTTTTGTTTCTATTTTTGTAAGAACTCTTTTATATTTAAAATGATATAACTAGATGTATGTAGATTGTCGTAAAAACGAAAGTATGATAAGACCAAATAAAAACAAAATAAACTTTGCAAAACTAGATAAAATTGTTGTATATATCATATATCAATTGAAAATAAAAACTATAAAATTTGTTATCATCATCCTACCATTCAATCATCATCTTTCTTTCATATCATTCATCCATCGGAGAAGCCTGCGGAAAAAAAAAAAACAAAAAAAGTTCCATTATGCAAATTACCTCATTTGCATATTATGAATATTAATGAGATCTTACTTTTTTTGTCTAAAATTGAGAAAAAAAAAAACACATCTTATTTTCTTAACGATGTAAAATGTTAAATGAAGTGGATATCTATGGCAATGATATTGCTATACCATATTGCTACTCCATAAATTATCATAAATTAACAAAAGCTAATTAGCATGCCCATGAATATTCATTTTAAAACATTTAAAGACTTTGGATTCCCTTATCTATCAGTTAAGTTTAAAAAGTTCATACAGTTAATCGATTATAGCTTAGGTCCTGTTCATCATAGAACATCAGTATTGATACCAAAATGAAGCGTAATAATTGTTCTTTCCAATGGAGTTCAAATATGCAAATAACTTCATTTGCATATTTATGAGTAGTAAAATGTCTTATTTTGTTGCCAAAAACTTGAAAAAAACAAAAAACAAAACAAAACCAAACAATAAATCACATCTCATTCTCTGAATGATGTAAAATGTTAAATGAGAAGGTACAAGTAGGCAAAGATCAGGAAAAGGCGCATTCAGAAAAAGATTCCCACTCCAAAAACCGAGGTGGGAAACAAACAAACCAACAATCAGGCACTTGTACCATGAAACATATCGTAAGCCGAATGAGCAGCTATTTTCCCAATAGGTGGCCACTCAGTTACCTTAACTTAATTAAAAATATGAAAACATACATAAGGCGCCAACAGCACAAAATAAAATTAAACACCAAGACATTAAACAAAAAGAACCACCAAGAAGTATCGCCTTGGAACGATCAGTAACACAAAGTTACTGGCGGGCTTAAACCGGTTTTACAGGATCCTTACCTCACCCTCAGCTTCAGCAGTGGTTCATAACATTTAGTTAGTTCTTCGGTCCTCGTGGTGAATCTCTAACTAGTCAATGAATCATCAAGAACAAACAAATAAATCATGATAAACATCCTGATGAAAAAACAAGGACTCACAGATTGAGTAAGCTGACCGACGATGGAGATCCCTGGGCGCCGAATAACCTACTAACTCCGGAGCAAAAGAAAAACACCAGTTGGACCCCGGTGGGCTAAGCGACAGACAAGAAGCTCTGTTGAGATTTAAAACTTTTTCTACACCATAAAGAATCATAAATGAACAACAGCCAATTAGCATATTCATGAATATTCATTTTTAAACACTTCAAGACTGTATCAGTTTAGTTAAGTAAGTTCATTTTGTAAACTGTCTATGAATATCAGTTTCATTGTAAAATATTTACATTTTTCTAAAACCTCCTTAAATAAACCATTAGATGTTCATCTGTGTTCATACTTCCATGAACAACATTGTGTCACGCGACGTGACGTAATCCAAACTTGACGTCAAAAAACATGAATCTCACCAATCTGATTGGACGTTGTAAACGTCGACGCCGTTACGCTGTTTGAACACACACTGTGTGTGGATTCCCTGTTTGCTGGTAAATGTGACCGCCTTGGTGATTTTTCAACAAGCGATAGAGAGCAATGAATGTAAATATAAGCAATGAGTTTAATTTTTCTGTTGTTCATGGAGCTATGAACCGCAGTGGGTCGCTAGCAAAGCAATAGTTTCGCTTCGGTAAATGTTACTTTGAACATCTTCGAAGGAATGAAGATCCACAATATAATTAAAATATCGTAAATATAATTAAGATGATTTATTATCAATCAGCTGACAGCGAATAGCTGCCAAATCAAACCTTAGAATATTTGAATTTTTGATTATGATTCACTACATGTGTTTTAAATTGAACCGCATCGCAAATTTGTCCCCACACTCTTAGCATTTAGAATTAGTCTTGGCCAGTTGAATGGCCTTTGCCTACTTTTGCATAGCGTTTTTCCATTCCGAATGATTTATAATACACAATTAAGGTAGTGGCACAGTCCATTTTGCGTCTCCAAGGCTCTTTACGTCTTACGGTGACATTTAATCGACGATAAACAAAAGTCCTTTATGTAATTAACATTATGTTCCACATCCTTCTAGGCACATACTTAATCATTTATGTCGAATATCCAAACTGTTGAGCTATAAAAAGCTTAAGAGACTCCCAGGCTTAATTATAGGCTCCAGTGTCAGGATATAGTCATACTCACAGGGTCGTATTATCTGTGTGCTTTTGCGTGTACTCAAAGTATCATCAGTATAGTCATATCCACATGTGCCAAGGGTGGTCGGGAGGAAATATGGTACCCAATGCATTTAGGACTAAAGACACAACCTGGATGCTTGTGCATCCAGGCAAAGCTTATACGCTGGGGCTAACCATTTGAAGCACATTTTGGTAACTATGACATCCTAACTGGGTAGCAGTCCCATACAAAGGGGGCAACGTCCCGGCATGGTCGTAGCTGTTGACTGGGACGCTAAGACACACCTCAAACTAACAACAATCTCAATGATCAGTCTTCGATCGTGTCGGGTGGTTTGGGATCCCATCCATGGGGACTTAAAGAAATAGATGGGCTGCTTTGCCTCCACTACTGACTGACCATCTGGTAACTTTTTAACCACCGGTCCCGTTAACGTAATAGTTAGAGCGTCCACGCCAGGGGAGGGAGGACACATGTATTCGATCCCGGGCCGAGTCATAGAATATGTTACAAGTGGTTACCTGACGATCAGCATTATAATGCTAGCACATGAAAATTCCTGTCATGTTGGTGACTAATGTTCATCCCGACTTAATGAGAAAAGCAAACCGCGCATCAGGGGGAACAAGTTTGAGCCTGTCCAAGAAAAAGTGACTCATGGCAAACAATACATACATTTAGTAAGTTCTTCGGTCCTCGTGGTGAATCTCTAACTAGTAAATGAATCATCAAGAACAAACAAATAAATCATGATAAACATCCTGATGAATCAAAAACAAGGACTCACAGATTGAGTAAGCTGCCCGACGATGGAGATCCCTGGGCGCCGAATAACCTACTAACTCCGGAGCAAAAGAAAAACAGTTGGACCCCGGTGGGCCAAGCAACAGACAAGAAGCTCCGGCCCCAACCAACTAAAATGAATAGCTTTAAGTCGGGGCCATCATAGAGTCTGACGCCCGACCCACCGGCGTGCAATTAAAGAAGGCAGCATAGTTATCAACCATGATTGGGTTAAAAACTAAGCATGCAGACTGTCGCATAACATTCAAGTTATAACCTATATGTCTGTAACGTGTTATGATTTTTCTGAAATGAAAAGAAAAATCATTAATTCCTATAAGTTTCTTAAATTTGTAAACTAAGTCACCATAAAATTCAGGTTCCGAAAGGCCCTCACTTAAAAGCGTCTTTAACCCAACATTATATTTGGAAATAAATTCTACGATAAAATTTAGAAAAGGTTTTTCGAAGTTTATGATACCGATAGCCCTGTTGGAGAAGTTTTGCCGTTAAACATTGATTTCGAGCGTTGAAGTCTGTAACATGATTGCAGACTCTAGCAAACCTAATAAGTTGCGAAATGTAAACACCATAAGAAGCACGACGAGGAAAGTCACCATCCAAAAAAGGAAAATTTACTATATCAAAATCAAAGTCATCGCGCTTATCATAAATTTTAGAAGAAACAAATCCATTTGCAACAGAAAGATGTAGATCTAAAAAGGGGGCTTCGGTATCTGAGATATTGGCTTTGTTCGACTGAAGTTCAGATGGATAAATTTGATTGACCATACCTTCAAAATAAGGGTTGTCAATGTTCAAAAGGTCATCGAGGTACCTAGATGTGGAATTAAAAGCCTCGATAACATCAGCTTGATTATCATGGTTAAGAGAATCCATGAAATCTCTTTCGTAGCAGTATAAAAATAAATCAGCAATGAGAGGTGCGCAATTTGTACCCATCGGAATTCCAACAATTTGTCTGTATAACTTGGTCACAAATCTAATATAAATATTAGATTAAGTTTTTTATGTAACCGATACAACTGTACTTTGATATCAATAACATACTAGAACAAATATTAAAAGGAAAGTGTAAAAACTTAAAACTGTTTTTATCGAACGACATAACGTATGTAACATCTCAGAATGCGTCTATACATATTTCTGTATGGGTATATGAGTATTGAATCTGGAAGAATTGGAAAGAAAGCCAATTTAAGAATCGGTTTCAAATTAGTTTTGTAACCATGCACCAAAATTGAATACGCTTGAGAAAGAGATGTGTGCCCATATTTGTCAACAATGTTTTGGGGCGCAAAACAACCAAATATTCGAGGCGACACCCATCTTTCATTTTAGACTTATTAATTAACTTCTCCTTCCTAACGATAAGGTCATGTTTCTTATTGAACCCCTGATCAGCATAACGGCTTTAAAGGGAATGCTGAATTTATATTGTATTTTCTAATTGTGTTTATATTTGTCTGCATGCACTTAGTCTACGTGACCATATACACCAATAAGCCTTTTTTATCATTTATTCCGCTTTGAAATGCAAAATAAAACATTTATTTCAAGTTTATTAATTTTCTCTCGGTAATTCAAAAGATATACATGTGAATATATAAGTTATTCTCTATCTAATGGCGATTTAATGTAAAAAAACGTTACTTTTCAAGAATGGGTTGGGGATTTTAAAAGCGTACTGACAACAAGGAGAGATGCAATAGCGAAAAGATGAAAACATCTACACATTGCCCATTAATTGAACGTTACATAGATACAAAAATGTTGGTATATCTAAAATACTGTATAAAAAACGTCAAAATCAAGTTTTACCATGTTACGTGCGTTACCGGCCGTTTAAGCTTGTGTTAAAAGGCACAAAAAATCAGATCAACTACATTATGTCGACACATCAACGTACAATACGAAACTATAATCAAAAGCTCAAAATGGAAATAGAAAAAATATTTGACATTTTTCCACCCTAATGGGCAATTCTTAATTTTACAGATAACGGAGTTATCTTCCATTTTTCTGATATGACGCTACACTTTTTTTGACACTACGACAACTGGATTTTGAAAGTAAAATCAATTATCTTTAAGTTGAGACCAAATTCATCCTTCCGAATGATGAGGTAATTTTATTTTCAAAAAATTAATCAGTTTCAGCTGAGCGACTGATATAAGTACAATCTCTGACATACAGCGTCGAGGAGTCGTCTCTTTGGCTCAGTGGACATTATACACTCCACAGAAACTATTACTGAAAACCTTATTTGTTTATAAATGTAAATTCGCATATTTTTGTTACATACGCTATACAAATAGAGAACCATCTCTGTAAGCTTAATAAAAGTATGCATCCCACATATTTTCTTCGAAGAATCTTGCAGAAAAATGGTAGAATTATGGTAAAACAACATATTTTTCATTCCCAATCAAAGAATACTGCAAATATAATAAGCTGGTAACAGTTGTTATTTATAAATAGCTGTTACACTGTTACGCCCCGGCGTACAAAGTGCAAACATCTCTCATTTGAATCAAAAAAGATTGCTCTTTAAGATAGACAATATCTGCAAAATTCCCTAGGGGGGAGCAGGACCTTTTTCAGCCAGAAGTCTAAATTTACATTTTGCGAACATACAACAGGATTTTCTGTCATCATAGTTATCAATCTAGGCTTAACACTGTTCTAGTATAAAATTCAGTTAAGTCATGTGAGGATGACACATTGTAAAAGTTATATAATGTATTTCCTACTTTGTATATTAACTGGCCTTGACTTCAACTTAAGTGAAGGCAGTTTTGTAATGTCATTTATCCTGAGATATGTTTTGTTTATACAGAACTCCCAAGTTGTGTTGCTGGGGATTTGTACATGTATAAACTGGTAACAATGTTAGAAAATTTCATATAAATTTTCTTGTTATTTTAAGCAGGGGGTGGCATAGTTGTAGAGTACCGAACTCCAGAGCCAGAGGTCCCGTGTTCGATATTGTACCTAGCACTGTGATTTAGTGTTTTTTAAACAGCAAAACACTTTACACAATCTACTATACTTGTTAAAACCCAGGATACACTGGCGTAGTCCTGACAAGACTGAAAACTTGTTGACTTGGAAGATAAGCCATTACCAACCATTTTTTTATTTTATTTGCGGAACATGCAGGGCAAAGTACTACAAGCACATCAAAAAGCCAGAGAACCCAGGATCTTATCTCAGTATAATCATCGACAATATGGACCTGGCAAAAACCAGGTTGTCAGGATTCAAGATGTACTCAAAGGTTAGACTGACAAGACATGTTTGTGTTCATTTAACTCAGATAATGGGGACATCATTACCGTGTAAAAGTGGAAGTCCACATGCAGATGAAATAGATAAGATGGCAAGGTAATGTAAGTGGGCCTTATAAAATGAAACTAATAAATTGTAGCAACAGTTATAGTACAACTACAGTTAAATGACAAAATATAATAGAAGAGCAGCCATAGCTGGATTTTACCAGGACCGGAGCTTCTTGTCTGTTGCTTGGCCCACTGGGGTCCAACTGGTGTTTTTCTTTTGCTCCGGAGTTAGTAGGTTATTCGGCGCCTAGGGATCTCCATCGTCGGGCAGCTTACTCAATCTGTGAGTCCTGATTTTTGATTCATCAGGATGTTTATCATGATTTATTTGTTCGTTCTTGATGATTCATTGACTAGTCAGAGATGCACCACGAGGACCAAATAACTAACTAAATGTTATGAACCACTGCAGAAGCTGAGGGTGAGGTTAGGTACCTGTAAAAGCGGTTTAAGCCCGCCAGTAACTTTGTGTTACTGATCGTTCCAAGTCGATACTTCTGTGGTGGTTCTTTTTGTTTTATGTCTTGGTGTTTAAAAATTTTTGTGCTGTTGGCGCCTTATGTATGTTTTCATATTTTTAGTTAAGTTAACTGAGTGGCCACCTATTGGGAAAATAGCTGCTCATTCGGCTTACGACATGTTTCATGGTATAAGTACCTGATTGTTAGTTCTGTTTTTTCCCACTCTGGAGAAGATTTATTAAAGTTTTTCCCATGACGCCCCCGGGGCGGGGCCCGTATGGACCTTTAGGGGCACGGTTGGCAGGATTTATAAAGAGGAACACTATATATTGCTACAAACAAGATATGAAAGCTCTGGGCCTTGTGGTTTCGGAGAAGAATATTTTTTTATGTTTTTCCCCATGACACCCCCGGGGCGGGGCCCATATGGACCCCAGGGGCACGTTTGGCAGGATTTATAAAGAGGACCACTATACATTGCTACTGACAAAATATGAAAGCTCTGGGCCTTGTGGTTTCGGAGAAGAAGATTTTTTTATGTTTTTCCCATTGTAAGTCTATGGGAGCTAATGACCTCCGGGGCGGGGCCATTTTTGACCCCAGGGGCATGATTGGCAGGATTTATATAGAGGACCACTACACATTGCTACACACAAAATATGATAGCTTTGGGCCTTGTGGTTTTGGAGAAGAAGATTTTTTTATGTTTTTCCTAATGACCCCCGGGGCGGCGCCCGTATGGACCCCAGGGGGCACAATAGGCAGGATTTATAAAGAGGACCATTATACATTGCTACACACAAAATATGAAAGCTCTGGGCTTTATGGTTTCGGAGAAGATTTTTTAAAGTTTTTCCCATGACGCACCCGGGGCGGGGACCGTATGGACCCCAGGGGCACAGTTGGCAGGATTTATAAAGAGGACCATTATATATTGCTACAAACAAAACATGAAAGCTCTGAGCCTTGTGGTTTCGGAGAAGATTTTTAATGTTTTACCCATGCCCCCCCAGGGCGGGGCCTGTATGAACCCCAGGGGCACGGTTGGCAGGATTTATAAAGAGGACCACTATACATTGCTACTGACAAAATATGAAAGCTCTGGGCCTTGTGATTTTTTTTATGTTTTTCCCATTGTAAGTCTATGGGAGCTAATGACCCCCGGGGCGGGGCCATTTTTGACCCCAGGAGCATGATTGGCAGGATTTATAAAAAGGACCACTACACATTGCTACATACAAAATTTGAAGGCTCTGGGCCATGTGGTTTCGGAGAAGATTTTTTTATGTTTTGCCCCATCACGCCCCCGGGGCGGGACCTGTATGGACCCCAGGGGCACGGTTGGCAGGATTTATAAAGAGGACCACTATACATTGCTACACACAAAATATGAAAGGTCTGGGACTTGTGGTTTCGGAGAAGAAGATTTTTTTATGTTTTTCCCTTTGTAAGTCTATGGGAGCTATCTGTTGCCATGGAAACCAGAGTTCCAATCCGACCTGGCCCAAAACCTAATGCAACCTTTCCCCCTCCTCAATGATGTTTTAGATAAAATTTGATTAAGATCGGCCATGTTGTCTTATTGTTTGTTTGTTTGTTTGTTTATTGTTTAACGACGCATCAACCCTGATGGGTCATTAGCGTCTAACAAGGTAAAATGATAAAATATATTGAAATCGTATTAAAATGTAACACTTAGTAAGATATAAATGTCGTTGTAAAGAAACGATATATGAAATAATAACAATGATGATTAAAAAGTTATATTTGATAAAACAGATTTACTTGTCTGAGAAATGATAAAATGTTTCCAACGGGTACATCTTTAAACAATTCTCTCAAGTTATTAGCTTGAAAACAGGAAATTCGCTTTGCTGCAAAGTCAGTGCATTCTAAAAGAAAGTGTTTAACTGTAAATGGTGTATCACAGCCAATGCATTTAGGTTGATCTTCTCGCTTTAATAAGTGGGAATGTTGTCTTAGAGATATTTGAGTTTGAAAATGTGAACGGACGGACGGACGCCGGCTCGACTACTGTACTATAAGCTCACCTTGTGAGCCTTCGGCTCAGGTGAGCTAACAATCTGGGTTTCCTAAGTCCAACACAAACCAGCCTGTACAGCCACAGAAAACAAGCTAGAATTGAGAAATTTCAGATATAGAAGGAAAGGGCATTGTACTATCTATGGCGTGAACTCCTCAAAAGCGCTGATCAGATGTGCAGCTACTCTTCAGCTGATCCGCGTCTTTGTAACTGCATATGCAAATTGTTGGTTTTCTGATATGGTGGCTCATTTATATACTGTCATAGCTCTAATGAAGAGCCGCTGAATCACTGTATGTTTAGCTTTCTGTGAGGTAAGATAAAGAAGTGTATTGAATTACATTGCATAGCTGACTATTGAGGCCCTGTGGTTGAGTGGTTGTTGCTGATTCCATTGTCTTTTTTATCATTCAAATCATCTCAAGACTCAATGTTGTATTCGGTGTAGGTCCATGCCTCGTATGACGCAGGCTAGACAAATCTGCTTAGTGATTTCTCCCATAGTAGTTCCGTTTTCTTATTTAATTGAAACAATCTTGGAAGGGCAATAAAAATGAAATAATAGAGAGGCTTTATAATAACAGTGTTAGTTTGTGAATCTAATTGTCCGTGAAAAAAGCATAGTTTTATTCCCTATACCCTGGTGTGGTAAATATTTGTAAGTGACATTTCGCCAGTGTACTATTATGTTGCTGCTTTTGATCTTTCATTTAACTCTTTTAGTTCAGTCATTTAATCCTTGGTTAGTGACAAATAGAATAGCTACGCTGTAAGCATTGTAGGCCCGCATAAAAAAGATTCTAATCACCTTAATCATATTTAATTGAAACAATCTTGGAAGGGCAATAAAAATGAAATAATAGAGAGGCTTTATAATAACAGTGTTAGTTTGTGAATCTAATTGTCCGTGAAAAAAGCATAGTTTTATTCCCTATACCCTGGTGTGGTAAATATTTGTAAGTGACATTTCGCCAGTGTACTATTATGTTGCTGCTTTTGATCTTTCATTTAACTCTTTTAGTTCAGTCATTTAATCCTTGGTTACTGACAAATAGAATAGCTACGCTGTAAGCATTGTAGGCCCGCATAAAAAAGATTCTAATCACCTTAATCACCAAGAAATTAAGTAAGTTTAAAGGGTCGAATATGTATGTGTATTATATTGCGCTATGCCACATTTGAAAGATATCTGTAGGGGAAATTGTTGCAGCTATAAATGACCGAATATGAAATCTGTATGTCAAAGTACATGTATGTAGACCTTAATTTATATTATACTTACAGGAAGATGCGTATTTGACAAAAATGCAACACCACATCAAGTTCATAGCCTGAACAGAAACTTCATATTCACATGGACAGATTTGTTCCATCCAGATGTGAACATCACATTGAACTGTTTAGTTCATGTTTTGGGAAAAGTATGTAAGGTAAGTTAGTACTTAGACATAGCTGCATGCTAAAAATTGTGGCCTTACTGAGAACGAAGAGCCATCATAAATGGATGTCTACCTGATTCTTTGACATTGACTTTCTCCACTTACCAACCGTTTAGAGCTAAAATAGACATATTTCATCATCAAAGAATTCACCAACTAAGAAACTAGTATTCAAAGAAAATATAGATGCTCATTCTCATTACCTTCGATGCAAAAAAGTTCGGGGTTCGGTTGGTTCGCTTGTACCTCCCTCTGGGACAAAATTAGTTCAATTTCATGGGGAAATTCTTCAAAAATCGGATAAAATGTTGAAAACAATAACTTTAAATTGTCTAACCCTGTAAACCGCAGTTTTACTAAATAAAAGTTTGGTTTAAGGGGATGTCCGTTTCAGGTCATGTTATCATGATGTTATGTGATTGATAAAATTTCTTGCCTTAAGGCAGTCTGAATCATAATGTTCAATGAATAGTCCTGATTCTGAATGAGAACACTGGGATTTAAGTTTAAACTTTGAAAGCGTTTCTAGTAGAGCAAACGATTTCTTTTCTATTTACATACTACCTACAATCTATTAATATTTGAAAGTCTCTAAGGATGTGGGAAATGCCTGTACATGCCCCAGTAGTTGTCCCATTGGTGGAAGCAGAGGAAATGGTTTCTCTCCCTGAAGGTAATGCAAAAGATGAGAGTGAGGTTATATTGGCTAAGTAAAACTAGTTCAAGACCGCCAGTAATTTTATATTACTGATCGTTCCAAAGCGATACGTCTGTTGTGGTTCTTGTTTTATGCACATGACATATTGATTTTTTTGTGCTGTTTGCACCTCATGTGCGTTGTCACATTTTCAGTTAGGTTTGGGTAATTGTGGCCACCTATTTTGAAATAGCTGCTCATTCGGCTTATGATGTTTTCTTGGTATAAGTACCTTATTATCATTTTTTCCCCACCTCTTTTTTGGAGGGGGGCTTTCTTTCTGATTGCTTCATTTCCTGATCATTGCTTACCTGTACCTTATTAGAAATTGATTTCTCGGCTATTAATGATTTATGCGTGCCAGCTTTAGTCACACTGTATGTCTAGAAAATATGTAAATCAACATAGTTAAATCAACCATAACATGACAAGCATAACATGAAAAAATGTAAGCTGCCCATTAATTGGCCTTCATCACAGTTCCACTATGATTTTTACCACCAAACATCACTGTCCTATAGCTTGTCCAACATAAATTTGACAGAAGCTATGGTAATAGGACAAGAAGAAAATAAAATGAGCTGTTTGAGTCACAGAATGATGGACATGCTTGATACAGTAATTGTTTAATTGTGTGAACTTATGAATATAGTTACAATTCATTGTGGCAGGAGTGCAGTAATGCTTTTTACATTAAAGTAAAGCAAATGAGCCAGATGTTTCTGGCCCAGAGCCATCAAGACCTGTACAGCCAGTTACTGACAGTAAGGCAGGTGATTGTGAAGGTTGGTACAAGTCAAGGTTTCTTTGAGCTCATCTGAGCTTACCTGAGCCAAAGGTTCACACCGGCTCACAGGTGAGCTTATAGGATAGGCTGGTACCAGTCGTCTGTCTGTCATTCAGCATTTAAAGATCTTCTCTGAAACCACTTGGCCAATCAAGGCCAAATTTTATATGCCATTCCAGATACTTTCACTAAACTGTAACAGAGTCAGATTTCATAAAAAATATTTAATTTGATCAGTCAGTAGCTTTCCAATCTTATTTTATTAAGTGATAGCCACTTTAAGAGACACAAGTGCGAGTTGACCTGAATCCTTTGGTTCGGTCTCATGTAAGATGATTTGATTTCATTTTTAGCTGCACATGCGAAGTCTTTCTTTTCCTTTTAGTGAGCGATTATCATCAAGCGCGGTTTTTTATCGGCGTCATTTGCTTCACTATGAACCACTGCAGAAGCTGAGGGTGAGGTTATGGCCATGTAAAACCGGTTTAAGCCCGCCAGTAACTTTTGTGTTACTGATCGTTCCAAGTCGATACTTCTGTGGTGGTTCTTTTTGTTTTATGTCTTGGTGTTTAGGGTTTTTTTGTGCTGTTGGCGCCTTATGTATGTTTTCATATTTTTAGTTAAGTTAAGGTAACTGAGTGGCAACCTGTTGGGAAAATAGCTGCCCATTCGGCTTACGATTGTTTCATGGTATAAGTACCTGATTGTTAGTTTGGTTTTTTCCCACCTCGGTTTTTGGAGTGGGAATCTTTTTCTGATTGCGCCTTTTCCTGATCTTTGCCTACTTGTACCTTTCAACATTTTCAGAAATTAAAGACGTTAAATAAAATCTAGTTCTAGTTCTGTCAGAAAGTTTCTTCATGCATTCAGGTAGTTGGAACTGTTGAAATTATTCCTTTAGAATCCTTTCATTTAAGTTTAAATTTGGTGTTTAATTCACGGAAACGAGCAACAATGTTTTCGAGAATGGAAGTTAAATAATTTAAGTAAAGTCCACATTTAAAGATAACAATCTTCTAATTCTCCTTTTGCATGCCTCACTATTAAATCTAGAGAATGTTTTGTACCTGCATGATGCTTAATATGTTTTAAATTCCACTGTTAACAAGTTCACGTGTGACAGGGGTAGAGTGATGATGTCTTCTTTTTGGTCGTGCTTGTAAGGCCTTCAGATCCCATATTATCTGGTAAGCCAAATATTGTATTCTTGTCATTTTTTAATCATGAAATAAGAGAGATAATCACTACACTGTGCACCGATCTGTGTAATACGCTTTTATTTCATAAACAGTAAGTAGTGGTCAGGAAATGTTAAGTAATGTTGTGTTTTATTTTATCGTAATTGTATTTTTCACGTAAATGGGTCATCTTTGATTGTTTCACATGAAATAGGCAACATTTTTGTACGTCTGAAGAAGCTGAATGTAAGATTTACATTGTTTCATTATAATTTTCATGTAAATTTAGTGTGAACTTAGAGTGTTCATTGAGGTTTACACAAGATGCAATAGAGTCACGCACAATGTGCAATTGTGTCACAAACAATTTTGTTGTTTGGGCTCACCCAGTGTGTTATTTATGTGCTACATTTTATTGTGCATAACTTGGATACTGTGAGAGACCATCAGTTATTCAGCACGATATAATAGCATTGTATAATTATCGTTTCAGTGCATGTGCTGTTATTAAGAGAATAGACTAAACGTGAACTTCCCATCATTATTCGAAAGCCAGTTAACTGACAGAGAATAAATAGGATGAACCCACGACCAGACTTTTGTCTTAGTAAACCCCCTTAAACACCAGTCTGCCACAAAACAAAGTTGAAAAAACGCAGCTAATTCAAATGTGTGCAATTTTATTTATTTATTTTTTTTTCATTTTAAGTAGCAAGTATTCACAAAATTACACCTTCTGAAAGACATGATTAATACATACATGTAACTCTTTCAAAATACATTTACATTTTTACATTTTACGGCTGACTTTTATGTCGCCCACATTCAGGACTTCAAAACGACTCTCGTAATGATCTGTTGACTAACATCATACCGCTGTGCTGCTTCCAAATAGTTAATGGGCAGACTACAAGATATTTTTTCTGAAACTTAAACAGTTCTTATATTGTTGTTACTCTATTCATGTAGAAAGGTACAAGTAGGCAACGATCAGGAAAAGGCGCAATCAGAAAAAGATTCCCACTCCAAAAACCGAGTTTCTTATATTCCATAAACAGTATATTCTAGAGGCTTGCCACAAATTTTGTTGCCACTTGGAAACAAAATTTCTCCACTTTTTCTACCACAGCATGGAATGCACGTCCCATTTCGTAGAAGTGTGTATTCATCAATGCAAGCCGTCAAAAGGGTAGAGATCAAAAATCTTAAATCTGGCTTAATTTTGCCTGACATAATATATAATCTTTCAGAATCCAAGACAACATCTACTGAAGGGCATACAGAAGCTGTCTAATGCCTAGCAGACATATGGGTTGGAGGCTTTCCACAAATTATGTTGCCACTGGGCAAAAAACGTCTAGACTTTTTTACCACAGCATGGAATGCACGTGAGTTTTTGATGATTTATGCTAATTATTGTTCCATCTTGACATGATTGAAAATTGTTTCTAGGACGTTACCCCCCCCCCCCCCACCCCTAAAAAAAATAAACCTTGTTTCTAATCCCACTAGCAAGCTTTGTTCGGAAAAACTTCCTGTTAGAATATTAGTTTTCTTGCAAAATAACACTGACATGCTTACTTTTATATTGTAACAACCGCTTTATCATGAAATTCTAAAATGTACAATGGTGTAACTTTGTAAAAAGTGCTCATAAAGACACTTAATCTTCAGCCTTAGTACAAAAAAGTTATTCTTTTATAATTTACGAATAAAATTACAAAACATTAACCATGGTTCCTTGTGGAATCTTTGGAACTCGAATACTAGCTTTTTTGTTTAACATTTGGCTCCATATGTTTTGTATTTTATTTAGGCATAATGTTAAGTATATTACGAACTGAACGCAGCTGTGTGATAATTTGTGTCATTCAATTTATGACATTTTGTCTTGTATTTTGCATTGACAGACTGAATAAAACTAAAACAGATCCTTTAAGAGCAGTGAGCATATAAATGAGAAAGGGATGAGCAATACCGCGGTTTCGGTTACTTAAGCTTCTTCAGTGACCCTTTAGATTTGGCAAAATGGAGCCAAATAGATATACTGTAATTTTGCAACTTTCATCAGGATAGTCTATACAAAAACTAGTATAATCCAAACAGAGCCAAGCTCAACCGAAAATGAATTTCTGTTTTCTCAGAATATCCTCGCTGATCCAAAAGGACCAAAGGAAAATATAATTTGCACTATGGACGATATGCAAGATAGTATCCACCTATTGCCGAGGCAGACTCAAGCAGACAGCCAAACACTGCATTCTGTCTAGATAAGAACCTTACAGAGGACAGCTTATAGCCCTTGGACGGCTTACGAGGGACATGCACTGTTTACTCAATGCACCTGGTCTAACATCACAAGGGCAGATTACCATAAGCTAATTCACATGTAACTGACTACTGTGTATACTTGTGCCACAGTAACATGGGGATGTTTCTCATGAAAGAATATTTGTTTGTCTGTTTGAGTTGATGCTTTACGTCCCAGTCTACAGAAATGGTCATGCCGGGACGTTGCCCCCACTTTATGGGACTTTTACCCAAAATTAGGATACCCGGGCACTGCAGAGAAGAAGCGAAACCAAGATCATCACACCACGACACGTGTAACGATTGAAAGGACGTTTGGCAGGTGGAAGAGACGTTTTCACGTCCTACATGCATACACATGCGTTTGGTTTTCGTCCTACATGCGTTTGGTTTTCTCTTATATTCTTTTTAAACTGGTCATTACATGCTAACTCGCTTTATAAATATAACCACCCAAGTAAGCCAATATGTATGGATGGTTAGACTAAACCACTTTTCCTGGGCAGGCTCAGACATGAGCGATTAACCAGTAATCAGATGGTCGGTCAGTAGATAAGAAGCTTTGCTCAGCCCATCTATTTCATCTAGGCCCCAATGGGCGGGGCCCCATGAAAGAATAGAATGATAAGATCTACTAAAACAGCAGACATGCTATCAGCCCAGCTCAGTGTTGTCATTTGAGCCGCGACGTGAGAAAACCGGTCTTCGGGGTTTCCGACCAGGTGCGACACAAACCGACCTGTACAAGCTCAGAAAAGAGCTAGAAGCTTGAAATTTCGGATTTAGGTAGAAGAGGAATTGTACTATCCGAGTAGCGAAAACAAAGGCGCTGATCAGCTTCGCGGTTACCGCGAAGCTGATCTGCGCCTTTGTTTTCGCCTAGGCAAAAATCCGGTTTTCTCACGATGCGGCTCATTTTGTGTATGCATGTACAGTCAATATGGTGAATGTATTTTTATTTTATTTTCTTATGCATTTTCAGATGATTCTGATGTGGAAACAATTCCCCCACCTGTTCATGTATTCTCAGAACAGCAAATATCAGATGAGGAATCGCAATCATTTTTTATGCCCCCAAAATCTCAAGTTGTTTATCATTCTGTGTATAAACAGACAGTAAACACTGGACCAACGACATTTGACAGTGCAAACATATACACAGACACGTTAGTAGTAAACGGAAATAAACATGCAACAACTGCCTTCAAATAGACAATAACCGTTATTACCGATGATGTAAAGGCCTACACTGTATATACTACGTAATTTGACTTTTATTTTGATTTTAGTTTATTTTCAAAGCTAAAATGGCTTTTCGAACAATATCGCGTTTCTTCATCTTTGTTACATGTTCAGTGTGACAGTACTATTCCACCATCACGATTAAACAATGGACTTGTTTTCGACTTGTTTTGCTTTGCAAGGGACAGTAATATTCAAAGTAACTCATTTTGACAGCATGTTTTTCAGCCCTTTGCGAAATAAACACGGACAATATAAATTATCCAGCCTTAGTGTCACGAATTCATAGACTTATTAAAATGGATAAATCAAAAAGGGGTCAGGGAATAGAAAAAATACTTAATGATTTATTTACAATTCCAAATCAAACTGTAACTTCTGATTTCTCAAATAAAGATGCTTTTGGAAAGCATACAGATAAAATAATACTCTGCAGGGAGAACTTGATGAAAGGAGATATAAAGTACAAACTCTTACTGAATTACAAAAACAAACTAAAAGGAAGCTAGAAACAGCCATTAATATGGAGGATTGTGGAAAATAAAACATTCAAAAGCTCACTCACGAAAATAAATAATACAGCAAACTCCAAATTTAACACAATCAGCTTCTATCAAAGCATCTGTAGACAATTATACGATTAGATGTAAAGGTGCCTGAACACTATCATAGCTCTACGTCTATCAGAGGAATGATCGAGCAAACGACAATAAAATCAATGCACTACAACGTATTATTAATGACAATATCAAATCCTGTGATGATGCCAAAACTATTCTCAAACAATCAAGAAAAACTAAATGAAGACAAGATTACCTGGAATCTTTGACTGAGGATACACCCGTTGTTAATTTGTATGATGACAATTCCAACAGAAACACCCCTGAACTTGTTAATTGCGTTATGAACCTAAATGACCTGAAAGTGTCAAATGAAAAAGTTGGTAAAGTTATAAATGACAGTTCAAAACTTGGTAAAATTATACAACCATTATCCCAATTAAGCCTTAAAGGCTTAATTATTAATCTATTAATCTGAAAGTACTTTTTATGTCTTAACTGAAGATATTCTAGAGTCTAATACCGAATGGAACCAGTGCAACAGTAGCACTTGACTATGTGACCCATAATGTGACTGAATCACTCCATGCCATCTCATTGGTCGAAATGGTGATAGAAAAGTACATCACTATAAATTGTTTACGTTTTGGAAACTAAACAGCTTATAATTGCTCACACAGACTACATATAAATCATTTAATCTGCTGATGAGATTCTGTATCTAACGGTATATAACACTCGATATTTTCAAAGATGGAGATAGAACACAATAACACTCAGCCAACGACGGTGCGTCATGTTTTATGCATGAGCAAGGCGCATAAACTCTCCACAATTACTGGTTAATACCCAGGAAGCGGTGGCTCAAGCTCGTAGTGGTGAAACAATTCATTGCGATGCATCGAAAACCGAGTTCTCTGCTGTTGATTCGATTAACGACTCAGGCACGAAGCGTTTCGTTTTCGTCGTAATGTCTTTTAACCACCGTCGATGTATTCTACATCCGACCTTCATAAATTCATAACAATGAAACTTGCAATTTGATTGGTCCATTTCCTCTTACCAGCCAATCAACATCACCGTATCGTTTTCTGTTCATTGACCAGAATTTGATTGGTCCATTTCCTCTTACCAGCCAATCAACATCACCGTATCGTTTTCTGTTCATTTACCAGGCCAAGATGGAGGCGCATGACAATGTTTAACTTCCCGATTCGCCATCGCATTTGCGATAAAATGTGTGGAAGCACATTGGATTTCGGGGCGAATCTAAAGACACTGCGACATGCCGTACCTGTTTAACCGACATTTACTGTAAGACGGGTAATACTAGCAATATGAGCAACCACTTGAAACGGCAACATGAAGTCAGATGACCCTAAAAACCCGAAGCCAACAAGATAGGCCCCATCTAAGCCAGCCACATCAACTGACAGCTTAAGATAACTAATGTAGTCACCAAGAATTCTTTGTTGTATACTGTTATTCCGCAGATTCACCAAACAGTGACTGACAGAGTGAAAAGATCTTTTCGAGAGCCTGAAACCATCCTGTTTAGAATAGGACCGTGTCAATATTGTACATTGGTTAGCCTTCATTTCCAATTACCACCCAGTATACACTAGCGTAATTTCTTATTCTATTATTGTGGTGAAACTCTCTATCTCTCTGTCGATGCCGAGAATTTACATAGGGTATAAATTTTATTGGCAAAACTCTGTGTACTGTTTCTTTATTCTGACAATTCGTTTCTGGGTAAAGTTAATTTCTGAAATCGTCTTGTTGTTTATTCCACTCCTGAATAAACTTAACCTGCACCAGGCGGACCCACGAACGTGTAGCATTCGAGACACCCACAGACCATTAAGTCAAATAGCCTGACATCTACAATTTCGCCGAGGATGCTACAATATGCAATTAACAAGAAAACAACATTCTATGTCCTTCCTAAGTTTTCAAGGAGAAATGTACATTACAAAAACATAGATTACATGCAAATCTAACTAGTACCCATAATCTACAAAATTTACAAATGTATTGGGGCAAAAAATAAGAGTTATTCGGAGATGTATTTGTCGTTAAAATTGAAGCAGCGCAGAGACTGTCTGATACAATTCAATCTGAAATTGAGGGTAAAAAAAAGGTACAAGTAGGCAAAGATCAGGAAAAGGCGCAATCAGAAGAAGATTCCCACTCCAAAAACCGAGATGGGAAAAAACTAAATTAACAAACAGGTACTATTACCATGAAAACATATCGTAAGCCGAATGGGCAGCTATTTTCCCAATAGGTGGCCACTTAGTTACCTAAACTTAACTAAAAATACGAAAACACACATAAGGCGCCAACAGCACAAAGAATTTTAAACAACAAGACATAAAACGAAAAAAAAAACAAAACAAAAAACACCACAGAAGTATCGCCTTGGAACGTTCCAGTGAATCGTTGCAGCCCTACCATCTGGACATGACTGAAAAAATTGTTGACTGGGATTTTAAACCTATATACAAATAAATTACCATAAACGCAAACTTCATTAGTGACATTTCTGTGTTAATGAAGGCCAAAGTCATAATCGAGCGCTATCATTTTCGCAATGATAACGATCGATTATGACTTTGCCCTTCATTAATAAAATGTCTCTCATGAAGTTTTTGTTTCTTTGTTAATTGGGGGTTACGATGGTAAATTTATCTATATTTTATAACCAAGTCTTATTTCATACACAATACCACTTTCACAATGTCTTGGTGTTTAATTTTTTTGTGCTATTGGCGCCTTATGTATGTTATCATATCTTAAGTGAAGTTTAGGTAACTGAGTGAAAAATGCTGCTTATTCGGCTTGCGATGTGTTTTCATGGTATAAGTTCAGTTTCTTCCCACCTCGGTTTTTGAAGTAATTACGCATTTTCCTGATCGTTGCCTACTGGTACCTTTCAATAGCTGTAAACAGTTTTGTCTCCATTAAACATAATTTTAAATCATGATGAATAAAATCATTATCAAAATAAAAAAAATAAATTAATAAATGGCCAATGCCTATTCGTCAACGAAGCTCGAGTTCAAATTACTGGTGTGCTGGAATCCTGCAGCCCTTCAATACCTCTAACGTTTGTCTTTTCCAGACAACTGCATGTTCAGAAAACGGTGACCGCGGATGATGTATATTATGTGAAACAGACGGAAACGAAATTGTTAATAAGAAATTAGAAACCAGAAAACTAGAGCTCCAAGTCAGGCTTTTAGAAGGATTGGACATGAAATGTGAAGAGGTGGCCATGAGGGAGATGTTGGAGTCAATCATGATGAGTTAAATAGGTTATTAGTGAAGGAATGTGTTGTATTATCTTGGTGAAAATAACTGAAATGCCATAAAATTTGACAAAATTTTAATTTTGCCACATAATCTAATTAAAGAAAAACTTCTGGATTTGATAGAGTGGACCTTCAAAAGGGCATTAAAAAACTATGGTTCACTTTATTTGGCATGTAATGACAGAAAGGCTTTTTTCACTTCCTCTGACCTCTCGTAGCTGATTTATTTTTATACTGCTACGAAAGAGATTTCATGGATTCTCTTAACCATGATAATCAAGCTGATGTTATCGAGGCATTTAATTCCACTTCTAGGTACCTTGATGACCTTTTGAACATGGACAACCTTTATTTTGAAGGTATGGTCAATCAAATTTATCCATCTGAACTACAGTTGAACAAAGCCAATATCTTGGATACCGAAGCCCCCTTTTTAGATCTACATCTTTCTGTTGCAAATGGATTTGTTTCTTCTAAAATTTATGATAAGCGCAATGACTTTGATTTTGATATAGTAAATTTTCCGTTTTTGGATGGTGACGTTCCTCGTCGTGCTTCTTATGGTGTATACATTTCGCAACTTATTAGGTTTGCTAGAGTCTGCAATCATGTTACAGACTTCAACGCCCGAAATAAATCTTTAACGGCCAAACTTCTCCAACAGGGCTATCGGTATCATAAACTTCGAAAAACCTTTTCTAAATTTTATCGTAGACACTATGATTTGATTTCCAAATATAATGTTGGGTTAAAGACGCTTTTAAGTGAGGGCCTTTCGGAACCAGAATTTTATGGTGACTTGGTTTACAAATTTAAGAAACTTATAGGAAGTAATGATTTTTCTTTTCAGTTTAGAAAAATCATAACACGTTACAGACGTATAGGTTATAACTTGAATGTTATGCGACAGTCTGCATGCTTAGTTTTTAACCCAATCATGGTTGATAACTATGCTGCCTTCTTTAATTGCACGCCGGTGGGTCGGGCGTCAGACTCTATGATGGCCCCGACTTAAAGCTATTCATTTTAGTTGGTTGGGGCCGGAGCTTCTTGTCTGTTGCTTGGCCCACCGGGGTCCAACTGATGTTTTTCTTTTGCTCCGGAGTTAGTAAGTTATTCGGCGCCCAGGGATCTCCATCGTCGGGCAGCTTACTCAATCTGTGAGTCCTGGTTTTTGATTCATCAGGATGTTTATCATGATTTATTTGTTTGTTCTTGATGATTCATTGACTAGTTAGAGATTCACCACGAGGACCGAAGAACTAACTAAATGTTATGAACCACTGCAGAAGCTGAGGGTGAGGTTACGGCCATGTAAAATCGATTTAAACCCGCCAGTAACTTTGTGTTACTGATCGTTCCAAGTCGATACTTCTGTGGTGGTCCTTTTTGTTTTATGTCTTGGTGTTTAAAATATTTTTGTGCTGTTGGCGCCTTATGTATGTTTTCATATTTTTAGTTAAGTTAAGGTAACTGAGTGGCCAGCTATTGGGAAAATAGCTGCTCATTCGGCTTACGAAATGTTTTCATGGTATAAGATTGATTGTTAGTTTGGTTTTTTCCCACGTCGGTTTTTGGAGTGGGAATCTTTTTCTGATTGCGCCTCTTCCTTATCTTTGCCTACTTGTACCTTTTTTCACTTGTAATGTGATCCGTAAATACCTGTTCCGTTTCATGCCAAGAATAAGGTGGCGTCGTTTGGGTCCTTCTTTACATCTTCTGGCTCCGGCTCATTCAGAATAATGGCAATATTGTGTAACACAGGGCATGCAACAGAAATGCCTTTCTTGGTGTCATTTTCAGCAGAAAGCACAGTTGGGCAATTCATTATTATGCATAACATACATTTACATGTACAATTGATGCTACTTTTTTGTGTACATCGTATGTAAATACGATAAAAAAAAAAGTATCATGCAATGTGTGCAATCAAAAGTAGATGAATAGGACCTTTTGGTGCAATGGAAGAATAGCATTAACATATTTAAGCATAGTTCATGGTGCTTGCTGTGTAATGCGGTTACGTTTTATTTTTCAAGTTATCATATTCATCATATTGCCACTATATTTGAGCTCTTGATTGCTAAACAAATATGGATTCTGCTCTGGTACTATTTTCAAATACAAAGTCTGTGATATCCCTTAGCTGATAAGAGATTGTGAAATTATCGACCCAAATTTTAAACTCCAGTCGTCATTGGTGTTTTATTTTTGCAATTTCAATGGTTGATCCATAAACAGTTTAAGTTTTCGTTTAGATGTCACGGGAGTTGAGTGTACGTGTACACCTATTGAAGGCTCATAGAATATAAAGATCAATTTCTGACCGTTGTGGAACTTTTTTTGCTTATATCTTTTTTGTGAGCCGCGACGCGAGAAAACCGGTCTTTGTGGTTTCCGACCAGGTCCGACACCAACGAGCCTATGAAAAGCTCTTAAGTTTGGATATAAGGGGAATTACACTATCAGTTAAGCGAAAACAGAGACGCTATGCAGTAGATCAGCGGCTTCGTTTAGCATATGCAAAAACAGGGTTCTCATGACGCGGCTTCGCAACAAAATGCGTCCACTTTTTCTACCACAGCATGGAATGCAGGTGAGATTTTAATGATTTGTGCTAGTTATTGTTCCATCTCGACATGATTGAAAAATTGTTTCTCCGCCGTTAAACCCCAACGAAAGCTGTTTGGAAGACTTGATACTTCGATAAAAGCAATGCGTAAGAATACTCTGTTTTCACCTTAAAAACGGCGCGACGTTACGTGATAACGTGACGTTTCTTCGAAGAAACGTTGACGTCACCAAATCTAAACGTCATAAAAACAATGGATGAACGCGTTTTGAAGGTGTCGAAATGAATGTTTGGAATTTTTATTAAGATGGACGCTTTTTCTTTTGACAGAACACCGTACGGTGTTTTAATGTTCTTGTTGTGTGTTGAAATTTGACGTTTGTATTTCTAGTATTCCGAGCCCCAGTTCAAAATCGACATGCCTTTCTATCGGTCCATACAGCGATATTTTCTCCCAAAAGCACTATTTTGACTGAAGGGTTGATGTTTTAAAGCTCCCGCTTTGGCAGCCTGGCTATAGCAAGCCGGTTATAGCCTCTACTTATTGCGAGAAGTGAGTTTCATGCTTTGGAAATTTTAAAGATGGCTGCCTCATGAAGATCCGTTTTGCTGTATTTCCCGCTGGCCATAAAAATTTAAATCAATGTATAGACAAATACAGTTTAATGAGACAAAGTTGGAATTATAAGGAATGAATTATTATTTTTGTTGATTTATCGATGTGTAAACTCAGGCGAATCACCCACAAACTTTTTCATAAAGCCCTTCGGGCTTTATTAAGTCTGACCCTGCCCATTAAAACTGGTAGAGTCAAGCTATCCATACAGACACACAATATGTCGCATACTTGACTGGTTTATTGGTTAATATTGGTATTGTAGTGTTCGGTTCAGTAGAAATGTAGAACTGAAACTGAAGCATCGTCCCGACATGATCACCGTTGACTCAGACGTTAGGCAATACAAAGACCAAACAAAGTTAAACCAAAGAAGTTTACACATCGTTTTTTGTTAGACATTGCTTTCATGTCTAAAATTACACAACACATATACATGTAGGTATATTGCTTGTCTGACTTACTAAACGAAATATTTTAAAAACTATTAATGAAAACTGTGACACTTATTTTATCAGTGCAGTATATCTATTGATGTAAGGTAACGGATGAAAGTTACACATCGTCGCTTAAAAGTCCTATACTATACTGAAGTATCATATTTTGTTGATATTTCAAGCTAAAGATGCAAGAAGTGGCCCGGTTCCAATGATCAAACATTATACATTCTAACATGAGCCACCGCACCAGGAAGCTGGGCCCAGGCCCTCCACCACCCCTCCCCGCTTCCACAACGGATGTTCTGCCATTTTACAGGACAAAGTATTTTATGTAGTGCATATGAGCCACATCATACAGTTGAGCCGCAGCATATTAAAGAAACCATTTTTTTTTTTTTTGTTGTTGTTTTTTTTTTTTTTTTTGTTTTGTTTTGTCTTGTTTTTTACCTATGCGAAAGCAAAATGCAGATTAGCTGTGATTACTGGTTAATCACTCGTGTGAGTCTGTCCAGTAAAAGTGTTTCAAATGAAACCATCCATAAGTTTACTTGGATGGTTATACTCTTACATTTAAGCGCATTTTGAGTGCCACGGCATTCTTCAATGTAAGGTAGAAGTTCCATAAAATGGAGGCAACATACTGACATGACCATTGGTGTTTACTGGGACGCTAAACCACAAATCAGACAAATAAAACTGCGGCCCCCGTGGTCGAGCTGTGAAGAGCGCTGTTTCTTAATCACTCGATCATCTCACCGCTGTGTCTGGTGTGGGTTCGAGCCCCGCTCTTGCCACATGTGAGACAAGCCAAGTTCTGCTTGCAGGTGTGTCAGGTGGTTTTTCTCGGGGTTCTCCCGTTTTCGCCCACCTACTGATTGGCCCGTCTCATATAAGATGGAATTATCTTGAGAGGGACTTTAAATTATCTTGAGAGGGACTTTAAATAAAAAAAAAAAAAAAAAAAAAAAAAAAAAAAAAAAAAAAAACGGATAAACAAGGATTATTGTGGGCATAACTGATCCTGAATGGGTAAATATAATCTTGTGTTAGTATATACAATATAGGTATCAGTTAACCTTATACAAATTGTCAACAAGTCACAACTTTTTTACAGGTAAAGAGGTAGTTTTGTAGAAACATGATTTCAAACTTATTGAAAATTCCATCCTATCACAGCATTTATGAAAGCGCATGGAAATACACAAAAATATTTTTCAGTTAAGCTTTCGCAATCTTTATCCATATTACCACCTGAAATTGATGTAATTTTTAAAATAACGACAAAATTGGCAAAAATCGAGGTTATTTTGGAATACCCTAGCACAGTAGTGTCACCAATTCATAGACTTAATGGATAAATAAAAAAAGGTCAGGAAAAGGAAAAATTACTTAATGGTACATTTACAACTCCAAATCAAACCGTAACTTCTGATGAGTCAAATAAAGATTATATTGAAAAACATACAGATAAAGATAATACTCTGCAGGGAAAACTTGATAAACGGAGACATAAAGTACAATGTATTTCTAATTACAAAAACAAACTAGAAGGAAGCTAGAAAGAGCCTTTAAGAGGGAGGATTGCGAGAAGCAAAACATTCAAAAGCTCGCTCATGAAAATAAAACAAAAAAGCAAACTCCGTTATTAAATCTTTCCATCATCCAAGTTTGGATTTGGAAAGTAATGGGGCCAGTATGGCAGATTTGGCTTGAGTTCGATAATTTATAATATAAGTAAAGGTATTGTCTGAATCTGAATCTGAATAGTTTACTGGTGACACGCCAAATGACATTATTTCACCAGGGGGTTCGGATGGGGAGAAATTAGTCCCTTGAACGCACGAGTGGAGCGAACTTGGACACACAGTCATCAGACATTTCAGCAGAGGAGACAAGTGAATCAGGGAGGTCATTCCAGTCCCTGATAGTCTGTGGAAAGAAACTACTTTTGTACGCTTCTTTGCTAGCTGAAGGTATCTGAAAAGCCAAAGAGAAGGTATCTGAAAAGCCAAAGAGTGTTGATTTCTACAACGCTTATTCTTTGGGATAAGGTCATCTGTGGGTATTCTGGATTTACCCTTTAGAATGTTGTGCGGCTGGTTTAGTATTGTCAGCAACTATCTTCGGTGAACTGTCTTACACCATGTTTCATCGGCGTCACCTCGGTGAACTGTCGCAGCAGTGAAATTTGATCACGAAGTGCACGAGCCTTTTTACCCGCCAACGTTGAGCTGTGCAGTAGAATCACCAGTTATGAACCAGACCTCCAAGAAGACAGATCGAGCCCTGCCTCTCTGCTGACTGGGGATTTGGTAAGTAACTCGACCATTACACCAGCGTTTCAATGGCGCTGCGTCGACTAATTGGACGCGGGTAAGTACTATTTTGATTATTTACAAGCGAGTGTGCGGTGCATTCACCGTATATTTCTGCTTTATAGCAGATTTATTGACATAATATTTACCGTTCATTCAACGGTATTATTTACCAGTGGGTGCGCGGTGCATTCCACGTTTATTTTCTGTCGTACTAGTAGAGATACACACCGACAGTAATCGAATCGTGGAACGTTGCTGTTAGTTTGCAGCAGCTGTTTTTGTTTTTGCAATATTCAAGACGACACAGTTGTACAATTCCTAATATTGATCTACATGTCTCATTTCATTTCATTTCTAAACTAGGCTTTTCAATTCTTTCCTTAAATGTATAAATATTGAGTCAAAACAATGAAACCATCAGAATATCCGGATTCACCTTTCCGGGGAATGTTCGAAATGTGGGAAAGACGACTTGATGAGATATTTGATAGAATTTCAGGACCTTTAAATGACATGCCAGCAGGTTCTACGTCAGTTTCTAGAGAAAACAGTGACGAGACTCCTATAAGCTACATCTGTCCCAGTCCTCAAGATGGAGAAGGGATTATTCTCCCGACGCAAGAGGCCATCATAGATTCTTTAGAGGGTGAGTTCTTTCTTTCTCAAAGCCCGTCACCGGACAGTCGATATGAGGCAGTGCCGCAAGTCAATGGCGGATCACTTGTATCTAGGTCGGAGTCTACACTGTATGCATGTGAAATACCTCCGCCGAGGAATGCTCAATTCGCCATTGGCGTACGCGGCGTTTCAGAGAACCATCGCGCCCACGTTTCTGACGATACCCGGACCACTCAGTGTCCCGTCTCGCAAATTCTGACGTCAGAAAACTCAAACTTGCCTCTATCTAGCACATGTTCGCCTAGCAACGTCGGGAGAGAAATCGAGGTACAGGACGATAGTTTAGTTACTTGTATGTCTGTTCAGTCGCTTGCACTTAACAGTGATGTGACGGCTCACATATGCCAGACAACTCTGAACAATGCAAGTTTCTTCGTGACTGGTCCGTCACCGGGTGATGACAGAAAGCATCCTATGACCGTCCTTCGTCCGTCCATAAACCGACACGGTACTGGTCTGGGGTCCGGCCTTCTCATAAACACGGGTACGGATTCAGAAGCACTTAAAGCGGAAATCGTTGCCCTGTCCTTCCCCAGACACGGTCCTGATCAAGGAAAAACCCGATTCGTCGGCATCATTGAACAGGATCCCTTCTGTTTGACATTTGCCCTTGGTTTGGTTTTTCCAAAGCATGACCCGGATATTACGGCGTTCTTTCGTCAGTTGGCGTCGTTGCAATTTGTTGTTGCGCCGAACTGGTTACCATTGCTACCGGCCAGTCATGCGTTTGTGGTCAGAATGGCAGAAGGCAAAGAAGCCTATTGGAGGCTGCGTCCCGTCCGTAGGCCACGGCTTTGTTACCAGAAATATTTGAATCACTGCTGGGTCACTATATCAAACAAAAGAAAAGAAAAAATATGACCCAGTCGAAGCCAAGTTATGATTTTTTTTTAATTTGCTGTTCATTCATTTTTCATTATTCCATTTCTCATCCATAAAAAAAAAATAAAATATTTAGAAAAAAATCATAGTTCATATAAATCATGTTTTGTGTATATAAAATCAATAGCTTGAGACTACCTCCGCCGTTTAGGGTCTTTGAACAAGACATTTTACGCTCCAAAGAGTACTGGTTAACTCACTCGGAAGATCCGTTTCTACCTGACTGAAAACTTGTTAACCGGGACGTTAAACCATTAACACTACGAAAGAGAAATCTTATCTGAAGAAAGGTGTAGGAAAGTTCGATTAATCTCCCCTGTCCCGATAATACATACACTTAAACATTTTTGTGGCAAATACGATAAAACATTTTTCAGTCTTACATTTTCATTCATTCATTCATTCATTCATTCGTTCGTTTGTCATTCATCCTTATTTGTTCATTCGTTCGTCATTCATTTGTTCGTTCGTTCATTCCATTCGGTCATGGCGTCAATTCCTTCCATCACTCATTCAGTTTATTATTCGTGTGTACGGGCCTTGCTTCAGATTTATAAAGATTTTCAACCATTCTATCATGGTGGGTCGGGCGTCAGACTCTATGATGGCCCCGACATAAAGCTATTCATTTTAGTTGGTTGGGGTCGGAGCTTCTTGTCTGTTGCTTGGCCCACCGGGGTCCAACTGGTGTTTTTCTTTTGCTCCGGAGTTAGTAGGTTATTCGGCGCCCAGGGATCTCCATCGTCGGGCAGCTTACTCAGTCTGTGAGTCCTGGTTTTTGATTCATCAGGATGTTTATCATGATTTATTTGTTTGTTCTTGATGATTCATTGACTAGTTAGAGATTCACCACGAGGACCGAATAACTAACTAAATGTTATGAACCACTGCAGAAGCTGAGGGTGAGGTTATGGCCATGTAAAACCGGTTTAAGCCCGCCAGTAACTTTGTGTTACTGATCGTTCCAAGTCGATACTTCTGGGGTGGTTCTTTTTGTTTTATGTTTTTGTGTGTAAAAATTTGTTTGTGCTGTTGGCGCCTTATGTATGTTTTCATATTTTTAGTTAAGTTAAGGTAACTGAGTGGCCACCTATTGGGAAAATAGCTGCTCATTCGGATTACGATATGTTTCATGATATAAGTACCCGATTGTTAGTTTAGTTTTTTCCCACCTCGGTTTTTGGAGTGGGAATCTTTTTCTGATTGCGCCATTTCCTGATCTTTGCCTACTTGTACCTTTTTATCATTTTAACGAAAAACTTGAACATTTTAAGAATTTAGAATTAGCATTTGTTATTTATTCTTCGGCAGGAATTCATAACTCGCTTTGTTTTGATTTTGAAAATAATGAGACAAAACGATTTCTAATTATCAAAATAAATGCATGTACCTGTTGACCGCCCAGTTTTGTGCAATATCTTTATCAGACGATCACGGTTCTTTAGTAAGACTCGTCAGCACGGTGACATACATTTATAAGGGGGTCAATAAGCACGCACGTTCTCCAAGTATACTGCCCATAAAAAGAAGTGGTTTTCGGTTCATATGCAAATAAAGAATAGAAATACTTTGATTTAGTCTATTTTTCTTGCAATGTTATAGTTCCCATTGATACACTGTTTCGTTTGTCCGTATTTCCACAAATTCATGTGATTTTAAATTGTTTTCGTTTCATCTTGACACATTATTTTGTCTCCATATTTGCTTGCTGTTTTTTGTATCATTTCATTTTTCCGTATTTATTAGTAGCAATTATGAATGCATGTTCAGCCCATGCGCACGACTTGTGCGTAAGTTTGCATGCGCGTTAAGGTACACAGCTTCAAATTTCTTTGAAGTGCAGCTGTGTTTTAGGAAACTCTATTTTTCTTATGGTATTTTATTTTTGTCATCTCATTTCTGTGCAATTTAAGCTAGAGCCACGAGAGCTGGTATGATAGTTGGTTTCAGTTTTTCTTCCATTAATCATTCTCATATCATGGCACGTGAATTTAAGCTGAAGCCACGTGAGCTGGTACGCTGTTGGTTCCAGTTTTTCTTTCATTTGTCATTTTCAAATCATGATACATGTACATGCATTTAAACTGTAGCCACATGAGCTTGTATGCTGTTGGTTTCAGTTTTTGTGCATTTCATCATTTTTTGCATTCCGTTTCGACGCATGCAGCGGTGTTACGGATCTTTGCCGATTACGGCGCCTTCCTGAGTTCGAAACCTCATACGACGTACTACCCCGGAATCCGACTCCCGGATTCCGTGATGGTGCGAACTGAAAGCAATGCACCATGGCCGCCTCAACAGAGCAGGCCTATTTTTTGTTTTAGATTTTAATGTTTAGCTTTTGGATGCATGTATTCATTATTCCACATCCAAATTTAACCATATAGACGTTTCTTTTTACGATGTCCATTTGAACCGCCTCGGTGAGGCGGTATTCACTTATTATTCATTCCCCCATGCAATTCGTTCATGTAATATGCCATTCGTATTTTAGATAGAAGAAAATATCAATTTTCGTACCATGAGCTGAACATTAAAGTCATATATGTGTATTAAACGTATACAGACGCCTAGGGTACCTTATCCCCTACGCCGTTATGCTCATATTTGGGCTTGTATATAACTTTTTCCTTGTGAAAAGGGGGTGAGCGCAGCCTATAAAATACAAACTTGGGGAGTCGAGTGCGAAGAAGAAGTTGGCAAAACATGTAACTTGCTGATAATGACCGTAAAATTGGCAACGTCGTACATGTATGTAGCTATTAAATATATATATGTGTACGATTTCCCTTGCACAGGTCCTTGCAAGCGCAACCCCGTTTTGACATTCTAACTATGCAACACAAGTATAGATGAGCTTTTTGGCAAACTGTATACATGACAAAAGCCACTTTCATCTTCGAAATATCATTGGAGTATTGCTTTTTATAACTAGGATGTTTGATGATCGTCGTGATTTTGCACATTTCATTTTCATAACGTTGAATCTTGAGTTTCGTATGTTTGCATTTAATACAGTTGTTCAAAGCTTTCGTCGAATATCACTTGAAACTTGCGTGGTTCGCCATTTTGATGTTGAAAACATTTGATTTACTCGGCGATGCTTGTACATGTATATCATTTTGTATCCTCGGCATGTTGTTGATTTTGTACGGTCTTGTGAATTTCAAAGAAATCGTTCCATGGAATAAACTTATGCAGTTTCAAAGATCGGTATATAAAACTATGACCTTGAACTTTGAGATTAAGCCGGTTTGAACTTTGATTATTTTCTATACAGAATATTTGCATTTTTTCCGTAACTTAGATTAACCATTGCTGCGTTGGCTGTTCAGGTTATATGTTAGACAGTTTCGTCAATTAGCGAACCATGTAATAGTATCATGACAATTTTTGCTGTCCCAGATTCCTATTTCATCCGGGAATCTGTGTCAGCAACTAGGTTATTTTGGTTGTACGAGAGGTGGCACCGGAGGCTGGCTGTGCTTCTCGTATGACCTGAACACCATCTAGTTTGCCCTGTTCTAATATAGGATAATGCAAAAACATTAGATGTAAATCAAAACAGTTTAATATCTACCTTGTTCATAATGTTTTTTTACAAATTTCGTATGACTTTTGAAATCAATTAGATTTGTGTGTATTTTAAAACATCAATATTACATTTGCATATTATAAACAAAATTCTTGATACAAATGAAACGATTGAATTTATTGTTCTTACATCTAAAGTTCCAGCTTGTCATTTTCGACATAAACATATATTAGTCCATCTGTAAAGGACAGGGCATTCTTTATGGTTAAACGCATGTCAAACATGCACTTGTATATGTCCATATCATATATGGATTTTCACCTTGCCTGCATCTTGTCAGAATTATCTGAGAGATGTGGGGAACAAACGTCAGTGGATGTTGGGCTTTAACTAGGCAGGGGTAGGAAACGGGCTTACTTAGAATATGGCTGTCACAACTTCGAAAGATGCTTTCAACATAAACTGCCCTTTCTCTCTGCTTAGCCTCTAATTCTTGCCGGCATCCATCAGCGTCCCATGTCTTTCAGATTCGTTCATAAATTATACTGCCAATGTGTCTGAGGTAATTTGCAATCGCGGTCGGTTTTGGTTGCGTTCGAAGTTAGACAACTGGGTCAATTGCTGTTGGTGCTTATTTGCTTTAATAACCCGAAATTATCTTTACAGGCCAAAGAACATTAAAGTAAGTAGCATGTAACTTTTGCTTCCTTTTCGATTATCCAACAGCAGATAGCTGTAATTTTATTTGCTTTTAGTTGTTTTATAGTAGCCTAGATTGCTGTAGTGATTGTCCAGAGTTCGCTAACATGTATCCAATAAAACAAATTATCTACATCTTAAAACACATTGCCACTGTGTGACTTAATTTTCGTGGCGTTTTTATATTCCGTGACCATGTGATATGGGTACATATTACGACATTCTCAATGATAGAAGTGATGAACAGTTGTTAGCATTGTGCTATGAACGTTCAAGATGAATTGAACATTAAAAACACTTTGTGCAGCTTTTTCATATTTTGCACATATGGACTTTTATTAAAGTACCATGTACATGTATAAAATAAGGCACACAGGAACATAGCAGCGATCTCTGGATTATCTTTCATTTAGTTTTAGTTGTGTTTTAATGTTTGTTCATTTAGTATTATTCGAATAACTTTCCGTCGAACCTCCAGAGCCTACCATGATTCAAGTGACCGTCCCGTTCTGACTTGAGGCAGGTAAGAGATATATTTTAGAAGAATATTTTAACTTAGCCAGACGAATACCATACTGTAAAACATTGTTAAATACAATATCCTGGCTAATTTTACTCGTGTGTTTTATAGTTTCTCTGTTTTAGCTGCATTCAAGTGTGCCAAGAATGTATGTATGTATATTTGTTTAATCCGTTTTAATCATTTTATGTTTTTATACCATCCTTTGCGGCAACCGAACATTGAAGGATGTAAAGGCAAGCATTCTGTGATATTCAAATGTACAGTCACAAGATAACATCATGAGCAATATTTATTTGTGCAATATTTAAATTTTAGGATGACTTAACTAAAATGCAGTTTAATTAAGGAACACTAAGGATGTAATCAATGCTTTTTGTAACAAAACTATGACAAGCTTATGCAATTTTTAAACGTGTGGTGAGGCCTTTTCTTTCAGGAAGGGGGTGAGTGTTGTGCGGCTGGTTTAGTATTGTCAGCAACTATCTTCGGTGAACTGTCTTACACCATGTTTCATCGGCGTCACCTCGGTGAACTGTCGCAGCAGTGAAATTTGATCACGAAGTGCACGAGCCTTTTTACCCGCCAACGTTGAGCTGTGCAGTAGAATCACCAGTTACGAACCAGACCTCCAAGAAGACAGATCGAGCCCTGCCTCTCTGCTGACTGGGGATTTGGTAAGTAACTCGACCATTACACCAGCGTTTCAAGAATTAGACCTTTGCATAGCAATATAAGTCTACTATCCTTCCTCCTTTTCTTAAGAGATTCCCATGTCGTCTGACACTATACGATGCCTAGACACCGTTGGGAAATCTAAAACACTCTCCGGGTCAGGCTTTCACCACGGACGATGAACCTTATATTTTTACCTTTTAAGATCTGAAAGGGGCCAAAGATATATCATTTTTTTTCTCATTTGTAATGATCATATTGGTTGGAGAAATAAACACACCGCTACACACACGCAAAATGTAGGCGAATAATTTATTCAGGTTTAGGTGAAAAAGGAGCATATATATCAATCGATATTTGTCTAGACATCTACAGCAGCTCCTAAAATCCAATTACTGATTTGATAGGCTGTGACTGCTACCTGTTATGCTTCCTTGTAAAGCAGATTACCATAAAAACTAGTCTCATACGCCCATACCCTAGTTTCATTTTATTGCACTTTATACAAATAGATATTGTCTTGGGGATTGAAGCTGCGCAGTAGCATATCTGTACCTGTATTACCTGTCTTAATAAAGTTAATTATCTCTCGCCACCCGGCGGCTGACTTATGCCTTTAACATCGATGATTACTTTGTGGCATGGTTCTAGCGGTTTAAATCCATAAGAATCTTATTTTATTTATATAAATCAGACTTTTATCATGCCACCATACTTTTAGAATTCAAATTATACAACTGACACCTTCTCTGAACGCAGGCCAGAGGCCTGTCTAAGTTAAACCCCTCGTCGGTCTGTTGAAATGTGGCAAGCCTCCTACTTCCAGGCTCTTGATTTGCCACGTGTGGGTTGTATGGTTTATATTCTACGTCAGGGTGGTACTTCGTCTTATATTTGTGTATGAAAATGAAACAAAAAGTCATAAACAAATACCAGTGACACTATCACTATCTACCCAGATAGCACGTATACATTGGCCCATCGGACGCCGCACGATTGGCCCATGGTTGTAAATATTGAATGGGCCAACCTAGCGTTTGCTCATCGGCCCATCTTTGGCCCATAACGTTGGTTTTACATTGGGCCAATGCCGGGAGGTTTTGCATTTTTTGTTGGCCCATCACTGTTTGAATATGCTCATTACAAGCTATCGACGATGTATTTCTATCGCATATGTCCACTCGGTACAGTTTCTTGATCTGCAGCACCACGGTGACAGTCGAGCTTGGTCTCTTGGCTTTCGAGAAGGTAAACTCTTCATTTTTCGTTTTCTCTGCGCTGGATAACTTTGACGACTGGCCTTCTGAAAACAAACGAATAAATACAGCACCATGACAAAAACATAAACTAGCCTCATTTATGCACCATTTTAACGCGTGCATTTTATCTCATAAAGGAATAGCTGTTTAAGAAATACATGTTAAAACTAAAAAGGTACAAGTAGGCAAAGATCAGGAAAAGGCGCAATCAGAAAAAGATTCCCACTCCATAAACCGAGGTGGGAAAAAACCAAACTAACAATCAGGTACTTATACCATGAAACAATCGCAAGCCGAATGGGCGGCTATTTTCCCAATAGGTGGCCACTCAGTTACCTTAACTTAACTAAAAATATGAAAACACACATACACATAAGGCGCCAACAGCACAAAAAAAAATTTAAACACCAAGACATAAAACAAAAAGAACCACCACAGAAGTATCGACTTGGAACGATCAGTAACACAAAGTTACTGGCGGGCTTAAACCGGTTTTACATGGCCATAACCTCACCCTCAGCTTCCGCAGTGGTTCATAACATTTAGTTAGTTATTCGGTCCTCGTGGTGAATCTCTAACTAGTCAATGAATCATCAAGAACAAACAAATAAATCATGATAAACATCCTGATGAATCAAAAACCAGGACTCACAGACTGAGTAAGCTGCCCGACGATGGAGATCCCTGGGCGCCGAATAACCTACTAACTCCGGAGCAAAAGAAAAACACCAGTTGGACCCCGGTGGGCCAAGCAACAGACAAGAAGCTCCGGCCCCAACCAACTAAAATGAATAGCTTTATGTCGGGGCCATCATAGAGTCTGACGCCCGACCCACCGGCGTGCAATTAAAGAAGGCAGCATAGTTATCAACCATGATTGGGTTAAAAACTAAGCATGCAGACTGTCGCATAACATTCAAGTTATAACCTATACGTTTGTAACGTGTTATGATTTTTCTGAACTGAAAAGAAAAATCATTAATTCCTTTAAGTTTCTTAAATTTGTAAACCAAGTCACCATAAAATTCAGGTTCCGAAAGGCCCTCACTTAAAAGCGTCTTTAACCCAACATTATATTTGGAAATCAATTCATAGTGTCTACGATAAAATTTAGAAAATGTTTTTCGAAGTTTATGATACCGATAGCCCTGTTGGAGAAGTTTTGCCGTTAAACATTTATTTCGAGCGTTGAAGTCTGTAACATGATTGCAGACTCTAGCAAACCTAAAACCTCTTTGTTGCAACGAAGTGTGATGGCTAAAGGAAATAAAACATTGAATTATATTATATAAAATCAATCATATTTACGCAACTGCCTTTAATAAGATGGTGAAATGAGCTTAATAATTAATGCAAAAAAATAAATGAATAAAACTTACCTTCTAAACCTCAGTGTGTCTGTTTCCTAAAAACTGACTTCTCTTAAACTTCATGCGAAACACCTGTCAATAATTCTCACATGCCTGAGAAATTTTCTCGTTGCTATGACAACTGATGTACTCTTGTACTCTGGCTGGAGCAGCGAAGCAAATAATAAACCACAATATTATGAAAAGACGTGTTACAGTGAAAAAGGTGTTAACTTCAATTTTGCTCCCATTGCTTACTAAATGTTTACAGATTAGATATACTGTAAGTTTAAATGGCCTGATCAAGGAAGTAACTGCTAATTAAGATAATGGTTTTAAAATCATTGATGGTGATTTACATATAAATCATAATTATTATTTATGATTGATATATAAATTGAAACTATGAGGAAACCGGACTGTCTCTTTATTGAATAAGATATAAAGACAGTAATTAATCGATTACAAATTAACACCGGTCAGTATTTAATCATATACGAATCGGCCAATGATATGCCAACCATCGGTCAACGGAAAGTGTAAACGACAAGTTTTTATTTATTTTCTCAGGCTCCTTTGTATGAGCCTTGTCATACATGGTCACTACAGTTAGCACTTTCCCTCAATTCGAACTTAAACTAGGATGCATTAATTACTAAGCTATATTGAAAAGAAAAATAAAAAGAAAAGAAGAAAAAAATCCTATACTATTCCAGCATGCACACAACATCAACGAGCGCTGTGTGCCTGCTGGGTATAATGGCTAACAAATATTGGGCCACTCTTGTTTCTGTGAAAGAAAATCACTTTCATGATCCGTTGCAGTAACAGATCCTTTGCCAACGTTGGGCCAACGTCGGCAAATATTGCATGTGAATGCACTACCACGCCAACATTGGCCCAATCATGTACATGCGACCGCAACCAAATGCCAATTACCCAATCAATATGCAATGTTGGCCCAATGATATTTGCTATCTGGGTATGAGAAGTATGACAACAACTTTCTACACAACAATGACATTTAACTCCAAACATTTAATAGCATCGCAGGGTATAACGTTTCGAAAACACTCAGTAGAAAAGAAGGGCATATTTTATGAAACCACATTGTGAAAACCAGTTTTGAAAATCATATTGATAAGCATGAAAAATAGTTTTGTTTTTTACAGAGACTCTTCTAAAACACGGGTTTTGTTATTTCTCCAAAGTCAACTGAAATGAAAATAAAACTGAGATCCTTTGAGAGCAGTGAGTATTAATGAGAAAGGGGATGGGCCATACCGCGGTTTTGTCTACTTAAACCGCTTCAGTCACTTTCACATTCATATATAACAGTTTTTGTTACTAAACCAAAGTCAACTGAAAGTCACCTTCACATTCAAATACAGCACAGTTATCTCAGTCCCTAATCATATATCAGTCTCTGTTCACAGATGGCCCCAGATAGCATGCATATATTGGTCCCAATTGGGCTCACCGTCGTCGGGTTTGTGGGATCCACGTTAGAAATCCACGTTTGGGCAACGTAATTTTGCTCGTGGGATCAACGTGGATCCAACATGTTGGTTCCACGTTGAGCCAACGCAACAAACATTTCATTCCATATTGATCCCACGTTCCACCAACTATGGATTTTTACGTTTGCCCAATATAAAAAGCTCCTAGTTGGTCCCATATTGGATCCACATTATTGTCCCACATTGGTCCCATATTGGTTCCACATAATTTCCACGTATTCATGCTGGGGGGCGCAGTGGCATAGTGGTAGTGCATCAGACTCTGAATCGAGAAGCCCTGGGTTCTATCCCAGGCTGTACCGTGATGTGTCCTTTCGAAAGACACATTAGCTTCCCAGGGTACTGATTAAAACAAAGACGCGGTGGATGCATGATTAAAAATTTTTTGACAGGGACCTTAAGTTTCATGTCTACATACAATACTGATAAGCCCTTTCAAGTTGTTGGTGAGATGTTTAACCCCAACTGAACAATCAACATAAATGCAGATCAATAATTTTTTTTCTATTGCTAAATTTGCTCGTGTCAGCTAAAATTTGGTAAAGATCAAGCAAGTTTATCTTCTTTGTTCTATTTTGTTTCTTCCATTTCAGTAGCACTCTCAACACTCTCTGAGACTACATTTTTCCTCTGTTTGTTGTTTCTGCCCTTCCTCCCACCATCAAATTCTTTAGCATAATGTCCTCCATTCTATGTTCCGTTGAAGCTGCAAACTCCCTGTTGAACCGCACTGCCTCTATAATATATGAGCCGCCTCGTAGGAAAACCAACAATGTGGTTTCCGAACAGATCTGACACAAACCGACCTGTACAGCTACAGGAGCAGGCTTGAAGCTTGAAATTTTGGAGTTAAGTAGAGGAGAAATTGTACTATCCGAGTAGCGAAAACAAAGGCGCTGGTCAGCTTCGCGGTTACCGCGAAGCTGATCTACGCCTTTGTTTTCGCATATGCAGATTGTTGGTTTTCCCACGAGGCGGCTCATAATACATGAAGTTAACGCCCTGTGTAACACATGTGTGAGGGAGCGTCTGTTTGAGATAAAACTAGAGGACCGATGGTCCTGTAAATGCTCACCTGAGATCTGCGATATATACCAATAAACGTGTTTGACTATAATGGACATATACATGTATACAGCCCCAGGACAGGGCCAAAATAACCCCTGTGGTCAATTTCTGGGTCAAATTTATAAATATTTTGTCCATTTACCCATTTCCTGAAAGTTTTTCCCTTCAGTGATATTTTTCTGTATATGTGACCTATGTTGACCTTGCTCTAACATCTTTCAAGGTCATCACAGGGTCATGATTTATATACTCATTGTATTTACCGATTACAATCTTAGTCTAATTACCACATGTCTCATTGCAATAGGTTCAGCAGCTCCTGGGAAGATTTTGTAGGGTTTTTAAAGACCTACTTCTGAAGAAGCTTAAAGTGGTACCACTTTTTATTCGGTTAATGACCCCTAATGGTGCAATATGGTCCTTAGATCAAAGGACTGTCATAACGAGGTGATTATCACACCTCTGCAGGGGGCCATAAAGAGGACCCTAAAGGATAATACCTGTCGTTCAACTGTTTATTGATTTTTTGGTCCCTGATAACCTTTGCAATAAAACTGCCAACCTCTGCAATCAATATTGATTTTTCCTCAGGGATTGCTTGCAATGCTGACTGAGTGTTATGGGCCACTGCGGAGGCTGAGGGTGAGGTTACGGCCGTGTGGGATCGGTTTAAACCCGCCAGTGGCTTTGTGTTGCTGGTCGTTCCAAGTCGATACTTCTGTGGTGGTTCTTTTTGTTTTATGTCTTGGTGTTTAAAATAGTTTTGTGCTGTTGGCGCCTTATGTTTGCATATTTTTAGTTAAGTTAAGGTAACTGAGTGGCCACCTATTGGGAAAATAGCTGCTCATTCGGCTTACGAAGTGTTATCATGGTATAAGTGCCTGATTGTTAGTTTGATTTTTTCCCACCTTTGTTTTTGGAGTGGGAGTCTTTTTCTGATTGCGCCTTTTCCTGATCTTTGCCTACTTGTACTTTTTTTCTGTTTTGGCCCCTACCTTTATTCTGAGTTATTGTCAGGGCACTAGGGCAAATGCTATGTCACTTATCTAATGACCCTCAATAGACATGGAAATAGATCTTTAACTTTTGCTTTATATATATGGGCATGGCGGCTATCTTGGTCATGTGACCTGGTTTATTTATAAAAAAAACATTGGTTCCCATTCCCTGCAAGTTTTACTCTTCAAATGACACTTCAACAATTTTCCCCATTCAAATGCATGGACGACCTAAGTTGACCTTGCCATAAAATAGATCAAGGTCATCCCAGGGTCATGATTGACTTTCCTTCCCCCTTCCTAAGGATGCTTCACATGAAGTTTGGCTTTGATTGGCCAAGCGGTTTCAGAGAAGATTTTTGAACGTTATGGAAATATACATGTATATTGACCCGGGATGGGGACAGACCAGCCCCTGGGACCCAAATTTTTCCAGAAAGATAAATTTCCCTTCACATTTTGACACTTTTCCACATTCAACATGTTCAAGTACATGGCGGATCTGTTGACCTTTCCGTAAAAAAGGTCAAGGTCATCCCAGGGTAGTGATTTATATAAACTTTGTAGAGCTCCTTTCCCTGATGTTTCATACAAAGTTTTTAAATCATGGGCCTTTTGGTTCTGGGGCAGATTTTAAAGGTTTTTGCTATAAATAGCCAAGGCGGCCATCTTGGTCATGTGACCTGGACCATTTATATAAACTTTCGGTACCCCTTCCTAAGGATGTAGCATTTTTCACTGCTGCTAATCTCAATGCATGGGAGTTTTTGGTTAGAAAGCACTGAGTAAAGACTTACTAAGCAAATATTGTGCCATTGTATCCTGCAACACAATGCTCGATAATCTGTCGATGGTGGTTGAATATATCCTCCTAGAAAATAATGAGATGAGCTGGAAACAAAGTAAAAAGAACATGTACTTGTTATTGATAATTGCTTGGATTACATGTAGCACACCCAGTGTGATAAGGATGGATAACTGAATGCCCTGAAATGACATGCACTGTTTACTCTGGATGTTGAGCAAGAAATAAAAAGAAATTGAAACCGCAACAAAGTCATTGTGGTATGATTCAAATAGTAAACCAAATATATTTTGTAAATTTGGTATGCAGTAAATCTTTATATCCACACAAAGCACCACAAAGAACAATTGCTAGAGCATTTTTGACAACTACATCTGCTAAAGCTTAAAGACACATTATTCTGCTTCTTTACTTGGGGTGGCCTGGTCTAATGACCCCTAATAAACACTCCAGGAGGCATAGCGCACAGCAAAGGCTTATCTTATCTAAGTGATTATGAGGCCTTTGGTCTTAGTCTTGAAGAGGCCACTTGAAGGGAACTTTAATATAATTGAGAAGTGTCTAAAATGAAATTTTTAGAACATGTCTTATTTTCTAATAGTTCCTTATTTCATCTGTAAGTTTTTGCATTTCAAATTGTTTGATTTGCTGAATTGAGCCAATGCTGAGAAATAACCTAAATTCTATGTAAGAAAGAACAGGCCTAGACCAATGATCATTTTCTCAACAGTTCATTAATACTGATATACTTTCTCAAAAGATTTATCTGAAGAAGTGTTTCGCAATAACAAATGAATATCCACATTCCAAACAGAAATAAATGTGTTACCTTACACTGCACATATAGGTTCCGTTTTTATATCACTAGAGTGACCTCCAAACATTTGTGTCATAAATCGCAGAGAAAGTATATTACATTGATGAAGTGATCATCTGTTTTTCACACCTTCAACAAACCAACATAATTTCATGTATTCACCGTCTTCCACTAAGTCTGTGTTTGTTTAGTCACTAAGTCTGTGTTTGTTTAGTATCTGTCAAAATGTGTGAAAATCCTTGTTTCAATGTAAATTGGTTTAAATTTTATTATAGTTTTCCTTTCCAATTATTCATACAACATTCATTCATGTAATAAGCAAACTAGATTAAGATACATACTAAACTATGAATAGTGCTATTAGACACAAGATTTTCAAGTGCGTGCAAATTATTCAATGAAAACGCTTTGTCAAATGAATAAATAAAGGCCTAGGGAATTTAAGGCCTGATTTCGGCCTCATGTGTTGGTAAAAAAATGAATTTTGGAATTTTGAGGAGAGAAATATTGCAAAAAGCAGGTAAAGGTCCCTGCTTATAAATTCTAGCACAACTATCACATTCAAATTATACATGTTGCCATGGCAACGCTCCGAAAAGCATAGAAATACCACTTTTTGCACTTTTGGGTCTATTTTTCACCATTCAACATCATTTTCAACTACCGGCCCACGCGACGAACAATTTCTTATTATGAAATAATTATGAAGTATCATCCAGAGATATTGTATGCTAAGTATGATTTTGTTCGGGGTGTGGACTGGCACTTAAAAATTAAAAAATATGTTCAAATATGGTCAAAAATAGACCAAAAAGTGCAAAATGTGGTCTACCTATGGTTCTTCCGGGCGTCCGGGCGTTGCCATGACAACGCTTGTAGGATGAATGAAGTATTTGTTCTTGTTTTGAATAGAGGAGACATATGACTGTTTTAAAGAAAAGTTCCAAAAATTATTTTTTTAGCAAAATCTGAGGCCAAAATCAGGCGTTAAATGCCCTAGTCCTTTGTAATATTCTTTACTTCTGTATTTGACCCAAAGGGGCAGATCATCTAAATTACCAAAAATAATAATGACAATAACCGTTTTCTCTAGAGCTCTGTTATACAGAACATATTTCACAGGTATTGATTTTAGGTTCCCTTTCATGGCCCCTACCTGTAAAGCCACCCTTGCATTACCTGTGATTTCTTATCAGTAGTCTGCTGAATATCATTAGGGTGTTATGCAATGCAAAATGTGTCTTTAAGCTTTACCAGACAAACCATGAAAATAAATTCTCTTGTTTAACAAGAATATTTTGAAAAATCAAAAAATACAACTTTTGATCATTTTACATGTGACCAGATCCTGAAACCCAGTTTTATTATTTCTCCCCGGCCAATTTATGTTAAGCGCAGCATCCTTATGGATCAGATAACCCAAAGTTCTTCTAACGCAGCCCTTCATGCTGTCCCCTCGTTGGAGAGATAGATGGTTCACCTAAAGACAAAAATAAACAGTCATATCTTATAAGTTTCCAACATGGTTTGAATTTGGACAATACAAATGTGTTTATTGAGTTCAAGATGTGCTCTAGCTGCAGTTCAAAGTTTGTTCAATGCCATAACTTTGTACTTAAAATTTCGCATAGTTGTGCTGTTTGAACCTTATATACGTTTTCATGTTTATACCCCTGGCATTTTTGCCGACGGGTATATAGTTTTCGCTTGTCTGTTCGTTAGTCCGTTTTTCCGGAATGATCACAGAATTTGTCAAAGTTTTGGTGAAAGTTTCTCTAGTTGTGTATATCTCATGAACCAACCATCAGAAATCATTCATATTTGGACCATAGGTATCCTTTAGGGATTGCTTTGTTTCCGTGAGTTCGGACCCCAGGATCCATGCCCGGGAGTGGGACTAGAGGTCAAAATCTAGGTCACCCTTAAAATTTGCTGTTGACAATGTTAATGTTTTCTTATTTAAGTCCATATCTTAATAAACAATCATAGAAATGTATTCCTATTTAGATCATAGATATCCCGTAGAGTTTGCTTTCATTCCATGGCACCGAGTCCTGGGTACCGTCCCCAAGGGTGGGGCTAGAGTTCAAAATCTAGGACACTTTAACAATATGATAGGTACCATTATAATTTTCTATAAGTGAATAGAACAGAATGTGTATCTCCACATCCACAAAAACTTGCCAAAAGGCATTCATACTTAGTCCATAGGCACCTTGTTAGTGCAGATTCTAGGGTACATGTGTGTGTATGGGGGCGGAGCGGGGGGAGGCTAGAGGTCAAAATCTAGGTCACCTCTAAAAAACTGCTATTTTCACAGTTTTTTTTTTTATTATTTTCATTTTCTTAGTCCATATCATAATACTCTTAGGCATGTATCCCTATTTGGATAATAGATAACCTGCAGGGTCGTTTTTATTCCATGGCACCAAACCGCATGGGTCGGGCTAGATGTCAAAATCTAGGTCACCTGTATATAATATGATATTCATCCAAGATTAATATTCTGTAGGGTTATATCTTGACAACCACTTGTATTCATACTTAGACCACAGGTACCATGTTGAGTGCAGACCTTTGGGTCCTTTTTGGTGGGGAGGGGCTCAAGAGGTCGGTCTAGGTACTGTTTTTTGTTGGGGTATTTTCAGTGTCAGGGTTGTGCATGAGCTGTGTGGTTGCGGAAGGGAGAATGGGGCGGGGTGGCTACCAGCCGGAGGTATACGTGCATGTCAATGCACTTTTCTAGTTTTTTATTAAAGTTCGGGTAACTGAGTGGCCGCCTATTGGGAAATAGCTGCTCACTCGGTTTACGTTGTGTTTTCTAAGTATAAGTACCAAATTGTCAATGTAGTTTTTCCCACCTCGGTTTTCGGATTGGGAATTTCTTTCTGGCGCATTTTTTAGCATGCATACATTATTACATTTATACAATTCATGCTTAAAAGAGCAAATTGATTAAAATACTCCATTTTAAAACAATACTCATAGTCCATGGCTGACTGACTTTACAATTTGTATCAGTGCCACTAGCATCACAGGAGAAAACTTATTTCGTTCATCTTTGTCTCACTGTACTGTTACAATCTGAATATCTTTAATCGGGCTACTACTAAGCAAACTCGTCGATCAGATCAAAATCGGGCTATATGTTTGTTATTAAGTCCTTAACTTTTCTAGGCGAAATAACATGTAGTTATTGGTTTAGTCTTCAGGCGTGTGATTTGATTTACTAAGGGCTCGTGCTATTTTGATTTTTGCTAGGTTTATTAACCTTTCAATTTTCTCTCAATGCCTCCGAAAATAACTCTGATTTCTACGTCAAGCTCTTTTACGTCAGCAATGTTTTACTTATTTGACCCCGTTTAGGAATATGTCTTCGATTTAGACTTCTCGTGAAAATTTTCGAAATTGCAGTACAATAGTCTGGCTTTCGTTGCCGGTTTAATAAGGGCTACTGATGAGGGTTCATTACCCGAAATTGCGCAATATAGTCCACACTCTCTCCCTTTGAATGCTTTTATTGCTTTCAAAGGATCAAACCTTTATATTTTATTTGCTATTACTGCAGCTGGTGTTGTGCCGTGTGGCGGCCGTAAAAAGTCTCCCCGTACATCATCCATAGTGCAGATTATATTTTATTTCGGTCCTTTGAGATCAGGAAAGATATTCAGAGTGTTCAAAACACTCACGTTTAGAAACATACTTCTAAGCAATGTTTTACTTATTTGACCCCGTTTAGGAATATAACTTTAAAATCTGAAAAATAGAGAAAACAAAAAGAATATTAAGAATTACCATTGGCATTAGTAAGCTTTAAAAACACTTGCATTGCATTAGAATTATTCATCAAATATGTCATTAGCATTGACATCAGCTTTCGGGTTGTTTTAGATGGGCAATTGAAACAGTGCAACGGTTGGTTATACGTGTATCTTTTGGACAGTTTTATTCATATACATTTTTAGCTCACCTGAGCCGAAGGCTCACAGGTGAGCTTATAGTATACCCATGCTCCGGCGTCCGTCCGTCGTCCGTCCGTCCGTCCGTCCGTCCGTCGTTCACAATTTCAAAGATCTTCTCTGAAACTGCTTGGCCAATCAAAGCCAAACTTCATGTGGAGCATCCTTAGGAAGGGGGAACGAAAGTTTATGTAAATGGTCCAGGTCACATGACCAAGATGGCCGCCATGGCTATAAATAGCAAAAACCTTTAAAAATCTTCTTCTCCAGAACCAGTGGGCCGATTTCCACGAAACTTGGTATGTAGCATCGGGGACGCGGGCACATCATAGTGTATATAAATCATGACCCTAGGATGACCTTGACCTATTTTACAGCAAGGTCAACTTAGGTCGCCAATGCATTTGAATGGGAAAAAATGGTTAAATGCTATTTAATGGGTAAAACTTACTGGGAATATGCGAATGGACAGAAGATTAATGTTAATGGAAAATTTTACCCCTTGGGGGGTTGTCTGCCCCTCTTCTCTCTTGAAACCGCTTGGCCAATCAAAGCCAAACTTCATATGGAGCATCCTTGGTAAGAGGGAAAGAAAGTTTATATAAATGGTCAAGGTCACATGACCAAGATGGCTGCCATGGCTATAAATAGAAAAAAAACCTTTAAAAATCTTCTTCTCCAGAATCAGAAGGCCAATGATTTTGAAACTTGGTGTGAAGCATCAGTGACTGGAGCTCTACAAAGTTTATATAAATCATGACCCTGGGATGACCTTGACCTATTTTGCAGCAAGGTCAACATAGGTCGCTCATGCATTTTAATGGGGAAAAGTGTTAAAATGTCATTTGTAGGGAAAAACTTGCAGGAAATGGGCAAATGGACTTAAGATTGATGATTCTGAAAACATTTGGACCCCAGGGGTCTGTCTGCCCCCACCTCGGGGCTATATACATGTGTATGACCATAATATTCAAACATCCTCTTCTCTGAAACTGCTAGGCCAATCAAAGCCAAACTTCATATGGAGCATCCTTAGGAAGAGGGAATGAAAGTTTGTATAAATGGTCCAGGTCACATGACCAAGATGGCCGCCATGGCTATAAATAGCAAAAATTTTTAAAAATCTTCTTCTCCAGAACCAGAAGGCCTATGATTTTGAAACTTGGCATGATGCATCAGGCAATGGAGCTCTACAAAGTTTATGTAAATCATCACCCTGGGATGACCTTGACCTTTTTTATGGCAAGGTCAACTTTGGCTGCCCATGCATTTGAATGAGGAAAAAATAGGAAAATGTCCTTTTATGACAAAAACTTGCTAGGAATGAGCAAATGGACAGAATATTCATGTTTATGGAAATATTTTGGGTCCAGAGGCTTGTCTGCCCCTGCCCCGGGGCTATATACATGTGTTTGACCATAATATTCAAACATCTTCTTCTCTGAAACTGGTTGGCCAATCAAAGCCAAACTTTATGTGGAGCATTCTTAGGAAGAGTGAATGAAAGTTTATATAAATGGTCAAGGTCACATGACCAAGATGGCCGCCATGGCTATAAATAGCAAAAACGTTTAAAAATCTTCTTCTCCAGAACCAGAAGGCCTATGATTTTGAAACTTGGCGTGAAGCATCAGGCAATGGAGCTCTACAAAGTTTATATAAATCATCACCCTTGGATGACCTTGACCTTTTTTAAGACAAGGTCACGCATTTGAATGGGGAAATTTGTTACAAGACATTGACTCCAGAGGTTGCTCTGACCCTGCCCTGGGGTTATATACATGTATATTACCATTCTAGTCAAACAAGTTTAATGATATATATCTCAGGTCTCAGGTGAGCGTTTACAGGACCATTGGTCCTCTGGTTATGATCATATGACGTAGCTGGTTTCAAGTGGTGATGAAAGGTTGAGGGTGACCTGACGATTTGTTCACCCTCGACAAGTACTATTACCCACGGGCTTTGCCCTCGCGTAATATAACCTGCCTCGGGTGAACAATATCGTCATGTCAACCTCACTGAAGGGCAACAACTGTATATTCTTGCATAGATATCTACTGTATGCACATAGCTGTTTGAAGCCGTTTTGTACCCACAATGTATGTTTTGAATGAAAGTATTAAAAATGAAACTCCAATGAATTTTTCGCACAAAGATCAGGAAAAGGTGCAATCAGAAAAAGATTCCCACTTAAAAAACCGAGGTGGGAAAAAAACCAAACTAACAATCAGGTACTTATCAGGTACTTATACCATGAAACATATTGTAAGCCGAATGAGCAGCTATTTTCCCAATAGGTGGCCACTCAGTTACCTTATCTCAGAAGTGAAAACAATTATTTATTGCTGGGTTCCCAGTCATATAGGTATATATGGAAATGAGAAAGTTGACAAGAACGCTAAAGAATCGTTAAATCTAGAACAAACTGTTTTCAAAATTCCTTATGTCAATTTTAAACCTTTTATTAACGAGTACATCTCTGATAAATGGCAAACAATCTGGAACGGAGCGAACTTTGATAAATTAAGGGAAGTTGAACCGATCGTTAAACGACCAAAAGTAATCCATAAACTTTCGAGACGAGAAGAAATCGTTCTTGCTCGTCTCCGAATCGGCCATACAAGAATAACACATTCCCACTTATTAAAGCGAGAGGATCAACCCAAATGCATTGGCTGTGATACACCAATTACAGTTAAACACTTTCTTTTGGAATGTACTGACTTTGCTGCGGAGCGAGTTTCCTGTTTTCAAGCTAATAACTTGAGAGAATTGTTTAAAGATGTACCCGTTGGAAACATTTTATCATTTCTTAGACAAGTAAATCTGTTTTATAAATTGTAAATTTTTAACCATCAATGTTATTATTTCATATATCGTTTCTTTACAACGACATTTATATCTTACTAAACGTTACATTTTAATATGATTTCAATATATTTTTATTGTTTTACCTTGTTAGACGCTATTGACCCATCAGGGTTGATGCGTCGTTAAACAACAAACAAACAAACAGTTACCTTAACTTAACTAAAATTATGGAAACACACATAAGGCGCCAACAGCACCAAAAAAAATTTAAACACCAAGACATAAAACAAAAAGAACCACCAAAAAAGTATCGCCTTGGAACGATCAGTAACACAAAGTTACTGGCGGGCTTAAACCAGTTTTACAGGCGCCTAACCTCGCCCTCAGCTTCAGCAGGGGTTCTATTATACACAAATATGAACAAGAAATAAGGAAAATCATGTTAAGAAAATAGTATACATAGGTACCAACGTATAACATGTATAACGGAAAGCAGGGTGAGCAGCTATTGAAGGTAAGGTGGTCACAGTGCTAGCTTGGACAGAACAAGTAAAATGCAGTGGGCTAAGTGAACAGCCAAATGATATTCGGGTGGCCACAAAGTCATGCAACATGAAACACATAATTGGAATAACTTGGAAAAAATTGAACCACAACAGCAGTACCGCCTTGGAACGGTCAGTTATAAATAACTGGGGGGCTTAAACCGGTTTTACAGGCGCCTAACTTCACCCTCAGCTTCTGCAGTGGTTCATAACATTTAGTTAGTTCTTCGGTCGTCGTGGTGAATCTCTAACTAGTCAATGAATCATCAAGAACAAACATATAAATCAAGATAAACATCCTGATGAATCAAAACCCAGGACTCACAGATTGAGTAAGCTGCCCGACAATGGAGATCCCTGGGCGCCGAATAACCTACTAACTCCGGAGCAAAAGAAAAACGTAAGTGTTTTGAACACTCTGAATATCTTTACTGATCTCAAAGGACCTAAATTAAAATATAATCTGCACTATGGATGATGTACATGGAGACTTTTTAGGGCCGCCACACGGCACAACACCAGCTGCAGTAATAGCAAATAAAATATAAAGGTTTGATCCTTTGGAAGCAGTAAAACATTCAAAGGGATATAATATGGACTATATTGCGCAATTTCGGGTAATGAACCATCAACAGTAGCCCTTTTAAAATCGGCAGCGAAAGCCAGACTATTGTACTATAATTTCGAAAATTTAAACGAGAAGTCTAAATCAAAGACACTTTCCTAAACGGGGTCAAATAATTTAAACATTGTCAGAAGTATGTTTCTAAACGTAAGTGTTTTGAACACTCTGAATAATCTTAATAGAGTATCCTTAGAAAGGGGGAATCAAAGTTTGTTTAAATGGTTCAGGTCACATGACTGAGATGACCGCCATGCCCATATAAGGTAAAAACCTTAAAAATCTTTAGGACAAGTAGTCCGATTTTAACGAAACTTGGTATGTAGCATCGGGGACTCTGGCCCATCATAGTTTGTACAAATCATTAGGTTGAATTTACCTTGACCTATTTACGGCAATGTCAATTTTGGTCATTATATTGATATAGTCCTTTCAATGGAAAAAGTGGAAACTGGATTTTTCAGGGAGCCTGAAACAGACACCATATTGAGCTAATGAGTTTGTGTGAGTATTCAATGTCATTTCATGACCTTGGCCAAAGGTCATTCACATATGTAAAACTTATTTGTCTCAGATTTCTGCCTCCATGCAAAGCTTATGCACTACTGACTGACGAACTGATTACTGGTAAACCAGTCGGGTCTGAGCATTGTTCGAAGTCAAACCATTCATACGTATTAGCCTTTTGTCGCTAGGTTGGATGGTTGTAGTTCAAGCACTTGTTGGATGTCTTGACATCCTCAGTTTGGGCGAAAGTTTCATAAAATGGAGGCAACGTCCCGATATGACCTTAGCTGTTGACATGGATGTAACGCATCAATTCAAACAAACAAATAAAAAGTAAAACTAAGTTCCTTTAATAGCAGGGAAAACATTAATGAAAAGGGGGTTGGGTCGTACCGCGGTTTCGGCAACTTAAGCCTCATCAGTGACCCTATTAATCTGGCAACATGGCACATGAGGCAATTTTACGAATTTAAACTGGGATGTCAATCATGTCAATACAATTGACATCTCTGCCTCTGACAATTTTCTCAGAAACCACTTGACCAATCAAACCCAAATTTTATATGTAGTATCCTTAGGAAGTGGGAATGAAAGTATGTATAAATGGTCCAGGTCACATGACCAACATAGCCGCCATGCCCATACATGGTAAAAAGCGTAAAAATCTTCTGTGGAACTGGTGTACCAATTATAACGAAACTTGGTATGTATCATAACGAACTCTTGCCCATCATAATTGATATAAACGATGATCTTGGGTCAACAATGATCTATCAATTTTGTTACATAGACTGTTCAATGAGGAAGAGAGACAACATCGGATTTTCCAGAACGTTTTGTAGCTTCTGACCTAAAATTGGTAGATACAGACAGTTTACAGTACTGATTATGTGAGTTTTGAGGTCAGGTTTAAACCACTGCAGAAGCTGAGGGTGAGGTTAAGGCTATGTAAAACCGGTTTAAGCCCGCCAGTAACTTTGTGTTACTGATCGTTCCAAGGCGATACTTCTGTGGTGGTTCTTTTTGTTTTATGTCTTGGTGTTTGAATTTTTTGTGCTGTTGGCGCCTTATGTATGTTTTGATATTTTAGTTAAGATAACTGAGTGGCCACCTATTGGGAAAATAGCTGCTCATTCGGCTTACGATATGTCTCATGGTATAAGTACCTGATTGTTAGTTTTTTTTTTTTTTTTTTTTTTTTTTTTTTGTTTTTTTTTTTTCACCTCGGTTTTTGGAGTGGGAATCTTTTTCTGATTGCGCCTTTTCCTGATCTTTGCCTACTTGTACCTTTTTACTTTTACCTTGACCAACACGACCATAGCCAAAGGTCATTTTTCAAAGACCAAAACTCAGGTGAACGATATCAGGATCATTGGTCCTCTGGTTCCTTGTACTTCCTGAGTTTTTAGACTCCCACTGAAATATTTCTTTGTCTCTTTCATCACCACGAGACCTCCCTGACAACATATAACCTGTCTTTTATACTGTCAGATATTTTTCCTTTTTCTTCTTGGACCAGTCATTCTTCTTAAGAGTTTTTTTCTTGACTTCAGCTTTTGAAAATATAAGTTTGTTTCATAAATATAGATGCAAAGACTAGATTGAATACTTGGTCAAGGGTATTTTGAAAAAAGTGAAGCATACTGTGTGCTAATCAGAACGAATATATTCATGGAATTGGGAGTTAGAGGGTGAGGTAAGTTGAAGCTACAGTTTATGGATTCTTCAGGAAAACCTAGACCACCTTGTTTATTTCTGAGCTGTGTCTGGGTTGTTACATTAACCAACTACATGGTAGGCAACTGTAGTTTTCGTCAGGTTGGTAGTATCATATAGAGTATTGAATGCACACACTATAGAGTATTGAATGCACACATTACCCTCACATATTTTGCATTGTCCCTGTCCAGCTTCATTCTGATATTGTCCTAGTGCACACAGCAGACAACTGGTAGAGTTTCCCTCTGGTTGGAAATATCCTTCAGAACATGGAATACACATGTTACTCCCAGACACATCAGTAAAAGTACCTGCTGAACAGATCAGACATTGTTCTTTTCCTTTGTTATTCTGATATTGTCCCGACACACACGTTATGCATTCTGTGGAGCTTTCTGCAGGCTGATGGTACCCGATGGTACTCATAATGCATTGTCCCTTTCCAGTCAAGCCTTTATACTGTCCCGGAACACAAGAAAAGCAACTTTTCGATCCTTAGTTTAAACATATTCTATTGCCATTTTAAGCAATGGGGTTGGGCTACAAGTTCTTACAACATTAATTACAGCCCGTCTCCATGTTAATAATATCTTGTAAAACATTGAGTACACATGCTACGACATGTTTTACATTGTTCATGTCCTCTCTCTTGATATTGTCCAGGCTCACATTGTAAGCAACTGGTAGAGGATTCCTTCGGTTGGTCCTCCATTGCATTGAATACATTCGTTACTACCAGAAGTGTTGTAAGAACCAACAAGACATACGTTGCATTGTCCGTGTCCTAACTGATTGTTATATTTCCCGAGTTAATCCCTTAGTGTGTACTCGTTAGAACCGTCTCGACGACAACTTATATTTAAGTATATGGACATTAGCAGCAAGTTTTCATTGCCTACTTGTACATTTTCATGTTTGCACTCACGACCGTTCAATATAAACACCTTTTATGAGGCCGTATCTAGAAATTTCATGCCCAGATAATTTCCTATCGATGTTGGTCATTTCTTACATAACCCAAATTGGTAGGAAATTTCAAGTCACCACATTTAAGTCATTTTGTTATCTAGGAACGCAGTGTCTTGCTGTGGAGCTACATGGCAACAAAATACGAAATGAAGGTATAGTTAAGTGACTTAATGTTTAAGAATTTGTCTTCCCGTAACCAAATAATTTCGTACCAAGTTTGGCCATTTCCTACCTTATCCCACCTAGGTTCGAAATGACTTAACTGGTTACGAAATAACTCTGGATACGAACTGGATACGAATAGACAAACATTTAAAAAACCGAAGTGGTACGAAATTAGCAACCTGCAAACTAAAAATAAAATTAGACAGGTCAAGGCGATCCAATGATCATTATTTATATAAATTTTGAAGCTTAAGTCCCAGATAATAAACGGTAGGTTTCAAAACCTAATACTATAAAACAAAAGGGTGGTCGGACGGGAATATGGGCCTCCGCCCACTGGGGCTTAGGAATTATAAATAAGCTATCTGTGCCTCCAGGCAAAGCTTCTAACTAAACTATTGAACGACCATCTGATTACTGGTAAACCGCTCAAGTTCGCGCATGCCCAGTGAAAGTGGTTAAGTGAAACGATCCATATCTATAAGCCTTATCTGTTTGCTTGGGTGGTTATATTTATGTAGCAAATATTGAGTAAGGGTGGTCGGTTGGGAATATGGGCCCCCACCCATTTGGACCTAAAGAAACAGATGGGCTGCTTGCGTCTCCAGGCAAAGTACGCTACTGGCTGGGCATCTGATTACTGCTAAACCGCTCTGGCTGCCCAGGAAAAGTGGTTCAAGTCAAACCATCCAGCCTTTGTGGCTTACTTGGATGGTTATATTTTAAGCACGTGTTGGATGTCATGACATCCTCATTTTGGGTAAAGTCCCATAAAATGTTGACAACCCGACATGACCTAAGCTGTTGACTGGGACGTTAAGTATCAATTCAAACACGAAACTGGCACGATTAAACAAATAAAACACAAGAATACAATGATTCAGAAATGCATATACAAATTTTTTTGTATTTTATTTTGTCCATTTACCCATTTCCTGAAAGTTTTTCCCTTCAGTGATATTTTTCTGTATATGTGACCTATGTTGACCTTGCTCTAACATCTTTCAAGGTCATCACAGGGTCATGATTTATATACTCATTGTATTTACCGATTACAATCTTAGTCTAATTACCACATCGTTGGCCCGGCGCAAAAGTGTTGTAACTACCAATTTTTCCAAAAATCACTTTTTTGCACATTTTGATTTGTCTAACACATATACATAGCCTGCAAAATTATTTTACTTGTATCTTTTAAACTTTCCAAGATATTTTGATATTTGGTGAATGGTTGTAACTGAAATGAATGGTTTGCACAGCGCAAAAGTGTTGTATCTCGAGTTACAACCCTTTTGCGCTGAACTGTCTTGATACATAATTGTAAATGGTTACAGCTCAAAACTGTTGTAACTCAATTTTTACACTGTATTTATGTACATATGAAGGGAAGTAATTGCTAATATCATGACAAAATGACATCACAGTTACACTGATGATGTGTTAATGGCATTATTTTGAGCAATTTAATAATTAACACAAAAAAACTCTCTTGGGGATCTGATCAGGTCAGGCATGAAATGGGCTGTATGGCCACAGAAGCTACTTCGCATTTAGATTGTTGAAGCTTTGTACAGTAATGAAGCGAAAAGAAACAAGTAAGTAAACATGGTTTAAGGCAGGCTTTTAATTCTAAATATCCAGATCAAAGGCTTCGTTTGGAGAAAATGATGCAAGGGGGGAATCCAGACTGTGGTCTGCTGTGGTAGCACAACCCACCATCAAGACATGTGGCACCAAGTAATTGTATAACTTTATACAATCTTTAGGCTGATAATTCACATCAAGCAGTAAGATTTTGACAAGTAATGTAAATTTTCTTCCATTTTATGCTCCATTTTTGAACCATATACAAATGATGTAATATTATGGTAATAAGAGGGGCGTTCAAAAGATTAGCAGAAAAGTGCTGCCAAATTGCTAATTTTCATGGAAAATTCACGCTGTCTGTATGTTTTGTAAATTAACATATTGTTAACATACTATGCAAAAAAATTGAATAAAATCGGATGAAAATTAAGCATTAGATCACGTGCGTATCTTGGTTTACAACAGTAAAACCAGCCCAAGTATGACATTGTTATGGGTGATTTCTAGATGGCCAGAAACGACATAACAACGTCATGCTATTCGCATCCTTCCCACTGTTTGCTAGCTCTTAAGCAGTTTTGGAGTCCATCTGGTATAAAGCATCTAATTGTCAATTCTTTGTGTATAATGTGGTGAATTGTGCCGAAACTACAGCTCGATATATTGTGTGTTTCACGACTTCTACTCTTTTCTATCACGATGATCATTTTCGACAGTTTAATGTTATTTGACATTACACTGCTTGAGTCGACTTAGACGTTTTCCTGGCCATCTAGAAATCATGCATACTAATTGCAGATTGCCGTTTTCTTAATTTCCTTGTTGCCATATGCGTTTCCTGCTCTTAACAGTGTTTCTTTCTTTTAATATCTGTTTCAAATAGATAATTTATTGAAGACCATTGTTTCCCATGCATTTTAGGCATGCTCACTAAACAATATGGCCGCATTACGCATAAATGATGTCATACACCTACATGATGTCATGTGCTTACCACCAACATATTGAACTTTACTCAGCAAAGTAGATAAGGATGCATACTGTGTATGTACGCATGATTTTTCGCTCTGTACGCATAAAAAATTGAGAGCTGTGCATACTATGTACGCAGTAAATCAGCGGTACGCAAACAGCTTTCAGTTTTATGCGTACATGTACTCAGATATCATAGCGTTAAAATTGTTACAAAACGACAACTTTTCAACTTTTTTTGTCTGGCTGCTCTGCCAACAATTGAAAGTAGTAACATTGTACAATGTTAATGTAGCTTTTGATTGTTCTATATTTACGTAATATATTATGTATCTTTGGTAGTAATACCTTATACATGCTCTCTGTCCAGTGCCTCGGTCAGACAAATTGTTTACCAAAGGTTTATTCACATAGTTTAATGGTAGTGTTTCACTTTGGTTTATAGAATAAGCATTTTGCGCAGTTTCTGGTCATTGTCATCAATTAAAAATTGATGTATTCCATTTACTACAGCCATGCCAGGGTCACACACATGGATATGGTTTAACATGCCTAAATGATAGAATAACATGTAATTACAGGATTATAAACCAGCTTATTTGAATTTTCATGCTTGAGTAAATGATCTTATCCAAACGTGTACACATATCTCAAAATTCGATTCTTGATGAGAGGTTAGAATAAGAATGTTAAACTCTTGAAAAAACATGTACACAGTTGTATTGTCGGTACGCACTTTACATTCAGTTTGATGCGTACAGTACGCATTGTGAAAAATAATTATCTACATCACTGTTTACTCATACAAAATTTGATGAAAATAGCATAGTAAACTATCAAATGCAACATCATTATTAAACATCGACTTTTTGTAAAGATGATCAAAAGTGGGCCGGTAATTGTGATGTATGCTTTCTATAACAACCACTGTTAAAATTGTATTCATGCATGAGCAGCAAAATTTGCTGTATATATGTACAAATAATGTTTGTCTGTATAACTATATGAGTTCAGCTAATTTACAAAATAAGGACATGACAGCATTTTCCCGCAAACTTTTTGAACACCCTATGTAGTTTAATAAAATATGTTACTGATAGATTGTGGAAGGAGTGGGGAGTGGGGGTCACAAAGACCAGGCTGACCAGTCCATTATGACAACATGAACAGTGTGATGGCTTGCATTACAATCCATTGCACAATGACATGATCTCACAATTGGATTCAATATCTCATGTATGTTAACTAGACTGCCCCCAGCTACCCTGTTCAAGTCTGAGCACCCGTTAAAAGCTATCTCATCCAACAACATGATTGAGCCATAACCCAGTTTGTCGTACTCCACAATGGTAACATTATAGTGCCCTCTTTGGGACCTCCAAACATGACACCTCCAAACAGGAACATGTCTTCACAACAGAAACATGGAATTGGCTTTCATAGAAAACAAATGACCATAGGACAAATTCAAGTCTGCAGTTCAAAGACCTAGAGTCAAAACAGGTTCAGCAGCAGGGTGTAACAAGACTTAAGAGGGAGAGAAGGTGGTTTCTAATTGTCTTTAAGATTGCCTTTGCAACCTTCAAGTTATTGTGTCGCCCAGTGATAAAGTCTACTTAATTGATCTTCCCAAACATTGTCTGTCAGTTTTGGCTTGTTGATGGCCGTCATACAGTCCTGGTCTTTGGCTGTAAGTTCCCGTCTATAAATTACAAGCTCAAAATTATGGGCTCACACCAAGGGTACATAAAAACTGATGAGAAGCCTCTGTAGTGTGCATGAACATGTAGTTGTTTAGCTACTCAACTTGTAAAACAGGGATCAATCGCGGGCTTCTACAGTCTTTTGGATGAGACTATAAACCGAGGTCCCATAACAATTTTCCAGGACAAATGGGTGACAAAGACATTCTGTGACAAGGCTGGAGACTATGCTGTGCTCAATATGCCAAGTCCAAGGTACCTAGTCTCCACCTGGCATAAGGACAAAGCACTGTGCAAATAACCTGATGCTGAGGCACTCTCTAGCAGTTTAATAATGGTTTAATGATGGTTCAAATGAAACCTTACTGTCACTGATAATATATAAATCCAAAGAAGAATACAATTTCAACTGCAGGAAAACACTACTAATTCATGGGTAAAGCCCATATCTCTCTGGAATGCAACAAGTGGAGACCAGTTGTGACCTCTTGGACAAAGAATGCAATTTTCATGTTGCAGTCTCAATGAAAGGAAATTTATGCAATACATAAATTTTGTGAATTTCGGCCTGATTTTACAAAATGTCCCACAAATGCCAAGTGAAAGTCGCAAGATACTTGTACAAAAATCATTAAAGTGTCCCACAAAGTTCCCATGGATATTGTTTAGTTTCATTTTCAAATCACAAGATATTCCTGAGAGTGTCTCACGACATTCACACGAATGCATGAATGTCGCTTAGTTTTATTTTCTCACCAGATAAGTAGTCATGAGTTGTTTGCACTTTTTTTCACTCAAGACTGTTATGTGAGTGTAACATTCATACAACATTCATGGGGGTGTGGCATATTAACTGCATTGTGAATTCGCAAAGATTTGGCGGTGACAGAATTGTGACACTTGTACAAGTGTTGGGCAGCAGATTTGCGATAACTTGCGACCGGCTTCTAAATGCTTTGTCACAGAAAGTTGTATAAAATCTTTGAACATGTTTAGAACTTAAAATTTCTTTTGCAAATAGTTGGTGGCTTATTCACACGACATTCATATGAATGTTGTAAGACAGTTTTGCAACTCAATTTGCAAAACAGCGGGTAGGGGATTCCATGCGAGTGGTGTCTGGTTTGAGATTTTTTATTGCACTTTATTAGTTCCTGTTTTTTCTTTTCTTCATATAAATGATAGCACTGCTATAGAGAGGTACACTTTAGTTCTGTAGACTCAGTGCAACTCGACATTAGTATTGACAAAGTGGACAAACCATGAAATATTGGTCAAGGGCATTGGGTCATGGTTGAGCCTGCTTAATTTCTACGCAGTAATTATAAATGCTTACATCTAACACATCTATCCATTCTTCAGAGAAATACTTTTTAAAACATTGAAGATATCATGAAAAGGTTGCAAAAGAAAATTTTGCAAAATGAAGTAAATATAAAGTACTGGTAAACGGTATGGGAAAAGTCTTTTTAGTCAACATAAATATCTCCAGCTACATCAAGAATAATACAAGTCCCCAAAATAATATTTTCCACCTTCTACAGAGAATAATTGTTCATTAATATTATGATTACTGAATGGCAAACATCCTTCTTCATAATCAAATACCGAGGTTCTCAGTACAGATTGGTTGAATTATGTTGCTGTAAACTGTGCGACTAAATCAGTAGGATCACTTTTCAAAGTTTTTACAATTTTCAATCAACTGGATATTCAAATTCAATCAACTGAATATTCAAATTCATTAAAAAAAAGTTACAACACTTTTGCGCTGACAAAATTTGGTTGCTCTTTTAAGAAAGTCACAGCGCAAAACTGTTGTAACTCAAGTTACAACAGTATTGCGCTGTGACCATTTCTATTTTTTTTAAGCTTTTTCAGCGCAAAAAGGTTGTAACTTAAATTTTGCAAATATTTCTTTTAAAGATTGACTTTTTTGAAAAATGGTTAACTACAATAAAAACAATTGGCTTTTTCCATCATATATCTTGATTATGTATGATTACAAGGCTTTTTAAAGAAATAAGAAAGTTTTTTGCTCCTCCTGAAAAATTTACTAAACCTGAGTTACAACACTTTTGCGCCGGGCCAACGACATGTCTCATTGCAATAGGTTCAGCAGCTCCTGGGAAGATTTTGTAGGGTTTTTAAAGACCTACTTCTGAAGAAGCTTAAAGTGGTACCACTTTTTATTCGGTTAATGACCCCTAATGGTGCAATATGGTCCTTAGATCAAAGGACTGTCATAACGAGGTGATTATCACACCTCTGCAGGGGGCCATAAAGAGGACCCTAAAGGATAATACCTGTCGTTCAACTGTTTATTGATTTTATGGTCCCTGATAACCTTTGCAATAAAACTGCCAACCTCTGCAATCAATATTGATTTTTCCTCAGGGATTGCTTGCAATGCTGACTGAGTGTTATGGGCCACTGCGGAGGCTGAGGGTGAGGTTACGGCCGTGTGGGATCGGTTTAAACCCGCCAGTGGCTTTGTGTTGCTGGTCGTTCCAAGTCGATACTTCTGTGGTGGTTCTTTTTGTTTTATGTCTTGGTGTTTAAAATAGTTTTGTGCTGTTGGCGCCTTATGTTTGCATATTTTTAGTTAAGTTAAGGTAACTGAGTGGCCACCTATTGGGAAAATAGCTGCTCATTCGGCTTACGAAGTGTTTTCATGGTATAAGTGCCTGATTGTTAGTTTGATTTTTTCCCACCTTTGTTTTTGGAGTGGGAGTCTTTTTCTGATTGCGCCTTTTCCTGATCTTTGCCTACTTGTACTTTTTTCTGTTTTGGCCCCTACCTTTATTCTGAGTTATTGTCAGGGCACTAGGGCAAATGCTATGTCACTTATCTAATGACCCTCAATAGACATGGAAATAGATCTTTAACTTTTGCTTTATATATATGGGCATGGCGGCTATCTTGGTCATGTGACCTGGTTTATTTATAAAAAAACATTGGTTCCCATTCCCTGCAAGTTTTACTCTTCAAATGACACTTCAACAATTTTCCCCATTCAAATGCATGGACGACCTAAGTTGACCTTGCCATAAAATAGATCAAGGTCATCCCAGGGTCATGATTGACTTTCCTTCCCCCTTCCTAAGGATGCTTCACATGAAGTTTGGCTTTGATTGGCCAAGCGGTTTCAGAGAAGATTTTTGAACGTTATGGAAATATACATGTATATTGACCCGGGATGGGGACAGACCAGCCCCTGGGACCCAAATTTTTCCAGAAAGATAAATTTCCCTTCACATTTTGACACTTTTCCACATTCAACATGTTCAAGTACATGGCGGATCTGTTGACCTTTCCGTAAAAAAGGTCAAGGTCATCCCAGGGTAGTGATTTATATAAACTTTGTAGAGCTCCTTTCCCTGATGTTTCATACAAAGTTTTTAAATCATGGGCCTTTTGGTTCTGGGGCAGATTTTAAAGGTTTTTGCTATAAATAGCCAAGGCGGCCATCTTGGTCATGTGACCTGGACCATTTATATAAACTTTCGGTACCCCTTCCTAAGGATGTAGCATTTTTCACTGCTGCTAATCTCAATGCATGGGAGTTTTTGGTTAGAAAGCACTGAGTAAAGACTTACTAAGCAAATATTGTGCCATTGTATCCTGCAAGACAATGCTCGATAATCTGTCGATGGTGGTTGAATATATCCTCCTAGAAAATAATGAGATGAGCTGGAAACAAAGTAAAAAGAACATGTACTTGTTATTGATAATTGCTTGGATTACATGTAGCACACCCAGTGTGATAAGGATGGATAACTGAATGCCCTGAAATGACATGCACTGTTTACTCTGGATGTTGAGCAAGAAATAAAAAGAAATTGAAACCGCAACAAAGTCATTGTGGTATGATTCAAATAGTAAACCAAATATATTTTGTAAATTTGGTATGCAGTAAATCTTTATATCCACACAAAGCACCACAAAGAACAATTGCTAGAGCATTTTTGACAACTACATCTGCTAAAGCTTAAAGACACATTATTCTGCTTCTTTACTTGGGGTGGCCTGGTCTAATGACCCCTAATAAACACTCCAGGAGGCATAGCGCACAGCAAAGGCTTATCTTATCTAAGTGATTATGAGGCCTTTGGTCTCTGTCTTGAAGGGGCCACTTGAAGGGAACTTTAATATAATTGAGAAGTGTCTAAAATGAAATTTTTAGAACATGTCTTATTTTCTAATAGTTCTTTATTTCATCTGTAAGTTTTTGCATTTCAAATTGTTTGATTTGCTGAATTGAGCCAATGCTGAGAAATAACCTAAATTCTATGTAAGAAAGAACAGGCCTAGACCAATGATCATTTTCTCAACAGTTCATTAATACTGATATACTTTCTCAAAAGATTTATCTGAAGAAGTGTTTCGCAATAACAAAATAATATCCACATTCCAAACAGAAATAAATGTGTTACCTTACACTGCACATATAGGTTCCGTTTTTATATCACTAGAGTGACCTCCAAACATTTGTGTCATAAATCGCAGAGAGACTTCTCACTCTAAGGTGTAACTAGAAATGAATGAAGTGCAATCAAAGTATATTACATTGATGAAGTGATCATCTGTTTTTCACACCTTCAACAAACCAACATAATTTCATGTATTCACTGTCTTCCACTAAGTCTGTGTTTGTTTAGTCACTAAGTCTGTGTTTGTTTAGTATCTGTCAAAATGTGTGAAAATCCTTGTTTCAATGTAAATTGGTTTAAATTTTATTATAGTTTTCCTTTCCAATTATTCATACAACATTCATTCATGTAATAAGCAAACTAGATTAAGATACATACTAAACTATGAATAGTGCTATTAGACACAAGATTTTCAAGTGCGTGCAAATTATTCAATGAAAACGCTTTGTCAAATGAATAAATAAAGGCCTAGGGAATTTAAGGCCTGATTTCGGCCTCATGTGTTGGTAAAAAAATGAATTTTGGAATTTTGAGGAGAGAAATATTGCAAAAAGCAGGTAAAGGTCCCTGCTTATAAATTCTAGCACAACTATCACATTCAAATTATACATGTTGCCATGGCAACGCTCCGAAAAGCATAGAAATACCACTTTTTGCACTTTTGGGTCTATTTTTCACCATTCAACATCATTTTCAACTACCGGCCCACGCGACGAACAATTTCTTATTATGAAATAATTATGAAGTATCATCCAGAGATATTGTATGCTAAGTATGATTTTGTTCGGGGTGTGGACTGGCACTTAAAAATTAAAAAATATGTTCAAATATGGTCAAAAATAGACCAAAAAGTGCAAAATGTGGTCTACCTATGGTTCTTCCGGGCGTCCGGGCGTTGCCATGACAACGCTTGTAGGATGAATGAAGTATTTGTTCTTGTTTTGAATAGAGGAGACATATGACTGTTTTAAAGAAAAGTTCCAAAAATTATTTTTTAGCAAAATCTGAGGCCAAAATCAGGCGTTAAATGCCCTAGTCCTTTGTAATATTCTTTACTTCTGTATTTGACCCAAAGGGGCAGATCATCTAAATCACCAAAAATAATAATGACAATAACCGTTTTCTCTAGAGCTCTGTTATACAGAACATATTTCACAGGTATTGATTTTAGGTTCCCTTTCATGGCCCCTACCTGTAAAGCCACCCTTGCATTACCTGTGATTTCTTATCAGTAGTCTGCTGAATATCATTAGGGTGTTATGCAATGCAAAATGTGTCTTTAAGCTTTACCAGACAAACCATGAAAATAAATTCTCTTGTTTAACAAGAATATTTTGAAAAATCAAAAAATACAACTTTTGATCATTTTACATGTGACCAGATCCTGAAACCCAGTTTTATTATTTCTCCCCGGCCAATTTATGTTTAGCGCAGCATCCTTATGGATCAGATAACCCAAAATTCTTCTAACGCAGCCCTTCATGCTGTCCCCTCGTTGGAGAGATAGATGGTTCACCTAAAGACAAAAATAAACAGTCATATCTTATAAGTTTCCAACATGGTTTGAATTTGGACAATACAAATGTGTTTATTGAGTTCAAGATGTGCTCTAGCTGCAGTTCAAAGTTTGTTCAATGCCATAACTTTGTACTTAAAATTTCGCATAGTTGTGCTGTTTGAACCTTATATACGTTTTCATGTTTATACCCCTGGCATTTTTGCCGACGGGTATATAGTTTTCGCTTGTCTGTTCGTTAGTCCGTATTTCCGGAATGATCACAGAATTTGTCAAAGTTTTGGTGAAAGTTTCTCTAGTTGTGTATATCTCATGAACCAACCATCAGAAATCATTCATATTTGGACCATAGGTATCCTTTAGGGATTGCTTTGTTTCCGTGAGTTCGGACCCCAGGATCCATGCCCGAGGTCAAAATCTAGGTCACCCTTAAAATTTGCTGTTGACAATGTTAATGTTTTCTTATTTCTTAAGTCCATATCTTAATAAACAATCATAGAAATGTATTCCTATTTAGATCATAGATATCCCGTAGAGTTTGCTTTCATTCCATGGCACCGAGTCCTGGGTACCGTCCCCAAGGGTGGGGCTAGAGTTCAAAATCTAGGACACTTTAACAATATGATAGATACCATTATAATTTTCTATAAGTGAATAGAACAGAATGTGTATCTCCACATCCACAAAAACTTGCCAAAAGGCATTCATACTTAGTCCATAGGCACCTTGTTAGTGCAGATTCTAGGGTACATGTGTGTGTATGGGGGCGGAGCGGGGGGAGGCTAGAGGTCAAAATCTAGGTCACCTCTAAAAAACTGCTATTTTCACAGGTTTTTTTTTTATTATTTTCATTTTCTTAGTCCATATCATAATACTCTTAGGCATGTATCCCTATTTGGATAATAGATAACCTGCAGGGTTGTTTTTATTCCATGGCACCAAACCGCATGGGTCGGGCTAGATGTCAAAATCTAGGTCACCTGTATATAATATGATATTCATCCAAGATTAATATTCTGTAGGGTTATATCTTGACAACCACTTGTATTCATACTTAGACCACAGGTACCATGTTGAGTGCAGACCTTTGGGTCCTTTTTGGTGGGGAGGGGCTCAAGAGGTCGGTCTAGGTACTGTTTTTTGTTGGGGTATTTTCAGTGTCAGGGTTGTGCATGAGCTGTGTGGTTGCGGAAGGGAGAATGGGGCGGGGTGGCTACCAGCCGGAGGTATACGTGCATGTCAATGCACTTTTCTAGTTTTATTAAAGTTCGGGTAACTGAGTGGCCGCCTATTGGGAAATAGCTGCTCACTCGGTTTACGTTGTGTTTTCTAAGTATAAGTACCAAATTGTCAATGTAGTTTTTCCCACCTCGGTTTTCGGATTGGGAATTTCTTTCTGGCGCATTTTTTAGCATGCATACATTATTACATTTATACAATTCATGCTTAAAAGAGCAAATTGATTAAAATACTCCATTTTAAAACAATACTCATAGTCCATGGCTGACTGACTTTACAATTTGTATCAGTGCCACTAGCATCACAGGAGAAAACTTATTTCGTTCATCTTTGTCTCACTGTACTGTTACAATCTGAATATCTTTAATCGGGCTACTACTAAGCAAACTCGTCGATCAGATCAAAATCGGGCTATATGTTTGTTATTAAGTCCTTAACTTATCTAGGCGAAATAACATGTAGTTATTGGTTTAGTCTTCAGGCGTGTGATTTGATTTACTAAGGGCTCGTGCTATTTTGATTTTTGCTAGGTTTATTAACCTTTCAATTTTCTCTCAATGCCTCCGAAAATAACTCTGATTTCTACGTCAAGCTCTTTTACGTCAGCAATGTTTTACTTATTTGACCCCGTTTAGGAATATGTCTTCGATTTAGACTTCTCGTGAAAATTTTCGAAATTGCAGTACAATAGTCTGGCTTTCGTTGCCGGTTTAATAAGGGCTACTGATGAGGGTTCATTACCCGAAATTGCGCAATATAGTCCACACTCTCTCCCTTTGAATGCTTTTATTGCTTTCAAAGGATCAAACCTTTATATTTTATTTGCTATTACTGCAGCTGGTGTTGTGCCGTGTGGCGGCCGTAAAGAGTCTCCCCGTACATCATCCATAGTGCAGATTATATTTTATTTCGGTCCTTTGAGATCAGGAAAGATATTCAGAGTGTTCAAAACACTCACGTTTAGAAACATACTTCTAAGCAATGTTTTACTTATTTGACCCCGTTTAGGAATATGACTTTAAAATCTGAAAAATAGAGAAAACAAAAAGAATATTAAGAATTACCATTGGCATTAGTAAGATTTAAAAACACTTGCATTGCATTAGAATTATTCATCAAATATGTCATTAGCATTGACATCAGCTTTCGGGTTGTTTTAGATGGGCAATTGAAACAGTGCATCGGTTGGTTATACGTGTATCTTTTGGACAGTTTTAATCATATACATTTTTAGCTCACCTGAGCCGAAGGCTCACAGGTGAGCTTATAGTATACCCATGCTCCGGCGTCCGTCCGTCGTCCGTCCGTCCGTCCGTCGTTCACAATTTCAAAGATCTTCTCTGAAACTGCTTGGCCAATCAAAGCCAAACTTCATGTGGAGCATCCTTAGGAAGGGGGAACGAAAGTTTATATAAATGGTCCAGGTCACATGACCAAGATGGCCGCCATGGCTATAAATAGCAAAAACCTTTAAAAATCTTCTTCTCCAGAACCAGTGGGCCGATTTCCACGAAACTTGGTATGTAGCATTGGGGACGCGGGCACATCATAGTATATATAAATCATGACCCTAGGATGACCTTGACCTATTTTACAGCAAGGTCAACTTAGGTCGCCAATGCATTTGAATGGGAAAAAATGGTTAAATGCTATTTGATGGGTAAAACTTACTGGGAATATGCGAATGGACAGAAGATTAATGTTAATGGAAAATTTTACCCCTTGGGGGGTTGTCTGCCCCTGCCCGGGGGCTATATACATGTATATTTCCATAATAATGAAACATCTTCTCTCTTGAAACCGCTTAAGAGGGAAAGAAAGTTTATATAAATGGTCAAGGTCACATGACCAAGATGGCTGCCATGGCTATAAATAGAAAAAAAACCTTTAAAAATCTTCTTCTCCAGAATCAGAAGGCCAATGATTTTGAAACTTGGTGTGAAGCATCAGTGACTGGAGCTCTACAAAGTTTATATAAATCATGACCCTGGGATGACCTTGACCTATTTTGCAGCAAGGTCAACATAGGTCGCTCATGCATTTTAATGGGGAAAAGTGTTAAAATGTCATTTGTAGGGAAAAACTTGCAGGAAATGGGCAAATGGACTTAAGATTGATGATTCTGAAAACATTTGGACCCCAGGGGTCTGTCTGCCCCCACCTCGGGGCTATATACATGTGTATGACCATAATATTCAAACATCCTCTTCTCTGAAACTGCTAGGCCAATCAAAGCCAAACTTCATATGGAGCATCCTTAGGAAGAGGGAATGAAAGTATGTATAAATGGTCCAGGTCACATGACCAAGATGGCCGCCATGGCTATAAATAGCAAAAATTTTTAAAAATCTTCTCCAGAACCAGAAGGCCTATGATTTTGAAACTTGGCATGATGCATCAGGCAATGGAGCTCTACAAAGTTTATGTAAATCATCACCCTGGGATGACCTTGACCTTTTTTATGGCAAGGTCAACTTTGGCTGCCCATGCATTTGAATGAGGAAAAAATAGGAAAATGTCCTTTTATGACAAAAACTTGCTAGGAATGAGCAAATGGACAGAATATTCATGTTTATGGAAATATTTTGGGTCCAGAGGCTTGTCTGCCCCTGCCCCGGGGCTATATACATGTGTTTGACCATAATATTCAAACATCTTCTTCTCTGAAACTGGTTGGCCAATCAAAGCCAAACGTTATGTGGAGCATTCTTAGGAAGAGTGAATGAAAGTTTATATAAATGGTCAAGGTCACATGACCAAGATGGCCGCCATGGCTATAAATAGCAAAAACGTTTAAAAATCTTCTTCTCCAGAACCAGAAGGCCTATGATTTTGAAACTTGGCGTGAAGCATCAGGCAATGGAGCTCTACAAAGTTTATATAAATCATCACCCTTGGATGACCTTGACCTTTTTTAAGACAAGGTCACGCATTTGAATGGGGAAATTTGTTACAAGACATTGACTCCAGAGGTTGCTCTGACCCTGCCCTGGGGTTATATACATGTATATTACCATTCTAGTCAAACAAGTTTAATGATATATATCTCAGGTCTCAGGTGAGCGTTTACAGGACCATTGGTCCTCTGGTTATGATCATATGACGTCGCTGGTTTCAAGTGGTGATGAAAGGTTGAGGGTGACCTGACGATTTGTTCACCCTCGACAAGTACTATTACCCACGGGCTTTGCCCTCGCGTAATATAACCTGCCTCGGGTGAACAATATCGTCATGTCAACCTCACTGAAGGGCAACAACTGTATATTCTTGCATAGATATCTACTGTATGCACATAGCTGTTTGAAGCCGTTTTGTACCCACAATGTATGTTTTGAATGAAAGTATTAAAAATGAAACTCCAATGAATTTTTCGCACAAAGATCAGGAAAAGGTGCAATCAGAAAAAGATTCCCACTTAAAAAACCGAGGTGGGAAAAAAACCAAACTAACAATCAGGTACTTATCAGGTACTTATACCATGAAACATATTGTAAGCCGAATGAGCAGCTATTTTCCCAATAGGTGGCCACTCAGTTACCTTATCTCAGAAGTGAAAACAATTATTTATTGCTGGGTTCCCAGTCATATAGGTATATATGGAAATGAGAAAGTTGACAAGAACGCTAAAGAATCGTTAAATCTAGAACAAACTGTTTTCAAAATTCCTTATGTCATTTTTAAACCTTTTATTAACGAGTACATCTCTGATAAATGGCAAACAATCTGGAACGGAGCGAACTTTGATAAATTAAGGGAAGTTGAACCGATCGTTAAACGACCAAAAGTAATCCATAAACTTTCGAGACGAGAAGAAATCGTTCTTGCTCGTCTCCGAATCGGCCATACAAGAATAACACATTCCCACTTATTAAAGCGAGAGGATCAACCCAAATGCATTGGCTGTGATACACCAATTACAGTTAAACACTTTCTTTTGGAATGTACTGACTTTGCTGCGGAGCGAGTTTCCTGTTTTCAAGCTAATAACTTGAGAGAATTGTTTAAAGATGTACCCGTTGGAAACATTTTATCATTTCTTAGACAAGTAAATCTGTTTTATAAATTGTAAATTTTTAACCATCAATGTTATTATTTCATATATCGTTTCTTTACAACGACATTTATATCTTACTAAACGTTACATTTTAATATGATTTCAATATATTTTTATTGTTTTACCTTGTTAGACGCTATTGACCCATCAGGGTTGATGCGTCGTTAAACAACAAACAAACAAACAGTTACCTTAATTTAACTAAAATTATGAAAACACACATAAGGCGCCAACAGCACCAAAAAAAAATTAAACACCAAGACATAAAACAAAAAGAACCACCAAAAAAGTATCGCCTTGGAACGATCAGTAACACAAAGTTACTGGCGGGCTTAAACCAGTTTTACAGGCGCCTAACCTCGCCCTCAGCTTCAGCAGGGGTTCTATTATACACAAATATGAACAAGAAATAAGGAAAATCATGTTAAGAAAATAGTATACATAGGTACCAACGTATAACATGTATAACGGAAAGCAGGGTGAGCAGCTATTGAAGGTAAGGTGGTCACAGTGCTAGCTTGGACAGAACAAGTAAAATGCAGTGGGCTAAGTGAACAGCCAAATGATATTCGGGTGGCCACAAAGTCATGCAACATGAAACACATAATTGGAATAACTTGGAAAAAATTGAACCACAACAGCAGTACCGCCTTGGAACGGTCAGTTATAAATAACTGGGGGCTTAAACCGGTTTTACAGGCGCCTAACTTCACCCTCAGCTTCTGCAGTGGTTCATAACATTTAGTTAGTTCTTCGGTCGTCGTGGTGAATCTCTAACTAGTCAATGAATCATCAAGAACAAACATATAAATCAAGATAAACATCCTGATGAATCAAAACCCAGGACTCACAGATTGAGTAAGCTGCCCGACAATGGAGATCCCTGGGCGCCGAATAACCTACTAACTCCGGAGCAAAAGAAAAACGTAAGTGTTTTGAACACTCTGAATATCTTTACTGATCTCAAAGGACCTAAATTAAAATATAATCTGCACTATGGATGATGTACAGGGAGACTTTTTAGGGCCGCCACACGGCACAACACCAGCTGCAGTAATAGCAAATAAAATATAAAGGTTTGATCCTTTGGAAGCAGTAAAACATTCAAAGGGATATAATATGGACTATATTGCGCAATTTCGGGTAATGAACCATCAACAGTAGCCCTTTTAAAATCGGCAGCGAAAGCCAGACTATTGTACTATAATTTCGAAAATTTAAACGAGAAGTCTAAATCAAAGACACTTTCCTAAACGGGGTCAAATAATTTAAACATTGCTCAGAAGTATGTTTCTAAACGTAAGTGTTTTGAACACTCTGAATAATCTTAATAGAGTATCCTTAGAAAGGGGGAATCAAAGTTTGTTTAAATGGTTCAGGTCACATGACTGAGATGACCGCCATGCCCATATAAGGTAAAAACCTTAAAAATCTTTAGGACAAGTAGTCCGATTTTAACGAAACTTGGTATGTAGCATCGGGGACTCTGGCCCATCATAGTTTGTACAAATCATTAGGTTGGATTTACCTTGACCTATTTACGGCAATGTCAATTTTGGTCATTATATTGATATAGTCCTTTCAATGGAAAAAGTGGAAACTGGATTTTTCAGGGAGCCTGAAACAGACACCATATTGAGCTAATGAGTTTGTGTGAGTATTCAATGTCATTTCATGACCTTGGCCAAAGGTCATTCACATATGTAAAACTTATTTGTCTCAGATTTCTGCCTCCATGCAAAGCTTATGCACTACTGACTGACGAACTGATTACTGGTAAACCAGTCGGGTCTGAGCATTGTTCGAAGTCAAACCATTCATACGTATTAGCCTTTTGTCGCTAGGTTGGATGGTTGTAGTTCAAGCACTTGTTGGATGTCTTGACATCCTCAGTTTGGGCGAAAGTTTCATAAAATGGAGGCAACGTCCCGATATGACCTTAGCTGTTGACATGGATGTAACGCATCAATTCAAACAAACAAATAAAAAGTAAAACTAAGTTCCTTTAATAGCAGGGAAAACATTAATGAAAAGGGGGTTGGGTCGTACCGCGGTTTCGGCAACTTAAGCCTCATCAGTGACCCTATTAATCTGGCAACATGGCACATGAGGCAATTTTACGAATTTAAACTGGGATGTCAATCATGTCAATACAATTGACATCTCTGCCTCTGACAATTTTCTCAGAAACCACTTGACCAATCAAACCCAAATTTTATATGTAGTATCCTTAGGAAGTGGGAATGAAAGTATGTATAAATGGTCCAGGTCACATGACCAACATAGCCGCCATGCCCATACATGGTAAAAAGCGTAAAAATCTTCTGTGGAACTGGTGTACCAATTATAACGAAACTTGGTATGTATCATAACGAACTATTGCCCATCATAATTGATATAAACGATGATCTTGGGTTAACAATGATCTATCAATTTTGTTACATAGACTGTTCAATGAGGAAGAGAGACAACATCGGATTTTCCAGAACGTTTTGTAGCTTCTGACCTAAAATTGGTAGATACAGACAGTTTACAGTACTGATTATGTGAGTTTTGAGGTCAGGTTTAAACCACTGCAGAAGCTGAGGGTGAGGTTATGGCTATGTAAAACCGGTTTAAGCCCGCCAGTAACTTTGTGTTACTGATCGTTCCAAGGCGATACTTCTGTGGTGGTTCTTTTTGTTTTATGTCTTGGTGTTTGAATTTTTTGTGCTGTTGGCGCCTTATGTATGTTTTGATATTTTAGTTAAGATAACTGAGTGGCCACCTATTGGGAAAATAGCTGCTCATTCGGCTTACGATATGTCTCATGGTATAAGTACCTGATTGTTAGTTGTTTTTTTTTTTTTTTTTTTTTTTTTTTTTTTTTCACCTCGGTTTTTGGAGTGGGAATCTTTTTCTGATTGCGCCTTTTCCTGATCTTTGCCTACTTGTACCTTTTTACTTTTACCTTGACCAACACGACCATAGCCAAAGGTCATTTTTCAAAGACCAAAACTCAGGTGAACGATATCAGGATCATTGGTCCTCTGGTTCCTTGTACTTCCTGAGTTTTTAGACTCCCACTGAAATATTTCTTTGTCTCTTTCATCACCACGAGACCTCCCTGACAACATATAACCTGTCTTTTATACTGTCAGATATTTTTCCTTTTTCTTCTTGGACCAGTCATTCTTCTTAAGAGTTTTTTTCTTGACTTCAGCTTTTGAAAATATAAGTTTGTTTCATAAATATAGATGCAAAGACTAGATTGAATACTTGGTCAAGGGTATTTTGAAAAAAGTGAAGCATACTGTGTGCTAATCAGAACAAGGTACAAGTAGGCAAAGATCAGGAAAAGGCGCAATCAGAAAAAGATTCCCACTCCAAAAACCGAGGTGGGAAAAAACCAAACTAACAATCAGGTACTTATACCATGAAACATATCGTAAGCCGAATGAGCAGCTATTTTCCCAATAGGTGGCCACTCAGTTACCTTAACTTAACTAAAAATATGAAAACATACATAAGGCGCCAACAGCACAAAAAATTTTAAACACCAAGACATTATCATAAAACAAAAAGAACCACTACAGAAGTATCGACTTGGAACGATCAGTAACACAAAGTTACTGGCGGGCTTAAACCGGTTTTACAGGTACCTAACCTCACCCTCAGCTTCTGCAGTGGTTCACAACATTTAGTTAGTTCTTCGGTCCTCGTGGTGAATCTCTTACTAGTCAATGAATCATCAAGAACAAACAAATAAATCATGATAAACATCCCGATGAATCAAAAACCAGGACTCACAGATTGAGTAAGCTGCCCGACGATGGAGATCCCTGGGCGCCGAATAACCTACTAACTCCGGAGCAAAAGAAAAACACCAGTTGGACCCCGGTGGGCCAAGCAACAGACAAGAAGCTCCGGCCCCAACCAACTAAAATGAATAGCTTTAAGTCGGGGCCATCATAGAGTCTGACGCCCGACCCACCCATGAATATATTCATGGAATTGGGAGTTAGAGGGTGAGGTAAGTTGAAGCTACAGTTTATGGATTCTTCAGGAAAACCTAGACCACCTTGTTTATTTCTGAGCTGTGTCTGGGTTGTTACATTAACCAACTACATGGTAGGCAACTGTAGTTTTCGTCAGGTTGGTAGTATCATATAGAGTATTGAATGCACACACTATAGAGTATTGAATGCACACATTACCCTCACATATTTTGCATTGTCCCTGTCCAGCTTCATTCTGATATTGTCCTAGTGCACACAGCAGACAACTGGTAGAGTTTCCCTCTGGTTGGAAATATCCTTCAGAACATGGAATACACATGTTACTCCCAGACACATCAGTAAAAGTACCTGCTGAACAGATCAGACATTGTTCTTTTCCTTTGTTATTCTGATATTGTCCCGACACACACGTTATGCATTCTGTGGAGCTTTCTGCAGGCTGATGGTACCCGATGGTACTCATAATGCATTGTCCCTTTTCAGTCAAGCCTTTATACTGTCCCGGAACACAAGAAAAGCAACTTTTCGATCCTTAGTTTAAACATATTCTATTGCCATTTTAAGCAATGGGGTTGGGCTACAAGTTCTTACAACATTAATTACAGCCCGTCTCCATGTTAATAATATCTTGTAAAACATTGAGTACACATGCTACGACATGTTTTACATTGTTCATGTCCTCTCTCTTGATATTGTCCAGGCTCACATTGTAAGCAACTGGTAGAGGATTCCTTCGGTTGGTCCTCCATTGCATTGAATACATTCGTTACTACCAGAAGTGTTGTAAGAACCAACAAGACATACGTTGCATTGTCCGTGTCCTAACTGATTGTTATATTTCCCGAGTTAATCCCTTAGTGTGTACTCGTTAGAACCGTCTCGACGACAACTTATGTTTAAGTATATGGACATTAGCAGCAAGTTTTCATTGCCTACTTGTACATTTTCATGTTTGCACTCACGACCGTTCAATATAAACACCTTTTATGAGGCCGTATCTAGAAATTTCATGCCCAGATAATTTCCTATCGATGTTGGTCATTTCTTACATAACCCAAATTGGTAGGAAATTTCAAGTCACCACATTTAAGTCATTTTGTTATCTAGGAACGCAGTGTCTTGCTGTGGAGCTACATGGCAACAAAATACGAAATGAAGGTATAGTTAAGTGACTTAATGTTTAAGAATTTGTCTTCCCGTAACCAAATAATTTCGTACCAAGTTTGGCCATTTCCTACCTTATCCCACCTAGGTTCGAAATGACTTAACTGGTTACGAAATAACTCTGGATACGAACTGGATACGAATAGACAAACATTTAAAAAACCGAAGTGGTACGAAATTAGCAACCTGCAAACTAAAAATAAAATTAGACAGGTCAAGGCGATCCAATGATCATTATTTATATAAATTTTGAAGCTTAAGTCCCAGATAATAAACGGTAGGTTTCAAAACCTAATACTATAAAACAAAAGGTTGGTCGGACGGGAATATGGGCCTCCGCCCACTGGGGCTTAGGAATTATAAATAAGCTATCTGTGCCTCCAGGCAAAGCTTCTAACTAAACTATTGAACGACCATCTGATTACTGGTAAACCGCTCAAGTTCGCGCATGCCCAGTGAAAGTGGTTAAGTGAAACGATCCATATCTATAAGCCTTATCTGTTTGCTTGGGTGGTTATATTTGTGTAGCAAATATTGAGTAAGGGTGGTCGGTTGGGAATATGGGCCCCCACCCATTTGGACCTAAAGAAACAGATGGGCTGCTTGCGTCTCCAGGCAAAGTACGCTACTGGCTGGGCATCTGATTACTGCTAAACCGCTCTGGCTGCTCAGGAAAAGTGGTTCAAGTCAAACCATCCAGCCTTTGTGGCTTACTTGGATGGTTATATTTTAAGCACGTGTTGGATGTCATGACATCCTCATTTTGGGTAAAGTCCCATAAAATGTTGACAACCCGACATGACCTAAGCTGTTGACTGGGACGTTAAGTATCAATTCAAACACGAAACTGGCACGATTAAACAAATAAAACACAAGAATACAATGATTCAGAAATGCATATACAAATAATAGAAATAATAGGTTCATTTATTTACAATGTGCACAATAAGGACATGTATTTCGATTGATTGATGCCTAAAGAAATAGATGAGCTGCTTGTGCCTCCAGGAAAAGCTTATACACTACTGACTGACCATCTGACTACTGGTAAACCGCTCGGGTCTGAGCCTGCCCAGGCCCCCCTCTTGCGGAACCGTAAGACCCGGTCGAATAGAGGAGCGGCTCGTTTGCCGTGAGCTGCGACCCGTGTCGTTTGGATGAAGGGATCCTGGTGATTGAGTGTGTCGGCTGTGCTGACGGACATGGTCGGCATGCAACACATCACTTTGGCCCTGATTTCGACTAGACGGGAGGCCATGCGGGCTCGGGTATGGTCAATCGGCTTTGTCGCGCCAAGCCCTAGGAACACCTTTTTCTTTCTCTTCTTGTCTTTTAGTATCGTCCCTGATACCTACCATATGCCCATCAACGTCTTTTTTCTGTCTTTATCATTCCTAGAAGGCGGCGGCTCAACGGGTCAATCGTGTAGGCATCAAGCTTGTGCGAGTATATCTCTGTGTATCTCTAACACTTTTGAGTAGGAAAGCCACTCATTTTAAGTGTTCCCTTGTAGGGCTCCAAGGAGGGCGGAGAGCATTCGAGATGAATCATTAATCCATTTAATTATGGGTGTTCCAGAAAATCAATCGTCACAGAACTCAAACAAACGCCAAAGGTCTGAAGAGTCAGATGGATCTTCGGATTCTGATACTCGACAGCCTACTGCACAAGTAACGTCACAATCAGCTTTAAACGTACCGCGCTTCTTAGTCGTTCAGTCGACAGACTCATCGAGAAAAGTTTCAGATCTATCCCCTTTCGTGATTGAGAAATGCATCGTATCATTAGCAGGTCAACCGAAGAGTATCAAAAAGCTTAAATCGGGCGATCTGCTACTTGAAGTCGAAAAGAAGAAACATATCGAAAACCTGCTACGGACCAAGAAATTATTTGACCTTGACGTCAACATTTCTCTGCACAAAACTCTCAATTGTTCAAAGGGTGTTATTCGTTGCGAGGACTTAGGTCCTTGCACTGACGTTGAAATCCTAGATCATTTGAGAAGTCAAGGAGTTCAAGACATTCGTAACATTCAAGTTCGCAGAAACGGTGTCCTTAAACGTACAAGCACTTACGTTTTGACATTCAATACACCAATTATGCCAAAGAAAATAAAAGCAGCATACATATCTGTGAACGTGGAGGTATACGTACCAAATCCTCTACGATGTTACCACTGTCAGGTTTTCGGCCATCACGAAAGCAGATGTAACAGGCAAAAACTATGTGCAAATTGTGGAGAAGACAAACACTGCAGTGATGATCGCAACTGTGATAAAACAGCAAAGTGCGTCAACTGCAGTGGCCCACACCCCACTTTTTCACGCGACTGTCCGACTTGGCACAAAGAAAAGGAGATCCTTAAAATCAAATATACCAGAAATCTTTCATTCTTCGAAGCGCGCAAAATCGTTGAGCAGCAATCGTCGACTGCAAGCAGAAACTATGCCAGCATCATAAGAAGTGCTGGCACACAAGTCAAACTTGTAGATGCCATGACACAGACTGATGAAACATACGACGTTCAAATTAAAACACACCAAAATCCAGGAGGCGATGCCCCTTCTGGTACCAACCAGACTGCAGGAGGTAAAGCATCCCCTGCACAAGCAGGAGGCAAACCTCCTCCTGCTCAAAACCCTCCGTCCAACAAAACTGCAGGAGGTAAACCTCCAACTGGAGGTAAACCTCCAACGGCAGGAGGAAAGCCTCCTGCACCACCAAAGCCTCTCTCACCAAAGGATAGAAGGAAGCTTCTGTCCGAGAGAGTACCGAAAGGGGCTGATGACCCCGTAAGAACTGACAATTACTATGACTGCCTTGAAGAAACTAGCATGGAGGCAGATGTCACTCCTCCTAGTCCTCGCAAAGTGCATCTTCCAAGAATTCCAAATACTTAGTTTCCAGTCTTTTACATTTAAGAAGGGTCAATTTTTTAATTCTCTGTAAATTATTTAATGGACAAAAGTAAACAAAGAATTATACAGTGGAATTGTCGAGGCATAAAACCACGTTATGAAGAATTACTATTACTATTAAGTCTACTAGGACCTTCTGTTTTCTGTCTACAAGAAACTTTTCTGAAAACTGACGACAACTTTACTTTCAAAGGCTTCAATGTTTACAATCACATCCACTGTGATTGTGCTAGAGCTTCTGGTGGAAGCTCTATTCTAGTTAAGTCTTCCTTACCTCAACGTGAAATTAAGTTGAAAACAAATTTACAAGCTAAAGCTGTTTCTGTTACTCTTGACAAAGAGATTACTTTCTGTTCTGTCTATATCCCGCCTTCCTTCGAACTAAGATCTGAACATCTTAACTCTTTACTTAAGCAACTCCCTTCTCCCTTTATGATATTAGGTGACTTCAATGGTCACAATTTACTTTGGGGTAGTAACGATAATGACCCCAGAGGAGAGTTAATCGAGGAATTTATCACACAGAATGACATCTGCTTAATGAATGATAAATCTAAAACTTATCTTGATTCTGGAAAAGGTACTTTTTCGTCTATTGATCTTTCACTCTTTCATCCCTCTCTCTATCTTGACTATAATTGGTCTGTATGTGAAGACCAACACGGGTCTGATCACTTTCCGATAATAATTGAAAGCATTCAGAATCACGATGAAGATCATAATCCTAAATGGAAACTAAATAAAGCTAATTGGGATTTATTTCATGCTTTATGTGATGAATCCTTTACTAACACTTCTCTCTCAGAATCTTCTGATCCTATAGCAACTTTTACTTCTTCTTTAATAAGTATATCTGAAAAATGCATTCCAAAAACCTCGACAAACCCAAAGAAAAGTAACCCATGGTACAATGACGATTGTAAAGAAGCTATCAAACAACGAAAACAAACACTATCTAGGTTCTGCAAGTTTCCAACTAATGAAAATTTAAATACTTATAGGAATTCTAGAGCAAAGGCCCGTCGGACAATTAAATCAGCCAAACGTAAATCATGGCGAACATATGTGTCAAAATTAAATTACAAAACGCCAACCAAAAAGGTCTGGGATATGGTTAGGAAAATATCAGGTAAAACAAAAACTGCTACTTATCAACATCTTAATACAAATTTTAACAACGGATCTGAATTGGCATCAACAAAGCAAGATATAGCAGACACTTTGGCATCACAATTTTGTTCAAATTCATCAACAAGCCATTACTCAAAGGATTTTCAAAAATACAAGAAAGAACAGGAAAAAATTAAATTAAATTTCAAGTCATCTAATAATGAAGAATATAATACACCATTTAATTTAGATGAACTGAAGGATGCTATCAGTAAAGCCCATGATACAGCAACAGGTCCCGACGAAGTTCACTATCAAATGCTTAAACATCTTCCTCCTAGCTCACTTCAAGCTCTATTAGAAATATTCAATGATATGTGGGAAACTGGGAAGTTTCCCGAAAGTTGGGAACTAGCCACAGTTATACCAGTTCCTAAACCAGGAAAAGACCACACAGAACCTAACAATTACAGACCAATAGCACTTACAAGTTGTCTTTGTAAAACCTTAGAGAGAATGATTAATGTTAGACTTGTCTGGTACTTAGAAAGTAACAATCTTATTTCACCTGTTCAGTCGGGCTTCCGATCTGAACGATGTACCAATGACAATTTGGTAAGACTGGAAACATTCATACGAGATGCATTTGTTGCGAAAGAGCATGTGGTGGCCGTGTTTTTCGACTTGGAAAAAGCTTATGATACCACTTGGAGGTATGGCATTCTACGAGATCTCCATGATCTCGGAATTAGAGGCAGATTAGCTACATTTATAGAAAGTTTCCTTGCGGATCGATGGATCCAGGTTCGAGTTGGATCGACTTTATCCGAACAATTTGATCAGGCACAGGGTGTCCCACAAGGGAGCATTCTGTCTACAACATTATTCAATATCAAGATCAACAGCATAATGGACTGTTTGGATCCTAAAACAGATGGATCATTGTATGTAGATGACTTTTGCATGTGCTATAGATCGAAAAGTATGAGAACTATTGAAAGACACTTACAGCAGTGTATAAATAGAATAGAAAAGTGGGCTTCGCATAATGGTTTTAAATTTTCCAAGTCGAAAACACAATGTGTACATTTCTGTCAGCTACGGAAAGTACATGATGATCCTGAACTTTACTTATATGGATCTCTTATTCCAGTGGTTGAAGATTTTAAATTTCTAGGAGTTCTATTTGATCGAAAGTTTTCCTTTATACCGCATATCAAGTATTTAAAGGCAAAATGTCTAAAAGCATTAAACTTACTAAAGGTTTTATCGCATACCGACTGGGGTGCTGACCGCACTGTCCTTCTGCAGCTATATCGGTCAATTATTCGGTCGAAGTTGGATTACGGATCCATTGTGTATGGATCAGCTAGAAAATCATACCTGAGTATGCTTGATACAGTTCACCACCAAGGACTAAGACTAGCTCTTGGGGCTTTTCGAACGTCACCTGTTGAGAGCCTCTATGTTGAGGCAGAAGAACCATCACTATATTTGCGTCGAGAGAAACTTACTCTTCAGTATGCCATCAGACTTGCAGCAAACCCCTCTAATCCTGCACATAAGGTAACTTTCCCACCATATATTTCTGACGAGCTCTTACAGCTTTATGAAAGTAAACCAAATGCTATCAGGTCTTTTGGTTTACGAGTAGCACCACTTTTAACATCAGCAAAAATCAAACAAGATAAAATAGAAAAACATTCCGTTTCTGAAATTCCACCATGGTGCATTAGAAAGCCAACAGTAAATTTGACACTTCATACAGGGAAAAAATCAGAATCAAATCCACACTTTCTCAAAGAAAATTTCCACCAACTACAGTCACAATTTTCTGATTATCATTTTATTTATACTGATGGTTCAAAGGAAGATAACAAAGTAGGCTGTGCTACTTATTCCAAAGACGCTTGCAAAACTTTACGTCTACCTGATGGTTCTTCAATTTTCACAGCAGAAGCTAAGGCTATTGACTTAGCTTTAGACTTCATTAATAATTGTAACTCGTACAACAAATTCGTTATTTTCTCTGATTCTCTATCAGTCCTTCAGGCCCTAAACCATACAATGTCCAAAAACCAACAAATACAAAATATATTGCTGAAACATCATAGCATTTCTGAATTTAAAACTATTGTGTATTGCTGGGTTCCCAGTCATGTAGGAATATATGGTAACGAGCAAGTCGACAAGAAAGCAAAAGAATCACTGAGCCTAGAACAAACAGATTTTAAAATTCCTTTTATCAATTTTAAACCTTTGATCAACGAGTATGTCTTTAATGAATGGCAATCAATTTGGAGCAGAGCAGATGACAATAAATTGAAAGAAATTGAACCTCATGTTAAACGACCAAGATTAATTCATAAACTTTCGAGACGGGAAGAGATTGTTCTTTCTCGTCTTCGAATTGGTCATACACGATTGACACATTCATATTTACTTAAACGAGAAGATAAACCTCAATGTATTGGATGTGACACACAATTAACTGTCAAGCACTTTCTGCTTGAATGCATTGATTTTATAGATGTACGTCGTTCCTGCTTTCAAAGTAACAGTTTGAAAGATTTGTTCAAAAATGTATCTGTTGAACGCATTTTGTCATTTTTAAAACGAACTAACCTTTTTAACAAAATATAAATTTTTAACATAAATCATATTTATACCTTTCTCCATTTCTATCATTTCATTTTAATCACTGTATCTTTCATCTAGCGGAATAATATTTATAACTTTGATAATTCTCACCATATGTTTTGCTTTTTCTCTGAACTAAATTATGCATTTTACAATTGTTAGACGCTAATGACCCATTAGGGTTGACGCGTCGTTAAACATCAATCAATCAATCAATCAATGAGCCTGCCCAGGAAACGTGGTTCAAGTCAAACTATTCCTACGTATAATCCTTTTGTGGCTTAGTTGGATCACTTGTTGGGTGTCATGCTATCCTCGTTTTGGGTAAAAGTCCAATAAAATGGAGGCAACGTTCTGACATTACCTTAGCTGTTGACTGGGACGTAAAGCATTAATTCAAACAAACAAAGAAGTATTCCGATTGAATTGTTAATTTGAGTTGCGACGCGAGAAAACCAAATTTTTGCCTATGTGAAAACAAAGGTGCTGATCAGCTGTGCAGTAACTGAATGCTTTATCGCATACAGACTGGGGTGCTGATCGCATTGTTCGTCTACAGTCATATCATTCAATTATTCCTTCGAAATTGGATTACGGATGGATCACCTGAGTATGCTTGATACGGTACACCATCAAGGACTACGACTAGCTCTTTGGGCTTTTCTAACCTCACCTGTAGAAAGCCTCAAGTTTTAGGCAGAGGAGCCATCACTGTAGTTGCTTCGAGAAAAACTTGCTCTTCAGTATGCCATCAGACATTCAGAAAACCCATCTAATCCTGCACATAAGGTAACGTTTCCATCAGCTCTTACAGCTTTATGAACGTAAGCCAAATGATATTGGGTCTTTTGGTTTTACGAGTAGCACCACTTTTAAAACCACCAAAAATCTATCAAGATAAAATAGAAAAACATTCGGTTTCTGAAATTCCGCCACGGTGCATTAGAAAACCAACAGTAAATTTCACACTTCATTCAGGAAAAGAATCAGAATCAAATCCACTCTTTCTCAAAGAAAATTTCCACCAACTACAGTCACAGTTCTCTGATCATCATTTTATTTATACTGATGGTTCTAAAGAAGATAAAAAGGTACAAGTAGGCAAAGATCAGGAAAAGACGCAATCAGAAAAAGATTCCCACTCCAAAAACCGAGGTGGGAAAAAACCAAAGTAACAATCAGGTACTTTATACCATAAAACATATCGTAAGCCGAATGAGCAGCTATTTTCCCAATAGGTGGCCACTCAGTTACCTTAACTTAACTAAAAATATGAAAACATACATAAGGCGCCAACAGCACAAAAAAAATTAAACACTAAGACATAAAACAAAAAGAACCACTACAGAAGTATCGACTTGGAACGATCAGTAACACAAAGTTACTGGCGGGCTTAAACCGGTTTTACAGGTACCTAACCTCACCCTCAGCTTCCGCAGTGGTTCATAACATTTATTTAGTTATTTGGTCCTTGTGGTGAATCTCTAACTAGTCAATGAATCATCAAGAACAAACAAATAAATCATGATAAACATCCTGATGAATCAAAACCCAGGACTCACAGATTGAGTAAGCTGCCCGACGATGGAGATCCCTGGGCGCCGAATAACCTACTAACTCCGGATCAAAAGAAAAACACCAGTTGGACCCCGGTGGGCCAAGCAACAGACAAGAAGCTCCGGCCGCAACCAACTAAAATGAATAGCTTTAAGTCGGGGCCATCATAGAGTCTGACGCCCGACCCACCGGCGTGCAATTAAAGAAGGCAGCATAGTTATCAACCATGATTGGGTTAAAAACTAAGCATGCAGACTGTCGCATAACATTCAAGTTATAACCTATACGTCTGTAACGTGTTATGATTTTTCTGAACTGAAAAGAAAAATCGTTAATTCCTTTAAGTAGCTTTGGCTACTTATTCCAAAGACGCTTGCAAAACATGACGTCTACCTGATGGCTCTTCCATTTTCACAGCAGAAGCAAAATCTATTGACTTCATTAATGATTGTAACTCAAATAACAAATTCGTTATTTTCTCTGATTCTCTGTCAGTTGTACAGGCCCTAAACCATTCATCTTCCAACACATACAAAAATAATGCTGAAACATCATAGCATTTCTGAATTTAAAACTTGTGTATTGCTGGGTTCCCAGTCATGTAGGTATATATGGTAACGAGCAAGTCGACAAGAAAGCCAAAGAATCTCTGAACCTAGAACAAACAGTTTTTAAGATTCCCTTTGTCAATTTTAAAAAGGTAGAAGTAGGTAAAGATCAGGAAAAGGCGCAATCAGAAAAAGATTCCCACTCCAAAAACCGAGGTGGGAAAAAACCAAACTAACAATCAGGCACTTATACCATAAAACATATCGTAAGCCGAATGAGCAGCTAATTTCCCAATAGGTGGCCACTCACTTACCTTAACTTAACTAAAATATGATAACATACATAAGGCGCCAACAGCACAAACAAGCAAATTCAGAGAATTTATGTCCCCCGCCTTGATAGTTTAGTTACACAAATATAATCTTAGAATAACATATATCCAAACCACATACACTTTCTTAGTGTATGGGTAAATGCCTGAAAAATGACTTAAGTTCAAATTTCAAAATAGTGACAAAAATTAAAGTGAGGATTACATCCAAACCACATGCATATCTTTAAAGTATGGTCAAGACATCTGTAAAGTTTCAAAAGAATCCGAATATAACTGTAGGAGAAGTTGTTTGCACAAGGGACCCACTGTCCATTCACTTTCATTGTGTAAATGTTGAAAAAGTGAGTAAGTTTAAATTGCAAAAAAAGTGTCAAAAATTGATCTGAGGATTATATCCAAACCACATGCAAATCTTCATAGCATGGTCAAAACATCTGTAAAGTATCAAAAGAATCTGAATATATACTTAAGGAATAAAGAAACGCAACAAACGCTTTGGGTTACTAAAAACATGCTTTGTAATGCAAGTATGTGGTATAACTGGGCTTATTATATGAAAGCAATATCTAAACGTCAAATTGCAACAGGATGAGCCACAATATCGGTTACGTATGCTTAATGGCGTACGTGTAACCACACTGACCTACAGTAGCACACCATGTAACCATGATCAGTAAATGTCAAATTTGAAACCAAAACCAATATTTTGTTTCCAAAACCCCTAAAAGTGATTGCAGATGTAACCATTGATCAGTTGGTAACATTTGGTTATGTTATTGGACGTTTAACGTCACCAACGTCAATCGAAAAAATGAGTCAAAAGCCAGTAAAATTTCCTTCGGCATGCGTTATATTCAATAAAATGATCATTTACGTAAAAATTAAGACCTTTTTACTTGAGACGTCCATAAAACGTCCATTATAACGTCAAAATCCAACATCATGCATTTAAAAGACTCTCATTATGTTTTTTTCAAATTTTCTGATTTAAAAAATGATCAATTGCCAAACGTTTAATTACAGTGCGTAAATCGAGTGTTTACTCAAAGCATATTATCCGTTTCGCTCCTTTACAAAACGTGATATTCTGTTGAACGAACGTCAAAACAAACGCTCCGATGATCCATTTCTACGGTACCAGTGACGTCACTGTTGATTAAAAAGCACCTCGTGTCGTAAGTTGGTTCGATATACACCGTTTAGGTACAAATAGCCAAAATCGAATGATTTAAATGACGTTAATTACTCATTTTTCCTTATTGTAAACTTCAGCATTCCGTTAACAAGATTTAACGCAACATGGGACGGCACCTAAGTATACAATGATCCTAGTCCATATTGCACATTATCAAGTCGACGTCACGTAACCCACATGCAAAGAATTTGTCATCTTCCCTTTCGCCTCGACGTTTACGTCACAATTTGCGTTTTTCATAGTTTTTGACGTTTTGTGGTTAATTTTGTCAATAAAATGACGTTTTCTCATTGCATCACGTGCAAAAAGCAGTCAGTAGGTCATTTCATAAAAGGATTTTATCAAAACGTCAAATACATACGTAAAAGTTGAAATTTAGTTTGTTGCGTATTTTAATTCCTTAAGTATAACTGTAGGAGGAGTTGCTTGCACAAGGTACCCACTGTCCATTCACTTTGATTGTCAAAATGTCAGAAAAAATGACTATGTTAAAATTGCGAAAAAAGTGTCAAAATTAATCTGAGGATTATATCCAAACCACATGCACATCTTCAAAGCATGGTCAAGACATCTGTAAAGTTTCAAACGAATCTGAATATAACTGTAGGAGGAGTTGCTTGCACAAGGTACCCACTGTCCATTCACTTTCATGGTCAAAATGTCAGAAAAAAATGACTAAGTTCAAATTGCGAAAAAAGTGTTAAAATTAATCTGAGTATTATATTCACATGCATATCTTCAAAGCATGATCAAGACATCTGTAAAGTTTCAAAAGAATCTGAATATAACTGTAGGAGAGTTTGCTTGCACAAGGTACCCACTGTCCATTCACTTTCATTGTCATAATGCCAGAAAAAATGACTAAGTTCAAATTGCAAAAAAAGTGTCAAAAATGAATCTGAGGATTATATCCAAACCACATGCACATCTTCAAAGCATGGTCAAGACATCTGTAAAGTTTCAAAAGAATTGGGATAAAACTGTAGGAGTTGCTTGCACAAGGTACATACTCCTAAAGGGGGGCGGAAGGACGGACGGAATGACGGAAAGCCAAAAACCATGTCCCTCCGCTTTTCTTCGAAAAGGCGGGGGACAAAAATTTTAAACACCAAGACATAAAACAAAAAGAACCACCACAGAAGTATCGACTTGGAACGATCAGTAACACAAAGTTACTGGCGGGCTTAAACCGGTTTTACAGGCACCTAACCTCACCCTCAGCTTCTGCAGTGGTTCAGTGATATACAAGAAATTAGAAAAATCATATTAACAAAAAACTAAACACATAGATACCTACGTTTAACATACATAACGGAAAGCAGGATGAGCAGCCATTGAAGGTATTCGGTGGTCACAGTGCTAGCTTGGACAGAACAAGTAAAATGCAGAGGGCTAAGTGAACAGCCAAATTATACTCGGGTGGCCACAAAGCCATGCAACATGAAACTCGTAATTGGAATAACTTAGATAAAGGTGAACCACAACAGTAGCCTGGAACGGTCAGTTATAAATAACTGGGGGGGGGGGCTTAAACCGGTTTTACAGGTACCTAACCTCACCGTCAGCTTCTGCAGTGGTTCATAACATTTAGTTAGTTCTTCGGTCCCTTTAAACCTCTTATTAACGAGTACGTCTTTTACGAATGGCAAATAATCTGGAGCAGAGCGGATGACAATAAATTGAAAGAAATTGAACTTCATGTTAAACGACCAAGATTAATTCATAAACTTTCAAGACGGGAAGAAATCGTTCTTTCTCGTCGTTGAATTGGTCATACACGAATGACACATTCATATTTACTTAAACGAGAAGAGAAACCTCAATGTATTGGATGTGACACACCATTAACTGTCAAGCTCTTTCTTTTTGCCTGCATTGATTTTATAGATGAACGTCGCTTCTGCTTTCGAAGAATTCGAATACAATTTAAAAGATTTGTCAAAAGAAGTATCTTTTTAACGCATTTTGTCAAAACTTTTAACAAAATATAAATTTTTAGCACAAATCTTATTCATACCTTTCACCATTCATACCATGTCACCTTAATCACATTATCTTTCTGCCGGCGGTATAATTAAGAAATAAATTTTATTTGTTTGCTGTTCATGGACTCATGAACGCATCCTATCTCGTGCGAAGTTAACGTGAAGCCCGAAAAATGCTGTTCATGGACTCATGAACGCATCCTATCTCATGCCTCTTCAGATTTCAAGCCACCTTGAAAGTTTTTTTTTTTTGCTTCATTTCATGTGTAAGTGTGACATATTCTTCATCATTCTCGTCTCTCATGAAATCAAAGGAATAATTTGAGAGCTGGTAATGGACTTCTAGCCCTCTCGTGAATTGAACCAAACGCATTGGCGTAGAATTATTGGATCACTGGCATCCTCTTTCAAGTATTCATGAATTTTGTCCAGGTCAGCAGTTGAGATTATTGCTTTATGGGTAGTTGGCTTAGACATGCCCGATGCCATGCGGGTTTTCAAAGCCCGTCAAGGGTCTTCTTTGCCATTTTGAATTCCTTGTCCCTGACAATGTCTATATTAATTCGACTGATGTCTTGAAGAAAAAAGTACAAGTAGGCAAAGATTAGGAAAAGGCGCAATCAGAAAAAGACTCCCACTCCAAAAACCAAGGTGGGAAAAAACCAAACTAACAATCAGGTACTTATACCATGAAAACATTTCGTAAGCCGAATGAGCAGCTATTTTCCCAATATGTGGCCACTCAGTTACATTAACTTAACTAAAAATATGCAAACATACATAAGGTGCCAACAGCACAAAAATATTTTAAACACCAAGACATAAAACAAAAAGAACCACCACAGAAGTATCGACTTGGAACGATCAGTAACACAAAGTTACTGGTGGGTTTAAATCGATTTTACACGGCCGTAACCTCACCCTCAGCTTCGAAACCTGTTGAAAGCTCCTCTTATGTTCTTGAGGGTATTCTTGTGGTACAGTTGTTCTGTGTCAGATTTCTGGGGCCTGGCCTCACAGTAAAATTTGGTGAGCCTGTCTGCCAGTATTTGAACATCAACTGTGGTCATGTCCAATGGTTCACCGAACACTCCAAGATGCCAGTCTGAAACACAGTCACATATTTGTCCATATTTTACATGGATGCCTAAATGCAAAAGCCAAAAGACAGGACATGGAACTATGAAAAGTTTTTGGAATGGAACACAGAAAAGAAACAACTGCTGTACTTGCTGTTTTAAATATGGGTGATGTTTTTATGTTAAATAAATGTCTCTCATATTTAGGTGGTGGGTAGATCAGAGTTTACAACATTGCTGAAGCCATATCACAATACCAGAAGTTAATAATTGTAACCTCTTTGTGAGTTTTATGTAAATGTAGTATGAATTATATTTGATATACAAAAAGAAAATGCAATTTTTACCATCTTCTTGCATGAAAATCTAAATGTAGAGGTTCATGCTTTCAGATAGTGGAGGTCGCTAAATGTATTTCATCACGAGTCAAGTCTGGGGATTCTTTTAGCATAGACTCATAGATTGATCATAGAGAAGCTGATCAGTGCCTTTTTCACTAAACAAGTATGCTATTTTCTAAATCCGTAACATTCTACAATGTGGTTCAGCACGTATTTTGTCATACCTGGTCTGAAACCCAGAAGGCAGGTTTTCTTACGACACGGCACAAAAAAAATGTAATAATAGTTTAGCGAGACATTCCCAAACGCATATAAGCGGTGGTTGTCGCTGACCGTTCGTATTCATCTTAAGGGAGTCTCACTAAACTATCAATATAGGAAAATGCAGGAAAATGCATAATATTTGGGAGTGGGTGCTATGTAGAATTGGACTGCTCTACCTTAAAACAGTTTAATCCCCCATCTTGTGTTTCGTTTAGTAGCTATAGACAGGATAGCATCCTGGAACAGTTTTATCTGATCTTCGTCCACCGACGTGAATCTGCTGCTGCCGGTGCTGGTGCCAGGGTCAACCAAAAATTCTGGCTTTTGATGCTTATCGAACGTGACATTCATGGGAAAATGAACACAGATGAAAATCTAATGGTTCATCCAAGAAGGTTTTTGAAAAATGTAAATATTTGTTTATAACTTTGATTAATTCATACCATATCATATGCTTTTTCAAATTATTCATCTTACTTTTGTTAGACGCTAATGACCCATTAGGGTTGACGCTTCGTTAAACATCAATCAATCAGTAAGATTTTGAATTTCGATGAAAGATTTCATGAAGATATTAACTATTTGAAAACTAATGTGAACTATATTTTAGGTTTGATGTTAAGTGTTAAAAAAGGTACAAGTAGGCAAAAATCAGGAAAAGGCGCAATCAGAAAAAGATTCCCACTCCAAAAACCGAGGTGGGAAAAAACAAACTAACAATCAGGTACTTATACCATGAAAACATTTCGTAAGCCGAATGAGCAGCTATTTTCCCAATAGGTGGCCACTCAGTTACCTTAACTAAAAATATGAAAACATACGTAAGGCGCCAACAGCTAAAAAATATTTAAACATCAAGACATAAAACAAAAAGAACCACCACAGAAGTATCGACTTGGAACGAACAGTAACACAAAGTTACTGGCGGGTTTAAATCGATTTTACATGGCCATAACCTCACCCTCAGCTTCTGCAGTGGTTCATAACATTTAGTTAGTTCTTCGGTCCTCGTGGTGAATCTCTAACTAGTAAATGAATCATCAAGAACAAACAAATAAGTCGTGATAAACATCCTGGTGAATCAAAAACCAGGACTCACAGATTGAGTAAGCTGCCCGACGATGGAGATCCCTGGGCGCCGAATAACTTACTAACTCCGGACCAAAAGAAACACATCAGTTGGACCCCGGTGGGCCAAGCAACAGACAAGAAGCTCCGGCCCCAACCAATTAAAATGGATAGCTTTAAGTCGGGGCCATCATAGAGTCTGACGCCCGACCCACCGGCGTGCAATTAAAGAAGGCAGCATAGTTATCAACCGTGATTGGGTTAAAAACTAAGCATGCAGACTGTCGCATAACATTCAAGTTATAACCTATACGTCTGTAACGTGTTATGATTTTTTCTAAACTGAAAAGAAAAATCATTATATAAGTTTCTTAAATTTGTAAACCAAGTCACCATAAAATTCTGGTTCCGAAAGGCCCTCACTTAAAAGCGTCTTTAACCCAATATTATATTTGGAAATCAATTCAGTGTCTACGATAAAATTTAGAAAAGGTTTTTCGAAGTTTATGATACCGATAGCCCTGTTGGAGAAGTTTGGCCGTTAAACATTTATTTCGAGCGTTGAAGTCTGTAACATGATTGCAGACTCTAGCAAACGACGATGAACGTCACCATCCAAAAACGGAAAATTTACTATATCAAAATCAAAGTCATCGCGCTTATCATAAATTTTAGAAGAAACAAATCCATTTGCAACAGAAAGATGTAGATCTAAAAAGAGGGCTTCGGTATCCGAGATATTGGCTTTGTTCAACTGTAGTTCAGATGGATAAATATGATTGACCATACCTTCAAAATAAGGGTTGTCAATGTTCAAAAGGTCATCAAGGTACCTAGAAGTGGAATTAACAGCCTCGATAACATCAGCTTGATTATCATGGTTAAGAGAATCCATGAAATCTCTTTCGTAGCAGTATGAAAATAAATCAGCTACGAGAGGTGCGCAATTTGTACCCATCGGAATATCAACAATTTGTCTGTATAACTTGGTCCAAAATCTAATATAAATATTATCCAGGAGATAGGATAAGGCGTCGCACACATTCTGACATGACCAAATTGTATACCGACTTTGGTCAGAGGAAGTGAAAAAAGCCTTTCTGTCATTACATGCCAAATAAAGTGAACCATATTTTTTTAATGCTTTTTTGAAGGTCCACTCTATCAAATCCAGAAGTTTTTCTTTAATTAGATTATGTGGTAATGTTGCATACAGAGTAGAAAAAGCATATGTGGACAAGCTCGTCGCAATGTGGTGTTGTTGCTACCGTTGAGCACACGAATATGAAAGAACAGGTATTTGTCTGCACTGACCTTTCGCCCTAGTTACAACCTTTTTTATACAGTCAGTAAGTCGTATTTTCGACTAAAAAGCAATATTGCGGCCTCTGTGGCTGAGTGGTTAAGAGCGCGGATATTTAATTACCGCGCTTTATCATTCGATCATCTCACCGCTGTGTCTTATGTGGGTTCAAGCCCGAAAAGGGACACATGTGATACAAGCCAAGTTCTGCCTGCGGGTGTGCCGTATGTTTTTCTCGGGGTTCTCCCGTTTTGCCCCCATTTATTGATTAGGCCATTTCATATGAGCTGAAAAAAATCTTGAATGGAACGCTAGACTGCATAAAATACATGTACATTGTTTATTCTCACAAAAACTTTCTATGTACAAATGCAGAAAGTTCTACATGTACGACTATATTGATTTATTGAAAGCCGCTTTCGGACGACCAATGGTACACGTCCTTAGAGGCATAGGAATTTGTGCATGCGGTTTATCAACCTGCTTTTGAGCAAAGCCAAGAGGATTACAAACATGCTCTTTAAGTCCAAATTCGACAGTTTTTCTCCAGTGTGCAGGAGAGAAGCTTTCTTGGGAATCTCAAAGTCAACTCAGAAGCTTTTTGCAGTAATATTTATGTCTTTGCGTTCAGCCTGAGTTTTCAGTTCAGTATTTATTCTTATTTTAATAAAAATATGAAAATTAACCGAAAAACAAAATGGCGGCGCCCATATAATCATTTTTTGCATCATAAATTGCCTATAACTTTCTTATTTCCCAGCCGATTTTTTATCAACTTTATATCAAAATTCATGGTTTTGAAAGCTCTTCAATTTAAAGTTAATATCAAATAAGGGTGCCAAAACACTTTAAGGATTGAAATTCAGTTTGTAGCCTTCACTGGATGATGAATCATCCAGTGAAAGCGAAAATCTGAATTTCAATAATTATATTTACATTTTATACTATCAATCAAGTATCAGATTCCACATATAATGGCTCATTTTCATGTTATTTGACATTAAATACGACTTAACGTAATTGTGGAACAGCCACGAATATGAAAGAACAGGTATTTGTCTGCACTGACCTTTCGCCCTAGTTACAACCTTTTTTATACAGTCAGTAAGTCGTATTTTCGACTAAAAAGCAATATTGCGGCCTCTGTGGCTGAGTGGTTAAGAGCGCGGATATTTAATTACCGCGCTTTATCATTCGATCATCTCACCGCTGTGTCTTATGTGGGTTCAAGCCCGAAAAGGGACACATGTGATACAAGCCAAGTTCTGCCTGCGGGTGTGCCGTATGTTTTTCTCGGGGTTCTCCCGTTTTGCCCCCATTTATTGATTAGGCCATTTCATATGAGCTGAAAAAAAATCTTGAATGGAACGCTAGACTGCATAAAATACATGTACATTGTTTATTCTCACAAAAACTTTCTATGTACAAATGCAGAAAGTTCTACATGTACGACTATATTGATTTATTGAAAGCCGCTTTCGGACGACCAATGGTACACGTCCTTAGAGGCATAGGAATTTGTGCATGCGGTTTATCAACCTGCTTTTGAGCAAAGCCAAGAGGATTACAAACATGCTCTTTAAGTCCAAGGTCGACAGTTTTTCTCCAGTGTGCAGGAGAGAAGCTTTCTTGGGAATCTCAAAGTCAACTCAGAAGCTTTTTGCAGTAATATTTATGTCTTTGCGTTCAGCCTGAGTTTTCAAAGCAGTAAACATGTAAAGAGATTTCGTTGTGAGGTGGCAGTATACTAGGTGGGGGGTGGCACTTGCCAAAATACAAGCATTTGTCCAAATACAACACCATGGATTGTCATGATGTACAATTAGTGAAACTGCTGCGGTGCGTCTGAGAAGTTACCATCACCATACCATATACTACTCCTCCCAAGATGTCGTAAGCTCTGTTATGTACAGAAAATTGAAATTCTGTAAGTACCTTCTTAAGATACATCAACGAGATGCCAATAATCCCGGGTTGTAGTTCTCTGCCAGTTGGTAGCTGGTATCACTAGATCTGTCAATGACGTTGGGGACTCTGGATGTATTTATGTCGCTCCTGCTTAATTGTCGTGTGACATCCTTGGGCAAATAAGGACTAAATTCAGCCAGTACTGATGATTGCAGTTCCTATTGATTATTCTGGTTGTCGCATCCTGAACCTTCGGCCTACAAAGTCGAATCATGTTGACATGTTCTGATACAAAAAGGTACAACTAGGCGATGAACAGGAAATGGCGCAGTCAGAGAGAAATTCCCACTCCATAAACCGAGGGATGGGAAAAACTAAAATGGCACTTAGGTACTTATACCAAGAAATCAAATCGTAAGCCGAGTGAGCAGCCATTCCCCAATAGGCGGCCACTCTTTAATTTTGTTTTGACTTCCTCTTCATGCTGATATTTGTGATGCACGTTTTTCGAGCGTTAAAGGAAATGTCCTTTCCTACCAGACTGATCAAATTCTGTTGCATGACATCACTGTCTAATGTAGTTTGCATGTCACCAAATGCACAAAGGCTACAATAGTCCAGTTTGAGGTTGATAATTGCAGAGTTTTGAGAATCTTCAATGGTAAGATTGACTCGTATGTTTTTTTGTTTGTTTTTTTTTTTCGGAACACTGTTACAGCTCGGACAGCTATTATCTTTCAATTCTCTGATTCTCTGTTCATACAATGTTACTTTGTACAAATCTCATATATTCTTAGCTGGTCAAAGCCTCGGATAATACCATGTTGTTTGAGACAGTCTTCGAAGTCTGAATCCTCATATGCTAGTCTAAGATCTTCAGGTGGGACCTCTGGAATGTCAGTAGTTGCTTCTGCAGCTAGAAACTGCAAATATAATCCACATATAATGAAGAAATCTTTTATAAGAACTTAACATTAGGACAACATGTCTGTGAATTGCACTAAATGTTTTGGTACCCTTAAATGGTATGTACTTCAAATTCAAGAGCTTTCAAAACCAAGCATTTTTATATAAACTTTATGAAAATCGGTGGTCTAATAAGAAAGTTATGGGTAATCAAGTACGGAATATGGACGGCCGCCATTTTGTGTTCAAGTTGAGGTTAAAAAATTAGAATAAAATCAAAATTAAAGGCTTCATTTAACATCGAATGTGTGCCAATTCGATTAACAATATTGCCTGTTGCTAGAAATAAACAACTATCAAAGTTTGATACGAAAGTATCAAGAAAAAATCATTTAATTTGATTTTTTCAGTTTTAATTTAGACTCCAATGCTTTACCAAAAGTAGACTCCTGGCGGCCATTTTGAATAATTTCAAATTGCTCTTATTGCTCTATTTCTCGGGCGATTTTGAAAAATCTTTCTCCAGAATGCATAACTAACTGACCCCAACACTTGAAGAAGTATTTATTATGAATGAGTTCAGTATTTATTCTTATTTTAATAAAAATATGAAAATTAACCGAAAAACAAAATGGCGGCGCCCATATAATCATTTTTTGCATCATAAATTGCCTATAACTTTCTTATTTCCCAGCCGATTTTTTATCAACTTTATATCAAAATTCATGGTTTTGAAAGCTCTTCAATTTAAAGTTAATATCAAATAAGGGTGCCAAAACACTTTAAGGATTGAAACTCAGTTTGTAGCCTTCACTGGATAATGAATCATCCAGTGAAAGCGAAAATCTGAATTTCAATAATTATATTTACATTTTATACTATCAATCAAGTATCAGATTCCACACATAATGGCTCATTTTCATGTTATTTGACATTAAATACGACTAAACGTAATTGTGGAACAGCCAAAACGTCAATTTTTCGAGATTAACGTCATGGCGATACGCGACCGACATCACGCCAACAAGAGTAAACAACACCACTGGCTGTTTTTGACGTCGCTCCGCCCATATACGTGACCTCTATATCGCGTGACGTAATGTTTTTCATTGGGAAATGAAGAAGCTCAAGAAAGATACTTTCATCTAGGGCGATTGCAATAAAAATTGTAAAACTGAGATCCTTCGAGAGCAGTGAGCATATAAATGAAAAATGGGATGGGTCATGCCATAGTTTCGGCTACTTCAGACTCATCAGTGACCCCATGGATTTGGCAACACCAAGCCAAAGAGAATTACTATGCTTTTGCACCTTTCAACAATGTTGTCGATACAAAGACTAGTAAGCCAGTTAGGTTTGCTTTGGGTATTGAAACACGTTTTTAATGTCATGACAACCTTATTTTAGGTAAGGTTCCGATAAAATGGAGGCAACGTCCCAACATGACCATTACTCACAAACGTCGGTTTATAATGTCTGAGAAGGCGCAATGGATGTGTTACTCGCCTTGCCCAGGAAAAGTGGTTAAGTCAAACTATCCATACATATAAACCGTATTGATTTGCTTTGGTGGTTATATTAATGAAGCACATTTTGAGTGTCATGACATCCTAATGTTGGGTACAAGTCCCATAAAATGAAGGCTACGTCCCGACATGGCATTTGCTGTTGACTGGGACGTAAAGCATCAATTCAATCAATTGTAAACCAGGGGTCGTTACACCCCAATCAAGCGACCAATGTTTCATATTATGAATCTGTCCTATCGATCGGTTGTCTACTCCGGACGACCAGCACCTTTCTTATATCATGGCCAGACATGGGTCACCGTAGTAATGTTTTAATGGTATCTTTTGTAACGGTAGTGGATCCACAAACGCCAACGTCTTTTTCAACAAGTTGCACTAGCTGACTTGCTTTAATTGTGGTCGTTTTTGTAACTTAAATCAATAAAGTTGCACAAAAAGTGGTTAAAGTCAAACCACCCATACCCATTGGCTTAGTTGGTTGTATTTTAAGCTACGACCCGACATGGTCATAGCTGTTGATTGGGACGTAATTCTTGTTGGCTGATGGACAAACTCTTGGGGCAATTAACGGCTGTAAAATAAGTAATAAAAATACAACTGAGATCCTTTAAGAGCAGTGAGCATATTAACGAGAAAAGGGAAACACCGCATGACTGCCAATTTGAATGTTATTTTCCGACAACATACATTTGAAAAATATATGAATAATATAAAAAAGCACAAGTAGGCAAAGATCAGGAAAAGGCGCAATCAGAAAAAGACTCCCACTCCAAAAACCAAGGTGGGAAAAAACCAAACCAACAATCGGGTACTTATACCATGAAAACATTTCGTAAGCCGAATGAGCAGCTATTTTCCCAATAGGTGGCCACTCAGTTACCTTAACCCAACCAAAAACATGCAAACACACACAAGGCGCCAACAGCACAAAAATATTTTAAACACCAAGACATAAAGCAAAAAGAACCACCACAGAAGTATCGACTTGGAACGATCAGTAACACAAAGTTACTGGCGGGTTTAAATCGATTTTACACGGCCGTAACCTCACCCTCAGCTTCTGCAGTGGTTCATAACACTTAGTTAGTTCATCTTAAAAGTGAACATTGTCTTAGTCATTTTTAGCGTCATATTATAATAAAACATGATAAACAAAAAACAAATAAATGTGCATGTGCAGAAATTGCCCGTATTTTATGCTTCTATACATATAATTGCATTTATAGAATATGTTTACAAAAATTTATAATCAAGGGTGGTCGGGTGGGAATATATTTTCCTAATTCTAAGTACATAAGCGTAAGGATAAAATCCTTAAAATTGTTAAACGTTATGTGTCAACATTTTGAAGAAGAATATTATGTCTAGCTCAACACACTATTGAGATACTGCACCAGATAAAAATAATTGAAGCAGTAAAACATTCAATGGGCCATATTGTACCTTAAAGTAAACCTTAATTTTACTGTTATAAAATAATAATAAAGAAAAAATATCAAAATATTACATGTACAATAATTAGCAACGCATAACTGCCAGTTTGTATGTTATTTTCAGACTGGTCAGTTTGTGCGGTGCAGGGTACTTATTCAGGCGCATGTCCGCGAATTCTCGGAAATGAATCCGTATATGGTCATGTTCGTGTCAGGTTTACCGTGTAAAAGAGGGGCCTGATTAAAGATTGCAAAACATGCAGCGATATTTGTAGCGGCGATCAGCTGTTTTGTCCTAGTAGGTTTATTTCTCCGCCACAGTAAAATTTTTCTTTCAACAAAAACACAACTTTAATAATTCAACTAAATTTATTTTACTTTTTTACACATCATTTCAACTTTGTATTTCGCCATTTTTTGCCTTGCTTTGAGAAGAAGGTTTTACTTTATATATATTGGAGCAAACAACTGTACAAAATAAATCGCGTGCTTCGCGACAAGATGGCACCACAACAAAATGTAAGAAAACGCTAAAATTTCACACTACATGGCAAGACAAATGACAGCTATTGTCTAGATTTTACTCTAGTTCTTTCTGACGTTAAAAAGAGGTTTTCTTTTGTCATGTTATTTAACTGCAACTCATCAGATCTGTTGCTTGAATATGCATAATTGAACATTGATTTATATATTCCAATTTTGATTACTCAAAAGTGACTACAACTCCCATATTTAGCCACAATCGCCAGAACCACGTGTAAGTCACGGCACCAACAATCGTTATCAAATGTTACAGCCAGAATTTGCAAAACTTTAAAGTGTACCATGGTCTGCACATGTATTGGCATTATCAACGTGATACGATATTTTTCAAAACAAAAAAAATAAATCAAACAGACCTATGCTCCCGGGCCAAAATTCTGAAGACACCATTTTGACGTCAAAACGTCATGTTTAGAGTTTCATCAATCAATTTTCTACAGAAACAGTCTTTGTTGTACTGATGTTCAAATATACAATTGTCTTTCTTTCTATGATGATTTCGTAAAAGTGGGACACCATAAAATGTCAGCTTTCGTTCGTGGTTAAGTATATTTCCTCTAAGGCTGAGTCACGATCAGGGTTGCAATTTGTGTTGCACTTTAGGCAAAAAATCAACATCTTCGTATATTCATTTTTCTTAGTTTATAATAACTTAAGACCTATCAGGTTTATATTCCAGTGATAATTCTTTTGGTTCTCGTGTGTTTTCGAATTTCACCATAGTATGTAATGGGAATAGTCCAGTACAGAAGCTTCAAAACAGTGTTTTGGGCTGCTTAATTGAGATTATATTGAGCCTAGATAAGTCAGTGTTCCATGTTAAAGTTAATTAATTACAATGTAACATGTGTGGTTGCATATAAAAATTTGGACGAAACCTTGTTTGCAACTAATATTTAATTTCTAACGTGCCTCTTAAAATGGGGCTACGGACTCTACAGGCCATGCAAAAATACATTTGATCATATCAGCAGTCTTAAACAATTTCTTGACAAAACCTTCAGACATGTTTTACTAGTCCTCAGTCTGAAAAACAATAAGACCATTTTATCCTTGTTTATAGGAATCTGGCTTTGAACTTCCAATGTGCTTTGAAAGAGATTTCATGGATTCTCTTAACCATGATAATCAAGCTGATGTTATCGAGGCTTTTGATTCCACATCTAGGTACCTCGATGACCTTTTGAACATTGACAACCCTTATTTTGAAGGTATGGTCAATCAAATTTATCCACCTGAACTTCAGTTGAACAAAGCTAATATCTCAGATACCGAAGCCCCCTTTTTAGATCTACATCTTTCTGTTGCAAATGGATTTATTTCTTCTAAAATTTATGATAAGCGCGATGACTTTGATTTTGATATAGTACATTTTCCTTTTTTGGATGGTGACGTTCCTCGTCGTGCTTCTTATGGTGTATACATTTCGCAACTTATTTGGTTTGCTAGAGTCTGCAATCATGTTACAGACTTCAACCTCGAAATAAATGTTTAACGGCAAACCTTCTCCAACAGGGCTATCGGTACCATAAACTTCGAAAAACCTTTTCAAAATTTTATCGTAGACATTATGAATTGATTTCCAAATATAATGTTGGGTTAAAGACGCTTTTAAGTGAGGGACTTTCGGAACCTGAATTTTATGGTGACTTGGTTTACAAATTTAAGAAACTTCAAGGAATAAATGATTTTTCTTTTCAGTTTGGAAAAATCATAACACGTTACAGACGTATAGGTTATAACTTGAATGTTATGCGACAGTCTGCATGCTTAGTTTTTAACCCAATCATGGTTGATAACTATGCTGCCTTCTGTAATTGCACGCCGGTGGGTCGGGCGTCAGACTCTATGTTGGCCCCGACTTAAAGCTATTCATTTTAGTTGGTTGGGGCCGGAGCTTCTTGTCTGTTGCTTGGCCCACCGGGGTCCAACTGGTGTTTTTCTTTTGCTCCGGAGTTAGTAGGTTATTCGGCGCCCAAGGATCTCCATCGTCGGGCAGCTAACTCAATCTGTGAGTCCTGGTCTTTGATTCATCAGGATGTTTATCATGATTTATTTGTGTGTTCTTGATGATTCATTGACTAGTTAGAGATTCACCACGAGGACCGAAGAACTAACTAAATGTTATGAACCACTGCAGAAGCTGAGGGTGAGGTTAGGTACCTGTAAAACCGGTTTAAGCCCGCCAGTAACTTTGTGTTATTGATCGTTCCAAGTCGATACTTCTGTGGTGGTTCTTTTTGTTTTATGTCTTGGTGTTTAAAATTTTTTGTGCTGTTGGCGCCTTATGTGTATTTTCATATTTTAGTTAAGGTAACTGAGTGGCCACCTATTGGGAAAATAGCTGCTCATTCGGCTTACGATATGTCTCATGGTATAAGTACCTGATTGTTAGTTTTGTTTTTTCCCACCTCGGTTTTTGGAGTGGGAATCTTTTTTCTGATTGCGCCTTTTCCTGATCTTTGCCTACTTGTACCTTTTTATACCAAAAATTCATAATCTTAACATGGGTGTATTTTTTTTGACCTGCCATCTAAAGACACTAGGGATGTCATTCAGTGTAAGATTTAAGGTTCGGACGTTCGGAAACAAACATCCGGATGGTTCGAACGATCGAACTTTTTTCGGCTCAGATCATAACTTATTATATATGCGTGTACATTTACGTGTGTACGTTAATCGAGTGTTCCCTTGAAAGGATACTTGTAGTCTGGTACCCGACTCCTTCATTATCATTTTCGGAACGGTTGCCCGTATTGACGACGGGAACCAGGCTAGGATATTTGATTCATAATCAAGAGTTACAGAGCATGTCGTTGTTTCCGTTGATGTGATTCAGAAACGAAACGCCATGCAATTTAGGAAATTTTATTTACATTCACAAAAAGTAACAAACATCGATCATGCTAAAACAACGATACTCAAAACTAACTATATAATGCAAACTTATGTCATTATCATTCACTGAATTCCCATTGTGCCCAACTGGCGCGTCAGCAAATAAATTTGATTTAGTAGAAAATATAATAGTATTCTGAATGTTTTTCTTCTCTGTGGTATAAACGGGTCAATTTAATAATCCGTCTTTTTGACTTTATCAAATTACAATAAGCAAGATCATAGTAACCATACTTTCGTTTAATCCTAAAACATATCTATTAATTTTCTGACCTGTAGTTTTGCTGGGCGGTGGTCTGTATAATTAGTCCTATTATTTTTAAAACTTGGGAAGTGCGAAAGAAAAGAAAACTACAGAGACCAATTATCACTTTTAATCGGTAACTGGACAACTCGGCCCATAACAAACTCGGCCCATGACAAACTCGTCCCATAACAAACTCGGCCCATACAAAATCCTTTCTTTGTTTTTTGTCGCTTCCCCGTGATCGGCATTGTCTCGTTACCTGTTAAACCGTGACTTTTGACACTACATGTTTAAAAATTTATATTAAATACCTTGTTTTACATTTTGCTAAGTAGTTATTGTGTATTTTTGTCATCTGATAATGGAAATTTACCTAAATATTGGTCATTTTGATTTTTTAGCGAACGTCCGGATGCTAAAATTTGGATCCGAACTTCGGTACGGGATCCGAAGTCCGAACGTTCGGACTCCGGTTGACATCCCTAAAAGACACCAATAAAAAATGAAAAAACATAACAAAGAACAGTTTCACTTATTATGCCACATCTTTTTCATTTTTTGTCCTAATCGAATTCCGTAAAAAGGAGATTACATTGAATATACGTGCCTTTAATATTGCATGAATATTGGACCTCACTTGTTTTTTACATAACAGCAAACCAGCTTAGAAAACACCCAAAATAAAAGTGCAACATCATAACATGTGAAAAATGGTGATTTTTGGACATATATTGCCTTGCTATAGCAAAATGTTGCATAAAATATCCCATTGTTATGTACCGCCAGAAAGCTTATTGCCTAAGTGTTATGGTAAAATAAAAACATTTATTCTTGGATAATATCCTATTGAATTATAAGCGCATAACATGGCCTAGGTTAGTAAAGCAACCCTGATCGTGACTCAGCCGTCTAGCGAAATTTAGACCCTGACGTTTTAAATTTATGAATGCACTATTTGATATGTTTTCACATCAAATCCAATTTGGACAATTTTACCGTGGACAGACTTCACTTTAAGAATTCGATTTTCTGCGTTTCTCATCTTGGATTAGTTGCATTAAAATGCTGATTCTGTATAATATACTCTCCAAAAATTCTTAACTTACCCCATGATGGGCTCCCACTAGGGACAGTCTTTCGTTTCACAGTCAAAGTTTTCACTGGCGAAACCTTGGGTGTTGGTTCTGTTTTGAGTTTGTTCAGCTTCCTCCGTCTCTTCTTCCATGTTGCTCTCAACGACTACAAGTTCCACGTTACACTTGCTGGACGAATCCCGTAAAAATTCACATTCCTCAAACCATAACCATTTTGACTTGTAGACTGAGCAAGTTTCGAAGTCGGTACTCATAGAGTTGTTGATCTTATTACGTATCTCGTCACGATATTGATCCCGAGCAAACAAACAATCTTGAGTTTATAGAAATGAATCTAATTCTGTGAGATACAGTGGTGTTATGGCTAAAAACCCACTTTTGCACAGTTCGCGCTGATCACTTGTGATTTTTCGCGGAAATTTCACCGGCCAAGGGAAAATTTAAACGTTTAATCGGTTAATTATACCCCCGGCATTTATGCCGACGGGTATATAGTTTTCGCTTTTCCGTTTGTCCGTTCGTATGTTCGTTAGTTCGTTTGTTCATTCGTTCGTTCGTTCGTTCGTTCAGTAGAATTTGCGTCAAAGTTTTGGTTAAAGTTTCTCTAGTGGTGTATATCTCATGCAGTTATAGTCAGAAACCATTCGTATTTGGACCATAGGTACCCTATAGGGTTTGCCTTGTTTCCATGAGTTCGGACCCCAGGGTCCATGCCCGGGGTTGGGGCTAGAGATCAAAATCTAGGTCACCTTTAATTTGCGACAAAGTTTTGGTTAAAGTTTCTCTAGTGGTGTATATCTCAAGAACCATTTATCAGAAATCATTCATATTTGGACTTTAGGTACCCTATAGGGTTAGCTTTGATTCAAAGAGTTCGGACCCCAGGGTCCATGCCTGGGGGTGGGGCTAGAGTTCAAAATCTAGGTCACCTTTACTTTGCGTCAAAGTTTTGGTTAAAGTTTCTCTAATGGTGTATATCTCATCAGCCAATTTTCAGAAATCATTCATATTTGGACATTTGGACTATAAGTACCCTATAAGGTTTGCTTTGTTTCCGTTAGTTCAGACCGGAGGGTCCATGCTCGGGGGGTGGGGCTAGAGTTCAAAATCTAGGTCACCCTGAAAATGTGCTATTTACATAGTGTTTTTTTTCTTCTCTAAGTTCATATATTAACAAAGACTTATGGAATGTATTCCTATTTGGATCATAGATACCCTTTAGGGTTGAATTAAATTCCATGGCACCAAAATCTAGGGGTAGGGCTGGAGGTCAAAATCTGGGACACATTTATAAAATACAATAGTTACCAAGATTAATATTCTGTAGGTCTATTTCTTGACAACTATTTGTCAGAAAGCATTCATGCTTACAACATAGGTACCACATACGGGTTAGACCCAAGGGTCCATGCATGGGGGTGGGGGTGGGATGGACCCAAGGGTCCATGCATGGGGTGGGGGTGGGACTTGCGGTTAAGGTCTGGGGCATTTTCTTTTTTTTTTTTTTTTTTTTTTTTAAGAATGACACTGTATTTTCATTCCAATCTAGGACTGAGGACCTGACCCACAATGTCCGTGGATTATGTCCTAGATTGAGTATACACGTCAGCTCTGTATACTGCTCTAAAATAGATCTGTCATTCTAAAACACCACTCCCCCATGTTTGTATGCAATGTGCTTCACAGTGCTTATTTCTAAAGTGTACTTGATAAGGGTACTGTCTTTCATTGGGGATTTGAGGTTCAATGTCAGGGGTGATCGTGTGCAGGGTTATATAGGTAGGGGGTAGGGAGGGGGCTTTGTGGCTACCAGCCGGGGGTATACGTGCCTCTCAAGGCACTTTTTCTAGTTTTTACGCCGCGAAAATCCGATTTTCGCGGTGAAATTTCGCCGTGTTTCGCGGCGAAAATCGTTTTTTAACGTTTACAACAGGTAAGTTTATCCTATTTCGCCGCGAAACACGGCGAAATACCTGTTAATGTTAACATAAAATTATTTATCTTTAATTTAATGATCACGCTATGATTCACCTGTTCCTAGTATAGTTTGTGATTTACGTGCACATTAATAGTATTTACGATTATGCATGTATAGAAATGAAAAACGTGCATAATGCGACTTTTCCATTCGTATTACATGGTACGATTGCAAAACCACGGATAGACGAAAATATTTATAACGTACTGAGCATGCTCGTTGAATATAACTTTGTTTGTTTGTTTGAATACTAGATGCTTTACGTCCCAATCAACAGCAGTGGTCATGTCGGGACGCTGCCTCCATTTTATGGGACGTCATGATATCCAACAAAGTTTGACTTGAAACCATTTTTCCTAGGCAGGCACAGACCTGAGCGGTAAACCAGTTATCAGATGATCAGTAAATAGCGTATAAGCTTTGTCTGGAGGCCCAAACAGCCCATATATTTCTTGAGGTCCCAATGGGCAGGGACCATCTAACTTTGTTCCGTGTTTTGTAGCACAAACATTGTCTAAATGGTATTGCTCAATAAACAGTTAGATTCCTTGCTTTCATTTTTGAACATTTTCACTTTATAGCGTTTAAGGTGTGAACTACGATAACTTAATTTGAGCTCAACCTTGTAAAAACGACAAAACAAAAAGAGACATATATTGACATTTGGGCTTGCTGGTTACCCCTCTGATCACCCTGTATGAATGCCAGCACAAGGCTAATCGCAATCATATCGATTTATACATTGTACTTTCCTTGTAGAAGTACCACTAGCGAAGATCATCCTGAGTTCAGTTTAACAGTCAACAATGTTTGAGTCCCATGGCGACAACACTTTCAGGGTAATACATGTATACCGGTTTTGCTCAAGTACGAAACACAACGAATATAGGAATCGAACACAGGACATTTTGATTCCTGTCAATTCCTACAATCCACCACTAGGCTTCTGCGCTCAACTTTTTCTAATCCATTCACCATCGATTTATGCGGTATGCGGAGCGTACTCGTGGCCCGTACTGTATATGTGTTCCGAAATTAACTGAACACTTCATATGACCCATTTTGTTTTACACAAAATTAGTGTACAAGTATGAATTACAATACTTTGTTTTAAACACATTATCCTCCCTTTTTCTTGTGTATTGTGCCTTGTATACAGTGAGGTTTTGACAATCGACATGCATGTACGTGTTCCAAGCCATCCGTACATGTAGATTTTGGAAGGCACACAACACGCTGTTTAACTCAAAACGGTTAGCAAAAAAACCTTGTCAATTATTGACAATTTCGACACAGTTTTATACATGTACGTTGCTGTATTGCTCGTATTTGACCGAATATCGTATCGACCCGGTGTAGGTCGTATGCGACCAAATGTCGTTTCGACTAAATTGATTTCAACGAAACGGCGTGCACTTGACGTTATCGATAATTCACTGATGCTTTTAGCAGTGTCATAACCACAGGCGATTAAATGTCTAAAGAAGAGCTGAAGCCGATTGCTTCATCATGTTGAATCCAAAGACTTGTATAAATCTGTGGGTTGGGATCGCGGTGGCATAGTTGTAGTGCATCAGACTCCGAATCGAGAGGTCCTGAGTTCGATCCGCACTGGCGACACCGTGTTGTGTCCTTGAGCAAGGCACATTAACTACCCACAGTACTACTTAATACCCAGGAAACGGTAGCTTCGTCCAGACATGACTGAAAAATTGGTGACTGGGACGTTCAGCCACAATACAAACAAACAAATCTGTGGGCAATCATCCCATGAAAATTGATTACGCCGCTATAAGCTTTTATTTTGTCAATTAAGCTAGATAATAGGATCTAATATTATCGAGTAAGTCTGATTTATCTAAAAACGAAGCATAAAAATAAACAAAAAGCCGATAATCAGGGTCTCAGAACCTTCAAAGCAGTTAAGACACAAATAAAACACGTAACTTAAACGATTATTATACAAAATTGGTAAGAAAACAAAATATTTATACGACTTGAAAAGAAATAAATGCATACAAATTAAAATGAAATTTAAACAATAAAACTTTTGTGACTGTCGGGGGGGGGGGACTAAAACGATAACATAACGAAAACATGCCCATGCAATATACAGAGATTTTTAATGTTGTAAAAAATAAAATTTTTGAGAATAATTTTTTTTTTATATTTTTCTTCTTTTTGCTCAAAACATAGATTGTGGGTACCGAGGCGGTTCTAACGAGTACCCACAATCTATGTTTTGGAGCAAAAATAAGAAAAATAGGTATACCACTGCATACCCCAGTTTCACTATATAAAAATGGGGTTTACGGGGGTATACATTTCACGGACATGTTTTCCTGATGTCATACTAAATTGAAACGAAAACATAATATTGATACGACTTGAAATGAAATAAAACTTCCAAATTAAAATTAAATTTAAACAAAAAAAAATCTTTTTCGCCGCGAAACACCGGTCAATTGATTTTTATGCGTAATGACAGGTATACTTTTTTTCGCCGTGTTTCGCGGCGAAATTCCGTGCTGACTTTTATTTTTCACACAATTTGGCCGCGAAATTTTACAATTAGCCGTTAACAAATTAGCCGTTAAAACGGCTAATTTGGGTTTTTAGCCATAACACCACTGTACATGTATTTCATATTGCCATTTAAAGTGGAAATTATTGTTAATTGAAACACTAAATGGAATGCTTATAATGATAAAACATTCTCTAGAATACGCATATATACGGCCCGTTAGTGCCTAGGAGAAATAGATGGGTTGCTTGTGCCTCGAGGCAAAGCTTCTAATCTACTAACAGACCATCTGATTACTGGTAAACGTTCATGTCTGAGCCTACCTACGAAAAGTGGTTAAGTCAAACCATCTATATATAAGCCTTATTGGCTTGGTTATATTTATGAAGCACATTTTGAGTGTCATGACAACCCAATGTTGCGTAAAAGTCTTTTAAGATGTAGGCAACGTCTCGACATGACCATTGCTGTTGACTGGGACGTAAACCATCAATTCATAAAACAAACAAAATTCATCACCAAAATACGAAACATAGAACCACAACAGAAGTATCGCCCTGGAAGTGTTAAACATCTTCCTGGGAGCAAAACATTGCTAATCTTTTAAAAAGGTACTTTTTACCGAACTATGAACGAAATGATAAAAAGTTTTACATGTGCATACATTTCAAGTGTTGCAAGGTGACGTCCGGAGCTACCTTACACTCTGCATGTCAACGCCGGAGTGAAATAGCTAACTCCAAGGCAATAGCCAAACCCTAAGGAATATGGTGAGTGTTATTTAAGTAGATGCACATCTACTCGAGTTTCGCTTATTTTTATAGTTTTATTGCATGTTTAACAAGTGTTCCACATTAGTTTCATGAGAAATCATATCCGTATACTTGATAAATGTTAAGCACAATGTACTTAACACTCATATTAACATAAATCAGTCCATATGCGTTTTTTCTGTGAGATATATGATCACCCGTGCACATATGAAAGCAACAACCACTGACAGTCCAAACTATAACAATAACACACCCCTATATAGTATTTTTTGGTCATTTATGTGAGAAAATGGGGGTAACGTCAACGCCAGAGTATGATACGATCGCCGACGGATTGAATGGGCACGACCAACGATGGGACATATTTGAGTTTCCAATGTATGAAGAAATAAAAGTTTAATTTTACCGCTTATACGGCATGCGATTCAAAATCTTTAAAGAAAAAAAAAAGAAAATAAGAATGCGCATATTGCACGTACAGTCAACTACTGGCCTGTACTGAAAATGTACAAATAGGCAATGATCAGGAAATGACGCAATTAGAAAGAAATTCCCACTCAATAAGCCGAGGGGTGGGAAAAAACTAAAATGACACTTAAGTACTTATACAATGAAAACATGTCGTAAGCCGAGTGAGTAGCTATTCCCAAATAGGCGGCCACTCAGTTACTTGAACTGAACTAAAAATATGAAACCAAACAGCACAAAATTCGACTCCAAAAAACAAAAGAATTAGAACCACAACAGAAGTATCGCCTTGGAACGAATATTGAAGGATATTTTCCGTTGTCTTTCCTACTAACTCTGCTTGCACATATCTCGCATGTGAATTTATATGTATCTCGTTGAATTACATGTACATTATTGTTGATGTCGTGCGTGTTAACCGGCTTCAGACATGACTATTTTTCTTTCTTTTGATCCTTTGGGATCAGTGAATATGTATGAAGTATTTCAGATTTTTATATGTTAAGAATCATCTTCTTAACAGCATTTTGATTATTTGGCCCCTTTGGGAATTTGAGTCTTTGATTTAGACTACACAGATGTAAATTCTTGAAATTGCAGCAAAATGTCTGGCTTTCGCTGCAAGTTTTATAAAGGGTCACTGATGAAGGTTCATTACCCGAAATTGTACAATATGGCCCATCTTCTAGCTTTGTATTTTTACTGCTTCCAAAGGATCTAACAATTATTTTTATTTGCTATTACTGCAGCTGGTGTTGTGCCGTGTGGCGGCCCTAAAAAGTCTCCCCGTACATCATCCATAGTGCAGATTATATTTTTCTTTTGATCCTTTGGAATCAGTGAATATGTATGAAGTATTTCAAATTTTTATATGTTAAGAATCATCTTCTTAACAGTATTTTGATTATGTGGCCTCTTTGAGAATTTGAGTCTTTGATTTAGACTACACAGATGTAAATTCTTGAAATTGCAGCAAAATGTCTGGCTTTCGCTGCCAGTTTTATAAAGGGTCACTGATGAAGGTTCACCACGAGGACCGAAGAACTTTTTATAAAGGGTCACTGATGAAGGTTCACCACGAGGACCGAAGAACTAACTAAATGTTGTGAACCACTGCAGAAGCTGAGGGTGAGGTTAGGTACCTGTAAAACCGGTTTAAGCCCGCCAGTAACTTTGTGTTACTGATCGTTCCAAGTCGATACTTCTGTAGTGGTTCTTTTTGTTTTATGTCTTGGTGTTTAAAATTTTTTGTGCTGTTGGCGCCTTATGTATGTTTTCATATTTTTAGTTAAGTTAAGGTAACTGAGTGGCCACCTATTGGGAAAATAGCTGCTCATTCGGCTTACGATATGTTTCATGGTATAAGTACCTGATTGTTAGTTTGGTTTTTTCCCACCTCGGTTTTTGGAGTGGGAATCTTTTTCTGATTGCGCCTTTTCCTGATCTTTGCCTACTTGTACCTTTGCATTACCCGAAATTGTACAATATGGCCCATCTTCTAGCTTTGTATTTGTACTGCTTCCAAAGGATCTAACAATTATTTTTATTCAGTGGTGTGCTGTTCTCCATGGGAATAAATCCATCTGTTGAAGATATTGTTACAGTGTTGAAATGAAGTCTACGAAGAATCCGCCTTCAGGAAAGATTATTTCAGTCACCATCTAAACAAGAAATATGATTACGAGGGTTGTCCCAAAAGTTCCACTACACTCACTGTTTTGCCACAATAGCAGCAAGTCAGAGCTTACAACACTTATGATCACCAAATACTATATCTAAGGACTTTGTGGGCAAATTTTCGTACTGCTACGTGCATTTGTTAAAATTCAGGGGAGGTTTGAACCCTTGTTCCCCTACTTCAGCGGAGCAGGTCTAATGACGTTGCCGTTAATTTTGATTTTTTCTTAATATTTTGCCGTTTGGATAAATACACTTCAAACAAAAAATATATTTCAAAATTAAATTTATATTTAGCTAAACGATACTGTAGCATATATTTGGAAATCTGAGTAAAATATTTATAATCAAATCGTCAAAATAATGTAATAAAGATCAGACATGCAAAATAAGAATAATTAACCAAATGCTATCCACTGTAAACTACTGCCCATGTTTCATTAGGTCAAGTAATATTACTGTTAGCTGATATATCGTTTCAAAAGTAGGTGCTGTGTTATAGTATTGAAGTCACCAACTAATATCAAGCTGAACATTTGCTTGGTTTCCATAAAAGAACTTATTTTAGATGGTTAAATAAAACGACCCTGTTTGTTTGCTCCGCATGTTTTTGCCGACGTCGTAATTTTGTCATTGAATATTTATAGGTAAGCTTCTTGATTTGTCTCCCAAACTATCAAATCTTCCTCAAATTTCATAAAATTATCACAAAATGATGACCATAGAATAGTAGTTAGGCTGGTATATTTTCTAAATTATCATATTATACCAATGTTGATTTAGCAGATTGCGAAAAATAGAAATTTAGAAAACATTTTGCATAATTTGACTTGCTCCGGTCATGCTTACCATGGTAACCAAGGTAACTGTAGCAGTGAGGTCATTGAAGTGAGTATCATTTTGTACAGTAAAATAAGTTCCAATATGGCCAATTATTCTGCATGAGTAACTGTTGTTGGTTCCTGCTGTGCGTTCAGAATGAAATGTATTTGTAACGGGACTTCTGGGACAAGCCACGTATAAATCAAACAAAAAAGTTATGTGAAAGGTTCATGGTTCCGTCGACTCAAACAGCCAATGCAGGTAAGGTGGAGATAGTGAATATTTGGCGATCGATACGAATTGAGCCGCGACGCGAGAAAACCGGTCTTCGGGATTTCCGACCAGGTCCGACACAAACCGGGCTGTACAGTCTCAGAAGCAGGCTAGAAGCTTGAAATTTCGGATATAAGAAGAAGAGGAAATATACTATCCGTGTAGCGAAAACAAAGGCGCTGATCAGCTTCGCGATTACCGCGAAGCTGATCTGCGCCTTTGTTTTCGCCTAGGCAAAAATCCGGTTTTCTCACGATGCGGCTCAATTGGTCATAACGTAAAACAGGATTTACCACCATTAAGTCATTTACTTACATGTTTTGTTGGTTTCTTGTTAAACGTCCTAGGCAACATTTTTTCAGTCATGTCTGGACCGTGAGCCAGCACTTCGTGCGAATTAAACAGTACTATGGTGGGCTTTTACTGTGTCTTGTTGAAAGACACACCCACGCGCAAGCGAATCTCGAACCCAGGACCTCTCGATTTGGAGTCCGACGCTCTGTGACTAGAACATCGCACTACCTTACTTTTTATTTGAGCCATAGTCGCTTGAAACCGTATTGTCCATTTTTCCAAACAGGTCATGCGCTTTGCGCATGGCTTTAAAACATCACGAATAGCAATGAGAGGCGTTGGAAGTTCGGGTCTAGTAAGTAGAGTGGTCTCATCAAGAAAGGAGGAATGTGAAGCGTAGGATGTTGCACTGGTATAGACGCGACTTCAAAAGTTTGGGTACATTTGTGAATAACGCTACTCAGCAGATACGCAGAGGCCGCTCGCAAGGATATTTTCATGTGCATAGCAACGAAAAAACGTTCCGATTTCTTAGGAGCTCAAAACGAATCGACAATCAGTGCCTTCATTTGCAGCAATCGCCTGTGATGAGCAGGCTTTCAAACGTTTTGAGACTTTCAGAGAAAATTTTGCACATATTTTTGCAATTAAACTCATATTTTTTCTTCATTATTTTATGGTCTTTGTGTCTTTTTTCGTCAACCGAATGCAAGGTTCAGTCGCACTAACAAACAGATGAAAATAAAGAATTCAGGCTAAAATAGACGTTTAACTCCCAATTGGACACCTATCTCATGACAAACATCAATATTTCTACCATTTGCAACAAACAATTCCGAAAAATAACGGTTGGAGTCATTTTTCTTGGCAAATGTTTGTGAAGGCACCCTCATTCCAAAGTCAATAATGGCGGACAAAAACAAATGCCAAGCCTGAGTCACGCCACTAACATGCTGACAGTATCGACTCAAATGAGAAAGGACAGAGATGTGTCACAAAATTCTCAGTAACAAAACTTACTGTAAAGACATAATCCTGTAATGAAATCACATAAATGAAGCCTGATCCTGCTTCTTTTTGTAAATAAACAATCCAAAACACGAACCGGTTATGACGTATATTGATCTCCATAATGTTGACGTCATAATTTTCCATTGAGGGACATTCAATAAATTTCCATCAATAAAGAGGGACAGTCAATAAGTTTCAAGACAGTCGATTTCAGTTCAAATTGGTATCACTTTATGCCATTTAAAGTGTAAATCAAAATTTCTATAAGGCATGGACAAACACTCCAGCGTTTCATCATGTAGCACGAGAAAAGGAATCCAATATGTGTTGCAGATGCGACCAAATCACCCCCCTCCTCCTCTTCTTGTGCAAGCTATGAATGAAATTGTAATATCGTCACGGCCGATCACGCTCTATATTGTTGGCTTTATTTATAGACCTTGTATTTAAAACGTGTATTTTTATTCAGTTTTACATCCCTTTGATTGTCATTTCAGTTCATTTGATACCGGCCAATTAGTAGATGTGGCGAAAAACGGCCGGAATAAATAGATAAATAAATTAGGGAAAAAAAATAAAAATGGCACAATCACTAAAAGTAGAATTTGGCTTGTCTCACGCGTGGGGCTCAAACCCACACCACACAACGCGGCAAGATGATCAGATGATTCAACGCGGTAAAGAAATATCAGCACTCTTAAGCTCTCAGCCACGGGGGCAGCCTAAACCATACACTAATAGAAATGCGCTTAGATAGGCACGACCCATATAATTTAGTGATTTTTCTATATATTAATTCCGTGCATCAATAAACCGATATATGTGTTCAGCATAATGTGTTATGCCGTAAGAAGTTTTGAAAACGGCACAGAAGAAACCAAAGAAAAGTTTATTTATTGTGATATACTTTGATCTTAACGTATCTACTGCGGCTAAAAGAATTTGTCATCACAATCATTCCATTAGGAATAACGGAAAAGGGGACTGTCGATACTACAGCAGGTCGTCTAGTTGTCGGAAGTTTTCCCTATTATGTAAGATACCACAACTATATCAATTAAGTCCCGTGCCGGACCCGGGTTAGAATTGGCCGGTCGCCCCCCTCTTGCGGAACCGTAAGACCCGGTCGAATAGAGGAGCGGCTCGTTTGCCGTGAGCTGCGACCCGTGTCGTTTGGATGAAGGGATCCTGGTGATTGAGTGTGTCGGCTGTGCTGACGGACATGGTCGGCATGCAACACATCACTTTGGCCCTGATTTCGACTAGACGGGAGGCCATGCGGGCTCGGGTATGGTCAATCGGCTTTGTCGCGCCAAGCCCTAGGAACACCTTTTTCTTTCTCTTCTTGTCTTTTTAGTATCGTCCCTGATACCTACCATATGCCCATCAATGTCTTTTTTTCTGTCTTTATCATTCCTAGAAGGCGGCGGCTCAACGGGTCAATCGTGTAGGCATCAAGCTTGTGCGAGTATATCTCTGTGTATCTCTAACACTTTTGAGTAGGAAAGCCACTCATTTTAAGTGTTCCCTTGTAGGGCTCCAAGGAGGGCGGAGAGCATTCGAGATGAATCATTAATCCATTTAATTATGGGTGTTCCAGAAAATCAATCGTCACAGAACTCAAACAAACGCCAAAGGTCTGAAGAGTCAGATGGATCTTCGGATTCTGATACTCGACAGCCTACTGCACAAGTAACGTCACAATCAGCTTTAAACGTACCGCGCTTCTTAGTTGTTCAGTCGGCAGACTCATCGAGAAAAGTTTCAGATCTATCCCCTTTCGTGATTGAGAAATGCATCGTATCATTAGCAGGTCAACCGAAGAGTATAAAAAAGCTTAAATCGGGCGATCTGCTACTTGAAGTCGAAAAGAAGAAACATATCGAAAACCTGCTACGGACCAAGAAATTATTTGACCTTGACGTCAACATTTCTCTGCACAAAACTCTCAATTGTTCAAAGGGTGTCATTCGTTGCGAGGACTTAGGTCCTTGCACTGACGTTGAAATCCTAGATCATTTGAGAAGTCAAGGCGTTCAAGACATTCGTAACATTCAAGTTCGCAGAAACGGTGTCCTTAAACGTACAAGCACTTACGTTTTAACATTCAATACACCAATTATGCCAAAGAAAATAAAAGCAGCATACATATCTGTGAACGTGGAGGTATACGTACCAAATCCTCTACGATGTTACCATTGTCAGGTTTTCGGCCATCACGAAAGCAGATGTAACAGGCAAAAAGTATGTGCAAATTGTGGAGAAGACAAACACTGCAGTGATGATCGCAACTGTGATAAAACAGCAAAGTGCGTCAACTGCAGTGGCCCACACCCCACTTTTTCACGCGACTGTCCGACTTGGCACAAAGAAAAGGAGATCCTTAAAATCAAATATACCAGAAATCTTTCATTCTTCGAAGCGCGCAAAATCGTTGAGCAGCAATCGTCGACTGCAAGCAGAAACTATGCCAGCATCATAAGAAGTGCTGGCACACAAGTCAAACTTGTAGATGCCATGACACAGACTGATGAAACATACGACGTTCAAATTAAAACACATCAAAATCCAGGAGGCGATGCCCCTTCTGGTACCAACCAGACTGCAGGAGGTAAAGCATCCCCTGCACATGCAGGAGGCAAACCTCCTCCTGCTCAAAACCCTCCGTCCAACAAAACTGCAGGAGGTAAACCTCCAACTGGAGGTAAACCTCCAACGGCAGGAAGAAAGCCTCCTGCACCACCAAAGCCTCTCTCACCAAAGGATAGAAGGAAGCTTATGGTGTATACATTTCGCAACTTATTAGGTTTGCTAGAGTCTGCAATCATGTTACAGACTTCAACGCTCGAAATAAATGTTTAACGGCAAAACTTCTCCAACAGGGCTATCGGTATCATAAACTTCGAAAAACATTTTCTAAATTTTATCGTAGACACTATGAATTGATTTCCAAATATAATGTTGGGTTAAAGACGCTTTTAAGTGAGGGCCTTTCGGAACCTGAATTTTATGGTGACTTGGTTTACAAATTTAAGAAACTTAAAGGAATTAATGATTTTTCTTTTCAGTTCAGAAAAATCGTAACACGTTACAGACGTATAGGTTATAACTTAAATGTTATGCGACAGTCTGCATGCTTAGTTTTTAACCCAATCATGGTTGATAACTATGCTGCCTTCTTTAATTGCACGCCGGTGGGTCGGGCGTCAGACTCTATGATGGCCCCGACATAAAGCTATTCATTTTAGTTGGTTGGGGCCGGAGCTTCTTGTCTGTTGCTTGGCCCACCGGGGTCCAACTGGTGTTTTTCTTTTGCTCCGGAGTTAGTAGGTTATTCGGCGCCCAGGGATCTCCATCGTCGGGCAGCTTACTCAGTCTGTGAGTCCTGGTTTTTGATTCATCAGGATGTTTATCATGATTTATTTGTTTGTTCTTGATGATTCATTGACTAGTTAGAGATTCACCACGAGGACCAAATAACTTACTAAATGTTATGAACCACTGCAGAAGCTGAGGGTGAGGTTATGGCCATGTAAAACCGGTTTAAGCCCGCCAGTAACTTTGTGTTACTGATCGTTCCAAGTCGATACTTCTGTGGTGGTTCTTTTTGTTTTATGTCTTGGTGTATAAAAAATTTTTTGTGCTGTTGGCGCCTTATGTATGTTTTCATATTTTTAGTTAAGTTAAGGTAACTGAGTGGCCACCTATTGGGAAAATAGCTGCTCATTCGGCTTACGATATGTTTCATGGTATAAGTACCTGATTGTTAGTTTGGTTTTTTCCCACCTCGGTTTTTGGAGTGGGAATCTTTTTCTGATTGCGCCTTTTCCTGATCTTTGCCTACTTGTACCTTTCTGTCCGAGAGAGTACCGAAAGGGGCTGATGACCCCGTAAGAACTGACAATTACTATGACTGCCTTGAAGAAACTAGCATGGAGGCAGATGTCACTCCTCCTAGTCCTCGCAAAGTGCATCTTCCAAGAATTCCAAATACTTAGTTTCCAGTCTGTTACATTTAAGAAGGGTTAATTTCTTAATTCTCTGTAAATTATTTAATGGACAAAAGTAAACAAAGAATTATACAGTGGAATTGTCGAGGCATTAAACCACGTTATGAAGAATTACTATTACTATTAAGCAACAAACAAAATTCATCACCAAAATACGAAACATATAGAACCACAACAGAAGTATCGCCCTGGAAGTGTTAAACATCTTCCTGGGAGCAAAACATTGCTAATCTTTTAAAAAGGTACTTTTTACCGAACTATGAACGAAATGATAAAACGTTTTACATGTGCATACATTTCAAGTGTTGCAAGGTGACGTCCGGAGCTACCTTACACTCTGCATGTCAACGCCTGAGTGAAATAGCTAACTCCAAGGCAATAGCCAAACCCTAAGGAATATGGTGAGTGTTATTTAAGTAGATGCACATCTACTCGAGTTTCGCTTATTTTTATAGTTTTATTGCATGTTTAACAAGTGTTCCACATTAGTTTCATGAAAAATCATATCCGTATACTTGATAAATGTTAAGCACAATGTACTTAACACTCATATTAACATAAATCAGTCCATATGCGTTTTTTTTCTGTGAGATATATGATCACCCGTGCACATATGAAAGCAACAACCACTGACAGTCCAAACTATAACAATAACACACCCCTATATAGTATTTTTTGGTCATTTATGTGAGAAAATGGGGGTAACGTCAACGCCAGAGTATGATACGATCGCCGACGGATTGAATGGGCACGACCAACGATGGGACATATTTGAGTTTCCAATGTATGAAGAAATAAAAGTTTAATTTTACCGCTTATACGGCGTGCGATTCAAAATCTTTAAGGAAAAAAAAAGAAAATAAGAATGCGCATATTGCACGTACAGTCAACTACTGGCCTGTACTGAAAATGTACAAATAGGCAATGATCAGGAAATGACGCAATTAGAAAGAAATTCCCACTCAATAAGCCGAGGGGTGGGAAAAAACTAAAATGACACTTAAGTACTTATACAATGAAAACATGTCGTAAGCCGAGTGAGTAGCTATTCCCAAATAGGCGGCCACTCAGTTACTTGAACTGAACTAAAAATATGAAACCAAACAGCACAAAATTCGACTCCAAAAAACAAAAGAATTAGAACCACAACAGAAGTATCGCCTTGGAACGAATATTGAAGGATATTTTCCGTTGTCTTTCCTACTAACTCTGCTTGCACATATCTCGCATGTGAATTTATATGTATCTCGTTGAATTACATGTACATTATTGTTGATGTCGTGCGTGTTAACCGGCTTCAGACATGACTACTTTTCTTTCTTTTGATCCTTTGGGATCAGTGAATATGTATGAAGTATTTCAGATTTTTATATGTTAAGAATCATCTTCTTAACAGCATTTTGATTATTTGGCCCCTTTGGGAATTTGAGTCTTTGATTTAGACTACACAGATGTAAATTCTTGAAATTGCAGCAAAATGTCTGGCTTTCGCTGCAAGTTTTATAAAGGGTCACTGATGAAGGTTCATTACCCGAAATTGTACAATATGGCCCATCTTCTAGCTTTGTATTTTTACTGCTTCCAAAGGATCTAACAATTATTTTTATTTGCTATTACTGCAGCTGGTGTTGTGCCGTGTGGCGGCCCTAAAAAGTCTCCCCGTACATCATCCATAGTGCAGATTATATTTTTCTTTTGATCCTTTGGAATCAGTGAATATGTATGAAGTATTTCAAATTTTTATATGTTAAGAATCATCTTCTTAACAGTATTTTGATTATGTGGCCTCTTTGGGAATTTGAGTCTTTGATTTAGACTACACAGATGTAAATTCTTGAAATTGCAGCAAAATGTCTGGCTTTCGCTGCCAGTTTTATAAAGGGTCACTGATGAAGGTTCATTACCCGAAATTGTACAATATGGCCCATCTTCTAGCTTTGTATTTTTACTGCTTCCAAAGGATCTAACAATTATTTTTATTCAGTGGTGTGCTGTTCTCCATGGGAATAAATCCATCTGTTGAAGATATTGTTACAGTGTTGAAATGAAGTCTGCGAAGAATCCGCCTTCAGGAAAGATTATTTCAGTCACCATCTAAACAAGAAATATGATTATAAATCAAACAAAAAAGTTATCATTACGAAAACATGCCCATGCAATACATAGAGAATTTTGAAGTACCAAAAAATGAAAATTTCATCAGAAATTTTTTGATATTTTTCTTATTTTTGCTCAAAACATAGATTGTGGGTACACGTTAGAACCGCCTCGGCGAGGCGGTTCTAACGAGTACCCACAATCTATGTTTTGGAGCAAAAATAAGAAAAATATGTATACCCCTGCATACCCCAGTTTTGCTATATAAAAGTGGGGTTTACGGGGGTATACATTTCACGGACATGTTTTCATGATGGTGAAAGGTTCATGGTTCCGTCGACTCAAACAGCCAATGCAGGTAAGGTGGAGATAGTGAATATTTTGCGATCGATACTAATTGGTCATAACGTAAAACAGGATTTACCACCATTAAGTCATTTACTTACATGTTTTGTTGGTTTCTTGTTAAACGTCCTAGGCAACATTTTTTCAGTCATGTCTGGACCGTGAGCCAGCACTTCGTGCGAATTAAACAGTTCTATGGTGGGCTTTTACTGTGTCTTGTTGAAAGACACACCCACGCGCAAGCGAATCTCGAACCCAGGACCTCTCGATTTGGAGTCCGACGCTCTGTGACTAGAACATCGCACTACCTTACTTTTTATTTGAGCCATAGTCGCTTGAAACCGTATTGTCCATTTTTCCAAACAGGTCATGCGCTTTGCGCATGGCTTTAAAACATCACGAATAGCAATGAGAGGCGTTGGAAGTTCGGGTCTAGTAAGTAGAGTGGTCTCATCAAGAAAGGAGGAATGTGAAGCGTAGGATGTTGCACTGGTATAGACGCGACTTCAAAAGTTTGGGTACATTTGTGAATAACGCTACTCAGCAGATACGCAGAGGCCGCTCGCAAGGATATTTTCATGTGCATAGCAACGAAAAAACGTTCCGATTTCTTAGGAGCTCAAAACGAATCGACAATCAGTGCCTTCATTTGCAGCAATCGCCTGTGATGAGCAGGCTTTCAAACGTTTTGAGACTTTCAGAGAAAATTTTGCACATATTTTTGCAAATAAACTCATATTTTTTCTTCATTATTTTATGGTCTTTGTGTCTTTTTTCGTCAACCGAATGCAAGGTTCAGTCGCACTAACAAACAGATGAAAATAAAGAATTCAGGCTAAAATAGACGTTTAACTCCCAATTGGACACCTATCTCATGACAAACATCAATATTTCTACCATTTGCAACAAACAATTCCGAAAAATAACGGTTGGAGTCATTTTTCATGGCAAATGTTTGTGAAGGCACCCTCATTCCAAAGTCAATAATGGCGGACAAAAACAAATGCCAAGCCTGAGTCACGCCACTAACATGCTGACAGTATCGACTCAAATGAGAAAGGACAGAGATGTGTCACAAAATTCTCAGTAACAAAACTTACTGTAAAGACATAATCCTGTAATGAAATCACATAAATGAAGCCTGATCCTGCTTCTTTTTGTAAATAAACAATCCAAAACACGAACCGGTTATGACGTATATTGATCTCCATAATGTTGACGTCATAATTTTCCATTGAGGGACATTCAATAAATTTCCATCAATAAAGAGGGACAGTCAATAAGTTTCAAGACAGTCGATTTCAGTTCAAATTGGTATCACTTTATGCCATTTAAAGTGTAAATCAAAATTTCTATAAGGCATGGACAAACACTCCAGCGTTTCATCATGTAGCACGAGAAAAGGAATCCAATATGTGTTGCAGATGCGACCAAATCAACCCCATCCTCCTCTTCTTGTGCAAGCTATGAATGAAATTGTAATATCGCCACGGCCGATCACGCTCTATATTGTTGGCTTTATTTATAGACCTTGTATTTAAAACGTGTATTTTTATTCAGTTTTACATCCCTTTGATTGTCATTTCAGTTCATTTGATACCGGCCAATTAGTAGATGTGGCGAAAAACGGCCGGAATAAATAGATAAATAAATTAGGAAAAAAAAATAAAAATGGCACAATCACTAAAAGTAGAATTTGGCTTGTCTCACGCGTGGGGCTCAAACCCACACCACACAACGCGGCAAGATGATCAGATGATTCAACGCGGTAAAGAAATATCAGCACTCTTAAGCTCTCAGCCACGGGGGCAGCCTAAACCATACAATAATAGAAATGCGCTTAGATAGGCACGACCCATATAATTTAGTGATTTTTCTATATATTAATTCCGTGCATCAATAAACCGATATATGTGTTCAGCATAATGTGTTATGCAGTAAGAAGTTTTGAAAACGGCACAGAAGAAACCAAAGAAAAGTTTATTTATTGTGATATACTTTGATCTTAACGTATCTACTGCGGCTAAAAGAATTTGTCATCACAATCATTCCATTAGGAATAACGGAAAAGGGGACTGTCGATACTACAGCAGGTCGTCTAGTTGTCGGAAGTTTTCCCTATTATGTAAGATACCACAACTATATCAATTAAACATTGATGACATAGGGTATTTATGGATTACATTTAAACCATACATCTTTGGATAAACACACTTTTCTCACAAAACGGGTCTATTTTGGCGCAAGTTCTGTGTGTTAAACAATTTCTTTGGAACGAGTATTACAATTTTATGCTGTTTTAAGATTCAAAAATGTGAATAAGACGTCGACTCTCTCCTAGGCTGATTATCCAGACGCCAATCAAGTATAAATTCTTCTTCACAACAACGAACCGCTTTGCCAAACGTGTTATATCCGACAACTAGATATACACGAAAATATGTAATCCTTGTTTACACACGATCAACATTGATGGAGGGGACAATCATAACGTAATCAGTTAACATATTGTGACTACCTAAAGATAAACGCTGGATAGCTTTTAAGAATACCTGACACCCGAAACACTGTTTCAGTTCTAACTAGAGAAAAATGACATGATTTACACACAAAAAAAAACCTTGTCGGTGCCCGAGTCAAATGTAAGAAATGCCTCTTTGGTATTATGATTTTGTTCTTTCGCTCGTTTTGATGACGTCTTTTCTTTGCGTACTGGTCTCACGTGAATGGAATAACCGCTGTGTGCTAGCTTCCTCCAAGCTACAGACTTTGTTGCAGGTGCAGGATGTGTCTGTTTTACACGACAAAGACGCATGGTAATTATACTGATCATGTACTGCCGATGTTGAATAGGGCCTTTCTTTACTCGTTCCTGTTTAAACAACTCGTGGTTTTGAAGGCCCTGGCTCCTGCTCGGATGCTGCCGTTGCGGATGTTTCAGTTACGCCAGTCTGCGAGCCCGAGTCTGTGTCGCTACCACTGGTGCAGGAAACAATGGTTATGTTATGATCCCTCTCTACCCTTGTGTCGATCAGGGGACTTGGTTACGAGTATTGACGCGGCATGTCGAGTGTGTACATGGATTTCACCAGGTCAAAGAATGCCTGATATATGTTATGATGAAAGTTGTTCCGCCAAACTTTTTCCGCTAGATATTGCTCAAACAGTTTCATATTTGTACCATCTGACAAATATTGATCGTTTGGCTCTATTTAGATCCATTTAAATCGGTATCATAAACTTCGAAAAACATTTTTTTAAATTTTATTGTAGACACTATGAATTGATTTCCAAATAAAATGTTTGGTTAAAGACGCTTTTAGGTGAGGGCTTTTCGGAACCAGAATTTTATGGTGACCTGGTTTACAAATTTAAATTTAAATTCAGGCAAAGCTTACTAGGAAAGAATGATTTTACTCTTTTCGTTTCTGTTTTTAATCCAATCATGGTTGATTACTATGCTGCCTTCTTTAATTGCACACCGATGGGTTAGGCGTCAGACTCTATGATGGCCCCGACTTAAAGCTATTCAATTTAGTTGGTTTGGGCCGGAGCTTCTGGTCTATTGCTTTGCCCACCGGGGTCCAACTGGTGTTTTACTTTTGCCCCGGAGTTAGCAAGTTATTCGGCGCCCAGAAATCTCCATCGTCGGGCAGCTTACTGACTCTGTTGAGTCCTCTTTTTTGATTTATCAGGATATTTATCATGATTTATCTGTTTGTTCTTGATAATTCATTGACTTTTTTAGAGATTCACCACGAGGACCGAAGAACCAACTAAATGTTATGAACCACTGCAGAAGCTGAGGGTGAGGTTATTGCTATGTAAAATTAGTTTAAGCTCGCCAGTATATTTTATATTACTGATCGTTCAAAGGCGATAGTTCTGCGGTTGTTCTTTCTGTTTTATGTCTTGGTGTTTAAAATTTGTGTGCTGTTGGCGCCTTATTGTTAGTAAAGTTTAGGTAACTGAGTGGCTACCTATTGGGAAATAGCTGCTCATTCGGCGTACGATGTTTTCATGGTATAAGTACCTGATTGTTAATTTAGATTTTCCCCACATCGGTTTTAGAGTGGGAATCTTCTTCTGATTGCGCCTTTTCCTGATATTTGCCTACTTGTACCTATTTGTCTGTATTGACATTCCTGTTAAAGATTCGTAAAATTGCAGTAACTGTCACTGGCTCCACATTGCCAGATTTATAGGGCACTGATGAGGCTTGAGTAGCCGAAACCTCGGTATGGCCGATCCCCTTTCTCATTAATATTATCCCTGCTCTTACAGGAACTAAGTTTTAATTTTATTTCATATATGTGCTATTTATCCTCCAAAAATGGTCCTTACAATGCTTCCAGGCACCCTCGATCCTATTTGTATTGCATGCACTATTTCTCCCGTGCCCACACACTGGTACGACTGTTTGAATTTCGTTTTATGACAGACTGTGTAATGGTTATAGCCAAGTTCGTTGAGTTAGAAATATGCAGCACAGGTGTCACTGTCTTTCATTGTACCGTGTGCTACATTCATCTGAATAAAATATATCAGTGTCAGCATATCGATGGTCTGTCTTTCATTCGAAAAGCTAAACAAATTCTATGTATCGCGGAGATTTCTTTGATTTTTTTATTGAAACTCTGTTCGTGTCGGGCCTGTAGGTAATCAATTTTCTGGTCTAGGGCACATTCTAAATTATGTTTCCGTGTTTTGTCACCTGCTTGTGTTTGGGATAAGTCATATATTTGTGATCTAATAGGATTCAATTGCTTATTTATCCCAGCCTCTAAAGAAGCGTTGGCCATTTCTATCTACAAATGCCTATGTTTTTTTTTGGGATAAGTCATATATTTGTGATCTAATAGGATTCAATTGCTTATTTATCCCAGCCTCTAAAGAAGCGTTGGCCATTTCTATCTACAAATGCCTATGTTTTTTTTTTTTGAAAAACAAATAGCTTGCCACCTGTCTTCTTATGCACAGGTTTACTTCCCTGAATAATGCACGATTGGAAAACACGTTTCGTGCCACGGGATCTGAATTTGGGGCTAAAACAATCAATTTTTGTATGATATATATAGAAATTATAAAAGTGTTTTATAAAGTATCGTTCCCCACCTTGAGAACCAACAAAAGCTTTAGCATGTGTATGTGTTGCCATGTATTGCACAATATATGAAAGTGGCGCGTTGGTTCTCTGGGGGGAACGATATTGAGAGCCCAAAAACAGAGCCCAAATATGAAAAACGGTTACGGCTACTCATTCAGGCAAAGCTTACATATAAAGAGTAATGGAAAATGAAATAGTATAACTTGGTCATAAAACACATTATCAGAAATGTTATTGACTTGAAATTGGATGCAGCAGAATCAACTGCCATCATTTCGGCAATGGGCATTTATGGTGCCCATCATTTTGTGTTAACAATTGGAGAAACACTGTACAAATATTCTTTTGTTTTTGCACGGCCTCTAATCTATAAAAAAAAAAACTATGTGTTTATCTCTGTTTTATTATTTCCATACTGTGAGAGCAGGTTTTCAGATCTGTTCATACAAGTTCCTGGTTTTTGCTCGATGAGTGGGTTTGGCTGACATATGGTAAATGGACTGCACTTAGCTAATCTACGTTTGGTGACATTGATACTTGATTGTTTGAAGATTCATTTCTTTGTTGAATTATGGAGATAGGTAGCCGTGTTAGTGTAGCCGGTGTATATGCCTGCAACGCTACATTGGCCATGACAAACTAGGTAGAATTTATCATACTTATTTGGCCAAAATAATTTAATTGTACATGATGAATATCAAACAAAGGACATCTATACCTTAGATTGGGATACTCCCTAATTGACAAATGTGTCACTTTCAAAGACAAAAATGCCTAGTTTTTTTATTATTATCGTGTTCTTGCATATTTTGATTGTCAATGGCATAATTTATGTCAATTTTAACATTGGGAATTCACATTTCTAAGCATTAAAGCAATACGCATAGATTAAACGCAAATTGTTTTTGAACCTGTACTGTATCTCTATAAATACATCTGCATAACCTCAATATACTCACCCTGACACCTTATACGACCATGGATGTTTACATTTCTACAGGTGATGTCTTTAAAATTGTCCATAACAACTGTGCTAATTTTAGTTCATGGAAAATTTCAGGAAATTATAAATTTTCGCCTTGCTGACCCTGTTCTACCCCCACCTAGACCCAGGATGCCACTTTGATATAATGTGTCAATGTGAACACATAAACTGACGAAATGGCATGCTGGGTCCCGGGGAGGTGAGGAACACACCTAGAAATAAACCATAAGATTGTAAATTAAAGATCTTATGCACTAAGCTAACATTTCTTTCAAAATAAACTTAAAATTACAATCAACAATCAATGTGTGGATATTGTTCAGCATTCATTTGACAAACAAACCCATATTTGTATGCTTGAAAAGTGCTGTTGACAAACAAATGCTAATCAGTTCAAGGTCTAATGGTTCAATTTTGGCAAAGATGGGGTTGGTTGTGAAAATATTTAGTTGCATTGTCTGGATTCTGTTAAATCAGTCAAACTCTTTTGTAAACAAAAGTGTACCTAATTCTTCTCCTATAAATGCTAAATTCAGCCCCATAGTCATAACATGAAAATTTCGTCCTCCTAAATCTGAGATTTAGGGACTTTTTACATCTAAGGCATAGATGTCCTTTGTTGCAAGAACATACTTATCAAACGACATAGAGTTTTGTCTTCTCAAAGAGTTTTTACTTATTCAAGACTGGAAACTCGGCACTTTTTGCGGCTCAAGTCAAATATAGGGGACACCTTAGGGACATAGAATATGTATGCCTGTATATGAAACTATTAGACGGATAGATGAAACACAGGCAATGGTAGAAGATGGACTAGAAACTGTTATAAAACGGACGGATATTGCATGCAGATCATAGATGAGACATTATAGCTTATAACACATCTGAGGTGTATTGCACACAAGTAATAACCAACAAATTGTTGACAGGTCGCCAAGTTGACAGGTCGACAGGTTGACAGGTCGACAGTTGAGAGGTCGACGGAAGTGAAAGAATTGCGCATGCGTGCAAAACATGGGCAATCACAGGGAAGGATGTAGGTCAAGTTCAATGGAGTAGGCATTGATTCACACAGAATGCCTGGGGGCAACCCCCCAGACCCCCGCGACAGAATGCAAACTCCATATATAGCCATGTTATAGGTGACAGGTCGACAGGATGACAGGTCGACAGTTGAGAGGTCGACGGAAGTGAAAGAACTGCGCATGCGTGCAAACATTGATTTACAACGGAATGCCTGGGGGCAAGCCCCCCAGTCCCCCGCAACAGAATGAAAACTCCATATATAGCCATGTTACTGGTGACAGGTCGACAGGTTGTCAGGTCGACAGTTGAGAGGTTGACGGAAGTGAAAGAATTGCGCATGCGTACAAAACGTGGGCAATTATAGGGAAGGATGTAGGTCAAGTTCAATGGAGTAGGCATTGGTTCACACGGAATGCATGGGGGCATGCCTAAGTGCTAGGCTGTTCTCATTTGAGTGTTTATGGGATCTGTCGACCTGTCAACCTGTCATCCTATAAACGAGGATGAATGAATGGCGCATGCGTGCAAAACATGGACAGTTATAGGGAAGGATGTAGGTAAAGGTCAATGGAGTAGGCAATGATTCACAACGGAATGCCTGGGGGGCAAACCCCCAAACCCCCCGCAACAGAATGGATACTCCATATATAGCCATGTTACAGGATCAGGTAAGCTGTAGTATCGAACAACAGATAGATATTACTATACAACTATAATGTGACTGTCGATCGGATACCTGGGAGCTTGGCTGTTCTCATTTGATTATATATGGGACTTGTCAACCTGTCGACCTGTCATCCTATAAACGGGCAGACAATGCAATCATAGAGAAGACTGTAGGTTAAGTTCAATGGAGTAGGCATGGATTCACAACGGAATGCCTGGGGCAGCCCCCAGACCTCTGCAACAGAATGCGAACTCCATATATATCCATGTTACAGGTGACAGGTCGACGGAAGTGAAATAATTGCGCATGCGTACAAACCATGGGCAAATATAGGAAGGGTTGTGGGTTGTTCAATGGAATAGGCATTGATTCACAACGAAATGCCTAGGGTGCAAGCCCCTCATACTCCCAGCAACAGAATGCATACTCCATATATAGCAATGTTACATGATGAGGTAGGCAGTAGTATCGGATGACAGGTAGACATTTAAATATATTTATCATGTGACTGTATACCTGAGTAGCTAGGCTGTTCTCATTTGACTGTTAATGGGATATGTCGACCTGTCAACCTGTCATCCTATAAACGAGAGTGAAAGATTTGCGCATGCGTGCAAAACATGGACAAATATAGGGAAGGGTGTAGGTAAAGGTCTATGGAGTAGGCAAGCCTGAGTGCTAGGCTGTTCTCATTTGAGTGCTTATGGGATCTGTCGACCTGTCGACCTGTCAACCTTCATCCTATAAACGAGGATGAAAGGCAGTAGTATCGGATGACAGGTAGACATTTAAATACATTTATCATGTGACTGTATACCTGAGTAGCTAGGCTGTTCTCAGTTGACTGTTAATGGGATCTGTCGACCTGTCAACCTGTCATCCTATAAACGAGAGTGAAAGATTTGCGCATGCGTGCAAAACATGGACAATTATAGGGAAGGATGTAGGTAAAGGTCAATGGAGTAGGCATTGATTCACAACGGAATGCCTGGGGGGCAAGCCCCCCAGACCCCCAGCAACAGAATGGATACTCCATATATAGCCATGTTACAGGATCGGGTAAGCAGTAGTGTGAGATAGATTATGGTTGGCAGGTTGACAGGTCGACGGAAGTAAAAGAATTGCGCATGCGTGCAAACCATGAACAATCATGTGGAGGTATGTAAGTTTAATGGAGTGGGAGCAGGCATTGATTCACAACGGAATCTCGAACTGTCGACCCGAAGACCTGTCAACCCGATGACCTGTTAACCCATCGACCTGTCAACCTGTCGACCTGTATGCTAATAAATTGACGTCGGACGTAGGAATAAGGGGGGGTGTACCTTATACTTTACTTGAACCCTTTTTGCAACTGTTATTTATATATGGTAAGACTGGTATTGCATAGGCTGAAATGCTGTGCAGGTACCTCCTAAAAGTTTTCTTAACAATATTTCATACTGCAAATATTTAAACATTTTCGATGCATTTTTACATGATTCTTGCATGTTTCTGTCGACTGAATGCTCTAAAATACAAACCTTAGTAACAAATATCGCCACCATGCATGAAAGATACAACTTTTCTACCTAGTATTCATGAAATTTAGACCCCCAACCCAACTGAAACTTCAATGATGACATGATATGTAAATATCTGTATATATGTAAATAACACATATCTCTTCATAAGACATGGAACTATTGTATTCAGTATAAAGGATCAGCATCGGGAGCTTTATAACAGTATTCTGGACTGCTAATGTATATGCATATACAGGCTATATAGTCAACGGTCCTTGTCGGTCTGTGATTGCAGCAATTCTGTGGTGTCCGAAAACTTTTTCCATCCTATTGAAGAATATTGTCAAAGATTTCTGCATCATGTTTTCTAATCTTTCCGTTTCAGATTTTCTAGCTGGGGGTTCCATATGTTCAGCTCCCTTGACCCGAGGTTTAAGTCAGTTTGGAGGGCAGTCAATCGGCTTTTAGTCGAATATTGGACAGGTCCTGCACTGTTAGCGGGTCACGGAGACCTGTAATAGTCTCATCTCTGAGGTCTATCAGCTTGTCTGCTGTAGCCGCGCCGACCTTTTCCAGGGCGGCTAATTGCTCTCTCAACCATGTGTAGAAATTCATGGCCATGATGTCGAAGTGGAAAAATCCACAACTTTCGTAACGCGTCAAATCGACCGAAAACATAGCTATTAAATTGCTAATTCAAGCGGTATAGCTCCGGAAAAAATTCTGGAGCTAGTTTGAACCTACGAATATACCAAAAACCGAAATTAATTTAAAAATAGCAGAATGACAAGGAATTTTTACCTGCAGAAACTACTTTCCAGATACTTTGAAAAATTTGAAAAAAAATGGACCTTATCACTCGGATTACTCCGCCACTAGAGCTACCCGGTGATTAAGAATAATTAAAAATAAATCTTCCGAAAATTGTAATGACTAAATAGCAAAGAGAATTTAGAATTCAATTTAAGCAAATCATTTACAAAAAGTAACTTACCGTAGCACCGACGACGACGCAAAACCACAGCTATACGAATACACGGCTAATGGCGGATTACCGAAATCGACTCCGCGAAAGAAATTTCACTGTCTGGGAAACTAAATATAATCTTATCAGCGCCATTATTGAGGAGACGAAGAGCTTACTTTACTCAGCAGGAAGCAGCAGATGAATCTCGACTGAACCCAATGGCAAACCGAATCCTTTCTGCGGCTTTGTTGACGACGTCCGTTTTGGCGGGAAGATAGTCCTTGCTGCACGGGGGTTCAAAGGTCGTAGGTAGAGGAAAGTGTTGTGTGTAAAAGATTTATCACAGCCTATGCATTTAGGTTGATCTTCTCGCTTTAATAAGTAGGGCTGATGTTGTTCTTGCAAACATACTAAGTTGCTAAATGATTGTCCAAGCAACAGACAAGAAGTCGGGGCCGTCATATATTCACTGCATGACTCATTAACTCCCCACAGTACTGGTTAAATCCCAGGAAGCGTTAGCTCCATTCAGACATGACTGAAAAATTGTTGACTGGGACGTTAAGCCTCAATACACACAAACAAACAAACAAACAAACAATAAGCTTAAATGTGTTCCCCTTTCTTTGTAACAAAACCTTTTTATCATACCTTTGTTGGTCCTTAAAATAATGTTACAACTTTATGTTGTAAGCGACTTATATGTTTCACACTTTTCACTCATGAGCGAGTCTTTGTCTTTCCTTAACTTATACTTTTACGATGTTGTTTGCTGCATTCGTTCTGCACACAACCAACTTTTCACTTCTTAGTTGTTTTTCATTACTCTGCTTATCAAATCGTGCGATCTTGGTTTAACTTTCGCTCATCATTCTTAAATGGTTCGTCTTTCAGAAGCGTTCTTAAAAGTTTGTTGACAGTTGGTTTTGTTCGTACGTATTTTGTATTTAATCACCTTTCATGGTAGTCTCTGGTATTTTCAATTTTCCTATGTTTTTCACGATTGCAGTATTTTCTGGTAGGAAATCCAACGCTAATGGTATATTTTCTATTCCTCAGCTGAATTGTAGTTCCATGACATCTTCAATGCCGCTTGACTGAGGCATGTCGTCTATATATTCTGGATTGTTCATAATAGACATTTAAACATAACCCGATACTGATATACTCAGTTTGACACTTGAGTTTGGTTTATATTTTGAGGGACTTACTCAAGGGCAACATGTAAACAAATAGATGAAGATCTTATATACATACACCTTGTACAAGTATATACATGGGACCTATCGGTTAATCGCGATTATCAATGCTTGTTAATGTCTAAGACTGCGGCAATGGTATGCGTTTGCGAAAAAACGTTAACCCACATCCTTTTAGCGGCCCGTGGATGGTGGACGCTCGGGTGGATGCAAAAATATTTATAAGGTTTGAGAACTTGTACAGATGCACATCACCGTATGCGTCACGAGATATTTCATACTTGCTAGCAAAATGACGATATCGAGTAGTGTATAAACACACCTTCTGACAAAAGGATTGGCGGGTCAATGGTGTTGGACGAACGTAGAAATAAACTACATAAGACAGTGAAAATTCTATGCACTCTGATAACGTTTCTTTCAAAATAAACTTAAATTTGCAAAACTATTAAGTTAAAGTATGAATTCATGTTGTGGTCGGGTGGGAATATGGACCCGACCATTTGGGACCTAAATAAATAGATCCTCCAGGCAAAGCCTATACACTACGGACTGACCATTTGATTACTTGTTAACCGTTCAGGTCTGAGCCTGCCCAGGACATGTGGTTCAAGTAAACCAATCATAACGTATACGCCTTTTGTGGCTTAGTTAGATGGTTATATTTCAAGCGCTTGTTGAATGTCATGACATCCTCATTTTGTGTAAAAGTCCAATAAAATGGAGGCAACGTTCCAACATGACCTAAGCTGTCGACTGGGGCGTAAAGCATCAATTCATACAAACATATTAGTCTGCTTTAAAACGTTGTTGACAAAGAATTGTCGATTTTACCAAAAGATGTAATGAGTTGTGAAAATATGATACTGCTCTATAAATATTGTAATGTCACAAACGAAACCATAACAATGTACAAGTAGGCAACGATCAGGAAAAGGCGCAATCAGAAAGAAATTCCTACCCCAACAAACCGAGGTGGGGAAAAACTAAATTGACAATTAGGCACCCACACTTAAAAAAAACATATCATAAACCGAGTAAGCTGCTTTTTCCCTATAGTAGGCCACTCAGTTACCCGAACTTAAATAGAAATATGAGACGTACATAAGGTACACAACAATTCGACTCCAAAACATAAAACAAATGGAACTACAACAGAAGTATCGCCTTGGAACGACCAGTAATATAAAATTGCTTAAATCGATTTTACAGGCACCTAACATCACCCTCATCTTCTGCAGTGGTTCACAACATTTAGGTAGTAGTTCGGTCCTCGTGGTAAATCTCTAAGCATTTATCTTCCCGCAAATGCTGAATTCCATCAAAAATTAATTATGTAACCATCATATCGCTTATCTGAGTTTTGGGGACTTTTTGCGTAACGTATCCAATGTTGTCCTTCACAAATGCTACACTTCAAGTTTCTTTCTACACACAAGCCCGGCACAAATCGTTACCAGGTGTGACAAGTGGTTGTGGATGTCGCCAGACTGTGGATGTTATCTTGTATTGTTTTCTTTTTAACTCAGTTATAATATTTTCGATACCAATCGTATCTCTCCTCATCCTAGGTTCTTTATGAGCTAATTGTGCAGCGGTATACGATGTCATTATACTGTCCCCATTTGGATAGATCTTGTCACCTAATAAAACATATGCATCTGGAAACTGTTAATTACGTTCTATCTGGCGCATGAGCTCAAATGTTTGGACATCGTTTAGAGGCCCCATGAACCCACTTTCAACATATCGAATCATACCTGTAGGTTCTACAATAATTTGGGTGTATTGACAGTGAAATGCATGGTTAGAAGAATATAATTATTCCTGTGGTTCAGTGAGAGGTCGGTATTTGTATGAGACGTGCCATCTTTGATCTTTGGCACCAACTACATCGTTGTTTTTCCAGGTACCTAAACAATTCTCAATTCTCTTACAGATGGCCAGCTTATGTAGAATTTCAAAGTACATTTATCAAACGAAAATGGAATCAACTTCATTATATAATTCTCCACTGTAGAATTACAAACTCCAAACATTGCAGACAGCATGTAATATGTGGGTCATGCCCGGACGAAAGAATAGTTAAAAGAAGCCTGTTTCGCATAGATAACTTATGTTTCTCCCTTGCAGTTCTAATGTTAAGGCTCTGTTCCAAATGTATGTATGATTCTGGGGATTCTGCAGTAAATTGAAGAAATGAATATCTGTTGATAGAGGAAAACGTTCGTATCTCCACCAAACAACCTAACTCGTATGTCTGCATCTGGTGACCTGACCATGGACAATTACCAATACGATTTTAACATCGTCGGTAACATGTGGTGGGGGCTGCATCACTGTCGGCAGTAAAGACGGGACTGTTCTTCTTTTTTCATCATCTATTGCTGCAAAACAAGACGAAAATTGAAAGCAAAACAAAAAGGTACAAGTAGGCAATGATCAGGAGATGGCGCAATCAGACAAAAATCCCTTTCCATAAACCGAGGGGTGGGAAAAGTAAAATTACACTTAGGTACTTATACCAATAAAACATTTAGTAAGCCGAGTGAGCAGCTGTTCCCCAATAGGCGGCCACTCAGTTACCTGAACTGAACTAAAATATGAAAACGTACATAAGGCTCAAACAGCACAACAATTCAACTCAAAAACACAAAACAATTAGAAACACAACAGAAGTTTGGCCTTGGAACGATCAGTAATATAAAATTACTGGGGGGCTTAAACCGGTTTTACAGGGCCCTAGCCTCACCCTAATCTTCTGCAGTGGTTCACAACATTTAGTTAGTTGTACGGTCCACGTGGTGAATCTTTAACTAGTCAATGAATCATTAAGGACAAAGGAAAAAATCATGATAATCACCCTTCGGAATCAAAAACGAGGACTCAACAGAATCAGTAAGCTGCCCGACGAAGAAGATCCCTGGGCGCCGAATAACTTAATGAAACCGGAACAAAAGAAAAACACCAGTTGAACCTCGGTGGGCCAAGCAAAAGACAAGAAGCTCTGGTCCCAACCAACTTAAATGAATAGCGTTATGTCGGGGCCATCATAGAGTCTGACGCCTGACCCACCGGTGTGCAATTAAAGAAGGCAGCGTAGTTATCAACCATGATTGGGTTAAAAACTAAGCATGCAGACTGTCGCATAACATTCAAGTTATAACCTATTTGTCTGTAACGTGTTATGATTTTTCTGAACTGAAACGAAAAATCATTCCTTCCAATAAGTTTCTTAAATTTGTAAACCAAGTCCCCATAAAATTCTGGTTCCGAAAGGCACTCGCGTAAAAGCGTCTATAGCCCAACATTAAATTTGGAAATCAAGTCATAGTGCCTGCGATAAAATTTAGAAAATGTATTTCGAAGTTTATGATACCGATAAACCTGCTGGAGAAGTTTGGCTGTGAAACATATATTTTGCGCGTTTAAGTCCGCTACATGATCGCAGACTCTAGCAAACCTAATAAGTTGCGAAATGTATACACCATACGAAGCACGGCAAGGAACGTCACCATCCAAAAACGGAAAATTTACTATATCAAAATCAAAGTCTTCGCGCTTATCATAAATCTTAGAAGAAACAAATCCATCTGCAATAGAAAGATGTAAATCCAAAAAAGGGGCTTCGGTATTTGTGGTGTTGGCTTTATTCAACTGTAGTTCAGGTGGATAAATTTGTGGCTTTTGTTTTGACGGGCATGAATTGTCCTATATCTTACTGTGTAGTTTAGCATAAAGTAATTTGTAGTATTTAATAGGGCTGTCCAGTCTTTGGTCATGAAAAGGTCACTTTATGACTAAACAGGAAAAACAAAATTGTAACAAACTTGAATCATGGCCTACTTTACATACGCAATACATGATTTTAATTTATGCAGAAATCACATGCTTGGTCATTTTGATGCAACAAGGACCAACGCACAAAACCTTCTATTTCGCAATTTCAAGGAAATGCTTATAGCTCAATAAACGGGAAGAAGTTATACTTTCTGCGCGTCGCTCGCTCAGCAGCCGTTCTTTTCCTCTGATGAGGTTTCTTGCCCCTGCTAGGTGTCTGATGAACTGTAAACCATCCATCTGTAGACGTCACCAACTTGCTGGTCCTCTCGTTGCCTCTAAAGAATCGCTGTTAAATCTTCATCCTTTCTTCCTGGCCTTTGTTGCACCAAGCGTCGAGAGAGATTCTGTAATGACTATAATTATACTAATGTTAGAAAATAATGTCCCATTCCTACGAATGATTTCTTTGCATCGTTGTACATCGTATTGACCGTTCTGTGAAGGTAAACGTAGGCAACGATCTGTGAAGTACTTCATAGTGTGACATATGTCTATAAGTGTGGGCAAGTCCTCTACTTTGTGATTGGTACCTATCGTCAGGTTGTTATGAATAGATTCGGCGTTGTGATAGTTCCAGTGTTTGTCCAACTTATGTAAACGTTTCGGTAGATTCACATGATTGCTAATCAGCGGAATGAGGCGACTCTCTATATATTTCTTGAATTCGTTGGCATTTTCGGTGAGTAATGCGGCTTTTTCATGAACTGTTGGCGATCTTCAAATATTACATTCACTTTCACCTTTTTTATGATTACAAGAAAAATATACTGCCTCCTGTGGCCAACATATAATCATGATTTTGGTGTCATTTGAACTATTAGTGAATAAAGCAACTTGATAACTAAATGTTTTGGTGTAGCTTCAATTGAATTTTCACCTATCACAGTTTGTTCCTTTATTGTAATTGAAGGGGCATTAACTGACCCATGAGTTCAGTTTGAAACTGTCTGATGCCGCCGCTACTGGCAGTTGAACAGGAAGTGGTGGAACTACAGTATGCAGCTTTCATAAGAGTTTCATCCGATAATTTCTTTTTGGTCGCTGCACTAAGGAATCTTTTGAAATATAAAGCACATGCCTCATCTGGAAATTTCGAATTTTAAAGTAACCATTTATTTTATACTAGGTAATCCGTCACTTCCATCAAAATCTAGCTGGAAATTGTTTACACAGTTCCTTCCTTCTCTTCTGTGTTGGAAATTGACAATACCAATTAGTATTGAAGTATTCATCGTCGCCGTCCTCGCCATCATCGTGCGAGTCCAGCACGGCCTGGATGTCGAGGACGGGCACTTGCTCCAACACGGCCTCTACAACTGTCTGTGCCACATACAACAGGAAGGCATTTTGCTTGTCTTGTGTGTCTGGAAAATCTGCAGATGTCTCCTCCTGATTCTCGATGCCACAGATTTTCATGGCCAAGAGAGTGGTTAGGCTTTCCGCTGAAAATCTCAATAGGTCGGCGTTATGATTGAAAGATTTCATTGTACTTGATGTGACATTCCTGTGGCCGAATCTGTTGCGGATCTGGAATAGGGTCCCTCTGTCGGCCCCGCTTTTTGTCGAGTACAACTGATTGTACATATCCTGTATAACAATATTTAAATGTCACTAACTTACTTCATTTGCCGGTTTGTGTGGGACCTATTCTGAAACCACATTGTTGGTTTGATGGTTTGTGCCTGCTGCCGACCGTAATACCTAACTAACTTGCTAACTAACTAACTAAGTAGCTAACTAACTATAAATAAATAAATAAATAAATAAAGGTTTCTGGGCTTTAATTGACCGGGATAAGTAGGGAGTGTGTTGGAGTTTTTTTTTAATTTTTGACATTAAAGGGCTTTCTTCGAATAATATATGTGGTCCTGAAAAGGGCTGTCGGTGCAGATGCCTGCATTTATAGCAGGCACCGCCGAAGTACCTTACAGTACTTCCTCAACCCGACCGGATTCGATAAGTGGGCCTCATCTTTCCAGAAGTATTCGCTTCTGGGCCCATCTGGCCTCCTTGTCTCGTGTATATAGAATCAAACAACTTGGTTGCCCCACCGTTCTCTTAGGCCCTGGTTGAACGCGGCCGCCATCTCGTTGAAGGCTTTGGGTGTTAGTGTTAGCCCGGTGAATTATTATGTTGTCTCTCTTGTCAGGATGTCGCCAAATAACACCGTCGCTGGATAAAGTTCTGACTCTCGTCTTGAAGCTAGGTCCAGAATGTCGTAGTTTAACCATGCTCGGAAGTCGTTCCCGCCGAGGTGCACGAAGACATCCGTAGGCTGGTCTGGTAGTAGTCGCACGTAGGTTTTATGTCGGTGAACAACGCAGCTATTAATGGATAGCCCTCTATCCGTATAGTAAGTGAATGTATTTGGTTCGTACAAGTAGACGTCATTGAATTTACTCTCGCCGAGAGAGTGAGTGATGGAGTCACCGAGAAGCGCTATACGTCTTGCCATTCTGAAAAGGTACAAGTAGGCAAAGATCAGGAAAAGACGCAATCAGAAAAAGATTTCCACTCCAAAATCCGAGGTGGGAAAAAAAACTGACAATCAGGTACTTATACCATGAAACATATCGTAAGCCGAATGAGCAGCTATTTTCCCAATAGGTGGCCACTCAGTTACCTTAACTTAACTAAAAATATGAAAACATACATAAGGCGCCAACAGCACAAAAAAAAATTCTACACCAAGACATAAAACAAAAAGAACCACCACAGAAGTATCGACTTGGAACGATCAGTAACACAAAGTTACTGGCGGGCTTAAACCGGTTTTACATGGCCATAACCTCACCCTCAGCTTCTGCAGTGGTTCATAACATTTAGTTAGTTATTCGGTCCTCGTGGTGAATCTCTAACTAGTCAATGAATCATCAAGAATAAACAAATAAATCATGATAAACATCCTGCTGAATCAAAAACCAGGACTCACAGACTGAGTAAGCTGCCCGACGATGGAGATCCCTGGGCGCCGAATAACCTACTAACTCCGGAGCAAAAGAAAAACACCAGTTGGACCCCGGTGGGCCAAGCAACAGACAAGAAGCTCCGGCCCCAACCAACTAAAATGAATAGCTTTATGTCGGGGCCATCATAGAGTCTAACGCCCGACCCACCGGCGTGCAATTAAAGAAGGCAGCATAGTTATCAACCATGATTGGGTTAAAAACTAATCATGCACACTGTCGCATAACATTCAAGTTATAACCTATACGTCTGTAACGTGTTATGATTTTTCTGAACTGAAAAGAAAAATCATTAATTCCTTTAGGTTTCTTAAATTCGTAAACCAAGTCACCATAAAATTTAGGTTCCGAAAGGCCCTCACTTAAAAGCGTCTTTAACCCAACATTTCGAATGAAAGAAAAAGGTATAACCGAAACCCACACCTCAGGTCCATGTCTAATACAAGTCCATGGATAGAAACGTAAGAATCGCCTATACAACGAGATACGAGTGGCGGTCAACTAATGACCTTCAATACGGTATCGAAGAGTTGTGGTAGTAAGAGATAGGAAAATACAGACTGATTGCAAGCAATCCCTGAGGATTGGAAAAATAAGAGCATTAAATGGATGTACGGGGAGACTTTTTAGGGCCGCCACACGGCACAACCACAAGAACTCTGATATAAAAAGGTACAAGTAGGCAAAGATCAGGAAAAGTATCTACAAGAGATGACTATGTTCTTTTTGATTTAACATTAAATAATAGAAAAAAGTACAAGTAGGCAAAGATCAGGAAAAGGCGCAATTTGAAAAAGACTCCCACTCCAAAAACCTAGGTGGGAAAAAACCAAACTAACAATCAGGTACTTATACCATGAAAACATTTCGTAAGCCGAATGAGCAGCTATTTTCCCAATAGGTGGCCACTCAGTTACCTTAACTTAACTAAAAATATGCAAACATACATAAGGCGCCAACAGCACAAAAATATTTTAAACACCAAGACATAAAACAAAAAGAACCACCACAGAAGTATCGACTTGGAACGATCAGTAACACAAAGTTACTGGCGGGTTTAAATCGATTTTACACGGCCGTAACCTCACCCTCAGCTTCTGCAGTGGTTCATGACATTTAGTTAGTTCTTCGGTCCTCGTGGAGAATCTCTAACTAGTAAATGAATCATCAAGAACAAACAAATAAATCATGGGTTAAAAACTAAGCATGCAGACTGTCGCATAACATTCAAGTTATAACCTATACGTCTGTAACGTGTTATGATTTTTCTAAACTGAAAAGAAAAATCATTACTTCCTATAAGTTTCTTAAATTTGTAAACCAAGTCACCATAAAATTCTGGTTCCGAAAGACCCTCACTTAAAAGCGTCTTTAACCCAACATTATATTTTGAAATCAATTCATAGTGTCTACGATAAAATTTAAAATAGGTTTTTCGAAGTTTATGATACCGATAGCCCTGTTGGAGAAGTTTGGCCGTTAAAGATTTATTTCGAGCGTTGAAGTCTGTAACATGATTGCAGACTCTAGCAAACCTAATAAGTTGCGAAATGTATACACCATAAGAAGCACGACGAGAAACGTCACCATCGAAAAACGGAAAATTTACTATATCAAAATCAAAGTCATCGCTCCTATCATAAATTTTAGATGAAACAAATCCATTTGCAACAGAAAGATGTAGATCTAAAAAAGGGGCTTCGGTATCCGAGATATTGGCTTTGTTCAACTGTAGTTCAGATGGATAAATTTGATTGACCATACCTTCAAAATAAGGGTTGTCAATGTTCAAAAGGTCATCGAGGTACCTAGAAGTGGAATTAAAAGCCTCGATAACATCAGCTTGATTATCATGGTTAAGAGAATCCATGAAATCTCTTTCGTAGCAGTATAAAAATAAATCAGCTACGAGAGACGCGCAATGTGTACCCATCGGAATTCCAACAATTTGTCTGTATAACTTGGCCCCAAATCTAATATAAATATGATAAGGCGTCGCACACATTCTGACATGACCAAAGTGTATACCGACTTTGGTCAGAGAATGTGAAAAAAAGCCTTTCTGTCATTACATGCCAAATAAAGTGAACCATAGTTTTTTAATGCCCTTTTGAAGGTCCACTCTATCAAATCCAGAAGTTTTTCTTTAATTAGATGCCTATCTAAAAAGTAAAAAGCTATTTCATTGGTTCAAAGTCAAGGTAGAAGCTACAGGTATTATACAAAAGCGACATGCCATAAATCACACCTACTGTCAAGTAGAATACCCATGGAAATACAATGGACATCCGGGTTCTAAAATCTTACACATGATTTGGCAATAGACACCCGGCTTTTGACATCTGAGAATGGTAGACCTTTAAAATCGCGGTTCAGGAACTCATTCACCAAATCTAGGGGAATTTGTGCCCCAGGCCTCCGGACAGGTTTGCAGTCCTGTTCCAAATAATTTCTGACTTCAGCCTGGTTGTTGGGTCCTGCTTGGACATCTGGGAAAGAAATCGTTTCAGAAATGTTAGAAACATTCAGTGGCAGAAATGTTGCAATATTATGTCTTCTTAAATTTTCTGTTTGTGAGCTAGTATTAAGTGCAAGCCAAAATATTTTTAAGATATCGCTTAAATAGAGCTCGCTCTCTCTCTCTCTCTCTCTCTCTCTCTCTCTCTCTCTCTGTATCATCAACAATCAAATTCTCGAGGGACTTTGATACGAAGTAATGCAGATCGTACATTTCCACATTGTTGTAGTTCGCTTGTATTTAAAAGGATGATACTGAAAATTGATTCAGTACCTAGCAAAAAGTTGTGTCCTATAATCAAGTACCTGTTGGGGCCATTTTGCCAAAATTGCGGCATGTCCATCCGCCACGTCTCCACCATACCAATGCCGTCATTCTCCCGGACTATGTCTCTGTATGCTAAGTCTTTCAGGCCGCTGAAAAGAAGACAGCATTGGTAGGTGAAGACGTGGTCCTCCTCCTTTACACAACTGGTCTTCTTGGCTTTGCATAGGTCACAAACCCATTCTACACCTGAAACAATAGCAGCATAATTAAGTTCCACCATTTATTCCAGTTATTCCATTTTTTTCCATAGAAGCCTCCGTGGTGCAGTGGTTATCAGGTTCGATCCCGTGCTTCACCAATCCGTCGGATTGGACTGCATATGACCTTGGCTGTTGGTGGGACTTTATGACCCAATCAACCAACCAGCCATTATTTCCATGAACGAAATAGCGGTAACAATGACTTGTATATGCGAAATACCTTGTATTTCTGGTAAATAATTCATTGTCATCATCATCAATGTAGTCATTCATATACACAAATTTTGATAAGTCTAGCCTTGTAAGCAATTTTAAGTTAAGTTACGGATTAAGTATATATCGTGAATAAATTTAAGGCAAACCTGGGTTCCTGTTTAAATCAAGACAACCTTTTGATCTCGGAATACGAGGCAGATTAGCTACATTTATTGAAAATTTCCTTGCGGATCGCTGGATCCAGGTTCGTGTTGGATCGACTTTATCCGAAAAGTTTGATCAAGCACAGGGTGTCCCACAAGGGAGCATCTTGTCTACAACATTGTTCAATATTAAGATAAATAGCATAATGGACTGCTTGGATCCTAAAACAGATGGATCATTATATGTAGATGATTTCTGTATGTGTTACAGGTCAAAAAGTATGAGAACTATCGAAAGGCACTTACAGCAGTGCATTAACAATAGAAAACTGGGCCTCACATAATGGTTTCAAATTTTCCAAGTCGAAAACACAATGTGTACATTTCTGTCAACTACGGAAAGTACACAACGATACCGAACTCTATTTATATGGATCTCTTATTCCAGTAGTTGAAGATTTTAAATTTCTTGGAGTTCTTTTTGATCGTAAACTTTCTTTCATACCACATATCAAGTACTTAAAAGCCAAATGCCTAAAAGCATTAAACTTACTGAAAGTATTATCACACACAGACTGGGGTGCTGATCGCACTGTCCTTCTACAGCTATACCGTTCCCTCATTCGTTCAAAATTAGATTATGGATCCATCGTGTATGGATCGGCAAGACCATCATATATCAGTTCTCTTGATACAGTTCACCACCAAGGCCTAAGATTAGCTCTAGGTGCTTTTCGAACATCACCTGTACAAAGCCTCGAGGCTGAAGAGCCATCTCTATATTTACGACAAGAGAAACTTGCCCTACAGTACGCCATTAGAAATGCGGCCAATCCATCAAGTCCAGTTCATAAGGTGTCTGGCTTTCACTGCCAGTTTTATAAAGGGTCACTGATGAAGGTTCATTACCCGAAATTGTACAATAGGCCCATCTTCTAGCTTTGTATTTTTACTGCTTCCAAAGGATCTAACAATTATTTTTATTTGCTATTACTGCAGCTGGTGTTGTGCCGTGTGGCGGCCCTAAAAAGTCTCCCCGTACATCATCCATAGTGCAGATTATATTTTTCTTTTGATCCTTTGGGATCAGTGAATATATATGAAGTTTTTCAAATTTTTTACATGTTAAGAATCATCTTCTTAACAGTATTTTGATTATTTGGCCCCTTTGGGAATTCGAGTCTTTGATTTAGATAACACAGATGTAAATTCTTGAAATTGCAGCAAAATGTCTGGCTTTCGTTGCCAGTTTTATAAAGGGTCACTGATGAAGGTTCATTACCCGAAATTGTACAATAGGCCCATCTTCTAGCTTTGTATTTTTACTGCTTCCAAAGGATCTAACAATTATTTTTTTTTCCGCCATATATTTCTGAAGAGGTCGTACAGCTTTATGAAAGAAAACCAAATGTCATCCGATCCTTTGGTTTACGAGTTGCACCACTTTTAGAATCAGCAAACATCCAAAAAGAGAACATTTTGTTTCCGAAATACCACCATGGTGCATTAGAAAACCAGAAATTAATTTGACTCTACATCCAGGGAAAAAATCCGAATCAAATCCACACCTTCTAAGAGAAAGTTTTCATCAACTACAATCTCAATTTATCGACTATCAATGTATTTATACTGATGGTTCAAAAGAAAAAAAAAACAAAGTTGGTTGTGCTACTTCTACAAACGGCAACTGCAAAACGTTACGCTTACCTGATGGTTCGTCAATTTTCACAGCGGAAGCTAAAGCTATAGACTTAGCTTTAGACTTCATAAATGAGTGTAACTCAAAGGACAAATTCATTATATTTTCTGACTCTATGTCAGTTCTACAGGCCTTAAACCATACGTCATCAAAAAACCCTCAAATTCAAAAACTATTAATAAAACACCATACCATCTCAGAAGTGAAAACAATTATTTATTGCTGGGTTCCCAGTCATATAGGTATATATGGATGTGATAAAGTTGATAAGAACGCTAAAGAATCGTTAAATCTAGAACAAACTGTTTTCAAAATTCCTTATGTCAATTTTAAACCTTTTATTAACGAGTACATCTCCGATAAATGGCAAACAATCTGGAACGGAGCGAACTTTGATAAATTAAGGGAAGTTGAACCGATCGTTAAACGACCAAAAGTAATTCATAAACTTTCGAGACGAGAAGAAATCGTTCTTGCTCGTCTCCGAATCGGCCATACAAGAATAAACCTTTTATTAACGAGTACATCTCCGATAAATGGCAAACAATCTGGAACGGAGCGAACTTTGATAAATTAAGGGAAGTTGAACCGATCGTTAAACGACCAAAAGTAATTCATAAACTTTCGAGACGAGAAGAAATCGTTCTTGCTCGTCTCCGAATCGGCCATACAAGAATAACACATTCCCACTTATTAAAGCGAGAAGATCAACCCAAATGCATTGGTCCCAGTCATATAGGTATATATGGAAATGAGAAAGTTGATAAGAACGCTAAAGAATCGTTAAATCTAGAAGAAACAGTTTTTAAAATTCCTTATGTCAATTTTAAACCTTTTATTAACGAGTACATCTTTGACAAATGGCAAACAATCTGGAACGGAGCGAAGTTTGATAAGTTGAGGGAAGTCGAACCGATCGTTAAACGACCAAAAGCAATTCATAAACTTTCGAGACGAGAAGAAATCGTTCTTGCTCGTCTCCGAATTGGTCATACAAGAATAACACATTCCCACTTATTAAAGCGAGAAGATGAACCTAAATGCATTGGCTGTGATACACCATTCACAGTTAAACACTTTCTTTTAGAATGCACTGACTTTGCAGCAGAGCGAATTTCTTGTTTTCAAGCTAACAACTTGAAAGAATTGTTCAAAGATGTACCCGTTGGAAAGATTTTATCATTTCTTAGACAAGTAAATCTGTTTTATAAAATATAATTTTTAAATCTTCAATCTTATCATTTCATATATCGTTTCTTTACAACGACATTTATATCTTATTTAGTGTTACTTTTTAATACGAGTTCAATATATTTTAACGTTTTACCTTTGTTAGACGCTAATGACCCATCAGGGTTGATGCGTCGTTAAACAACAAACAAACAAACAAACCAAATGCATTGGCTGTGATACACCATTTACAGTTAAACACTTTCTTTTGGAATGCACTGACTTTGCTGCAGAGCGAGTTTCCTGTTTTCAAGCTAATAACTTGAGAGAATTGTTTAAAGATGTACCCGTTGGAAACATTTTATCATTTCTTAGACAAGTAAATCTGTTTTATAAATTATAAATTTTTAACCATCAATGTTATTATTTCATATATCGTTTCTTTACAACGACATTTATATCTTACTAAACGTTACATTTTAATATGATTTCAATATATATTTTATTGTTTTACCTTGTTAGACGCTAATGACCCATCAGGGTTGATGCGTCGTTAAACAACAAACAAACAAACAAACAAGACAACCTTTGTGGTATACATTAAATCCTTTGCATTTCACGCCTTACACTCGTCACTGCGCCAATAAATAGATTTACTTTTACAATACAGTGAGAGTTTTGTCCCATAGCGAGGAGAAGACGCCCTTTCGGGTGGGGCAAGACGCCCTTTGTCTATCTGTGTCTGCTTATCCCAATCTTTACGAAATTTAATTTCAGATAAATTGTGGTTGATCGCACGTTTTTACTTTAATTATACAAAGGGATGATAAGGCAATAGCAACTCAGCACACAATGGGCACAGCGTCCAGTGACAGTATGACAAGACGCCCACCTGGATATTTTATACAAAATACAGAATATTTTATACGTTAATCGCTATGGGCGTCTTGCCCGACACAGATATCGGTAGCGAAAAGTTTTACATGAGTTGACGAATAAGAAGATCGTCTTGCTTTGCTGATTACTGATACGACTATCATGTTCAAACCAATGGGAGGGATTTCAAGAAGAGGTTGGCAAGAAAATATTAGGCATTTAGAATTTACATCAAAGTATCAAAACATAATTTTCGTACAATTCAAGAATACTATTTGTTACACGTTTAGCAAGTATATCAGCTTTATTTACTGGTAGGGGTAATCCACGAAATTGAATAATGCGTCACTGTCTAAACAACCATATCATTCATTTAAAGGGGGCGGGTGTCTTGCCAAACCTTACTCTATTCAATGTTTAAGAGGTGAGCATCTTACTCAACCAGGGCGTTCGTTCCACCAATAGCGAGAGCTCCTGAAATTGTGCAAAATCTTAATGGGAAAATATGTAAAAAAGGAACATTTTTTTTTTTTTTTTTTTTTTTTTTTTTTTTTTTTTTTATCAAGTTCGGCTATCACAATGGTCTGTCTTTACGTGCGGACAACAAGTCCTATGAACGAAAACGAGGTCGCTGCAGTCAAGACACAGGAAACGAGGAAAATGGCGGTCATTTACTTGGGGTTAATCGGTTGTTTATCATAAGCTTGTTTTTTTTTATCGGCATGCCTTATGGACCAACGCAACTACCGTATTTTTGTTTTAGATCGTTACTTTCTACAGGAAATATCACGGAGTTAACACAGACCAGTGTGCTATCTGGTTTAAACTTTTAATTAGATCATAATATGATACATATAGTGTGCTATCTGCGTACCATTATCGCTAGATTACATAATATTTTTAAACACTACCTTTGAATACAATATAAAGGTTTGATCCTTTGGAAGCAGTAAAAACATTCAAAGGGAGATAGTATGGACTATATTGCGCAATTTCGGGTAATGAACCCTCGTCAGTAGCCCTCTTTAAACCGGCAACGAACGCCAGACTATAATTGTGCTGCAATTTCGAGAATTTACACGAGGAGTCTAAATCAAAGACATTCCTAAATTGGGTCAATAATTAAAAAATGCTTAGAAGTATGTTTCTAAACGTGAGTGTGTTCAGTGAGTGTTTTGAACACTCTGAATATCTTTACCGATCTCAAAGGACCGAAATAAAATATAATCTGCACTATGGATGATTTACGGGGAGACTTTTTACGGCTTTGAAACCTTTATTGCTGTAACACATTCTAAATTAAAAAAATAGTTTCATCAATTCGCCTATTTGCGAACCGTTAACGCTAGACTACACCATATTAATACATGAACGTTTCATTTCACTCTGCATGATTCGAGGCATATTCGCATGAAGCCGACTTTGAGCACACAACAGTTTATAGATTGGCGATGGTTTTGTCATCGTCTGACATGCATGTGGTTTAAGGCCCGCTCAGACCACAGCGTATTAGCCAACGTATGAGCATCGTTTGTTAAAATATACAGTAGGGTAGACCGGGTTTAAAGTATCACGGGTTTAATGAACCAGGGGCGATAACTTTGGCTATAACAAGATAATTCAACTGTCGTCTGCAATATTGATGTTTGTTTGTTTGTTTGTTCGGGTTTAACGTCGCTTTCAACATTTTATCTGTCATATCACGACGGTGTCTGGTTGTGACAGGGAGCTCAATGCTCACTTTTATAGTGCTGCCTCACTGTGGTATCAGATCCCAGACACTTTTACCTGATACCACCTCCAGTCACATTATACTGACACCGGAGCGACCAGTCCTAGCCTACCAGTCCATGTCAAATTGGCGAAAAATCGTCCTGTGCGATTTTTATGACGATTTCTGACGACCGACCTAATATCAACTTTGGGGCATATTGCAACAATTTAAACCAGTCTCTATATATCAACACAAAAATATTCATTTCAATGATCATATAACTGAAACATGGGTATCATCGCGACAAAATCTGCATTCAAAGGGTAACGATATATTGCATATCAAACATATCTTATAAGAGAAAAATATTAGCATATTTTTGATGCACGTAAGTTTTCTTGCAACGTTTCCCAACTTATATAGCATAAGAAAGCATAATATGTACACACATATTTTGATATCCTGCAATTAATAACATCGGAAGAGTAGTACTTTTTCATTGGACATGAGTATATAGTTTACCAACTATCTGCATGTACCTATTTATAGCACAGAAAAACTACAAATATTTTATATATAAAGTTAAATTTACTTCCTTAATAATAAGACTAAGGCCTGTTTTCCGAGGACAATTTTCTTTGACAAAGTAGGTTTGTCGCAGAAAAATATGCTCGTATAAATTCAATTCTGTGGCGAAGATTTATTGTCAAACTACAAATATTTTATATATAAAGTTAAATTTACTTCCTTGATAATAAGACTAAGGCCTGTTTTCAGAGGACAATTTTCTTTGACAAAGTAGGTTTGTCGCAGAAAAATATGCTCGTATAAGTTCAATTCTGTGGCGAAGTTTTTATTGTCAAATATCTGTGGCTAAGTAATAAAATATAAATAACCTTTGCCGTGTGTGAACGCAAAAAAAAACTCATTGCCAAAGTTTCTAAAACGAATAATCTTCGTCAAAGAAAAATTGTCCGTGGAAACCAGACTTAAATTACACCTGTGGAAACTTAAAAGCTGTGAATCGACGGGGTATTAGCGTAAAAATGTGAACCTTCGGGTCAGGTGACAGTGAGTCTTCGGGTTTTGCATTAAATGAAAGGTATGTTATTTGTTTACTTTTATTTCAAAGCGTCCCGTGCCGGACCCGGGTTAGAATAGGCCGGTCGCCCCCCTCTTGCGGAACCGTAAGACCCGGTCGAATAGAGGAGCGGCTCGTTTGCCGTGAGCTGCGACCCGTGTCGTTTGGATGAAGGGATCCTGGTGATTGAGTGTGTCGGCTGTGCTGACGGACATGGTCGGCATGCAGCACATCACTTTGGCCCTGATTTCGACTAGACGGGAGGCCATGCGGGCTCGGGTATGGTCAATCGGCTTTGTCGCGCCAAGCCCTAGGAACACCTTTTTCTTTCTCTTCTTGTCTTTTTAGTATCGTCCCTGATACCTACCATATGCCCAACAACGTCTTTTTTTCTGTCTTTAACATTCCTAGAAGGCGGCGGCTCAACGGGTCAATCGTGTAGGCATCAAGCTTGTGCGAGTATATCTCTGTGTATCTCTAACACTTTTGAGTAGGAAAGCCACTCATTTTAAGTGTTCCCTTGTAGGGCTCCAAGGAGGGCGGAGAGCATTCGAGATGAATCATTAATCCATTTAATTATGGGTGTTCCAGAAAATCAATCGTCACAGAACTCAAACAAACGCCAAAGGTCTGAAGAGTCAGATGGATCTTCGGATTCTGATACTCGACAGCCTACTGCACAAGTAACGTCACAATCAGCTTTACCGCGATTCTTAGTTGTTCAGTCGGCAGACTCAACGAGAAAAGTTTCAGATCTATCCCCTTTCGTGATTGAGAAATGCATCGTATCATTAGCAGGTCAACCGAAGAGTATCAAAAAGCTTAAATCGGGCGATCTGCTACTTAAAGTCGAAAAGGAGAAACATATCGAAAACCTGCTACGGACCAAGAAATTATTTGACCTTGACGTCAACATTTCTATGCACAAAACTCTCAATTGTTCAAAGGGTGTCATTCGTTGCGAGGACTTAGGTCCTTGCACTGACATTGAAATCCTAGATCATTTGAGAAGTCAAGGAGTTCAAGACATTCGTAACATTCAAGTTCGCAGAAACGGTGTCCTTAAACGTACACGCACTTACGTTTTAACATTCAATACACCAATTATGCCAAAGAAAATAAAAGCAGCATACATATCTGTGAACGTGGAGGTACACATACCAAATCCCCTACGATGTTACCATTGTCAGGTTTTCGGACATCACGAAAGCAGATGTAACAGGCAAAAAGTATGTGCAAATTGTGGAGAAGACAAACACTGCAGTGATGATCGCAACCGTGATAAAACAGCAAAGTGCGTCAACTGCAGTGGCCCACACCCCACTTTTTCACGCGACTGTCCGACTTGGCACAAAGAAAAGGAGATCCTTAAAATCAAATATACCAGAAATCTTTCATTCTTCGAAGCGCGCAAAATCGTTGAGCAGCAATCGTCGACTGCAAGCAGAAACTATGCCAGCATCATAAGAAGTGCTGGCACACAAGTCAAACTTGTAGCTGCCATGTCACAGACTGATGAAACATACGACGTTCAAATTAAAACACATCAAAATCCAGGAGGCGATGCCCCTTCTGGTACCAACCAGACTGCAGGAGGTAAAGCATCCCCTGCACAAGCAGGAGGCAAACCTCATCCTGCTCAAAACCCTCCGTCCAACAAAACTGCTGGAGGTAAACGTCCAACTGGAGGTAAACCTCCAACGGCAGGAGGAAGGCCTCCTGCACCACAAAAGCCTCTCTCAACAAAGGATAGAAGGAAGCTTCTGTCCGAGAGAGTACCGAAAGGGGCTGATGACCCCGTAAGAACTGACAATTACTATGACTGCCTTGAAGAAACTAGCATGGAGGCAGATGTCACTCCTCCTAGTCCTCGCAAAGTGCATCTTCCAAGAATTCCAAATACTTAGTTTCCAGTCTTTTACATTTAAGAAGGGTTAATTTCTTAATTCTCTGTAAATTATTTAATGGACAAAAGTAAACAAAGAATTAATCAGTGGAATTGTCGAGGCATAAAACCACGTTATGAAGAATTACTATTAAGTCTACTAGGACCTTCTGTTTTCTGTCTACAAGAAACTTTTCTGAAAACTGACAACTTTACTTTCAAAGGCTTTAATGTTTACAATCACATCCACTGTAATTGTGCCAGAGCTTCTGGTGGAAGCTCTATTCTAGTTAAGTCTTCCTTACCTCAACGTGAAATTAAGTTGAAAACAAATTTACAAGCTAAAGCTGTTTCTGTTACTCTTGACAAAGAGATTACTTTCTGTTCTGTCTATATCCCGCCTTCCTTCGAACTAAAATTTGAACATGTTAACTCTTTACTTAAGCAACTCCCTTCTCCCTTTATGATATTAGGTGACTTCAATGGTCACAATTTACTTTGGGGTAGTAACGATAATGACCCCAGAGGAAAGTTAATCGAGGAATTTATCACACAGAATGACATCTGCTTAATGAATGATAAATCTAAAACTTATCTTGGCCCGTACCGGACCCGGATTAGAATAGGCCGGTCGCTCCCTCATGCGGAACCGTAAAACCCGGTCAAAAGAGGTGCCACCTGTTTGCCGTGGGTGGATACCCGTAAGCCGGAGAAGAGGATCCTGGAGGTTGAGGGACAGGCCAGAGATCTTCACCTGTCTCAACACGCCTCTTTGGCCTCGGATTCGGTGTAAACGGGAGGCCGTGGAGGCTCGACACGGTCAATCGGCTGCCATGCCTTGCCATGAGATCTCTTCTTCCTTCTAACTTTTTCAGTATCGAATGATACGCAACCGTGTTCCAAATTTCTTCATTTAATCATCCTTTTCCCTATATCTCAGAAGGCGGTGGTTTAAGGGTCAATCGACGGCCTTGTTTTTCGGTATTTCTGGGTTACTTGGGTCTAGGTTGAAAGGCAGGGTGGGTACAACGTCTGAATGTTATTTCGGTTTTCTTTATTAGACAGCTGACTTAATATTCATTTGTTGTTAAAGCTTGGGTAGTCTGAAGTACTTTGGAATCTTGCACGGCGAGTATGACGGGTATGTAGCTTTGGCGCTGGAAACTGGAGAGCCGTTTCCGTATAGCGTCCCCTTGTAGGGCTCCAAGGAGGGTGAAGCGCATAGCCGTCGAGACTTAAAACTAAAAAAATGGATTCAATGGCACACAAACGACAACGACCGGACTCCGACGACGATATAGACGCTTCGACACTGTTTAGAGCACAAGAAAATTTTCCAAAGTTTATTATTATTGAGTCAACAAACAAAGAAACACAAGTTACATCACTGTCACCTTTCGTTATTGAGAAACAAATTGAATCTATGATAGGCACACCAAAATCTGTGAAGAAATTAAAAAACGGAACATTGTTAGTAGAAACAACAAGGAAAATGCAAACAGATATTCTTTTAAAATCAAAAAAGTTCTTCAATCTACCAGTAGAGGTTAAACCACACAAAACTCTAAACTCTTCCAAAGGCATAATCAGAGACAGAAATCTCAAAGGAGAATCGGAAAAAAACATACTCGAGTACTTGGAAAATCAAGGTGTTACAGCAGTAAAACGCTTCACAGTTAAAAAAGGACAAGACACAATCAACACGAATACACTTCTTTTAACATTTGACTCAGTTGTACCACCTAAATCTCTGAAAATCTTTTATCAAATTATTCCTGTCGATCTGTACATACCAAATCCTTTGAGATGCTTTAACTGTCAGAAATTTGGACACCATGAGGACAAATGCCCAGTTGACCCCGGGTCAGTCTGTGAAAGATGTGGTATGGGAAACCATGACCATCATACAAATCACTGCAAAAACCCCACAAAATGTGTCAACTGTGGCGGAGCGCATCTATCACGGTCAAATGAATGCGAAACATGGAAGAAGGAAGGATTGAAGATAACAAAGAACTTGACATATCTTGAAGCTCGAAAACAACATGAACAGAAGCCTGAATTTAGTTTCTCACATATAGTCAAATCACTTGCTGCTAAACCAGAAACCAAAACAGCTGCTACACAATACAGTGTCGAAGACTGTAAGATTACAGAGAGTTCAAAAGTTTTCATTGCGAGGAAACCAAACAGAAACAATAATTCTCAAAATCAGAACGTAACATCAAGCAAATCTCTGTCAGAACAAGCCAAAGTTAGTTCAAAACCAAACCAACCGAGTACAAACGCAAAACCACATTCTGCATCCAGTAGGGTGCAGAAGGGATCAGATGATCCCGTCCAACAGTATAACAAATTTGGAGCTCTGGCTAATGACGATGCCATGGAGATGGACGAGGTTGCCTCGCGCCCTGGTTCCCGTGGCCATCGTCTTCGGTCACCAATCACAGCTCCAAAGTAAAAGTTTCCAGTCTACATTTAAACAAAAGGTCACGCATTTAAATCTCCTCTCTAAATTATTTAATGGGTAGCAAATATAAAATAATACAATGGAACTGTCGAGGTGTAAAACCACGTTTTGAAGAACTACTACTTCTTTTGTCACTACTTAGACCTTCTGTTTTCTTTGTGCTTTGGGGTTGTAATGACAATGATCCCAGAGGAGAATTAATCGAGGATTTCATCACGAAAAACGACATTTGTTTGATGAATGATAAGTCTAACACTTATCTAGATTCTGGTAAAGGCACATTCTCATCCCTTGATCTTTCACTCTGTCACCCCTCTCTCTATCTTGACTATGACTGGTCTGTTTGTGAAGATCAACGTGGATCTGACCACTTTCCAATTTTGATTGAAAGCGTTCAGACTCATGATGAAGCCCATAATCCCAAATGGAAATTGAATAAAGCAGATTGGGATTTATTTCATACTTTATGTAAGGAAAGGTACAAGTAGGCAATTATCAGGAAAAGGCGCAATCAGAAAAAGATTCCCACTCCAAAAACCGAGGTGGGAAAAAAACAAACTAACAATCAGGTACTTATACCATGAAACAAACGTAAGCCGAATGGGCAGCTATTTTCCCAATAGGTGGCCACTCAGTTACCTTAACTTAACTAAAAATATGAAAACATACATAAGGCGCCAACAGCACAAAAAAATTTTAAACACCAAGACATAAAACAAAAAGAACCACCACAGAAGTATCGACTTGGAACGATCAGTAACACAAAGTTACTGGCGGGCTTAAACCGGTTTTACATGGCCATAACCTCACCCTCAGCTTCCGCAGTGGTTCATAACATTTAGTTAGTTATTCGGTCCTCTTGGTGAATCTCTAACTAGTCAATGAATCATCAAGAACAAACAAATAAATCATGATAAACATCCTGATGAATCAAAAACCAGGACTCACAGACTGAGTAAGCTGCCCGAAGATGGAGATCCCTGGGCGCCGAATAACCTACTAACTCCGGAGCAAAAGAAAAACACCAGTTGGACCCCGGTGGGCCAAGCAACAGACAAGAAGCTCCGGCCCCAACCAACTAAAATGAATAGCTTTATGTCGGGGCCATCATAGAGTCTGACGCCCGACCCACCGGCGTGCAATTAAAGAAGGCAGCATAGTTATCAACCATGATTGGGTTAAAAACTAAGCATGCAGACTGTCGCATAACATTCAAGTTATAACCTATACGTTTGTAACGTGTTATGATTTTTCTGAACTGAAAAGAAAAATCATTAATTCCTTTAAGTTTCTTAAATTTGTAAACCAAGTCACCATAAAATTCAGGTTCCGAAAGGCCCTCACTTAAAAGCGTCTTACAGAGTCCCTTACAGATACTTTTCTCTCTGATTCTTCTGATCCTATAACTGACTTCACCTCTTCTTTAATAAATATATCTGAGAAATGTATCCCCAAAACCTCGACGAACCCAAAGAAAAGTAACCCATGGTATAATGACGATTGTAAAGAAGCTATCAAACAGCGGAAAGACACTTTGTCGAAGTTCTGCAAGTTCCCAACGCATGAAAATTTAAATAGTTATAGGAATTCTAGAGCAAAAGCCCGTCGGACTATAAAGTCTGCAAGACGCAAATCATGGAGAACAAACGTATCGAATTTGAATTATAAAACACCCACTAAAAAGTTTGGGACATGGTTAGGAAAATATCCGGTAAATCTAAATCTGCTTCTTATCACCATCTTAATTACAATTTCAACAATGCCAACGAAACAGCTTACCTTGTTAGACGCTAATGACCCATCAGGGTTGATGCGTCGTTAAACAACAAACAAACAAACAAACAAACAAACAAGGGAGCATCTTGTCTACAACATTGTTCAATATTAAGATAAATAGCATAATGGATTGCTTGGATCCTAAAACAAATGGATCATTATATGTAGATGATTTCTGTATGTGTTACAGGTCAAAAAGTATGAGAACTATCGAAAGGCACTTACAGCAGTGCATCAACAGAATAGAAAACTGGGCCTCACATAATGGTTTCAAATTTTCCAAGTCGAAAACTCAATGTGTACATTTTTGTCAACAACGGAAAGTACACAATGATCCCGAACTTTATTTATATGGTTCATTTATTCCAGTAGTTGAAGATTTTAAATTTCTTGGAATTCTTTTTGATCGTAAACTTTCTTTCATTCCACATATCAAGTACTTAAAAGCCAAATGCCTGAAAGCGTTGAACTTACTGAAAGTATTATCACACACAGACTGGGGTGCTGATCGCACTGTCCTTCTCCAGCTATACCGTTCCCTCATTCGTTCAAAATTAGATTATGGATCCATCGTATATGGATCGGCAAGACCATCATATATCAGTTCTCTTGACACAGTGCATCATCAAGGCCTAAGATTAGCTCTGGGTGCTTTTCGAACATCACCTGTACAAAGCCTCTATGTCGAGGCTGAAGAGCCATCTCTATATTTACGACGAGAGAAACTTGCCCTACAGTACGCCATTAGAATTGCTGCTAATCCATCAAATCCAGTTCATAAGGTGTCTTTTCCGCCATATATTTCTGAAGAAGTCGTACAGCTTTACGAAAGTAAACCAAAGGCTATCCGGTCCTTTGGTTTACGGGTTGCACCACTTTTAGAATCAGCAAACATCCAAAAAGATAAAATAGAAGAACATTTTGTTTCAGAAATACCATCATGGTGCATTAGAAAACCAGAAGTTAATTTGACTCTACATACAGGAAAAAAATCCGACTCAAATCCACACCTTCTAAAAGAAAGTTTTCATCAACTACAATCTCAATTTATTGACTATCAATGTATTTATACTGATGGTTCAAAAGAAGAAAACAAAGTTGGTTGTGCTACTTTTACAAACGGCAATTGCAAAACATTACGTTTACCTGATGGCTCTTCAATTTTCACAGCGGAAGCTAAGGCTATAGACTTAGCTTTAGACTTCATAAATGAAAGTAACTTAAAGGACAAATTTATTATTTTTTCTGACTCTATGTCAGTTCTACAGGCCTTAAACCATACATCATCCAAAAACCCTCAAATACAAAAGCTATTAATAAAACATCATACCATCTCGGAATTGAAAACAATTATCTATTGCTGGGTTCCCAGTCATATAGGTATATATGGAAATGAGAAAGTTGATAAGAACGCTAAAGAATCGTTAAATCTAGAAGAAACCTTTTTTAAAATTCCTTATGTCAATTTTAAACCTTTTATTAGCAAGTACATCTCTGACAAATGGCAAACAATCTGGAACGGAGCGAAGTTTGATAAATTGAGGTGAGTCGAACCGAGCGTTAAACGACCAAAAGCAATTCATAAACTTTCGAGACGAGAAGAAATCGTTCTTACTCGTCTCCGAATTGGTCATACAAGAATAACACATTCCCACTTATTAAAGCGAGAAGATGAACCTAAATGCATTGGCTGTGATACACCATTCACAGTTAAACACTTTCTTTTAGAATGCACTGACTTTGCAGCAGAGCGAATTTCTTGTTTTCAAGCTAATAACTTGAAAGAATTGTTCAAAGATGTACCCGTTGGAAAGATTTTATCATTTCTTAGACAAGTAAATCTGTTTTATAAAATATAATTTTTAAATCACCAATCTTATTATTTCATATATCGTTTCTTTACAACGACATTTATATCTTACTTAGTGTTACTTTTTAATACGAGTTCAATATATTTTAACGTTTTACCTTGTTAGACGCTAATGACCCATCAGGGTTGATGCGTCGTTAAACAACAAACAAACAAACAATAAAACTTATCTTGATTCTGGAAAAGGTACTTTTTCGTCTATTGATCTCTCACTCTTTCATCCCTCTCTCTATCTCGACTATAATTGGTCTGTATGTGAAGACCAACACGGGTCTGATCACTTTCCGATAATAATTGAAAACATTCAGAATCACGATGAAGATCATAATCCTAAATGGAAACTAAATAAAGCTAATTGGGATTTATTTCATACTTTATGTGATGAATCCCTTACTGACACTTCTCTCTCAGAATCTTCTGATCCTATAGCAATTTTTACTTCTTCTTTAATAAGTATATCTGAAAAATGCATTCCAAAAACCTCGACAAACCCAAAGAAAAGTAACCCATGGTACAATGACGATTGTAAATAAAAATAATTGTTAGATCCTTTGGAAGCAGTAAAAATACAAAGCTAGAAGATGGGCCATATTGTACAATTTCGGGTAATGAACCTTCATCAGTGACCCTTTATAAAACTGGCAGCTATCAAACAACGAAAACAAACACTATCTAGGTTCTGCAAGTTTCCAACCAATGAAAATTTAAATACTTATAGGAATTCTAGAGCAAAGGCCCGTCGGACAATTAAATCAGCCAAACGTAAATCATGGCGAACATATGTGTCAAAATTAAATTACAAAACGCCAACCAAAAAGGTCTGGGATATGGTTAGGAAAATATCAGGTAAAACAAAAACTGCTACTTATCAACATCTTAATACAAATTTTAAAAACGGATCTGAATTGGCATCAACAAAGCAAGATATAGCAGACACTTTGGCATCACAATTTTGTTCAAATTCATCAACAAGCCATTACTCAAAGGACTTTCAAAAATACAAGAAAGAACAGGAAAAAATTAAATTAAATTTCAAGTCATCTAAAAATGAAGAGTATAATACACCATTTAATTTAGATGAACTGAAGGATGCTATCAGTAAAGCCCATGATACAACAACAGGTCCCGACGAAGTTCACTATCAAATGCTTAAACATCTTCCTCCTAGCTCACTTCAAGCTCTATTTGAAATATTCAATGATATGTGGGAAACTGGGAAGTCTCCCGAAAGTTGGGAACTAGCCACAGTTATACCAGTTCCTAAACCAGGAAAAGACCCTAACAATTACAGACCAATAGCACTTACAAGTTGTCTTTGTAAAACCTTAGAGAGAATGATTAATGTTAGACTTGTCGGGTACTTAGAAAGTAACAATCTTATTTCACCTGTTCAGTCGGGCTTCCGATCTGAACGATGTACCAATGACAATTTGGTAAGACTGGAAACATTCATACGAGATGAATTTGTTGCTAAAGAGCATGTGGTGGCCGTGTTTTTCGACTTGGAAAAAGCTTATGATACCACTTGGAGGTATGGCATTCTACGAGATCTCCATGATCTCGAAATTAGAGGCAGATTAGCTACATTTATAGAAAGTTTCCTTGCGGATCGATGGATCCAGGTTCGAGTTGGATCGACTTTATCCGAACAATTTGATCAGGCACAGGGTGTCCCACAAGGGAGCATTCTGTCTACAACATTATTCAATATCAAGATCAACAGCATAATGGACTGTTTGGATCCTAAAACAGATGGATCATTGTATGTAGATGACTTTTGCATTGTACTATAGATCGAAAAGTATGAGAACTATTGAAAGACACTTACAGCAGTGTATAAATAGAATAGAAAAGTGAGCTTCGCATAATGGTTTTAAATTTTCCAAGTCGAAAACACAATGTGTACATTTCTGTCAGCTACGGAAAGTACATGATGATCCTGAACTTTACTTATATGGATCTCTTATTCCAGTGGTTGAAGATTTTAAATTTCTAGGAGTTCTATTTGATCGAAAGCTTTCCTTTATACCGCATATCAAGTATTTAAAGGCAAAATGTCTAAAAGCATTAAACTTACTAAAGGTTTTATCGCATAGCGACTGGGGTGCTGACCGCACTGTCCTTCTGCAGCTATATCGGTCAATTATTCGGTCGAAGTTGGATTACGGATCCATTGTGTATGGATCAGCTAGAAAATCATACCTGAGTATGCTTGATACAGTTGACCACCAAGGACTAAGACTAGCTCTTGGGGCTTTTCGAACTTCACCTGTTGAGAGCCTCTATGTTGAGGCAGAAGAACCATCACTATATTTGCGTCGAGAAAGACTTACTCTTCAGTATGCCATCAGACTTGCAGCAAACCCCTCTAATCCTGCACATAAGGTAACTTTCCCACCATATATTTCTGACGAGCTCTTACAGCTTTATGAAAGTAAACCAAATGCTATCAGGTCTTTTGGTTTACGAGTAGCACCACTTTTAACATCTGCAAAAATCAAACAAGATAAAATTGAAAAACATTCGGTTTCTGAAATTCCACCATGGTGCATTAGAAAGCCAGCAGTAAATTTGACACTTCACACAGGGAAAAATCAGAATCAAATCCACACTTTCTCAAAGAAAATTTCCACCAACTATAGTCACAATTTTCAGATTATCATTTTATTTATACTGATGGTTCAAAGGAAGATAACAAAGTAGGCTGTGCTACTTAATCTAAAGACGCTTGCAAAACTTTACGTCTACCTGATGGTTCTTCAATTTTCACAGCAGAAGCTAAGGCTATTGACTTAACTTTAGACTTCATTAATGATTAACTCGTACAACAAATTCGTTATTTTCTCTGATTCTCTATCAGTCCTTCAGGCCCTAAACCATACAATGTCCAAAAACCAACAAATACAAAACATATTGCTGAAACATCATTACATTTCTGAATTTAAAACTATTGTGTATTGCTGGGTTCCCAGTCATGTAGGAATATATGGTAACGAGCAAGTCGACAAGAAAGCAAAAGAATCACTGAGCCTAGAACAAACAGATTTTAAAATTCCTTTTATCAATTTTAAACCTTTTATCAACGAGTATGTCTTTAATGAATGGCAATCAATTTGGAGCAGAGCAGATGACAATAAATTGAAAGAAATTGAACCTCATGTAAAACGACCAAGATTAATTCATAAACTTTCGAGACGGGAAGAGATTGTTCTTTCTCGTCTTCGAATTGGTCATACACGATTGACACATTCATATTTACTTAAACGAGAAGATAAACCTCAATGTATTGGATGTGACACACAATTAACTGTCAAGCACTTTCTGTTTGAATGCATTGATTTTATAGATGTACGTCGTTCCTGCTTTCAAAGTAACAGTTTAAAAGATTTGTTCAAAAATGTATCTGTTGAACGCATTTTGTCATTTTTAAAACGAACTAACCTTTTTAACAAAATATAAATTTTTAAATTAAATCATATTTATACCTTTCTCCATTTCTATCATTTCATTTTAATCACTGTATCTTTCGTCTAGCGGAATAATTATGTATAACTTTGATAATTCTTACCATATTTTTTGCTTTTTCTCTGGACTAAATTATGCATTTTACAATTGTTAGACGCTAATGACCCATTAGGGTTAACGCGTCGTTAAACATCAATCAATCAATCAATCAATCAATCAATTATTTCAAAGCAAAATAAAAGTTAGATACCGCAAGAAATAAGGAATTGGTTACGCGCAGGCGCTGTTAGGACAGTTTTAGAAGCCTTAAGATGGCTTGAAATATTTTTTATATAATCGCTACTGTGCGCCCCATTTTCCTCCCATAAAATTTAAGGATTTATTCGCTTGTAATTTTGTAGGTCTTTCTATTTGTTCATTGGGATACGACGGTTCACAATAATAATTTATACAGAAATGTGTAGCGAAATAAGCCCCTGGGCACCAACCTGTAACAAATTTGCAAAACCGATGGAGATAATCGAAAAAAGGCATGTGATTGGTTATTCGGAGAATCGTCGGACAAACTCAGTGGGTAGACGGGCAGAAACCAAGTTTGGTGGAATACCAGCTATTTTCATTGTTTTGATTTTGTTGCAAACTCTGGAATTTTAATACTTTTATTTTGTGCCTCAATTATAACTGTCATGAGCACAGAGGAAACGCTGTCAGTGGCGAGGACGTGGGTATTTCTGTCACAACTGTGTACGTCTCCGCCATTTTGTGAGGGGTTTCGAAATCTTTCTCTTTTGCAACACCCCATTCACCATGTTCACTGTCTGATCATTAAAAGCCGAGGGTGTCGTATAATAAAACAAAACGTAAAAGAAATACGGGTATAAAGCCATGATGCTAGCCTTATTCTCTAAGTGTCAAAGCTGAAACATCGGATGTTTTCTACTTCGCATCTTTAATGAGTGCTTGGGACTACTTCCCCTCCATTTTCAACACCTAATATCATTTTCGCATGTTACCAGTAAACGTACCGATATCTGGAAGTACGGGCGGCTACATTTCAAAGTCGTTAAAGTGGTACTAGTTGCTCCCTTGGCAGTCGAAATTTCAGGGTGATGGTTACCACAGTGTTATTACAAATGCCAAACAAAAGCTTTTTTGATTCATTTTATTAGCTCACCTGAGCCGTTAGGCTCACAAGGTGAGCTTATAGGATGGCCATGATCCGGCGTCCGTCCGTCGTCCGTCCACAATTTCAAAGATCTTCTTCTCTGAAACCGCTTGGCCAACCAAAGCCAAATTTTGTATGAAGCATCTATAGGAAGGGGAAACCAATGTGTATATAAGAAATCCAGGTCACATGACCAAGATGGCCGCCATGCCCATATATGGTAAAAACCCTTCAAAAATCTTCTACTCCAGAACCGGTGGACTGATTTCAACGAAACTTGGCACGAAGCGTTGATGGCTGAAGCACTACAATGTATATATAAATCATGACCCTGTGATGACCTTGACCTATTTTACGGCAAGGTCAACATAGGTCGCCAATGCATTTGAATGGGAAAAACTTATAAAATGTCATTTAAAGTCATTTAAAGTGAAAGTCTTGCAGGAAATGGGCAGTAGGACTGAATATTAATGATTCTGAAAAAAATTGGACCCCAGGGGCTCATATGCCCCCACCCCGAGGCAATATACATGTATATTACCATAATATTCAAACATCATCTCCTCTGAAACCGCTTGGCCAATCAAAGCCAAATTTTATGTGAAGCATCAATAGGAAGGGGTAATCAATGTGTATATAAATAATCCAGGTCACATGACCAAGATGGCTGCAATGCCCATATATGGTAAAAACCCTTCAAACATCTTCTCCAGAACCGGTGGATCGATTTCAAAGAAACTTGGCATGAAGCATTGATGGCTCAAGCACTACAATGTGTATATAAATCATGACCCTGTGATGACCTTGACCTTTTCTTACAGCAAGGTCAACATACGTCGCCAATGCATTTGAATAGGGGAAACTTTTAAAATGTCATTTAAAGTGAATGTCTTGCAGGAAATGGGCAGTAGGACTGAATATTAATGATTCTGAAAAAAAATGGACCCCAGGGGCTCATCTGCCCCCACCCCGGGGCAATATACATGTATATTACCATAATATTCAAACATCTTCTCCTCTGAAACCGCTTGGCAAATCAAAGCCAAACTTTATGTGAAGCATCTATGGAATTAATGTATATATTAATTATCTAGTTCACATGACCAAGATGGCTGCCATGCCCATATATGGTAAAAACCCTTCAAAAATCTTCTCCGAATCTGGCGGACCGATTTCAAAGAAACTTGGCATGAAGTACCAATGGCTGAAGTACTACAATGTGTATATAAATCATGACCCTGTGGTGACCTTGATCTATTTTACGACAAGGTCAACATAGGTCGCCAATGCATTGGAATGGGGAAAACTTTTAAAAAGTCATTTGAGGTGAAAATCTTGCAGGAAATGGGTAGTAGGACTAAATATTAATGATTCTGAAAAAAATGGACCTAAGGGCTCATATGCCCACACCCTGGGGCAATATACATGTATATTACCATAATATTCAAACATCTTCTCCTCTGAAACCACTTGGCCAATTGAAGCCAAATTTTATGTGAAGCATCTATAGGATGGGGGAACCAATATGTATATTTATAATCTAGGTCACATGACCTAGATGGCGGCCATGCCCATACATGGTAAAAACTCTTCAAATATCTTCTTCTCTGAAACCAATAGATTATTTCAATGAAACTTGGCGTGAAGCATCCATGGCTAAAGTACTACAATGTATATATAAATCATGACCCTGTGATGACCTTGACCAAGTTTATGGCAAGGTCAACATGGGTTGCCCATGCATTTGAATGGGAAAAACTGTTAAAATGTCATTTGAAGGGAAAAGCCAGCAAGAAATTGGCAAATGGACAGAATATTGATTATTCTGAAAAAAGAAAACGGCCCAAGGGCTTCATCTGCCCCTGCACTGGGGTTAAATACTACAATATTCAAACATGTTTATTGGTATATGCAGCAGACTCAGGTGAGCGTTTACAGGACCATTGGTCCTCTGGTTCCAAAATTTGTCTTTACCGGACCAGGATTAGAATAGGCCGGTCGCTCCCTCATGCGGAACCGTAAAACCCGGTCAAAAGAGGTGCCACCTGTTTGCCGTGGGTGGATACCCGTAAACCGGAGAAGAGGATCCTGGAGGTTGAGGGACAGGCCAGAGATCTTCACCTGTCCCAACACGCCTCTTTGGCCTCGGATTCGGTGTAAACGGGAGGCCGTTGAGGCTCGATACGGTCAATCGGCTGCCATGCCTTGCCCTGAGATCTCTTCTTCCTTCTAACTTTCTCAGTATCGAATGATACGCAACCGTGTTCCAACTGATGTTTTTCTTTAGCTCCGGAGTTAGTAAGTTATTTGGCGCCCAGGGATCTCTATCGTCGGGCAGCTTACTGAATCTGTGAGTCCTGGTTTTTGATTCATCGGGATGTTTATCATGATTTATTTGTTTGTTCTTGATGATTCATTTACTAGTTAGAGATTCACCACGAGGACCGAAGAACTAACTAAATGTTATGAACCACTGCAGAAGCTGAGGGTGAGGTTACGGCCGTGTAAAATCGATTTAAAAAGGTACAAGTAGGCAAAGATCAGGAAAAGGCGCAATCAGAAAAAGATTCCCACTCCAAAAACCGAGGTGGGAAAAAACCAAACTAACAATCAGGTACTTATACCATGAAACATATCGTAAGCCGAATGAGCAGCTATTTTCCCAATAGGTGGCCACTCAGTTACCTTAACTTAACTAAAAATATGAAAACATACATAAGGCGCCAACAGCACAAAAAATTTTAAACACCAAGACATAAAACAAAAAGAACCACTACAGAAGTATCGACTTGGAACGATCAGTAACACAAAGTCACTGGCGGGCTTAAACCGGTTTTACAGGTACCTAACCTCACCCTCAGCTTCTGCAGTGGTTCACAACATTTAGTTAGTTCTTCGGTCCTCGTGGTGAATCTCTAACTAGTCAATGAATCATCAAGAACAAACAAATAAATCATGATAAACATCCTGATGAATCAAAAACCAGGACTCACAGATTGAGTAAGCTGCCCGACGATGGAGATCCCTGGGCGCCGAATAACCTACTAACTCCGGAGCAAAAGAAAAACACCAGTTGGACCCCGGTGGGCCAAGCAACAGACAAGAAGCTCCGGCCCCAACCAACTAAAATGAATAGCTTTAAGTCGGGGCCATCATAGAGTCTGACGCCCGACCCACCGGCGTGCAATTAAAGAAGGCAGCGTAGTTATCCCGCCAGTAACTTTGTGTTACTGATCGTTCCAAGTCGATACTTCTGTGGTGGTTCTTTTTGTTTTATGTCTTGGTGTTTAAAATATTTTTGTGCTGTTGGCGCCTTATGTATGTTTGCATATTCTTAGCTAAGTTAAGGTAACTGAGTGGCCACCTATTGGGAAAATAGCTGCTCATTCGGCTTACGAAATGTTTTCATGGTATAAGTACCTGATTGTTGGTTTGGTTTTTTCCCACCTTGGTTTTTGGAGTGGGAGTCTTTTTCTGATTGCGCCTTTTCCTGATCTTTGCCTACTTGCACTTTTTTTCCACATTTCTTCATTTAATCATCCTTTTCCCTATATCTCAGAAGGCGGTGGTTTAAGGGTCAATCGACGGGCTTGTTTTTCGGTATTTCTGGGTTACTTGGGTCTAGGCAGAGAGGCAGGGTGGGTACAACGTCTGAATGTTATTTCGGTTTTCTTTATTAGGCGTCTGACTTAATATTTAGTTGTTGTTAAAGCTTGGGTAGTCTGAAGTACTTTGGAATCTTGCACGGCGAGTATGACGGGTATGTAGCTTTGGCGCTGGAAACTGGAGAGCCGTTTCCGTATAGCGTCCCCTTGTAGGGCTCCAAGGAGGGTGAAGCGCATAGCCGTCGAGACTTAAAACTGAAACTATGGATTTCTCAAATAAACGACAACGACCGGATTCCGACGATGACATAGATACTTCAACAATTTTCAGGACGCAAGAAACATATCCCAAATTTCTGATAATAGAATCAAAGAACAAAGAAAAAGCCGTCACATCATTATCACCTTTTGTTATAGAAAAACAAATTGAATCAATTATTGGAACGCCAAAATATGTCAAAAAGTTGAGGAATGGAACACTATTAGTGGAAACAGTTCGAAAAGGTCAAACGGATAATCTCTTGAAAACAAACATGTTCTTCAATATACCCGTGGAAGTAACACCACACAAAACGCTAAATTCGTCCAAAGGTATTATAAGAGATAGAAATCTAAAGGGTGAATCAGAAGACAACATTAAAGAGTATTTAGAAGATCAAGGAGTGACACATGTTAAACGTTTCCAAGTTAAAAAAGGCAATGAGACTATAAAAACTAACACCCTTTTACTTACTTTCAATACCGTTGTGCCACCCAAATCATTGAAGATTTTTTATCAGATAATTCCTGTAGAACTTTATGTACCAAACCCTTTGAGGTGTTTTAATTGTCAGAAATTTGGGCACCATGAAGACAAATGTCCTGTAGACCCTGGTTCTGTTTGTGAACGCTGCGGAATGGGTGACCATGACCACCATACAAACCATTGTAAAAATCAAACGAAATGTGTAAACTGTGGTGGAGATCATTTATCAAGATCAAATGAATGCTCAACATGGAAAAAGGAAAAAGAAATCATAAGAATAAAAGTTAAAAAAAATCTGACATACCCAGAAGCAAGACAATTGTTTGAAAAGAAACCAGAATTCAACTTTTCCAAAATTGTACAATCAGCACCCCCAAAACCGGAAACCAAAACCACTTCAACTCAATTTCATGAAAACGATTTTAAAATTACAGATAGTTCTAAAGTTATCATTGCTCATAAGCCAAAACCAACCGCTAGTTCACAAGCATCAACGTCAAATTCACAAACATCAACAACGTCAAACATAGACAAAAAGCAATTGCAACAGAATGCTAAATTGCTTAACGCACAACAGATTGCATCCACTAGGATAGCAAAAGGATCAGATGATCCAATTCAACGCCACAACAGATTTGGGGCCTTGGCGGAGGACGACGGAATGGACATTTCTGAGGGTGCAGCGCACCCTGGTGTCCGTTCCCATCGTTCTCGGTCAGCAATCACGGCTCCAAAGTAAGTTTCCAGTCAATACGTATTAAACGTAATTAAAGGTCAACTAGTTTTAAATTAACTCTCCAAATACCTTAATGGGAAGTAGTAAATATAAAATAATACAGTGGAACTGTCGAGGAGTATAACCACGCTTTGAAGAACTGCTTTTGCTTTTAACATTACTCAGACCTTCTGTATTTTGTCTCCAAGAAACTTACCTGAAGCCAGATGATAAGTTTACTTTCAAAGGTTTTAATGTATATAATCACATACACTCGGATTGTCTCAGAGCTTCTGGTGGAAGCTCTCTAGTCCATTCATCTTTACCACAACGTGAAATCAAACTTAAAACAGATCTACAAGCGGTAGCTGTTTCTATTACACTTGAAAAAGAGATTACTTTCTGCTCTATCTATATTCCGCCCTCATATTCTTAAAGATCTGAACAACTAACTTTTTTACTTCAACAAATTCCCTCACCCTATATGTTAGTAGGCGACTTCAATGGCCACAATGTGCTTTGGGTTAGTAATGACAATGATCCCAGAGGAGAATTAATTGAGAATTTCATCACGGAAAACGACATTTGTTTGATGAATGACAAATCTAAAACTTATCTAGATTCCGGTAAAGGCACATTCTCATCTCTTGATCTTTCACTTTGTCATCCCTCTCTCTATTTAGACTATGAATGGTCTGTTTGTGAAGATCAACATGTATCTGACCACTTTCCTATTTTGATTGAGAGCGTTCAGACTCATGGTGAGGATCATAATCCCAAATGGAAACTACATAAAGCTGATTGGAATTCATTTAATAACTTATGTAATGAGTCCCTAACTGCTATTTCTCTCTCTGATTCTTCTGATCCTATTACTGATTTCACCTCTTCTTTAATAACTATATCTGAGAAATGTATCCCCAAAACCTCGACAAACCCAAAGAAAGGTAACCCATGGTACAATGACGATTGTAAAGAAGCTATCAAACAACGAAAAGACACTTTGTCGAAGTTCTGCAAGTTCCCAACGCATGAAAATTTAAATACGTATAGGAATTCTAGAGCAAAAACCCGTCGGACAATAAAGTCTGCAAAACGCAAATCATGGAGAACATACGTATCTAATTTGAATTATAAAACACCGACAAAAAAGGTTTGGGACATGGTTAGGAAAATATCCGGTAAATCTAAATCTGCATTTTTTTCACCATCTTAATTACAATTTCAACAATGCGAACGAAACAGCTTCCACAAAACAAGACATAGCAGATACTTTGGCATCACAATTTTGTTCAAATTCCTCATCCAGCCATTACTCGGAGGAATTTCAAAAATACAAGAAACAACAGGAAAAAACTAAGTTAAACTTTAAGTCCTCAAATAATGAAGAATATAATACTCCTTTTAATTTAGATGAACTAAAAGACGCCATCAGTAAAGCCCATGATACAGCAACAGGTCCCGACGAAGTTCATTATCAAATGCTTAAACATCTTCCACCAAAATCACTTCAAGCTCTATTAGATATTTTTAAGGATATGTGGGAAACTGGAACGTTTCCCGATAGCTGGGAATTAGCCACTATAATACCAATTCCTAAACCTGGAAAGGACCATGCAGAACCTAACAGCTATAGACCGATAGCACTTACAAGTTGTCTTTGCAAAACCTTGGAGAGAATGATAAATGTAAGACTTGTTTGGTACTTAGAAAGTAATAACCTAATATCTCCTGTTCAGTCGGGCTTCCGTTCTGAACGAAGTACCAACGACAATTTAGTAAGACTGGAAACTTTTATTCGTGATGCCTTTGTTGCAAAGGAGCATGTTGTTGCTGTGTTTTTCGACTTGGAAAAAGCTTATGATACCACCTGGAGACATGGTATAATGCGAGATCTACATGATCTCGGAATACGAGGCAGATTAGCTACATTTATTGAAAATTTCCTTGCGGATCGCTGGATTCAGGTTCGTGTTGGATCTACTTTATCCGAAAAGTTTGATCAAGCACAGGGTGTCCCACAAGGGAGCATCTTGTCTACAACCTTGTTCAATATTAAGATAAATAGCATAATGAACTGTCTTGATCCAAAAACAGACGGATCCTTTTATGTAGATGATTTCTGTATGTGTTACAGGTCAAAAAGCATGAGAACTATCGAAAGGCACTTACAGCAGTGCATTAACAGAATAGAAAACTGGGCCTCACATAATGGTTTCAAATTTTCCAAGTCGAAAACACAGTGTGTGCATTTCTGTACACGACGATCCTGAACTTTATTTATATGGGTCTCTTATACCAGTAGTTGAAGCTTTTAAATTTCTTGGAGTTCTTTTTGATCGTAAACTTTCTTTCATACCACATATCAAGTACTTAAAAGCCAAATGCCTAAAAGCATTAAACTTGCTGAAAGTATTATCACACACAGACTGGGGTGCTGATCGCACTGTCCTTCTCCAGCTTTACCGTTCCCTCATTCGTTCGAAATTAGATTATGGATCCATTGTGTATGGATCGGCAAGACCATCGTATATCAGTTCTCTTGACACAGTCCACCACCATGGTCTAAGATTAGCTCTGGGTGCCTTTCGAACATCGCCTGTACAAAGCCTCTATGTTGAGGCTGAAGAGCCATCTCTATATTTACGACGAGAGAAACTTGCCCTACAGTACGCCATTAGAATTGCGGCTAATCCATCAAATCCAGTTCATAAGGTGTCTTTTCCGCCATATATTTCTGAAGAAGTCATACAGCTTTATGAAAGTAAACCAAGGGCTATCCGGTCCTTTGGTTTACGAGTTGCACCACTTTTAGAATCAGCAAATATCCAAAAAGATAAAATAGAAGAACATTTTGTTTCCGAAATACCATCATGGTGCATTAGAAAACCACAAGTTAATTTGACTCTACATTCAGGGAAAAATCCGAATCAAATCCACACCTTCTAAAAGAAAGTTTTCATCAATTACAATCTCAATTTATCGACTATCAATGTATTTATACTGATGGTTCAAAAGAAGAAAACAAAGTTGGCTGTGCTACTTTTACAAACGGTAATTCCAAAACGTTACATGTACCTGATGGCTCTTCAATTTTCACAGCAGAAGCTAAAGCTATAGACTTAGCTTTAGACTTCATATATGAATGTAACTCAAAGGACAAATTCATTATATTTTCTGACTCTGTCAGTTCTACAGGCCTTAAACCATACATCATCTAAAAACCCTCAAATTCAAAAACTATTAATAAAACATCATACCATCTCAGAATTGAAAACAATTATTTATTGCTGGGTTCCCAGTCATATAGGTATAAATGGAAATGAGAAAGTTGATAAGAACGCTAAAGAATCGTTAAATCTAGAAGAAACTGTTTTTAAAATCCCTTATGTCAATTTTAAACCTTTTATTAACGAGTACATCTTTGACAAATGGCAAACAATCTGGAATGGAGCGAATTTTGATAAATTGAGGGAAGTTGAACCAATCGTTAAACGACCAAGAGTAATTCATAAACTTTCGAGACGAGAAGAAATTGTTCTTGCTCGTCTCCGAATTGGTCATACAAGAATAACACATTCCCACTTATTAAAGCGAGAAGATCAACCTAAATGCATTGGCTGTGATACGCCATTTACAGTTAAACACATTCTTTTAGAATGCACTGACTTTGCAGCAGAGCGAATTTCTTGCTTTCAAGCTAATAACTTGAAAGAATTGTTCAAAGATGTACCCGTTGGAAAGATTTTATCATTTCTTAGACAAGTGAATCTGTTTTATAAAATATAATTTTAAATTACCAATCTTATTATTTCATATATCGTTTCTTTACAACGACATTTATATCTTACTTAGTGTTACTTTTTAGTACGAGTTCAATATATTTTAATGTTTTACCTTGTTAGACGCTAATGACCCATCAGGGTTGACGCGTCATTAAACAACAAACAAACAAACAAACAAAAAATTGTCTTAAAAAAATTGATCACCGGTAGATTCATAAAATGTGCGCCGTTGCCTCACTAAACTTGCCCGATGTGTCTCATTATATGAATGCACCTATCTCTAAATCCCAATTCCATGCATAGTGAGATTTTTTGAAGTGGTATTTTCAAGTATGCTATTAATCCACTCGCAAATGCCAAAGACACACTTTTAAATCCATCAGGCTCATTTGTAAAAAAAAAAGCCGAAATATGTATTCGTGACCTTTCAAGACCCGACCACTAAAATGGGACGTACGATCACGGCTTTCCTAAATGCACTCATTCCACATTATTTGCATCGTAGCAAACTCTATTCATTTTTACAGCTCCAGCAATAAAACTATTTTTGATTTGAATATGTCAGAAAGCATACCGAAACAGTTAGAAAAAAGAAAACAGAAAGTTTGCACCTTTTATCTAGTGCAAAACCCGAAGACTCCTTGTCAGCCGACCCGAAGGTTCACATTTCTACACTAATCCCCCGTCGATTCACAGATTTTCCGTTGCATGGGTTTCCACAGGTTGAATATTGGAACAATGTAAGCATTTCGGTGGCTTGGCACTGGAACAAACCAAGCCTCACTTACATTTCCATCACACGATCCTACCCTATCGTGTTTACTTCAACTAAGCCACCACGTGCATGTAAAAGCCCTAGTTGAATTAGTATTATAATGTTGTTTGTTATTGTTTTTTTTTTTTTTTTTTTTTTTTTTTTTTTTTTTTTTTTTTTGTTGTTGTTGCTCAGTCTAGACTTCAATGTATTTTCAAAGTTCAAAGGATTTTTATGTCAAAAAGCTGAGATGGGATTTCCAATATGATTTTTCAGAAATCGAAACTCAAAACAGAATTGCGGTTTTCCCAGAACGAAACGAAAGTAGATTTACAAATCGCAAGGCGAAATAGAAAGTACCGTAACTTTACGAGGATAGATCCTATCCTTTGTTTTCCGTACAGTACCCTATACTGACTGCAGGTCAAACCTGCTTAAATTATTTATAAGTCAATGTACAAGGTGAACATTATTTTAAAATGATGTTGACATTCCCGGAAATTCCAGGAATATCTAGATCAACGTAATTTTCAGAAAACGAGATGTATGGTTTCCCAGACTGAAACGAAACAAGTTACATTTCGCAACAGTTTCCCAGACTGAAACGAAACAAATTTTAAATTTCGCCAGGTGAAGGAGGAGGCAAGGTACTCTCTTGTAGATCATACTACTCTGCTGTATTTGGCTGACTGAGGTAGGTTTTTTAACTTCATTTTACATTTGTTAAAGTAATGATAGAGATACATTAATCTTATTTCTTTCTAATCTCAACACAGGCACCAGACGGTAAAGAAATCTGAATAAAAGACTCGATATAAATTATAACAACACGAACATTGCCCTATGCTACCTTGTTTGAAATAGTCTATATAAAATAAATGTTCTGTATCTATGTCTATGACTGACATTAATTTCTGTACGATAGGCATCCGTGAATTATGTTAAAGTCCACATAGTAACTTTATTTCAATGACGGTGCCAATGCTGTCCTACATACAGAACACCAGCAGTAACTTTCCTTAATTACGCTGCTTGGTCCATCGTGCTCTGGCTCGAGATTTAACGTCTCTACCTCTAGCCACCACCTATGCATGGGTTCAATGATTAGCGGCCCACATTCAGAAAACTTGCCTAGCAATATACAGAGATTTTTTTTATTGTAAAAAACATGAAAATTCATCACACAAATTTTGATATTTTTCTTATTTTGGTTTCTAACGTATACCCACAATCTAACGAGTACCCACAATCTATGTTTTGGAGCAAAAATAAGAAAAATAGGTATATCCCTGCATATCCTAAGTATATAAAATTGGGGTTCAAGGGGGTATACATTACACGGACATGTTTTCCTGATGCTTGCAATTTATAATCAGAAATACGAGTATTATACAATGTGTCAAGGTGAACTTAATATACAAGAACGCCGCGGAGGTCGATATCGCACCTGCATCGGGCAAAATAACTTAAAACGTGAAATATAGGTCGAGGGCACCAGGTTAAGGTGTGTTCTGAAAGGGTATGTGAAGGACATTTACTATGCAGGCTTTCACACTCGCAGCTATCACTGATGCAGGTAAAAACAAACTTCGACATGAAAATTAACAAAGTCAATAGACCGAGAAATATAGGTCAAGGTCAGCGGGTCAAGGTGCATGCTTGAATTGTATGTCAAGGACAGTTACTATGCAAGGTTTCACACTCGCAGCTATCACTGATGCAGAGAAAACCAAACTTTGACGTAAAATTAACAAAGTTAATGGACCGTGAAATATAGGTCAAGGTCAGCTGGTCAAGGTGCGTGCTTGAAGGGTATGTCAAGGACAATTACTATGCAAGGTTTCACGCTCGCAGCTATTACTGATGCAGAGAAAACCAAACTTCGACGTAACAATTAACAAAGTCAATGGACCGTGAAATATAGGTCAAGGTCAGCGGGTCAAGGTGCATGCTTAAATGGTATGTCAAGGACAATTACTATGCAAGGTTTCACGCCCGCAGCTATTACTGATGTCGAGAAAACCAAACTTCGACGTAAAAAATTTCAAAGTCAGTAGACCGTGCAATATAGGTCAAGGTCAGCTGGTCAAGGTGCGTGCTTGAAGGGTATGTCAAGGACAATTACTATGCAAGGTTTCAGACTCGCAGCTATCACTGATGTCGAGAAAACCAAACTTCGACGTAAAAAAATTCAAAGCCAGTGGACCGTGAAATATAGGTCAAGGGTACTGTATGGAACGCCATAACTGTCTTATGTTAAGAAGTGTCATTATATGCTGTTGAAATATATTATTATAGTGTTCGTTTGTCATCCCATCTTGTCCGCTCAGTATTATCTTGGCTCCATTCAACATGTTATCATGTCAGCTTTACAGTTTGTTATGTTAAATCATCATTTTATTGAGTTCATATATAATGTCGTTATGTCCACTCATTATGTTGTTGGCTTCGGTTCTCATGTTGTCTTGTCATTTAATCGTTTTGTTAGCTTCATATATTATCTTATTTGGTCAATTTATCATTTACTTCTTTTGATATGGCATATTATCTTGTTCATTTTCTATGTAATCTGGTTAATACTGCGTTCTATTGGCTCCAAGGCTAATAAAACTCTTCTATTGACCCTGTTGAAAATGTTGTCTTTTCATATCATGATTCTGGTAGGTTCATATATTCTATTGTTATGTCAACTTTTTGTTCTGATGGGTTGTTTTGCCATATCATTTTGTTCTTATTTTATTATGGTGGTTTAAAGTGTGATCCTGTTTGGTGAATTAACAACGCACCTGCTAAAGATGACGTTATGTTCGCTTCGTTGATAATACTCGCAATTCAAATAACCGAGATGTTATCTCTTTTCATTATGCTTAAATGTCAAATTGCAATTCTGTATGCTACATCAATGCATTGTTTATTCGTTTCATCAGATTATTGTCTTCATTTGATACTTTGTTTGGGCAATTTATCATTTTGTTGCCTCTATAGGACACGTTGTCCTGTCAACTTTATATGTTGTTGTGTCAAGATTACATTATGTTCATTTTACATGTTGTTGAAAATTAGGGTAAAATATGTCACCAGAAAACCGATAACTAAAGCCGGTATTTACTAGTCACTTCGGTCCATGACAATTTTCGGAGACGCATGAGAGAATAGCAGCTTCTTACAGTAGGCAAAATTTAATTTAAAAATAAAGTGGCAACAGATATGTGCTGCACTACCAAAAACTCCGTTACCGAATGCAGGTGCAGGTTTCATACCGATACTGACTCTATCTATATGACAGTCGATACCTAAATATGCGTCGTCTATAACCTCAGAAATGCATGGTATTGCCTATATCTTCATTATCTTAACCTGTGTATCTAGAACACTAACCACATCTACAGCATCTCTCTCTCTCTCTCTCTCTCTCTCTCTCTCTCTCTCTCTCTCTCTCTCTCTCTCTCTGTCTCTCTCTCTCTGTCTCTCTCGCTCGCTCTCGCTCTCTCTCTCTCTCTCTCTCTCTCTCTCTCTCTGTGTCTCTCTCTCTCTGTCTCTCTCTGTCTCTCTGTCTCTCTCTCTCTCTCTCTCTCTCTCTGGAGATTGTGGGGATATTAGCAACCGATTGCATATGCCTTGTTTCCAGCATGGTGTGCTTAATATATGCCGTACTGAGAATCTAATGCAATATGGGAAACTACTATAGAAACTAGCGATACCTACGGGTTTGCCAATCTCAGAAACAGAATAAACGAAATGTTTATTTCGGCTACATGGTCTGAAGACGCGAGGTCTTGCCCTTACTTGTTGCCCTGAGGGAAACCTATGCGTCTCGAGTGCTGAACTATAAACGCTGCCATTTAATGTAATGCTAAAAGTACAAAGTTAAGAGAACTCAAGAAGATATGTATATATACTACAGTGACACTATCAAGGGTGGAACCCCTTTATACAGATACAGATACATGTCTGTAAAGCTCGTCATCTTTGGTTTTAGTAGATGTTGGCCGGATGGCCACTTTGCTGGGAAAGAGCTAGTCATATTGCTCTTCATCATGTTCATGCGTGCTGTTTGATTTTTTGTTGATGTCTTGTATTGTTCACTCTTTCCCATTTGGTGTCTTTGGGCTGGTATTTAATTGCATCAATTCCTGCCTGAACATTCTATTCTTATTCACGAGAATTCGACACGCCTTTTTAAGGGAGGTGATTTAGTTTACACGAGCGAGAGACAACCGTGATAGAGAAAAGCAGACTATAAATTGGATATGATGATGATTACAGAACTACTAAAAATGTTCTCCAATTGGACTTACCGCCAGGCCAATACGAGTCAGGCTATGATCCTAGAGGACACACTCAAAGTCATTGAGGACAAGAGATCGGCTCTAATTTAGCGTAATACCCTTATTTGCCAGGATCTGATTAAGCATAACCTCTCCTCAGTTTGGGAATTCCTCTACAACACCCCTGACAATATTAGATAATTACATGTTAATATCTGGAAAGTCATTTTTACTCAAACCGAGCATTCTCATTCGGCGATAAATAGTACTCTCCGACTTCATACCTTGGCCTAGCTACAGACCAATTTATGGAAATTCAGAACATTTTGTCTGTGTGCTACGGAGGATACAATATGCCATACACTCTACTTTTACCGAATACAAGTTTGCCCTTTTGCTTCTGCACTCCGCAAAACTCAATTTTTGAAAGCAAAACATGAATACAATGTTGAATCTGATCGTTCTGAATGAATAAATGACTTCGGACTTAACGTCATGCTTCATCTCCAAACCAAGTAATAGTTTGCTGATGCATTGATTTCTATGGAAAGCAAAATTCTTGGATATTTTGCAAATAAAGCCGTAAAAGAATAATTCCGCTAGCACACTATAACCAAAACGTACATGTTTAGATTCAAAAAGGGTCATATCGAAGATCTGGCCTGCAAAATGTATATCCAAAGAACAAAACGTTGAGATGAAACCTACCCCCGGAAAAATATGGACCTACCGCAGACAGACGGTCAGAAAATAGAGAATTAATGTTTAAAGTTTCACAATCAATGTCTCAGCTTTATGCTTTCGAAAAATTATGACAATTTGAGTTCAAATAATGAAGTTATCGCAAAGACTAGCAGTACGTTTCTTAATTTTAGCAAACATTTTCTTAATCAAAGACTGGCCGCTCTCCGCCGCAGTTTACATGTATGTTTCATGCTAACCATTATCACATAGAAGCAAATCTGTCCATCTGGTCACAATTTGGCATCACTCGGCGAGCCTCGTGATGCCAAAATGTGACCCTCGGGACAGATTTGTCTATCCATACCTGACACTCATGTAAGATTCTTATAATCTGTCCCGAGGGTCACATTTTGGCATCACGAGGCTCGCCGAGTGATGCCAAACTGTGACCCGAGGGACAGAGTGCGACCGGGGTGAGATAACGGACAGGGTGCGACCGGGGTGAGATAACGAGGAAGAGATAAGAATTTCTCACATGGGGTAAAACGTAGGATTTCTCTATCTGGTGTGCAAGAATTGTCTATCCATACCTGACACTCATGTAAGATTCTTATAGTCTCGGGTTGAAACTGCGGGCATTACCAAAATGTCCATGTGATAATCTCTAATTACCACGAATTTCGAATTGTCCCGAATTTCGAAGGTTCCGCCATAATAATTGTATCCATAATTTTGTGAGTTTGTTAAGGCGAGGAATAAAAAACACTTGTAAAATATATTTGAAAACGTCATAATTTCACGAAAAATAAAATTCAACAAGCAAATTCAGAGAATTTATGTCCCCCGCCTTGATTGTTTAGTTACACAAAAATAATCTGAGAAGCCACATGAACTTTCTAAGTGTAAATGCCCAAAAATGACTAAGTTAAAACTGCGAAAAAGTGATAAAAATTAGGCTGAGGATTATATGCAAACCATATGCGTATCTTCAAAGCATTATAAAGACAACTGTAAAGTTTCAAAAGAATCAAATTGAAACTGTAGGAGGAGTTGCGCACACAAGGTACCCCCCGTCCATTCACTTTCATTGTCAAAATGACCGAAAAATGACTAAGTTCAAATTGCGAACAAAAGTAATAAAAATTAATCTGAGTATCATATCCAAACCACATGCATATCTTCAAAGCCTGGTTAAGACATCTGTAAAGTTTCAAAAGAACCGGAATGAAACTGTAGGAGGAGTTGCGCACACAAGGTACCCACTGTCCATTCACTTTCATTGTCAAAATGCTCGAAAAAATGACTAAGTTCAAATTGCGAAAAAAGTGTGAAAAAATTAATCTGAGGATTATATCCAAACCACATGCATATCTTCAAAGAATGGTAAAAACATCTGTAAAGTTTCAAAAGAATCGGAGTAAAACTGTAGGAGGAGTTGCGCACACAAGGTACATACTCTATAGGGGGCGGAAGGACGGAAGGACAGACTTACGGACGGACAGACGGACGGACAGACGGATGGACGGAATGACGGAAAGCCAAAAACTATGTCCCTCCGCTTTTCTTCGAAAAGGCGGGGGACAAAAATTTAATGGATTTCATCTTGACACAATAACAAGAAGAGATGACAGGGCAAGCCAGCATATATATCACAGTCGTATACGTGATCTCGTGTAGACTTTTTGGTACTGGTGTAGAGCGTTTCAAGAAGGCGGCGAGTCAATCAGGGAATTTGTAAGTAGGACTACCATTTCATTTGTAAAAAATAATCAATTTCAATGCTAGGGACCAGTCCCAGGCACTGTCACGCTCGATTTTGATATTGTCATTACGCAGTCTGATAACTATAGCAAGAATTTGGCTGAGATGAGCGGGTGTCTTGCGCGATTTTCAATTTAAGCGCAGACAGGCCAGGTTTTCACTACGTTTTCTCTTTTTAACAGCTAATACTGTCACTTTTCTACAAAGGTAAGAATAGAGGGACCAGAAAACGATGCAATTAAATTTCAAGTCCCAACATAGACACCAGGTCGGAAAGAAAATACATAAAACACAACAAAACATTTAAGATAATACACACGAAGAGCAGAAAGACTTGCTCTTGCCCAACCAGGTAGCCATCCGGCTACTATTAGCCTAGACCCCAAACACTCTGCCTAGCCATGGCAGCCCATAGAAACTGACATAGAAGAAAATACTCGAGCTTGAATAAATCGGCAAGGCTATTGTGTAGAGACCAGCAGGTGAATTATGAGCATTTAGTAACAGTGTAGACGCAGATTTTGGATACCGTGTAGAACCACAATGCTAAAAGTGCCATTGTCTAGAGCTTTGCCTGATTTAAGCTATATCCAATATACTGTATGTGGGAAGAGTATATTGATCAATGCTGAATGCAAGCCACCATGATAAATTGCAGCAACCAAACCTCTTGTAGGTTCTTTCTCTATGCTTCGTCTCTTAAAGACGCAATCAATATACACGTAATCCTCACATGGAGATGTTGCAGTGATTTTATAAACCAATGGTCAGATTTTAATCAATCTCGCAGATACACATATATTTTTGTAGGGGGGGGGGGGTAGCTGTACGGGAGAGTATAGTGTAAATGAAGGAGGGTCGCTTCCTGCAGGACTCAAGGTATAGCCACTCAAGTTCGCCGACGCCACTAGTGTTTCATCGTAGCCTGCACGTCCCCTGGCTGTACACAGTCCTTTGCAACTTCTCCGTCTCAGAAATCTGAGTGTCATTACTTTCGTTCATAAAAATATTTCAAACTGAAAAACATGGACAAACTTGAAAAGTCTCCCCGTACATCCATTATGCTCTTATTTTTTAAATCCTCAGGGATTGCTTGCAATCAGTTTGCATTTTCCTATCTCTACTGATCGTTCCAAGGCGATACTTCTATTGTGGTTCTATTTGTTTTATGTTTTGGAGTCGATTCTTTGTGCTGTTTGAACCTTATGCACGTTTTCATAGTTTTAGTAAAGTAACTGTGTGGCCGCCTATTGGGAAATAGCTGCTCACTTGGCTTACGATATGTTTTCTAAGTATAAGTGCCTAATTGTCAATTCAGGTTTTTCCCAACTCGGTTTTTGGAGTGGGAATTTTTTTCTGATTGCGCCTTTTCCTGATCATTGCCTACTTGTACATTTTCCTTTTAAATGGAAACTTTATACTTATGAAGGGTGTTCAATAAATTCGCAGAAACATCTAGTCATGTCCTTATTTTGTAAATTAGCTGAATTTAATTGTGTTTCTCCTCTTGTTTCGTGGCATGAAGGGATTGAGTCTATCAATGCTACACACCAGATACAACAACACCAACAATTACAAGTATTCATATACTGTATTTACGAAGCTCGTCTCACGAATCAAATTGCCCAAATGTAATGAGTATGTGCTAAACCTAGACAAACCTCTTTCAGTTTCATTATCTAAATATAGGTAGCATTAAAATACTGTCCAGTGTGCGAAGAATATGGACATGCGCAGACAATGCTTTCAGTTATGACTACGCCACTTTTAGCATTTTGGTTGATTGTATCTATATCTCTATCTTCCTTACATCTAGGTGCTAGTATTTAAGGAGATTTTGTCTATCTAGTGCCAGCTCCAGAGTAGGAAGAGCAAGAAGCCTCCGTGGTGCAGTGGTTCAGTCACTCGCCTTGTAAACCAGGGTCGCAGGTTCGATCCCGGGCTTCTCCAAAAACAACAACAAAAAACCAACCTCCCGGTTGAGCCTTCGGGTGCTCCCGGGACAACAACCTCACAAAAGCAACCTAATATAGTACTGGTCTCGCCCAGGCAAAAAAAAAGGAATCCAGTTTATTTATTTTTTTTTTTGATTGATCATGTTTAACGTCCCAATCAACAGATATGGTCATGTCGGGACGTCACCTCTATTTTATGGGACGTTTGCCGAAAGTTAGGATGACGACATCCAAAAACTGTTTCAAATATAACCTCCCATATAACCTCCCAACTAAGTCAAAAAGGCTTATATGTACGAATGGTTATATGTACGGATGAAACCACTTTTCATGGGCAAGCCCAGAGCTAAGCGGCTAACAAGTAATCATATGGTCAGTCAGTAGCGAAGAAGCTTTGCCTGGAGACTCAAGCAGCCCATCTATTTCTTTAAGCCCCAAATGGGCGGGTCGGTCCCATACAGGTTTATGATTGTACGCGGGAACAATATGTACTTGTAGTCTCTTAGAGCTGTGATTTGCCGGTCTGACTGGTAGCGACTCCCTGATAATCTACATGGTATCCAAAAACTGCGTCTACACGGTTACTAAATCCTCAAAATTGACCTGTGTCTACACGGTTGCTGACTAAAAATTACTGGTCTCTACACAGTAGCCTGATCGATATAATTCAAGTTCAAGTATTTTCTTCAATGATAGTTTCTGCGGGCTTCCGTCTTTGGGGTCTAGGCTAATAGGCTTTTGTAGAAAAGTGAAGATATTTGCGGTTAAAAAAGAAAAGACAAAAAGTAGTAAAACCCTGGCCTGTCTCCGCTTTAATTGAAAATCACGTAAGACACCTGCTCATCTCAGCCAAATTCTTGCTATAGTGATCAGACTGCGTAATAGCAATATCAAAATCGTAAACGCTGTTTTTTCCGAGCGTGATAGTGTCCGAGACTGGCTCCTAGCATTGAAAATAACTGATATTTTACAAATGAAATGGTACTTCTTATAAATTCCCTGTTTGACTCGCCACCATCTTGAAACGTTCTACATCGGTACCGGTACCAAAAACGTCTACACGATAGTATATATAGAAATAATCAAATGATAGAATGACCTTAAGAGATACAAATGAAGCCAATAGCTTGGCAAAAGAAGAAACATCATCGCAAGTGAAGCACACAGAATAGCGATTCGATATTAAATCACAAAGTAAAAAGACAATACATTAATTATTTTACATGCGCATACGATCAATGGAGCCAACGGGGCACAGGTAGAACAGGATGCCATGCTATATAAACTCAACTGAATGAAAAACTCACCAAACAGGATAACATATGAACCCAACAGAATGATTTCATAACAAGACAACATGACACACCAAGTCAACAGAATAATGAGTGGACATAACAACATAAATGATAAAGCTAACAAAATACTAAGATAGCATGTCAAAATGATGGCTTGACACAACAACAAAATGAACAAAGCCAATAGAAGATTTAATGATCCTTGGAGCCAATAGAACGCAGTGTTAACCAGATCACATAGAAACTGAACAAGATAACATGCCATATCAAAAGAAGTAAATGGTAAATTGACCAAATAAGATAATATATGAAGCCAACAAAACGATAAAATGACAAGACATCACGAGAACCGAAGCCAACAAAATAATGAGTGGACATAACAACATTATATATGAATTCAATAAAATGATGATTTAACATAACAAACTGTAAAGTTGACATGGCAACATGTTGAATGGAGCCAAGATAATACTAAGTGGACAAGATGGAATGATAAACGAACACTATACAATATCTCTCAACAGCATATAATGACAGTTCTTAACATAAGACAGTTATGGCGTTCCATAGTACTGGGTCAAGGTGCGTGCTTGAAGGGTATGTCAAGAACAATTACTATGCAAGGTTTCAGACTCGCAGCTATCACTGATGTCGAGAAAACTTAACTTCGACGTAAATGTTGACGGACGAACGAACGAACGGACGGACGGACGGAAATTTTGAACTCCTATATCGCACCATGCTATAAGCAGGTGTGATAAAAAATGACATTGAGTATGGCGTAATTTCGATGAAACGGTGGTTTCCCTCCCTGAATTACGGTTTCCAAAAACAAATCATAGTTTTACATAGTAAGTATTTTGTTTTCGAAAAGCGAAATAGGAAGTAAAGTACGCTTTTGTACATTGATATTTTTGAAGCGTATTGACATTATTCTGATTAAGTCTGACTGCGGTAGCTTCATTTTATATACTTCTCGAACCACTTATATTTTTTTGGATATTTATAAGTGACATTTTGACTAACACATTTTAAACCTACCTTTTTGAACTTGCACAGTCTAAAAAAAACTTTGATAAAATGTGTGCTAAGACCAAAAATTGCGGAAACGATTTCAAGAAAAATTGAAAATTCCCATTTTCTGTAACTACTGAAAATTTGGAAATCGAAAAAATTGTGTTCAGAAGACATTTGTGTTTCCAAATTGACACATAAGAACTCCAAAGCAAATACTTAAGCAAAAATAAAACTAAAATAAAATAAATAAATAATAGAGAAAATGAATAAAATCAATATGCTTCTAAATTTTGGATCCATTGAGATGATTTGACACCAAAAAACCCTACCGCTTTTCTTTCTGTTAAAGGCGATCTCATGTAAAAGATATTGCATAAGCATTTTCTGACATAGCTCGGTGTTTGAATGGGTTGAAAAGCAGTAGCTTCAATTGAGCGTGATGTGGCGCTACATGTCCAGCCCTTTAATAAAACAGTATCAAGTTTTAAAAGTTTATTTGAAAATAATGTTTACTAAACATTATTTTAAAATGAGAAAAATATAAACTGGTGCAAAACCTCTTTTGATGAGTAAATATTAAGAAAACATAATTATGATAGAAATCTCAATAATGCAACTACCAGAGGGAAACATCTTAATGTGTAAAACTCCATAATGAAAACCGGTCTTCGGGATTTCCGACCAGGTCCGACACAAACCGGGCTGTACAGTCTCAGAAGCAGGCTAGAAGCTTGAAATTTCGGATATAAGCAGAAGAGGAAATATACTATCCGTGTAGCGAAAACAAAGGCGCAGATCAGCTTCGCAGTAACTGCGAAGCTGATCTGCGCCTTTGTTTTCGCCTAGGCAAAAATCCGGTTTTCTCACGATGCGGCTCATATAAAGTATATCAGCACACACACGGTTGACAGAAATCATTTTCTGTGCTGCGGATAGCAGATATACACCTATGAATTATGTTTAAGTCTCTTGTTTGTTTGTTTGTTTGTTGTTTAACGACGCATCAACCCTGATGGGTCATTAGCGTCTAACAAGGTAAAACGATAAAAATATATTGAAATCATATTAAAATGTAACACTTAGTAAGATATAAATGTCGTTGTAAAGAAACGATATATGAAATAATAACATTTATGGTTAAACATTTATAATTTATAAAACAGATTTACTTGTCTAAGAAATGTTTAAGTCTCTGCCCGTCGTCTATACTGCGATACTTTTGGTGGTTCAATATGTATTATACGTGTATTCTAAGTGTCGAAATTTGTGCTTTCTGATTCTTTGCCTTTTGGTTTGGTTGAGACTTTCCGGATGGCTACCTTGTTGGGACAGAGCTAGTCATCCGGCCACTTATATGGAAATACATGTACTTGTTAATTACCGTATGTTCTTATTCTGTCAGAAACTATTTGTATTTTTATCTCACCTGAGCCGCTAGGCTCACAAGTTGAGCTAAAAGGATGGCCATGATCCGTCGTCCGTCCGTCGTCCACCATTTTCAAAGATCTTCTCCTCTGAAACCGCTTGGCCAATCAAAGCCAAATTTTATATGAAGCATCTATGGGAAGGGGGAACCAATGTGTTTATAAATAATCCAGGTCACATGACCAAGATGGCCGCCATGCCCATATATGGTAAAAACCCTTCAAAATTCTTCTCCGGAACCACTGAGCCGATTTCAACGAAACTTGACATGATGCATCGGGGACTGAAGGACTACAATGTGTTTATAAATTATGACCTTTGGATGACCTTGACCTATTTTACGTAAGGTCAACATAGGTCGCCCATGCATTTGAATGGGGAAAAATGTGAAAATGTCATTTGAAAGGAAAAACTTGCAGGAAATGTGCAAATGGACTGAAGATATGTGATTCTGAAAACAATTTGGACCCCACCGCGTGGCAATATACATGTTTATTACAAAAATTTTCAAAGATCTTCTGCTCTGAAACCATTAGGCAAATCAAAGCCAAATTTTATAGGAAGCATCCATGGGAAGGGGGAATCAATGTGTTTATAAATGATTCGGGTCACATGATCAAGATGGCCGCCATGCCCATATATGGTAAAACCTTTTAAAATTCTTCAACTCCGGAACCACTGGACCGATTTCAATTAAACTTGGCATGAAGCATCGGGGACCGGAGTACTACAATGTGTTAATAAATCATGACCTTTGGATGACCTTGACCTATTTTACGGCAAGGTCAACCTAGGTCGCCCATGCATTTGAATGGGGAAAAGTAGGAAAATGTCGTTCTATGGCAGAAAACTTGCTAAGAATAAGCAAATCGACAGAAGATTTATGCTTATGATAATATTTTGGGCCCAGGGGGTTTTCTGCCCCTGCCCTTGGGCTCTATACATGTATATGACCAAAATGTTCAAACATCTTCTACTCTAAAACCACTTGGACAATCAAAGCCACACTTTCAGTGGAGCATCCTTAGGAAGAGTAAAAAAGGAAAGTTTGTGTAACTGGTCAAGGTCACATGACCAAGATGGCCACCATGGCTATAAAGAGCAAAAACCTATAAAAATCTTCTTCAGAACCAGAACTTCCAGAAGGCATATGATTTTGAAACTTGTAATGAAGCATATGGGAACGGAGCTCTACAAAGTTTGTATAAATCATGACGCTGGGATGACCATGACCTACTTTACGGCAAGGTCAACTTAGGTCGCCCATGCATTTGAATGGGGAAAATTGTTAAAATGTTGTTTGAAGGGCAAAAACTTGCAGTTAATTGGCAAATGGACTTAATTTTCAGGATTTGAAAAGATATTGACTCCGGGGGTTATTCTGATCCTTCCCTCGGGTTATATACACGCATATTACCGTTGTCGTCAAACAAAGTTATTAGTATATATCTCAGGTCTCAGGTGAGCGTTTACAGGACCATTGGTCCTTTTGTTGTTTATTTTTATGGTGATGCATTGATATATACGTGTTTCAGCGTCTACCAGATATGCCTGGCAAAACGTACCAACTATTTCTGAAAGGTCTGAGAAACGAAACATCAGTGATACGGATAGATGAGGTACGTATGAACAAAGATGTGGTTAGTTATGTACCATCATTTGTATCCAGCACACGACCCCTATGGGGCCGGGGGATAGCGTGCTTTTTGAACATGAAAAGCCCAAATACCAGACGTTTCCTGATCATTGCCTACTTTTACTTTTTTCAACTTTTAAAAACCCGCTTAAAGCCCGACTCTGCAGGGTCAAATTTGTGGTAAAATCTATGCCCGAAGGCTCACAAAATAGAACAACTTCTAGGAATTGTTCTGATGAAAAAATAAATACGTGGAAGAGGTTTTGATTACCATGTGTGTGTGTAAAGATAAATTGTAACAACATCAGGAAAACATATCCGTATAATTTATACCCCCCTATACCCCACTTTTATATAGCAATCTAGGGTATGTAGGGGTATACCTATTTTTTTTTTCTTATTTTGATCCAAAAGATAGATTGTGGGTACTTGTTAGAACCGCCTCGGCGAGGGGGTTCTAACGTGTACTCACAATCTATGTTTTGAGCAAAAAATAAGAAAAATATCAAAATTTTGCAGCTGAAAGTTTTCAAATTCTAAAGCTAAAAAAATCTCTGTTTTTTTTTTTTTTTTTTTTTTTGCATGGGCAAGTTTTCGTAATGTTAAATAAGAACTATGAAATAAGGAAAATCAGTAAAATGTGCAAATTCCTTGAAATAATGTGACCATATGCTGGAGGGGAAATACCACCCCGCGGCATATCCTTTTGTAATGGGATAGTCTCCCTTGTAGAATACGTTGGTGCAACGTATTAGCGGCATATTAGCGGGTAGTAATATGCAAATTAGAAACTCGAAACTTTGTGATTAGAGTAAGTGTTAGGTATATAGCGCAGTAAACCACCCTTGGTGGATGAGCATGCTTTTCCACCGACGGGGTTTCTGTGGCTTGGCTCGGCTGCACGTTACATTTGGTGGCAGCGGTGGGCAGAACGGAGTTGCCTTATCCATGTAGTCCCCAGGCCAAGACTCGGGGCGAGTCTTCTCGGAGGGGGAAGTAATGTAATGGGATAGTCTCCCTTGTAGAATACGTTGGTGCAACGTATTAGCGGCATATTAGCGGGTAGTAATATGCAAATTAGAAACTCGAAACTTTGTGATTAGAGTAAGTGTTAGGTATATAGCGCAGTAAACCACCCTTGGTGGATGAGCATGCTTTTCCACCGACGGGGTTTCTGTGGCTTGGCTCGGCCGTTCGTTACACTTTGCTCATCGTTTGTCAAATGCCGGCACAGATCCCGCTGTGTCCCCCGCATATAACTCACTGGTGTATTATTACATCAGTTAATGAAGCAAGACGAGGTCACTTGTTCTCAGTGAATACAAATGTATAATTCTTTTAATTTGTTAAGTATCGAAATATTTCCATTCCAAAGTAACAAGTGCGGTGGTCAAGTGATACAATGTCTAGATCAGGCTCCAACCCCACCAGCAGAGGTTTATGTCCTTGCGAAAGACACAAACAAAGTTCTGGTTAATGGGCCAGAAACGGTAGTTCCGTCCAAACATGACTGGATACCGTTGACTGGGGCGTTAAACGATAAAGAGATCAAAGCCTATTAAAATGCTTATGTGAATGTAACATATAATCTTTTTTAACTGGTTATGTTCTTCTTTATCTTCATGATGACGTCAAAATGCCTGATAACTGCATTGCTTAGACAGAGCTTGCCATTTTGCTATTTATATGTTTATGATTTTTCCCTTTTGTGTTATGTGTGGGAGATAAATAGAATCCATCATGGGTGTCCAGTGGAGATAGGAAAATCCCAACCCGAGGGTCCACCCGTTCCAGTGGGAAACGAGGCTCGCCGAGTTTCCCACTGGAACGGTGGACCCGAGGGTTGGGATTTTCCTTTCTCCACTGGGCACCCATGATCGATTCTTTTTCTTACATACTCCGACTTTATCCTTTTACCGGTAACGTAACCTGGTACCGTGCTTTAACCCTTGTGACGTTGTGCATATTACGGATGTGACGTCAAATGTAAATAAATCGCTGTCAAAGTCAATAGTGATGTAGTTTTTATTTGTTTTTATTTTAAAACGAGCGTGATTCAAGAATACTCGCTGTGAAAAACATCACTTTTGTCTAGTTTTGGTGAACGCCATTGCTGCAAGCAGTAGAAACGATCGAATTATATCGCATGCTTTTCTTATCTTGCATGAGCAACCAAACCAGCAGTGTAAGATCGATTTATCTACCACCACTAAAATACCGGAATTTTTCTATCTTTATGATAGAGGTATGTAAGAAAACCATATCCTCGATATTTGATTCTTATTTTACATGTGTATTTATTATATAACTTCAGGATGCCACCATTGCAAGTTTACTTGAGATGGTAAAGGAGAAGTCTGGTATTAATGATGGGGAAGGCGATATACGAGTATTATACACTAGTAAGCGATTACGAATTATTGTACATACTGTCTGGATAAATAAACTTTATACCATATGGTTTTAATAGATTCTTTGTAATGACATTTATATTTGTTTTCTTTGAATCCACACGAGATGATGATATATTATTCAATCACAGAGAAATGTATTTCGAACCTCAAGTCACGATCATAGAATCCATACCGTTAATCCCAGGGCCCTTATTCTAATTTTGATCAGGAGCGGTAGCGTGTCCGATTCAGAACGAATTGGCGTCACAGTCAGTCCTCTTGTCTGGCACATTTCTTTCATGAAGGTTTGGTCATAGCAAAAACATGAAAAAAGGTTATGCAAATATGTCTAAGACAGTGCTTCTCTTCTGCCATTGAAAAGGAACAGTTAGTCAAGCCTGTAAGTTTGAACTAAATGTGAACTAAGTGCTGGTAATCTGCCTTATAAAACTTTCCCATGAACAGTATAGCTTGGATAACTGATACTTCTGACATTCCTGGCTTGACCTCAGCTGTCTACTGATACAAGTACAATAATGCCCTAAAGAAAAAAACAACAACATCCCTTGCAATTAGATTATGAACGAAAACCAAGACTCTTGAGATGAAAGATCAAAGAATTCTGCCACGCATGTTCTTGTTCAATTTTAGCCAAAGACCTGCGTGCTAAAGACCCCCATGGGAAAACATTGTATCTATCTGACTATGACATTAAAGACATGGGTAATCTTACTGTTGTCGTACGAGTGCGTGGTGGCTCAGAAACAGTGGACGCGTCCCAAGTACATGTAAACTATAACGAAAGTGAAGATTCTGATGACTCTGATGATGAGGCAGACGAGCTGGAAATAGACCCAGATTTAGATACTACAGAAGAGTCTGAAAACACTGAACAGGATACGCCAGTTGTACAACCCAAGGTTTACGGCCCTGATGTAGAACTGACAGATCTACCTGACATGTTTACTATGGATGACACGGAGGGAGGACAGAGAGCTTTGATGCCTTGTAAACACGCCATAGGTATTGTTTTCATAAATGAATTGAAAACAAATTTTAACAGCTATTTTATCTATGCACGATATTAGAAAATTGCTGCTCACTGGTCTTACGGTGTGTTCTCTTAGTACAAGTACATGGTTGTCAATTAAGTATTTTCCCACCTGTTTTTCCACTTGGTTTTGTGAGTGGGAATCATTGTGCCATTGCCTACTTTTACCTTCTTCTGATCTAAATTGTGTGAGAACAGGGGAGCGCGGTGTCTTAGTGCTTCAAACTCCAGATCAAAAGACTGAAGTTCGAGCGCTCTTTTGCCAGGTTGTATAATTTAGCAAGACGTAGAACCGCCTAATACCATAGAATTGATGACTCATTCCGACAATAAATGAGACTTTGTTGACTGGGCGATTAAACCACAAGACAAACGAAACAAACAAATCTTTGGTTTCATGTTGCACTATTATTCCAGGCCCGGAATCTCTAACAGCATACTGCCGAAGTCTTTTAGCGGCTGGCAAGTTTGAATTCCACTGTCCTTATAAAGCCAATCCAGGCGATCCTTTCTGTGGCCATTTGTGGGAATTCTTTATTGTGAAGAAGCTGGCTGTCTTAACACCAGAGGAGTTAAAAGAATTCGAGATCAAGATTTCCGAAAACTACCTTCGGAAAGCTGTCGGCATTCAACAATGCCCCGGATGCAGTTCATTCTGCGAGCGTGAAAACAAGAAGAACAGGAGGGTTATCTGCCCAATTTGTACCAGCGATAAGAAGAAAAGATACGAATTTTGCTGGTACTGCCTGCGACCTTGGTTGGCAAGCGGTACAACCGACTGCGGAAATGCCACTTGCTCCGGAGAGGACCCGAGGCTGAAGATCCTCAGGACCTGCTCTACGAAGACCGTGATTGGGGTGCCTATGTGTCCAGAGGTTCGAGCATGTCCTACATGTGGCCTGTTGATCCAACACAAGGAGGCGTGCAAACAAATGGTGTGTCCCTGCGGACAGAAATTTTGCTTCATCTGTCTGAAAATGTCGGATAGAAATGGAAAATATCAGTGTGGCCTGTGGTGTACAAAGTGCGAGATTGCACCACGACAAACCACGATTCCTGGGGATTAAATAATTCGTAAAGCATTTAACTAGTAAAATGTCTAAACCTATTGTACATATACATATTTTAAGACGGTATTGCATCAAGATAAACCACGATTCTTGGTGTTAAAAATAATTCATAATGTAAATTATATTTAACTGGTGAAAAATTTTAAACCTATTGTACATATATGTGATTATGAGACGATTTTGCAGTGATTTAATTAGTTGATCCTTTTCATATCAATAGGTGCCGTTTGTGATTTATTATTGTGGCATTTATTATTTTAGATATGCGAATGAATTGTCAGTTATAGCATGTTGTCTAATTTACGCTGTGAAAATAATAAAATAAGTATACTTGTAGAACATAAGATTGTGCTTATCCTAGAAAAAGACTCTTCAATGAATATCACCACGGACAAACAAATAAATCATGATAATGTCGAAGATGAATAAAAAAGATGACTCGCAGATATAATAAGCTTTCCGGCGATGGAGAGCCCTGGGCGCCAAACAACATAACTAAAAATCTGGAGAAAAAGAAAAAGCAGGGGGATGTAATACAAAATTACAGTGATTAATGGTTACAGTGTTTAAAATGTACATGTATATCCACATTCCTATCTGCGTACCAGGATGCTTGAAAGTGTAACCATAAACTAATAAGCATAATGCTTTGAAGACAGTAATACTGTTCATACTGACATGCCTACCTAATTGTGCCATGTAGTCATTTTTGAAACTTTATATTATTGTTCTGTCTTAACTTAAAGTACATATGGTGTATTTAATATTGTTCTTATTTCAGCATCATAGCTTGATTTTATTGTAGTTCTCTTGTGCTTTGTATTTTCAAATGGTTTTGCTTAATAAAGCATTAAAAGCATATGCACATTGTTTCACTTAGTCTAGATATCTTTTTTATGGCCTCAGATGTCCTTTGATTTACTGCAGACCGTTATGTCACATAAAGATAACAATTGTTATCATTTTTGATCACTAAAGCCCCGGTCCCACTGCGCGTAAGAGAGCCAAAGATCCCTTTGCGCCCAGTACAGGACTGTGATAATCACATGTAAAATCAGTCGATCACAAGACAGTGAAGTACTATGAAATAATAAGCTCTGTGTCATTTTAACTCATTTAAGCCTTGTGCCCCTTTTATGGGACATAGGCAAACAGCATAGCCCCAGATGTGACGCCGCAGAACGCGGCGCCCCATCTGAGTCTATCCTGTTTGCTTGGAGGAATTTCATCGAAAAAAGAGATAAAAATAAAAAAATCACTCCTAACGCCCCTAAAAATGAAAGTGCACTCTTCCAAATGATAGCAATGGGAAAATCCACTCGTCAAATATGGGTTAAGGACCTACGGTCATTCCAAAATGTCTGATTTTGTAATTGAAGTTGTATGGATGTTGTTGAAATACTTTTTCATAAGAAAACGATATTTAAAAGAATAATCCTGAAAAAAGGGAATAAATTGAAGTTAGTTCCAGCCTTCCTGAGCAATCCCAGGATTAGAAATCCGTTGCAGGCGGTTTATTCTGACAGGTCCTACGATTGCTTAGGACATTATGATCGTGCGTCTCTCAGTCACAAGAATGGCCATTTTTATTTCTTGAATATCAGATAGCTGACTAGGCCAATACTAGCTCTACACTGTCGTCTGCATGTAGACAAAGTGGAAAGGTAAGTGTACACCACAGAAAACTGATTGTTTTTTTGTTTTTTTTTTTTTGTTGTTTTTTTAAATAATTTGATCGCTTTAAGAAGGATCACTTGATCGGTTAAAAAGGTACATGATCAGCAAAAGGCGCAATCAGAAAGAAATTCCCATCCCAACAAACCCGAGGTGGGAAAAACTAAATCGACAATTAGGTACCCTCACTTAGAAAACATATCGTAAGCCGAGTTAGCAGCTTTTTCCCAATAGGCGGCCACTCAGTTACCCGAACTTTAACAAAAATATGGAAAAGTACATAAGGTTCAAGCAGCAAAACCATTCGACTCCAAAACAAATGAAGCCACAACAGAAGTGATCAGTAATATAAAATTGCTGGGCTTGGGGGCTTAATTCGATTTTACAGGCGCCATACCTCACCCTCAGCTTCTGCAGTGGCTAGTATTTTGGTGCGCGTGGTGAATCTCTAAGCATTTATCTTCCCGCAAATGCGTAATTCCGTCCAAAATTAATTATGTAACACCATCATATCGCTTGTCTGAGATTTAGGGACTTCCCCATTTGGATAATCTTGTCACCTAATAAAACGTGCATCTGGAAACCGCAAGTCCCGTCCTATTTTGCCCATTGGCCCAAATATTTGGACATCGTTTAGAGTCCCCATGAACCCACTTTCAACATATGGAATCTTACCTGTAGCATCTACAATAATTTGGGTATGTAGACAACGAAATGTACGGTTACAAGAATAAAATTGTTCCTGTTGTTCAGTGAGCGGTAGGTATATTTCATGAGACGTGTCATCTATGGCACCAACGACATCGCTGATTTTTCTCCAGGTACCTTTAAGATTTCTCCATTTTTACAGAGGGTCATTTATGTAGGACTTCAAAGTGTCAAACAAAATTGGAATCAACTTCATTTGGTCGTTTTGGTCCTTTGAGTTCAGCGAGGGTATTCTTTGAAATAAGAAATTCATTATTCGGTAAGATTCATTTTTAACCAACGTTTTTTATATTTGGCACTGTTTGGATACTACTAGTCTTTGTATCGACTACCCTGTTGAAAGTTGCTAAATTACAGTACTTTATTTTTTTTTTTTTTGGCTTCATTTCGCTAAATCTAAAGGGTCACTGACGAAGCTTAAGTAGCCGAAACCATGGTATGGCCCATTACTTTTCTGATTATATGTTCGCTGCTCTTACAGGATTTCAGTTTTATTTTTTTTATTTGTTATTTCTGCAGCTGGCGTTGTGCAGTGTAGCGGCCCTAAAAGTCTCTCTGTACATCGTTGTGCAGATTATATTTTCTTTTTGGTCCTTTGAGATCAGCGAGGGTATTCTTAGAAATAAGAATTTCATTATCCGTTAAGATTCATTTTCTAACCAACGGATTATATATTTGGCACTGTTTTGATAATGCTAGTCTTTAAATCGACTATACTGTTGAAAGTTGCTAAATTACAGTATTTCCCTTTGGCTCCATTTCGCTAAATCTAAAGGGTCACTGACGAAGCTGAAATAACCGAAACCATGGTATGGCCCATCACTTTTCTAATGATATTTTCGCTGCTCTTGAAGGATCTCAGTTTTATTTTTATTATCCATTATATCATTCTCCAATTCTCCAATGTAGACTTACTAACTCCAAGCAATATTGTAATATGAGGGTTATGTCCGCACCGAGTGGTTTAAAGAAGCCTGTTTCGCATAGATAACTTACGTTTCCTTCCAGTTCTAATGTTAAGGCTCTGTTCCAGGTGTATGAATGATTCTGGTGAATCTCCAGTTATTCTATGAAATGAATATCTGTTGATAATAATATTGAATATACGAAAACAAGTCTCTTCCAGGAAAGCGTTTGTATCTTCACCTAAGAAGCTTTCCTTATCATTGCATATTTGTACTGTTCTGTATCTGGTGACTAGACCATTGATGCGATGAGATGCACCATTAACAATACGCTTTTGACATCGTCGGCAACATCTGGTGGGGGCTGCATCATTGTCGCCAGTAACGACAAGACTTTGTTCATCATCCATTGCTGCAATGCAAAAAGAAAAATGATAAAAAAAGGCTTTTGTGTGGACGGAAATATACTGTTTTATGTCTTACTATGTAGTTCAGCATAGCATAAAGCACGTAATTTGTAGTATTTTGGGTCCTGTCTTTGGTCATTCAAAGGTCATTTTGTGACAAAGCAAGAAAAGCAAGCTTCTAACAAGATTGAAAACCTTAAGGCCAGTTTCCAAATCGTGGCTTACTTTACTTGTGTAACTTGTGTTTTTAATTTATGCAGAAATCATATGCCATAAGGAGAGATGTACAAAGCCTACTATTATGCAATTTCAAGGAAATGCTCTTAGCTCAATAAATGAGAAGAAGTTCTACTTTCTGGACGTCGCTCGCTCAGCAGCCGTTATTGTCCTCTGATGAGGTTTCTTATCCCACCAGGAGTCTGAGGAATTGTCAACCGTCCATTTGTAGACGCAAACTGATCTTCCCATTGTCTCCATAGAATCGCTGTAAAATCTTCATCCTTTCTGCCTCACCATTGTTGCACCAAGCGTCGAGAGAGATTCTGTAATGGTTATAATTATGTTATATTAGACTGGTCTACGAAAATAATTCCCCATTCCTACGAATATTTTCTTCGCATCCTTGTACACCGAATTGCCCGTTTGTGAAGGTAAAAGTATGCAATGATCTGTGAAGGATTTCATATTCTGAAGTATGTCGGGTATGTCCTCTTCTTTGTGATTGGTACCTACATGTATCTTCAGGGTGTTATTAATAGATTCGGCGTTGTTGTTGTTCCAATCTCTCTCCAACTTTTGTAACGTGCCGGTAGATTCACATGATTTCTAATCAGTGGAATGAGGCGACTCTTTATATATTTCTTGAACTCGTTGGCATTTTTGGTGAGTAGTCCGTCTATCTCATGAACTGGGTGTTTAAAAAGAATGGTGCTGTTGGCGTCTGTGAGTTCATCATCTCCAAATATTACATTCACTATCACCTTTTTATGATTACAAGAAAAATATCCTGTCTCCTGTGGTCAACATATAATCGTGTTTTTGGTGTCATGAATAAAGCAACTTGATAACTAAAGGCTTTGGTGAAGCTTCAATTGAATTGTTCACCTATAACAGTTTTAAGTTTAATGATATTATGAACCAAAGGACCATTGGTCCTGAGAACGCTCACCTGAAGCCTGATCCTGGAGTACATGTATTAAGTCATCATGAAATGACCTTGACCTTGAATACTCACACACCTTTATTGAATTCATAAGTTGTCTGCATCTGCAAAGTTTCAGGTCTCATGCTGCAATAGTATCCAAACCCAGTAATTTCTGAGAAAACCATAATTTTAATTTTGATATTTAAATGACCTTGGGTCAAGGTCAAGAAATGACCTTGGCCTTAATTAATTACTTACCTTCATTGACTCCATTGGTTGTCTGCATCTAGCAACTTTCAGGTCTCAGACAGCAACAGTGACCAAAATATTCATTGTTTTCGCCTTTTCCCATGTAAAAGCCTATGTTTCCAAAATTGACCTTGCCGTAAAATAGGTCAAGGTCATCCTAGGGTCATCATTTCAACAAACTATGATGGGCTGGAGTCCCAAATGCTACATACCAAGTTTCGCGTAAATCTGCCTGCCGGTTCTGGAGAAGAAGATTTTTGAGTAGTTTTTACCATATATGGGCGTGGTGGCCATCTTGGTCATGTGACCTAGATTTCGCGATCAAACTTTCGTCTCCCCTACCCATGGATGCTCCACATAAAATTTCACTTTGATTGACCAAGCAGTTTCAGAGAAGAAGATCTTTGAAAAGTGTTTATGGATGACAGACTTGCCAAGGTCAAGAGATGACCTAAATTAATCACATACCTTCATCTACTCCATTAGTTGTTTGCATCTACCACTTTTCAGGCCTCAGGCTGCAATAGTTTTAAAAAAATCCATAGTTTTCACTTTTTCCCATGTAAAAGCCTATGTTTCCAAAATTGACAATGCCGTAAAATAGGTCAAGGTCATCCTATGGTCATTATTTTATCAAAGTATGATGGGCTGAAGTCCCCGATGCTACATACCAAGTTTCGTGGAAATCGGCCCACCGGTTCTGGAGAAGAAGATTTTTGAGTGGTTTTTACCATATATGGGCGTGGCGGCCATCTTGGTCATGTGACCTGGATTTCGCGATCAAACTTTCGTCTCTCCTACCCATGGATGCTCCACATAAAATTTCACTATGATTGGCCAAGCAGTTTCAGAGAAGAAGATCTTTGAAAAGTGTGTATGGACAACAGACTGGCCAAGGTCAAGAGATGACCTTGACCTATATTAATCATATACCTTCATCTACTCCATTAGTTGTTTGCATCTACCACTTTTCAGGCCTAAGGCTGCAATAGTTTTCAAAAAATCCATAGTTTTCACTTTTTCCCATGTAAAAGCCTATGTTTCCAAATTTGACCTTGCCGTAAAATAGGTCAAGGTCATCCAAGGGTCATCATTTTATCAAACTATGATGGGCTGAAGTCCCCGATGCTACATACCAAGTTTCGTGGAAATCGGCCCACCGGTTCTGGAGAAGAAGATTTTTGAAGGGTTTTTACCATATATGGGCGTGGCGGCCATCTTGGTCATGTGACCTGGATTTCCCGATCAAACTTGAAATGCCACTACACAAGGAGGCTCCACATAAAATTTCAACTAGATCGGCCAAGCGGTTTCAGAGAAGAAGATCTTTGAAATTGTGGACGACGGACGACGGACGGACGGACGCCGGATCATGGCCATCCTATAAGCTCACCTTGTGAGCCTTCGGCTCAGGTGAGCTAAAAAGCCACTTTCCCATTGATGGTGACGGTGTCCGAAAAACATGTACAGCTGTACCTTTAAAACGCATGGATTTAATGAAAATAACTTCTTTGTTACTTTATTCATTTACATTGCAAATCTTGTTTACATGTATCAAGCTTTTCAGAGTTTCGCTTGTTATTGCAAGTGTTTTTCTTCCGTTTGCCCTTGTGTCCACTCACAGACCTACAAGCAGGCTCGATACCTATAAGCAGGCTCGAGTCCCTATATATTCCAATACATTACTTTAAAATGATCAAGACTGCCTCACGCGTTACAAGTTCTATTATTAGCTGGACAATACGCATTTGAATGAAATTTCCACCCTCCACATCGCTGGCATTGATATCCTGGCCGTTGTTCTTGGTGTGGCTGCTGTTGCTAACTGATACTGTCCCCGCGGCGGCTGTTGCTGTGGCTGTTGTTGTCGCTGCCGCCCTTGACGATTTTGCCGTAGGTCCATGTTGGCGATCGTGATAGTATGGCCTTCGGAATTCCTCCGTTTGCTCCTTAATTGTAGTTGTAAAGGTCATTAACTGACAACTGAGTTCATTTTGAAAACTGTCTGATTCCGTCGCTACCGGCTGTTAGTGGTGGAAGTACAGTTTTCTCTGCCAAACATGTAGCTTTCCGAATTTCGTCAAGTGTTTTAGATTCCTATTCACAATAGCCTTAATGCTTGGGAGTAATCCATCGACTATAATAAGAGTTTCATCTGATAATTCCTTGTTGGTCGCTGTACTAAGGAATCTTGTGAAATATGAAGCACATGCCTAATCTGGTAATTGTCGTATTTTAAAGAAATCATTTATACTAGATAATCCGCCACTTCCATTAAACCTAGCTGTAAATTGTTTACAGTTTCTTCCTATTCTTCTGTGTTGTCTCTGGCAGTTGGCAATACCAAACCTTATCATGATTTTCTAAGTGGAAAGGCATCCAATATATACAGGTACTTTCATTCTAACCATAACCACCCTATAGATTCACTGTACACCATAGAATCAGTGAAAGACTCTGTACCAGTTATTGAACGCATTTTTTTTTTTGGGGGGGGGGGGGGGGGGCGAGATAAGTGGTAAGTATTTTGCGTGTTTTCGTGTTGTCAGTTTTATTTCTGAGCCATAGTTTTCCGTTGATCACTTTTGTAAATGTTCTTGTGTCATCTTATGGTCGACAAACCGCAAAAGGTTTTCGTGGGAGCATACGGGAGGCATTCGTTTTGGATGAGAGTTGTAAAAACTTTAAAGTCCTCTAGTTTTAAAATCAAACATTTTTGAGAAATAAAATACGCGCAAAAGAAAGAAATACTTCGGAACTTTCAACATAAGAAAGCGCATGCTGATCAGCTTCGTCGATTTCGAAATTTCTAACCAAAAAGGACTATTAGCCGGCTGAGCAGCTTTTTCCCTATAGGTGTCCACTCAGTTACACAAACCTAACTAAAAATATCAAAACGCACATGAGGTGCAAACAGCTTGACTATTTAACATCAACACATAAAACATTAAGAGCCACAGCAGAAGTATCGCCTTGAAACGATCAGTAATATAAAATTACTGGCGGGCTTAAACTAGTTTTACATGGCTCCATAACCTCACCCTCATCTACTGCAGTAGTTAACAACATTTAGTTAGTTGTTCGGTCCTCGTGGTGAATCAAAGTAACTTGGCATGGCTTAATAGCATATGTTGTTTTTGGATAGCTAATTTAGGAATATGTTATTTTCTATTTTCGAAACATGGATCAAATTTAAAATCACAAAATTGAAATTTATATATATGTATTTTACAAGCATTCCGATTATGATACTAAATATAATGACTTTGCAAATTGTAACATCACAATAATTGCATGCCAATTAGCAAATGAATAATGATGCGGCCTTTTTGACCACCAAATCTTCCCGAAAATGTGAGAAAAGTAGCTTATCATACTTTATTTTATATCTTATTCTTTAATTTGGCTACCAGAATCAAACTTTAAATATCTGAGAAGACACCAAAGGGGTCATGTTGCCTCTTTACGTTTGTAAGGGGCTTTCGACCAAGCAAGACCGTTTCGATTTAGCCCTTACCCACACCCACAGGGTTCGTTGTGATAAGACTTGTACGGCAGGTGGACCCCCTTGAATAATTATGTCATGTATCGTTGTATTTGCATTTTATTGTTTTTCCATGTTACTTGTATCGTACAGTCTGGGATTTAATAAATTTGATGTGATTAGATTTGTTTTGTTTTGCCTGCGTAGCAATTTCACGCCCAAAACTCTGCCCTGTGCTGACTTCAGATGTCTTAATCAAGACCATAACCCAAAGGAGAAGGATTCAGAAATCAGCGCTCTACCACTAAGCCATCGCGTTCCCATCCCACTATATGAGACTGAGTCACTTCAGATTGTCGATGGGATATGGTAGAGACCAAGATCATTTATATAGGGTTAAGAAGTTCAATCCATGGCACTTAGTCAGTTATTTGAACAATGTTTTATCATTTTAAAATTAAATAACGGATGTGTCCAATGGCAGGATGATATGGCTGAAAAGATAAATTCGTCATCTATTCCTGCTACATTTTAAAACAATGCACAGTCCAACACGAATGTTGCACGCTGCACTGCTCAATAATTTAAAGCACGTGATTACGCATTTCGCTGATTCCCGAAGCCATTAGCTTACTCCATATTATTCGTGCAATCTCTCTGTGCGAGCTTTGCGTAATGTTTGTAAAATGTCGTATATGCAATAATATAGACTTTGACAGGTCGAGAATAAGATAAAACTTCCTGAAATAACCAAGTGCATCCTCATTGTTTCCGGGATATGAGACATTTCGTGATCATTTAATTGTTTAAAAATGTGTCATATACTTGACAAACAATGCGCGTTGAAGCGGTCAAATAGAGACGACGTGTGTTTTGATCTTCTGTCCCATTATGATCCCATCTGTTAAACATTTCTTGCTCTCGTACAATTCTGGATGAAAGCACACACAAAAAATGTCGTTTTCGAATTATACTACCCACGCAACGCATGCGGATAAGTGAATGATTGTATACGTATGTAGCAACATAACAAAAAATAGGTTTACTCATCAAGTGGCCAATGCATCCGTTAACATAATTACTATCATGCATGCATCTGTGAAGGTGATTTCATTATCAGATAGTGTGTCGTATCCGATCTTATCTTATTTTATCTATCATATCTCATGTCTGCTCCCTACCCCAGACTACTTGTGATTGACATGGTGATTAGACCCCCGCAATTTGCACCTGATATAGTTTATATTCATGTAGTATTTGCATGTAAAGGGCTGTACTATCGCTCCACGAGCTATCTAACGTCCGTAGTACCACACCCGGTTAACAAGGTATATATGGGAGGCGTTAATTTACGGCTATCAGTCAATTGCCTTTACGACTAAGTCATAGATAATTTCAGACTAAGTCATAGAGAATTTACGCAGTGTATTAGAGACATTCAGACAATACACTGTCACATTCAGTGTGTTTACACAATAAGAATCATAAGAATAGGAATAAGGTGTGTGGTTGCAAGAGAGAGAGTACAAAAATGAGGTAATTTGTTTCTAACATTTGCATCTTAAATAAATCTGTGCATACTCTGAATATTCATATGAAGTTTGACCCAAAGGCAGATCCTGTTCTGGAGTCCGGTGTTAAAAGCTTTGAAATTAATTATTTTTGTACTTTCAGGTTTATAAATTTATTTTTTATGGCTTTGATGAACCTTTGGAATTTGAATGATGTCGAAATGTGTATGGCAAGAGTGATTGCGAATGTTATATTCACAATGCAAGTGAAATGTCACAGTTTGTCTGTTTTGTCAATGTTCCTTTACGGCCTATGTAAAAACGTATTGGTGACTTGCGTACTACGTATATGTTACATTTCGACTTTCTGTATATGTTCCTTTCGGACATTGTGGCGAAACAGACTGCAAAGTGGAAGAGGTATCTGGTGTAACTTTTGAAGAAAGTTTCCAGGATTTACCAATTGAACTTGGAAGGTAATATTTTAGTTTTATCTTTGTTATGTCCCTCATGATCAGTCTCATGAATCGTCAAGAATTGATGAAATTTTGATTCGTGACGTTTCGTGCAGTTTCATAAATTTTCTTGTTTGTCCGTTGTTTTACGAATCTGTAATGTACCAGTCATCTATATCTCCGGGGCCCCTAGGGTTGGGGATAGCAGGGACATAGGGGGGGGGGGGGGCTGAAATGCCGACGAGTCCCGGCAGTGCCTATTCTCACCGCCATGGAATAGGCGAGTAAAAAATATTCAAATAGCTTAGGTCATTTGTCCCCGGGGGACCGGGGCTTTTAGCAGGAATTTTACCAAACTGTTCTACCCGCAGGGTGGAGCTTTTCTCAGGGCTTTAAAATTTGAAAAGTTAAAAGCCTCGCTATTCCCCGGCCCAAGGGGTGCCGGGGATACAAATGACTGGTAGAGAAACAAGAGATTCCGCATAAATGGCTGGAATCGCACAAAGACTTGCAAGATTTCATTAAGATTTCATTACGATAACACGATTGAAAAGGGGAAATACGGCACGAAAGTTTGGAGAATAAGACATGAAGAATGTGCCAATAGCTATATACGAATCGTGTACGTACGAGGGGGCATCGGAAAGTACGTATAAAATTGCTGTAAAATAAATTTGCGTCAACTGATTGATATGAAGTTTTGTACGAATAAACATTGATCCTTTTGAAATTAAATGACATTTAAAACAATGACGTCAGACGTTCATGCATGAGACAGCGTAATGACGTCACTTCACGTGACCCGACGCACCTGTACCCCTGGGTTGACTTTGCCGTTTAGTGTATTTGGGGGGGGGGGGGAAGTTGGTCGACATTTTTAATGGAAAATAATTTTCTAACATTAAATTGACCATTTTTCGAAAACATACGGCATTCTGATGGTTTATCTACTCATGCGGTGCAGTTGAATTCAACAGGTTAGCGTAAAATATGCAAGAACGTCGATTTCATTTTGTAAACTTAAATTCAATACCCTGTTTTCTGGCCGATATTTAACGAAATGATAAAAGACTGGCATAAACTATAACTAGTAGAGACAATGTCAAGAATAGATGTTTCGAGCTTGGAGTAGATATACACATGTACTTTAAAAAAATGACTTGCCAAAAATGCAACATTTTCGAAAATCTTAACAGTTTTGTGTATTTGGCACAGTCGGTGCTTGCAAGACTCTACAGACAAATCCATTCGATAAAAACCTCGTAACTTGACAAACATAAGCCGTGTACATTGCAGTAACGGGTGTTACAATACCTTGAACTAAGAAGTACTTTGAAATAAGAATAAAACTTCGACGTTACGTTGCGCCGCATAACGTTAGGCGGTGTTTCCATAACGACAGCTGCAACGCACGTGCGCATATTATGCTTGCGTTATTGCAATGGAATAACTGCATATATATCACTGCATTATTTTATGAAATTTCATCTCGAAATAACGAAAGATAAAGAAATGACAGCATTTTTATAAGTACTTTCCGATCACCCCTCGTATAAAAGAACATTCTTGGGGATTCTTGATTTTTATTTGTCAGGATAGATACATGACTGTATCTGTGGCGTTTCGCGCCATATGCATGAAAAGCTACGTACATGCCTCCCTGCTTGTCAGTCAGAGACCGTGGTTCTAAATTTGCAGTCGGGCACTCTCCCCTTACCCCTTCGTTTGCCCTTGCCTGCATCTTTCTTATTACCCAATTAGTCAACAATTCATGATGTTTTCCCGCAAATATACACTAATGACATCAAATTGCATGCAACATTGCTTTGATTTCAAACGCAGCTGAATCAAAAACCATTCGTGGAAGTCTTGGTCGGTTCCATGCCTACAAGCATTATTGGCTTAGTTGGCCCAATATATACATGTGTGGGTCATTTTCAAAAAAATGTGCCCATTTGGGGTAGGATTTTTTCAAAAAAAGTTAGTATTTGCGTTTCATCTTATGTTGAGTTTATTACGTCAGAAGTGTATATACGAACTCAGAAAAAGCCATATGCAAGCTTAATCTCTCTTCTTAAAGTCAAATTTTACCAAAAACTAGGGTTATTTCAAAGAAATGTCAATGTTGTGATCACTAAAACAAACTTCCATCTAAATGGATTTGTAATCTTATCACGAAACCTAAATAAGTTGATCAGGTTGACTTAATCCAATATTTTCGACCTTAACTCACCAGGTTTACTATAAATGTATGTAACACCAATGCCATTGGTAACAACACTGATATTTTGTGACAACATTGATATTAATGATAACAATATTGACATTTCAAAACTAAGTATTGTTTAAATTTTTGCCTGGTTATTTTACGACACTAACACTACATCATAGTTCTCTTTTCTCATATTCATCTGCAAGAAATATAAATACCCACATAAACTTTGTTGCTATGTTGGTCAATGTTGTTACTATTCTGGTCAATGTTGATACTATACTGGTCAATGTTGTTACTTTGTATTTGTGAGAAACCTTCAAAACAGTGATAGAACGTTATCTATTAAAATATGCATTGTTAAAATGTATACATTTGTCACACATTAAGCTACGTTTTCGCAATTTTTGCTGCCAGCATGTGAAAGAAAAAGTCATATTTGTCAATGTTGTTACCACACAATGAGAAACACCATTGACAGTAACAGCATTGACAAAATTCGACAAATCGTCAAAACTAGGGACTCTGGATGGATGTTTAAGCACAATGAAAACTTTAATGTGTGTTTACCCTAAAGTGTAATTAAGCATTGACCAGTATTTGAACATTTGATAAGTTCAGAAGTTTTTAATGAGTAACAACATTTAAAGGCATGTCCGTGTAGTGAATACCCCCTTGAGCCCCAATTTTATATAGCAAAACTGGGGTATGCAGGGGTATACCTATTTTTTCTTATTTTTGCTCCGGGGCATGGATTGTGGGTGCTCAGTAGAACCGCCTCGCCAAGGCGAATCTAACGTGTGCCGGCGGTCTGTGTTTTGGGCAGAAATGGGAAGAATATCACAAAAACTCTACTGAAGATTTTCTTATTTTTCATCTGTAATATCCTCTGTTTATTGCATGAACATGCATTCGTAATGCATAATTGTATACAAAGACTATAGCCTGAGTGAACTGGGCGCCCGGTTTGATTGCAACTTAAACCAATGGCTGGTAGGCACGGCCTATATCAGGGATACTTGTATGTATGACTGTATGGGCACAGCACCAGTTTTTCCTATGATGTTCACATTCTGGTCGGCCAGTTTGCACTATCAAAACCTCCTAAATTTAGTGTGTAATTTGTTATTGTTTGATGTCCTTTTATTACATGTTTTGTGGATGCGCTAAAATGTATTTGGCAATCTGAAAAAAGAATTGAATTGAATTGAATTGAATTGACTTACTTACTGATCACATACCCAGCAGCCATATTATAATATTCAAAAACTAAGGCATAGTTGCTTTTGTAGGAGTCAGCACGTTTTTATCATGGTAATTATATGGAGGTGTTTCAACTAACGTGTAAAAAGCATTAAAACGCCATGGTGTGTAACCATAAGAAATGATTTATAAAGCAGTAACAACATTGACACGAGCTCATGGGACAAGCACTTAAGCCAAGAAAAAATCATAAAGCAGTTATGGACATGCTTGAAAATAATTGCAGACGTCTCTCTACACTGAAAAAAAGTTATAAGAGGCCACCTCATATTTTTCTTCTAGTTCAGAAAGGAAATTACGATTAATTAAAATTCATGATCAAATTAATAAACCAATGTCTAACAGTGGCTCTGAGAGTGTCTGCATTCCAAAATGCGTGATATGTCTCACGCAGTCGAAGCATGAGTAAAGGTACCCTCTTTTCGAAAATCACACTTTATTATCATCAAATTAAATGTCATATTATGACGTTGTGTTTTACATTTTAATTTATTTGAAAGTGCTACTGACTACCATGATGCAAGATAACTTTAAGTCAGATGTGTTGCTGCAATAAGAATCTTCGTTTCTGTTTTGTACATTCAAGAAGACAGCAACATGAATAACATGCATTCAGCTTTTTGTATGCAATTTGCATACAAACTTTGTTCATCTCTGGTTGCATTATTATTAGCAGTATGGAATTGAAATTTTCAGCGAGTATTAAGGTATGATACTAGACTCTGATAAACTTTGAAAAATTGAAAAATCGTCCATAAATTTCGTTATTTTGTTCGTTAAAAATTGGCATTGAAACCGGAAGTGTGCGTCAGCCGTGACCTGTTTGTCCTCGAAAATAGTCTAAAATAGCTCACTCGGGTTATATCTCTCATTTCCAGGCTACATCAAGTGAATTTAATAGCGATTAACATGTTTAAGAGGCACATTGATGAATTTTTCAAAAAATCTCAAAATTAGCGATTTTTAAAAATGCGCAGAAAGTCTACCAGTAGAGAAAATTCGAATGTTTGATGTTTTTCCAAGCCGGAAGGGCCCCTTTGATGACACCCGCTCATAATTTCAATTAATGTTGATCTCTATCAAATTTTTTATTCAAAAACATTGATTTTTGCATTTTTACTCCAAAATCGCGTTTAGTGAAAGAAAATTATTTCTGAACACTTTGGAACTGTACTTACTTGAAAGACACGTCTTTAGACTAAAAATCGTGCAATTTTGAACATGGCTTAGTTACAAAAAATGAGTTTGAAAAGTGGCCTCTTATAACTTTTTTTCAGTGTATTGTCTGTTCATATTAAAAAGTAGCTGAACCTTCAGTAAGATAGTGACTTTGTCATATTTTTATCACATCTCAACTATAAGGGGTTAGGGCCGGACAGCCCAAAAGTACTAATATTTGTGTACTCAACAAGGAATTTGGAGAGCTTATCATAAAGACGATGAACAAAAAGTGGTGTTTCAACATGGCCACCATGGTGCCTTAAGACCTACTAAAAGAAATAATCTAAAAAAGCAGAATGACGTATGAAAAAAATCATCACGGACAGAAAATGCACATTCTTTGAAAAAGGCCCGTATGACCACGGTGGTTATATTTTAAGCACTTCTGGATGCCATGATATTCTACTTTTGGGTAAAAGTCCCATTAAATGGAGGCAACATCCCGACATGACCTCAGCTGTTGACTGTGACGTAAAGCATCAATTCAAACACACAGAAAATGCATAGCGATTAAGCGTTTCGCGTTCATATGCACAAAAATACACCCGGATGCAAAAGAACCGTGACCCGGGTTCACCTCGAAAGAAGGGGCAAATTTGCACCCGAGTGTATTTTTTTGCACTGGGTTTACTTTCTTAAAACTCCGTTCTCATAGCATAAAATACGTACACCGGATCCAAATTTACACCCGGGGTGCAAAAATACACCAGGTGAAAATGTTGCACATGAACACAGCTTTAGTTTCGTATTTGCTTCTGCACGTATTCATGACATTCGTAACGGATTCGTGGTTCATTCGTAGTTGGGTGACAACCTCCGGAATTCCCGAAAGAGTTTCGAATGCATCCGAATAAAATAAGATCCAGCTACGATGTCACGGAATGAACTACGACTTCGTTACGAATTAACTGCGATTTTTGGGTCGAAAATTCCTGACCAAAATTTTGAACAGTTTGGCCACGAATTTCTGACTGACCAACAAACGGCAAGATCTTACTACGAACTGTAAGAAATAGTTAAGATCTTCACGAATCGATTACGTTTCAGCTACGAATTCAAAAACTTTGTAAATCCGAGACGATTCGTGTGTCGTTTTGTCGTAGTCTGATAGGGGGACATTATGAATAAAAATTGAAATGTGAAGTCATTGTGTGACATTACAAAGTAGTTAGAATGCAGTAATAAGCGCGTCTAGCCCAGCACCCGTGGATACACAGGTTCACCATCTAATAAGGTACACCGGATTCAACGATTATTCGTCATGCAATGCGGTAAATGTGAAATGTGAAAAGATACATTTTATTGTTGTGTAACAAAACTGTGCTACTTGACTGAAAATCGCTACAGCCGGTGTAAGTTGATAGACGGTGAAAAATGTAAAAGTAACGGCAGCGATAAGGAAGTGGCGCAATCAGAACAAAAATCCCAATCCAAAAACAAAACTAAATGGGCATTCGGGTATATGAAAAATCTCTAAACGCCTAAGATTTTGCACTATAGAAATTACTATGTTTCTTAAACTCGTTTTAGCAGTCACACATTTAATAGCGTGTGACTGAGGCGTGTGTCGGATGTATAAAAACTCAGTAGGCTGAAAATTTTGGAGTTCGTTTGTGTTACGTCACAGACACGCTACGCATGCGCTATAGGTGTGCATCAACGCATGTCTCATACATGCTTGGGACACGTTACTGAAGCAATATCTTGTAAAATCGGAACGCACATGTACATGTAGCGTACACTGGCGTGCATAAGACGTGCACCAAACATGTTCAAAGCGTATTCAACGCACCTATAACGTGCGTGGAACCTTGTCAAAACGTACATGTATAAGACACACGTTCGAGACACGTCAAGCTTCTAGAAAATATTTGAGCATGCTAACAAATCTTTTGAGCCCAAACGTAACTGTGCTCCTGACGTATGTTGGATTTTACGTTTTTGTCAACACCCCAAAGCGCGTTTGGCTTATACGCTAATGTATGACTGCTATTTAATATAATATTTATTACTAATGCAAAGAGGACAACTGGTAAGCCGAGCGAGCAACTATTTCCCAATATGAAACAAAGCAAAATGTCATTCCTTAAAAAATTATTAGACCTGAGTTACACCCCTGTATATTTTCCTTACTATTATGCAACATTACATTGGCAAACGCTTTGTGATTGTCTATTCACACACACACACTGTTTGCATAATTTTTGTATTCTCTCTATAATTGATCATAATCGTTCAAAACAGTGACCTTTTAATAATCAGGATATGCTTAAAACAAACATATAGCCGTAAATTCGCCAAGACAATAGTCGTAAATTATCTATCGCGGTCAATTTGGTGGCCGTAATGTCACCAAGACATAGTCCACAAGTAACATATACGTGTCCAAAATTTGGGGACTGCTAAAAAGGAAATATTCTTCCGAAAAATGCCGATTTTTTTTTCTCAGAAAATGATTACATTCTAGAACAATGTTTCTCACAAATGTTTGTGAATATAATCTTTTTTCGAGAATTCCATGAGAAGGCAATTTAACATATTACTATTTAAATAAAGTTCATATTACACGAAACATATTTTTCTGAAGTTGCAAACAAAATACATGATCACTATCTTGCACTATACAATTTTTCTGGAATAGATGTCTGGAAAAGCTAGACCAAACACTTTCAGTTCAACCCAGTCCAGCTGCAACCTACAAATAGCGTAAAGGAACACATACAATTTGTAAATTATCTATGACTTAGTTCGAAATTCTCCAGGACGTAGCCGTAAAGGCAGTTGACCGATAGCCGTAAATTATCGCCTCCCATATATACCTTGTTAACCGGGTGTGGTACTGGCAGTAGGTGATGGTCTTGTTGGTGGCAGTAATTAAGAGTGTATGAGCCCACCTGTCTGGTATCTGGTCCGCCTGGGCTCAGTGTCGAGCTATAATATTGTTGCTTTCTAATTGTTTCTTTGTTGTTTGTATACCGTCTTGTACTGATGTGTCATTTTGTATTTCCTCGCATGTCATATGACTTCGAGAGAATAAAGATATTTCGACTTGACTTTACTTGTTAGGATCACATGCTTCGTCCAACTGGATTGTCTTGGTAGGTAGTTTGTTCCAAGAGGTGATCAACACTTTCAAATTAACTCATTTAAGGCTGGCGTCCTTTTTACGAGACATAGGCAAACAGAATAGCCCCAGATGTGACGCCGCTCGTCCCATCTGGGACTATTCTGTTTGCTTAGAGGAATTTCATCAAAAATGTGTTAAAATTCAAAATCATCCCTGATGCCCCTCAAAATGAAAGTGGAGTCCATACGTCAAATATGGGTTAAATGGATAAGCCCATCTCGCGAGATCTGACGAGACCTCATCTAGATCTCTCGCATGTGACGCTTTGATTTATGGGGTAAATATGGCCGCAATGGCGGCGACCACTAATACCTGATAATATAAAATGAAAGTCTGCGCTTGCCAAGCACTCTCAATGCGGGAATATATGGCCGCAATGGCGGTCAGTCCCAGAAGCCAAGCGTGAAAGTCGACAGGTCAGTGCTAATGCGCAACCTGTCGGCGACAATGCGGATAAGCCATCTTAACAAGGAATTTTAACTGGCCGCCGCATACGAAAAACAACAAATCGCATATCTGCACAGCTGATCAGTGCCTTTGTTTTCGCAAAACGGATAGCACAATTCTTCTTCTTTTTAATTTCGAAATCGACTGTGCTTGACTGTTTGTGTCGGACTTGTTCGGAAACTCAATGTTTTTATTCAGGCATAGGCTCAACTTACAAATATAATGATGAATACTTAAAGGAAATTTATTGCACTATCCGGTAAATACCATATTAGTCCACAATTTTTGCATTAAAACGAAACATAAGTCCAAACGAACTTGCCTTAAAACGAAACGTAAGTCCAAAAGAACCATGGTAATTCAGTTTAACGTTTTAAGACGTAGCATCGCAGGAAGGCGATATTCTCCGAGAAAGAATGACAATCATGACATTTCATGACAAGCCTGATTTTGTCTTGTTCAAAGATTTAGGCGAATCATTATATACTTGAAAGTTAGAGATTCACCACGAGGACCAAATAACTAACTAAATGTTATGAACCACTGCAGAAGCTGAGGGTGAGGTTATGGCCATGTAAAACCGGTTTAAGCCCGCCAGTAACTTTGTGTTACTGATCGTTCCAAGTCGATACTTCTGTGGTGGTTCTTTTTGTTTTATGTCTTGGTGTATAAAAAAATTTTTGTGCTGTTTGCGCCTTATGTATGTTTTCATATTTTTAGTTAAGTTAAGGTAAATGAGTGGCCACCTATTGGGAAAATAGCTGCTCATTCGGCTTACGATATGTTTCATGGTATAAGTACCTGATTGTTGGTTTGGTTTTTTCCCGCCTCGGTTTTTGGAGTGGGAATCTTTTTCTGATTGCGCCTTTTCCTGATCTTTGCCTACTTGTACCTTTTGATATGCTACTAGCCACTTGAAAAAAGAAACAAACAAACAAAAAACATTGCGATGTAAAGTATGTGTCTTCATAGTCATTCTTTCAAGCAAACCAGCTTAATAAGACGGTAAAATAGTATAAAAATTCATTCTGCGTAAATTATCAATTCCTACAATAATGGCAGAAGGTGGGGATTCTTTAGATTCCGGTCAAACATCAAGAGGAAGATGGAGGGATAATTTTCCAGATATTTCATCGCTATATTTGGGCTCGGATGCTATCGAATCAGTGCGCTGCAGAGAACACGGGCAAGAGTTTATACATTTCTGTAAAACCCACATGACTGAACTTTGTATCACTTGTAACAGAATGGAGCATAGACGCTGTAAAACAGTTATTGACATAAAAGAGGCCGGTGAAAATATTTACAGTGAACTTCATGATAAAAAGATTACCCAAAGTTTACTCAATCTGTGAGTCCTGGGTTTTGATTCATCAGGATGTTTATCTTGATTTATATGTTTGTTCTTGATGATTCATTGACTAGTTAGAGATTCACCACGAGGACCGAAGAACTAACTTAATGCTATGCACCACTGCAGATGCTGAGGGTGAGGTTACGGCCGTGTAAAATCGATTTAAGCCCGCCAGTAACTTTTTGTTACTGATCGTTCCAAGTCGATACTTCTGTGGTGGTTCTTTTTGTTTCATGTCTTGGTGTTTAATATTTTTGTGCTGTTGGCGCCTTATGTATGTTTTCATATTTTTAGTTAAGTTAGGGTAACTGAGTGGCCACCTATTGGGAAAATAGCTACTCATTCGGCTTACGTAATGTTTTCATGGTATAGGTACCTGATTGTTAGTTTGTTTTTTTCCCACCTCGGGTTTTTGGAGTGGGAATCTTTTGCTGATTGCGCCATTTCCTGATCTTTGCCTACTTGTACCTTTTTAGTTAAGTTAAGGTAACTGAGTGGCCACCTATTGGGAAAATAGCTGCTCATTCGGCTTACGATATGTTTCATGGTATAAGTACCTGATTGTTAGTTTGTTTTTTTTTTTCCCACCTCGGTTTTTAGAGTGGGAATCTTTTCTCTGATTGCGCCTTTTCCTGATCTTTGCCTACTTGTACCGCAATGAACGTTTCAAAGACTTGAAAGCTGCCGGGGAAGATATGATATCTAAGCTATCTATCAAAATAAATTCTGCTATAGACAACGTAAAACAAAAAAGAAAGGATATTGATGCATATCTTGATAAACTTGAAGTCAAGGCAGTGACCGAGCTTCGTCGAAAAATGGAGGAGCATAGTAAAACTGTAGAAGAAATGATACATATCTGTGAGGCTTCTCTATCGTCTCTCAGTACAATAATTTCTGATATTGAAAGAGCAATGACGGTAGGGAATAAAGAGGAGAAGTTCATTACAATCAACAAAGCTTCCGTTCAGACAGACAAATGTTGTAATATTTTGTTCTTTTTGAAAACAGAACTGCGAGACATGAATGTAAACTTCGAACCGAACGTTACATTTTCTGACAAATTCAAGAGTTTGGAAACAATTTAATATCTGTCGAACTGTCTACAGTTACAGACGTGTTCGCCGACACAACGCCAATATATACTGGGGAGATAGAGGTGAAATATGATGAGGTTGGTGGTAAAGTTCTCGTTGGATCATTAAATGTCTTACAAAATGGGAATAAGCTTTTACTGGATGGTATAAATAACAAGCTACAGTTATTGTCTAAGCGCCAACGCGTAGACTACTCTAAAGTTTGAGATTGGCCTACTTTTAATTAAATTACAAGACAACTCGTACACCTCTCTACAACTGCAACTGCACGTTTGAGTCTAGTGGCTTGACCATCGTGTTAGTAGGGTTCCGGGTCGTTTCGCCAAGGACCGTGTAAACACCCAAAACACCCAGGGTTGGTAACATTTGTACCAATGGTGCAGTAGGTATCAAAAATGGGGCAAATTGTTAAATTCGTGGAACTGGTGCATGACTGCATTCTATCTAAGCAACAACGGAATGAAATGAACCGGCGGTATTGTGACGCTATATGGTCAGGCCTGAAAGCTTTGACCGCACCCCATCTGCCGTGTAGCCAATTACATTCTATCCAAGCCACAACGGAATGAAATGAACCGACAGTACTGTGACGGTCGATTGTCAGGTATGAATGCTTTGACCGCGCAGCGTTTTCTTTGTTCAGTCACGGTCAGATTCTTTGACATTCAAGTTTATATATACGAAGCGTAGACCAAGCTTTTTGTAAAAGCTTATACTTGTATGATATAAACAATACCTTTGTCACAGAGACTGTCGCACCTATGATAAAAGGGGAGGCATGTATCAGTGTTGTTAACAACAACGCCGAGGCTCTGGTTTCAACTAGCAAACTCAGAGTCTTGAAAGTCATGATTGATGACGAGTTGGCAGTCAGTGAAATAAAGACCGAGTATGGTATTTATGCTATGACAAAGTATGGTGAGGACAATCTGTGTGTTATACATTACCATGGCCAGGGGCAGATATGTATCGTAGACAAAAACATGAAGAACATTATCAAGACTATACTTAAGGATGATTGGACACATTTCAAAGCTCTTGGTTTTCTTGGTTTCAGTGCTGACAAGAACACTATTTATGTTTTGGACGGTTGGAAAGGTTGCTATGGAATAACATTAGACGGCTGGATGATGTTTATTTATCAGCATCAAGAGGCTGCGTGTTATTATGGATTAGTAGTTGATAGTGATGGGCTTTTCATAGCGACCAAAGTCGACAATAAATTCCAGGTGGAAAAGCTTAATTTCAGCGGTGAACGACAAGAAGTGTGTTCCATCTTTGGTGATTCCTGGCCATTGAGACTGACGGAGAACAGGCTTGCTGTGTTTCAGGGTGACAACAGGAGGATTAGGTTTTATGACTTATTGAAGTAGGAGATCATGAACCATGTTAATGATAAGAAACATGACACAAAAGAGATTTATCAATACCTGCTTTATTTGTTGCTAGTAGTTTCATGCTGGCTTAATTATATTGAAATATATTTAATAAAATTAGATGTGTTGTATTGATATATGATTCTACCGTCTGTTTTATTGTGTTGCATTGGGGATCTTATAATTCTGACTGCTTTGGTGCATGTATATGTTCGTTTTAGAACGATATTCTTATAACGATATAATGATCTGTCTTTGGTTTATGTTACTTATTATAGTTATGATATATAGTGAAGGTATCGTATGGGGACTTATAATTTTGCTGACATATTTAATGCGAATTTGCAAATATGTCGTGGTAAAGTCCAGTCCTTTAACTCATTTAAGCCTGGCGTCCCTTTTATGGGACATAGGCAAACAGAATAGCCCCAGATGTGACGCCGCAGAACGTGGCGTCCCATCTGGGGCTATTCTGTTTGCTAATATAATTTTTATCGAAAAATTGAATAAAATGTAAAAATTACACCTGATGCCCATAAGAACTGAAGTGGACTCGCCCAAATGATAATGATGGGAAAATCCATTCGTCAAATATGGGTTAACTAAACAGTTACAACGTCACGGGGTGACGACAATAAAAAAAAAACTGTGGTCATTGTTATGTATTTCACTCCTCTACATGTATCTGGGGATATTTAGAGATTGTTGAACGTATGTTTAAAAAGACAACTGATTGCCTCTCAAGTGAGAAGTCATTAACCATGCTTACATTGAAAATCTGCTTTTACATAAGCTAAAGCAAAGGCGCTGATGAGCTGTGCAGTTACTGCTGCACTGTGTTTTCCCTCCAGGAATAATACTATTTTCCATCTTCTTAACTCAGAAATTTCAAGCTTCTGGCCTTCTTCTGTGACTGTACAGGCCGGTATGTGTCGGACCTGGTCTGAACTCCAAATTGTTGGTTTTCTTACGTCGCCTCTAACATACAACACACAACGCTTCAAACCGGCTTTGCCTATGATTTGCCATAACACATCCTTGCAATATTTTCCTCAAAGCTGTAAAAAATGAAAAAGTATCTATGTTTTAGAGCAAAAATGAGAAAAATATGTTTACCTTTGTAAACCCCAGTTTTACTATATAAAAGTAGGGTGTAAGGGGGTACATATTGCAGGGACATGTTAGCGTGATGTGTTGGGACCTGCCCTGGATATGGCTTATTTATCTACTTTTGTTTGTCGCTTCAGTATATAACATGCAAAACGATGCTCTAGGATTAGTGTAACATTATGAAAAAAATAATGTTAATCACTCTTTGCACCGGTCCAGGATCAAACCAGGACATTTTAATGATTTTGTGATAATCTAACACTCTACCCCGTCGCTGTAAAAGCCGACTTGTACCACAAGGCAGTAAAAATTTGTATTAGACATAGCAATACTACCTATACCCCTCCAGTTTTCAAGAAATTAGCTCCATCCACAAGTCTCAATTTGACATTCACTGAATCTAGTGTATTTTTGGGGAACATGGACCGCTTAAGCACACCACGAATCAGTTCAACCACAGGCTAAAACGTTAGTATTTCAAGCGTGTTTATTTTAGGCAGGCATCTGTGAACCATTTTAATATAAAAAGGTACAAGTAGGCAACGATCAGGAAAAGGCGCAATCCGAAAAAGAAAAAGATTCCCACTCCAAACTCCGAGGCAGTTACCGATGATTACTTCATTCCGTAAGCTAGTTTTTGTTGCGTATTATGAGAAACACACCCACAGGGTGGTCCATATATGGACCATTCAACTGAAATTAGCTTAGATTTTAAAGCTCTAATGAGCTTGGAAATTGAAAATGTACATTTATTTTCATATGTATGTCGAAAATCTAAATGCAAATAGGACACGCTTCGGATCGGCCAATAGTTCTGATCGCACCCCAGGTCGGCTGACGTATATGAGACCAGGATACACGTGGCATGTTGTTTTTTGTTACATGATTCGTCCAACTGGATTGTTTCGGTTAGTAGTTTGTTCCAAGAGCTGAACAACACATTCAAATTAAGCGGATAAGCCATCTTGACAAGGAAGTTAACTGCATAAAAAAGCAACAATTTGCATATGCGAAAACAATTGCGCAGATCAGCTGTGCAGTAACTGCACATATGATCAGCGCCTTTGTTTTCACTGAACGGATAGTACAATCCCTTTTCCTCTCATTTCGAAATTTCAAGCTTCTTGACTTATTCTGTGATCGTACAGGCCGGTTTGTGTCGGACCTGTTCGGAAACCCAAATTGTTGTTTTTCTCATGCACAGTCCCAGTTACTTGCAAATATCCCAGATAGCATGACAACGTTGGCCAAACGTAGGATTTCGGTAGTGTGCTACGTTGGCCCAACGTCGGTAGCTTACGTTGGCCCAATGTCATTTTGCTCATCGGGCCTCCGTTGGGCCAACGTGTTGGGCCAACGTTGGGCCAACGTAGGTCAAAGTGTACTGATAACGTCGATTCAATGTTGATTCAACGTTGGGCCAAAGTTACATTTAAGTTGGCTTAATGTTAGTTAGCCTATCAAATGCCAACCTTAGTACCTGTGCCTTAGTGCACTAAATGTTAAAGTATGCTAGTAGTGAACTGAAATAGACAAAACAACTGCACATGTTTCGGTATCTTTATTAGAAATACATGTATCAAACAAACATATATTCAAGTAGATCTGTTCCTTTATCAGGCTGCACGGATGAGTCCGTTGTTCTCCTTTGTAGCCGTTGTCATTGTTAAGGCTGTTCCTTTTCCGATTGTGCGGTGCCTGCGCATAGATGTACAGGCCGATCTGTTTGTTTGTTAAGCCTGATCTGTTTCCTTTTGAGTCTGTGTGGATGAGCTAACACGAACGCGCTGACTCGTCTGTTCATTCGCTGGTCTAGTGAATTCGCAGGATTGTCTTTTCCTACTATAGACTGTGCAGGATGATTCTTCCTTGAAAGTCTGCGTAGATGTGCAGAAGTATCCATTCCTTTGTTTTACTGTTCGACTATGCAGACCGACCTGCTCCGTTGTTAGAGGTTTCCATTTCTTTGTTAGAATGTGTACATGCTGATCTGGTTTGGGATGCGCAAACTGATCTTTTCTCTTTTAGTAGCAGTATCATCACAGCACAACTTAGATAAATCTGAAAATAAATCAATAAATCAACAGCATAATTTATTTTTCAATGACATATTTATCTAATTTTCAAAACATGATAATAATTATGATAATAATAAAACATGGTTTAACAACAGCAAAAATGAACATTACCAGAAAAAAAATAGAATAAAATGGAGAGAGAAAATAATTTACCATTTCTTACTTCTGCAACATTTCCTTTGTCTCTTCAAACTGCAAAAAGTATCTGTTGCTAATTTAGCCGCTACGCGAGAAAACTGGTTTTGAGAATTTCCGACCAGGTCTGACACAAACCGGCCTATACACACTCAAAAAATGCTACAGACTTGAAGTATTGGTTATAAGCATAAGAGGAATAGTGCTATCCATGTAGCGACAAGAAAGATGCTGATCAGCTGTGCTGTTACTGCACAGCTGATCTACGCCTTTGTTTTCGCATAAACAAAATCATTATATCATGACGCGGCTCAATTATTCATAGATAATTGTGGCCACATATTCTGTTCTTCTGGGTATCATGTTTCAGATTAATTTGTGGTGAAAGCAGTAGGTGTGATAACAATTAATTTGATTATACCTAATGTGTTTCTTATCTAAGCATGTGCATCAAAAAGCTAGAAAAAAATGAAAAACTATTTTTTTATCAATGCAAACAAAATTATATGAATATTAAATCTACTCTTTATTGTTATACATATTATTTAAGAAAAAAATGAGTTTCACATCAGGAATACATTACGTGTGCGATCAGCATGTGCATCTACACAGTCAATCAGTGCAGGTCAATTACTATCTGAGCCTATGCATGAGAAAACCAACAATCTGGTTCTCTGACCAGGTCCAACACAAACCAGACTGTAGAGCCGAAGAAGATAGAAATTTCAGATTTAGAAAGAATAGGCAAATGTACTTTCGCTGGAGTGAAAACAAAGGCGCTTATCACCTGTGCAGTAACTGAACAGCTGCGCCTTTGTTTTCGCGTCTTTGTTTTCGTATATACAGAATGTTGGTGCTCTGATGCATCGGCTCACCTAGTGTAAAAGGTGATGTCGTGAAAAAAGTTTGCCTTTTGCAAATTTCACCGTATGACAAGAAACAGGACAGTACATAGGTCCTTGAAATATTAGATTTAGGATGAGACGGATTTAACATTTAGGCAGCGATAAGAAAAGCGCTGATCATCTGTGGGCTGACAGTGCAGCTGCTCTGTACCTTTGATTCTGCATGAGCAAAATGTGTGTTTTCTGGTTGTACACCACATTTTACTGGAATGTTGGCTTGAAGTAAGCCTACAAGTAAAACGGCTTTATTACATGTATGCAGAACAAAAATTGGTCAAAATTGGGAATACGTTAGATTGAAACTGGAATGTCCTGGTCTACCTGCAACTTACGCCTGATCAGATTATGTAACAACTTACACCTGATCAGAGAGTATAAAGGCTTTTCTATAGTTGTTTTGACCATTTAAGAGTTTAATTGTCACTTTTTCGGGTTTGATGTGCTAACGTTGGCCCAACGTTGGGCCAACATTATAGACATGTATAAACATTTTAGCAAACCTACGACGTTGGGCCAAAGTTGGGCCAACGTTACACATATGTATGTACATTTGAGAAAACACTTACGATGTTGGGCCATTGTTGGACCAATGTTACAATAATGGAAAGGAAAAGTTTTATTTTTTCAATAAAAGGAAAACGTTTGCCCATCACTATGCCAACTTAAGTATTATTTGACTGTCTAAATTAAATTAATAATATTTTGTGTCACAAATGGGTCAACATATATCCAACGTAGGCCCAACGTTACACTGCCAACGGCTAACCATTTACCAACGATGCGATTCAATGCCAACGTTGGGCCAACGTTGTCATGCTATCTGGGATAATGATGCATCCTTAAAGGACATTGTATTGCACTATCCGGTAAATACCATATTATTCCACCATTGTTGTGCATTAAAACGAAACATAAGTCCAAAAGAACTAGGATAATTCAGATAAAAGGTTTTTAAAAAGGAGGAGCGCAGTAAGGCGATACTCTCCGAGAAAGAATGACAATAACAACATTTCATGGCAATCCTGGCTTGGCCTTGTTCAAAAATTTAGGCGAATCATTGTATACTTGATATGATAGCCACTTGAAAATAGCATTGAGATGTCAAGTATATGTTTTCATAAGAGTCAGCATAATATAAAGACGGTAGAATAGTGTAAAAGATCTGCGTAATCTATCAGTCCATACAATAAATAATGGCAGAAGGTGGAGATTTTGTGGACTCCGGTCAAACATCAAGAGGAAGATGGAGGCATAATCTTCCAGATATTCCATCGCTGTATTTGAGCTCCGATGATATCGAATTCGAACCAGTGCGCTGCAGAGAACACGGGCAAGAGTTTAAACATTTCTGTAAAACTCACATGACTGAACTTTGTATCACTTGTAGCAGAATGGAACATAAACGCTGTAAAACAGTTATTGACATTAAAGATGCCACTGAAAATATTTACAGTAAACTACATGACGAAAAGATTACCCAAAGCGTAAAAGACCTCAATGAACGTTTCAAAGACTTGAAAGCTGTCGGGGAAGATATCAAATCTAAGCTATTTACCAAAACAAATTCTGCTATAGACAAAGTAAAACAAAGCAGAAAGGATATTGATGGTTATCTTGATAAACTTGAAGCCAAGGCAGTTGCCGAGATTCGTCGCAAAATGGAGGAATATAGAAGAACTGTAGAAGAAATGATCCATATTTGTGAGGCTTCCCTATCGTCTCTCAGTACAATAATTTCTGACATTGAAAGAACAGTGTTGGTGGGGAATGAAGAGGAGAAGTTCATTGCAACAAACAAAGCTACCATTCAGACAGACAAATGCTGCCATATTTTGTTCGATTTGAAAAACGATCTAAGAGACATGAATATAAACTTCGAGCCGAAAGTTACATTGCCTGATATATTCAAGAGTTTCGGTACAATATCTGTTGAAAAGTCTACGGTTACAGACGTGTTCGCCGACACAACGCCAATATATACTGGGGAGTTAGAGGTGAAACGTGATAAAGCTGGCGGTAAAGTTCCTGTTCTTGGATCGTTTAATGTCTTACAGGACGGGCGAAAGCTTGTACTGGATAGTATGAATGCCAAGATACAGTTATACGATAAGAACAATAACTTCGTCACAGAGACATTCCTACCTGTCGAGAAAGGAGAAACATGCCGCAGTGTTGCTCTAAACAACAACACCGAGGCGCTGGTCACAACTAGCAAACTCAGAGTTCTGAAAGTCATGATTGATGACGAGTTGGCAGCCAGTGAAATAAACACCAAGTATGGTATTTATGCTCTGACAAAATATGGTGATGACAATTTGTGTGTTGTACTTCACAATGGCCAGGGACAGATATGCATCCTGGACAAAAACATGGAGAAAATTATCAAAACTATACTAAAGGGTAATGATACACTTTTCAAAGCTCTTGGTTTTCTTGGTTTCAGTGCTGACAAGAACACTATATATGTTCTGGACGGTTGGAAAGGCTGTTGTGGAATAACATTAAATGGACAGATTACGTTTAACTATCGGAATCAAGAGGCGGAACATTATCATGGATTGGTAGTTGATAGTGATGGGATTTTCATAGGCAGTAGAGTCGACAGTAAATACCAGGTGGAAAAGCTTAATTTCAGCGGTGAACGACAAGAAGTGTATTCCATCTTTAGCAATTCCTGGCCATTGAGACTGACGGAGAACAATCTTGCTGTGTTTCAGGGTGACAACAGGAAGATTATGTTCTATGACTTATAAAACCATGAACCATGCTCAAAATAAGATAATTATGACACAAAAGTGATATATTATATCAAAACCTGCTTTATTTGATGCTACTAGTTTCATGCTTGAAATATATATTTAATAACATTCTAGATGTGCTGTATTGAACGTCAATATGATTCTACCGTCTTTTTGACAGTGCTGCAATGAGGATCTTAAAACTTTGACTGCTTTGACTCATGTGTGATAATGTGTGTTTTCGTTTTAGAACGATATTTTTATGACAATATAGTCCTTTTAATAGCATTCCCGTACTTTTCCGTATTTCGATCGTAACAGAAGGTACATGACACTTTGTCGCATGACTGTTTCAACCAATCAAAACCATTGCCCAACTATGGCAGTCAATATCATAGCACAACAGTTACTGTCTTCAAAGGGCGGAGTGAAATTGGCTAGAATGATGTATTTTTGATTTATGTTTTTGTTTGTTTGTATTGAAGCTTTACGTCTCAGTCAACAATTTTTCAGTCATGTCGGGACGGAGCCAACGCTTCCTGGGTTTAACCAGTACTGTAGGGAGTTAATGACACAACACGGTTCCGCTTGTGGGGATCGAACCCAGGACCTCTCGTTTCGGAGTCCGACGCTCTATCACTACGCCACCGCGACTTATGTTTTTGCTCAGTATAGTAATGATATGCTAGAAATGTGTGTTTGTAAAACACTATGCCCCAAACTGTATGCTTGCCCCTAACCTGACACAGTTTATATACTGGAAAAATGGAACTTTGAGGGAACCTATGTGGTTTCGTCGTATATAGAGAAGGAAATGTGGAAACCTTAGTCCTAAATCATATTTCAATATCTTAACTTCATATCCTATATTAAGATACATCAGTCTGGGCCAAAAAGTTCAGCTTTTTTGATGTTTAAAAAGTTGAGGTCGATGCGTGTTTTGCGTCGTCGTTTTTACAATGTTTATCCTTTCTGCGCAATCGCACTAAGGGTAAAACATGAATCCTGTTCGTTTGCTTAAGGTCGCTTTGGAGAAGTTGAAGAAGGTCGTTTCGGTCCAGACAATTAACACTACCGGTGAATACCCCTTATTCCGTTATTGTTTCCACATTTCTAGCCCAGGCATTATAACACTAGAAAAAGAATGGTATCCACATTTTCGTCTCTATATAGGAAGGTTTCCACATTTTTTAGATATACGACAATTCATTGGAAAGCCCAGAAATGTGGATACTTTACTATATAGGGAGGTTTCCACATTTTTTAGATATACGACAATTCATGGAAAAGCCCAGAAATGTGGATACTTTACTATATAGGGAGGTTTCCACATTTTTTCATGGGAAACCCTCACATTGTCGTATATCTAAAGAATGTGGAAACCTCCCTATATAGTAAAGTATCCACATTTCTGGGCTTTTCCATGAATTGTCGTATATCTGAAATGTGGAAACCTCCCTATATAGTAAAGTATCCACATTTCTTGGCTTTCCAATGAATTGTCGTATATCTAAAAAATGTGGAAACCTCCCTATATAGAGACGAAAATGTGGATACCATTCTTTTTATAGTGTTATTATGCCTGGGCTAGAAATGTGGAAACAATAACGGAATAAGGGGTATTCACCGGTGGTGTTAATTGTCTGGACCGAAACGACCTTCTTTAACTTCCCCAAAGAGACAACTTTTTGACATTCACGGGATAAGGACAATCCTTGATCAGTTGTACTTGATCGAAACGACACGATTTCAAATGACCAGATCATCCTTAATGAAGCAACCAGACGAGGTTCATGTTTTACCCGAGAAAAGCCCGGAAACAGTTCTACAAAATGGCTGCTAAAGATCGCTTTACGGAGACATGCTGAATAAAAAAGGCCGACAGGAGGTTAATTTTGACTGCTTTTCCGATCTAAATATCTCTATACCAAGTTGAGATATTGATATATCATTTGTGACTAAGGTATCCACATTTTCTTCTCTATATACGAGGAAATCAAGGGTTCCCCTATAATTCCATTGATAGGGCATGTCGGCAAGGTACTCTTCCGTGAAAAAAAATCAATATCGGTCACCTTTCCCGCTATTATCTTCATTCGGTGGAGGTGGTAACCTCGGTCATTATCGCTATGCGTTTACTACTTTCAGACGCTAATAAAACCATAATTTGACCAAAATATTACGCATTCCTTACATTGGAATAAATTATATCCGGAAATCTAATAGAATATGCAATGCTTTGATGGAAAAATTTCATTTTGAGTCCATATTTTGCGCTCCAAATTTGGTATGGCATAGCGATAAACACCGAGTCATGTACCTCCGCCGAATGAACAAACTTACCTGTATGACGTCATCCCAACATGCCCTATCCTATATACTTAAGGAATTAAAATACGCAACACATCAAATTTCAACTTTTACGTATGTATTTGACATTTTGATAAAATCCTTTTATGAAATGACCTACTGACTGCTTTTTGCACGTGATGAAATGAGAAAACGTCATTTTATTGACAAAATTAACGACAAAACGTCAAAAACTATGAAAAACGCAAATTGTGACGTAAACGTCGGGGCGAAGGGGAAGATGACGAATTCTTTGCATGTGGGTTATGTGACGTCGACTTGATAATGTGCAATAAAGACTAAGATCATTGTATACTTAGGTGCCGTCCCATGTTGCGTTAAATCTTGTTAACGGAATGCTGAAATTAAATAACGAAAAATGAGTTATTAACGTCATTTAAATTATTCGATTTTGCCTATTTGTACCTAAACGGTATATATCGAACCAACATACGACACGACGTGCTTTCTAATCAACAGTGACGTCCCAGGTACCGTAGAAATGGATCATCGGAGCGTTTGTTTTGACGTTTGTTAAACAGAATATCACGCTATGTAAAGGAGCGAACGGATAATATTCTTTGAGTACAAAAAAGATTTACGCACTGTAATCAAACGTCTGGCAATTGATCATTTTTTAAATCAGAAAATTTGAAAAACACAATGAGAGTCTTTAAAATGCAGGATGCTTGATTTTGACGTTATAATGGACGTTTTTGTGACGTCTGAAGTACAAATGTCATAATGTTCACGTAAATAACCATTTTATTGAATATAACGCATGCCAAAGGAAATTTTACTGGCTTTTGACTCATTTTTTCGATTGACGTTGATGACGTTAAACGTCCCATAACATGCCCAAATGTTACCAACTGATCAATAATTACATCTGCAATCACTTTTAGGGGTTTTGGAAACAAAATATTGTTTTTTATTTCAAATTTGACATTTACTGATTATGGGTACAGGGTGTGCTACTGTAGATCAGTGTGGTTACGCGCACGCAATTAAGCATACGTAACCGACATTGTGGCTCAACCTCTTGCAATATGACGTTTAGATATTGTGTTCATATAAGAAGCTCAGTTATACAACAAACTTGCATTACAAAGCATGTTTTTAGTAACCCAAAGTATTTGTTGCGTTTCTTTATTCCTTAAGTATATGTTTCGTTTATTTCATTCATTTTTGTTGAATTATGTAAGAGCGGCCAGTGGCGGAGTGGTTAAGAGCAAAAAAGAAATCATTGCTCAGAGCACGGGCAAGTATACATATAAAGCTAGCGTATTATTCTTTTTAAAATTTTGAGTATGACTATATCATGATGAGAACATTGCAAGAAAAGTGTGGTTGCATGTTGGCCTAGAGTTTATGATTATTTTTCATAATGTATTTATTTTAATTAGGATCCCCGAGATTTTAATTATATTTCCGAATACAATCTTCTATAAAGTTACATTAAACTGTGTGAGGTATCTGTCATTAATGCGGCACGTGCCTGCAACGTGACATAAGTGCGAATGATCTTTACCGGCTCGAAGATCAAACAAGTCACCGAATCAACAGGTATTGCACGGTACAGGTATTGCACGGTGCAATACAGGTAGCTGGTAATAAAAGTGTCATTTTTTTCTTTTGAAATCTGGCGGCGACTTCTTAGAATATACGAGAATGCAAGTACGAAAGATAGAGAAAAAAGAAGAATATTCGATGTCTGACTGATTCCATTAAATTCATATATAATCCGTTCCTCCACTGCCCTTTTGTAAAGAAAAGTGTAAAATAAGACCAAAACGAAGGGGGGGGGGGGGGGGTAGAAAAGAGCGAAAATGGTTGTTGCATCAAACGCATCTCTCCAACGTGCGCAATTGAATTATATTCGGATATTGGCGGTATTCTTCATTGAACGTGATAGATAGACTTGATGCGTCAAAGAACTGCCGGTTGTGGCTAGAATTGATATAGGGCAATCTCCTTACGCTCATTCACGTCGGGGCACATCAAAATCGGTATTGTCATCCATAATCATAACATAACATAACATAAATTTATTCAGCATTAAACATTTTACAATGTTTTAGCCTACAAATGATAGTAAAGAGAAATACATTTGCAGAGAAGCAATGCAAATTACATATACTAGATAACATATGAGCCGCCTCGTGGGGAAAACCAACAATGTACAATCAATACATATAAGTGTAGCAAAATATTGTATTATATGGACAAAATATAATAGTAAGTCTATGTTTAATTTCTAATACGGGCTTTTTTTAGCATTTAGCTAAATTTACAAGGGTTTTCTTTGAACTCGAGCTCTTAAGGCTATCAAATTTATTAAGATTTGGCCAATGGCAGTAATACGGGGTAGATATTTACGCCTTAGTTCTAATAAGTTGGGGCTGAAGGTTTAAAGCTTAAAAAAGATGCTTTAATTTGCATTGAACCTTTCACCTTGTTCACTAATTATCGTTATTTTTCGGTGTTAAGTATGATTAGTGATACGGCGAGATAAATCAATCGGCGTTTTCTTTAATCTAAAGAAAATCCGTTAAGAGTCGTTGTATGTGTCCAGGGGCGTAGAAAATAAGCATAATTATTAGCGTAATTCGTAAGAACAACAGCTTTTGCAAATCGAAGGATAATTGATGATAATTATGTTAATAAAAACAACTAAAGAAATTACTCTCTGTCACTAGTCTCTCTTTCTTACAAAGATGCCGGTCGTGTTTAGTATCTGTTTGTTGGAAATTTGAAGCTCTATTAAACAGAAATAATAGCTTCTATATAGTAGTATCAGAATCAGAATCAGAATAGTTTACTGGTGACACGCCAAATGACATTATTTCACCAGGGGGTTCGGATGGGGGGAAAATTAGTCCCTTGAACGCACGAGTGAAGCGAACTTGGACCCCAGGGGGGGTACTCTCATTTTTTGTGGATACATAGGCGAGGCCCCAGCTTCTACCCCCAAACCCAAAAAATTACTGAGATTTGCTGACCACCCCAAAAAAATACCAGTCCTATCAGGCATACCCAAAAAAATACTTGAACTTTTAGCTTACCCCAAAAAATTACATGTATTCATCTTTTTTATGCCTATTGATGAAATTTTATCACATCCATATGATCTAAGCTGTTGGTGGGACGTTAAATCCCAAATCAACCAACCAACAGAACAATACAGTTAGTATATGTAGGAACTAGGAAGTAAAAAGGTACAAGTAGGCAAAGATCAGGAAAAGGCGCAATTAGAAAAAGATTCCCACTCCAAAAACCGAGGTGGGAAAAAACCAAACTAACAATCAGGTACTTATACCATGAAACATATCGTAATTAAGCCGAATGAGCAGCTATTTTCCCAATAGGTGGCCACTCAGTTACCTTAATTTAACTAAAACTATGAAAACACACATAAGGCGCCAACAGCACAAAAAAAAATTTAAACACCAAGACATAAAACAAAAAGAACCACCACAGAAGTACCATGTTGGATAAAATTTAAAGATTTTATTTATTCTCAAAGTGTAAGTCTTATGATGGTTTTGATTCCATTTGATTTGCAATCCAAACAACATCATCATGATCAAGCTTCCAAAATTTCACCGAGACCAGTCATAAGGCATGGTCGCAAACAAAATTGAATCTTAAGGCCTTGTAAGACTTATGTGTAAGCCACTCTTATCTTTATAGAAATAAAGAGATTTCCCAAGAAATGTGCAAAACCCAAAAAATTACTTAGAATTATAGATGACCCCAAAAAAATAATTCAGAAAAGGCATGACCCCAAAAAAATATCCATAAAAAGCTCACTACCCTAAAAAATAACTAGTTTTTCTGAAAACCCAAAAAAATACGGAAATTCAAAATTTTGACCCCAAAAAAGTCAGCCCCACCTATGTATACAGAAAATTTCAGAGTACCCCCCCTGGGACTTGGACACACAATCATCTGAAATTTCAGCAGTAGAAAACAGAGAGTCAGGGAGGTCATTCCAGTCCCTGATAGTCTGGGGAAAGAAACTACATTTATAGGCCTCTATACTAGCAGATGGAAGCTGAAATGCCTTGGAGTGGCTATTTCTACAACGCCTAGTCTTTGGGATAAGGTCATCTGTAGGTATTCTGGCTTTACCCTTCAGACCTTTGTATAGTAATATAAGTCGATTATCCGTCCTCCTTTTCTTGAGAGATTCCCATCTGAGTTGTTCAAGAATGCCAGTCATACTACCTTCCTCGAAAATATAATTCCTAGTTACAAATCTAGCGGCACGATTCTGAACCTTCTCCAATTCCTCCTGGAGGCATTTAGTATGAGGATCCCAAACAGAACTTCCATATTCCAGGACTGGGCGCACCAGTCCTTTATAAGCTGCTTCTTTAACATCTTGGGGGCAAGAAAATAAGTTTCTCCTCAAGAATCCAAGTGTTCTGTTGGCTTTAGTACAGATATTATTGATATGAGTATTCCACTTGAGGTCATTTGTAATTGTTACACCTAGATATTTAATGCTATCAACATTTTCCAAAACCGTTCCCTCGAGGGTGTACGAGGCCTCAATTTTATTTATCCGCTTATTTGTCAGCTGCATCATGTTGCATTTGACAGGTTGAAATCTCATGCCCCATTTTCGGGCCCAGCTCCCTAAAAGGTCAATGTCTTTCTGAAGTTTCAATGCATCTTCTACCGTTTTAATTTCACGGTAACAAAAACAGTCATCAGCAAAAAGCCTGATTTGAGAGTCAATGCCAACGGGTATGTCATTTATGTACAAGGAGAACAACAATGGACCGAGAACGGTGCCCTGAGGGACACCAGACACAACAGGGGCCCAGTCAGATTTAACACCATTAACTACTACCCTTTGCTGCCTGAAGCACAAAAAAGCATTTATCCATTCCAATGTCTTTCCACCTATACCATAACTAAACAATTTGCTTTTAAGAAGTTCATGTGGAGGGGTGTCAAAAGCTTTTTCAAAGTCCAAAATAAAAGTGTCAACCTGACCCTTTTTGTCCAATATTTTTGCCCAATCATTTATCACTGTAATTAACTGAGTTTCACAACTATGCCATTTCCTGAATGCATGCTGTTTGTCCGACAAAAGATTATACTGGTCAAGATGACCCATGATATTTGAGCAGACAATATGTTCTAGAAGTTTGCAAGGAATACAAGTCAAAGAAACTGGGCGGTAATTACAAGCAAGGGACCTGTCACCTTTCTTGAAAAGTGGACAAATATTAGCAAGTGACCATTCCTTGGGGATTTCACCCGTATTGATTGACTGCTGGAAGAGATGTGCAAATACAGGCCTAATTCTTTTGCCAATTCTTTAAGGACTCTAGGATGGAGTTCATCAGGTCCTAAGGCTTTAGATGGGTTCAGACCTTTAAGGAGTTTTGTTACTCCTTCCTTTGTTACAACAATTTCATCCATGAATGGAGCCGACCTATCCAGAAGTGGGACTTGGTTGTGTACCGTTTTGGTGAATACATCTGTGAACTGTCCATTAAATTCTTCTGCTTTTTCGAAATCTGATTGAGCAATACCACTTCCATTTTTCTTTTTCAAAGGGGGAATGCCTTGGGTATCTTTCCTCTGACTATTGATATACCTATAAAAATCCCTGGGATTAGCCTTAATGTCCCCTACCAAGTTATTAACATAAAGGTCATGCTGCTTCCTTATATCAGCTTTGATTTCCCTTCTTAAGTTTTCAAATTTAGATCTAATTTTTGCACTTCCAGTTTTCTTAGCTTTTGCATGAGTTATATTTTTCCTGCGAATCTTCCTCCTTATCTCAGGAGTTATCCATGGGACAGAAGAGACAGAGCGACTTGTTTTTGATGGGATATGCTTATCTGCCGAGTCCTGAATGAAAGATGTAATAAGATTGAAATTTTCCTGAACCGAACGGGTATCGGAAGGTACAAGTAGGCAAAGATCAGGAAAAGGCGCAATCAGAAAAAGATTCCCACTCCAAAAACCGAGGTGGGAAAAAACCAAACTAACAATCAGGTACTTATACCATGAAACATATCGTAAGCCGAATGAGCAGCTATTTTCCCAATAGGTGGCCACTCAGTTACCTTAACTTAACTAAAAATATGAAAACATACATAAGGCGCCAACAGCACAAAAAACTTTAAACACCAAGACATAAAACAAAAAGAACCACTACAGAAGTATCCAACCCTCTCAATTTCTACCAACTTCTTATTTCTTGCAACAGTTCGTCTCTAGAATCCTCTGAATTTTCTATTATATTCTCAGTTCTTGAAACACTTCTTTTCTAGAACCCTCTGAACTTTCTACTATCTTCTCAGTTCTTGCAACAGTTCTTCTCCAGAAACCTCTGAACTTTTACTATTTTCTCAGTTCTTGCAACAGTTCTTCTCTAGAACCCTCTGAATTGTCTATTATCTGCAACTGTCAAATCCCATAAAACCCGTGTCACGAGAAAAGGTACAAGTAGGCAAAGATCAGGAAAAGGCGCAATCAGAAAAAGATTCCCACTCCAAAAACCGAGGTGGGAAAAAACCAAACCAACAATCAGGTACTTATACCATGAAACATATCGTAAGCCGAATGAGCAGCCATTGAAATACTTTTCCTTTGCAAATTTTAATGTTTCTGCCCTCATAGATTCATAATCACCTTTCTGGTACCGAAACACCTTCCTCCGAGGTTTCTTAATGGGGGGAATAACAATCTTCAGCGTTCCAGAAACAATATCATGATCACTGAGACAATCTGGGGAGTGGATGTCTACAAACTGATTGGGAAGAGAAGTGATAATCAAGTCCAAAGTATTTCTTTCTCTGGTAGGGAAGTGGACTAATTGATCAAATCCATGATCATTAATAATGTCAACCAAAATTTGACCTTCAATCCTACTCAATGGTGACCCACATTTATTGTGTATATGAATTATGGCGAAGAAAATTTAAACGATTTATATTTGCTAATATACAAAATTTCGGACCACATTCAGCGGCCGATAAAAATATTGATTTTTTCGCCGATTTACCTGTCTACCTAAGCGACAGACACAGCGGAGGCAAATATCAATATTGAATAGCAGTTTCAAGTCTCTGTATCTGTATATGTCTCTGAGTGAAATTATTGCAAATGTCTCTTTTAGAAATAAGTTCTCTTTCAAAATAAAATTTGTCAAAAACAAAAACAGCTTAGGGCATATTTCAAAATAAGTATTTATAAAATATCTTAATTTTAATATGGGCATGGATACCGGTTAGAACTACGACGCTCGTTCCGGCTTTTAGTTCTTACCCTCTCGAGGGCCCCTATTTCTGGTTGTGCGGAGTTACGTCCCTTGGAAGTTTATTATCCATTTTTTGGAGCGGGACGTGAAAATCGAAAGAAAATTTAAATGGCTTGACAATCATCGATCTGAAGACGGTAATATGAACTTAGGCACTGCCTAGAACGGGCATGCAATCATGATTTTGAAATTATTATTCATTAAACAACTTCTAAACTGCACTTACTGTAAAAGTATATGTTGTGCCATTGTCCTGTCCTCCCCTATCCAATACCCTACCCTACCCTACCCTTACTCCTACCCTAACTTTACTCCTACCATTACACCTAACCACCTACCCAACACCTTACCTCCTACCCTATCCTTACGACTACCCCTACCCTCCCCCTACTCCTAATCCTTCCCCTACCATACCCTTACTCCTACCCCTACACATAACCTCCTACCCTACCCTACTCATACCCATACTCTACCCTTACTCATACTCTTTGCCCTTACCCTTACTCCTTCCCTTACTCTACCAATACCATACCCTAACTTCTACTCCTAACCATAACCTACCCAAACTCTTACCCCTACCAGGCTACCCTTACTACCATTGCTGCTACTCCTTAACCTACCATACCCTTACTCCTACTTCTACCCTACCAGTATTCATATTCTTATCCAACCTTACGAGTTACCATTACACCTACTCATTACCCTACCATCCCCTTACTCCTACTCCTACCGTACTCTTCCCTTCTTCTATACCATTTCCGAATACCATTTCCGATGACCAGAATCAGGTGAACCCCGAAGGTTCGTCGTCTGGCTCTGTAATTCTTCTTAATACTTTATGTTAACTTCCAGGTGTAGCGTATTCTTGACCTCTATAATATATTATCTACGTTTTGTAGTTGCGTTTAGCTTTAGTTGCATTAGTAATTAATACTCCTGTATTAACTCTCTATAATGACCAATGTTCAACTTTCATATTATATGCAATTAATACTCCTGTATTAAATCTCTATAGTGACCACTGTATAACTCTCGTATTACATGGAAATTAAGACAATATCCCCGAAATTATAAAAAATGTCACAAATGTATATTTAAACCTTTAACTAGCACAACAGTGCAACAATTTCACATAAGAAAGGCACAACGGTGCAACATATTTACATTGTTTGTGTTTCTACTGCATATTTTTACTAATGTCCACCAGGGTCAAGGCCAACCATGGCCTCACCCTCACCTGCATGTCCTTCAGCCCTATCTTGAACCTGAACTATTTTGCCCCTACTGATTTTTAGATTCTTTTCATGTAGAATATTTGTTCTGTACCGCTTGTTTTCCCTCAATTTAAAAGCTTCTTCCCTTTGTTTCTTAGTTAAGTCCGGAGTAAAGTACATGTATATGTTCCTAAAAATCTCATCTTTACTCTGACGCAGATAGGTGTTAGCTTTCAATATGGATCTTTTAGACTCAAATGTTTTAACTGTAAAACGTAACGGTCTCTTTTTGGTTATTACTCCAGTTATTATCTCTCTACGACCCACTCTAACAGGCTTGATAACCTCAATTTCATCCACATTTAGATTCATTTTTTGTTCCATTAGATTTTGCAGAAATTCTGAGTCCTCACTCTTTAATATCCTCCTTCTTGCTCTCTGGCATGTTGAAAACCATCAGGTTTAATTTCCTACTTTCAATTTCTTTCATGTCTGTATATTCCTCGAGGGCTAACTTTCTGATTTGTTCTACACTTGCAATTTCATTTGCTTCTAGTTTGGTGACTCTTTCATCTAAAGATTGACACTTTGCTTCCACATTCCCAAGTCTAATTAAAACTTTACTCACACCAGGCACTGCGTTGATGCAATGCTCACAATACCAAGCTACTCTATTGGTGACTGAAAGAACATCAAATGCTGATTTATCCAGTAGAGAGCACTTGGAACAGTATTTCTTTTCACAAAAGCCGCATTGTATATTCTTGGACAAGTTCTTTTTACAACCGTTACAAATGACATTATCTGAGTTAAATGACAAAGGGGCACATGTATGATCATCAGCAGTTGTGCTGTCTTGGGATTTGTTGTAGCTGTGGTCCCCTGCACTCCTCGTGACCTTGGCCATGCCTCTCTTGGTTGACGCCATTCTACCAAATTCCACAATATATATCTTACCATACTCTGCCTTGCCGTGCCCTACCCCACCTAACCCTACCCTATCAAACCTTATCCTTACTCCTACTACTTACCCTACTCTACCCTACCCTTACTCATTACTCTACAGTACCGTACCCTTACTCCTACCCCTCTTTTCACTATCCCTACCTTACCTAGTACCAGGGTGTTCCACTCGACCTCGAGTATTAATTTAGGGGACCAATGTCCCACTACTGACAACTCCTAAACAACATTCTGACAAAATAGGACAATATCAGGAACAAGAAATATTTGTTAATTTTGGGGGACATCATGGTCCCTCTGGACAGAACTGCATGTTTTGGGGGGTCATTTTGGGCCAAAACGTTCATTTTGTGCGCCAGGTAAAACCCTCGGGTAGCTGACTGAAGAACGAACGACTTACGGAGCCGAAACGACCAGTTACATGCATTTGGATGTGTATCGGCGATTCGCGGCCGAAACGACCGGATTTCGCTATTTAGACGCATCGTTCCGGCCTGTTCTGGTTCCGGTAAATAGTAACACCGGATATTAGAATTTCTTCGCGCGTGACTGTGACGTAGTTTTTATTTATTTTTTGTAACTTTAGAAAGAAAGCTGATCTCAAATGGAACGAATTGTATGCATACCGTTTGGGACATTATCGGAACATTATCCGACTCAATACCGAAACCACCCGTTGGGGACCTGACTGTAAATCGCATCACTGGCGTAGGGCTCCGATGGATGTAACGACTCGCGGCCAAATCGACCCACTTTCGCTATTAAGACGCACCTGTTTCGCTAAATTGTGATACCCGATTATGCATCCGGGCACTGGTGGAGGGAAGACGTTTTTTAGATTAGCTGGCACAATTTTTAATTTTTAAGTTTTAATATTGGTGTTTTATTAACTGCTGGTGATAGAGACTATTGTGCAAAGTGTATATATTTGAGTTTGTGGTGAAGGAACAAGAATTTTAAGCTGTTTGTGTGCTCTAAGAGAAGAAATAAGAAATTGCGTCATCCGCGTCATCCAGAACAGAGGACAGCCATTTTGAATTTTGTGGTTTTGTGAAAGTTTCCAGCCAAGTTTGTGTTGTCCTGTCTATATTGAAATACTTTAAAACTCCCTATATGTCCTAAGAATTACTAGCTAAATCTCAAAAATAACATTGAAACGACATTTTGCTGAATTTGAACAATAATTGACTTGTGCTTATAAGCGACCCCAACATTACAGTACTGTAAACAGTAAATTCTCAAGTAAAGCCTGCTAGAGTAAAGTGACAGCCTTTTAGAAAGCTAGACTGATAGACAATCTGTGCACCACAAAAAGAGACTGAATTCTTTGTGTGAATTTGGCAGCCCTAGACTGAATGTTTAAATTTAGGCTGAATTTTAACTGCATTATTTTTAAGTGCCCGGTTTTAATTATATTTTAAATAGCCATTATCATCACATATATATATATTCCACTTCATCTGATAAATATTTTAAAAGGAAACTCTTAATTTTTAGGAATTTTAAGTCCTCTGGCTATTAGGGCTGAGTATCGCCCACTAAAACCGCATCGCGATATATCGCGGTACGGGAAATGCATATCGCAATGCGTATTGAATATATCGTACAAACAGGAAAGTCAATTTTCAATTTCTTATCGAAGCCAAAATTTGTTGCACTAGAATGGGAATCAATTTTACAACATTTGTAGTACATCTATGACTGATATTATTGTAAACAACATGCAAAATTTTTATGCGACGTCAGGTTGTTTTAAAGTGCCGAAATAGATGTATGTTCCAAAAATAACCACATGATTGACAGCTCAACAGGGGAGGCAAATACGCACATGTATTTGACTGGTTTCACGCTAATTACCTGTAAAAATTCGATAGCTGAGGACCGATTGTAAATACACAGTCTGTGGTTGTACTCGTTTGGATTATTTTGGGTGTTAGTATAAAACCCGGACTGTGTTACGATATACCGGAATCCTTGTATAGGCGTACCGGTATACCGTACCGCGAGCACCGTACCGCAGTATACCGATATATCGGTATATCGTTACACCCCTACTGGCTATCCAAGATGATTTCCACTGGAATTTTAAGTCGTTTTTATGAGTTTTGTTCCTTGGCAAGTTAAACTCATGCATCTCAACTGTCTGACGCCTTTGTTGCTCTGCTTGGCAACCCTGGTTGCCGCCATTTCTTGGTGTAATCATAAGTACGGCTTACTCTGTGTGGAAACAACATATCTCCCTACCTCAGTCATGACCCTGCATAATACTCAAGTAGTCACAAGGAGAAGTGCAAGAAATCTTCAGAGGCTTGCTGGTATTGACAATCCAATAAATTCTGGTGTTTCTCAAAATAACTCGGAAAACCGATGTATACTTCTGGGCAGTGTCATTGGGACTGAAAATACAAAAAGCCCATCTAGAATCCCAAATGTGTCAAATAGTATTTATCCTGGTAGTGTCGATGGGACTGAAAATACAAAAAGCCCAACTAGAATCCCAAATGTGTCATATAATATCCATTCTAGTAGTGTCGATGGGACTGAAAACACAAAAAGCCCGACTAGAATCCCAAATGTGTCAAATGGGGCAACTGCCCTATATAGCCCAAATAGTATTTCAGAAAGTATGGCCAAATCAAACTCTCCTGGTACACATCAGAGAGGGTATTCCTTGAACTGGGGTAAGGCTTGGAAAAAGAAATTAAGTGCATGCAATACAGAGTTCAAAGTAAAGTCTATATTTAAAGGTGGAAACTATGTTTTTGAGTTTTCAGCAGCTATGTACGAGCTATACCGCTCAGCTTTAGTTGAACATTTTGAATCACTTCAGAATGCACCGGATAGTGGTTTAACTATCCAATTCAGACTGCTCAGACAAGTCAGGAGCTATTGTTGAGTCTCAACTCAGAGTTTTACAGACTCATAGTGCCAAATTGAAGTACTCTATTAATCTTTATCATACAAAGTCAAAGATGATGGTCAATGGGGGGGAGGCTTTCACTTTTAATGTAGAACATACCAAAATTGCTGACCTAATCCTGTCCAGTGAAGATGTCAATAAGCTTGACAATGAATTCTTTGTTACTATTTCAGAGGGTTTAAAATCCTTGATATCTAACAATTCAAAGACCAAATCAAAGCAGTCAAACAACACAAGTAATCTTCCCATTGTACACTCCAAGCCATCTCGTGTTCTAGGAAGTAACAAGGCATCGGCACACTCAAGTGAGCAAGATGTCTCGAGTGAGTGTGGTGGAGACCCCTCTCCCTGTCCCAACTGTCAGATCCTGGTCGATGTAAGCGGCATTTATTGCGATGGTTGTGAAAACTGGTTTCATTTTGACTGTGAGGCGCTTAATGCTGAGGATGTTGGTAGGTTCGATTGCTCAGAAGACCCTTATTATTGTCTATCATGTACACAATACATGCAATGTCTCGACTTTGAGGACCTTTCACAGCTTGCAAATGAAAGGAATATTCAAGAAAATGACCCCCCCACAGATATTACACATAATACCGTTCCTAAGGTACTTGCTGACACTGTTCAGCCCGACCAAACTTACTTAAAACAAGCAGTTGTAGACTCAAGCGACTCAGCTGTTGATATAACATGCCCAAAGCAAATCGCCACACCTGGAAGAATTTCTGGCGCGGGGAGACAGGATGCAAACCCTAGCCCCCCTGGCTACCAGAAATCAAAACCACCCCATATTCCCCTAAGCAATCTGAGCAACGGACAATCACCTTCCTCTAGACATTCATTCAAAAGGAAAACTACCTATGGAGGCACCGATGAGCCCCCAAATGTTGTTCAGCCTGATCAAAATTCCAAATCCAATTCTGAAAACCAGGTAACAGAGCAGGACAGGGGGCGGGGTTCGAACCTACCCACCTCGATGGATCCGGCTGTTTCTCAGCCTGCGGAGGATGGTGCGAAGAGAAATGGGTCAAGGTCGAACAGGCAGTCAAAAAAGGGTGAAAAACAAAAGCTGAAGGATTGTGAGCAAGAAGAACAGCTCAAATTAGCTAGATCTCTCATAGGCAACCTAGAAAGGAAAATTATTGAACTTGAAAATTCTAATAAAATCCTTCGAAGGGAGGTTCTTTCGAGTTCTTTAGATATGGGTGGGGTAGGAAATGGGCCTATAGCCTCAAACCATTTGCAAGAGGGAGACCTGCAAAGTAGATCTGACCCACTCTCTTCGCAGCACATCTCGCGGCCTGGTATAGAGCAGGAACTACATAACCTCAAGGAGAGCATACGAAATGTTGAACTGGAACAGCTGAAATCCAGAGTACAGAATATAGAGTTACACATGTTAAATCAGAGACAGGCAACTTCTGTACCCATTCAGGGTGGCCTTCTGGGTAACTTTGCCTCACCTCATCCTCCAAATTTTATTCAGACCCAACCTTCCCAAGGTTGAGCGGACATTTCTGGTAGTTTGGTATGATTATTGCACTTGCTAATGGTTTCACCATTATTAAAAACATCTAATATGAAATGTGACACATCTGAATTGTTTTGCTTAAATTATTTTGTATTATATTTTCTCATTACCAGTTTGTTAAGGTATCCCATTATTACTAGATATGTTTTAATTGTTCTGCAACAGTCACATGTCTAAATATATTTTGTCTTTTATCATTGCATGAAATGCTTGGTCAGTGCAAGTCCGAATCAGCCTTGAAAATAGTTTTCTCATTATGAGGCTCATATTATCAACACTGAATCATTTCATTTATTTTTTTTCTCATCTTGTATCATTTGTTCTTTTTATCTCTCTCTATCATTGTTTGTACCTGTACATATGTAAATATTGAGGGCCTCATGGAAGATTAGCTTTTACATATATGTATTTATTATGTATGTGCTAAATGTTGTCACCCTCAAAAAATAAAGTCTTTACTTACTTACTTACTACTTACTTACTCCTCCCCCAGTACATATATCCCACACAGTATGCTATAAATGGCACATTAAACCCGAGTCATTTGTACCATCCAGGAGTAAACTACTCTCTTAATCCCATGCACAACCCACAGGGAACCCAAGTGATGGGAGGGAATATGCGCTGGGACAGGTCTAGGGTACCACATATATTCTCACAACCTCCACCTGCTCCGATACCCAGTCATTTATGGGGATCCGGATCGCTCAGATATCAAACAAATATACCCCAAAATACCCAGGGTCCCTACCTGCAACCACAACAACATACAGGGTATAGAATGGGCAGTCCTGGGGGCCATGCAATGTTTTCGCAACCTAATATTAGGCAGTCTCAGCCTTATGGAATGCAAGTATTATCTGAACAAATTACACATCTGCAGCAAGGCATATCCCAGACCACAGACAGAATATCTTCCAAGAAATATCCAAATGTTTCGACAAATCAGCAGCGAGTTCATTCCTCACCTCAAACGGATAAAATGAAGGAGAAAAACATTGACTACATAGACATCGACAGCCCTACTCCTCCGAAAATGTCAAAACTGGTATCATTGAACCAACAGATGCAGCCAAATCCTGATATAGAAATGATCTCATGTAACAAGGCTGACCTAGCGTCAAACAGACTACCTGAAAGACCTGCTCGCCTACCCTCAGCGAATTTATCACTGCCAGCAGAGAAGGATAATGCTGATCAGTCTCGCAGCTCTACATTGTTACAGCCTGTGACGAACCAAAATGAAGATCCGTTACAGATACATAATTTGGGGACTCGTGTTCAAAATACAAACAGTTACACAGATCCAGACTCTACACAGAATAAAGTACCTTTTTTAGGGTCAGGCTGAGCCTCGGAAACAACTTGGAAAAGTCAGAGTTTTTAAAGGTCGCGACTCTAAACGTCAAGAATGTAGAGAGCAATACAGTTTACATCTCTGAAATGCTGAAAAAACATGACATCCTCGCTATCCAAGAACATTGGCTTTTTAATTTCCAACTCCAAGACCTAGAAAAGACATTTTGTTCACATTTTGTACATAGTAAGGCAGTTGATGATGACAACCCCCTCCCCCCAACACAGAAACCTAGGGGATATGGTGGAGTGGCACTATTCTACAGCAAGGACTTAAACTATACAGTGAAGAAGTTAACAACTGGATGTAGCAGAATTGTTGCAGTCGAGGCGCTAACAACCCCGCCCTTATGCATATGCAGCGTGTACATGCCCTCCAGAAACTCCAAGACCAACTATTCAGACAAGGAAAATTACCAGCAGTGCCTTGACCAGTTGGAGGAAATTATGGACACGTTCGGCGGTACCCATGCTATGCTGATACTCGGCGACATGAATGCCTCATTGTGCAAGAGACAAGGGAATAACCAGGATGTATTGCTGGAGAATTTTGTCAAATCAAATAATCTCTTCTGTGAACAGAACGGATCAGAGACTTTTTTCCATCCCAACAAGTCGGATAAAGCTGAAATTGACTATATACTATTCAATGACAAGTGTAAACAACACCTGGGAAATGTAACAGTGGATAACAGGCTTTCCTCGAATACTTCTGATCATATCCCTGTAGTTGGAACCCTTTTTATCCAGAATAGGAAGACAACGAACCAGAAAACGAAAGTTGTATGCAAACCGAAATGGGATAGATGCGACAAGTCTGCCTACAGGAAGATGGTGAGGGAAAACCTGTTGCCTTTTGATACTTTTCTACCCTCGACTACTGGAGACTATGACATTCTACAACCACTTAGCCATCTAAATGCTGTCCTGAAGCGAGCTACTACTTGCAGTATTCCGAAACATAAGTCAGAAGTCACAGTACGACAACTACAATCCAGACCGTGGTCAGAAAGTATCCATGATGCGATTAAAGAAAGCCGCCTTGCCTGGTGGGACTGGAAGAAGTCAGGATCCCCATCTGATCCTACCCATGCTACAGTTCAACGCAAGAAGATAGCAAGGAAACTGGTTAGGAAAGAGCAACGCCAGGAAGCTGCAAAGAGAAGAAAAGACAAGATAGAAGAGATAATGAGATCACGGAATGAACCAAAGACTTTCTACAAGCTTATAGGAAACCAACGCAAGTCCTCTAACTCTCAGCTTCACTCTCTGGTGGTGGATGGTAAAGAATGTGAAACACAGGATCACATCAGAGAGGGTTGGGCTACCCATTTTCAACACCTTGCTACACCCATGGAAAACCCCAAGTTCGACCAAGAATACAAACAGATGGTGGACGCTGATGTAGAAGCAATTGAAATTCTATGTAAAGAAGAATCCTCTCGGATGGAACCCGTATCGGAGGAAGAGGTGTCAAGGGCCCTGAAACGACTAAGTAACAACAAGGCTGTGGACATTATGGGTCTAACCAGTGAACACTTCAAGGTAGCCGGACGAGAAATACTGGAGTTCCTCACTTCGCTATTGAACTACATTATTATGACGAAATCCATCTCTGTTGTGTTGAAGGAGGGTATCCTGACTCCCATCTTCAAGAAAGGTGATCCTAGTAACCCAAGTAACTACAGAGGCATTACAGTTACACCCGTATACCTCAAGATCTTAGAACACATCATCAACACCCGCCATAACCTAATATTCCATAAATCACAGTCAAGATTGCAAAAGGGTTTTACAGCTGGTTGCTCATCACTCAACGCTGCCCTGATACTTTCTGAGTGCATACTGGAGGCGGGAAACAACAAGCGAGACCTTTTTGTTACAACGTTAGATACACAGAAGGCTTTCGACGTCGTCGACCAAAACTCCCTCCTCAGAAAGCTGTATTTAGATGGTATCCATGGAGACGACTGGTTATTGCTGAGGGACCTCTACTCTGACTGCTCCTCCAGAATTAAATGGGCAGGTGAACTATCGCACCCTATCAACATCATGCAAGGAGTGAGGCAGGGTGGAGTTTTATCAACAAGCCACTATAAGCGCTATAACAACCCTTTACTACTACAGCTGGAAGACAGATACTCTGGAACAAGAATTGGATCCATTAGTATTCCTCATGTGACGGTAGCAGACGATTTGGCATTGATTTCTGAAAGCAAGTCTGATGCTCAAGTGATGATTTGGGACGCTGACAACAGTGCAGGCAGAGAGAGATACTGCATCCACCCAACCAAGAGTCACATCCTGTGGTATACTAAACGGAAAAAGAATGACACCGAACTCGGAATAGTTATGGCAGGAGAGAAGGTAGATACCCCTAGTTCAACTGTACACCTTGGTATTGTTAGAAATACTTCTGGACAAGTAGATGTTGAAGGGAAAATAAGTTTAGGGCGAAAGACTGCTTATTCCTTAATGGGCGCGGGGCTCCATGGGGGTAGCGGGTTAAAGGCCACCCTGAATGGGCACATCTGGTCCACCTTTGTCATTCCACGTTTTCTCTATGGCCTTGAAGTCCAAATCTTAAGAAGTTCAGACATAGAAAATTTGGAAAAATTTCAAAGAAAATGTCTCAAACAAATACAAGGTTTACCCGACAATACGTCAAATACAGCTTGTTTAGCTCTCCTTGGCGTTTTGCCTATTGAGGCATTGTTACACAAGAATCTGCTAAACATGTTTGTAAACATGATTAGAAATGAAAACTCAGTAGAATATGAAATAGCCAAGAGGCAACTGGTAATGAAAGATACGCCCCGAGAGAGTATTTTCACTCATATTCAAAGCATTTTAGATAGGTATGATTTGCCTTCAGTTTTTGACCTTTTAAATTGCCCAACAACCAAGGAGGCCTGGAAATCTACACTTAACCACAAAATAAATGATATGGTACAAAAGTTCTGGAGGTCTGATATTGAAAGCAAGTCTTCCACAAAATACTTAAATCCAAATGTATTGTGTGTGGGCAGCAGCCACCATATATGGTCAACTGTAAGGAATAATATTCATGACAGTAGAAGAGCACAAATTAAATGTAAATTGTTGACGGGCACATATATACTTCAAGCAAATAGGGCAGCCTTCAACCAATACGCTGTAAATCCAACCTGTAAACTGTGTAATACAGCTCCAGAGACGAGACAGCATTTTGTGGGGGAGTGTGCTTTCTTTAAAGAAGAGAGGAAGCTCTACATAGAGAAACTGAAGACGAGACCGATTCTTTCGGATCAGTATACCCAGAGTCTACGTAACCCAGAATTTCTCACACAGCTAACACTAGATGCGACAGTGATACCAGGCTTAAAGGAATGTGATTCGGAAGGGTTGGGGTCGCTCGAACTGTGCACTAGGGAGTATATTCATAAAATTCATGTGAGACGCATAGTAGCACTGAAGAGGATCTCATAAAGTTGGTTTACAATAACAGCTAGTGTAAATAAGTTAAAGAGCACATGTAAATATAAACATTCACCAGCTTTGAACGTAAAATTGAACACCTAGCCCCTAACTGTAAAGTCAATAGACTTGTGCCTCGAAGAAACAAGCGGGGGAGCTCTACGATACAACAACAACAATATGGCGATAATCGAGCATTCTCGCGCGCTGAGAAAGTGACGTAACCTGCTTTTTTTCTTTTTTTTTGTAATTTTGCAAACAAAATTGATCTCAAGTGAAACGAAAAAATATATTGTCCACAAAGAATCTAAACTGTATAATCATGGGTGGAAAAGGGATGTATATTTTATCTAGAACTGCCGATGAGATAGCGAATTATCGCGAGATAGGGAGATTAGCGATATCCCCCGAGACTAGGACCGGACGTTCAGGTGCACAAAGTTAGTTAGGTAAACAACATCAGAGTTCATTTACCCGTGTGTACGCGTTACCTATAGGCGGGCACGCAGCTGGGCCTTCGGCCCAGCCTCAGTGCGCTTCGCGCACTTCGTGCTATGCCCGTATAAATTAAATTGCAGAAGATACTCTTTTCATATCTATCTAAGGTCACTAAAGGGAAAGGTTGTGCATTGGACGCTGACATTAAGTCAAGACTTGCACGTCTTTATGAGCCAATTGGCAATGTACTCCCCCCACATTCCCTTTTACTTATGCCTTGCCCATATCTTTCAATAGGCCTGAGTTATTTGGGTGGTGAAAAACCAAATGCAAAATACAGGGGAACCTATGCCCAATTTTTTCACAGGGTTGGATTTTTTTTTTTTTTTTGGGGGGGGGCGGGGGTAAATTAGAAGAAAATGCAAATTTCAGGGGAACCTATGCCCAATTTTTTTTTTTTTTTTTTTTTTTTACCATTTTTTTTTTTACTCTTAATGTACAGTCCCAAGCCCCTCCCACACTTCTGCTTGTTTTAGCCAAACTAATGTATGTTTTAGATGAGGTGTCTTACCTTAAGTGAAATGCTGTCACAAGGAATGTACTATGTAAAAGTGACAAAGACATGTACATTAACTTTATTTCTCAAATCTCAATTTACATTATTTAAACATTTATACATGTGTAAACAGCATACTTAAACGGTCAGTGTCTATGAAACAGATTAGTCTTGGAGCTGATACTGAAGCCAAAATCTCGATACTGACAGGCTCAAATTTCGACCAGTACTGTACTGACTGAGCTAAAAATTATCTGGAGCACTGTCATTGCTGACAATTACCTGATTCAGTTTATTGCACATGTACTATGAAGTATAGCGCATACGCGAAAGAAAGCACTCTCACTGTTTACAAAGGTAACGTGTGCAAAAAATGGAGGAAAAAAATCGAAGTCCGATCGGGTGAACGATTGCACCTTCAGTGGCACAAGGATACTTTCTCACAGGCGCACGATAGCGCCGACAGCAAGTTAAAGGTTAAAAGCGGTGATTGTTCAATGAATTCTTCAAGATGAAACAACTTGCATTCGTTCCGACTGGCTAAATTTTTCAACTTTAGTGCATTAAACAAATTTGATCCACAATTCCAAATTGTATAAGATAACGCTGCGATTAATGGACAATTTCTGTGATTTTTGAGCTATTTTTTCAACAGTTTTCCATTGTTTCTATGGGCGTTTATGCTTTTTGACCACCTCATTCCGCTGCTTTATTTCTTTTAACTCACTGAAAATTTCCAAACTGTGTTTCGTGGCTAGAGGAAAACAATAATCATTCTTTCTAAAAATGTACATACCTTCAAAGTTAGCCGCGGTTTCGGAGAGAAAAAGAAGGTGATCGATCACTGGTCCACCTGACCCTGATTCACGCTGTATGATGGTGGGTGTGTTAAAATGACGTCACTGAGAATGTGACGTGATGACGTCATAAATTGACATATTGGAAAACATGGCGACGGTTCAAGCTTGCATATGGTATGTACACATGCATTCTCCACTGCATGTCTGATCCGCAAATTTATCAAACATGGCTATTTTTGATCGATCACTGGTCCCTTTACGCTACCATGGCATGAACTATCCGGAACATCATAATGGCCTTGGTTTGCTGTCTTCTGTGTTGGAGGGTTACCCAGGAGAGGCTATCGACCATGGCGGTGATACTAAGTACTAGTGGTTCAGTAGTCGCTTGTCACAAATCTGGCTGCTCTCTGTTGGACAGCTTCAGCCTGGTCCCACATATACCTAACTTTTTGAAATTTCAAAGAGTGAGACTGCGCGCGACGACCCTAAAGTGACAAGTTTTTATGCATATTTTTCGCGCGTAATGATTTTACCACAACTTTTAGGAGTGAGATTTTTTTAGTTAAAAATCAAGAACTTGGTCACAGAAATTAGCAAGTTACAAAACTTTCATATCAACTGGTATATATGTACAGTTGTACACTATTAAAGACATAAATATTTACATAAAAACATACTTAAAACTGATATGAGTTAATTACATTCTTAATCCATTTTTTGGAAAATATTCGTAGATGTTCCAACATTACAGACAGGCATGTCCAAGAGCTCGGTGACTGAAAGTCCACAGGCTGGGTCATATGTACTAACCAATATTACTAAGTTCTTTTCTGACTTGTTATCGTTGCTTTCATCAACTGCTATAGAAAATGGTTGAGCTTTACACAAGTTATATGAATATCTATATCATAATATGGTGCGATGGCTCGCTTTATAATCTGGGTAGTTTTTGTCTTCCCACAGGAGAATTTTTTTTTTTTTTTTTTTTTTTGCAATCTTGCTGTCTGGAAACATTTGTTTGCATAGTTTGGAAAAATGGTCAGTCACTGTAAAGGGGAGGTTATGTTCCGCGATGAAGTAACTGAACACAGTTTCACTTGTGATAATATCGTCGTTACCCTTTTTGAGCATAAAGTGGTTTATCGAGCTTTGTTTACCAGCCTGAATCAATCGCTTATGAAGATCCGTATAAATTTTCATGTTTCTTCACGTCGTTTATTCCAGCGTGCGAGACGCTAAAATGTCCCTGGCAACATTTGCAAAAGCAAAACGCCGGCCCCTTGTCACTTTTGGTGGCCAAAACACGTTCGATCGCCCACTCATCTTTGATGCTGCACCCATATCTTTTTTTCTTTGGTGGTGCTTTCAGCATTTTTCTTCCAATATGGCCGAAATTACACAGCATGTACAAAATATACACAGCATATTACGTTTGGGTTACTTCGGTCATTTTCATTCAGTTTGTATTGGAATTCCACGTATCTAAAAATAGTCACAATTTAGGTATTTTTATCTCGCGTGTTCAAGCGCGTGACTCGCTGAATTTAGAAACTCGCCAGAGGGCGCAGTTTCACAATCATAAACATTAATGGCGGATGGAAATTCCAAGCGTGAGATCGCTGTAAAATCATGTTTTTTAGCGATTTTAGCCAATTTGTGCGTGTGATGAATTCCTGGACTCAAATTCGTGTCAAACATGATTGATTCGTGTGTGTTGACAGGTATGGTCCCACACTGTTACTGCATATTCCACCTGTGGATTCACATTACCTTAATAAGCATGCGTAATTACTCAATTAAATTATCAAAATACATGTATGCAATTCATAACGATCCGGTAGCGTAAGAAAACACAAAAGAAATCGCCGATACGCAATACCTGGAAAATCAAGTGCGTACCGTTTTATATCAAAATTTCGAGCTGTTTCTTTTCGGCAAGTAGTTGTTCCAATTTCATTTGGAATTTCTCAGTTCGTGACTGGTTTCCAGCATGTCCTAAAGCGGTTTTCCGCAATATCCAGTAACGACCAGGTCCGGGGATTTTCTCAAAAACGGAAAACATGGCGTCCATTCCCGCAAAGCAAATAAACAGTGTTCCTTTTCACTATTTTGGGAATGGGGCGGGGCCCTTTCAGTTGGGAAAAATAACGCGTAAAATTCCAAAATTAGGAAAAATCGTGCGTGTGTGATATTAAAATTTTGTAATCTTTTCTGAATTTAAGGTGGCTCGATACCAATTTTTGTTGATAAATAAATCTATAATTTTTAGACAGCTTAAAATATAGGTGGAATGCTACTCAAAAAGCAAAATATTTGTGGGGGTATCCATGCTTTTTAAAAAGTTACGGATTTTCAAAGTTGAGAAAAATATACTTTTTGAAATATTTTCAATTTCATTCTTCACGGAATAGATCTGAAATATGTAAACGGAATGTGTTTTAAACTGTAAATGTATTCAAAAGCTACTTGCCAAATAACAAAATTGAAAGGTAAAAATGAATATATGCATTCTAGGGCAAAATACAAATTTTTGCAGAAAATATTTTTATTAAATTTTTGAACATATTTGTCCAGTACATCTCCGAGAATATACTTAGAATAACCATGATAACAAAAAACTGATTTTTAAACATGGGAATGATTATCAAATAAGATAATAAATAAATTGATAGGTCTTTCCACGCTTTTTAAGCTGCTATAAGCATTTCCCCACACCCACCCCTCACAAAGATGCATATCCCGGCGTATAACATGTATAATCAAACCTCATTAAAACTTTTTTCAAAAACATTTTTTAAAGCTTGTTATGTATGGATGTTTAGATTCGAAAATTGCCAATGTGATGATACCAAAATTATTAAATTCTAATAAATATTAGATGCGATATAAGGCCAGAACCATCACTTGTCGTACGCCGCAATCATATTGTCCAGACAATTAGTATGCTATAGTAACATTTTTAAAAGCTTCAACTTAAAAGTTATTATTTCCCTTTCAATACCGGCTGAATATGAGCAGATGAGTCAGATGAGGCATTCTAGTTAGAAAATTTAAAACATCTGTTCAATTATTAATAATTTTTAAATCAAAAAGAACAAAACAAGCAATTTCGATGCATTTTCATTTTCCATTCTTCTTACTTTTTCTATTGATGGGATATGCAAATTTCTTCAACCATATGACTTTCATCACAATATGTGTAATCTATATTAAATAATACAAATTTTACAAAAACCAAATAATGATAACTCTTGCTTTTTGAGCTCATTACAGTTGTCTCATTTATTACTATCGACAGGCCTTAAAAGGGTATATACATGAAAAAAAATATCATTTAGCATTTTAATAGATATGGGGACCATTTCATAAAGTTTTAAAATTACCAAATTAATTCTGAAAATAATATTATAACATTAAAAAGGTATGTTCATTATTCACCTGTTGGGTGATCCAGTCCTTACCTGAGTGACAAATAATCCTAAGCTGTCAAAATGGAATTTTCCCATTCATGAAGTAAGTTATAATATTAAAAAGCCTGGCATCTGGGACCTGTACTTTATCATCGGGTTCTTCATCACTTGCACTCGACTCACTGCCACAGTTTGACTGGGGGCTGTTTTTTGGCTTCTAGTTACGATGGAATGGATCTTCATTTGAGTTAGAAGTGGGTTGAATGATTAACCTGTTTTCTGGCTTCTGATTGCTATGGGAGGGTGTTTCATTATAGCCCCGCTTTGAAAAAGTGGGGCTATACTGGATTCACCCTGTCCTTCCGTCGTTCTGTCCTTCCGATATTCCGTTATTCTGTTATTCCGTCCATAAATCTGTAACCACTCATAAATTGTGAACCAGTTGTTAGACTTTAACCAAATTTGGCATATGCATCAATATTGACAATATTAACTTAATATATAAATGCATGTCAGTTTCCCCAAATTTGCATAAGAGTTAACTTATTGCCCTTGGATGGCCCTATATTGACATCAGAATTTCGTTTCCGCTCAATATCTTGAGAACGAATTGACAGAATCCGACCAAATTTTGTACGCACATCATCATTGACAAGATCTAGCTTGGGATTGTTACCCGTCATTTTTCGCAAAATTTTGACGGAGTTACGGCCCTTGATTGACGTCAGAATTATGTTTCCGCTCAATATCTTGAGAACGAATTGACAGAATCCGACCAAATTTTGTATGCACATCATCATTGACAAGATCTAGCTTGGGATTGTTACCCGTCATTTTTCGCAAAATTTTGACGGAGTTACGGCCCTTGATTGACGTCAGAATTTCGTTTCCGCTCAATATCTTGACAACGAATTGACAGAATCCGACCAAATTTTGTATGCACGTCATCATTGACAAGATGTAGCTTGGGATTGTTACCCGTCATTTTTCGCAAAATTTTGACAGAGTTACAGCCCTTGATTGACATCAGAATTTCGTTTCCGCTAAACATCTTGAGAACGAATTGACAGAATCTGACCAAATTTTGCATGCACATTAACATTGACAAGATCTAGCTTGTGACTGTTGCCTGTCATTTGTCGCAAAATTTTGACGGAGTTACTGCCCTTGATTGACTTCAGAATTTCGTTTCCGCTCAATATCTTGAGAACGAATTGAAAGAATCTGACCATATTTTGTATGCACATCAACATTGACAAGATCTAGCTTGGGATTGTTGCATGTTATTTTTCACAAAATTTTGATGTAGTTACTGCCCTTGATTGACGTCAGAATTTCGTTTAAGCTCGATATCTTGAGAACCAATTCACAGAATCTGACAAAATTTTGTATGCCCATCAACATTAACAAGATCTGGCTTCGGATTGTTGCCTGTCATTTTTTTGCAAAATTTTGACAGAGTTGCAGCACTTGATTGACGTCAGAATTGACAGAATCTGACCAGATTTTGTATGCACATCAACATTGACAAGATCTAGCTTGGGATTGTTGCCAGTCATTTTTCACAAAATTTAGACAGCGTTACGGCCCATGATTGACGTCAGAATTTCGTTTCTGCTCAATATCTTGAGAACAAAACAGAATCTGACCAAAATTTGTATGCACATCAACATTGACAAGATCTAGCTTGAGATTGTTGCAAGTCGCTTTTCGCAAAATTTAGACGCAGTAACGGCCCATGATTGACGTCAGAATTTCGTTTCTGCTCAATATCTTGAGAACAAATTGACAGAATCTGACCAAAATTGTATGCACATCAACATTGACAAGATCTAGCTTGGGATTGTTGCCTGCCATTTTTGCGAACTTTTGACAGAGTTTTGGCCCTTGATTGATGTCAGAATTTTGTTTCTGCTCAATACCTTGAGAACAAATTGACAGAATCTGACCAATCTTTTTATGTGCATCAAAATTTTTAAGATCTAGCTTGGGATTGTTGCTTGTCATTGTTTTTCTCAACCAGGTAAAAAGCTCAGAAGCGGGGCTATAGTCAGATCCTCTGACAATTCTAGTTTGAGCTGGAAGTGGGCTGGATTGCAGGCTCTGAGAGTTTTAGATGAGTCTTTGGTAGAACATGTAGAAAGTGCAGCTTGTTTAAAAAGAAGATCAATTCTTTTACAGCCACTGGAATCGAGGGCTTTAATTTTTTCATATAGTATTTAGTGTGAGACCCGCCGGCCATTTTGAATGCTAACGCACCTGGACGATTGATTTTCCACCAATTCTCTTTGATTAACAACGTTTTTAATCGTTTAGAAGATGCCGATTCACATCAAGCATCTGCGCCATCTTGATGGGTCTATTGACATGATTTCCGTTTATCAAAATCGGGTCTTTTCGTACCCAAGTGTTTCGGGCATCTCGTCTAATATCGCCGATTTTTTTTTTTTTTTTTTTTCAATTGGGAATTTTTTCAAGTCAATTGGGAATGGGGCCGAATTTCTGATAAATAACGATAAAAAAAACCGGTGGTCTATGCCGATTTGATCTCTGTACGCAACCTTTCTTCACTGGAATTGTGAAAGAACGTTTTGACAAGTGTCAGGTCAGGAATATACGTTTGAAATCGGGTTTGAAATCACTTTTAATGGGGGTAAACATGATTTAATTGAAAACGAAAGTAAAACCACTCAGTCCGCGAATGAGAGATTTTTTTTTAGCTTTTAAAAGTACCTTGGCTGGTATCAAATCATTAAAAAAGCCTACAAAACAGTTGCGTCTGCTGGAAAACTGTGTACTTTTTATGCAATATGTGGCTTCATTCAGAGACATATACAGATCAGCTTCATTTTGTCCCTTCAGTTCAGTACAACAGTGAAACAGTAATATCTTAAAAATAAGCTTTAATAAGGCCAGACTTTTTTTTATTTTCTGGTTCTCGGGAGATTTTTGACCAAAGTTTGGATAGGAGGAGAAAATAAAAATAAAAATATAAGCTGAAAAACCTTACAGTCGAAATAAAAATAAAAATAAAAGTCAGAAAATTGCATTTTTTTTTTTTTTTGGTCTTTACCTATGACTAGGTTTATTTCAAGGTGTCTTGGGTCACACAATAAAAAGACATACTTTCCAGTGTAGAATGTAATCAGATAGGACTAGAAAACACTTTATGCTGACTAGTATTTTTGTATAACTAGAAAACACTTTTATGCTGACTTACATCAGGATAACAAGCCTATATGATGAATACCCTGGTAAACACCATTTTTACAGGGAAGTGGGGTTTACAGGGCATCTGCTTGAAAACATGCATTGTGGGTACTCATTAGAACCTCCTCAATGAGGTGGTTCTAACGAGTACCCAACATGTGTGTTTTGAGCAGAATTAAGAAAATTATCACCATTTTATATATTTAAAAAAAATCATTTTTGCAGCCATAAAAATCTAATGTATTTTAAATGGCAAACTTTCACTAATATTTTATGCTGACTAGAGTATTAAATGAGCCGCCCCATGGGAAAACCAACAATCTGCATAAGCAAAAACAAAGGCGCAGATCAGCTTCGCAGTAACTGCGAAGCTGATCAGCGCCTTTGTTTTCGCTACTCGGATAGTACAATTATTCTTCTACTTATATGCAAAATTTCAAGCTTCTAGCCTGCTTCTGTGACTGTACAGGCCGGTCTGTGTCGGACCTGTTCAGAAAACACATTGTTGGTTTTCCTACGAGGCGGCTCAAATGTCTTCAAATTAGATATCTCTTCTATAAAGGTAATGACTAGTGTAATAATGTAATTAAATGTCTTCAAATTAGACTGAATTTCAGCGATACTCGTTACCCAGAGATTCTGAGAAGACCAGTCAATAGACTATGTTGTCCCCAAAATATCAAAAATATCTCATATCACTTGAGCCGCCTTATGGGAAAACCAACAATCTGCATAGGCGAAAACAAAGGCGCAGATCAGCTTCGCAGTAACTGCGAAGCTGATCAGCGCCTTTGTTTTCGCTACATGGATAGTATATTTCCTCTACTTTCTAAATCCAAAATTTCCAGCTTCTAGCTTGCTTCTGTGACTGTACAGGCCGGTTTGTGTCAGACCTGTTCGGAAACCACATTGTTGGTTTTACCACGAGGCGGCTCACTTGTCATAGTCCCTAAAACACAATTTCCTCAACTTGTTTGTTCAGTATATTAAATCAGGATATCCCATGGTTGAAATCCTCTCTTAAATGTCATGTTGATTGGTTTGAAATCAACGTTTCCTCTGGTTTTTTTTGTGGTTTTAGCAGCATTTCGTGTCACCACAGGTCTTCCCATCTTGAAGCAGTTCTTGCAAATAGGGCGAACAATTCCATATTCTGATTTGAGTCCCTCAATGGTCTCATTTTCAACCACATCATCGTCACCGCAGTGATAACAAATCTCCGGAAACAGCTGTGTTTGGCCTGAAATTAAAAATTTGAGACTACAATACACAACTTTGCACTTTTATCATATACTTGAAAACCTTTCAGGTTTCTGATCAGGTCTGAAGGTTATAAAGCTGGAGTTCAATCCCAATAACTCAAAATAAAGCACACTGGGTGGTTGATTCCAGTCAAATGACCAGAATCAGTCAACCAGTGTGCTTTACTTTGAATATGAGAATGTATGGTCTAATGCGACCATGCTGTACAAATAAAGTACTGTAAAGCTAGAGGCTTGAAATTTGGGATTTATGAAGTAAATGGGTCATACTATCATATAGCAAAACTATTGGATCTGATCACCTGCATGAATTTTGTTGTTCTGTTGTGTTTACTGCATGTTTTTATTTGGCTCAATTTGATGGTGTTTCTACCAACTGACGAGTCCTGGAAACACTGTATGGGCCCTACCTAGCACACAGGACGAAACACACCAAATACAAGTTCTCTGCTTTTTGACATTTTAAACGAGAATGGTGAAAAATTTATAGCTTTACTTCAAGTGACACAAACAAATGATATATATATAGCATTCTGAGTCGGCCATGCTTCCTGCGTCAATGTTAAGAAATGCTTGTTGATACATACGTTTCTACTAATACAGAATCGCCAAGCGTCTTTGAAGACACGGATACTCCGGTGCGCAGGTAAATTATCGCCTTGACGGTGTTCCAGCACACAACTCTCCCGCGAAAAATATCCGGTATTTTATTTCGCCATGGGGCGGAAAATTACGATCGGCGGCAATAAAAAAAATAAAATTGAGCGAGAGCAATTTTATTTTTATTCCAGTTTTTGAAAAAATACGGTCGGCGCTCCCGAGAACCAGAAAATAAAAAAAGTCAGGCCCAAATGATAAAAAAAAAATAATTAAACACATAATACCCAAATCAGCTTTTTTTTGTGATGAATTACCCAATTGTTTTTCCATTTTACCCAATTGATTGAAAACAGAGTGGGTAAAAATATTGAACATACCCAATTAAAATTTCAGATACCCAATTGACTGAAAAAGGGGTGGGTAAATACCCAATTGTCTAAAATATTTATTAAGGTACTGGGAGTCACGATGGTTTTGTAGCAGGTGTCCTTGACCTTCCTGGGGCACGTTGACAGGTTTCTCCGCAGAAAGGCAGTGGTTTTAATGGTCTTCTTGGTAATGGTGTCAGTGTGAGCATTCCAGGACAATGTGCGTGTGAACGTGAGGCCCAGGTTCTTGGCTTTCTTCATCTGTTTTAGTTGAACGCTGTGGATTTGATACATTGCATTAGTTTGTAATCCTTATCAACTGTTTTTTGCATGAAGTGCAGTGTTTTATTATACCACACTTTCAGTGACCTTTCATCAAACCATCACTGGCCACGGCTCGTGAGATTATGATGAAAGGTCACTGAAAGTGTTGTATAATTTACAAAACACTGCACTTCATGCAAAAATCAGTTGACTATCTATAACTTAATAAGGGTGCACAGTAAAACCGGTGCACCGGTAAAGTGCAGATCTATAACTTAATAGCACAGTAAAATCGGTGCACAGGTAAACTGCAGGAATTTTTATCCGGCGGTACATACCGCTCGTTTCGTGGTACGTACCGGTACTTTCGGCTGCTTGTCTAAGTCCCTTTTTAGCTCACCTGAGCCGAAGGCTCATAGGTGAGCTTATAGTATACCCATGCTCCGGCGTCCGTCCGTCGTCCGTCCGTTGTCCACAATTTCAAAGATCTTTTTCTCTGAAACCACTGGGTCGATTGTTCTCATATTACACATACAGCATCTATAGCCTTAGGTAGGGGGAAAGAATAATTGTGTTTTTTGTTTTGATCGGATAAGAACTCTGGTTGCTATGGCAACTTATGCTTCCCATAGACTTATAATGGAAAAAAGTGAAAATTTCTAGTTTTTGCTGTCTTGTTGCAGATATTTGAATTTTGTTTTTGCAGAAATGTTTATTGTGTAGTCCTCTACATTTCATGTGACTTTTGTCCTAATCCTTTAATTTGATTGGTTGCAGGGGCCCCATATAGGGCAAAATTTCGAAAAACATTCAAAAATCTTCTTCTCAGAAACTGTCAAGGGGATTAACCCTGTACTTTGTATACATGTTCCTGACAGTGGCCTCTACATAATTTGTGTTTTTTATTCCAGGCGGATAAGAACTCTGGTTGCTATGGCAACTTAAAGTTTCCATAGACTTATAATGGGAAAAGTGGAAATCGGCTATTTTTGCCGCTAAAATTGCAGACATTTGAATTTTGTTTTTGCAGAAATGTTTATTGAGTAGTGTTTGATGTTTCTTGTGAGTTTTGTCCTAATCCTTTATTTTGATTGGTTGCTGGGACCCCATAAAGGGCAAAATTTTGAAAAAAAAAAACATTCAAAAAACTTCTCCTCAGAAACTGTCAAGGGGATTAAGCCTGTACTTTGTATACATGTTCCTGACAGTAGCCTCTACATAATTTGTGTTTTTTATTCCAGTCAGATAAGAACTCTGGTTGCTATGGTTTCCATAGACTCATAATGGGAAAACTTCAAAAGTGGAAATTAGCTATTTTTTCTAGACCAATTGTAGGTATTTGAATTTTGTCTTTGCAGAAATATTTATTGAGTATATCTCTATGTTCCGTGTGACTTTTTTCCTAATCCTTTATTTTGATTGGTTGCTGGGGCCACATAAAGGGTAAAATTTCGAAAAACATTTAAAAATCTTCTCCTCAGAAATTGTCTACGGCATGAAGCCTGTACTTTGTATACATGTTCTTGACAGTAGTCTCTAAATAATTTGTGTTTTTTATTTCAGTCGGATAAGAAATCTGGTTGCTATGGCAACTTAAAGTTTCGATAGACTTAAAAAGGGAAAAGTGGAATTTGGCTATTTTTTTCTGGTCCAGTCGCAGATATTTGAATTCTATATTTGCAGAAATGTTTATAGAGTAGTCCTCTACAGTTTGGTTGACTTTTGTCCTAATCCTTTATTTTGATTGGTTGGTGGGGCCCCATAAAGGGCAAATTTTTATTAGCTCGCCTGCACGAAGTGCATAGAGCTATTGTAGTCACCTCGGTCGTCTCCGTTTACGTCCGCGTCCGCGTCACACTTTCAGTTAAAGTTTTTAAAATTGTTATATCTTGATAGTCACTGACCAGAAATCATTCATATTTGGAACATTGCTACATATGAGGGTCCTCTGTGACTTAGTGTGAAGGGACCCGTGGGGTCGTGCCTGGGGGCGGGGCTAGAGGTCAGTATCTAGGACACCTTTGTACAATGCTGAGATGCTGTGTTAGTTTCTCATCAACTGTAAAGCCTAGAACTGTCAAACCTTACATACGGCTTCTCCTCGATGTCCCGACTCGGCACCCACATTGACCTGCTGACCTTGACCTATATTTCATGCTCCAGTGACTTTGTCATTTTTAAGCCAACCCTAAATATCTCATCAACTATAAAGCCTACAACCATCAAACCTTGCATATGGCTTCTCCTCAATGTCCCGACTTTGCACCCACGTTGATCTAGTGACCTTGACCTATATTTCGTGCTCTAGTGACTTTGTCATTTTTGAAGCCAACTCTTAATATCTCATCAACTGTAAAAGCCTACAACCATCAAACCTTGTATATGACTTCTCCTTGATGTCCCGACTAGGCACCCACATTCACCTAGTGACCTTGACCTATATTTCGTGCTCTAGTGACTTTGTCATTTTTGAAGCCAACCCTTAATATCATCAACTATAAAGCCTACAACCATCAAACCTTGCATATTGCTTCTCCTCGATGTCCCGACTCAGCACCCACATTGACCTACTGACCTTGACCTATATTTCATGCTCCAGTGACTTTTTTTAAGCCAACCATTAATATCTCATCAACTATAAAGCCTACAACCATCAAACCTTGCATATGGCTTCTCCTCGATGTCTCGACTTTGCACCCACATTGATCTAGTGACCTTGACCTATATTTCGTGCTCTAGTGACTTTTTCATTAAAGTTTTTAGAAGTCTATATCTCTTGAACATGTTGATGGATCAAGTCGATACTTTGCATGTTGGTAGATATTGGTCTAAAGTTTTATGCAGTACCATCATGACCCACCCTGAGTGACCTTGAGGTCAAGGTCACAGACTTAGAATTTTTTTGTTAAAGTTTTCGGTTAAAGTTTTTAGAAGTCTATATCTCTTGAACATGTAGATGGATCAAGTTGATACTTTGCGTGTTGGTAGATATTGGTCTGAAGTTTTATGCTGTACCATTATGACCCACCCTGGGTCAACTTGAGGTCAAGGTCATGGCCTTAGAAATTTTTGGTTAAAGTTTTGGGTTAAAGATTTTTGAAGTCTATATATCTCTATGTTGATGGATCAAGTTGAAACTTTGCATGTTTGTGGATATTGGTCTGAAATTTTATGCTGTACCATCACAACCCACCTGAGCGACCTTGAGGTCAAGGTCATGGGTCATAGATTTTGATAAGTTTAGTGACAAAGCACAAGTCAGGCGAGCTACGCTGTCCTGCGACAGCTCTTATTTAAATAAATATTTGGTTAATATAGCAGATCTCAGGTGAGCGTTTACAGGACCGTTGGTACTCTGGTTAGACGAGTACTTACGGCAATCCAGTAGCTAAGGCCTGAATTAAAAAATTATTTGTTTGTTCTTTACTACCCAGCATTTTAGAATTAGTAGGTAGGTAGGGAATTTATTATAGTTTGCTTTTCACTAGAAAGTGGACAAAAACGCCAACATGTCATTGTTTTGTCAGATAAATCTGGTAACACAGTCTACCATTGATCTTGGCTGTGTGATCACTTGATCTTTTGCATTCATTGCAGTAACACTGTCCTCAACAATACTCTTGGTAGACAAGATGCACTCGCAGGAAAAATATTCGATGAAAATGGATTCCTAGCAAATTATCAAATAATAAAAATATTTTACCTCACACAAAATACCTCGCAATATAATTGTTTTGGGTAGGGGGGTAAAATGTGGGTAGGTAGGTGGAGGACAAACAAACAAAATTTTATTTTCAGTGTTCCGTGTTCAGTGCACTTCTAGTGTTTCAGACAGGGCTGGACTATATAAAGGGGATTAGCATTCAGTTGTCATTTTCTCACTAGACTATTCAGACCATTCACATCAAATTTCAGCCAATAGATGATATATAGTCCTAAATACAGAAATGTGATTGGCTTATTCCTGTTACTAAAAAATCAATAATTGATTACCTGTGTTTTACCTGTATTTTGACCCCCCCCCCCCCCCCCCCCGGCAAACCCTGTCTTTAAGACCAGTTGTGATCAAATTTCAATCAATGGCACATTCAAACTTAGCCTCACGTCACACTCCAAACCATTGATATTGCAATAGTTGATGACTAGTACTGATACGATTTCATTTTGTGTGTGTGTGCATGTGCATATTTTGTGGTGTAGCAAGGTATAGTAAACCTCTATATAAATCCTCACAGCTGTGCCTGTGGCTCCGTACAGCATTACAGGCCACGCCCCAGGGGCATCATCTGCCATAGCTTTACATTTAAATCCTGCCAATCCAACCCCTAGTGTCAACAATGGCCCCAACCCAGTGGTCATTAGCTTCCATATCAGGGCTCAAGCTGGGAGAAGTTTTTCACTCCCAAAGAATATTTAGAAGTTTGGACTTGATTTTCAATTAGCCAATATATTGAGTCGGATTTTTATATTCAATACACAGGGAATAGCCTACAGGGCGACTAGAAGTCTCCCTAAATGAACAAACTTCTCCCTATTTTCAGCTGAGGGAGAAGTGAAAATGTATAGAATATATAGGCAAACCTGAAATTTAAGTAAAACTATTTGCAAATTTTCTTGGGGAGAGACAAAACTTCTCCCTAAATTTCTTGGCTAGTTTGAACCCTGATACATTTCTCACCCTGACAATTGAAAATACATAGGGAGAAGTTTGTTCTCAGGGAGACTATTTCTCCCAAGTTGCCCTGTACTGTAGCTTATTCTCTGCCATCTGTTTACAATGGAAAAAAATATCTTCTTTAAAACCATGAGCCCTAATTACAAGCTTTTATATTTTGTGAAAAAGCTTAAAAGGGATAAAACTAAATAAAAAAAATATCATTGCCAAGGAAAATGCTCCCTTTTGATTTGAGTACAAAACAATAAAAGAACCACTGAAAAATGCACAGCGAAATCACACTTCTTGAAACAAATAGAAGGCACATGACTCCGAAAAGTTTTTACCTAATTTAGAGACCACCTCAATATTAAGAGACTTATTTTCCATTCTTCCTTGGAGCTGTCTCTTTATACAAGTACTAAGTACTGTATTTAGAATTCTATAACTGGTAGACTTTGGGATGAATCTAGTTTATACATGTACATGTACATTGAATCCTATTAGATGTCGGTCTGAAGTTTTATGCTTTCCCATCATCCACCTGAGTGACCTTAAGGTCAAGGTCATGGAATTTGAAAATAGATTTTAATAGTTTTAGTAACAGTTGCAACGCACAAGTCAGACAAGCTAGGCTGTCTAGCAACAACTCTCATCTATGTCAAGGTAATAGCTATCCAGGACACTATGGGTCCCAGCCAGCCACTACATGCAACCAACTTATTTTCAAGTGATCAAGTGATTGAGCAGGCACGTAAATACATTTTTGTCCCCCGCCTTTTCGAAGAGAAGGGGAGGGACATGGTTTTTGGCTTTCTGTCATTCCGTCCATCCGTTCGTCTGTCGTCCGTCCGTCCTTCCATCCTTCCGTCCCCCTTTAGGAGTATGTACAGTGTACCTTGTGCAAGCAACTCCTCCTACAATTTTATTCCGATTCTTTTGAAACTTTACAGTTGTCTTAGCCATGCTTTGAAGATGTGCATGTGATTTGGATATAATCCTCAGGTTAATTTTTGACACTTTTTGTGCAATTTTAACTTAGTCATTTTTTCTGACATTTTTACAATGAAAGTGAATGGACAGTGGTTACCTTGTGCAAGCAACTCCTCCTCCAGTTTTATTCCGATTCTTTTGTAACTTTACAGATGTTTTAATCATGCTTTGAAGATATGCATGTGATTTGGATATAATCCTCAGGTTAATTATTGAGACTTTTTTTTGCAATTTGAACTTAGTCATTTTTTAGGACATTTTGACAATGAAAGTGAATGGACGGTGGGTACCTTGTGCAAGCAACTCCTCCTACAGTTTTATTCTGATTCTTTTGTAACTTTACAGATGTTTTAATCATGCTTTGAAGATATGCATGTGATTTTGATATAATCCTCAGATTAATTTTTGACACTTTTTTTGCAATTGAACTTAGTCATTTTTTGGGACATTTTGACAATGAAAGTGAATGGACAGTGGGTACCTTGTGCACGCAACTTCTCCTACAGTTTTATTCTTAACTTAGTCATTTTTTCGGACATTTTGACAATGAAAGTGAATGGACAGTGGGTACCTTGTGCACGCAACTCCTCCTACTCCTATTCTGATTTTTTTTGAAACTTTGCAGATGTCTTGACCATGCTTTAGAGTTACCCATGCGGTTTGGATATAATCCTCACTTTAATTTTTATAAATCACTTTTTCGAAATTTGAACTAAGTCGTTTTTCAGGCATTTACACTAAGAAAGTGCATGTTGTTTGGATATATTTTTTTGTAAGACAATATATGTGTAACTAAACTATCAAGGCAGGGGACATAAATTCTCTGAATTTGCTTGTTTGACAAGATTTTGACTAGTGACTTGTCTCTTTTCTAGTACTTCATGAAAGACCTGAGTAAGATCAACCAGCAGTGACCACTATGCAGTCTACAGATCTACAAGTGATCAAAGAAATCCCAGGTTACAAGGTGATCCTGAAGACAGTTCTGAAGTCACAGATACAACAGCTGGTGAGTTGGGCCTATGTTTAAAAGATATCATCAGGAAAGTATGTCCGTGAATTTGTGAAATGTGTACCCCCTTAAACCCCACTTAACATACGTCCATGAATTTGTGAAATGTGTACCCCCTTAAACCCCACTTTTATATAAAAAAAAACAAACTGGGGTTTGCAGGGGTATGCCTAATTGTCTTATTATTCATCCTCGCGAAAAAAAAAAAAAAAAAAATTTTCAATTTTGTTTTGAAAAAAAAAAAAAAAAAAAAAATCCCTGTATATTGCATGGGCATGTTTTTGTAATATTCATATAACTCTCCAATCCATTTTCTCAATATGTGCATAGTGATCAATTTGCAAGAGGCGCTCAAAAAGATCACAGGTTACAAGTTGATCTTGAAGACTCAATCCTCATGTAGAGCACTATCACAAATGCTGTCCTCAAGGTCTCTGACAAGATGCAACCCAAACCCAGCTGTGTGGTCACTGAAAGTGGATAGAGACATGAATTAAAAGAGTAGAAGTCCTATATAGCTGCTGCTAGAAATAAGTCCCTACAATTTCTGTTCGATCAGGACTGGTGATGAAAATATGTTTGGTCATAACTTTGAAAACAAAGTTTGACCAGTGTCTTTTTTTTCTCTTCGACTGTTACGGAAGCTGAGTTAATGATGCTGAATGCTGGCAAATTAGCAAAATAAGTTTATCTTATAATTTAAAATCATTTAAAATGCTATAAATGCTATAAACATTCTGCATTATTATTTTCCATGAAGAAATCAAGCTTTTAGCAATAAACTGACAGTCAAAAACCTGGTGCGGCATATGAGCTCGGCAGCTTGGGCTTTATACCCCAGTTTTGCTGTATAAAAGTGGGGTTCAAGGGTGTACACATGCCACCGACATGTTTTCCTGATATTACTTTTTCTCCCTTTCAGGTTGAGCAACTAGCCGATCATACAGGAGAAGAGTCGGTCATCCTTACAGCATCAGTGTCAGATGGAAGCTTGAGTCATCTTGGATCAGATGCAGGCAAAAGCTTTCTAGAAGATCATGATGACATCAAATCACAGTTCCTGGGGTTCTGCTTAAAACGTAAATAAATTATACCGTTTTAAAATGTTTGAAGACTTACTAATTTAATCAATATATTCAAGAATTTCAAGTTACTCAAGAACTTCAAGTTACTCATGAATCTTGTCTCAAATATTCTGCCTATGTGCAACAACAAATCGAAATCTAATACTTTGTGATTTTGTAAAGACAAAATCTGCCTTGGCCTCCTATTATATATGAGCAAAAAAACTGCCCCCACTCCAGGTGTTTTGCCAAGGACCAGTGTAATTTGGGTAACTGCTCATCCTGGCGTATCACAACTGTTTAGGACTGGGGGGTAAACCATGATTTGAAAAAATATGAGCACATTTTTCATAGCGTTGGCCTTACTTTTCCAGGAAGAAAACTCTTTTCTTTATTTTTGGTCGCCACACATTTAAGTCAACAATCATTTTGTTTGTTTATTTTAGATCACCATAAACAAAAACAACTAGAAAAGGACAAACAACAAGAGCAACAACTCCAAGACCCTGATGGGCAGGTTCTAATGGCCACTAGCACATTATCAAGACATGGTCTTGGACTGAGACCTAGGTTTACCTCCAACCGTGTTCAGACTCCCCAGAGACAGGTGTCTTCTGCTAGGGGCTCTAATGTGAGACATGAGCCTTACCCTGGCATACGTCCGAGAAAACCATCAAACTCTTATGTTCAGAATCACAAACATGATTCACAATCATCTAGCTCATTGACTTTGCCCACAAATCCTGCTAGTGATCAGAGAAACACTGAAAATCAAGTCATAAAACTTGAACCTGTGGATAATAATGAGAATGCTGAAAATTCATTTTCAAGTTCAGATGCAAATCGGTCAGGATCTCCGTCCCTTACACCAATGTGCCAAAACTCCACAGACATTTCTGAGTCACCTATCATGCCACTGCAAGGTAACAATTCTGAATCATCATCTTCAGCAGTTGTTCATGAATCAGCCAATACCAAATATACTGATAGTGGTACTATTCCTTCTGATGGATTAAATTTAAATTCTGATCTGTCTAAATTCACTGGAATAATTGATTCCTCAGTGAGTGATAGTGTTAGTGATAATGTTAGTGTTAAAGTTGAAGCTGTTACAGAATCTGAGCTTGATCTTGAAATAACGGGAGTGACTCAACCAGACTTTGGAATAATGCCTAATATGCAAGGAATGGTATTGGATCAGTCAGCATTAGGTGGTGCTCAGGGAGATGTGGCCCAGCAGGGATACAGTAAGTCTTTCTTGAATGTGACAATATTATGTCCAGTCTTCATACCATGCTACTGTACATGCCTACAACAAAGTTTTTTACAACTTTCTTGTAATTTTCATTAAAATTGGGTAAAATTTAGCCAGTCTTGTTTGTTTAGTTGATTGCATGTATACTGTCCTCATACATTAATGTGTAGAGTTCATAGTCATACATAGTCATATATTAGATTCCTGAGTAGTGAAATTTTGGGGAAAATAAGTTAACAAGAGGTAACCACATGTTAGAGCAGATATTTCTATGAGCCATGTTAGAGCAGATATTTCTATGAGCCTCAAGTTGAATCTTTGTTGGAGGCAGTGTGTAAGTGGGTTGAAGACTGGATGGCTTCTACGGCACAAGATCGTCTGTTGTAAGAATAGCACACCTCAGTCACAATATTCCATGGCTTGTCTATTGAAACTTTATCGGCTATACATTGCATCTTCTCATAAATTCAAAATGGACTCATGCATTGCTAACCAGGAAATTATGCATGAATCCCAGCGGTAGTGCTATAAAAATATAGTATAGTAGCTAAAAAAATGAGAAATTTTATATCTTATAAAATTGCTCTGTTTTTATATGTGTATGTCCACAGCTCAACATATTAAACCCCTAAACAAAACAAAGAAATCAGTAGTGAATGCTATGAAGGTAAAAAAAAAAAAAAAAGATTAAAAATAATAACAATAAAAATGAATAGATGGTTAACAATAGCAGGTGATTCTTGTGCCGAAGAAAGCCTTGCCTTGATTAATTCAGTATTATCAGGAATCAAATTCATATGCAGAAATTATTGTTGAATATTGATGATTTGAAACAAGCTTAAACTCTTTGTCATACTTGCATTGTAGAAGCCTAGTGGTAAAAAGTCAGACTCTGAATCAAGAGGTCTGCATTGGAACCTCAAAGGTGCCAATCTGTGTATTTGAAGAGTACACATAAAATATGGCTCTATATAGCTCTGGTTTAATGCCCAGGAAGCATTGGCCTCGTCCAGACAGACAATGACATGCCTGAAAAATTATTGACTACTGTAGGACGTTTCACCATAATTAGACAACAAAAAAAGGGTTTGTCACACTAAAAGTGCCATCAAAAGTACCTCACATTTAAAAGATAGACATGTTCATCAGCTAGCCCACATTATACCAAGTTTCATCTTGGAAGAAAAAAAAAGATTTGAAGTGATTTCTGTTTCTGAAGCTATCAAGACATTATACTCTATACATACATGACATTTATCATATGAGCCGCGACGCGAGAAAACCGGTCTTCGGGATTTCCGACCAGGTCCGACACAAACCGGCCTGTACAAGCTCAGAAAAGAGCTAGAAGCTTGGAATTTCGGATTTAAGTAGAAGAGGAATTGTACTATCCGTGTAGCGAAAACAAAGGCGCTGATCAGCTTCGCGGTTACCGCGAAGCTGATCTGCGCCTTTGTTTTCGCCTAGGCAAAAATCCGGTTTTCTCACGATGCGGCTCATACATACATGACATTTATCATATGTTTAGTTTATTTACTAATATTTAGCAGACCTACAAAAGAGATAATCAGGTAGTGCTGAGAGATGTGTTGTTCAGCTTTGAATTTTCAAAAAAATTTATTTTGTTTAGGGAAAAAATCAAAATTGTATATAACATGTATAGAGTTGCTTCGAAAAATGTTGTTGGGGAAAAAAAAAAAGAAAAAAAAAAAAAAAAAGAATGATTCCTTATTAGATAATTTGATATTTTTGGTATGGTTTACTTTTGAAGGTCTGCTGGTAGCTGTTCTTTTAATTTCAAATTTTTATTTTAAAATTCATGGTCAAATAACTGGGCAGTCTTGATTTCTAAAACAAAATACACAGATTTTTAAAAATACAAACATTTTTAATGGAATGAAAAAATAAAATCAATTAAGGAAAACATTGTTCATGGTTTATCTTTTTTCCATTGTTAAGTGTTGAAATTATTAGAACATGTAGAACCTAGTAAACTTAGTTAGAAACAGTTTAATAGTTCTAACAGGATTAGCCTGAGCCAAAGGTCTGACTGTATTTGAAGTATTGTTGAATAATAAGAGTAAACTAAGAGTGAAACTTTCTAGAAGTAAGCATTATGAAATGCGAAAACAAAAATCAAAGGGGCAAATTATGCCTCTCTGTACAGGCTGCTCAGCACCTTTGTTAATATCTGAGACAAACTGGCTATATACCCATGATGCAATCAGATTTTTTACTGCCCATATTGATACAACATCAGACATTGCATTATGAGCCAGATTGATCGGGCGACAACTGATAGCTAGAGTTCATTGTCGCACTGTAGGAGGAGCTCTTTATTTATTATGTTTGACTTGGACATGTTGGATTGGAAGGACAGTAAAAGGTACATGTCAGCTCCTAAAGTATATTCTGTAAATATACATGTATGTTGTGTTGAAATGAAATGTAGACATTTTGCAGGGCCCCTAGCGGAACCTTTAAAACCTTTAAAAACCTTTATTTTAGTGGAAATCCTTTAAAATCTTTATTATACCCCCCGCAAAACGAAGTTTTAGGGGGGTATACTGTTTTCAGCCTGTCCGTCATTCCGTGATTCCGTGATTCCGTGACTCCGTGATTCCGTCATTCCGTCATTCCGTCAACATTTGGACATCTTTGCTGAATAACTTGAGTAGCTTTTGCCTGATTTGTTTCAAATTTTCACCACACTTGCACCATCAGACAATACATGTGTGGTATGAATTTAGGGGCCAAAGGGTCAGTATTGCAAGAGTTATGGGACTTTTTAAGTCTTCCTATAACATGTTTGCCATAGTACTGAAAGTACATACTTTGTGAAATCAACTCCTCTTACAGCTTTCAATGTTTCCTTTTAATATTTTGCTGATATGTTTCAGATATGTTGCAGATGTGCATGAACAATTGTCATGCTGAAAAAATCATTTTTGACAAATTTACAGCATTTTGAACTTAGCAAATTTTTCTATAATTGCTTATATTCAATAATGGTTGGTAGTGCATACTTTGTGAAATCAACTCCTCCTAGGGCTTTCAGTGTTTCTTTTCAGTACTTTGCAGACATGTTACAGACATATTGAAGATGTGCATGAAGAATTATAATGCTGAAAAAATAATTTTTGACAAATTTACAGCATTTTTAGCTCACCTGAGCCGAAGGCTCACAAGGTGAGCTTATAGGATGGCCATGATCCGGCGTCCGTCCGTCCGTCCGTCGTCCGTCGTCCGTCGTCCACAATTTCAAAGATCTTCTTCTCTGAAACCGCTTGGCCGATCTAGTTGAAATTTTATGTGGAGCCTCCTTGGGTAGTGGCATTTCAAGTTTGATCGCGAAATCCAGGTCACATGACCAAGATGGCCGCCACGCCCATATATGTTAAAAACCGCTCAAAAATCTTCTTCTCCAGAACCGGTGGGCCGATTTCCACGAAACTTAGTATGTAGCATTGGGGACTTCAGCCCATCATAGTTTGATAAAATGATGACCCTTGGATGACCTTGACCTATTTTACGGCAAGGTCAAATTTGGAAACATAGGCTTTTACATGGGAAAAAGTGAAAACTATGGATTTTTTGAAAACTATTGCAGCCTGAGGCCTGAAAAGTGGTAGATGCAAACAACTAATGGAGTAGATGAAGGTATGTGATTAATTTAGGTCAAGGTCATCTCTTGACCTTGGCCAGTCTGTCGTCCATACACACTTTTCAAAGATCTTCTTCTCTGAAACTGCTGGGCCAATCAAAGTGAAATTTTATGTGGAGCATCCATGGGTAGGGGAGACGAAAGTTTGATCGCAAAATCCAGGTCACATGACCAAGATGGCCGCCACGCCCATATATGGTAAAAACCACTCAAAAATCTTCTTCTCCAGAACCAGCAGGCAGATTTTCATGAAACTTGGTATGTAGCATTTGGGACTCCAGCCCATCATAGTTTGATAAAATGATGACCCTAGGATGACCTTGACATATTTTACGGCAAGGTCAATTTTGGAAACATAGGCTTTTACATGGGAAAAAGTGAAAACTATGGATTTTTTGAAAACTATTGCAGCCTGATGCCTGAAAAGTGGTGGATGCAAACAGCTAATGGAGTAGATGAAGGTATGTGATTAATTTAGGTCAAGGTCATCTCTTGACCTTGGCCAGTCTGTCGTCCATACACACTTTTCACAGATCTTCTTCTCTGAAACTGCTGGGCCAATCAAAGTGAAATTTTATGTGGAGCATCCATGGGTAGGGGAGACGAAAGTTTGATTGTGAAATCCAGGTCACATGACCAAGATGGCTGCCACGCCCATATATGGTAAAAACCACTCAAAAATCTTCTTCTCCAGAACCGGCAGGCCAATTTTCACGAAACTTGGTATGTAGCATTTGGGACTCCAGCCCATCATAGTTTGATCAAATGATGACCATAGGATGACCTTGACCTTTTTTACGGCAAGGTCAATTTTGGAAACATAGGCTTTTACATGGGAAAAGGCGAAAACAATGGATATTTTGGAAACTGTTGCAGTCTGAGACCTGATAGTTGCTAGATGCAGACAACCGATGGAGTCAATGAAGGTAAGTAATTAATGAAGGCCAAGGTCATTTCTTGACCTTGACCCAAGGTCATTTGAATATCAAAATTAAAATTATAGTTTTCTCAGAAATCACTGGGTTTGGAAACTATTGCAGCCTGAGACCTGAATCTTTGCAGATGCAGACAACTTATGAATTCAATAAAGGTGTGTGAGTATTCAAGGTCAAGGTCATTTCATGATGACTTAATACTCCAGGATCAGGCTTCAGGTGAGCGTTATCAGGACCATTGGTCCTCTGGTTTAACTTTGCCATTTTTCGACTATTGCTTACATACATACTTTGTGAAATCAACTCCTCCTAGGGCTTTCAGTATTTCTTTTCAGTACTTTGCAGACATGTTATAGACATATTGAAGATGTGCATGAAGAATTATAATGCTGAAAAAATAATTTTTGACAAATTTACAGCATTTTTTAACTTTGGCATTTTTCGACTATTGCTTACATACATACTTTGTGAAATCAACTCCTCCTAGGGCTTTCAGTATTTCTTTTCAGTACTTTGCAGACATGATACAGACATATTGAAGATGTGCATGAAGAATTATAATGCTGAAAAAATAGTTTTTGACAAATTTACAGCATTTTTTAACTTAGCCATTTTTCGACTATTTCTTACATACAATAATGGTTGGAAGTGCCTACTTTGTGAAATCAACTCCTCCTAGGGCTTTCATTTTGTTCCAAAATCCACCAAAAAGCCTATAATTTTACTCTCAAACCTTTATTCTGTGATAATTTTAACTAAATAGCCTTTATTTTACATATTGCTATCAGGAAATGCTGAAATTGTAAGGGAACTCGAGGCTTAGTATTTGGCTTCTGGGGGCCTAGCCAGCCCCCAGACCCCTGGCTTAATTAAGCTTTATGCTTCACTCATACTGTTACAAGGGGGTACTCTTCTGGGTTATTTCACAAAGAGTTGAAGTGGTAAATTGGTGTTGCTGATCTCTGAAAACTATTTCACTGTGTTGTTAGCAGACCACACTTTATTTTCTCAAAAACTGTCTTAAAGACAGGGGTCCTGCTGGCCTTGAAAAATAGGGAGAAATCACTTCTCCCTCCAAGAAAGTTAGGTAGAAGTTTTGGGACCTAGGGAGAAGTGACAAATAAAGCGACTTATGATACGGAATTGGATTGTTTCGGTTTACAATGAAATCATTTTGGAGTTAGGGAAACAGTGAAATCATTTTACAAACATAAAGAACCTCTAAATAGAAAGGTCAACAATTTTGTAAAAGCTAGAACTTGTAAAACGATCTTTAAATAAAAAATAAAAACAACTTCTGTGCACAAAATGTCAATTACTAGGATACATAACTGTCCACATCAAAAAGGCATGATTGTGGAGAAAACTTTTCAAATGCTTCTTTGACTTTATTGATTGGATAAATAGGCCCGGATAAAAATGACAGGTAAATCTGTGACCACACGATTATGACCTAATCAATGATAATTGATATGCTGAAGGGATTAGCAAACCAACTGCCAGCTGTTTGAAGTGTTGACAGGTAGGGATAATGTTCCAGTTGATTGCGCTAGACATTGTTTGTTTACACAAGTAAAGCTTTTAAAAAAAAGTTGCAGAAATTAGCAGGCGAAGTTTTAGTAGCCCTTGGGGCTCCCCAGGGCGATTCCTGGGCTCCTAAGGCAAAGTTTTTCGCCCTAGAGCCCAGTAACTGGACCCCTGTTAAAGAGCCTTTATTTTGGCAAAAATAGCCTTTATAAAAAAACCTTTATTTTTCTTGGAATCTGCTAGGGGGCCTGCATTTTGTCCAAATTTATTATAGGGCAGGTCGACAAGGAACAAACACTTCCGTGAAAAAAGATCAATATTGGCCACCTTTCCTGCTATTTTCTTCATTCGGTGGAGGTGGTAAACTCGGTCATTATCGCTATGCGTTTACTTATTTCAGACACTAATAAAATCATAATACATGTATGACCAAAATATTACACATTCCTTACCTTGGAATAAATTATATCTGGAAATCTAATAGAATATGCAATGCTTTGATGAAAAGAATTCATTTTGATTCTATATTTTGCGCTCCAAATTTGGTAAGGCATAGCGATAAACACAGAGTAATGTACCTCCACTGAATGAAAAAACTTACCTGTATGACATCATCCCTGCATGCCCTTTACCCAAACTGGGGTAAACACTAAACAGGGTGAACATTTTTATTTTTTATTTTTTTTTTTTACAAACACAAATGATGTATTACGTAATCATCTATTACTGTTATGTTTCTAACAAGTGCCCACAATCTATAATCAATCTTGAGCAGACAATAATACAGAACAAAAACAAAAAAAATCTGTAAATGCCATTTGAGCCACCTCGTGGTAAAACCAACAATGTGGTTTCTGAACAGGTCCGACACAAACCGGTCTGTGCAGTAACAGAAACAGGCTTAAAGCTTGAAATTTCCGATTTAAGAAGAAGAGTTAGTGTACTATCTGTGTAGTGATAACAAAGGCGCTGATCATCTTTGCAGTTACTGCAAAGCTGATCTGCGCCTTTGTTTTCGCATATGCAGATTGTTGGTTTTCTCATGAGGCGGCTCATTTTTCAGATGTAAAATAACTAAAATTAATATTGGAGTGTGGTATTGAGTTAGCATTGATTTTGAAAGGATCATAAGAGTTTTGGTCAAAGTTCAGCTCTTTTGACTTATAAAAATAGAATAGTGAAACACCATCCAGAAAATATGAAGTAAGAGGTTACAGTTGTGTTTTCTCATAAAATTTGTTGCATGTTCATGTACTGGCAGGTATGTTTGAATAAAAAGTTAATGAAGTGTTTTTGACTTGTCTGATTTACGTAATACATGTACATATTACAATGTGTATGTACAGTAATCATACCTGGTGTTAAGAGTTTTATTTACACAAGCATCTCAGAGTAGTTTTCTTGAAAGTAAAATGTGTTAAAACAGCTTCGACCATGTGAAGTGTCCTAAAGACTGGGCTCAGTGTTTGCATTCAAATAGCCATGAAGCCAGCCCCACAAGTACACATTGATTGATGACGCACTATGACACCTGGAGCAGTGGCGCTCCACTACGAGGTCCGTCCCGGGAAATAAAAAACATGACTAATTATTTGTGAACCTTTGGTTGAAATTTAAAAATGGTTTCATGCTTTTGAAGTACATTTCGAGTGAGCAATCGGTGAAAATATTGGTCAAATCGCTTAAAAATTGCAAAAGTTATGAGCATTTACATGATGGTGTATTGGCGTTTACGGAGCACGTTGAAAGTCATTTTGCTACGTTTTTGTGGAGGGATGGGTGAATGTTTTGTATGCAATCTCTTTATTAGAGCCGTAATGGTGATGAATATTGCCATCTAAGCATTGATTAAGTCTTCCTAGTTAAAATGATAGTCAATTAGTCAAGTTAGAAATGGTAAGCAGAAAAAATAACATGATCAGTTTCATTTGTTTGAGGGACATCTAACTTTATTTTAGAATGAAAGTACTTGTTTAAAATGACACCAAGAAGCTTGCATTTAGAATATTTAAAGAAAAATGTGTACAAAGTCACCATGTAATCATTAATGACATAAACATGCAAGTAGGTTGATTTTATAAATTAATTTTGTTAAATGTACTTGACAGGAAAAAAGTTTGGTAAAAGTCAAATTTTGTGCCGTAAAACTTATATTACGTCTGTATTTTCTAATAAAATAATTGCTGTAGGTTTAATAAATTTTCTATAAAATCAACGCTGGCGGTGGAAATCATTTCAAACTTCCAAAACCTTATCTTAAATGGTTACTCTTGCAACTGATAGTTAGCGTTGTGAAATATTACCTCAACTCGTAATTACAGGAACTGTTGAATTTAATCTTAATGAATTTCAAAACGGAGTTTTTGATGTGTGCGGTAGACACCTACCCCTCTTGGCATAAATGCATATAACTGTGGTGTGTGAAGGGCCAATTCATCCATATTTGTACGAAATGTTTATTAGATATATGCAAACAGATCATATAAATTCCATGCTATTCTGCATACATACTCAAGATTAAACAAGATTGTTTAATTACAAATGTCTACATATTTCTGGGACAGACCACGTATATCCAGTATGGTCAACAAAATTGTCATCAATATCATGTGTGTTCACAGCGGTAATGGGTGTTATAAACTTATAGATGCAATGTTCATGAACTGAATACTGACCTGCCGGTTTGAGTTTGGTATTATGAACATGTCTAATGGTTCCAGAGTGTGATGGCTCATTATACGTTTGCTGAGACTGTCACATTCCAAAGCAAAACACAATTTTTTTTTTGTTTTTATTTTGGGGGGTGGGGGTGGGACAGAGGTTTTTTGAGGCAAGACACCTTTCATGCCCCTCATAGTTCTGGTTCAAAGTACAGGTCAGCCTCATTATAACACTATCTTTGGGGCCTATAAAACAGACCCTGTTATAACTTAAGCTGTGTTATAGTTAGTTTACTAAAAATAAACATATAGCAAAATAATCAACTTGGGAGCAATTACATGGCAACGTTATATTGAAGACTGTATTATAGTGAGGTTGAACTGTACCAAGAACACAGAATTGAGTAACTTCATCCCCACTTACCCCAGCAATTATTTGGATGAGCATGAAACAGAAACATACAAACTTGGCTCCAGCATTAGCCTTAATCATAAATTTCTAAAAGTCAGAGGGAAACTATGTTTGGTGTTGTGACCTAGAGTGAAGTAACAACGGACCTCAACAATCATTTATGGAGGAATACCTGTACTTCAATAACAGATTCAGATTTCATGGAACATGTGGAATAAGTATTCAGAGCCTCAGAGGTGAAGCTTCAAGCATTAAGGATAATACAAAACTGTGATCAGCATTGTGGGGCATGGCTTACATTCATACATTTGTATGCATATTCCACATGGCGATTGTAGTCATTTAGTTTTCATAGGATTTACAGTCTGTAAACATGAGATGTGTCGCATCCAGATTTTTGCATATGCGAAAACAAAGGTGCAGATCAGCTGTACAGTAACCTGGTAACTGCACTGCTGATCACCGCCTTTGAAAGTACAAATCCTCATCTGTTTCTTTCCAAAATTTCAGGGTTCTAGCCATCTTCTGTGGCTATACAGGCTGGTTTGTGTCGGACTGGTCAAAAACCCAGAAGATCTGTTTATTGCGTTGTGGCTCGTATGATTGTGTGGCACAAGGCGAACCTTAAAAATAAGTTTTGTTTGCTGTTAAACGACAAAATTTTGCAGGCTGGGTCTGTAGTTAGGAAAAAAAAACTTTTTATACACACTATCTAGTAAACTTGCCAAAACTTCGATAAATACAGGTTGAAGATAAAAAAAAAAAAAAAAACACCCCAAAATGCAAAGATCAACGTTACTGTACTTTTTAATACACTTTTCTGTGTCATTTGAAACATGTTGACCTGCAAGCATAAAATAGCCCATCTTTTATCTCGTAAACCCAGTGGGTGCGGGAAAGAAATGCCCTAGGGAAATACTATATTATTATACCCCCCGCAAAACGAAGTTTTAGGGGGGTATACTGTTTTCAGTCTGTCTGTGATTCCGTGATTCCGTCATTCCGTCATTCCGTCAACATTTTGACATCTTTGCTAAATAACTTAAGTAGTTTTTGCCCGATGTTCTTCAAATTTTCAACACACCTGCACCATTAGACAACACATGTGTGATATGAATTTAGGGGCCAAAGGGTCAGTTTTGCAAGAGTTATGGGACTTTTTAAACCTATACATAGAATGTTTGCCATAGTGCTAATAGTGCATACTTTGTGAAATCAACTCCTCCTACAGCTTTCAATATTATCTTTTGATACTTTGCAGATATGTGCCAGAGATATTGAAGATATGCATGAAGAAGTATTATGCTGAAAAATTGAATTTTGACAAATTAACAGCATTTTGAACTTAGCCAATTTTCGATAATTGCCATATTCAACAATGGTTGGTAGTGCATAGTTTGTGAAATCAACTCCTCCTAGGGCTTTTAGTATTTCTTTTCAATACTTTGCAGACATGTCCCACACATATTGAAGATGTGCATGAAGAATTATAATGATGAAAAAATAATTTTTGACAAATTTACAGCATTTTTCAACATAGCCATTTTTTGACCATTGCTTATCTACAATAATGGTTGGTAGTTCATAGTTTGTGAAATCAACTCCTCCTAGGGCTTTCAGTATTTCTTTTCAATACTTTGCAGATATGTTCCACACATATTGAAGATGTGCATGAAGAATTATAATGATGAAAAAATATTTTTGACAAATTTACAGCATTTTTCAACATAGCCATTTTTTTACCATTGCTCATTTACAATAATGGTTGGTAGTTCATAGTTTGTGAAATCAACTTCTCCTAGGGCTTTCAGTATTTCTTTTCAATACTTTGCAGATATGTTTCACACATATTGAAGATGTGCATGAAGAATTATAATGATGAAAAAATAATTTTTGACAAATTTACAGCATTTTTTAACATAGCCATTTTTTGACCATTGCTTATACAATAATGGTTGGTAGTGCATATTTTGTGAAATCAACTTCTCCTAGGGCTTTCAGTATTTCTTTTCAATACTTTGCAGACATGTTCCACTCATATTGAAGATGTGCATGAAGAATTATGGTACTGAAAAATTAATTTCTGACAAATTTACAGCATTTTTAACATAGCCATTTCTTGACCATTGCTTATATACATGTAAAATAATAATTTTGCGGGGGGTATACTGAAAGCCTTGCTTGCAGCCAATTTCTAGTTTTAATCTATTTTTATTTTTTTTTTTGGTTTTTTTTTGTTTTTTTTTTTGTTTTATATTTGACAACTGGTTTTTATAATGTAGACATGTTAACATAATAATTGTTATTTCCACTTTGAAGTCTTGCAACAAGCTATGGAAGCATCCGGTAAATTGACAGGTCCTGGATCCCAGTCCTCTGGATGCACAGTTGTGTTCTTCAGCAAGACACATTAACTCTCTATAGTACTAGTTATTGTCAAATTAATCTTCTACTTTCAGAGTCATTTCCAGTGCCAAGTGTAGCCTCAAATCAGCTATCAGGGGAAACATCCAATGCTTTGTCTGGAGAAGTCGAAAATTCCTGTGAGAAATACATGAAGCATCGCTGTTTTATGTGCTTTAAGTTCTGCAGATCTAGGGTAGAATTGGAACAGCATATTAACACACACACTGGATATAAGCCATATGTTTGTGACCATGATAACTGTGATGCAAAGTTTACTCATCCTAGTAATCTCTATAGACATATCAGGAACATACATACCAAACATTAACAGTTACTCGATCCTCATAAGCCTAAGGCTCCGTTTTTAAAACAAAGTTCTCCTACACTGGGATTTTGAAAATCGATTAAAAGTGATGCCCATTTGAAAATGTTGGTGTTTTGCTTGACTTTTATATTGAGACTTTTAAAAAATGTAGTGAGTTAAAATAAAAAAAACACAAAAAAAACCAACAAAAAAAAAACAGTAAACAAGAACTGTGTTATAGGAAGGCAAATGTGCCAAAATTGCAGGTAAATTTTCAGATTAGTCAAATTGTACACCTGGCACACCCACAAGCTTGTCTCACATGTTGCCAGTGTGGGGCTCCAACCCACACCAGACACAGCGGTGACTCCGGTGAGATGGTCGATTGATTAAGAGACAGCGTTCTTAACCGCTAGGCCAAGAGCTAATGTTTTTTATCACTGGATACAACCTCGAAATTGTGAATTCAATCCTTATGTGCAACAATTGGCAGATGCAAAATAGAGTGATGAACAATTTTATGTCCACCTCTGCAGAAAGTCATGATTCTACTTTGCCCTCGATTGGCTCTATCATATTTAGCTCACCTGAGCCGTTAGGCTTGCAAGATGAGCTTCTAGTGTACTCATGATTCCTACTCTGTCGTCCATTCCACTATTCCAAGGTCTCCTCTGAAACCAAGTCACCAAGAAAGTCTAATTTTATTCTTTTAATACTTTGGAATTCATTCTGATTTCAGATTTTCAACAAAGACAATACACCAGGAAAGAAAAACATCGAACTGTGAAGAGAAATCATGTCTGTCCTGTTTGTGGTGCGGCATTCGAAAAACCGTCAAATCTAAAAATACACTACAGAATACATTCGGGAGAGACACCTTATAATTGTGATCTCTGTGGCCGAAAGTTTAATCAGAAAAGCAATCTAAATCAACATCTAAAGTGGCATCAACTAAAAGGAAATGTTTGAAAAAGGACACCTGTTAATGATAAAAAATGTGAAAATTTAGTTAGTTTTAGACTCAGACCTTCAGTATACTAACCGGGCACAAATGTTTTAACTCAAAATTCACTGTGAAAAACTAAAAAAAACTATATCCTGTTCACATACTGTTCATAGTGATACTAAATTTTGTCTCCAGATGATGTTCCGTAAGAAAAGTCTCTGATTTCATGCACTTAATCCATAATTTCTGTGAGATTTATTCAGTTAGTGCATTTGCGGCCACTTTTGGACTGCAATGAGAAAATCAGAAAGCAGCTCTCCATGCTCATGCGCCAAAGTGCACGCCCTGACGTCAAGGTTGAGTTCGGATGCACTCACCATGTGTCAACCATGTGTAATCCTGTTTTATCTATCGGGAATTGTCTTGATCAAATGAAACCATCAAGGTCCGCAACTAAGTTTCAACTTTTTTTTTGGAAAAGCAGCAACTTGTGTTATTTTATTTTTGTGAAACAAAGCATCTGCTATAAGAAATCACATCTGATCAAATTTTTAAATCTGGTCATAGATTCTATGACCATGATGACCAGATTTTAAAATTTGATGATGATCAGATGTGGTTTCTGATAGTAGATGGGTATTAACAGAGTTTTGAACATTAGATGAGCCTGTGCATGAGAAAAACAACAATTAGCATAGGCGAAAACAAAGCCGCAGATCAGCTTCGCGGTAACCGCGAAGCTGATCAGCGCCTTTGTTTTCGCTACATGGATAGTACAATCCCTCTTCTACTTAAATCCGAAATTTCAAGCTTCTAGCTCTTTTCTGTGCCTGTACAGCCCGGTTTGTGTCAGACCTGGTCGAAATCCCAAATTGTTGGTTTTCTCACGCACAGGCTCAGATTATTCAGGACGTATTGAAGGACTGTATCCAATTCACAGGAGTGCAGGATTTATTTGGTTCAGAAATTGAGTGTAATTAACTGAAAATAAATTCTATTGATATTAATTTTGTTTAACATTGTTATTAGTTTCTTTTGTTCTTGGTTTAATTCAACCAATTGCAATTTGTACTTTTATTATGAATTTTTACACTACCAGTATTTTGATATATAAAACCAGTATGAATACAGTACATGCATGTACATGTACATGTATTTGTTTTTCACTTAGTGATTTGATTACCAATAGTTTTTAAGTCCTGAAAAGTCTTCCTTAATAGATTTCAGTGGCTTCAGTTGTAGGACATTGATAGTTTGTCAGGCGTTCAATACCCCTACATTTTCTGTCCTTGGGCAAGGTTCTTTAATTACATAATGGCAATGGTTTAAGTGAATTACCAAGAAATTGGTGACTCTGTCTTGACATGACTGAAAGTTGACTGGGACTGCACTGGGCAACCATTTAATGCTTTATGTTCATAAAGTTTTGTATGACTTCCATTTAGAGAAATTTCTATTTCTGAATTATTTTAGAGTTCTTAAAGCGAGTGAATACATATGCAGTCGATAAAGCATGTACTAAATAGTAAATAACTACCCCATGACCAAAAGTAAACCGATTTATCATGCTAGGATTAGTAAACAGTTGAAATGGCAAGCTTTCTGCGAGCCATTTCATATGTTTACAGTCAGAGTGTGATAAATCAGTTTATATTTGGTCAGGGGAAAGTTATTACTTTGCAATGCAATGAAAGTCAACAAATTTCGTGAAAAAAAACTCGCCCAACGTTAGGAGATTTTCTTTTAACTATTTTGTTTACAGCTCAGAAAATACTCCGCGGAAGGAAATTTGCCACCATATCAGTACATTTTGTTGATAATTTATTTTTTTCACGTCCATTGTTTCATCTATGTAATGCTGCATAACAATGGCAGAGACTGACGTGACAAAACGTCACTAAAATTGACGTCGCTAGGGCTCTTCTTTTTGGTGGGTTAAACAAAACCAGATTTAGTCAGTAGAGGTGGTTTTTATTTGGTCAGTAGCTCAATAAAGCGATAATTTATGCAACCCCTTTATAAGGCTGATATTTAAAGTTGTTGCATTATAAAAGTATCTTATTGGGAATGTGTGAGAAGCCATGACTCATGAATATGAATGAAAAATATGTTCTCATTCTGTGATTCTGAATTAGCATAATGAGTTTCAACATTGATACTAAACTATTTGTCTATTTTCATTCTAGATACCTGTACACTGCAGCTAACTAGGAAAGAATTTCATTGCCGTTATTGTAACAAGCAGTGCAGAGATTCTTGGATCTTAAAACGGCACGAGAGGAGTCATTCCACAGTCAGACCTTACAGCTGTGACTCTTGTGGAAAAGCGTTTAAGACAAGAGAAGGATACAAGATGCATCGATATAATCAGCATCATGATAAAACCCAGTAGCATCATTAGAAACTCTGTCTAAGGGGTTTCTTATCAGGTCCATTTCAAAATGCCTTAATGGCATGTACAGTCACAGGCAAATGAGAAGAAAAGGGGTTGGGTTATCATTCTGTGAAGCCAAAACAAGCAGCTGATCTGTGTTTTTCTTTTCGCATATTTCACAAACAAGGTTTCCTCATGATGCGGCTTATATCGTTTTCAAACTTCAGTTCTATGATCCAATATTGTGTTTTTAAAAATTTTCATAAAAGAAATAGTTTACTGTGAATTATCAAGATTGACAATTGGATGTTTGTGGACAGATTGTGATGTATTTATTCACTATTCTAATTTGACCAATAATGAAAGCTTCCAGTTTTTCTAGTGGACTCATTCTTGGAAGACATAAATGCTTATGTGTTTCCCACTGGCACATTTGAGCCGCATCGTGAGAAAACGGGATTTTTGCCCAGGCGAAAACAAAGGCGCAGATCAGCTTCGCGGTAACCGCGAAGCTGATCAGCGCCTTTGTTTTCGCTACTCGGATAGTACAATTCCTCTTCTACTTAAAGGGGCACCTGGACTATAAAAGGCTGAATTAGGGGTCTTATCTCAGTTTTTGTTTAGACACCAACCTGTCAACATCTCTCACAGCTCTCCAATATACAACACTAGCAATAATCAATTCTGATTGGATATTGCTTCATGGAGAAAAGTTACCTGTGGAATTATTGACAGCTCTTATCAGCAGATTAAATATTACAGGTAGTCCAATTGGCTTATAATTCCTGGGGCAGTAGTTAAGCCACACCCACTAAAATCTCAACAGGTAATTCCCAGGTAATAAAACGCTCGCCGGGTGGCATCAAATGTGCCCCTTTAAATCCGAAATTTCAAGCTTCTAGCCCGCTTCTGTGACTGTACAGGTCGGTTTGTGTCGGACCTGGTCGGAAACCCCGAAGACCGGTTTTCTCACGTCGTGGCACATTTAAAGTGAATTATGGTGTTGTGAATTTGCGCACAGTGATGTTCAATGGAGAAAATGATAATAACTTGAAATGATTGCTTTTTGCATAAGTTTTGTTTAAAATTGTATGGTACCGGCAGGCCACCTTCTCAATCTCGAAATCAAGGGGAATGGACAAACCAATACTTGAGACCAGCCAAGGTTTTTAGAAATTCTCAACTCTTTCACATTCGTGGACGGAGTGTTTCTCCTTTCGTTTTCCACCATGTTTACTCCATCGATAGTGATTTCAAATGTATATGCCCAGACCTGACACATGTCAAAATGTTCTTTAACAATTCTAGTGATAAAAGGTTGTGTTTAGATATCAAATCGGCAAAGACCGATTTTTTACTTCGAAGTTCGATACAGGAAGGGTGAAATTAATGTTCTTTTTCTGTGGGGAGCGAATTATCACTTCGACACAGCCAAGTTTTTGTCATAACCGAGTTCGACACAAGCAAGGTTGAAATACAATAACATATAGGGAGAGATGCTCGGGAGTGAGGGATCAATTCGACATAAGTGGGCTTTTCGAGACAACCGAGTTTGAGATAGTGCAGGTGGCCTGTAATTAGCAAAAATAAAAAAATGAAGTATAAAAACACTGAAACTCTGATGCTTGGATTTTTGTAATGTTGATGCGAAAAACACCTATATGTATTCTTGTCCCTTTAAGTGATGAAGTATACATATAATAAAAAACAGTGATAAATGAGCCGCATCGTGAGAAAACCGGATTTTTGCCTATGCGAAAACAAAGGCGCAGAGCTTCGCAGTAACTGCGAAGCTCATCAGTGGCTTTGTTTTCACTACACTGATAGTACAATTCCTCTTCTTCTTAAATCCGAAATTTCAAGCTTCTAGCCATCTTCTGTGACTGTACAAGTCGGTTTGTGTCAGACCTGGTCGGAAACCCTGAGACATGTTTTCTTGCGTCACAGCTCAAATTATCTTGCTAGCTTGGCAATGCTTATACACATTCTTCATGTAGAAAAGCTTGCTTCACCCTTAACAGAATCAAGTCCAACTTTGTTACATCTTTATACACAATGTATAGGTGAATGTAGTTCATGTATGGCCCGAGGTTATACAGTTTTTTTTTCATGCTCAGCTCAGCTGAGACTAAAATTTATCCTGCTCATAAATGTTAAAATACCAACAATTGTTGGCATTTTAACATTTATTAGAAGGATAAATTACAAGCTTTTGTGATCTAGACATGAAATTTCCAATGAGTTCCACTAGTTCAGTATTTATGAAGAAATGAAATTTCATGCTCAGCTGAGTTGAGCATGAAAAAAAGTTGTATAACCTTGGTTTGGTAACAGATTTTGTAAATATTTTGAGCTGACAAGCTGGGCACAGTCAGTGAAATAAAAAAAATGTGTGAAACTGCCATTTTAAATACAAAACTAAGTAGATAAATGACTTGATATATCTGGTAGAGCATGAAAAATAAAATATAAAAAATAGAAAGTTAGAAAGAAAAACCTCAAGTCTTTTTTCTGTGGCTGTAAAGAAATGTGTAAAGGACATGGTTGGTTTCCCTGAAGATAGGCATTCTTTATGGTGCAGCATGTGTTATACAAATGAGCCGCTGCAAGGGAAAACCAACAATATGCTTAGGCGAAAACAAAGGCGCAGGTCAGCTTCACAGTAACTGCAAAGCTGATCAGCGCCTTTGTTTTCGCTACACGGATAGTACAATTCCTCTTCTTTCTAGATCCAAATTTCCAGCCTCTATCCATTTTCTGTGACTGTACAGCCCAGTTTGTGTCCGACATGGTCAGAAACCCAAATTGTTGTTTTTCTCATGCACAAGCTCATATGATTGCCTTTCTCATTGCAGGACAAGACAACATTAAGACAACAGGTCGACAGAAAGTGTGTCCATTCTGTAACAAAGTGTGCAGGGACTCCTATATATTGAAGAGACATCAGAGAATTCATACTGGAGAGAAACCTTACAGTTGTGAAATATGTGGAAAAATGTTTAATACAAGAGAGGGTGTGAAGGCACACCTGATTATACATGCTAGAGTATAGTTTAACCCATATTTGACGAATGGATTTTCCCATCATTGTCAATTGTATGAGTCCACTTTCATTTTTAGGGTTAAATTTTATTCAATTTTTCGATGAAAATTCTCTAAGCAAACAGAATAGCCCCAGATGTGACGCTGCTTTGCGGCGTCACATCTAGGCTATACTGTTTGCCTATGTCCCACAAAAAGGATGCCAGGCTTAAATGAGTTAAGTGTAGAATTAACACACACTAGTTATCCAGAGTCTCCATAGGCAACCAATGCAACTGAGATCATCTAACACAGTTAAAATCAATAAGCAGTAAAAGCTGTGAGGAAACAACTTTCCTTGCACACCAGATAGAGAAATCCTACATTTTACCCCATGTGAGAAATTCTTATCTCACCCTCGTTATCTCACCCCGGTCGCACCCTGCATTCAAATGTTCTTTTTTAACACTGGTTGTATAGGACGTCATGTAATTTTGTCGCTAAGCGCACACGTCACAATGACGTCAAAACGGTTTAAATCAAAATGGCGGATGCAGCGATTTTATCATTTTTCTAGGTAAATAGTATAAAAATCAATCTTCGCTGCATTAAGGTGAGCAAGAAAAAGAATCCATCATTCGTGTCAGGTATGGATAGACAAATCTGTCCCTCGGGTCACAATTTTGCATCACTCGGCGAGCCTCGTGATGCCAAAATGTGACCCTCTGGACAGATTTGTCTATCCATACCTGACACTCATGTAAGATTCTTATATGCCAAAGATCATATTGATCTGCGGCAAGTTGTTCTCAGACAGGCACATGTATTTGGTTCCCACAGCTTTATATTGACTTCAACTGTGTTTGTTGTTCCGGACAGCATCAGTTGTCTCTGTATAACGAGTGTTAATTACATATCTAGTTAATGCTACATTTGACTATATGAAATGTGCGAAGGCTTCTTTGGTTATACATACAAGACCACAGTTTTAGTGGAGAAAGCATAATGAACATGAGTTTATGTCATGAGAAAACCTGTCCATGGTTTCTGACAAAGTCCAAGACAAACCAGACTGTATAGCTAAATAGATTTCTATACACATAGTTGTAGTGTTTAAGGTGCAGATCAGCTGTACAATTAGTGGTGCTTATAGCAAGGTTTCTCATTGTGAAAAGCATATATTGACAAACACATTCGTAAGCAAATGAAACTGTTATAAAATGTGCACTGTGCTCAAGCTGATAAAATGTTTGTACAATGTTTCTTTGGCTATTTGTTTTATTTTCAGATACCTTGTTATGCCTGACCATTACGAAAACTTGCCCATGCAATGTTTAGAGATTAGTTTCAATTTAAAGCAAAAATTGAAAATTGATATTTTTAATAATTTTGCTCAAAACATTGATTGTGGGTACAGGTTAGTACCAACTTGATGAGTCAGTCCTAATGAGTACCCACAATCTGTTTTGGAGCAAAAATAAGAAAAATATGTTAATGTTGTCAGAACTTGTAGCCCAACCCCTTTGAGTTTGACAATAAAATATGTTTAAACTAATAAAAATAGGTCCTGCATACCCAGTCTTTCCATATAAAAGTGGAGTTTATGGGGGGGGGTATTCATTGCACGGACATGTTTTCCTGATGGCATAGAAAATAATTCTCGAAGTATCATTAAGCCAATGATATAATAATCTAAGGCTTTGTCTGCATACGGCATTAGATTTTGGTGCAATGTAAAACCTTACAAAAATAATGTGTCTGATCCTGCTTATAATGTATAAACCTTCATGGCTTAGTGGTTAAGCCACTTGCCTTGTAAACCAGGGATCATGTGTTCGTTCAGAGGCTTCTGAGACTATAAACAAAACAGGATATGCTATATCCATATGACTTTAGTTGTTGTGTTGGACATTAAAGATGAAATAAACCAACTAACATTAAATGGTTTATCCCAGGATTACCCGGTCACCATATGAGCTGGGACGCGAGAAAACCAGTCTTCAGGGTTTCCGACCAAATGCGACACAAATCGGCCTGCACAGTCACAGAAGCAGAATACAGGCTTAAAATTTTGGCTGTAAGTAGAATTGGAATTGTACTATCCATATAGCGAAAACAAAGGAGCTGATCAGCTTTGCAGTTACTGCAAAGCTGATCTGTGCCTTGGTTTTCGCATAGGCAAAAATCTTGTTTTCGCATGATGCTGCTCATTATCATATTACCTTAGCTGTTGAGTGGGATGTAAAAGGAAAACTAACCAACATTCTCTTTTCAGGTCCCATTGCTATGGGAGGTATTCACAGATACGCTTGTCAGTACTGCAACAAAGTGTGCAGGGACTCCTATATATTAAAGAGACATGAGAGAATCCATACTGGGGAGAAACCATACAGTTGTGAGATCTGTGGGAAATCATTTAATACCAGAAGCAATATGAAAACACACCGGATACTGCATATGAGGGATCAGCTGCCTATATAACATTTTCTGTGTGATAGACAATTTGAGGCAGGTCACAAAATGCTATCGAGCTCCAACACAAACAGTTTTGTCCTTATCTGGCTATGTATACGATGCTGACCTTTGAACCTACATGTAGGTCATAGACCTAATTTGAATAGTTTAATTTGTTAAAATTGATTGCATAGTTTTATATCAATGTCGATTGCATAGTTTCATATCAATGTCGATTTGCCTATCTTCATATTTGGATTCTACACATTTCTCAAAACAGATATTAAAATATGATTCTAAATGCTGAAATTTGATTCATTTGAAAACCAAACAGGACACTCACAGCACAGATAGCTTGTGAGAATGGAGGTCTTAAAACATTTTTCATGCTCAGCTCATCTGAGACTCAAATTTATCCTGCTCATATATGTTACAGCTGGGGAACTATAATTATGGCCAACATAACACAAATGGTGCAAACAATCTATATAAATTCATTGATGAACTGTTGACTTCTTTGTGAAGTAGTGAGATTACCCTATCAACTTGCCAACATAGAAATAATCTTCCTGACAATTTTCATGTGGTGATTGATTTATAAAGCAAGTTAGATTGGTATAGAATTGAAATCAGCAGATTTGTCCACCTTTTGTTGGTTCTCTTCAGGGTTGACCAGAGCAATTTGCAATTGATTTGGATTGTTGAAAAGTAGGAAATATAATTTTGGCCACCCTTACCAATTTAAACATTAAGAAGTAATAGAAGAACCATTCAGTTACTTTGCCCATAGTTTGTCTTCTTTTGGTGTAAAATGCCAAAATTTTTGGCATTTTAACATTTATTAGGATTACATTCAGGCTTTGGCATTCTTAACCTTCAATTTCAATTTATTTGGGATATTTTGGTATTTATGACCAATTTAAATTTTATACTCAGCTGTGCTGAGCATGAAAAACATTTTATAACGTTGAGACCAGGTGAGCTAACAGTGCCTTTGTAGTAAAGCTCTGACATCCATTCATATGAAGATGTTATGTTCCATTTTCAAGGATATTCCAAATACCAAGCAAGACACGGTACTTTTTCAGCTGTAGTACCCATATTCTTTTGATGCAACATTTTCATATTTTCCTATTATTTTATGTCAAAACATTGATAATGGGGCAGTTAGAATGGGAACCTTTGATTTATACTTTGGAGCAAAAATAAAAATATCTCTTTGTTCATCACGGCTTCACTATATAAAAAAAATGGTGTTGAAGGCAACATTTGTTACAGACATGTTTGTGTGATGAAGGTGAAAAAGAAATTGCTTGCATAACACTAACATTTGAGCCGCCTCACAGGAAAACCAACAATTTGCATGTGCGAAAACAAAGGTGCAGATCAGCTTCGCAGTAACTGCGAAGCTGATCAGCGCCTTTGTTTTCGCTACTTGGATAGTACAGTTTCTCTTCTATTTAAATCCGGAATTTCAAGATTCTAGCTCTTTTCTGTAACTGTACAGGTCGGTTTGTGTCAGACCTGGTCGGAATCCACATTGTTGGTTATCCCACAAGGCGGCTAATTTTTTGTCTTATTTTATTTCAGACAATGTAACAGGAAAACCAAACAAGCCACCGAGGATGTTATCTATCCAGTGCCCAGTGTGTGCCAAGTATTGCCCATCACCCTCAGGATTAAGGCGACATCAGAGAAAACATACTGGAGAAAGACCGTATATATGTGAAATCTGTTCTAAGGGATTTATTCAGAACTCTGACTTGAAAAGACATCAAATATGTATGCACAGGGATTTATTCAAAACTCAGATTTGAAGTGTAATCAAATAAGTATTCAAAAACTCAGATTTGAAGTGTAAACAAATAAGTATGCACAGCATACATTTATTCAGAGACTTGGAAGAGGCGTCAAATTATAAGCATGCATTTATTTAAAACTTCGGTCTGAAACACCATCAAATAAGCAAGCGTTTATTCAGAGCTTCGGACTTGAAATGTGATTGACTACAAATACACATGGATTGGAATTTTTTTATATGTTGAAAGATAGCAATTAAGAAATCAGACATTATAAATTCATCAGTAAATATTATGTATGCACAAAAAGACTCAGTCAATCTATTGAAAAGAAATGCGGAAAACTCAAAATATTTATTTAGAAGAACTTTCTGGATCCTTAAATATTACATGAATAAAAAAATCATTTAATACATAAACATATAGAAAGTTTGATTTTGAGGAGGCATGCTTGAAAATTTTCATTTTTGTTGTCAGATATTTAATATGCGATATTATTTGTGTTTTCCTCAATCCCAAATTTGCACACAGTCTGAACTCAAAGAAAATCAGATATCCTGATAAATTTGCTGATTTTCAGTTAAGACTATCTTGTGTTAAATGAGCCGCGACGTGAGAAAACCAGTCTTCAGGGCTTCCAACCAGGCCCGACATAAACTGGCCTGTAAAGTCACAGAAGATTGCTAGAAGCTTGAAGTTTCGGTTTTGAGAAGAAGAGGCATTGTACTATATGTGCAGCGAAAACAAAGGCGGTGATCAGCTTGGCAGTAACTGCAAAGTTGATCTGCCCTTTGTTCTCACATAGGCAAAAATCCATTTTTCTCATGACTCAGCTCATATGGACTGATATGTCAGCAGCAAATAGTCATGTGACAGACACATAGTACATGTGATATGCTTGAGAAGCCAAATAGGGAGATTTCCTTTTCCAAATAGGGAGAATAATTAAACAGAGAAGGAATTTCTTGATTCGAAATAGGGAGATCCAAAATACCAAATAGGGAGATGTATAAGATATATAGGAAAATTCTGAAATTCGAAATAGGGAGATTTTGTCCAAAATAGGGAGATCCCTCCGAAATAGGGCAGACATCCTGAAAATTAATTCATGATATTATTTTATAAACATGACAAACTTATGATTGAAGGTGGAGGGGGGGGGTAGTAAACTAGTGGTTAGAGTGTCAGACTCGAAGTCTAGAGAACGGGGATTCACTCCCTACGGGCACTGGGTTGTGTCCTGGAGTAAGAAACATTTACTCCCCAGTCCCCATGGTATTGGGTAACACCCTGGAATTTGTGGCAGTCTCCCAACATGACTAAAAATTGTTTACTGGGACATTAAACCACGAAACAGAGACTGATAAATCAAGATATCTGTATGTTAAAATGTTACTATTATACTAAAAGAAAACATGATGAAATATATTTGGTATTCACTGTAAAACGTAAATCATCAGGAACTTAACATGTCTGTGTGATGTATATCCCCTTATACCCCACTTTTATATAGGGAAACTGGGGTTTGCAGTGGTATACCTATTTTTCTTATTTTTGATCTTAAACATACATAGTGAGTACACGTTAGAACCGCCTTAGCGAGGCGGTTCTTACGTGTACCCACTTTGTATGTTTTTAGCCAAAATATTTCAAAAAAACATTTTTTTCCAACGAAATATTCAATTTTTGCTTCTGAAAAATGTTATTGTATATTGCATGGGCAAGTATTCTTAATGTAATACAGATTTTGTGGACAATGCTCATTTTTTTCTAGGTCAAAGGCCAGCTCAAGATGAGGATGGAAAGAGAAAATACAGCTGCCATTACTGTCCTAAGAAATTTCAGACCCCATCTCTTGTGACAAGACATGAGAGAATTCATACTGGAGAGAAACCTTACAGTTGTGAGATCTGTGGGAAATGCTTTAATACTAAAGAAGCAGTGAAAGCTCATCAGCTAACCCATATAAACAAAGCTCACTTCGGTGTTTGATATAATTATAACACAAAGCTATAGTGAAAAGTTTTTATCATGTGTGTTGATGTATTATACTTTCAACCTTAAAAGGATTTTGAAGCAAATAATAACTGATATAAAGTGTAGTGATTTGTTTCTGAAACTGCTTAGTTTGGATGCTTCTTCTAGATGCAGTGAGGAGGAGTATTTATAATATATTAAGTGACTGTAAGGAGAGTAGGGTGGTTAGTAATATGTGTAGCAAGTAGGACATGTTGTATATAATGCTTTGTATTGAGTCAATAAATTGCCTGTAAATGGTTTGTTTTTCTATGAGCTCTATTTTACTAAGCTTTCATTCTGTTGAGCAGCATCATTGGAAAATCTCAATTCCTGAATTGAAAGAAAGGAAAAAATGCTTCAATCAGAAAGAAGTTACTATTAATGAGAAACTAGGTAGCTGACTTTGCTACACATCCTAATATGTTGGAGTGAGCGCAGTGCAGTAGTGGTAAACATTGGGGGCCAGTTGTTCAAAATTAACAATGTCGTTAGATAACAATTCGTTAAAATTTCAAATGGCAATATTACAAATACACTTTTTTTTGTTGTTAAAAAAATGTGAGAATCCTAATGCACTGTATTTGCTTTTGAAGTCATTATACGAGGGTGATCCAAGAAGTAATGCGAACTAGTGTGTAATTTCTTTCACCATTGCCGTTTTTCAAGATAGTTTACATCAGAATTATGATGCATTATCGAATTTTCCAGATCCGATTTCTTTTTTGACTTAACCACATATCAACCCTCGTTGCCTAGCAACAAGAGAATGCAAGGTAAACGACCTTGGCCACGGTTAAAATTGATTTTATTTATGTACTGCAGTGTCATATGCAAAGCACAATTACGTCAGTAAGCGTTTTATTCCAAAGTACAATGATCCCTTGAATAGATTTACAGTACATACCTTTATTAGTTTAACACAGCACAAATTATTGAGGTTTGGCTATCTGTACCCCCTAGAATTTGAGTCAATTTTGATCTCTCAAAATCTCCACATTTTCATCAAAGCCTATTCTACTTAACCAAAAAGGTTAAATTCCATACAATATTTATTTTTTAAATAAAAATTCTTCGTTGTGATAGGCTGTGGGCATAAATATCGATATATACAATCTTATCAGAGTCAAATATACCCACGAATTATAGGTATTTGCCGTATTTCGTCGAAATTGTGATATTTTTGTCAGATGCCGTTGCTAGGCAACATAGAATAGTCCCTGCTGATCTTTGCATTTCGCTGTCTCTATTACTTCCAAACATAAGGCATATATAACACAACTGATATGATTTATATGTATATAAATGTCAATTTAATAAATTGGAGCACAAAATCTTTCCCTGTACCCCTAACAAAATTGACGTTTTCAGTCAATTTCGCGTCCATGTCGACTTCGGGTCGACAAATCAAATATTCCTTAAATCTCAATTCGTCATCCGAACTTCATGATATTACACCTAATATATACACGTGTACACATGCCAAATTATTTAATTGTATCTGCGTTGGTTACTAAAATACAGTTGTGTTCGCATTACTTCTTGGATCACCCACGTATACATGTAGTTAACAAATTGAGGGTTTAATGCCAGTGTTAAGCTAACAAAGTTTTGAACAACTGGATCCTGGGTATCTACTTCTGCCATGTATTGTCCTTGAGCATGACGTTTTAAATTCCCAATAAATTTAAGATGATCATTGGCCAGTAATTACAATATAATAAGCTGTCAGTGACTGCATCTCGACATGACATTGTTGTGACAGTACCCAATTTGCGAGAATACCCACATTTCGAGAATACTCATATTGCGAGAATTCTCACAATGAGAGAATACCGGTACTCACATTGCAAGAATACTTACATTGCGAGAATACTCAAGTACTAAGGGAGGCAATTGCTGAAGATGATGATGATGAACTTAAAGCCTTATTCAAACCGAAAAGTATATGTTAGGATGCTTTTTATCGCACCTGCTTATAGCAGGGTGCGATATAGGAGTCCAAATTTCTGTCCGTCCGTTCGTTCGTCCGTTCATGCGTTCGTTCGTTCGTCCGTCAACATTTACGTTGAAGTTTGGTTTTCCCGACATCAGAGATAGCTGCGAGTCTGAAATCTTGCATAGTAATTGTCCTTGACATACACTTCAAGCACGCGCCTTAACCCGGTGCCCTTGACCTATATTTCACGGTCCACTGACTTTGAAAATTTTTACGTCGAAGTTTTGTCAACATTTACATCGAAGTTTGGTTTTTTCAACATCAGAGATAGCTGCGAGTCTGAAACCTTGCATAGTAATTGTCCTTGACATACACTTCAAGCGCGCACCTTAACCCGGTGCCCTTGACCTATATTTCACGGTCCACTGACTTTGAAAATTTCTACGTCGAAGTTTGGTTTTCTCGACATCAGAGATAGCTGCGAGTCTGAAACCTTGCATAGTAATTGTCCTTGACATGCCCTTCAAGCACGCACCTTAACCCAGTGCCCTTGACCTATATTTCACGGTCCACTGACTTTGATAATTTTTACGTCGAAGTTTGGTTTTCTCGACATCAGAGATAGCTGCAAGTCTGAAACCTTGCATAGTAATTGTCCTTGACATACCCTTCAAGCATGCACCTTAACCCGGTGCCCTTGACCTATATTTTACGGTCCACTGACTTGGAAAATTTTTACATCAAAATTTGATTTTCTCGACATCAGAGATAGCTGCGAGTCTGAAACCTTCCATAGTAATTGTCCTTGACATGCCCTTCAAGCACGCACTTTGACCTGGTGCCCTTGAACTATATTTCAGGGTCTATTGACTTTGCCCGATGCAGTGCGATATCGACCTCCGCGGAGTTCTTGTGTTTCTCATGAAGCGTTTTGTTCTTTAGAATAATTTATAATAGACACACTTAACATCATTTACATATATTTTTTTTTCAATATTTCTAGGGAACCGGCTTGTCAGAGATGAAGATGGAGCATACAGCTGCCATTTTTGCCCAAAGAAGTTCCGAGCCCCATCTTGGTTGTTGCGACATGAGAGAATTCATACTGGAGAGAAACCTTACAGTTGTGAAACTTGTGGAAAACGCTTCACAGAGAAGGGACATTTAAGAAATCACAGACTTGTACACTTTCCATTGCCTATTTAAATGTACATCAAAAATGATGTAGGCTACTTAATCTCAATTACAAAAAAAGAAGCAGTAAACATTATGAAAACTTGGCCATGCAATAAACAGATATTTTTTGAGCTTTAAAAATTGAAAATTTTCAGCTGAAAAATTTTGATGTTTTTCTCATTTTTGCTCAAAACATAGATTGAAGGTACACGTTAGAACCGCCTCGGCGAGGGGGTTCTAATGAGTACCCACAATCTGTGTTTTGGATCAAAAATAAGAAAAATAGGTATGCCCCTGTATACCCCATTTTCTCCCATATAAAAGTGGGGTCTAAGGGGGTAAACATTACACGGACATGTTTTCCTGACGAAGTGCATAAGATTGCATATAAAATAGAGCTCATTTATCAGGAAAAATTCCAGGAACTCCCCTAAAAGGCCTAATAAGTTTGTGTCAGGGGTAAAAAAAAAGTAGACACGGTTGTGTAACTGGAAACAAACAGCTAATGATTATCAATATAAAAAAATATTTACATTTTTATTGCAGTTGCCCTAGATCACACTCTGCATGCCAATTATCGATATTTGACCAACGCCGGAGTGAAATAGCTAACTCCGAGGCCATAGCCAACGCCTGAGGAACAGTGTGTGAAGGGCTGTCAACAAAACTATGAACTATTTTATAGAGCAAGCGGATAATGTATTTGTAATGATTAGTTAATGTTGTAAGATGGATTTGCTTCCAAATAAAATTGACATCATGTTACATTATTTTGTCTGAAACATACAAAATACAAGAAAACACGCACGATTTTGTGGTTTTGTCCGTCAAGATTGATTTAGAAGTCAACAATTCTTTAAAGTCAAAACTTTTCATTCTCTATTTATGGTATAATTTATTACTCATATTCGCTGTACAAACTGTTAAACTTAAAGCTCATTTCTAACGAAGCATTTAGACATTTTTCGCCACTAAAGACTCCTTGTTGAAAAAAGAATGGGATCGCCAACGCCGGAGGAAGGTTAGATATGGACATGACCAACGCCTGAGGATGATAACTTTTGCACAGAATGCTGATTCAAAACAAAAACTATTTTTACTCGACTTTTACTTGATAGAGTGGTAGCAATAATATTTGGCAGCTACACCTGTATAATGATACATACGTGAAAGCACGTGCACGGTTATGGAAATACCGTGATGCATTTTCCTTCCGTTTAAAGCACATACGAATGTCCATTACCGTGTTTTAATATTATTCGTATTTAAAAAGCATGACATGAACATTTAAGTTATGCGTTGTAACGAAAGGTTTTTTGAATCAATATGAATGACTCGCCAAGTGAAACTGTACAATCTAAATGCCTGCAAAAGAAAATAAAACTGTGCTCTTTTAGTGTATGTTGCATTGCATGTCTGTGGCGAATCTAGTAAGCCATGATTTTGTTTCAATTATTGCTCGTTTGTATCTTCGTGTACAGAAATATATTTTATTTCTGATAAACTACGAATTTGAGACTATAAGTGTAACAAGATGTCCTCAATTCTATGTGTAACAGAAACGTGCGCGCGCGATCCCACGCCAGAAGGTAAGCATCTTGTAGGAGATTATAGGCATTACAGACCATTATGGGGTGAAAGTAAATATGATTTCTTGATAAAAAAGACCATCAAATCTTGAGAACAAATTCGGGCGTTGTAGTTGGTCTAATCTCTTCTCTAACATTTCCTCCGGCTGCAGTCGTATCTTACTCCGGCGTTAACGTTACCCTCATTTCCTCACTAAAGAGGATCTGTTAATTAAATGCATGAAAATGTTCAAAATATACCAAATTCAAGCGTGCTTTGGTTCTGTTAATGTCAGATATATATTGTTTCTTCCATATGCACAATTTCAACCATTATTTTCGTACAGAAACACGCGTTTAGCTGTTTTAATTAGGTTGTTGTATTAACGTACATCTTTCATAAATTTATCAGTAATACGAATATCGTTGCGCCTAAAATTGTTTTGAACAACAAGCTCATTGTCATAGGAAGATATTGAATAACGGAAACTTAGTAAAGAGCGTGTTTTCCAATTTATTTTGACATTTTTAGAAGAAGAGCACTATCTATTTTCCTCATGCGTAGGCGTTATCCTCGGAGTTGGCTATCCCACTCCTGCGTTGGTCAAATATCGATATTGGCATGCAGAGTGTGTAGATGAAAGTATCTTTCTTGATGTTCTTCATTTCCCAATGAAAAACATTAAGTCACGTGATCTAGAGGCCACGCCTATGGGCGGGGCGACGTCAAAACCCATCCAGTGACGTTGTTTGTTTACTCTTTTTGTTGTGACGTTGGTCGCGTATCGCCATGATGTTAGGTGCGAAAATTTGACGTTTTGGCTGTTCCAAAATTACGTTAAGTCGGATTTAATGTCACATAATATGAAAATGAACGGTGATATGCGCAATTAAAAATCTGAACCTTGATTAATAATATAAAATGTAAATGTAAGTGTTGAAATTCAGATTTTAGCTTTCACTGGATGATGAAAAACATAAGCTGTTTTAATGTCTCCGAGAAGCCCGAACACATTAAAACAGCCTAATGTTTTTCATCATCCAGTGAAAGCTAAAATCTGAATTTCAATCCTTAAGTGATGCCTTTCTAAAGTTGCTTAGTTGTATGTGGACAACTATTGTTTAGATACAATGAAAAAGGGAACTTTATATTCAGTTCAGTTAAGTGAAAGCTAGCCAAATGTTGTTCTTGGAATTAAATTTATAGATTTGGTCTGAAAGCAGAGTAAGGCAGTAAGTTATACATTTACCAAGTAGGACATTTTATATTAGTCAATAAATTGCCTGTAATTGGTTTGTTTTTCTATGGGCTTCTCCATACTGTTAGAAAGTAAAATTTAAGCATTTAGGTCTTGAGTTATTTTAATACAGTTTGCAAATTATTGTAACTTTGGAATGAATTTTCTTCATATCTTAATTTCTTTCATGTGTCAGGTGCAAATGTTTGCATGAATACAAGCATATTAAGGATCAGTATCTTTCATCATAAATTCTTGTGACAACATACTTAATTTAATAAGGGGTTTTAGACAATTTTAAAGTGATTAGTTAGACTGTAGTTTATTCATATCTATGGCATTTTTATTAATCATGATTAAGGAATAATGATGGTAAAGCTGACTTTGTGTGGCATGCTTTTATAGCCCCTTGAGATAACTATTGGTCAATATGTTGACAAGGGGGTGTGGCTCATGCCCACAGGTTTTATGAATTTTGAATTTTGAAAGTTAGTTTGGATTTTACCAACTAAGCGAAAACATTATAATTAATGTTTGGATTATTCCAACATTTGAAAGTAATAAATTTTAAGCTTGGATACGTACCAGCGACTCTGTGTTAGAACTTTGTTAAATTGAAACATTAAATTAGATTGTATTATTTGGAACATCCAAAAGTGTTTGTTGAACTTTGATGATTGAAAAAGAAAAAGTAAATAAATAAACAAGACTTTAGTATTCCTGTCTTCTACTTTCCGAATCCACGAACAAGCAAAATACATCCCCGACAACATTTTTACAATACTTTCCAAGCACAATTTCTTTTGAACAGTATCATTAAAAGTTTGAAGTATTCAAAAAAGAACGAAAGAAAAAATTCTGCAGTTTGAAACTATCATAGCTGAAACTGTGACACATCTTAATATGTTTGAGCTGCCCCATGGGAAAACCAACAATCTGCATAGGCGAAAAAAAATGCGCTTTTGTTTTCGCTACTCGGATAGTACAATAATATTATTCCTCCTCTACTTAACTCCAAAATTTCAAGCTTCTAGCCTGCTTCTGTAGCTTTACAGGCCAGTTTGTGTCTTACCTGTTTGGAAACCACATTGTTGGTTTTTCCACAAGGTGGCTCATTTGCTGAAGCACTGTGGGTTTGTGATATATACTAAAAGCACAGGACTGGGGAGAGGTATTGCATTCAGTAGCAATCTCCACCTTGTAGTGGCCTTGACTCTTCTTAACATGACAGATAAATTGTTGACTGGGATGTCAAGCCATATCCAAACCAAAATTTTGAAAGTTGGGATTTATCGTTCAAAATCATTTGAGCCACCACATGAGAAAGCCAACAATCTGCATAGGCGAAAACAAAGGTGCAGATCAGCTTCGCAGCATTAACTGCGAAGCTGATCAGCGCCTTTGTTTTTGCTACATGGAAAGCACATTTCCTCTTCTTCTTATATCTGAAATTTCAAGCTTCTATCCTGCTTTTGTGACTGCACAGGCCGGTTTGTGTCAGACCTGGTCAGAAACCCAAATTGTTGGTTTTCTCATGCACAGGCTCATAATACATTTATAAATAATAGGTGCAGTCTTTGTTAACTTGTACTTTTGTACATTTCTAGGGAACAGACTTGTCAGGGATGAAGAAGGGGCTTACAGCTGTCATTACTGCCCCAAGAAATTTCGAGCCCCATCTTGGTTGGTGCGACATGAGAGAATTCATACTGGAGAGAAACCTTACAGTTGTAAGACCTGCGGGAAATGTTTTAATACCAAGATAGGATTAAAATCTCACCAAGTTGTGCATATCAATGATCTGTTGATTTGACAGGTTCAGAACTACTTATTTAGCTCCAGAACTACTTAGTTTAGCTCCTAAGATTTAGGGTAGTCATTAAAACTATACTCAAAGCCAAAAGTAACTTTATACTGTTTTTGTAGATAGTGTTTTCGGGTATAGGTGTGTAATATTGAAGTCTGATCAATTACTCATTAGGTAGGCGAAGGTTTAAGGATTTTAATGACATAATGCTGCCACTTGTCCCTATAAAAATGAAAGGGGTCAAAATAATGTTTTTCCAAATCACATCACTTTTGATGTGTTACTGTGGTTTTATGAGTTAAAATTTTTAAAGTTCGAAAACCAAGTCTTTAAGAGATGTCATTGTATTGCTTATTTAAATTAACTCGAATTTTCCTGCTCGAACGACACACTGGAGTGATGTTTTCAGCTCCAAGGCCCTTTTTGCGACATTAACAATGGTTTCAATGGAAACTCTCATTACAAATTATTTGCCATTTTTCTTTTGAATTGACAGGATTATCACAAGTGGATTAAGTTACATGGACCGCTTTACATGCATTATGCTCAGACATGTGCAGGAAACACACTCCAATAGATACTTTATTACAATTCAAAATGAATGATGATATATTGAAGAATGAAAAGTGTAAAGTTACTTTTGGCTTTGAGTATACTATATTTCAGTGTAATATGATTGATTGAAGTAGACTTTGATTCATACAGGAGTGAAACCTTACAGCTTTGAGAAAGATTTCAATACGAAAATAGGCTAAAGATCACACCAAGTTGTACATGAGCCTGTGCGTGAGAAAACCAACAATTTTGTATTCAGACCAGGTCCAACACAAACCGCTCTGTACAGTCATAGAAGATGGTTAGAGGCTGGAAATTTTGGATTTAGAAAGTAGAGGAATTTTACTATCCATGTAGAGGAATTGTACTTTCCATGTAGCGAAAACAAAGGTGCTGATCAACTGCGAAGCTGCGCTGCTCCTTTGTTTTTGCCTATGCAGATTGTTGATTTTCCCATGCTGCGGCTCACATTAGAAAGAACTTGTAATTATAAAAAATATTCACACAGTACTTAGGTTGTGAGTAAAACCTTATAAATACATTCTGGAAAGGAGCTTTTAGTAGTGAGGTTTGTTGGTGATGCTAAAATAAGATAGCATTAAAAGCTGTACAAATGATGAAAATGTTGCTTTGGTTGAATAAACATTTTTGTTTTAGTTTTCTCCTTAAGCATAGATTGTGGGAACTCATTTTTGATAAGTTGTATAACTTATTGACAGTTTCCATACGAAAATTGTGGGGAAGAAGCTTGTCAGTTCTGGATGTAAGACATTGAAAGCAGTTAAATATTAGATAATACTGAAATTACACCAGTTAGTGCAAATCAGTGAGATGATTTTGATGAACTATATTTTTAGCTCACCTGAGCTGAAGGCTCACAGGGTAGCTTATAGTATACCCATGCTCCATCGTTGTCGTGGTAGTCGTAGTCGTCATTGTCATCGTCGTCATTCACACTTTTCAAACATCTCCTCTGAAACCATTTGGCCAATCAAAGCCAAACTTCATGTGGAGCATCCTTAGGAAGGGAGAACGAAAATTTGTATTTAAATGGTCCAGGTCACGTGACCAAGATGGCGGCCATGGCTATAAATAGCAAAAACCTTTAAAATCTTCTTCTCCAGAACCAGAAGGCCTATGATTTTGAAACTTGGCATGAAGCATCAGGCACTGGAGCTCTACAAAGTTTATATAAATCATGACCCTGGGATGACCTTGACCTATTTTACAGTAAGATCAATATAGGTCGCCCATGCATTTGAATGGGGAAAATTGTTAAAATATGATTTGAGGGTCAGAACTTGCAGGAAATGGGCAGATGGACAGAATATTCATGTTTATGAAAAATTTTGTCCCCAGAGGATTGTCTGCCACTGCCCCGGGGCTATATACATGTATGTGACCGTAATCAAACATCTTCTCCTCTGAAACCGCTTGGCCAATCAAAGCCAAACTTTAATGGAGCATTGTTAGGAAGGGGAGATGAAAGTTTGTATAAATGGTCAAGGCCACATGACCAAGATGGCCGCCATGGCTATAAATAGCAAAAACCTTCAAAAATCTTCTTCTCCAGAACCAGAAGGCCTATGATTTTGAATGAGACAATGGAGTTCTACAAAGTTTGCATAAATCATGACCCTGGGATGACCTTGGCCTATTTTAAGGCAAGGTCAACTTAGGTCACCAATGCATTTGAATGGGGAAAATTGTAAAAAATATTATTTGAGGGTCAAAACTTGCAGGAAATGGGCAGATGGACAGAATATTTATGTTTATGAAAAAAATTGTCTCCAGAGGATTGCCTGCCCCTGCCCTGGGGCTATATACATGTATACGACCGTAATATTCAAACATCTTCTCCTCTGAAACCACTTGGCCAATCAAAGCCAAATTTTATATAAAGCATTATTAGGAAAGGGCAGTGGATCGTTAAGAAAAATTTATATAAATGGTCAAGGTCACATGACCAAGATGGCGGCCATGGCTATAAATAGCAAAAACCTTTAAAAATCTTCTTCTCCAGAACCAGAAGGCCTATGATTTTGAAACTTGGCATGAAGCATCAGGCAATGGAGCTCTACGAAGTTTACATAAATCGTGACCCTTGGATGACCTTGACCTATTTTACGGCAAGGTCAACACAGGTCGCCCATGCATTTGAATAGGGAAAATTGTTAAAATGTCATTTGAAGGGCAAAACTTGAAGTAAATTGGCAAATGGACTGAAGTTTTATGATTTGAAAAAGAAAATTACTCCAGGGGTTGCTCTGACCCTGCCCTGGGGTTATATACATGTATATTACCAGTCTAGTCAAACAAGTTTATTGGTATATATCTCAGGTTTCAGGTGAGCGTTTACAGGACCATTGGTCCTCTGGTTTCTTAGTTAAACAAAGATTGTGGGTACTCATTAGAACCAACTAATCAGGCAGTTTTAAATGTGATGTACATTCAATACTTCAGACAGAAGATGTTAAATTCCATCTTGGAGAGAAGCAAATTACAAAGATAGGACTAAAATCACATACGATTGTGCTTATCATGTTTATTTTTATTTTCATTCTTGAAATCAAGAACGTGGCTACTTGTTAGAACTACTGTAATGATGATTACAAAGAATGAGGCATACAAGAGAAAAACTTTTCAGTTGTCTAAGAATGATCCTTTTTTTTATTTAACTTCCCTGTGAACAAATTTTTAGTAATACCAAGACAAAATTACCACTTGAGCGGGTCTTCTTGCTTATTTTTGGTTTTTCTTTCCAGAAATTACAAAAACAAATTATGGGTACAGAAAATACTCATCAGATATGACCTTATTTCTGGAAAGAAACACCCAAAAATAAGCAAATGCTGTCGGTTGGCTTTCATTTGCACTAAAAATGCGGTTATTCACTCACTTTAACGTTTATCAAGCAAATTTTAATTTTTGTGTGTAAAATGAAACATATTCAAAAGTTTTATACACAAATAATAGGCACAGGCTTATATTTTATTACATAAAAATTACCATTACCTTTGACACAGTAATCAAATGTCAAGGTATATTTTGCACACTTACACTTGATGTCAGCAAAGAGCACTATCCCTACATAAATATGACATTGAAAGAAAGCCCCCATTTTTTATTTGTCTTTACATGTGTGTTATGTTGTTGGCTCTCACCAGAGACAGTTTGTTTTTACAAAAACCCTTTATTGTAGCTATTATAAGGTTTTCTTACATCTTGTTGGTGTCTGTGAAAGTGGCTGTAGCAAACAAATCAGCACACAAATCTTTATGGACCTTTATAGTTTTGTATAACATCTTGAGGTTCACGATATTACGTTTATTTTAGTCATACGCTCAACTTTAAGGAAGTTTTACGCATATGACGTACCAATGTACAGTGAGGCATTTTCAAAGTCCTCTAGTATAGTAAGAATGTACTATGTAGTAGTGTTGAGCAGCTGTGGGGTGATAGTCTTGGTACATGTACTGGCAAAGAATAAATTTTGTGCTTTACATAATAAAAGATTGTAGGGAAACTGTAAAGGATCGTCTTACTTGAATAGTTTTAATGTAACATATTGTTAAAATTAAAGAAAGAAGAATAACTCACTGTTTATTTCTGTCTATTGCCTTGAAAATGACATGTATTCTTTTAACTTTATTTTTTTTCTTCGTTTTCTGCAATTAATCCATCCACAGGAATAAACCTCAAAATATGAAACTAGGATTTCGCTGTCGCTCCACTTGTTGTTTGTGCCACATATTTTAAATGAGCCTTCGCTTGGGCAAACCAATAATGTGGTTTATGACCAGTTCCAAGTAACACAAACCAAGCTGTACAAGCTCAGAAGATGTCTAGAGGCTTGAAGTTTTGGATTTAGAAAGGGGAGGAAATGTACTATTCATGTAGTTACTGTGAAGTTGATCTGTGTCTTTGTCTATGCATATGCAAAATGTTTTTTGTTTTTTTTTTCATGACCTTGGTCAATTTTTTTTAACCTTATTACCTTTTTCTAGGAGCAATTCCTAGAACATTTTAGATTGTAATGAACATAGCATAGTGCCTTTATACTTGATGTACAATATGTCTGATTTTGAAAATTCATTTAATCTTATTTTTCTTTTTTTTTGTAGGACCATTACCTGCAATGGACAGTGTGGAGGTCTACATTAAAAAATACCCCTGTCATTTCTGCCCAAAGAGGTTCCTGACACCGTCGTTACTGGCTCGTCATGAGAGAATTCATACTGGCGAAAAACCGTGGGAATGTGCTACATGTGGAAAAAGATTTAACCAGAAAGAATCGTTGAAAGCACATCAAGTTAAACATTTGAGAGATTGATACATCAAGTTTGCTCATCAGTGTTTACAACTGAATTTATAGGAGAAACGAGTTTGCTTATGTTGGCTTATTTTTGAGATAATTCATAGTGGAGATAAATCTTTGGATTGTGCTACTTAATCAGAAGGAATGTTTGAAAGCACATCAAGTTATACATTTGAGAGAGTGATACATTTGTACACCAAGTTCGCTTATGTATATCTTTATAATTAACCAGAATTTATTTAACTTTTGATTTACGGAGTTTGAATTTTATGGCTTTCTTTTTTGGGGGAATTCTGTGAAATATTTAATTAGAAAGAAACTTTGAAAACACAACAAGTTAAACATTTGTATGATTGATACATCAATTTTGATCATCTGTGTATTTAAACTGCATTTATATATGAGGTTAAAACAATGTGCTTTATTGCTTATTTTTTAGAAGAATTCATACTGGAGAGAAATCTTGGGATTGTGCTACATGGGGGAAAAGATTTAATCAGAAAGAATCTTTAATAGCTCAGGTTAAACATTTGAGCAATAAATTAAGTTTGCTTATCTATGTGTTTAACCAAATTTACAAATGAAACTTAGGTTTTGAGGATTGGGCATTTTTTTTTTTTTTTTATTTTATTTTATTTTATTTTTTTTTGCTTATTTTTTGCTTATTTAGAGAGGATTCGTACTGGAGAGAAATCCTGGGAATGTGTTGCATGTGGCGAAAGAATTCTTTTAAGCACACTAAGTTAAACATCTATGACAGTAATGGAAAATATTATTTATTATTTAGAACAACTTAATTTTAATTCTTTTTTATTCTCATTACCTAAAAATATCATTCTAGTACATGTATGTGCACATTGGAGAAACAATACTTATTTATAAATACTGATAGCAGAACATAAATCACTGAGTGTAAAAAGTTAACTATACATCTGGCTTAGAGCATGTCACAGATGCTGAAAATTATGAAATTTATTTATTTTTTTCATTCAGTTTTACTTCCCTTCCAATATTATTTCAGCTCATATGAGACGGGCCAATCAGTAGGTGGGTGAAAAAGGCAGGACCCCGAGAAAAACCACCTGGCACACCTGCAAGCAGAACTTGGCTTGTCTTATAAAATTGAAGTTGTGTAGAGAACTGAAATACACATTATCACTTGAGATAAAAGTATATGCACCAAGAAAGATCATTTAACTCTTAAGTAGAACTGATGGTGCACTAATTGGAGCATTTTGTGCTAACTAGAACACATATGAGCCATGTCATGAGTAAACCAGATTTTTGCCTATGAGAAAACAAAGGCGCAGATCAGCTGTGCAGTTACTAGATCAGCTATGCAGCAAATGCACAGCTGATGGTAAATGCACAGCTGATCACTGCCTTTGTTTTCGCTTCTCGGATAGTACAGTTCCTCTTCTTCTTAAATTTGAAAAGTCAAGTGTCTGGCCTTTTTTCTGTGACTGTACAGGTCGGTTTGTGTCAGACCTGGTCAGAAACCCCAAAGACCGGTTTTCTCGCGTCATGGCTTATCATTATGGTATCAAATGTCTCCTCTCAGAGATTGTGGGCACTTGTATGAATATTTTCAATATTCCACTATATATGAGCAAATTTTCTAGGTATTTGTTTACTTGTACAGCTGTTTATATTCAGTATAATGTGTAGACCAGGATACCATGGCTCCTTCTTGTATTCCATATATTTCATACAGTGTTCACTTTGTATGGATTTTGGAATAACCATTTTCTGTTGTGTTACTAGTGTCACTTTGTACTTAATTTTTGTAGACATAATGATAATTCAGTTGTTGTTTTTCAGCTGTAAAAATTGAAAATTCAGAAACTTTGACATTTTGAAAATATTTGCTTAAAAACATAGATTGTGGGTACACATTACTCCTTAAAACCGCCTGGACAATGTGGTTCTAACGTGCACCCACAATCTATGTTTTGGATAGAAAATCAGAAAAAAAATGTATACAGCTGCATACCCAAGTTTTACTAGATAAATTGGGGTTCAAGGGTGTATACTTTTTCTGGACATAACAAAATTTACTAGCTGCAACAAAAAGTTGGATTACTGTTACTATATATTTCAACATAACCTCAAATATTGATAGTGAATGTAAGCAAGCTTCTTTACGCTTTTTATCTTAAATATTCTGGTTTGAGCCGCGTCATGAGAAAACTGACATTTTCCATATGCGAAAACAAAGGCGCAGATCAGCTTCACAGTAACTGTGAAGCTGATCAGTGCCTTTGTTTTTGCTTCATGGATAGTATACTTTCTAAATCCAAAATTTCAAGCCTTAAACCATCTTCTGTGTTTGTATGGCTTGGTTACTATGTCAGACCTGTTCGAAAACCGCATTGATGGTTTTCTCATGATGTGGCTCATTTCTTTTTCTTATTGCAGGTGATAGCCCCACTAAAATCAAGAAAGAGAAGAGATTTGCTTGTATGTTCTGTGACAAGATGTTCGTCAAACCATTCCTGTTGGAAAGACATCAGAGAATACATACTGGGGAGAAACCTTTTGAATGTGAGACCTGTGGGAAATCTTTCAACACAAGGGGGACATTGGTGAGACATTACAGAGTCCACACTGGAGAGAAACCTTATACTTGTGAAGCTTGTTTACTTTGTTTCGCTTCTTTGGAGGCTCTAAAGTCTCACCGAAAGGTTCACATAAAGGATGAGCCATCGTAATGATGTCTTAGTGAGACATATTTAGTGAGACATTACAGTGTTCACACTGGGGAGAAACCTTATACTTGTGAAGCTTGTTTTGTTTTTTCACTTCTTTAGAGGGACTGATATATCACTGAAAGGTTCACATAAACCAAGACCCATCATAATGATATCTGAAGGTGTGAGATATCTTCAATGACAAAGGTTACAGTGATTGTGTGAGACATCAGATAATTTATACATGCCAAAAGTCTTAAAAAGTGCAGCAATAAACATAAGATGGGAGAACTTGAAAAATATGGGAAATCTTTCAATGTTACATGTACCAGTGGTGAGAAATTACAGAGTTCATAGTAGAGGGTCTAAAATCTCACCAAATTGAGCAACACATTGATAAAGACTAGCACATATTTTAGAGAATAGTTTTGTGAGACAGAGAATTAATACTGAAGAGTTATGATGTTTGTTAGACATTACAGAGTTCATACTAAAGAAAAGCCTTATACATGTCAGGCATTGTTCTGCTTCATTTGAGGGACTAAAATCACACCAGACAAAAACTAGATCATTCAGATATCAAAGGAAACTGTTATAATCAAAGAAAATCGACTCATTTGCGTTTTAGGGGTTACAGGTATGGCGCATTTACCACAGTTTTAAATATTAGTGCTTATTTCAACATCAACGTTATCCAAGATGCAAGAATGCATCAGTAATGATATTAGAGTAGATTACCGTTATTTACCTGTTTGTGCTAAAAATGGCAAAGTCTTATTACCATGCATCTCTGAATCGACTGTAGTTTTGATGATTAATGGCTTAGGTTTGCAAGACATTTATGCTGAAGAGAAACTTGTTATGATGTCTTAAAGGATGATTTGGTGAGACATTATAGAATTACATGTAATACTGGAGAGAAATCTGACAATTGTGAAATTTTCTATCATAGGAAGTTGCTGTTTTTCAGTGGATTATGTGATGTAATAAAAAGTGTTATGACCACACGTGTAATTACACTTTTGCAAGGATATGTAACGTCATTAACGACGTCCATAATAACCATATTAATTTTCATCGAAAATATGTCCATTTTGAAAGCTTGAAAGCAATACCTTATTTTAACAGTAATATGATAAAAGGAATCTTACACCGGTGGTCATTATGTTAAATGAATTTCATATGAAATGACCACTCATGTGAGATCCTCTATGTAACTTTGTTTTAAGTGTATATTTTAACAAAGATATAATATTATGATGTATTTAGGAATTGTTTTGTGAGACATTACAAAATTCACACTGGAGAGAAAATTTACATTTCACTTTGTGTTTTACTGTTTGGGATGGACAGTATTGTTCACATGATATTCATATTCACCTTTTGTGAAATTTGTTTCATGTGTATGTTTATAAATGGATTTGAATCATACATTAACAAAGACTATTAATTTTATGATGTACATGTATGAAGCATTTAACCTGTAAAGAATGATCTCTGTGTTTCATGTGTATGTGTGTAAATGGACTTGAATCATACATTAACAAAGACTATTAATTTTATGATGTACATGTATGAAGCATTTAACCAGTAAAGAATGATCTGTATTCGAATGTTTCACAAAACAAGATATTTCTGATGTTTGAAAAATTTCAAAGTCTGATCTTTTTAGGAACATCGCACATATTACATTGACTCAACGTAATATTTATGTTTTACCACCTGTCAGTTTTTATCATGCATTTGTAGTGTCAATATATATTGTTTTTGTGAAAATGGTGTAACCTTGTTAGTTGCAGATAACTTTTGCATTACAAAAACTTGCCCATGCAAGATAGTTATTTTTTCACCTTTTGCATTACAAAAACTTGCCCATGCAAGATAGTTATTTTTTCACCTGTAAAAATTGAACATTTTATTGGAAAACTGATATTTTCAATATTTTTGCTAAAAACATTGATTGTTGGTACACGATTTCGATAAAAAATGAGAAATATTGTATACCCCTGGCTTTTGCCATATAAAATTAGGGTTCAAGGGGGTATACGTTTCCTGATGGAAGGGGAAGTCGATGGCGCAATGGTTTGTGTTGGAACCTGGATCGAGGCCTGTAGTCATCTTCTCTGCGTCAAACTGATCGCTCTAAAATCAAAATAATATTTTGCAGTTAAAGAGATTGGTTTGGAGAGAAATGAGAGAATCCATATAGCCAAGAAACCAGTTGTGAAATCTGTTTCAAGTGTTTTACCATGGTGGATAGACTTGGATCTCACTGATTTATGCATATAAACAAAGACCTGATACAATGTTTTGAGCTTTAAGCATTACAAAAACTCATCCATATAACATGTATAATATGCAGAGATTTTTTCAGATGTAAAAATTGATAATTTCATCGGAAAAAATTTTGATATTTAATAGTTTTGCTTAAAACTAACTTTCATGGTGTTTTCAGCCTGGCATCTGGTTCTGGATTTTTAAGTTAACTGTGCTAATTCCTGGACTTCTTATAACCTTTTTGCCAGTTCTTTTAGTTCTTTTGCAATCCATCTCAGTGTCTGCTGTCTGTCGGTTTCTTTGCATGTGTTCTCAATGTGCCGCAATGTCCAGGAATGATGGTATGGCGGAATATTACTGACCTGTCAAGATCACATGATCAGACTTGTCAGTTTCCACTTCTTTAGACATCTTCTCAGCCTTGTGATTGTTCGACCACGTAAAAACTCCAAAGAACAGTTGTTTTGCATCCAAGCTCACAGTGTCTGTCTGTTTCATTGTAGGTATACTCAATGTTAGGCATCGTCCAGGAATAACGGACACCCTATACAGCTGCTGGTATTGCGGAAAATTATTTAATCGTCAAGATCACATGATCAGACACGTGAGAATTCATACTGGAGAGAGACCATGGCAATGTGGTACATGTGGTAAAAGATGTAATACTAAAGGAAACTTGAAAAAACATGAGAAAATTCACATGGATCAGAGTGGTACACATAACTAGAAATATTGCAGTACCTGAGACCAAGGTTATAAAACTTCTTTCATGCTCAGCTCAGCTGAGACTAAAATTTATCCTGCTCATTACTTTATAAGCAGGATAAATTACAGGCTTTGGTGGTCTTAACCTGAAATTTAAATTTATTTGGGCTATTTTGTCATTTATGAGCGGTTTAAATTGTATGCTCAGCTGAGTTGAGCATGGAAAAAGTTTTATAACCTCGGGACCTGGTGATGGACTTGAATCACACAGTTCCATCTTGCATATAAAACAGATATTTTATATCGGTGTTTAAGGCATGGTTCTGTGAAATATATTAGAGGATACACATGAATCAGATAAATAACTAGTCTAAGAAATATTTCAATAAATGAGCCGCCTCATGAGAAAACCAACAATCTGCATATGCGAAAACAACGATGCAGATCAGCTTCGCGGTAACCGCGAAGCTGATCAGCGCCTTTGTTTTCGCTACTCGGATAGTACAATTCCTCCTCTACTTAACTGCAAACTTTCAAGCTTCTAGCCTGCTTCTGTGACTGTACAGGCCAGTTTGTGTTGGACCTGGTCGGAAACCACATTGTTGGTTTTCCCACGAGGCGGCTCAAATTATTACTGGATGGACTTTAATCACACAGTGTTGTGCTTTTAAAAACTTAAGTCATGGTTTTGTAAAAACAGAGAATTCATACTAGAGAGAAACATCCGTCCTTGATATAGAGACATTTGCTACATATGCAGACTGCAATGTGTATACGGAAAAGCAAACAAAGTCTTTTGAAATCTGACTGGAAGCTAAATACCAGGACATTGTTGTCTTATTTGCGAGGCAATTAACATTTTGCTCTTATTTATTTTTTTCATAATTGGCCTGTATATATGTACTTGCTGTTAAGGTCGAAACAAGACTTTATGCATGAACGACTCCCTACTTGTAGATTTTACTTAATTCTGTAATTAAACATAATTTTATAACTTTTTTTCAATTTGTTTCTTTTAATTCCATTCATATGAATAAAATAATTTTAGTTTCTTTTTTTCCCTAATCTTTCTCTCCATAAAATTGCAGTATGCATTTTCACACCATATACTAACATAGGAGCCCCCTCATGGGAAAACCAACAATCTGCATAGGCGAAAACAAAGACGCAGATCAGCTTCGCGGTAACCGCGAAGCTGATCAGCGCCTTTGTTTTCGCTACCTGGATAGTATAATTCCTCTTCTACTTAAATCCAAAATTCCAAGCTTGTAGCTCTTTTCTGTGCTTGTACAGGCCGGTTTGTGTCGGACCTGTTCGTAAACCACATTGTTGGTTTTCCCACGAGGCGGCTCATAATTCTTCCTTTTACCTTACAGGGAAGCTAATAAGCGCCCAACCAGGCACGTCTAGTAACATATTTGGCTGTTTGTATTGTGGCAAGATTTTCCAGCGTCAAGATCACATGATCAGGCATGTGAGAATTCATACTGGAGAGAGACCATGGTCATGTGACATTTGTGGGCGGAGATTTAACCAGAAAGCGTCCTTGAAAGGTCACCAGGTCATCCATGCGATGCAGTTTAAATGAAACAAATAGTGAGGAAGCATATTGTGACCAAAATGAGGCTAATTGGATTATGGGACACAGAGTACAACTTGAATAGGACACAAAGTTATATACTTTGAATTCATACTGGAGAGAAAACATTGTCATTGGATATTTGTTTAATCAGAATGTGTTCTTGAAAGGTCACCAGGTCATTCCTGCATTACTGTTTAAATAAGAACTCAACCAGGTGTTTATACTGGAGAAAACATGATGGTCGTGAGGTACAGCAGCTATGTTAGGTCACTTAGGCACTCATGCTATACTGTTTGGATAGAAATTGTGGATAATAAAATTGTGGGTATTGATAAAACATAATTATTGTATGACATATGTATTTGGAGATTAGATCGTAAATAAAAATAAAACTGAGATCCTTTCAGAGCAGTGAGCATATAAATGAGAAAAGTGATGGGCCATACTGCAGTTTCGGCTACTTAAGCCTCATCAGTGACCCTTTAGATTTGGCAATATGAAGCCAAAGAGAATTCCTGTAATTTTGCACCTTTCAATAGGGGTAGTCAATACAAAAATACAAAGACTAATATTATCCAAATGGGGCCAAATTAAATGTTGGTAAGAAAATGAATCTAAAGCAGTAATAATGTTCTGATTTCTCAGAATGCATACTTGAAAGGTCATACATACATGTATGGTATATCACTGATTCAGTCCTTCCTGTTAAGAAAGAATATGGTTTTGTCCTTGTTGCATCAATCTTAAAATACTTTTCATATTGACCTAACAGAGAACAGGCATGTAACTTTTGCATCACAGGCAGTTGAGGAAAACTTTTGTTACATGAATAAATATAAACTATAGCTAAATATTTTAAGTCTGTGTGTAACTGTCAAGTGTTACTCATTTCATTCAAATCTGTGTGTTTTTCTGACACATACAAGACTATTTGCTATTTAGTCATATTTCAAAAGACTAGGCCATTCCATAAATGATGAACAAAATTGTTTGTGTGATAATAAAAATTTTATTGAGGGTAAGGCCTAGTCTGTGGCTTCTCTGACTTGCCGGGTTCGAAGTGCCCATCTCTCCCCGGGTTTACCCATGGGTTTTACCCGGGTAAACCCGGGTTGGGCTTTAAGCCTTATTTTGAAAAAGTGAGTACTTAGTGGTCCTCACATTTGTGTATTTTACAGTAATTTGACAGACAAAAAAATATTTTTGTTTTCTTTAAAAACATACACTTAAGTAAAATTTACTACTAATGTGTGCTTTATAATAAAGTACACATTCGTAGTAAATTTTACTTAAGTGTATGTTGTCTTTATATTACATCCACTAAAATTCAATGACACCATCAGTTTTGAATATTAGTAGGGGCTAATGATAGTTTTAGAACTGTACTTCAATGAAAGCTAGCAATGAAAGTATGTCATCAATCATGTCTCTCACATTTAATAGACAATTGCTTTAATCCTTTGTTTGTGTTTTCACCTAATTATTGCTCTAGGAAGTGTTGATAACACTTTTATAACAATACCCCATATGACACCTATTTAGGCACTGCTAAAATGAGGTGTTGGTATGTTTGTTCTAAATTTATGTCACTTAGTTGACTGCCTTGTATGTCTAGCTGTAATGACATCTGGCATGGTAGTTAAATGATGAATTACAGGTAAAATGTGACTTAGATTTATCTGATTATTTTTATGGCAGTAGAAATATCTTTCACCATTCTCTTTTCATAAGTCTGTCACAGACCAAGTATGTCAATCAGCCATTTAGTAACAACAACAAAAAAACTCAACGAGAAGTTAAAACCTCTGTATCTTTTCAATTCTGTCTAATGGTCAAACACCCCTAATGCAATCTTGCCAGCTTGGTTAGATAGCTGATTGTTCTTTTGGGATTGCTTCACACAAACTAAATAGGTTATTCAAATGAGATAAATTCAAATGTCTTGTTACTTGTACATTCATTTCTAAAATGCCTTAATACCTTGCTCAATACTCGAGTATCATCATTAGATATAAAGATCTAAAATATATATAAAGATATAAAATTTCTAATACTGGTCACTACCCGCTACCCAGTGGGTATACGAGTTTACCGGCAGAAACCCACTGGGTTGGGTTTTATTGTTTAATACCTGGGTTTTTCAAACCCTGCTGACTTGTAATCGTTATTTCATTGGCCAGGCATGTTGGCTCAATCAGTAGCATTTCCATTTTGTAACAAAACAGGCCTGTGTTGGATCCTCACATCCGGCAGTGTCAAGATCACAATATCAGACACGCCAGAGAAACCAGATTTTTGTCTGCAAAAACAAAGACACAGATCAGCTGTGTAGTAACTACAGCTGATCAGTGCTTTTGTTTCTCCTCAAAGATAGTTCAATACCTCATCTTCTTAAATCCCAAGTTTCTTGCATCTAGCCTTGTTCTATGCGCATATATGTCTGTTTGTGTCAGACCTGGTCTGAAACCCCTGAGACTTTTTTCTGATGACATGCTTTTTTATAACCAACTATTTTTTTCTTCAATTACAGGTACCTATGTTGCTGTCCATGGAGGTGCGATGTGTAAAATGCACACCTGTTTATTCTGTGGGAAAGTATTTGAGCGTCAAGATCACATGATCAGACATGTCAGAATACACACAGGACATAAACCATGGTCATGTAACCTATGTGGGAGGAGATTTAACACAGATAGTTCCTTAAAAAGACACCAAATAACACATATGAATATGGACTTGTCTGGGAAATAAGAACAACTTTGGAATAGTCCCGAGGTAATAACACTTTTTTCTTGCTCAGCTGAGACTAAAATTTGTCCTGCTTATAAATGTTAAAATGCCAACAATTGTTGGCATTTTAACATTTATACTTGCAGAATAAATTACTAGCTTTGATGGTCTAAACCCAAAACTTCAATAAATCTGGGCTATTTCAGTATTTATGAGCAGTTGAAAATGCGTGCTCAGCTGAGTTGTGCATGGAAAAAAGTTTTATATCCTTGGGGCGGCTTATCATGTGAGCTATGTTTACGGAGATTTAACACAAGGTACAAGTAGGCAATGATCAGGAAAAGGTGCAATCAGAAAGTAATTTCCACTCCAAAAACCGAAGTGGAAAAAAAAAATAAATTGACATTTACATACTTGTACTAAGCCGAGTGAGCAGCTATTTCCCAGTTGTCAGCCACTCAGTTACCTAAACTAAAAAAATACTCCAAAACACAAAACAAGAAGCACAACAAGTAGTTCCTTGAAATAGCATCAAATTACACATGAATATGAATTTGTCAAGGAAGGAATAGAAATTCAAGCAGTGAAAAGGACAAGGCTGTTGCTGAAGATGAGCAATGAAATGAGAACATTACAAAAACTTATCCAGAGATATTTTTCATTGGAAAAATTTTGACTTTTTTAATAATATTGCCCAAAACATACATTGTGGGTACATGTTAGAACCATCTCAATTTTCAAATTTTCACAGCTGAAAATATTGTAACTGTGACATATTTGGAGCCATGACACCGGGTTGTCTTATATTGAAATCCACATAAAAGTGAAGCACATTATAATGAGTTTTAATATATCTTATAATGACTGTCACAGATGATTGCTTGAAAATTTAAATTATGTATTAATTCATTGATTAATCATTTATTAAAGAAAAAGCTTAATTACATGTACTAAGATGGGGATTTCCTGTAATTTATCTATGTTATTTGTATTTTGTTGTGTAGAGTTGTAAGTTCTGTGTGAAAAATTAAGTATTGGAAGTGTTTTAATATTTCAAGTAGAAAGAGTATTCTTTCAATTCTTCAAAGCCATGTGGGATGCTGTATTATGCAGAAACAATTTCCTAAAAGCTTACAAGGTAGAGTCGCATATCCGGACATGGCCATTGCCATTGACTAGAATGTTAAAAAATGACAATACATTTAATTTGTAATTTACATTTAGATTTGAAATTGAACAAAAAAGCGTCAAAATTATCAATTATCCAATGTGAGGGGAAAAACAAACTTACTGAAGTACAATTTATTTCCAGTTTTCCTAAAATTAGTATGGAGGGTTGAAAATTGATTAAAATATTGGCCTAATTCCATTCTCCAATTTCAGGTGTAAAGCTACAACCTACAAGAAAAGACACTGTCATACCACATCCTTGTGGCAGTCAATACCGAGCTGCCCAGCGAGCTACCCAGAAAAAAAGCAAGAGAATATCCTTCAGACCCATGACCTACGTCTGTGGATATTGCAGCAAGACGTTTGATAGGAAGATAAAGTTTGATAAACATAAAAGAACCCATAAAGGCAAATGTCCTTCTAAACGTCCTGTCAGGTGGGATCCTGACTATCGGCCACAGAAATGGAGTCTTCAAGCTCATATGTTGATACATCAGAAAAGCCCCGGACACAACACCCAAATAGATACAAGGACTGCCACGCGAAATACAAGTGATTCAATTTTGAGCTATGAAGCTACCACAGATAATGCAAGCAACTCTGGACAAGATAAGGAAACCAAATTAGTTACAATAATCGCCATGCAAAATACAAATGAACCATATATGATCTATACTGCAAGCACAGATAGTGCAAAAAAATCTGTGAAAGACGAAGAAACTGAATTCGATACAAATACTGCTGAGCAAAACACTTATAAATCTGATGGTACAAACAGATCAGTGAAAGACGAGGAAACTGAGATAGATACAAATACTGCTGAGAAATCTAAGATAGATGCAAGTTCTGTCAATCAAAACACAAATAAATCAAACGAGATTAAAGCAGATGACAACAGAATTAAATCAGAAGCAGGACAAACTTTTGTTGAATGCAGGGATCATCAATATCATCGTTCATCCACAATCTACAGCTGTAGATATTGTAGTATGACATTTGCCAGGAAGTCGGTTTTGGACGACCATCAAGGAATCCATACTGGCCGACTACCTTATAAATGCAAGATTTGTGCCACATCGTTTACACGTAAAAGCAGTCTTACTGCTCATCTGAAGAGCTTGGTACACAAAACCAAAGTCTTAGAAACAGCAACTGCCAAGCAAAACACAAATAAATCAAATGTGAACTATGCTGCAAATACAGACAACACTAACAAATCTGATGAAGATATGGAAACCAAGTTGGATTTAAACACCACTGAGCTAAAGACAAATAAACCAAATGAGAACTATGTAGATACAAACAATACAACCAAATCTGCAGAAGAAAAGGAAAGCAAATTAGGTTCAATTGCCGCTGAGCAAAATGGGAATAAATCAAGTAATAGTTACGCAGTTGAGGATAAGATCAAAACAGAAGAGGAGCTAGCTTTTGTGGATTTACTCAATCTTTAACTCATTGTATGCTAAAAACATGCCTATGCAATAAACAGTGATTTTTTTTTTCAGTTGTAAAATGACAATGTTCAGTTTAAAATTCAGTGTTTATTGTTTTTTGTTTTTTTTTTTTTTTTTTTTTTTTGTTTTTTTTTATTTGATATTTTACATTTGAATAATTGTAAAATATCTGGGGAAAAAACAATTATCAGACACTAGGAAATGCACTTTGATATGTTGTGTGTTTTTTTGCGCTTTTATATAAATCTGTTCAAAATCAAATAGTAGTTGTTTACCATCTTCAAAGTAGCAAATTTCTAGAATATAAATATTATATTGATGAAAATTATAAATACTGCAATATGCGTGGAAAAAATAAAAAAATAAAGTTACTGAAGTGCAATTTTACGATGTTCAATAAAATTAAGTAAGGGAAGTTTATATCTCAATAAGTTTTAATGTTTTGACCTTATGCTATCATTACGATAACAAGCCCATGTAATATAGAGTTTCTTTTTTCAGCTGTAAAAATTTAAAATTTCATTAAAAAATGTTATTTAATAATGTATTTGCTGAGGCGGTTCTAACGAGTACCCACAGTCTATGTTTTGGATCAGAAATAAGAAAAATAGAAATACCCCTGCATACCCCAATTTTACTATGTAAAAGTGGGGTTCAAGTGGGTACACTTTTCATTGACATGTTTTCCTGATGATTGTTATATTTCAGGTGGAATGCGACGACATACAAGGAGAGAAACATCTATTGCTGTACCAATCATTTCTAGTGATGAAAACAGCCCTCGTCTATATTACTGTTTACCGGCGGTCTACAGTTGTCGTTATTGTACTAAGGCATTTTCTACGAAGTCAGACTTGGACGAACATAACAATATACATACTGGCAGTCGACGATATACATGTAAATGCAAGAGTTGTGCCATATCGTTTTCACAGAAAGTCAATCTCATTGCTCATCTTAAGAATGTGGTACACAAAAACACCATCTTAGATGCATCATCTAAACTTGTGTTTATAAGTAAATCTAATGAGAACTATGCTGCAAAACCAGACAATGCAAACAAATATGTGGAAAATAAGGTAACCAAATTAGGTTCAAGTACCGCTGAGCGAAATGCAAATAGATCAAATGATAGTTATGCAGATGCTGACAGGATCAAAACAGAGGAGGAGCAAGCTTTTGTGGATTTACTCAATCTTTAACATCATGATAACATCATGTCGGTATACTATATACCCACTTAAACACCATTTTTATTTTTCAAAACTGGGGTAAGCAGGGGTATACCTATTCTTCTTATTTTTGCTCTAAAACATAGATTATGGGCACTCGTTAGAACCGCATTGGCGAGGCGGTTCTAACGAGTACCCACAATCTGTTTTAGAGCAAAAATAAGAAAAAAAATAGGTATAGCCCTGCATGCCCCGTTTTTAGCTCAGCTGAGCCGTTAGGCTCACAAGGTGAGCTTCTAGTATACCCATGCTCCGTCGTCGTCGTTGTTGTTGTCGTTGTTCAAACTTTTCATTCATCTTCTTCTCTGAAACAGCTTGGCCAATCAAATTCAAATTTCATGTGGAGCATCCTCAGGAAAGGGGAACCAAAGTTTGTATAAATGGTCCAGATCACATGACCAAGATGGCCACCATGGCTATAAACAGCGAAAATCTTAAAAATCTTCTTCTCCAGAACCAGAAGGCCTATGATTTTGAAACCTGGCATGAAGCATCAGGAAATGGAGCTCTACAAAGTATATATAAATCATGACCCTGGGATGACCTTGACCTTTTTTACGGCAAGGTCAACTTAGGCTGTCCATGCATTTGAATGGGAAAAAATAGGAAAATGTCAATTAATGGCAAAAAACTTGCTAGGAATGAGCAAATGGGCAGAATATTCATGTTAATGAAATATTTGGGCCCAGAGGGTTGTCTGCCCCTACCCGGGGCTATATACATGTATATGACCATAATATTTGAACATCTTCTCTGAAACGGCATGGCCAAATGAAGCCAAACTTTATGTGGAGCATTCTTAGGAAGAGTGAATGAAAGTTTGTATAAACGGTCAAGGTCACATGACCAAGATGGCCGCCATGGCTATAAATAGCAAAAACCTTTAAAAATCTTCTTCTTCAGAACCAGCAGGCCTATGATTTTGAAACTTGGCATCAGGCAATGGAGCTCTACTTAGTTCGTATGAATCATGACACTGGAATGACCTTGACCTTTTTACAACAAGGTCAACTACTTAGGCCGCCCATGCATTTGAATGGGAAAAATAGGAAAATTTAATGGCAAAAAACTTGCTAGGAATGAGCAAATGGACAGAAGATTTATGTTTATGAAAATATTTTGGGCCCAGAGGGTTGTCTGCCCCTGCCCCGGGCTATATACATGTGTATGACCATAATATTCAAACATCTTCTTCTCTGAAACCGCTTGGCGAATCAAAGCCAAACTTTATGTGGAGCATACTTAGGAAGAGTGAATGAAAGTCTATATATATGGTCAAGGTCACATGACCAAGATGGCCACCATGGCTATAAATAGCAAAAACCTTTAAAAAAATCTTCTCCAGAACCAGAAGGCCTATTTGAACCTTGGCATGAAGCATCAGGCAATGGAGCTCTACAAAGTTTGTATGAATCATGACCCTGGAATGACCTTGACCTTTTTTACAGCAAGGTCAACTTAGGCCGCCCATGCATTTGAATGGGAAAAAAAGGAAAATGTCATTTAATGGCAAAAAAACTTGCTAGGAATGAGCAAATGGACAGAAGATTTATGTTTATGAAAGTGTTTTGGGCCCAGAGGGTTGTCTGCCCCTGCCCCGCGCTATATACATGTGTATGACCATAATATTCAAACATCTTCTTCTCTGAAACCGCTTGGCGAATCAAAGCCAAACTTTATGTGTGGAGCTTTCTTAGGAAGAGTGAATGAGAGTTTATATAAATGGTCAAGGTCACATGACCAAGACGGCCACCATGGCTATGAATAGCAAAAACCTTTAAAAATCTTCTTCTCCAGAACCAGAAGGCCTATGATTTTGAATCTTGGCATGAAGCATCATGCAATGGAGCTTTACAAAGTTTGCCCTCATGAAAATTTGGTGTCTGAATAGTGTCTGAACTATGTTCTGAATTTGTCTATTTTTTTTCTGGAAATGTGCTGAAAACAAATCTGATTCGGTCTAAATTAGTTATAATTGCTTTTCTTAATATCTGCTTATCCAGAAAAGATTCAGACATTTGAAGAACTGGTTCAAATATTTGATACATAAATGATAAGCTATTCAGTCATTGTCAGAACTAATGCAGTAACAATCAGATATTTTCAGAACAAATTCAGTGCGTAATTCAGAAAGGTTCAGCCAGCTTAATCATTCTGAATTTAATTTCTGAATCCTGCTTTTCTTAATATCTGCTGAATTTGGTACTATTAATGAAAGATTCAGACATTTGCAGAACTGGTTCAGATACTTGAACACTGCATATTTCTGAAATGTTAATCTGAACTTGTCTGATGGCTGAATTCGCTCCCGCCCTCCCAATTTACCTCAAACTTTATATACCCATTATATTTTCATCAGTCATAATTCATCTACTTCAGGAAGTAGAGTCTCTTCAAAGCATCCCCATAAGTTTTCAGTTTGATTCTGGTTGAACACGTCTCTCAAGCCAAAACTGAGTGTGTAACATGTATTTTGAAGTGGGTGGGATAAGGATATTTAACTTTAAAGGTGAACTTCAGGGCAGCACATGAATGATAGGCTTATACAAGCATCCATTTAGTTCTTAGTATTTTCTTGCATGTTTCAGTCATCTTTCCTCATTTGAAAAAAGAAATTCCCAGCATGCATAGTAGTCACAGGACTTCCTGCTGAATTATTCTGAAAGATTCAGATAAATGCAGACAGAAATATTCAAATGAATATGATTCAGACAGATTAAGACCATTCAGAAAGATTCAGATTTTTTTTCATATAAGAACTCATACTAATTTGGCTCAGAAAGATTCAGCTCATTATGAGGTTCGGAAAGATTAAGACCATACAATAGATTCATAAAGATTCAGACAATTTAGAATATTTCAGTCTAATTTCAGATTCTGAATCTTTCTGAATGCTCAGTCATGGTCAGAAAGAATAAGACAAAAGGATTTAGTGTTCAGATGGAATCAGACACTAATTTAGTGTTAAGCCAAGCTTCAGTACTAAGTAAAATCACTTCAGCCAAGTTCAAAAGCTATTCAGAAAATTAAGTTCATGAGGGTGTATAAGTCATGACCCTGTGATGACCGTGACCTTTTTTACAGCAAGGTCAACTTAGTTTGCCCACGCATTTGAATGGGGAAAATTATTACAATGTCATTTGAAGGGCAAAACTTGCAGTAAATTGGCAAATGGACTGAATCTTTATGATTTTAAAAAGAAATTGACTCCAGAGGTTGCTCTGAATGTGCCCTGGGGTTATATTACTTGTATAGTACCATTCTAGTCAAACAAGTTTATTTGTATATATCTCAGGTCTCAGGTGAGCGTTTAGCCGTTTACAGGACCATTGGTCCTCTAGTTACTATATAAAAGTGGGGTTTAAGGGGTATTCATTTCACAGACATGTTTTCCTGATGAGCGTATCCGTGCAGTGTACGGAGGTAAAATGTACATACTGGCAGAAAAAAAGAAAATTCATAAGGAAGAATTATGTTTTTTTAATGTAAACATTGATTGTTGATACTCCGAGTCGCGTCAGTAAAATTGTTAATTTAACCAAAGAGTATCCAGTATGCTGAAGCAGCTGCAGGAATTAGCTAGAGTGAAAGAAGCTCAAATACTGAAACAAATTAAAATACATGGATATGGAAAGTCTAACAGTGTATAAAAACAAATTAATGATAATCAAAGGAGATCAGCTAGTATACATGTTAGAAAAACTAGTTTTCCAGTGGATAATGCCATGTAGTGGCTAATGTCATGTAATAAAAATGTTATGACCACACACGTATTAACACTTTTGCGGGAATATGGAAAATGTGTCCAAAGTCAAAAAACTTATTTTAAAGGTCATATGATAAAACAATTCTTACACTCATGAACATTTCATATGAAATTTCTTAAACTCGCCGAAGGCTCGTTTAATAAATTTCATATGAAATGACCACTCGCGAAAGATCCTCTATTTATAATTATATTTGTAGTTCTCTGAAATTAAAATGGATGAACCCATCAGGAAAACATGTCCGTGAAATAAATACCCCCGTATACCCCACTTTTATATAGAAAAACTGGGGTTTGCAGGGGTAAACCTATTTTTCTTATTTTTGCTCCAAAACATAGATTGTGGGTACACGTTAGAACCGCCTCGCCGAGGTGGTTCTAACGTGTACCCACAATCTATGTTTTGAGCAAAAATAAAAATATCAAAAATTTTCCTCTGAAAATTATCGATTTTTGACCTTAAAAAATTACTGTATATCATATGGGCATGTTTTCGTAATGCTATTTAAAGCTATTTTTTTTTAAATCTATAAATAGAATGAGTGTTTAAAAGAAGTAAAAGTAGAAAGTCCAAGAAATGATAAAATCAAACTTCGACACAAGGCGAGGAAGAAAAGGCAGTCACATAAGTTATAGCAATATGTATGAGATTGTATGAAATAAGCCTGTGCGTGGGAAAACCAACAATTTGGGTTCCCGACAAGGTCAGACACAAACCAGTCTGTACAGTCACAGAATAAAGCTAGAAGCTTAAAACTTTGGATATAATAATAAGTAGAAGAGGAATTGTACTAACTGTGTGACGAAAACAAATGCGCTGATCAACTGTGCAGTTACTGCACAGCTGATCTGCGTCTTTGTTTTCGCATATGCAAATTGTTGGTTTTCTCATGACTGGCTCTTTCCAAGCAAGATTGCTATCCGGATAGATGTGCATACAAGACAGACTAACGGCCAAAGTAAAGATAAATCACAGAAAAGATTTTAGAAAATTATGTGTTAAGGTTTCAGACTCAAAACTTCTCTACTTTTTAAATTATAGTTTCTAAGCATCCAACATTTTTGTGATTATACAGTCTGCGTTGTGTAGTATCGGGTCGGAAGCCCTGCATTGCATGAGCAAGACTTTTGGAGCTGTAACTGTACAAAAAGTTTTGACTGCTGTCACAAAGGCATTTATCATGAAGATTTGGTCACACACACACACACACACACACACACACACACACACACACACACACACAGAGACAATTCCTATCTTGAACTCAGCCCATGGCATTATGGTAACCAATTAAGAAAAGTTTAGGACTTGATATAATGTGTAAATTTCCAACACAGACACAAGGATGGAAAGAAAAGACTAAGACAAATTTAACATTAAGAAAACTTGCCCATGCAATATACAGAGATTTTTAACGTTTTTAAAAAAGTGAGAATTTTCATTAGAAAAAATGTGATATTCTTATTTTTGCTCAAAACATAGAGTGTGGGTACATGTTAGAACCGCCTCAAGTACCAACAATCTATGTTTTGGAGCAATATAAGAAAAATTAGGTATACGCCTGCATACCCCAGTTTTACTATATAAAAGTGGGGTATAAGAGGGTATTTATTTCATGGACATGTTTTCCTGATGACAACGAAAGTTTCATTGTGAACTTGGTTTCAATGTAAGATCTTAAAAAGGATGGAAAAACGACATCTATGAATTAGATTGGGATTCTCCCCATCACGAAAACATACTCATACAAATACCGTACAGAGATTTTTAAAGTTGTAAAAATGAAAATTTTTGGTAGAACATTTTTGATATTTTTCTTATTTTTGCTCAAGACATAGATTGTGGGTACAATTGCCTCGGCGAGGCGCTTCTAACGAGTACCCACAATCAATGTTTTGGAGCAAAAATAGGTATACCCCTGCATACCCCAGTTTTACCAAATAAAAGAGGGGTTTAAGGGGGTATTCAATACGGGGAAAGACATGTCATGGGAGAAATAAATTCAATCGCAATTTTATAACCTGTTTATATATTCTTACACATTTTTTGAAAGTGAAGTAGGGAGCTAGGTGGCATAGTGGTAGAGCCGGACTCCGAATCGCGAGGTTTTGGGTTCGATACCCACAAGCGGCACCTTGTTGTGTCCTTGAGCAAAAAACATTAACTCCCTACAGCACCAATTAACCCAGGAAGCGTCGGCTCAATCCCGAAATGACTGAAAAATTGTTAATAAATGAAACGTGATACATCTGAGATGCAAAAAAGGGATATTTCCTTTCCCAAATGGGGAGAATGATTAAACGAAGAAGGGAATTCTTTAATTTGAGCCAACGCATGGGAAACCAACAATTTGCATAGGCGAAAACAAAGGCGCAGATCAGCTTTCACAGTGACTGCGAAGCTGATCAGTGCCTTTGTTTTCGCTACATGGATAGTACAGTTCCTTAAATTACTTTCTAAATCCAAAATTTCCAGCCTCTAACCATCTTCTGTGATGGTACAGCCCGCTTTGTGTCGGACCTGGTCGGAACCCAAATTGTTGGTTTTCTTGTGCAGAGGCTCATTTTGGTTAGGAGATCTGAAGCTCTAAATTGGGAGATGTATAAGATATGAGCCGCCCCATGGGAAAACCAACAATCTCCATAGGCGAAAACAAATGCGCAGATCAGCTTCGCGGTAACCGCCAAGCTGATCAGCGCCTTTGTTTTCGCTACTCGGATAGTAAAATTCCTCCTCTACTTAACTCCAAAATTTCAAGCTTCTAGCCTGCTTCTGTAGCTGTACAGGCCAGTTTGTGTCAGACCTGTTTGGAAACCACATTGTTGGTTTTTCCACGAGGTGGCTCATATAGGAAAAATCTGAGATGGGAGATTCTCTCCAAAATAGGGAGGTCCCTCATGGGGAGATACCACATGTATGAAGTGAGGTCTGCTATTTATGTCATCTTTAACATAAGTTGTGGAAGTCATTTATCAAGATTATTGCAATACATACATGTACAGTTTAAAAGCCAGTTTACTACTGACCTGTATCTGTGCTTTAGGGAAAACATGCCTTATCTGTAGAGGTTCTTGAAGTGAATTACTTAAAATTGTTTCCATCAGTTAACCAGAATTTTCTGTTTTTCAACAGGAAAGAGTACCACCCCATTGGCAGGCGCGAGCAGTGGGTCTTTGACACAGCCCCAACAGGACAATCAACCCCCCTGGAAGAAGCATTTCTGTCAGTTGTGTAGCAGTTCATTCCAGTTTCGGTCAGCATTGGAAGTTCATTACAGAATCCATACCGGCGAGAAACCTTATAGTTGTGAAATTTGTGGGAAATCTTTTGCTCAGAAAGGAAGCTTGAAATCTCATATGCTGACGCATATGAACAGACATTGAAGTGAATACTTGAGTCACTAAGTGAGGCTCACACAAACATGGCTGTTTAACCAAATGAGATGCATAAAGACTTGAAAGTATAAGAAGTAGGAAGAGAAGTGATTGCTTTGTCAATGTTGTGAAAGCATAAACACCAATACATCATAATGTCTGAATTTTTAGCTCACCTGAGCCGAAGGCTCACAGGTGAGCTTGTAGTATACCTATGCTCTGGCGTCCGTCCGTCAGTCTGTCGTTCACAATTTCAAAGATCTTCTCCTCTGAAACCGCTAGGCCAATCAAAGCCAAACTTCATGTGGAGCATCCTTAGGAAGGGGGAACGAAAGTTTATATAAATGGTCCAGGTCACATGACCAAGATGGCCGCCATGGCTGTAAATAGCAAAAACCTTTAAAAATCTTCTCCAGAACCAGTGGGCCGATTTCCACGAAACTTGGTATGTAGCATCGGGGACGTGGGTCCATCATAGTGTATATAAATCATGACCCTAGGATGACCTTGACCTATTTTACGACTAGGTTAACTTAGGTTGCCAATGCATTTGAATGGGAAAAAAATGGTAAAATGCTATTTAATAGGTTAAACTTACTGGGAATAGGCAAATGGACAGAAGATTAATGTTAATGGAAAATTTTAGCCCCTGGGGGGTTGTCTGCCCCTGCCCCGGGGCTATATACATGTATATTTCCATAATAATGAAACATCTTCTCTCCTGAAACCGCTTGGCCAATCAAAGCCTAACTTCATATGGAGCATCCTTGGGAAGGGGGAAAGAAAGTTTATATAAATGGTCAAGGTCACATGACCAAGATGGCTGCCATGGCTATAAATAGAAAAAACCTTTAAAAATCTTCTTCTCCAGAACCTCAAGGCCAATGATTTTGAAACTTGGTGTGAAGCATCAGTGACTGGAGCTCTACAAAGTTTTTGTAAATCATGACCCTGGGATGACCTTGACCTATTTTACGGCAAGGTCAACATAGGCCGCTAATGCATTTGAATGGGGAAAAGTGTTAAAATGTCATTTGTAGGGAAAAACTTGCAGGAAATGGGCAAATGGACTCAAGATTGATGATTCTGAAAAAATTTGGACCCCAGGGGTCTGCCTGCCCCACCCCAGGGCAATATACATGTATATTACAGTGATATTCAAAGATCTTCCTTCTCTGAAACTGCTTGGCCAATCAAAGCCAAACTTTATGTGGAGCATTCTTAGAAAGAGTGAAAGAAAGTTTGTATAACTGGTCAAGGTCACATGACCAAGATGGCCACCATGGCTATAAATAGCAAAAACCTTTAAAAATCTTCTCCAGAACCAGAAGGTCTATAATTTTGAAACTTGGCATGAAGCATCGGGCAATGGAGCTCTACAAAGTTTGTTTAAATCATGACCCTGGGATGACCTTGACCTTTTTTACAGCAAGGTCAGCTTAGGTTGCCCACACATTTGACTGGGCAAAATTGTTACAATGTCATTTGAAGGGCAAAACTTGCAGTAAATTGGCAAATCGACTGAATCTTTATGATTTAAAAAAGAAATTGACTCCAGAGTTTGCTCTGACCCTGCCCTGGGGTTATATACATGTATATTACCATTCTAGTCAAACAAGTTTATTGGTATATATCTCAGGTCTCAGGTGAGCGTTTACAGGACCATTGGTCCTCTGGTTGTAATTGTAAGAGGAAGGTTTTACCATGTTTTTCATGCCGTGTTTGAATATAAATTTTAGAGTAGAGTATTTAGTGTTGTAACAAAGTTGTAAATATTGAAGCTGCACTCGGTTAAACAAGTATAACTTAATCAAATACAAAGACCTATTTCTTGAAAGTAATCATGTGAGCAACATTTTGTAGATCATTGCACACTGTAATATTAGAAATTCTCTATTTAGATCTACTTATATGCTATATGCTGTAGTAAAAAACAACATTAGGTCGCTTAATAAAAGAACTTGTTTAAGTTGGCAGTGCATAGTTCTTTATTCTTTACAATTTAAGATAACCCCCCCCCCCCCCCGCCCCCCGAGGTTGCAAGTTCAAGGACATTACTTGTCAATTTTTCTGAAAAGTAAATACTACTGTAACACAATTTGCATTTTTGTAGGGTGTAAGGAAATGTGATTTATAAAACCATGTCTTTGTTTGAGATGATTAATGATGATAATTTGTAAATAAATATGTGTTTGCATGATTAATCGACTTATACATGTTAAAAGTTCACATTATTATTATTATTATTATTATTATTATTACACTTTTTGAAGAGCAGTTGTGAACTTGTCATTGTATGGCCAAATAATGTTACATTTGTTTGAGTTAATGTTTTACATCCCTGGTTAACAGCATAGGTCATTTGCAGGAAAGTCAGTTATATTTGAGCCGCATGAGAAAACCGGATTTTGCCTATGCGAAAACAAAGGCGCGGATCAGCTGTACAGTAAATATACAGCTGATCAGCGCCTTCGTATTCGCTACACAGATAGTGCAAATCCTCTTCTTCCTAAATCGGACATTTCAAGCTTCTAGCCATCTTCTGTAGCTGCACATGCTGGTTTATGTCGAGCCTGGTCGGAAACCCCAAATACCCGTTTTGTCGCATCGCTGCTCATTTAATAGCCAGATTGTATGGAGGTATATCATTGGTACTTTATTCACATTTCTTTCACCATTAACTGACACATTTCTTTCTACTACATCAGGGGAATAGGACAAATTGCTATAGAACTATTTTCATGTATAAATCTTAAAAATGTGCCAACCTGGAGGAAGGATCAAATGCTGGTCCGACATGCTACAGATCGTCTTATTGCATCCTGTGCCAAAGCATGTGTGCTGAGTACCAGTGACCTGAGTTTTGAATAGCAACACAAAGAACTGGTCGGAATGTTTATAGCTAGCAAGATTAAAATAATTTGGCTGTAAGGAAAATAGATTGTGCAGGTTGGAAATATGTCGAAAAGCTATAGGACCTGACAAATTTAACAAGTTTATGTTGATACAAGTGACACGGAAGCACCAAGAAGTATCAAGAAGTCTACTTCATGGTCATGGACATTTATACTTACTAACTACATGTATAACTATTTCTGTTACAGGTCCAGCACTAGCCAGATATGCCCAACCCAGAGACTCGAACCCGATAGCAATTCACAGCTGTGGCGAATGTGGGAAGTGTTTCGACAGACAGTCGGCTCTGATCATGCATCAGCGTGTACATACTGGAGATAAACCTTATCAATGTGAACTGTGTGGAAAACGGTTTACACAGAAAGGAAATATGAAGTCACATATGCTTACACATGTCGTCATAAAATGATACTCAGTATCGGAAAGTAACATAAACATGTAAAATGCACCTGGTAAACTTGTCTCTGAAAAAAATTTCCATTATAGGCCTCAGATTTATGGAGTAATTATAAAACTGGCGTTTACAGGGGTATACACATTTTCTGATCGTATGTACATGTTAGAAATGATTCACTGATGGTTTTTTAACAAGTACCAAGGGGTATGCATTACATGGACATGTTTTCCTGATCAAGTATCAACGCTTACATACTGGAGATACACCTTATTGTTGTGAACTTTTTAAAAAACTTGTACACAGATAAGGAATTTGAATTCACATGTTTACAAAGTCAATTTTAGAGATTTTTGAAGTGACGCATGTTATTACAAAACTGTAGACTTTTCAGTTTTGTACACCACTTGAGGTGTTTTTAGCTCACCTGAGCCGTTAGGCTCACAAGGTGAGCTTATAGGATGGCCATGATCCGGCGTCCGTCGTCCGTCCGTCCGTCGTCCACCATTTTCAAAGATCTTCTTCTCTGAAACCGCTTGGCCAATCAAAGCCAAATTTTATACGAAGCATCTATAGGAAGGGGGAACCAATGTGTTAATAAATAATCCAGGTCACATGACCAAGATGGCCGCCATGCCCATATATGGTAAAAACCCTTCAAAATTCTTCTTCTTCGGAACCACTGGACTGTTTTCAACAAAACTTGGCATGAAGCATCGGGGACTAGAGTACTACAATGTGTTTATAAATTATGACCTTTGGATGACCTTGACCTATTTTACGGCAAGGTCAACATAGGTCGCCTATGCATTTGAATGGGGAAAATTGTTAAAATGTCATTTGAAAGGCAAATCTTGCAGGAAATGGGCAAATGGACTGAAGGTAGGTAATTCTGAAAAAAATTTGGACCCCAGGGATTGGTCTGCTCCCACCACGGGGCAATATACATGTATATTACAAAAATATTCAAAGATCTTCTTCTCTGAAACCACTTGGCCAATCAAAGCCCAATTTTATAGGAAGCATCTATGGGAAGGGGGAATCAATGTGTTTATAAATAATCCAGGTCACATGACCAAGATGGCCGCCATGCCCATATATGGTAAAAACCCTTTAAAATTCTTCTTCTCCTGAACCAATGAACCAATTTCAACAAAACTTGGCATGAAGCATTGGGGACTGAAGTAATACAATGTGTTTATAAATTATGACTTTTGGATGACCTTGACCTATTTTACAGCAAGGTCAACATAGGTCGCCAATGCATTTGAATGGGGAACACTTTTAAAATGTCATTTAAAGTGAAAGTCTTGCAGGAAATGGGCAGTAGGACTGAATATTAATGATTCTGAAAAAAAATGGACCCCAGGGGCTCATTTGCCCCAGCCCTGGGGCATTATACATGTATATTACCATAATATTCAAACATCATCTCCTCTGAAACCGCTTGGCCAATCAAAGCCAAATTTCATGTGAAGCATCTATAGAATGGGGGAATCAATGTATATATAAATAATCAAGGTCACATGACCAAGATGGCCGCCATGCCCATATATGGTATAAACCCTTCAAAAATCTTCTTCTCCAGAACCGGTGGACCAATTGCGAAGAAACTTGGCATGAAGCATCGATGACTCAAGTACTACAATGTATATATAAATCATGACCCTGTGATGACCTTGACCTATTTTAAGGCAAGGTCAACATGGGTTGCCTATGTATTTGAATGGATAAACTGTTAAAATGTCATTTGCAGGGAAAAACTTGTATGGACAGTACATGTATATTGATTATTCTGAAAAAAATGGCCCAAGGGCTTCATCTGCCCCTATACTGGGACTTTTCTATAACATTTGTATATACAGCAGATCTCAGGTGAGCGCTTACAGGACCATTGGTCCTCTGGTTTATTATTATACTGTTTATGCTCTAAGGAGTTACATTACAAAAAATGCCCATGCAATATATAGAGATTATTAAAATTGTAAAAAATGAACTTTTCAGTAGAAAACTTTTAATATATTTCTTAGTTTTGCTCAAAACATAGATTGTGGATACACGTTAGAACCGCCTTGCCGATATACCCCTGCAAACCCCAGTTTTCCTATATAAAAGTGGGGTTTAAGAGGGTATATATTGCACGGACATGTTTTCCTGATGAAAAATCGCATATCCTTATGCATGTCATCAGATGTGTGTTATGTTCAAGGTCAAATGTGGCAAGTGGGTATATTGTGAACTGTTCACATAGACGGGACCTATCATCAGGAAAACATGTCTGTGAAATGCATACCCCCTTATACCCCACTTTTATAGTAAAACTGGGGTTTGTAGGGGTATACCTATTTTTCTTATTTTTTCTCCAAAACATAGATTGCTCGACAAGGCAGTTCTAACATGTACCCACAATCTATGTTTTGAGCAAAAATAAGTAAAATATTAAAAAAATATCTACAGAAAATTTTCAATTTTTGCAACTCTAAAACATCTATGTATATTGCATGGACATGTTTTCATAATGTGAAGTGAAGTATGCTTACACATGTCTACAGAAGATGACAGATTGTACACATCAGTGCTTTATGTGACTGATGTGTTTCAAATGCAGCAAGTAAACATGAACTCTTGTGAATCACATCGGCAGAGAAGCTGTAAGCCATATACTACATGTCAGAAGAATCAATTTTCTTTTACGTATCACAAGTGATAGTAAATGTGGACTATGTTTTACCACAGCGCTGACAGTCTTCACATGATGAATATGTTGTGTTATGCTCCAGTCATTAATGAGCCTGTGCGTGAGAAAACCAACAATTTGGGGTTCCGACCAGGTCTGACACAAACCAGGCTGCACAGTCACACAATAAAGCTAGAAGCTTGAAATTTCGGATTTAAGAAGAAGAGGAAGTGTACTATCCTTGTAGCGAAAACAAAGGCGCTGATCAGCTTCGCGGTCACCGCGAAGCTGATCTGCGTCTTTGTTTTCGCCTATGCAAATTGTTGGTTTTCTCATGCACAGGCTTATTTGTATCTCCTGCTCCGCTAGGGCCGGGGAAGAGCGGGGATATTAAGTTTTCAATTTTAAAAGCCCTGGTAAAAGCCCGGCACTGCTGGGTCTAGGGTGGCGGGGATAGAAATGACTGATGCATTAGCTATTAGTTGTTTTTAATGTAGGAATAAATAAAATAGAAATGTTTGATCCTTTGGAAGCAGTACAAACATTCAAAGGAAGTTAGTATTGACTATACTGCGCAATTTCGGGTAATGAACCCTCATTAGTTGCCCTGTCAAAACCTGTGACAAAGGCCTAGCTGTCATCCATGTTTAATAGTATATTGATGTGAAGAATGATGTACAGCCACATTTAAGGCTTAAAATGTCTGATGTATTTACAAGTCAGTCTGTAGCAAAGACGAAGGATGGAGGAAGGATGAACAATGGAGGTCAGAATGAGGTCATGAAATCAAAATATCTGTCCTGGGGTCTGTCCCTGGGAGAGACTTATGTACTCCCCCATGGTACAGGCTAGGTGTCCAGGAAGGGTTGTTTCCATCCCAGCATGACTGAAAATATTTTGCTTGGTGTCAAAATTGGTATGCACACTGACTGTTTCATCATGAAAACATGTCCGTGTTATGTATACCCCCTTAAACCCCACTTTTATATAGCAAGAAGCCTCCGTGGTGCAGTGGTTATGTCACTCGCCTTGTAATCCAGGGGTCGCAGGTTCGATCCCGGGCTTCTCCAGTCCGTCGGATGGGACTATAAACCGAGGTCCCGTCTCCATATGACCTTAGCTGTTGGTGGGACGTTAAACCCCAATCAACCAACCAACTTTTATATAGCAAAACGGGGGTATGCAGGGGTATACCTATTTTTCTTATTTTTGCCCCAAAACATAGATTGTGGGTACTCATTAGAACCGCCTCGGCTAGGCGGTTCTAACATGTACCCACAATCTATGTTTTGAGCAAAAATAAGAAAATATCAAAAAATTTCAGCTGAAAATTTTCAATTTTTAACGCTCAAAAAATCTATTTATATTACATGGGCAAGTTTTCCTAATGTTTGGATTCTTGGCACCTCAGTCAATATTGTTTTCAGTAATGTCTTTACAGAGTCATGGCTTCCAGGTCCCGAGGTTATAAAACTTTTTTCATGCTCAGCTCAGCTGAGACTACAATTTATCCTGCACATAAATGTTAAAATGGCAACAATTGTTGGCATTTTAACATTTATGAGCAGGATAACTACAATTTATCCTGCTCATAAATGTTAAAATGCCAACAATTGTTGGCATTTTAACATTTATAAGCAGGATAAATTGTAGATTTTTGTGTTTTAATCATTAAAATTCTAGTGATTTTGGCTATTTTAATATTTATGAGCTGTTAAAATTTCATGCTCAGCTGAGTTTTATAACCTCAGTCCCTGGTTACTCAACGAGCACTCCAGAAGCCCACAAGATGTAGTGGCTTAGTTACTCGCCTTGTAAATCAGGAAATCCCGGAAAATACTTCTGATGCCTCTAAAGTGAAAGTGCACATTATCCAAATGTTAAATTTACTACAATTTTTTTTTTCTATTTTCTTTGAGATATCAAGGTCATCAGTCCTGCCGCTTTTGTGGCAAATATTACTCAGATCTGCGTTTGCGTTCAAAATTCATACTTGGGATATATTTTATGCACATGAATATTGTTGATACAAATTCAATATTTCCATCAGGGTCGCATGACCATGTAATATATATCCCCTTTAAACCCTACAATTTGCCCCTGCCCTTTAGGTCCCAAAGAAATAGATGGGCTGCTTGTGCCTCCATACAAAGTTTGTACACTGCTGACTGACTCTGATTACCGCAGGGCCGTCATCGCCTTCTGAAAAGTGGTCCGGCCCTGAACCAGCAAAGGCGTTTTACGGGTGCTGAAAGCACGAGTTTGGGGGGAGCACGAAAGGGGGCATTCCCCCTCTCGTAAGGGGGGTTCGGGGGATCTCCCCCAAGAAAAAATATATTTCTGGACGTCCGTAGAGACGATTTTAATGCACTTTGGGACAATTCTTGCCCTTGAAGTGCTGCTTATTTTATAGGTTTCATGATGAAGCCATGTTCTGGTCGAAAGCATGAAAGCTCCTCTTCACAGGATTTACCTTGCTGAAGGAACGAACAAGGGAGTTTGAAAGACTTCGGTTGATTAGGAACTGGCGGTATATCCATGATGGAAGAATAGCTTGCACGTTTGAACAAAGAAGAAGAAAATAATGTTTACGAAAATTTTATACGTAAACAATTTTTCGGCATGTTGTTTGATTTACTGCAATAATTATAAACAGTGACTGGGTTATTGAGAAAATAGGTTTAACTTAAAGTATTTTCTGTAATTTCAACTGTGCAATACAGCTTTACTTTTCTTTTCTTTTTTTTTTTTTTTTTTTTTTTTTTTTTTTTTTTTTGTTTTTTTTTTTTTTTTTTTTTTTTTGAAAATTGTTTTTTTTTTTTTTTTTTGAAAATTGTTTTAAGATCACAGAGAATCGGTTTTATCCATTAAGAATTAAGGAACACTTTAATGCACCTTCACTTCAAACTATAATCCATTGGACAAACAATCCAATGATGGCAATACCTGTCTTTAATACAGGTGTCATTTTCATGATTGTTTTTATAAAGACCGTCTTTCACACCCTAGGGCAGTTGATTACTTTTAAAACATTGGACCATCACACTTCATAAAAGTCAAAAAGGCTAACACATTTTCGGCCGAATAATCGAAAATTGTGGTCCGGCCGAAACCATTTTCGGTTTTAACTGGTACCCACAATAAATGCTTTGAGCCGGAATTCGGAAAATATTTTAAACTACAATATCTAATTTTCAAAGCAAAAAAAAATCACTGTATAAGCATGGACGGGTTTTCATAATGGCCGAATTGGAAGCGTCATGTTAATCCTACAAACTGATTAATTTATTTCTTATCTTTCTATCTTTTTAGGTGTTAAGTTGAGACGAGCCTGTCGCTTTTGTGGCAAGTATTACTCAGATCTCGAGTTGCATGAAAGAAATCATACTGGATACAGATTATACACATGTGAATATTGTGACAAAAAGTTCAATAATTCCTCCAACTGGCAGCGACATCGGAGAATACATACTGGGGAGAAACCTTATAAATGTGGTGAATGCGGGATGAGTTACTCTGACAGTTCTAACCTCAGATCACATGAAAGAAGGCAACATCACAAATAGAACAACTGGAAATGTCATTGTTAACGTGGGAATAACGATACAAAAAAAATCAATAATTTGTCAAACTGGAGAAAACATTGTAGACTACATACAGGAGAAAAGTCATATAAATGAGAGGCCTCGTGGGAAAACCAACAATGTGGTTTCCCAACAGGTCTGACACAAACCGGACTGCACAGCAACAGAAGACAGCTAGAAGCATGAAATTTTGTATTTAGGATGTAGAGGGATTGTACTATCTGTGTAGCAAAAGCGAAGCTGATCTGCGCCTTTGTTTTCGCATATGCAAATTGTTGGTTTTCCCATGAGGCGGCTCAAATGTGTCCTGTATGGTTTCAGATATTCTGACAGCTCTAATCTTAGCATGTCTGTGCAATTTATACCCCTTTGAACCCCACTTTTATATAGTGAAACTAGGGTATGCAGGGGTATACCTATTTTTCATGATTTTGCTCCAAAACAAAGATTGTGGGTACTTGTTAGAACTGCATCGGAGAGGCAGTTCTAACGTGTACCCACAATCTATGTTTTGAGCAAGAATAAGAAAAACATAAAAAATTTTCTGCTAAAAACTTTCATTTTTTACATTTTTAAAAATCCCTGTATATTGCATGGGCAAGTTTTCGATATGAAATGATGGGTGTGAAGAACCTAACAATGAAATAAAACTGCTCAACTCCAGATTAATGCCTAGCTGATCTTTGCCTGTAGAAATTTTTTTAATTTCTCATTTTGAAATGCCACATGTTATAAAATGCTAATAAGGGCACATTATGAGAAAAACGGAATTTGCCTCTACGAAAACAAAGGCGCAGATCAGCTTCCCAGTAACTGCGAAGCTGATCAGCGCCTTTATTTTCGCTACACTGATAGTACAATTACTCTTCTTCATAAAATAATTCAGAAATTTCAAGCTTCTAGCATTTTTCTGAAACTGTACAGGCCGGTTTGTGTCAGACCTTGTCAGAAACCACAAAGACTGGTTTTCTCGCATCGCGGCTCAAATACCGTGACGAAGCGTATGGCTATGCTGTACACAATGTGCAAAGTCAAATGGACCTTGTTTCAGACCTGACTTATGGACATAAGCTTACAATAACACACTTAACCACACTTTGGGTAAATATTGTGTCTTTCTTTAGGTCCTGATTTGGCAGAGGTAGTGTTTCAAAAAGGAAATAAACCTGGAAAATTAGGCTACTTCTGATGCCTTTAAAATGAAACGCAACGCAAGAAAACCGATCTTCAAGGTTTCCAACCAGGTCTGATACAAACCGGCATGTGCAGCGACAGGTTCTGATTTAAGAAGAAGAGGAATTGTACTATCAGTGTAGTGAAGTTGATCTGCGCCTTTGTTTTCGCATAGGCAAAAATCTGGTTTTCTCATGATGCAGCACAAATCAGCTGAAATGTTTAATCCTCAACAAACTGGTCGATTCCTTCCTTTCTCTTTTGTATCTTCTTTAAGAAATCAAAATTAAACAGTCTTGCCGCTTTTGTGGCAAGTTTGTCTCAAATATGTGTTTGCATGAAATAATTCATACATGAGATAAACTTTATATTTGAGAGCGTCATGCTAATTCTTACAAACTGGAGAATGAATTGCTTCTATGAGCCACCGCATCAGAAAACAAACAATTTGCATATGCGAAAACAAAGAGACATTAGCGCCTTTGTTTTCGCCACACAGATAGTACAATTCCTCTTCTACTTATATCCAAAGTTTGAAGATTCTAGCTTTTTTTCTATGCCAGTACAGACTGGTTCGTTGGACCTGGTCGGAAACCCAGATTGTTGGTTTTCTTACGCGATGGCTCATATTAGTTGTATGATTGTATCCAATTTCAGGTATCAAGGTGAGACAACCCTGTGGCTATTGTGGAAAGTTTTACACACTGTCAGATCTCGGTTTGCATGAAAGAATTCATATTGGAGATAAACTTTATTCATGTGAATATTGTGACAAAAAGTTCAATAATTGGTCAAACTGGAGAAGACATTGTAGGTTACATACGGGAGAAAAACCTTATAAATGTGGTCAATGTGGAATCAGTTATTCTGATAGTTCTAATCTTAGGTCCCATGAAAGACGGCAACATCACAAATAAAGGCGTTGTAGCATTGAAGTATAGTGCTCCTGGATACACTATTTATACATACAGGAAAAAAGCAAAAATAAGATAAAGTACAACTGGAATTGTTACTTTACAATGAATTATGATGGAGATGAACCCTTCAAAGGTTGTTGATGTAGGATTAGCTAATGTAATAGTTCTAACCTTAAATCCTACAAAGTCCATGAAATGTATGTACTCACTTAAACCCCACTTTTATATAGAAAAACTGGGGTTTGCAGGGGTTTACCTAATTTTCTTATTTTTGATCCTTGGCGGGTTGGTTCTAACGTGTACCCAAATCAAAACTTTTCTACAGTTTTTACAATTTTAAAAAAATCTCTATATTACATGTATTCGTAGCGGAAACCAAAATACCATTATAATATCAATTTTTATGCAAATTGTTGCTAGCAATTGAAATAAAAGTAAACATAGACTTCTCAGATTAGTAAACTCCTCTATGGTATTTATGATAGCGACCAATGTGCAAATCACCACGCACTAATATAAGACGATGATTTTGATAACTATGCTGCCTTCTTTAATTGCACGCCGGTGGGTCGGGCGTCAGACTCTATGATGGCCCGGCCCGACTTAAAGCTATTCATTATAGTTGGTTGGGGCCGGAGCTTCTTGTCTGTTGCTTGGCCCACCGGGGTCCAACTGGTGTTTTTCTTTTGCTCCGGAGTTAGTAAGTTATTCGGCGCCCAGGGATCTCCATCGTCGGGCAGCTTACTCAATCTGTGAGTCCTGGTTATTGATTCATCAGGATGTTTATCATGATTTATTTGTTTGTTCTTGATGATTCATTGACTAGTTAGAGATTCACCACGAGGACCGAAGAACTAACTAAATGTTATGAACCACTGCAGAAGCTGAGGGTGAGGTTATGGCCATGTAAAATCGATTTAAACCCGCCAGTAACTTTGTGTTACTGATCGTTCCAAGTCGATACTTCTGTGGTGGTTCTTTTTGTTTTATGTCTTGGTGTTTAAAATATTTTTGTGCTGTTGGCGCCTTATGTATGTTTTCATATTTTTAGTTAAGTTAAGGTAACTGAGTGGCCACCTATTGGGAAAATAGCTGCTCACTCGGCTTACGAAATGTTTTCATGGTATAAGTACCTGATTGTTAGTTTGGTTTTTTCCCACCTCGGTTTTTGGAGTGGGAATCTTTTTCTGATTGCGCCTTTTCCTGATCTTTGCCTACTTGTACCTTTCCATGTCAACCAATGCTTTAAAGGGAATACGGTTGTCGCTTTTGCAACAAGACATTTGATTTGGCTATCATTAGTTATTCGTCATGAGAGAATTCACACTGGAGAGAAACCTTACATTTGTGAGATATGTGGAAAATATTTTAAAGAAAAAGGACATTTGAAGAGCCACATACTTGTGCACCATAACACAGTGCTTACACGGTAGTGTACATATTTAGCATTGTGAGTATAACAGTTTTCCATGTTTTCTGACAGAAACGTCCATTCCTTTTGCACCGAGACTAAAAAAATAAAAATGAAAAATAGAAATACTTCTTATAAAATTAAAGTTGGCCCACCCAAATGATAATACTTCATTATAACTTACACTTTGATTCGATTCTGTGAAAGCAAACAGAGCTATGTCACATGCTTTTTAACAAGTAAGGGGCCATTTCTATAGACTGTGAAATTCAACTGGACAAATCGATTGCTCGACATCCGCAGTGCTTGGAGCCAACCACAGCTGATTTCATGCGCTCATTTTGGCAACTAATGTTCTTTGTATTACTGAATTGAAATGTTCTTACCTATTTAAACGCATGTAGCGTGTAGCAGGGCTTAGTTTCAGAAAGAGTGTAAGTTATAGCCAAATAATGAAATGCTTTTCTGCTATAATATATAAGATGGGTTGCGAGAAAATGAAATTGGTGTAAATATCCGTCCATGAATCAAACTAAATAATGTGGACCAGGGGCGTATCCAGGCGGACGCCTGGAAGCCCGGGCTTCAACGTGATTTTTTCAAGTATGGTATTTCCCCCGGTCTTTCTGAGAAAAAATTATGAAAAACAAGTAATTTTAACTGAAAAAAGGTGTTGGGCTTCAACATTACACATTTCCTGGCTACGCCCCTGTGGACAGTTTTCACTTTTGTTCAGTATATTTGTAACTATTTTTTATTTCATTTCAGTACAGTTCTCTGGAAGTCAACAGCGCCAAAAGATCTACAGTTGTCGTTTCTGCAATAAGCCTTTTGACCGACCATCCTATGTAACTAAACACGAGAGAATTCATACTGGAGAGAAACCTTACAGTTGTGGGATATGCGGAAAATCTTTAACAGAGAAAGGAAACTTGAAAGCCCATCTAGTGAAACATTTAAAGACTTTGTAGATACATTAGACTTATCATAGCTTAGCAAGCTTCAAAATGAGTCTAAATGCAAGAAAATCCTGCCAGGGCCCCAATACACTGTATTTTAGGTGACTTGGAGATTTACCAGCAGGAGAACGCATGTGTGCAGTTATTGTGGGAAATGTTTTGACAGAAGATCTGCCCTTGACATGCACGTGAGAGTTCACACCAGATTACGTCCCTTTAGATGTGTTTCATGTGGTGAAATGTTTACACAGAAAGGAAGTTTAAAGAGACATATATTTATACATTTGAAGAGATGATATAATATTATAATATTTACAGTGGTGTTATGGCTAAAAACCCAAATTAGCCGTTTTAACGGCTAATTTGTTAACGGCTAATTGTAAAATTTTGCGGCGAAATTGTGTGTAAAATAAAAGTCAGCGCGGAATTTCGCGGCGAAATTCCGCCGCGAAATCTGGAAATTTCGCGGCGGAACACGGCGAAAAAAGTATACCTGTCATTACGCATAAAATTCAAATGACCGGCGTTTCGCGGTGTTTCGCGGCGAAAAAGACGACAGTCACAATTTTTTTTGTTGTTTAAATATAATTTTAAATTGGATGTTTTTATTTCAGTTCTAGTTGTATCAATATTTTGTTTGTGTCACAAGTTTGTATTATTATCGTTTTGAGTCCCGACAGTCACAACAGTTTTATTTTTTAAATTTCATTTTAATTTGTATGCATCTATTACTTTTCAAGTCGTATAAATATTTTGTTTTCTATTCAATTTTGTATAATTATCGTATTCTATTCGTGTCTTAACTAGTTTGAAGTTTCTGAGACCCTGATTATCGGCTTTGTGTTTTTTTTTTTTGTTTTTTTTTCATGCTTCTTTTCTAGATTAATCAGACTTACCCGATAATATTAGATCCTGTTTTCTAGCTTAATTAACAGAAAAAAAAGCCCATAGCGACATAAGCAATTTTCATGGTATGATTGCCCACAGATTTGTTTGTTTGTATTGAGGCTGAACGTCCCAGTCACCAATTTTTAGTCATGTCTGAACGGAGCTACCGTTTCCTGGGTTTTAAGTAGTACTGTGGGTAGTCAATGTGCCTTGCTCAAGGACACAACACGGTGTCGCCAGTGCGGATCGAACTCAGGACCTCTCGATTCGGAGTCTGATGCACTACAACCATGCCACCGCGATCCCAACCCACATATTAATGTCTTTGGATTCAACATGATGAAGCAATCGGCTTTAACTCTGTTTTGGACATTTAATCGCCTCTGGCTAATGACACTGCTCAAAGCATCAATGATTTTCGATTACGTCAAGTGGATTCCGTTTCGTTGAAATCAATTTAGTCTAAACGACATTTGGTCGCATACGACCTTCACCGGGTCCATACGATATTCGGTCGAATACGAGCAATACAGCAACATACATGTACAAAATTGTGTCGAAACTGCCGATTTTTGCTAACCGTTTTGAGTTAAACAGCGTGTTGTGTACCTTCCAAAACCCACACGTACGGCTTGGAACACGTACATGCATATCAAATGACAAAATCTCATTGTATACATGGCACAATACACTAGAAAAGTGGGGATACTGTGTTTAAAACAAAGTACTGACGTCAGTATATAAAGTTTTCAGTTTATCTTTGAACACATATAAACAGTAAGGGCCGTGTACGCACCTCGGCAATATGAGCGCATTCCGCATTGGATTAATTTGAACAAAGTTGAGGGCAGAAGCCTAGTGGTGGATTAAAGGAATTGACCGGAATCAAAATGTCCTTTGTTCGATTCCTATATTCGTTGGGTTTCGTACTTGAGCAAAACCGGTATACATATATTACCCAGAAAGTGTTGTCACCATGGGGCTGTTGACTGTTAAACTGATCTTCGCTAGTTGTACTTCTACAAGGCAAGTATAATGTATAAATCGATATGATTGCGTTTAGTCCTGTGCTGGCATTCATAGAGGGTGATCAGAGTGGTAACCAGCAAGCCCAAATGTCAATATGCCTCTTTTTGTTTTGTCGTTTTACATGGTTGAGCTCAAATTAAGTTATCGTAGTTCACATCTTAAACGCTATAAAGTGAAGCAATTGAGGAAAATTTACAAAAAAAAGAAAGCAAGGAATCTAACTGTTTATTTAACATTACCATTTAGACAATGTTTGTGCTACAACACACGGCACAAAGGTAGATGGCCCCTGCTCATTGGGACCTTAAGAAATATATAGGCTGCTTGTACCTCCAGGCAAAACTTATACGCTATTGACAGATCATCTGATTACTGGTTTACCGCTCAGGTCTGTGCCTGCCTAGGAAAAATGGTTTCAAGTAAAACCATCCATACATATAAACAGTATTGGCTTAGAGGGATCGTACTATTTCAAACACTTGTTACTTTAAGTTGTTAGATACCATGACGTCCCATAAAATGGAGGCAGCGTCCCGACATGACCATTGCTGTTGATTACGACGTAAAGCATCTATTAAAAAAAAAAAAAAAAAAAAAAAAAAAAAGTTAGATTCAACGAGCTGGCGCATTACGTTATAAATATTTTCGTCTTTTCGTGATTTCGCTATCGTACCATCTACGTAATACCAATGGAAAAGTCGCGTTATGCACGTTTTTCATTTCTATGCATGCATAATCGTACATATTATTATGTGCACGTAAATAACGATCTATACATGGGACAGATGAATCATAGTGTGGTCATTAAATTGAAAATAAAAAATTTTATGTTAACATTTACAGGTATTTCGCCGTGTTTCGCGGCGAAATAGGAAATTTTAACTTACCTGTTGTATACGTTAAAAAACGAATTACGCCGCGAAACACCGCGAAATTTCACCGCGAAAATCGGATTTTCGCGGCGAAAAAAATAACCGATTAAACGTTTAAATTTTCCCTTGGCCGGTGAAATTTCGCGGTGGTTTCGCCGCGAAAAATCACAAGTGATCAGCGCGAACTGTGCAAAAGTGGGTTTTTAGCCATAACACCACTGTATATTAAAGCGGTATATCGAATGTTACTACAGAAGTGAATGTGGCAGATTATATTGAAATCATTGTCATTTACATTACGGTATTTTTATGCCCCCAACTTCGAAGAATTTGAGGGGGCATATTGGTTTGGGTCTGTCCGTGCAGTCAGTCAGTCTGTGATGCATGAGTAACCCTTAGCACTCGGTCAGGAACCGTTAGGGCTAGGATCTTGAAATTTGGTTTGTAGTTTGTATATGAAAATTAAGATTACCCGTATTTTTTCTTTCAGGTAAATTCAAGGGGCTAGGGGCCCATTCTGTGAGAGTTATTTCCCTTATTAATTCTTGATAAAGTGAATAGATAGTGGCTACCTTGTGTGCGCAACTCCTCCTACAGTTTTATTCCGATTCTCTTGAAACTTTACAGATGTTGTGATCATGCTTTGAAGATATGCATGTGGTTTGGATATAATCCTTAGATTAATTTTTGTCACTTTTTTCGCAATTTGAACTTAGCCATTTTTCGGCCATTTTCACAATGAAAGTGAATGGGCAGTGGGTACCTTGTGTGCGCAACTCCTCCTACAGTTTCATGCCAATTTATTTAAAACTTTACATATGTTATGGGCATGGTCTGAATGCCCATAGCATAATAATTATATGCATGTGGTTTGGATATAATCCTTGGATTATTTTTTGTCATTTTTTTCACAATTTGAACTTAGTCATTTTTTCAGGCATTTTAGTGAATGGATAGAGGGTACCTTGTGTGCGCAACCCCTCCTACAATAATACCGATACTTTTGAAACTTTGCAGACATTGTGACCATGCTTTGAAGATATACATGTGGTTGGGATATACTCCTCAGATTAATTTTTGTCACTTTTTTACCATTTGAACTTAGTCATTTTTTGGACATTTTTACATCTTGAAAGTGACTTACAAGTTGTTTCATAAACACATTTTCTAGTTTATTTTATGACTGAAAATTACTCTTGGGCAATAGATACAATAACACCTTGCTGCAGCTATTTTTGTTCAGTTGACGCGAGGTTAAGAAACCAATTGCCAAATCGCTACCTACATGTAATATACAGATACCAGTAAATGCGACAAAATCCACAAATACATGAGGCTGTTTATGAATGTATGGTACAACAGACCCCGGTCAACTCATTTAAAAATGTACAAGTAGGCAAAGATCAGGAAAAGGCGCAATCAGAAAAAGATTCCCACTGCAAAAACCGAGTTGGGAAAAAACCAAATTAACAATCAGGTACGTATACCATGAAAACATATCGTAAGCCGAATGAGCAGCTATTTTCCTAATATGTGGCCACTCAGTTACACCAGCTTAACTAAAAATATGAAAACATACATAAGACGCCAACAGCACAAAAATTTTAAACACCAAAACATAAAACAAAAAGAACCAACACAGAAGTATCGCCTTGGAACGATCAGTAACACAAAGTTACTGGCGGGCTTAAACCGGTTTTACATGGCCATAACCTCACCCTCACCTTCTGCAATGGTTCATAACATTTAGTTAGTTCTTCGGTCCTCGTTGTGAATCTCTAACTAGTCAATGAATCATCAGGAACAACCAAATAAATCATGACAAACATCCTGATGAATCAAAACCAGGACTCACAGATTTAGTAAGCTGCCCGACGATGGAGATCCCTGGGCGCCGAATAACCTACTAACTCCGGAGCAAAAGAAAAACACCAGTTGAACCCCGGTACTATCGTTCCTTTTGTGGAACATAGACATACAGTATAGCCCCAGATGTGTCGCCGCAGAACGCGGCGTCCCATCAGAGGCTATTCTGTTTGCTAAGAAGTTCATGAAAAAAGGAAATAAGTTAAAATCTCTCCTGGCGTCCCTGAAAACGACAATGGACTCACCCAACTGATAATGATGGGTGACTTCATCGTAAAATGGGCTAAAATGCTTGGATGATCATATTTGTACTGGATTTGCGTGAGAGGTGGTGCGATATTATATCAAGTTTGGTCGTATGCCTCATTTAACAGCTGTGTCTAACATTTAACTCTTACCCAGATGTAGCAGTGGGACGTCCAAAGGCATTGCCCTCTGTGCCATTTTGTTACCTTATCAACAGTTTCCTTCCGACAATATTCTTTAATTATTGAGCTGCCTCGTGGGAAAACCAACAATGTGGTTTCCGAACAGGTCCGACACAATCCGGTCTGTAGAAGCACAGAAAGGAGCTAGAAGCTTGACGTTTCGAATTTAAGTAGAAGAGGAATTGTACTATCCGAGTATCGAAAACAAAGGCGCTGATCAGCTTCGCGGTTACCGCGAAGCTGATCTGCGCCTTTGTTTTCGCATATGCAAATTGTTGGTTTTCCCATGAGGCAGCTCAATTCTTAGTTCTTATACTGAACAATTCTTAGTTCTTATACTGAATTAGATATGCATGTCCATATACATAAGGCGACACACAAAATCTATTATATTCGACCACTTACTCACCATTCTCATATTTCAGGTACAATGATACAACCTACACGAAGAGGTGTTGTCGTGACACACACTACCGATCGCCGGTACAACTGTGATTACTGTAGCAAGACATTTGACAGGAAGTCAAACTTGGACGCACACCACAGAATACATACTGGCAGTCGTCCGTTCCACTGCCAGCTCTGTACCAAATCTTTTACGCAAAAAGGGAGTCTTAAAGCTCATATGTTAACACATATGAACAGATGAGGATGCAATTGTTGTGTTGAAGATGTAATTGAAAACGTCTTGACTGATCTAAGCAGATGATGATATGTGCCGATGTTTTTATACAGATACTGTATCTAAAAGCAAATCTGTACAGATGAGCATGACATTTTGCTACGCTTTACGGTTCATTTTAGTATGCATTAGTAATTGAAAAGGATTTTTTTTTCTAAATGCTGAATTATCGGCAAATATATAGTGTTTTGAGCCGCCGAATAAGAAAACCAACAATATGTATTGGCGATTACGAAGGAGCAGATCAGCTGTGCAGGTGACCAGGTTATTTGTTTTCATTGCACAGATAATACACTGCCTCTTCTTCTTAAATCCGAAATTTCAAGCTTCTAGCCTTCTATGACCTTACAGATCGGTTTGTGTCGGAAACCCATATTGTTGGCTGTCAATCATCTAACCATACATTTATTTATTTTGAATCTTTTACACTTAAAGGGAGTCTTAAAGATCATAATGCTAGCACGTTTGAAAAAAAAATCATGTTGTGGCTTGAGCCTGAAACTACAGTTATTGAGCCGCGATGCGAGAAAAAAAAACGGTCTCCTGTGTTTCCGACCAGGTCTGACACAAGCCGGCGGGCCTGTGCAACTTCAAAAGACGGCTAGAAACTTGAAATTTCGGATTTAAGAAGAAGAGCAATTGTACTATCTGTGTAGCGAAAACAAAGGCGCTGATGTGCGCCTTTGTTTTCGCATATACAGATAGTTGGATTTCTGATGCCGCGGCTCATATACATCTAGTGCTGATAACAAAGGAAGTGGTTGCTCTGTCTAAGCATTCCTGAGAAACCTTGAGACTAGGATGTTACCCTAAACTTGAACAAAGAAAAAAGTTTAAAGTTTCAGTTAGTTTCGTGTTGAAATAGATCTTCTTTTTCGTGATTCTCCCTTAACTGAATATGACAAATTAAATGGAAGATAAACACATGAATCTTGATTGTACCAAACGGTTCTACTAAACAACTAGAGCGTTAAACAGCAGTCACACATTAGCGTATAAGTGAAACGCGCGCCGGGCGTGTTGAAAAAATACAAATTTCCACATACGCCAGACGCACGTCGGAGACACGTCCAAGGCGCGTTAAGCGCGCGCTGGGTACGCTTGGTGTACGTCCGGCGCGCGTCGCCAAAAGTCGGCGCGCGTTTCGTGCGCGTTTGGGCTAAATAAAATTTTAAACATGCTTAAAAATTTTCTAGAAGTTGGGCGTGTGTCGGGTATGTGACCTACACGCTACAAGTACGTTCCACGCGCGTTACAGGCGCGTTGAATACGTTTCGAACACGCCCAGCACACGCCGAGCACACGTTTCAAGCACGTCGTATACGCTACGTGCGCGTTTCGATTTTAACCGGATGCTGGTTTGGGCGAGTGTGGAACGCGCCTGTAACGTGTGCCAAGCGTGCTTGGGGCGCGCATGAAACGCATACAGCGCGTCTGTAGCGCGTGCCTAGCGTGTCTGGGACGTACGACAAACGTACTCCAAAACTTTGAGATTTTTTATACGTCCGGCACACGCCTCAGTCACGCGCTAATGTGTGACTGCAAAAGCGAGTTAAAGGAACAAATTAATTTTATACGTCCAAAATCTTCAGCGTGTTGAGATTTTTCATACGCCCGGCGCGCGTTTGGGTTATACGCTACTGTGTGACTGCTGTTTTAACGTTACTGCTAAATATGCAGTGAATACTGGTACGTGTTTGTCAGAGCCTTTGTTCTTATTTTATTTGTTGTTGATTTGGGGTTTAATGCCCCACCAACAGCTTAGGTAATATGGAAACGGGATGTTCCTGTTTCAATAATTGTAACACAATATCGTAAGAATATAGTCAAAACAATCTTTACCGCCACCGGTGCTATTTGTTTTGTTTTCCATTACAGACAACAGTTACAGCAAGCTAATCTATGGCGTTGACGAGACACCATCTGAGTTTGGCCGGATTACAAAAGTCCGATGTCGATTTTGTAACAAGGCTTTTGGAGCGTCAAACATAGCAAAACATGAAAGAATACATACTGGAGAGAAACCTTATGCATGTGTTCACTGCAACAAGAGATTTTCTGATTCATCAAATCTGAAAAAACATGAACTGATTCATATGAAATTTTAGCCTTGGGAAATATAAACTGATTCATATAAAATGAAGAAACAAAATTAATTGATTCATGTGAAATCAAATGTCAACCGTAGAAGACATAGAGGATCTTACACGAGTGGTCATTTCATATGAAATTTATTAAACGAGCTATCGCCTTTAAAGTGGACATATTCCCAATGAAAATTAAATTGTTGTTACGGACGTCGTCAACGACGTTACTTATTCCCGCAAAAGTGTTAATACACGTGTGGTCATGCGATACTGGAAAGCAGCGACGTCATATGATAAATGGTCTTATTTTATACTAAGCAGTGAAATTAATGTATATCAAAAATGGATAAAAGTGATATTTTCACTGCAGAATTGATATTGATATTTTCACTAGTGATTGATATCAGCCGATATTTTCACTGTAGAGTTTGGATTACTTCTGATGTTTCCATTCACTCGACGTCATTAAATGTGCCTCACTTCAGAAATTCAAATGCCTATAACTCCGTTATTTACGAACGAAAACATAAAGTGTGGGTATTCATTTTCTTAGAACGTTAGGTACAATGTGGTACCAAAATTATTTGTGTTTTCAAAAATTTTTGGTTTTTGCATTATCACCGCCTGCTTTGTGAATAGGAAAATGCCCGTGTATTGTATAAAATAAAAAGAAAATTTACTTTTTATCGGTAAATACCAAATATATTTCATCTCGTGACTTGAAAACATCTAAACTTTGATGTTTTCAACTCACTCGATGAAATATATTTGGTATTCACCTCAAAAAAGTAAATATCCTCTATGTATTAATGTGAAACTTCAACATAAAACACGAACTGAATCATATAGTCCGGCGCAAAATCAATTTGACCTGGGATTGTGGTATAAATTTTTTTTGTTTACAGATTCTTGTAGGTTAGACATTGCCATTAAGGATTCTGGATGATGACAGCCTGTCATTATTGAGCATTTTGAGAAATTCAAGATGGCGTCCAAGATGCTAGAAAATAATGAAAATGCATATATTATTGTACAATGTGCCCCTTAAAATGAATAAAAATGCTATGTTTCCTCACAACTTTAGCAGGTATTCGTATATCTGACATAAGTTATTGTTCCCTGGTTTAAGATATCGACATTGACATCCAAGATGGCCGCCAGAATAAGATTTCTTGACGAATACAAATGTCTGCACAGGATATACATATTTGAGCTTCTTATGCATACATATTTTGATCAATAAGGCCTAAAAATGACATATTAAGTGTTGTTTTCTTTATAAATCCATGCATGTAGGACCTTGTCAATAAAGAATCCAACTTCAGACACCCTGTCAGCATTAAACAATTTGAGAAAATCAAGATGATAACTGAAAATGATTTTACGCACTGTTATAAAGTTTGTCTCTAACTGAATGAAAAATGCTGTTTTATCCCACTATTTAGTACATATTGACATATCTAACATTAGTTACCTTTTCCAAGCTTGAGTACAATATGGAATCCATGATGGCTGTCAGAACATTTAAATATTATAAAGATTTTCCCCAATACATCTACACTGTTAAACCTTTTGTATATTTCTGATTTTACTGCACCATGACACACGTTTAATTCTTGGGAATACTAATGAAAAAATAACAAGAACTCCATTGTATAGTTGGCGCTCACATAGTCTGTCGGGTCAATATTCATTTTATGGTGGTTTGTTGTTACTGAGAACAAACAGCAGCTTATTAAATCTATAGGCTATGGTCTTACACAGGATGCTTAGTTTTATAAAGGGAGCAATAATATCCACAAACTAGTTGATACAAGCAAAAACAGCAAACAAAATGTGTAAAAATGTTTTTCAATTGAAAGTATTGTCATAAACACACTTAAAATCAGACAGATAATATCCTTGTTTACCATATAGACACTTTTGTACTTCATGAAAATCGAAAAAGAGTTTCAATTGCTGCCGATGACACTGATGTACTTTTTTGTAACTTTAAATCTTAACACCTCATGATTCCTGGTATCGTTTGAAAACAAGAATTGTCATCAGCCCACAGACTAGGTATAAAAGACGCTAAACTAACACTTGATTTAATTAACGCTCATGTTCTATAAAGATTGGTTACTATAGCAAGCTTTTATACTTTGACCTCCTAAATAATTGAAATAGTCAGTCATGCCTTTTAAAATCAGATCAGTCTGCTAAATATGTTGCCAGAGTCATTTTGGTGGCTGACAAATGAGATGAAACTTTAACTGTACCTCTGACCACAATATCGCCTTCTTAAATCAACTGAATTGCATTTTCGAAGTGAAACTGAAAGTCATAGGGCCGCATAGCGCTATGGTAATGCTTAGGCATGTAGGAAATAAATAACACAAAACTGTGAGACATATGGTTATAGGCTGCGTCCTTCGCTGCATAATTGTGCCTGCTTATAGCATAGGGTGATATAAGAGCTCAACTTTTCGGATGTAACTATTTTCGTTGGCTAAATATACTGTTCTTATTGACTTATGTCTTGGTGTTTAAAATTTTTTGTGCTGTTGGCGCCTTATTTATGTTATCATATTTTTAGCTAAATTTAGGTAACTATTGGGAAAATAGCTGCTCATTCGGCTTACGAAATGTATTCATGGTATAAGTACCTTGTTGTTGGTTTGTTTTTTTCCCGCCTCGGTTTGTGGAGTGGGAATTTTTTTCTGATTGCGCCTTTTCCTGATCGTTGCCTGCTAGTGCCTTTTTAAGTATGCACCAGGTATCATTGACCAGGTATCATTGATCTATTTTGTATGTTCCATTCACTTTGACTGTTGAATGTTTTATCTAGCATTTAAGTGTGTTTATCAGTACTTTAGCTGCAATTGTGAAACCTTGCTCATCTTTTTATTATTTATTAAGTATTTATCCTTGTGCTCGTGCTCGTATGTTTCAAACACATACCTTCAGCTGATGCCCTTGACATACATATATATTTCATGCTCCTCTGACTCTGGCCAAATTAATGTCATATTACTTAGCTGGCTGAAAGTGTAACTGTCTTTGAACTATTCTTAAGCAAACTCTTACACTTGGAGGAACCCTTGATTTCATGTCCGGCTGTTGATATTATAAGTCGAGGTTAACATTTGGATTGTGTAATCGTGTCTGTTAATTGTCATTGATATACTTTTAAAGCATGCACCGTGACCTGGTATTCCCCTTGATCTGATTTTCATGCTCTGTTGACATTGACAATATTTATACTACGGCTTGCACTAAGGTGTGTATTTCTGCACCTTTATTAAACAGCTTGGTGTGAATCCGTAAATAGTAATTTCCCCAGGACATTGATCTATATTGTATAGTATGGTACCTAGTTTGTTAAAATTTACATAGATTTTCGCATTTAAGTGCATTTCCTGTAACACCGATATCTGCAGATATATAGATCCTTAGATATAAAAGGTCCTTTGTACATCCATCGGCTGAAGCACCCCTGGTACACATGACCTACACTGTGTTTTGTAATTATTTCATCCACTGCAGTTGCAATATCGTCAAGGATGTTCTTATCATAAATGCTGTTGATTTTTGACAGTATATATCTTCTATATCTTAACCCTGTCCACTTGTTCTGAAGGTATATAAATCAATATACACTTTCAGTAAAAGTAGCTAAGCTGGAGTATATAACAAGTCATACCCAATACGACTTATAAATAAGAAAAAAAATTGTACAAAAGTCTCCACTGTGCACTTAATATGTAAGCTAGTTTCTTGGCTTTATTTGTGTGGAGGAAATGAATCTTATTATATTGGTATTCAATTCAAGCGAAAATATTTTCTTTCATTCTATTATAAATCTTATAAATGCCATTTTGATGATTTTACATGTATCATGCTGCTGATGAATCTATGAGTGAATGATTATGCTATTTTCATCATCGTTTTACACTGTGACCATTTATTATGGATCCTTTTCATACTATGTGTAAAAATAAACTGAAATTACAGTAATAGAATAACAGCAATACAGTGTGTTAAACCAACACTTTTGATAGCTTCAAAGATAATTCAATGCTATTAATTACTTAAAATATATTCAAAGCATTTGCTTACATGAACCACGTGGTATTTTCGTGTCTATGTTCAGCAACAATATACAGAAAGAGAAGAAATTGTGGTGTCTTCTTGTGGTCATTTTGAATGCCATCCTAAATATGATAATTTTACAGCTTGCAAAAATATGTAAGCTTCAACAGTCCTATAACTTCCCTTCAAGATTTGATCAAAATGCAAACAAACACTCAAACAAACATTCACTTTCAGATCAGTGTAATTGACGTTTTAGTTGGAAATCTGTATCTGGTAGACATTTTGGATGCCATCTTGAATTTCTGACAAGGCTCAATGATGTCATGAGGTTATTATTTTGATTCTATAATGTCAGTGTCTAATCCAGAAGAAGCTCAAATATGTATACCGTATAAATATATGGTAAAACAATCAGAATCTTAAAAAAATCTTATTTTGGCAGCCATCTTGGATGCCATCCTTGGTTTTCAAACCAGAAATCATTAACTGAAGACAGTTGAGTTAAAACCTAATAAAGTTGTGAGGCAAAATAGCATTTTCATTCATTTTATGGACAATCTGTATAGCTGACCATATGTATTTTCATCATTTTAGACATCTTGGACGCCATCTTGAATATCTCAAAATGCTCAATGATGACAGGCTGTCATCATCCAGAATCTTGAATGGCAATGTCTTACCTACAAGAATCCACCAAGAAAAAAACTTTAAATTTATCCTGCTCATAAATATTAAAATGCCAACAATAATTGTTGGCATTTTAACATTTATTAGCAGGATGAATTACAGGCTTTTTTGAGTTCTTTTCAATAGCCTTCAATTTCAAAAACATTTTGGCTATTTCAGTATTTATGAGCAGTTGAAATTTTAAGCTGAGCTGAGTTGAGCATGAAAAAAGTTTTATAACCTCGGGGCCAGAGGACTCAAATTACCCTGTCATCAGGGTTTCCAACTTTCGACACAAACAGGTTAGGACAATCAGATGAGAATGCTAAATTCATGAAATTCCAGATCTATGAAAAGTGTGTGATTTTACTATCTGTAAAACAATAGCAATCTGCACAATAGTACACTTGTGTCGGAAGCACGCGGCACTTGTAAGTTGTATATTATCATCAGGAAAACATGTCCGTGCAATATATATCCCCTTAAACCCCACTTTTATATAGCAAAACTGGGGTATGCAGGGGTAGTCCTATTTTTCTTATAATTGCTCCAAAACATAGATTGTGGATACTCGTTAGAACCGCCTCGGTGCGTTAGAACCGCCTCACCGAGGCGGTCGGTGAGGCGGTTCTAACGTGTATCCACAATCTATGTTTCGAGCAAAAATAAGAAAATAATCTTTTTTTTTATCTACTGAATTTTTCTTTTTTCACAACTTTGAAAATCTCTGTATATTGCATGGACATGTTTTCGTAATGTTATTACTGCGACTTTCCTCGTGACTTGGCTCATTTCTGACTAGTTTGAATCTTATTTCAGACACGACACCAAAGACAGTCTTACAAGACCATCGCAAGATTTACTCCTGCCGTTTCTGCAGCAAGACATTCGACAGACCTTCCAACGTTACAAAACACGAGAGAATTCATACTGGAGAGAAACCTTATAGTTGTGAGATCTGTGGGAAATCTTTCGCAGAAAAAGGCAACATGAAAGTTCATAAACTGAAACATATGAACAGTAGTTTGTTATGACATTTGAGCCGTCTCGTGGGGAAAACCAACAATCTGCATATGCGAAAACAAAGACGCAGATCAGCTTCGCGGTAACCGCGAAGCTGATCGGCGCATTTGTTTTCGCTACACGGATAGTACACTTCCTCCTCTTCTTAAATCCGAAATTCCAGGCTTCTAGCCTGCTTCTGTGACTGTACAGGCTGATTTGTGTCAGACCTGCTCGGAAACCACATTGTTGGATTTCCCACGAGGCGGCTCATTTTTCGTGTATACTCCTATTCAATAAAGTGCGATGTCCATGGCTTCTTTAATACATAAATCATATGAAAATGTGATTTAGACCAGGGGCTGTTTTCTGTACGAGCCTTAGTTTTTGACCTGGCACAACTTACCCCCCAGAAAAGGTTTGACGGTGGATATGAAACATTTCTAGGCACGTCGTACGGTCAAATTGTGGTAGCAGTTTTTCCTAGGACGAAATCTTTACACCTACCCAACGTAGTTTTTATAATAGGCAGAAATCAGAGGTAAATGCGCCTGGTGCCCCTGTTTTGATATTTTTCTGAACAAATATCTTTTTAGAATTATACTTTACACTCAAACAATAGCGTAAGATTATTATCACGTAGAAAACTATATGTTTAAACAGTATATTAGATGGAAAATTGCCTCTTGTATGGGGTAATGTTACCCCACCCCCAGTGGTAGTCGTTGGCGGTTGTTCTTTTGTTTTAGTTTTCTTTTTTTTTATTAATTTATTAATTTACAACATTACAGCATTGTTCTTTGGGACTTTAGAAATGCAAAGAAGTTTTGTTTTTAAAGATAAACTCGTTTGCACTATGAAAACAAAAACCGCATAGTTTCCATGGCAACCGTTAACATTATTCTTGAACATGGGGTGTACATGCAAAATTGGCCATGTCTCCACTATTACTTATCCTAGACCACTGAATCTGGTCTCAGCTGAACGGCAGGTAAGACATAACCCTTTTATCATATGATAAATAATGTAAATTATCTTCGTTGCATATTCATGAAATTTAATAAAAAAAACAACAAAAAAAAAAAAAAAAAAAAAAAAAAAAAAAAGCAAAAAAAACAAAAAAAACAGAAAAATCGTTAAAACCCCCAGAAGTAAACTAATTTCAGGCCCAAACTATCATTGTGTCACTTTGTTATTGACCCAGTAAAATCAAATGACAAATTTATTGATATCATGGGCCTTTATAAAAAATAATCTCATCTGCATATTCATGAATATTAATAAAATGTCGAAAATCTAGAAGGAAAAAAAAAGAGGGAAAACTATGGTCATTGCAAGGTTTTGGATGGGTTACAAGATCTATCTTGCGTCCCTGAAATCAATTCTCATGGCTGCCAGTGTGGTCAGAGGGACCACCTTAAAACCATAAAATATTATCCGCAACAATTTTCACATTTGCGTATTTTCATGATATAAACTTTCTTAGTTTCAACACACATCCCTAGTGCAGTGTGATTCTAAAGAATAGGGTGTACCTACAAAAATAGTCATATTCCAACAATAGCATGCTCTAGAATACTATAATTGGTCTCATAGGAATGCATGGACCTAGCAATTTAACCTAAATACCTATTATTCAAATCGTTGAATTTGCTTATTCATGAGAATTAATGAAACACATCAGGAATGGAAGAAAAAAATTGAAAATAGGGGGTATACTCCAAAGTCACGTGTACCAGAGCTGTTTACAAACCCAGGATGCTGAAAGAAGTATCAAATGAAGATATGCCAATGTATAATGACCCTAATATCTGATATTAGCATGATCTGAGTTACAATTTCATGAATTTAAATGAAATCTTCATAAATATGAATGAAGAGGTGGAACAATTTAACGGGTAAACCTACAAAATGACTTCGGCAACCAAAAGCCCTAACATGCTGAAAATTGATTGCTAGGATGATATCATACCATCCTGTACTATAAAATATAAGTCATTTGATTTCCTTTGTTTCATTAATATTAACTAAACCTATCTAATCAAGACGAAAATTACGGAAAACTAAGGTGGTATACATAGAAAAGCACATGTATCTTCGCTACTGATAGTCCTAGTGAGTTATAAGTAGAACCAAATGATTGCTAGGACAATATTCTATAACTATAATCTGATAATCTGATATATAAATTATAAGCTATTTCTTTTATATGGATAATAATGAGATCTATATAAATACGTGAAAATCAATGAAACACAAAGGGGTTATACCAACAAAAAGGCCTATATCTCGACTTCCAATAGCTGTAGAAAACTCAAAATAGCATCAATTCATAGCTAGGACAACATTTTATTGCCATGTATTGAGATATACAGGGAATGCGTGCTGGCAACCAAGATTTAATAAATTTTGTTGGCGCACATGCTTCAATTTTCTGCTAATACTACAAATTTTCGAAATTTTATGTAACATTTACAAAATTAAAAAAAAAAACTTATGGTTAGGCTATCAGACTCAACTGTAATAGTGCATTATCTTTGCTTTCTATTGGTACCATTTTCAGCGCTCTAAGGAAATTGGCAGCTGAGATATGGACCTGGTATATCCCTTCCTTTTTGTTTATTTTTCTCTTGCTTATAAAGATATCATTAATGCCCACACATTTAAAATCACTGATGATTTATATATTAGATGTATATGGTGATCAAACATTGTCCTAGCAATCATTTGATACCAATTATAGCTCTATAGGGCTATCAGTATACATGATATATTTGAATTTCTATGTATACCGCCATATTTTGTCCGTAATTTTCATCTTAATTCGAATGGGTTTGTTAATATTCATAAAACAAAAATTCAAATGACATATGTTGTTGTGCATGATGGTAAACTATTGTACAAGCAACCATTTGATGCCATTTTAGCATGTAAGGATGTTCGGTTGCCGAGATGCAAGTAATTTTGAAGATTTACCCATTCAATTTTTCCACTTTTTCATTCCTATTTATGATGTTTTCATCGAAATTCATGAAATTGTAACTCAATCATGCTTATGTCAGACTTTAGAGTCATAGTACATTGCCATAGCATTCATTTGATACATCTCTTACATTTTTGGTTTGTTAACAGCTCTGGTACAAGTGATTTGATATGTACACATCATTTTTCTCCGATTTCTTGTGTGCTTTATTAATTTTCTCGAATAATCAAACCCAACGATTTGAATAATAGGTTTTAAGGTTAAATTGCTAGGTCCATGCATCACTATCAGAGCAATAATAGTATTCTAGAGCATGCTATTTTTGGTATATGTGTATTTTTGTGAGTCCACCCTATTCTTTATAATTACACTAGGGGTGGGTGTGGAAACTATGTAATTTATATCATGCAAATGTGTTCAGTGTTGTGGACAATATTTTATGACATTGAGGTAATTGCCCTGGCCACACAGGCAGACATGCGAATTTGTTTTAGGGATGCAAGACAGATCTTATAACCCGTCTTATCCTTTGCAATGTCTATAGTTTTTTCCTCATTTTTTCTCTATTTTTGACATTTCTACTAATATTCATGAATATGTAAATCAGATCGTTTTCATTTTGGCGCATGACATCAATAAATTTGTCATATGATATTACTGGTTCAATAACACAGTGTTACAATGATAGTTTGGACCTGAAAGAAGTCTATTTATGGATTTTTTACGATTTTACTGCCATTTTTAATGTTTTCATTAAAATTCATGAATATACAAATTAGATAACATGCATTACTTACCACAAGATGAAAGGACTATGTCTAAGCTTTTCCATGAGACCAGGTTCAATGGTTTAGAATAAGTAACAGCGTATATCTGATCAATTTTGTATGTACACCCTCATGGTCAAGAATCCCATTGCCGGTTGACATTGGAAATCATCCATTTTTGCATATTGTAAAAAAGTTTATCGTTGAGGACAAAATTTCTTTGAATTTCGGGTGCCCTAATGAATGATTTGGCTCCCATAAAATTGTCGTAGGGATTGCAAGGCAGATCAAATTGCCCCCCCCCCCCCCCCCCCCCCCGGGGTAAAATACATGTATTCGTATTTGTGTGTATAACTGGATGGGTGGGGTAATTAGGACTGCATAGATGTGGCATAAATAATACATGGACGTGTTTCTAGACATAAACATATGTCCCCGTAGTCGCATAGGTGTGCAAACAAGTTCTTAGCAGTAAAGAACGAGTTTAAGGATCATTTACATAAAATTCGTTTTACCTATGTCGCGCGTTTTCTAAAACAGTTACAAAATGGGGTGGTTGTATAAAACGCTTGCTCCCTAAAAATTGCTACCACAATTTGACCGTACGACGTGCCTAGAAATGTTGTAGAAGGATAGTTATTATCGTATATACAGTCAAACCTTTTCAGGCGGGTAAGTTGTGCGGATCGAATTTTTAAATTTCTAGCCCCTTGACTAATTTTAAATACACGAAAAAGAGTGCTCTAAAATATTGAAATAGCCATATTGTATAGTTACGACATTTGATCAGGAAAAATATATCATGATGGTTTGTGTATCTATTTTTCAATCTCACTTGTGGAGACAATTTGTTTAAAATACTGCATGTTCATGAATAAATGAAAGCTTAAATTCATTTTAAACGGCTACCATATTTAAATGCATTTTGCTCCATAATTTTTGACTACTTAAACTTAATTATGGAAAACTACAAAATGCAAGTTTTTTCTCTATCATTTATAATTACATTTCCGTTCGCCTGTCCGGCAACACACTCAGTGGCGAGATGTTGTCTCTGTAGCAGCGATAACTGTCAGCTTTAAACCCTATATATTACGAAAACTTGCCCATGCAATATACAGAGATTTTTAAAGTAGTAAAAAAAGAAAAAAATCAGTAGAAAATTTTTGATATTTTTCTTATTTTTGCTCAAAACATAGATTGTGGGTACACGTTAGAACCGCCTCGCCGAGGCGGTTCTAACGAGTACCCACAATCTATGTTTTGGAGCAAAAATAAGAAAAATAGGCATACCCCTGCATACCCCAGTTTTACTATATAAAAAGGGGGGTTGAGGGGGTATACTTTACACGGACATGTTTTCATGATGTACTGAGTAGTTGTCGTAGAAAACTATTCAACCACGTACCTCTATTCAGTGTCCTTGACCTATAGTTCATGTTCGGGTGTCTCAAATTTACGTGGTGGTAAAAGTCGAGTTGCGTCGAGTCGAGTACTATGAAAGATTTCATACAGTCATGTAAGCTTAAAACATTGCATGGTAGTTGTCCGTGTCAAATTCTACAACGTTGACCCAGTGTCCGTAACCTATATTTCCTGTTCCGATGAGTGTCAAATGAAAGTGCATTTCTCTGTGGCTTTGCGCTGTAAGCATAAAACCTTGTTTGGTATTTGTCATTGACATACGCTTCAACCGCACCTTGACAAAGTTGATGTTGTCGACCTATATTTCATGGCCAAACGACTTTGTATTATTAGGTCGCGGGAAATCATTCAGCCAGAAATATAACCTGAAAGTGCACCAGAGGGCTCACAGGAAGTGAAACATTACGAAAACTTGCCCATGTTACATACAGAGAATTTTTTTCAGCTATAAAAATTGAAAATTGTATTGGAAAAAATGATGTTTTTAATGAATTTGCTCAAAACTGTGATTATGGATGCACGTTAGAACTGCCTCGATCGCCTTGCCTCGCCGAGGCGGTTCTAACGAGTACCCACAAGCTATGTTTTGGATCAAAAATAAGAAAAATAGGTATACCCCTGTAAACCTCAGTTTTACTATATATATATATAAAAGTGGGGTATGAGGGGGTATACATTTCACGGGCATGTTATGTATTAACGACATATATAATGCAATATTTACATTTGTCTAAAACCTCCTTAGATGAACCATTAGATGTTCATCTGTGTTCATACATCCATGAACAACATCGTGTCACGCGACGTCAGACTTGACATCAAAAAACAATGCTCTCGCCAATCTGATTGGACGTTGTAAACGTCGACGCCGTTCCGCTGTTTGTACAAACACTGTGTATAAATTATCTATCTGCTCGTAAATATGATCGCCTTGATGATTTTTCAACAAGCGATAGAGAGAAATGAATATAAATATAAGAAATGAGTTTAATTTTTCTGATGTTCATGGAGCTATGAACGGCAGTGGGTCGCTAGCAAAGCTTACATGAACCCCTTCGGGGTTCATTCACTTTGCACGCGACCCACTGCGGTTCATAGCTCCATGAACATCAGAAAAATGAAATTCATTTCTTAAATATTTACATTTTTCTAAAACCTTCTTAGGTGAACCATTAGATGTTCATCTGTGTTCATACTTCCATGAACATCATTGTGACACGCGACGTGACGTAATCCAAACTTGACGTCAAAAAACAGGAATCTCGCCAATCTGATTGGACGTTGAAAACGTCGACGCCGTTCCGGTGTTTGAACACACACTGTGTGTAGATTCTCTGTTTGCTGGTAAATGTGACCGCCTTGGTGATTTTTCAACAAGCGATAGAAAGAAATGAATGTAAATATAAGCAATGTGTTTAATTTTTCTGTTGTTCATGGAGCTATGAACCGCAGTGGGTCGCTAGCAAAGCTTACATGAATGAACCCCTTCGGGGTTCATTCACTTAGCACGCGACCCACTGCGGTTCATAGCTCCAAATGGAGCTATGAACCGCAGTGGGTCGCTAGCAAAGCTTACATGAATGATCACTTAGCACGCGACCCACTGCGGTTCATAGCTCCATGAACACCAGAAAAATGAAATTCATTTCTTAAATGGACATGTTCCCGAATTTAAGGATTTGACAATATTGACATGAGTGGGTGGGGTACCTGTTTTTGTTTTTCGTAGTTTTTTTGTAAATTTAACCAAAATTACTGAAATTTTTGTGCATGTTCAAAACCAATTTGTATTCCCATATTGCAGGGAAGAGGTATATTTTAAAAAAAATGCCTACTTGGAGAAAAAACTTAGAAAAAAGAGCGTTTTTGTTAGACCCCAAATTTGACATATCACCAATGTGTTAGAAATTTCTCAACGAGTGAACGACACGGGCGACCATTTGAACTACCTAGATGCAAGAGTGGTTTATCCCAGAACGCTGTAATTCTATATGAAAAGTTGTGACAAAGAATTTTTTTTCCTTCAAAACCTCGTGTTCAGAAATGGCCGATTTCCCGGTAACTGGACAACTCGGCCCATAACAAACTCGGCCCATGACAAACTCGGCCCATAACAAACTCGGCCCATACAAACTCGGCCCATGACAAACTCGGCCCATAGCCAACTCGGCCTCTATTTATAATGCTGATACAATATGAATTTTATAGTATGATTAAAGGAATTTACGAGTGTGTTGTAGTTGGTAAATATATAGCTGTACATAGCAAAGAGGAAATAAAGAGTATATATTATAAACTCTTATTGTAAAAAAGTGGTATTTTTATTTGAGAAGCATTCGAGGACATTAAAAAAGAGTCATGTTTTTATTTTAAAACGTGAGAAAATTTTTATTAACAGTGTAATTGGATTTTTTTTCTATTACGACCAGATACATATATGTTTGAAAATCGCGTTTCCTAAAACGCATAGCCGACAAAAACGTTATAGACTTCGGTGAACTTATCTCTTTAATATGACAGAAAATAAAGTTTTCACCATGATTCTATAAGACAAGACGTATTGAACAAAAGTAAGAAGGTAAAAATAAAAAAGAAACACACGATAAGGTATAAATAATAGTTTTATCATTTAATAATTTTAACAATTTAAGTCATGTAAGTATACCAATTATCTTTTAATTAATATGCTACATGTAGACTGAACTGTGATAATTATATTGATTTGTTCACTAATTGTTTGTTTATTATAATTGACTGAGTTCTTCATCCAAACAAATATTGCCATTGCCCAATTACTGGTCAGGTGTGACAAAACATTGACAATGACCATTCTTTTGTGTTCATTTCTTTCTTTCTTTCCTTCTTTCTTTTTTCTTTCTTTCAACTATGCCCGTCATCGATAATAAACTCCGCGTAATGGCAAACTCTGCCTTACATGTACTTGAAATTGTTTGTTAAGGCTACAAATCTTAATACCAATCACCATTCATTGAGAATATGGATTGGAAAACAGCCTTGAGTTGCTAATATGCGTCATCTTCAAACATACTAATACTAAAAATGATATTTTCTATCAAATCAATGTTTATAACTTCCTATATAATAATACTCAGCAATGAGGTTGTCATAGCCCACGGTATCTAGTAGATAGGGGCCGAGTTGGTATAGGCCGAGTTGGTATGGTCCTAGATTTGGTGGCCGAGTTTGTCATGGGCCGAGTTTGTCAAGGGCCGACTTTGTCATGGGCCGAGTTTGTTATGGGCCGAGATGTCCCGGAATCGATTTCCCCATTCATAAAAAATGTAAACATTGCGTTAGAGTCATTTTAGGCAGGTTTTATCAACTTTTGTCTCGATACAAGAAAATCGAAATGTACCTGGCGAAAGTGCAAGATTCTCTGTATGAATTTTAGTCTGAATCTGGGTTTGAGAAGCTGTCAGCTATGCGAAATGGACAAATTCCGATAATTCTGTTTACATGTTTTTCAATATTAATACGCCATTTTTGGGGGCTATTCGTTCAACCGTCGTTTCTGTTCCGCCGTTGTCTTAGCGAGGCACCAACACACGGTGTAAAATATACTTTTGAGCTCAAATTACATAAAAATTAAAACTAAGATGTTTTAAGAGCATTGAATATTTTAATGAATTATTTTCCACCACGGTGCATTTCTGTACTTATCCAAATTAGACCGCCATTATTGGCGAACCTTCTTTTCACACCAAGTAAGGATATTACCTCACCAGACCCCTTAAACATATTTGCTGTATTATTATTATTATTATTTAATTTTCATTTATTTATTTATTTATTTATTATTATTATTATTATTATTATTATTTTTTTTTTTTTTTTTTTTTTTTTTTTTTTTTGCAACACGATAAAATCACCTAACCCACTACCGGAATTACCAAAAACACCACTGAAATCGCCGGAATCACCAACAAAATAAACAATGTCAGCCCATTCCGATATACATGAATGTCTTTTTGGGGATGTAACAAGTTAAACTGATATCTAAATTTACTATTTACAATTGTCCATCCTATCGATATCACAACAACAAAAAAATCAACTTCAATATTAAACAAATTGACTTAATTTGCTGATTTTCGATCTTTATATACTATTTCAAATGTTTTCTATATTATTCAAGACTGACAGACGGAAACACCACTTATATCACTGAAATCACCGCAAAATCATGGATTAGGCTCATTAATAAATTACTAAAGATCTAAAGCATTTGAATTGCTAAACTTTTCCTGATCTTTGCCTACTTGTAACTTTTTATATTTTGTAATGGCGCAAACTATGATAATTCATAGATATACTTGATTGAGTGATTGATGTTTTTTCGTAAAATCAACACACACAAACACATAAATACACATTAAAGTAATAAAACACATAATTTATTTTAATAGTTAATTTAGATAAACGTACTTAAAATATATGCATTTTGATATATAAAAAGAAAAGAATCATTTGCAATTTAAAACGCACAGTTCTACAATAAATCTGGGTGTAAAAACAATAATGTAGAATTACACCACATAAAAGGCATGTATTAAAATATTTCATTTTATAGTAACTACTATAATGTAAATTAAGATAAATCGTTAAAAAATATAACAGAGACATCGGGTGCAGTTAATTATAAACTTTAATAAAAATGTCAATGATACATCGGAAGCATTTTTCTATACTTACTTTATATTATTTACTTATAACTTATTCTATTGAAGGGTATAGAATGGTAATATTCAAGATTGAGTGAGCTTGTGGGAATTTATTTCTTTTTCCCACCTCGGTTTTTGGAGTGGGAATTTGTTTATGATTGCTTTTTTTTTCCTAATCAATGCCTACATGACCTTTTGTACATTTTTGTGTGCGTACGTTGAATTACGCTTAGCAAACAAAAGAGTGAAAATACTAAGGAAGAGAAAGAACAAAAATGATATTTATTCAATCTTTTTTAATTTTATGATACTACTGCAATTATTGATAATGCACAGTAAATACATAGGCGTACACGTGCTAAGTTGTAATACAGCTAATCTAATTAACAGCATATAGACGTACACTACTGACTGGATAATCAACAAGCAACAAAATGTCAATCAAAGGGCGTTTAAAACAACATTTTATAACAGATAATATTTTTGATAGATATGCCTATCATTTTAAGACGCGTTGAAATATATATGAAAAACTACAAAAAGCACAAATAAGATATGAGGTATCATTCCTTTTATCAGAAATTTAATACGAAAAATGAGAAAATCACACTGTATGAAATACTTTAAATGCTAATGTTGTTGTATGCCAACGGAATGTGTTTAAAACTGTACAAGTACTTACAATGTACTTGCCAATTAACAACATCCAAAGTTATAGATGAATATAAAATTACAAGTTTTTGCAGAAAATAACTTTTGATATTTATGAACATATTTGTCTAGTACATATCCGAAAATATACTTAGAATGACAAAAGAATGATTAATGAGAAAAAAAATCAAACACTGTACATATGAAAAAATATAATGTATAAGGTATTTCCACATTTGCAGCTATTATTAGCATTTTCCTGCACCCAATTCTTACAAAGATGCATATCCTGGCGGATAATGTAGGATACATTTAAATATTTTTTCTTTCTTTTTTTATGAAACAATTTGTTTAAATCTGAATGATCAATGACTGAAATCAGGCACTCGCGAAGTTACAATTAAATTCTATATACCTGTATGCCCAGGAAAGATAAGCCATTCAATTCCACAAAATCGTAAAATCTTATTGATTTTCGTGTTTTCACGGCGATGACTTCGGTTGGCATTGACTGATGGGTCTGGCCGTCGTGACGATTGCATAAATTGAGAGCAGAAATTATATAAACATTAAAAATTGCAAACATCAAAGACCTCAATAATATTGTTTCGGGTGTTTTCAGTGGTGACTCCGGTGTTTTCGGGATTTCGGTAAGTCTTTTTTTTTTTTTTTTTTTTTTTTTTTTTAATTACTCCCTCTCGGCTCTTCTTAGGCATCTAATTACAGACTCCCACCACCAGTCTGTCACGACACATGTCATATGACTGTGTTATGCTTTGAATATAAATTATAGCCCAAAATACTTTTGGTGTGATCTCTACCTCTTTTTTTGCCTTAACACGACAATGGTGAGTATGGTGTACAGTCTGTCCTTCAACGTACATGTCCGTGGGTGTAGTTTGTTGCGGTAAGTTATCGTCTTCAGATACTGAGTCGATCAATTTCTGATCATCACCTCAGGTGACCGAGTTGTCCGCAATACAGTACCGGCATTTAGTAATAATTGACTTATTTTGGTTAAAATATTGTTTATTTTTATATTTTCAAAAAATAATCTATTCTGGATTGAAAGTGTACATAAATTTAAATAATATATGCGTTATTCGCATCATAAAATAAACATTATCAAGTAAAATAATCAGAATAGCACTACTTTCTCAGGCGTAGGTGCACAACCTCTCTCGACGATGTTAGGTCCAAAAATGGAAGGCCATGTTTTGACAGTAATTTGAACAGGATTTTAGCACTTTCTCAGGACTAGCAAAGAGCGATCGAGGTAATTATTATTGCAAACTTGTGCCTTTTACTTCTTTTTTGCATATTTGGTAGATACTTAGATCGAATGACTAAACCTTCAACTCGAATTTCGAAGATATATCCAAAGCCATTGTTTTACGATCAATTGACAGTGTTGTAAAATTTGTAAATGTAAAGAATGTATGGTGGTCAATACGGCAATCCTTTTTTTTTTTTATTCAGTCCAATTAATAACTGGCACAGTGGTAGAGTGTTGGACTCCATAAGGTTCGATCCTTGCGAAGTGCATGGTAAAGAGCAAATTTTATACCTCCAGTTTGCCACCTGGCAGTGGGGCTTCTAGCAAGGACCTGAAAACTGTGAAGTCTTAATCCCCGCTCTTCCCTTTAGGTGGGGAAGCAGCGGTTACAAATGACTGGTGCATAATTAGATGTTTTTATCATGTTTGGTCAAAATTGATACTACTTTGAAAGAAATTGGAGTTTTCCCCTTCATTTTTACCCAAATCTGTTGATTTTTATATAAAAAAAAAGGTGAAAACCATTAAATTTGTCACAAACATTGTAGAAGATTTGCGCTGATCATGTTCTTTTCTCCAGAAATAAGATTTGACACTGTCTTACAATTGGTATATTGAGCTACTGCTTTTTGAAGAAAAAAATCAAATGTCAGCTTTTAAACTTTATTAATTACAGCCGTGACAATCTAGCCGAAACCACATTTTTCTAATAAATACCATTCATACACCTATGCGGGATTTATTGGATCTCAGGTGGAAGCACCCTTTGTTGTGGCCTTCAGCAAATCACCTTTTCACAACTCCTGAGGTAATGGTCATAAATTGATGGACTCCATTTACATTAAAATCTAATCTTTTTGTATATATTTTCTTCTTTCTAATTTACAGGCGACTCAAAAGTTGGTTTAATTGGCGTTCATCGTCCCATTCAACAACTAAAAACGAATGTCACATGGACTGATAGAGGCTATAATTTGGTTAAAAGTGTGAAACTAGGTAAGAATTTAGGACCAGGGCTGTTTTTGAGGCATCTCTCTTAAAATTCAAGATTTTTTTTATACATATTGAAAAGCTTTTAATGGTTTATTTTCATAAATCAGAATTATATATTGTAAGGACACAACATGAAGCATGGATATTTCTGAACTGAAATCAGTATGGGCTTTTTCCAAAGCAATTTGTACTTTTGCCCAAACTTTGATCTCTACTTCATACATACTGTACTTAAAAAGGCCCATTTATGGTAGGCCATTTATAGAAATGGTATGTCATTTTAACACAGGGCCCCTCCCAGAGAAATCCCTGTGAATTAATGCATATCATTTACAAAATGATTTGAAGGATTATGCATAATTTTTTAACTTAATTATTTGCATTTTTCTCCAAAATTAAACTATTTTTAAAGTAAATTAGGAAGTGTAATTTGAAGGAATTTTCAGTTCCCATTTTCATAATCAGAAGGATGGGGGTTTTGAGTGAATAAACATTTTTGGATGCTATTCTGATGTTTTCAGGCTCTTGATATTGTTTTATGTTTTTTGTTTGTTTGTTTTTCAGATCATGTTGGCTGCAAGGTCAATCCTTGGAAAATTTTATAATCGATTGGCGGCAAAGCTGAAGTGCATCCTGAATTGTTATTAGTTATTACAGTGCTTTTTTAAAAATTGACCAGTGTGCTACAATGAGTGGACAGTAAACATATATTGAAATGGAAACAGAAGTACTTGTATCAAGTGTCATGTTCTTCATATTGAAGAATGAGATGGTTTGTTATATAAATTTCCGACAATGTTCACTGTTCACTTGGAATTGGATATTTAACACAATTTTTTCTAAATCCATGTACAGCATGCAGCAGATTTATTGTCCTTAAGATGATCTTCAACAACCTGTGTACCAATGGATTATGTGTCGATTCATCCAGGACAATGTCTTGAATGTTATACTGGAACAGAATAGTCCTGTTTGATAGTTGATTGATTCGAATTTGGAGGATTAGGAAGGCTTTTTTGATGACCTAAGACTAAAGACAGGAAGTGATATAGTGTATAGTATGAAAACAAGAATAGGACCACTAAGAATTATACTTTTCCTTATTTTTTTAAGGAAGGCAACTATTTTGGTCAATAACAAAGGCATGACATTTATAGGCCACCATACAATTACAATGCACTTCTTTTTTGAAAGTCAAATGAAAGATATTTTAACAATTTTGGAAATTGAATCTGTGTTTAAATTGAATTTCACAATAAAATGTAGAATCTAAGTAGTATATCTCTATGTTCTAGGTTGTCAGACATTATAAGAGGATTTTTATATATGGGTGGTTTTCAAAAAAATGAAGTATTTTTCAATATTAAAGCTGGACTGATAAGCTTTATACATATAAGGTCTCATTTATACCTTAAATGTGTGTTATCAAGGGGTCAAACTCCATGCAAAATTTCATAAAAAAAGATGGATCTATACCAGATTTATACAACAATATATACCTAAAAATGTCACAAGTGCAACGTTTTAGCGTGACATTTTGAGTAGTAAGTCATTTTCAAATGGTCAGAAAACAATTATCTGATTACCTAACAAAACAAAATCTCTAAAAAGTTACAAACAATTAGGTACTTGAGAGTTGCCAATGAAACATGCATGTATTTCGCCTTTGTTGCCTCTTCAGCATTTATAAATAATAAACATACCCCTAAAAATAAACTACAGTAAAAATAGCTTAGCTTAAACTTGTGAAAGCCAGTGTTCAATCATTGTAAGCCCTACATCTATTGTATGCTCTTACTGATCAAGTCTGATGTATCTGGACTGATTATCAGAGGTTCTTCATCAAAAACCCTTTCTTATATTTTGAAAAGTAGCTGATCTAATCAGTTAACCATATTTGTCACAAGTGCAACGTTTTGCATTTCTTGACTGACCATATAAGCATATCATGTATGACTTGTTATTTTGCTTTATATTTTAGTCTAGCAGATCAGAAAGAAACCAACAAAAACAACCCTTTGCCTACAGTATGCATATTGGTTTCTAATAATTAACAAAAGTGATGTCACAAGTGCAACGCATATTTTCTAGTCTAAAAAATTGAACGCTAATTCCTAACGATACATATTACTTTCACTCTTATAAATTTATATGGCAATCACAGGAAGCATTGTACACTTGTAAGATACTGTTCATCATTAAATACATTGATCATTTGAGTGGTTATGGAGACATTTACAAGTGCAGAAAGCAAATTTAGGGTCAAATTTATCAAACAAATGTGTGAAAAAAAATTTCTTTGGAGAATTTTATTAAATTAATGGCATAAAGTCTAGTCCCAATATAGGGTCTATCAAACTAAGAACAAATTTGAAACACAAAGTGTATGTTACAAATGTAGCACTACTTATAAGGTATATCACGAGTTTTGAAAATAAACAACAAAAAGCACATAAACATGAAAATCACAAAAATGGTCGTTGTCAAAAAGATTTGAATGTTGTTTTCTCTTATTTTGATATCCATAGAAAAACCAGGAACAAAAATTAAAAAGACAAATGCACATTTCAATTTTGACCTAAAATGGGTCAATGTCACACTTTTACTTCATTTTTTTGAAAATCACCCATAAATATTCTGCTCAAAGGTTCGACCACCATGCAAGAATTGGGGTCTAACATAAAGGGGCTATAAATCTATCGCATTTCTTTTCTGTTCTAGCTTTCCAAACAAAAACTGGTTTTAACATACCCTCCAAATGTCTAGTTATTACCTGGATAGTAGATATTTTCAAGAAACTTTGAAATTGACTTCAACTCAAACTTGAAAATTTTCATTACCCAACCGCAAATTTCTCATGTCGGCGAATTCTTAAGAACCGGATGAAAATTCGGAAATTGAATTTTCGCGCTGCAAACATTACGTGAAAATTTCCAAACTTACGGTTTTAAAAATCAACAGTTCAAAGCCCATTTTAATGGCAGTTCTTTTTAATTATATCTTCAGGATTCCGGATGGGAGCTCGTGATACTCAAGAAAGGAAGGGGCATGTTTGTAAATACTGTAACAAGTCCTTCAAAGCTCCATCCAACCTTGCGGAACATGAGAGAATTCATACTGGAGAGAAACCTTACAGTTGTGAGATATGTGGGAAAACTTTTAACCAGAAAGGAAACATGAGATCTCATCGGCTTGTACATTTGATGAAATGAGCCTGTGCGTGAGAAAACCAACAATTTGGGTTTCCAACCAGGTCTGACATACACCGGGCTGTACAGTCTCAGGAAAAGGATAGAATCTTGAAATTTTAGATTTAAGAAGAAGATGTATTGCACTATCTCTGGAGCGAAATCAAAGGCGCTGATCAGCCGTGCAGTTACTGCACGGCTGATCTGCGGCTTTGTTTTCGCCTATGCAGATTGTTGGTTTTCCCATGCGGCGGCCTAAATAATGATGTATATCTGGAATCATGTAGTTTTCCTTTAGAATATGCACATTGATAAGTTTATCTGGGATGCAGATTTGTGGTAGAACTTTAGTAACACACTGTTTGATAGGATCATATTGTGGTACATGTACATAATGGTAAAGTGTCATCACTTATAAATGGCTGCTCTTCTGCGGGTACATTACGAAAACTTGCCTATGCAATATACAAAGAATTTTTGAGCTGTGGAATTGAAATTTTCAGCAGAAAAAAAAAAGATATATTTTAATTTTGCTCCAAAACACAGATTGTTGGTACTCGCCGAGGCCGAGGCGGTTCTATTAACGAGTTCCCACATTCTATGTTTCGGAGCAAAAATAATAAAAAATGTTAGATCCATACCCTTGTATACTCCATTTTTTTTTTCTATATAAAAGTGGTGTTTAAAGGGGTATTCATTGCACGGACATGTGGGAAAACTTTTAACCAGAAAGGGAATACGAGATCGCACCGGCTTGTACATTTGCTAAAACAGTGATTTGCTAACAAAGTGATTTGCTAAAATATTGATTCATTTCTGAGCCGCGACGCGAGAAAACCGGTCTTAAGCCCCGTTTACACATTCACGATTTTCTCTACGATTCACCACGATTCACCCCGATTTCTCATGGTCAGAAAAATCGGGATGGATCGTGGTGAATCGTGGCGAAAAGTGGAAATATTCAGTATCTCTACGATTCTAGTAAGAATGTCCACGATCTTAGTACGGTGTCTGTAAGGTATCGCTACGAATCAATGACGATTCATGACGGCAACGCTACGGTCAATGAGGATTAACCACGATGGCACAACGAATGCTCATGGTGCTTGTACGGTTCGATACGGTATTAGTACGATTCAAGGCGGTAGCCGTCGTGGCCAATCGTGGACCTCCGTAGCGAAACCGTGGATGATTCGTAGGACAACCGTACACAATTCGTGGTGAATCGTGAGAGTTCGTGGTGTAAAAGGTTCCACGGTTTCGCTACGGAACTCCACGATTGGCTACGATCTGTCACGAATAGCCGCGAATATAGCTACGGTGTCAGTACGAATAAGCAAGATTCCGCTACGGTTGCGCTACGAATTAGGCCACGCCCATTTACCACCACGATTCGCCACGGTACGCCACGAATGTTTTAAACAGTTTAAAACTTCCGTAGCGCTGCCGTAGAGTTTCCCGAATCATCACGATTCATCAAGATTCACCACGATTCACTTCGGTTCTACTACGAATGACCACGGTACACGACGATTTTACAAATCGTGGCGAATCGTAGCGGCACCGTAGCCAAAAATCGTGAATGTGTAAACGGGGCTTTAGGGGTTTCCAACCAGGTCTGACACAAACCGAGCTGTATACGCACAGATGTCTACTATCCGAGTAGCGAAAACAAAGGCGCTTCAGTTACTGCGAAGCTGACCTGCGCCTTTATTTTTGCATAGGCAAAAATCCGGTTTTCTCATGACGCGGCTCAATTTGGAATCATGCATTTTTTTTTCTTCTGAATGGTTGAAATTTAGTAACGCACTGTTTAACAGGATATTTTTGTGCTACATGTGTACGTAATGGTAATAGACATTTTTCACTTTTGAACGTAAATGTTGCTAGCGCGTGCGGTTACAACTTTCTGTATGATGGGAGACGACTCGTGAGGGAATATTCGAGACAAAGACGAGGGGCATTATGAAGAATTACACAGTCAAAACTACCAACAGCACAACGGAGACGAATTAAGTAAGACGGGCAATAAGTGTATAAGTGTAGGACGTCTAGCCATGTAGCTCAGTCGGTAGAGGGTTAGAATTCAAAACGAATGGGTCTGGTTTCGAGTCCCGGTTGGACCACTTTTATTTTTTCTTTATTTGTTTCCCCTGTGACAATAAAGCTAAGGAAATATAAAATGTATTATCAGCTGATTATATTTATCGGCGAATGCAAGAATCAGGAAATGCCCTTGTGCATAAAATACTTAAATCGTAAAGGAATTGAAGTGCGAGACGGCAGCTCAAAAAAAAAAAAAAAAAAAAAAAAAAGCTCGATCGAATTTTTTGGTAGAAGAGCTGATCTTCGAGCAATCCTCACGTCAATATTTCTTTCTTGGATATGTATATTTATAAGGTGTAAAAACTACAGTTTCACGTTTCACGTGCTGTCTCGTGAGCAAACAATTCATTTTGCATGTTTATACATGTATTTCAAACAGGTACTCGAAAGCTTGATGGGGTTTATTTGGTTGATGGCACGTTTTGATTCCATTCAAAAGCCATCTGCATGTCATAAGTACGATATCCTAGCTACATTATGCATAGCCATACAAATAATTTGAGGTTTTGTAGACCTTAAACAGTATTTCAGCCATATTGAGTGCGATAATTACGAATTTTAGATGAATTTTGCAAGCCACAGGCTTTCTTTCTTATCCTCACTTATTCTCTTGTAGTATGCGTGTTGTTTGTCTGGTTGAATTCAAATAAATATTAATAAACTTCAAACTAACACAATGTTGTTTTTGTTTTCAAGTAAATAAATGATTATAAAATTGAAATTATAAAATTATAAAATTCTTTTTTTTCATTACGTGCTGCTAGACGGAATATTTCCATCGGTATTCCGTTAGACCTCGGAAGGACGAGGTCACGCAGTGTATCGGTGTGCAGGTTAGCCAGCTGATCAAACGTGCTTTGAACCTTGCTTAACCCTGAAACAGGACAACAATATTCTGAATTTTAAGCGCGCGTACACACTCAAACTCACAAACACACACTCTCGCAACCACGTTCCGTGGAGGACATTGTCTCGTAGTGGCTCAGTAAGTCGCCTCGTAAAATCACATGGCGAGAATATATATTCGTAGTTGATATACATGTAAGACAGGTACAAATGAAAAGAAGAGCGGACTCGTTTGCTCAGCAGGTTGAGCGCGAGAACGAAACGCCTAAAAGAATAAGTGTTGTCTTTCCGTTAAACTGTCTAATTCTACTAATGGAACAAAGAACCAGAAGTGACCTTTGACACGAAATATTTTCTAAAATCGCATCATGTATATCACTTATCATGTTTGTCATTAAAAATGCGTTACTCGTTCAATGCGAGTCGGTTTAACAAATGCTTGGCGCGAATAAAATGCCTCCATTTTAACAGCTTCCATTGCTGCATTCGATTATTTAAGACACACGTGTGTATAACAAGGCGTCGCTCGTTCGATTCTGAGCTGCTGTGACACAATAAACCGAGGTCCCGTCTTCATATAACCGTAACTGTTGGTGGGAAAACCCGATATCGCCATGTCACTTTTTACATACTGTCTTATGTATATACGTACATTGGTTTTGCAAAGCTACATTTTCACGTGTTTTTCATGAAGGTACAGAAAACTTTGTACATTTATACATGTCATGATTTACGATTTGAAACATTAAGTTGATCTTTAATTCTATGTGAAAGTGGTTTTATTCTACGCCATACAACGTTTTGACATAGTTCAAGTCATATCGAGCATGGTCGGTTATCCATATCAGGATAACATGTCCATGACTTGTATACCCCTTGAACCACACCTTTATACAGCTAAACTGTGGTATGCAGGGGTATACATGTACCTATTTTTAGCTCACATGAGCCCTTCGGCTCAAAACGCGAGCTAATAGGATGGCTATGCCCCGTCGTCCGTCCGACGTCGTCTGTCAACAATTTCCATGATCTCCTCTGAAACCAAATGGCAAATCAAACTTTAAACTGCTTGCGGAGCATTCTTAGGAAGGGGGAACGAAAGTTTGCATAAATGACCCTGGTCACATGACAAAGATGGCCGCCATGGCTATAAATAGCAAACACCTTTAAATCAATTTCTTCCCAGAACCAGAAGTCCTATGAGTTTGAAACTTGGTATGAAGCTTCAGCCAACAGAGTTCTTCAAAGTTGGTATACATCATGTTGTTGGGGTGACCTTGACCTACTTTACGACAATGTCAACTTAGGTCGCCCATGCAATTAAATGGGGGAAATTGGTTAAATGTAATTAAATGGGTGGAAACTTGCGATAAACATACAAAGTTACAGAATATTTATGTTCATGAAAACATTAAGTCCCCACCCAGGGGTTTTTCTGCTCCTGCCCGGTGGCTATATACATGCATATTGCCAAAATATTCAAACATCTCTGCAACTGCATGGCCGATCAAAGCCAAACTTCATGGAAGAGGAACGAAAGTTTGTATAAATTTTCAAGGTAACTTGACCAAAATGGCAGCCATAACTATAAACTGCAAAAAAAAAAAAACCCTTTAAAAATGTGCAGAGCCAGTAGGCCTATGATATTGAAACTTGGCACTTGGAATCTACAAAGTTTAAGTATGGCCAAAATCATGACACAGGGACGATATTGACCTATTTTACGGCAAGGTTAATTAAAAGTGCCCATGCATCTAAACACACAGATTGTGAGTACTCTAGCGTGTACCAACAATCTATATTTTGAGCAAAATAAAAAGCTAAAAATGTTGAACTGAAAATTTTCATTTTTTACAATTTTAAAAGCACTGTATATTGCTTGTTAAAGTTTTATTATGCTAGCGTCATGATACAGGGCACCATTTTAGTGCACATGTATTACACTTGCTGACGACAGAGCTACATGTACAACACCTTGATCATTCTTAACTTTACTCATACGGACATTTTTTGCGTCCGGAACCGGGCGAGCATAAATGCACGTAAGCTTCTTACTCAATCTGATTTACGTAAATAATAAATTTAATTGGTTTGTTGATTTGAGGTTTAACGTTAATTCAACAGCAAAGGTCATATGGAAACGAAACATCAGTTAATAGTATCATTCGACAGACTTGAGGATCCAGGGATCAAACCTGCGATCTCTTGTTTAAAAGGACGAAAGAACACATGGCCTTAACACCAACTGCTTTCGGCTTGTCAAGCAGCAATGTGGATTGATAACTGATCCTGCTTGATAAAATTTTTGTTTTATCGATGGGCCGTTGGACAAAAATTCAACAGCAAAACACAGAACAATTAAATTTCCCTGTCATATATTAGGTACATGGATGTATTTTCGTTTGTTTACATATAAAAAGTCGGTAAATTGAGCACGTGAAATGTCTGCTTGATATACTGTACATGAATATGTATATTCAGATATTATCTATCAGTGTCAGCACCATCGTAAATGTCTGCGATACAACAAAAGTCCTTACAGCAAAGATTGATGCAACATCACACAACATGTGATAAAATGGGGTAAAAATGGAAAAAAGCAATATCGCTTTGGCAACAACCAACACCAAGATAATGAACTCTTCGTCGTAGGTTGCTGCCCAATTGATCAGTCTTACAATCACAGGTGACACAAACCAAGTTCTGCTTGTGGGTGGTTGGTGTGCCTAGTTGTTTTCTCAGGGTCTCCCATTTGAGCCGCCTCGTGGAAAAACCAACAATGTGGTTTCCGAACAGGTCCGACACAAACCGACCTGTACAAGCACAGAAAATGGCTAGAAGCTTGAAATTTCGGATTTAAGTAGAAGAGGGATTGTACTATCCGAGTAGCGAAAACAAAGTCGCTGATCAGCTTCGCGGTTACCGCGAAGCTGATCTGCGTCTTTGTTTTCGCATATGCAGATTGTTTGTTTTCCCACGAGGTGGCTCATTTGTTACTGATTTACCCGTCTCATGTGAACTAAAATAATCTCTCTCTCTCTCTCTCTCTCTCTCTCTCTCTCTCTCTACACATATATAAACTAGCCATCGCTTTTTATAAACAACTATCAAATCACGCATACAATACCGTCTGGGAGAGGATAATCACAGGCCTAGCCTACATTCAATCCCTTGACCCATGTGTATGTATATATGATGTGTTCATATGTAATTATAAAATGCCTTTGAAAATTGTCATTAGTATATATGTATGTGTATATGTTGTCATTAAATTTCTAATAAATAAAAGAAATGGGCGACAATTGTATAAACACAAAATTATGACCAGAAATGAGCAAAATCAGACCTTTATCTGTAATCAAGTAACATTAGAAAGACCTGGAATCGATCAATTAAATTTCTCTTATTTTATTTACAATAAGCAAAATTAGTTGTGTGACTTTGCTTAATGTAGCTACATGTAGGATGTTGCCTTCATGTTACTTCATATGGCATGCAAATGATGACTGTCGAATGGACTCAAAACGAAACTTCGACAAAATAAGCCTAATCAAGCTGATAATCTGTTTGAAACATAAAAATGCCGTAATTAATTATATTCGCTCACGAGACAGCACGTGAAACTGTAGTTTTACATTTAATAAACACAGATATATCTGAACATGTACACTATACTATTTGATTTATTATCCTGTTTATTTTAATTCAGTTTTACGTCCTTTTCAAGATTATTTCAGCTCACCAATCCGTAGTACCCTAAGAAAAACCACCTGGCACTCCCGCGAGTAAATTTTTTTATTCAGATTATCGTCCCTTTCAAGATTTTTTCAGCTCATATGGGACGCGCCAATCAGCAGGTGGGGCGAAAACCGGAGAACCCCGAGAAAAACCACCTGACACACCCGCAAGCAGAACTTGCTTGTCTTACATGTGAGCCGTGTGGGGCTCGAACCCACACCAGACACAGCGATGAGATGATCCGGAATGATTAAGTGCGGTAATAAATTATTAGGGCCGCCTCTCGCAAGTAGAACTTGGCTTGTATCATATGTGGCCAGTGTGGGGCTCGAACACACACGTCAAGACATGGCGGTGAGATGATCGTTACCAGCCTTCAGAAAATAAATGTTGACGTGAGGATCGGTCGCGAGTCCGCTCTTCTACCGATAATTGCGATCAAGCTCCCGGCTTCAATCGGTGAAAAATCAACAAGTGAAAAAAACTATACATGCGGACTCCCTTCTCACTACACACTTTAATCTACAAATGTACGATTTTAGTGTTAAATGCAGCAGTGCATTTTATGAGTCTTGCATTTTTTTCTTTTCTTTTCTTTTTTCATTTTCTAAGCTATATTGTCACAGGGGCGTCAAAAGGAAGCAATTAAGAATAGAAAAAAAATGAATTTTTGCCCTAGCCGGACTCGAACCCAGGACCCCTAGGTTTTATTCTTTACATGCTACCTACTGAGCTACGTAGAAAGACGTCCGGTTCTATTTCTTTTTTGCCTGTCTTGTTTAATTCGTCTCCAGTTGGGCTATTGGTACTTTAGTAATTCTTCATATCGCCCCTCGTCTTCATCTCAAATATGCCCTCACGAGTCGTCCCCCATCACACCGAAAGTCGCAACCGCACGCGCCAGCAACATTTACGTTCAAAAGTGAAAAATGTCTAATATGCATGCACTGTTTATAATTGGCTGATGTTTAACATGTATAAACAAAAACTTAACTCATTTAAGCCTGGCGTCCCTTTTATGGGACATAGGCAAACAGTATAGCCCCAGATGTGACGCCGCAGAACGCGGCGTTCCATCTGGGTCTATTCTGTTTGCTTAGAGGAATTTCATCGAAAAATTGAATAATAAATAAAAATCACTCCCAACACCCCTAAAAATGAAAGTGGACTCATCCAATTGATAACGATGGGAAAATCCATTCGTCAAATATGGAAGGAGAAGTTGGGTCTCCTCTTCGACACTAATTTGAGCCACATCATGAGAAAACAACGTTATGCATATGTGAAAACAAAGGTGCAGCTCATCAGCACCTTTGTTTTTCGCTTCACTAATAGTACAATCCCTACAATTTATGTCTAATTCTAAACTTTCCAGCCTCTAGCGATCTTCCGTGCTTGTACAGCTCGGTTTGTGTCGGACATGCTCGGAAACCACACTGTTGGTTCCTCAATGACGCGGCTCGTTTTGTGCTATCTAACCTTTATACAGTATCCTCATATGATAGTATGATTTGCATGACATATTGTGTTGGTATACAAATGACTCGGACCGTGCCCACTTGAGACTATTACAATTTTTAGTTTCATAGTATGCCCACCCCAACCCCCTAAACTCAACATAAGTATTCCATTTTCAAGTCACTTATTTTACAGAAAGCCCACGTGACACTTCAGTGATGACCATGGCCGGCTACTCTTGCCGTTACTGCAAGAAAGTGTTTGCCGCCCCTTCCCATCTCCGCGAACACGAGAGAATTCATACTGGAGAGAAACCTTACAGTTGTGAGATCTGTGGGAAATCATTCAGCCAGAAATGTAACATGAAAGTGCACCAGAGGGCACACAGGAATTAAACATTACGAAAATTTGCCCATGTTATATACAGAGATTTTTTCAGCTAAAAAAAATTGAAAATTATATTGGAAAAAATGATGTTTTAATGAATTTGCTCAAAACTGTGAGTGTGGATACACGTTAGAACTGTCTCGATCGCCTTGCCTCGCCGAGGCGGTTCTAACGAGTACCCACAAGCTATGTTATGGATCAAAATAAGAAAAATAGGTATACCCCTGTAAACCTCAGTTTTACTAGTATATATTAAAGTGGGGTATGAGGGGGTATACATTCCACGGGCATGTTATCCACATTTTTTTATTTTGTTAGGCAAAAGTTGGATGACATTATTTTAGACAAAAGTCCTACAACCTTTATGTTTTAATATAAAGTGGATAACGTTGTGTTTTGACACGAATTCAAAATTGGAGAATTTTTTTTTTCCAAGGTTTTGATGTCGATATAAGTAACATTGCCTGAGCAGCTCCATTTTCACAAAGCGGTTTACATTACGTTCTTTATAAACTAGTACATTGGGTTTAGGATTTCCTAACTGGGTTCAAAAAGATACAAACAGTACTATAGGATTGAATGGAAAGACACTTTATATCAACAATACTGGAGCAAAATTTAATATGGTTCAAAACGTGGCATAGAAATAAGAGTAGGTGGTCTACGGAGTACCACATTTGTTTCTATATACCAAAATGTTCGTCTTCGTCTGCAGTTTTGAAATCCAGCGTTTGCCACCTTGGCAAACCTTGCATATAGTCATACCCCCCTCCCCCCCCCCCCAGGGGGAATTTTCTACACTATGATTTTCTAAAAGTACATTGAAAAAGCTATCAAACCCTGTTTTCTGCCATCTGGAAGTGGAAGCGTTTGCGTTTTATGCTCTGTTTCATTATATTACCCTAAATATTCAATTTTTGCGTTTTAATAATGGGGGTACACATAGAAAACTGAAGATATCTCAGTTGTTTCTTATCCTAGACCATTGAACTTGGTCTCATTTTAATGCTTATACATAGCCCTTTTATCCAAAAATAAGTAATGGAAAATATCTAATTTGCTTATTCATGAATTTTCATTAAAACATTAAAATGAAAAACGAAACATATAAAAATTAATTATCCCCGTAAAAACTAATTTCAGGCCTAAACTATCATTGTGGCTCATTGTTATTGAACCAATAATACTATTTGACAAATTTGTTGACGCCATGGACCTTAATGAAAATTTTCTCATTTGCATTTTCATGAATATTAATGAAAATGATGAAAATCAAAATTTACTCTATTGCCATTTAATGGTTTGAGTAGGTTGTAGGATGTACCTTGCAACCTTAGACCAAATGCTCATGGGTGCCAATTTGGTCAGAGGATCACTTTACTGTCAATTTGGGTGATCACCTCCACCCCTAATAAGCAGAGGAATAACACCTCTATTACCACAGGTATCTTGGCTACTGATAGACATAGAGAGCTGAAATAGGTATCAAATGATTGCTTTGGCAATATTTTATAACCATGTAATAAGATATATAAACAACTGGCTATCTTAATGCTCAAATATTAAAAAGAATTTCAGATATTAGAAAAGAAACAGATAAAGGAAGGGGGTATACCAAACAAAATTGCTAATATCTCAGTGACCAAAAACTCTAAGAGAGCTGAAATGTGTATCAAATGATTGTTGTGATAATGTTCTATAATCATGTGATAAGATACAGAAAGAATCTGACTTTCTTGATGTTCAAACATTGATAAGAACTTTCAATAGAAGAGGAGAATCACAGAACACATGAGGGGGTATACCTACAGATATGTTTATATCTCGGCAACCAAAAGCCATAGAGAGCTGAAACTTATAACAAATGATTGCTATGATAACATTCTAAAACCCTGAAATAAGATACATTTACAATCAGACTTTTCTGCTGTTTGACTTGATGAAATCAATAAATATAGTAGAAAAATCACAGAAATTGGAAGGAGTATACCTATGGAAATGTTTATAACTCAGCAACCAAAAGCCATAGAGAGCAGAAATTGGTGTCAAATGATTGCGTTGACAATATTCTATAACCTTATAATAAGCTATATAAACAAGCTGACTTTTTTGTTGCTCAAATATTTGAGAAAACTTAAGATATAAGAGAAAAATCACTGTCAAAGGAAGGGGGTATACCAATGAAATTGCTAATATCTCAGTGATCAATCGCTCTAGAGAGTTGAAATTGGTATGAAATGATTGGTATGATAATGTTCTATAATCGTGTGATTAGACATATAAATAATATAACTTTCTTATTGTTCGAATATTGATAAGAACTTTAAATATTAGATAAAAATCAAAGAAAAATGGAGGGGGTATACCAATATAAACGTTTATATCTCAGCAACCAAATGTCCTAGAGTGCTAAAATGGGTATCAATTGATTTTTTTTACAATATTCTATAACCATGTAATAAGATATATAAACAAACTTACTTTCTTGTTGCTCAAATATTTAAGAAAACATAAGATATTGCAGAAAAATCACTGCCAAAGGAAGGAGGTATGCCAATAAAATTGCTAATATCTCAGTGACCAATAGCTTTAGAGAGCTGAAATTGGTATCAAATGATTGGTATGATAATGTTCTATAATCGTATGATAAGACATATAAATAATCAAACTGTTTTGTTGTTCAAATATTGATGAGAACTTTAATATTAGATAAAACTCACAGAAAAACGGAGGGGGTATACCAATTTAAACGTTTATATCTCGGCAACCCAATGTCCTAGAGAGCTGAAATTGGTATCAAATGATTGCAATGACAATATTCTATAATCATTCAATAAAATATATAAACAAGCTTACTTTCTTGTTGCTCAAATATTTAAGAAAACAGAAGTTATAGCAGAAAATCATGACCGAAGGAAGGAGGTATACCAGTAAAATTGCTAATATCTCGGTGACCAAGAGCTCTAGAGAGCTGAAATTGGTATCAAATCATTGCTAGGATTATGTTCTGTAACCATGTGGTAGAGCACACAAACATTCTGACTTTCTTGTTTTTCGAATATTGATAAAACTTTAGATTTAAGGGGAAAATGGAGGGGGTATACCAATGAAAAGGTTAATAACTCAGCAACCAAAAGCTCTAGAGAGCTGAAATTGGTTTCAAATGATTGCTATGGTAATGTGTTATATTCATATTATAAAATTAATGAATAATTAGACTTTCTTATTGTTCGAATATTGACAAGAACTTAAAAAATTAGATAAAAAACACAGAAAAATAGAGGGGGTATCCCATCGGAAATGTTTATATCTCAACAGCAAAAAAAAAAAAAAAACACTAGAGAGCTGAAATTGGTATCAAATGATAGATAATAATTTATAATTATATGATAAGATATAGGAAAAAGTTGACTATCTTGTGGCCAAAATTTAAGAAAACTTTAGAGATAAGAGAAAACCATAGACAAATGAAGGGAATATACCAATAGTATTGACAGTATCTCAGCAACCAAAAGCTCTAGAGAACTGAAATTGGTATCAATTGATTGATAGGATCATATTCTATACACAAAAATGTGAAAATAACAGAAATAATCAGATACAAGTCATTCTGTAGGTATACCAGTTCATTTTTTCATTATTTCTCTGCGATTTCTAGTTTTCATTAATATTCATGAAAAAAATAGATGAGCCTTATATCCTTGAATACATGTATTATATGTATAAGGGTGATAAAACATGGCCATAGCATTCATTTGATTCCACATTAGTGTTCCATGTTTATCAACAGCCCAGGTACAAATGATACTATATGTATAAACCCTACTTTTCCAGGATTTTTTACTTTTTAATTAATATTCATGAATATACAAATGAGATAATTTTCACATAGGCTCATGACAACAATAAATTTATGAAATATGTCTAAATGGTGCAATATAAATGTGTCACAACTATAGTTTAGGCCTGAAATTAGTTAATTTATAGGTTTTTAATGGTTTTCTACCATTTTCATGTTTTCATTAATATTCATGAATATGCAACTTAATGTAACCATAACACAAACTCAACGTATATCTCTGACTAGCAGACTTCAGTTTCTCAAATAATAAGAGATTATCATATGGCAATTTTCATATCATACCCCGTATCAACCTGAGACTTCCGTATCAGCCCGAGACTCCCATATCAGCCCGAGGGCCGAAGGCCCGAGGGCTGATATGGGAGTCGAGGGCTGATACGGAAGTCGAGTGTTGATACGGGGTATGATATGAAAATTGCCATATCATGATCTCTTTATCATATATTTTTATTGAAAAAAAAAGTGTTTGATACAGTTCAATGCACAAAATGTTTCCCAACATAATTTCAAGTGGAAAAAAGAAAGAATGAAAAAAAAAATTCTGGTCACAAATTTTATTCAATAACATTTAACCATTAATACAGAAAATTCAAATACAAAAATTTGATTTATAAATTGAGAACAATTTACAACGTACTATTGAATAGAACAGAGCGCTCCGAATGTGGGGGTCACGTGATATGTGATATGAGGTTTGGGGTGTGATATGGGGGTGTGATATGAGTCCATATCTCCCTAGGGAGATATGGATTTTGACAAATTTTGAACTGATACAGCTTTCGAGATTTGGGGTGTGATATGGGGGTGTGATATGAGTCCATATCTCCCTAGGGAGATATGGATTTTGACAAATTTTGAACTGATACAGCTTTCGAGATATGGTGTCCCGATACGTGCATAGGACTTGCGCCTGTATCGCATATGTAAAAAGAACGTATTTTACAGTAAATATATGATAAAGAGCATTATTAAGTAGATTAAATCAAACAATAAACATCCTTTCATATCTACTATCGAAAAATATTAGATAATATGTGTATGATGCAGGCTTCTTGGTTCAGAATTTTTATGTGTTGTTAACTTGCAACTATAATAAAATCTGACCTGTAAATCAGAATTATATCAAAACATGTAATGATAATTACATTTGTCCTACATGAGTGGCGGAGTTTAAATTACTTTTCTAAATACATATTGTTATATGGCAGATCTTGTTTTATTCAGTGTCACGTAAATTACTTGCAAACCGCAACATAAATTATTTTTGCAATACAGATACACAATGACATTAAATATTATCTGAAAGACTTTTTCTGGATACGTTTACTCCAAACAGACACTCTTAAGTGATCCTATTTCATTTTTAATATTGTTTTACTTTTTGCACAACATTCTATAAAAATGTAATATACGTGACGGAATACTGTAATTTACGTGACGTTAATATTTAAGTCACCTACATTATTTTTAAACTTAGATATGTTTGAGTTTTTGCTAACTTAAAATGAAGCATGGAATTTGAACCAGTCTGCAGAAGAAGTAAATCCTTCGATTAATTAACCACGTAATTATTTAGTAAAACAAAACTGTTTTATATTGATAAAAATGTATATTACTCTCAGGGCTGATATTTTTCTGTTGGTCAGTATTTTGGAATGGACAAACGCGAATAACAAATGTAGTATTACTATGTCTTTGATTAAAGGAGGTGTGATCCTTTTAGATTCAACTGTTTTCAACTATAACTGATAAATAGACTTAAACTACCTTTGTATTTTACGTGACAAATGCGTAATTTACGTGACACTGCTTGAAAAAAACATCTTATCCCGTAAATTTAACTACTGAAAAATACATAATGGACATTAAAACATTTATTGACGCTGATTCAAAGCACAATCTTAGCTATATAATATGTCATATTGACATTTTGAAAGTAAGTACCGTCACGTAAATTACTGTCACGTTTATTACATTTTCAACTTTAGCATCCGAAAAAAACCACCTTAGGGTCGTTTGATATTAACTTTATTTTTTGTGAGATGTATTCATCCTCCATACTTTCATATTCAGATAACGTTGTTTCAAATACCATGTTGGATTTGTAGAAAAATGGTGTCACGTATGATTACATCTTAAAAGGGACGCAATGGTTAAGCAGGGGGATTAGATATATTTGACCAAAATAGTAAAGCAAAATGAAAAATCCATATGTTATCCATATAAAGGACATATTCAACTATTTAATTGACACAGTTTGGTCTGCAATAAGAGAAAGCAGTATTAAGATTTGGACAATCTTCTATAGCGTCACGTAAATTACAGAAACTCTGTGACATGCTTTTTTCGATTTTTGATATTTGATATTTTTGTTTGTTTACAAGATATAAAATAACCATTTCTTTTACCAAAAGATAATGTCAAATTAAGTAAATAGAACGATGTTGTTTCGTGTGAAAATAGAATTTGTTCATTCTATCGCCTTTTGAATTTTTGCATTTCAGTTTGTGACATGCCGTTTTTGGTGGGGTCATGCATTATTCACTACTACCAGAGATCTTAAAAAACATAACTGGGTATCATACTTTTATTCGGTTTAATTTGAGATAGTACCAAATTTTGAAAATACAGCCAACCTTGGTGATATATTGAACAATGTCACTCCAATTTTTATTTAACACCCCGAGACATGGGGCGCGCTGCTTATTTTAGAATGAGTGATAGGTCACTATGACCTACTTCCATGGTTCAGTGATTTTGCTTTATATCTCAACACTGAATGGGTATATGATCATATTTCTTTCACATTATGAGTAAGTATGACTAGACCTTTGACCCTGAAATACTTATAGGTCAGTGTGACCTTATTTCACAGTCTAGTGATTTTTGCCTTGTATCTTGGCACCCAGTTGGTATATGAACACACTTCTTTTACAATATGAGTGAGACCTTTAATCTTAGGTAGTTATAGTTAACTTTCATGGTTCAGTGATTTTACCTTATTGCATCAAGGCAAAAAGATGTATGACCATAATCCTTTGGGTTACTGGTCGGGCTTGACCTAATGTTTGACAAAGGTCAGAAGCAGTCGAGCGCGCTGTCTTGCGACAGCTCATTACTCATTACTCCAACGCAACACGGCAAAACAACAAAAAGTACATATTTTGCTATATAAAATATGCTCTTCAATCTTATTTGTTTTTTATTCTATACACCATAGTATTTTAGTATTTGTCTTGGTCTTGGTTTGTAGCATAAAAATCCAGCGTCTGCCACCTCAGCAAAGACAAGGATAGCTCCGGTATTGAAGATGGCATCCAAGAAGGCCGTCATAATATAGAATTTTGAAAAATGAGCCGCATATGTCGTGTTCAAACCAATCTCTGCATTAGTTTTCCAATTTGTGTTATAACGAGAGTAAAATATATAGACAAATACCAAAGGTAGCATAAAATGATCATTGGGAGTCCAGCTATGATCAGTGTTATATCCAAAACTGTTTAATGAACTGTGTTATAAGAAGGTCCAGATGTATTTATTGTAGAAATGAGTGGAGTAAGGGCTACCCAACAAGAAAAAGAGCAACAAAGAAAAACTTATTTTCTTGTACATCATAAGCTCCACAATCTTATTACAAATGTTATTCACAAATTCTGGTTTTGCAATTAATACAACTTTGGTGCAGTATTTATCTTACAATTAATACAGCCTTGGTGCAGACATGTTCAACACAAGTTTGATGTACAATACACAAATGACACTAATATAAAACAAAATAATACCAAACCATGCCTTGTTTCGACACTATAATCATATGTAGGTTCTAATTTCTCATTAACTGATTATGCTTTGAGTACTTATGTCCAAGGTTTATGCAAACTGTGGTGCCATAAAAACTGTAAATGCACTTATTAAAGCATTAGAGCAAAAACAGTGGTGATGTACAGACAGAAATAAGAAATGATTAGACTAAACCTAGAAGTACCATATCATCTACAAAGTATATTGATTGGAAGAATAATTGTTTATTTGTGACGAGTTTTGTGACCTGCTAGAAATAAAAGTAAGTGGACGGTAGTCGATGTTAGGGTGCGCAATTGGTTGACGTATTTATAAGAAATGTTGAAGCAGCGGAGAAACGCAATGACTTCAAAGTGCTACACATACATGTACTAATGGACCTTCCGAATGGTGACTTAGTTGCTACTGGAGCAATATATTGCAGCAAAAAGGGTTGTTTGCTCAATGACACATTAGATATAACATTCAACTATGACACTGAGTATGCTAAGGATCATTCTGTGTCATTTAAATATGGAGTTACAGGTTCAAAGCTAAAAGCTGTGTATGAAAGCTCAATAATAAACGAATTCAAGTCATAGAGTTATCGAGTTCATTACGAAAACATGCCCATACGATATACAGTATTTTTTCAGGTCAAAAATCAATAATTTTCAGAGGAAAATTTTTGATATTTTTCTTATTTTTGTTCAAAACATAGATTGTGGGTACACGTTAGAACCGCCTCGTCGAGGCGGTTCTAACGAGTACCCACAATCTATGTTCTCGTCGAGGTGGTTCTAACGAGTACCCACAATCTATGTTTTGGAGCAAAAATAAGAAAAATAGGTATACCCCTGCATACCCCAGTTTTACTATATAAAAGTGGGGTTTAAGGGGGTATTCATTGCACGGACATGTTTTCCTGATGTAATTTAATTAATTAATCGATTCCTGGTCCCTCTATTCTTACTCAATAGACAAATTTAAACACCAGGATAAAACAATCAATATGAAGAGCCTTTTTTTTTAATTTATTTAATTATGGTCAGAATTATCATTTACGTAGCGTTATCCACTTTAATAGACACATTTAAACACCTGGAGTTAGAAAGCTGAGTTATATGACATAGAATGTTATAAAAACAAACAATATAAAGAATGTACAAGTAGGCAATGATAAGGAAAACGCGCAATCAGAAAGAAATTCCCACTCCAAAAACCGAGGTGGGAAAAACTAAATTGACAATTAGGTACTTATAAAAAAAAAGAGTCCTTTTGTTTAAATATGGTCAGAATTATCATTTAGATTTGGTACGAATCAGTGTGGCTGAAGCGCTGTATATATTTGATCAACTATGAAACTTAAACCAAAGCATTTCAGTTGATGATACGCACAATCAGAAGATACGATAAATCATAAAGCTGTTGATATTTTTAGAAACATTGAAAATATAATGGATCAGTGCCACCATTGCAAACCTTTCAAGATATTTTATTTTACTAGACAATTGGTTGGTTTCAATTGTGAGCAATGATTTGCTAATTATGTTTCGGACATATCGGCCGAGCTTCACTAGACTTCCACTGTCTTACAGTTGCTTGTAATATTACAAAAGTAGCTATTTCTATTGCATACCCAAAATATGTAGGTCTTGTTGTACATGATGACATCTGGAGTAGAAGCTTGATTGAAGAAATGACTTATCTTTGATATACGATTGCATACCCTGAAATGGGGCGAGTTTTATCATCAGCACACGAGCTAACACTCTTTCAGTGGAATCTTCCTCTCAGAAATTACGTCAGAAATCAGGGGGTAAGCTTATACCGGGAGTTGCCGATAACTTTAACAATAACGAAAATACAGTAGATGTAAACTGACCAAACATGCAATAACCTCTATCGCTCTGATTGCGCCATTTCTGATTGTTACTTTCATTTAGCTTTTAAATCACATTATGCAGGATCATCCTGAAGAAAATATAGATCTGCACCATCTAGGTGAAGCTTTAGAACACCCGGAGGGCCATAGGTGGTCATGTTCTAAGTTCGTAACATGACTGAGGAAAAAAAAGAACATTTTGCCTTTAAACTACCTGTGCGCAGATAAGACAATATTGTCGATGGCTAAGAAGCTACCTCGACAGATAACAGTTTCGGGTTACATTGCCTGACGTGTGTCTATCAACTGCATATTTGGCGGAATGGGTTGCTTGGTGTCAAATCACCACCAGACTTTGGATTTGAATTGGACAATGAATGATAAAATAAAATGCTTAGTATTATCAGTTGCAGCTCAAGAGCTATTGAATGACACTATGTAAAGAAATGATTGATGAATACTGCACAAGCTCCATGTGTCGACAACCATATTCTGTGACATATAAATGTCAGAAATTGATGTAGTTATATACACAAATGTGCATACTATCTTTTCTGGCATGTTGGCAGACCAGTCTGAGGAATGTTACAGTGATTCAGATTAAAAAGGAATTAAAGTTGCATCTATTCAAACATACTCCAGCCCTTACCCCCCCCCCCCATGCATTTCTAGATTTGTATGCATAAGGTAGTATTGAGAAAGAAACATATACATATACGAGGGGCGTTCAAAAAGTTCGTGAAAAAGTGCTGCCAAATTGTTAGTTTTCATGCGAAATTCACGCTCTCTGTGCATGTTTTAAATAAACATATTGTTAACATGCACATGATTTGAATATAGGCGGATGAAAATAAAGCATTAAATCACGTGCGTATCTAGGGTGACAGCAGTAAAACCGGCCCAACGTTGTAACGTCATGCTATATGCATCCTCCACGCTGTATGCTAGCTAAGCACTTTGTGAGTCCATCTGGCATACGGCATCTAATTGTCAATTCTGTGTGTATAATGTGGTGAATTGTGCCGAAACTACAGCTCGATATATTGTGTATTTCACGAATTCTACTCTCTTCTATCACGACGATCATTTTCGACATTATAACGTTATTTGACGTTAGACTGCTTGTCGACATGGACGGGCCATACCATCTAGAAATCACGCATACCAATTGTAGATTGTCGCCATATGCGTTTCCTGTTCTTAGCAATGTGTTTTTTTTTTTTTTTTAATACCTGTTCCAAACACATAATTTATTGAAAACCGTTGTTTCCTGCGCATTTTATGCGTGCTCACTGAACAATATGGCCGCCTAAATGACGTCACACTTACATGACGTCATGTGCTTACCGCCAACATACTGAACTTTACTCAAAAAAGGTTTGGTGAAAATAGCACGGTAAACTATCAATCTGTATCTGTATCTGCCAAGTACTCCAAACACCTCTATTGAGTATTACATGGAGTGCGTGCGCAAATGACGGACGGTTTAAAAAAAAAAAAAAAAAAAAAAAAAAAAAAAAAAAAACATAGACATGATTAATAACTTTAAGTCCTTCAGTACAAGTTGATTTGAATGATGAATAGAATGGAAAGATATATGCTTCATGGGAGTAATTTGATGGATGATGAGGATGATTAATGAATATGATAATGGATGAGACTGTAGGGATTATAGTAATTTAAGGAGCCCTCCCCGGAATGATCCGAGATCAGGGCTATTGCACAGGTCAGGTTGGAGGTTGTTCAGATGAAATAAGTTGTTTAAAACTACCTGAAATTTTGTACAACAGCACCTGTTTACACACTTGTGATCTGTGTCATTCAGACGCTTGGGTTTGTTTACACAGGATATTTTAGGAATTTTCACAAAGTACGAGTGTTCTAAATGCAGTAAATTATGTAGTTTGGTTGACAAAAGAATCTTAAAGTTGGGGATGACAAAATAGGATATCAAGTCTTGTGAATTCCTCCAAAAAAGACCAAAAATACGTAGCAAAATTTTCTTTTAATCCGCCATTTTCGCACGCATGCGCAAAAAAAAAAAAAAAAAAAAAAAAAAAAAAAAAAAAAAAAAAGTGCGTCTTTATTATTAAAAAAGGCGACCAACACTGGATTTAAAAGCTTCAAACCTATTGCAAGAAAAAAAAATTGGTATACAGAATCAATAACAATTACGATTCAAGAGCTTATAAATAATGTATAGGAAAACATGTATTTTTGTTCTGTTTTGCCTTGTTGGGGAGCCCTTACTCCACTTGTAGCTAGCATATATATGCATAATGTAGTTTTAAAAATGGAATTGACACATGCAAATAACAATAATAAGATACATCTAAGGGTTTACAGCTCAATGTAAGCATTTTTTGTTGCTAAACAAAAGTCAAGGTACATACGCGTCTCATTTTTTTTTCTTCAAAATTTCAAATTTTTACGGCCTTCTTGGATGCCATCTCGTATACTAGAGCTATCCTGGGTTTTACAGAGGTGGCAAACACTGAATTTTTATACTACAAACACTATGGAATATAGAATCGATCACGAATTAGATTGTATAGGAAAATATGTACTTTTTGTTGTTTTTTCCGTGTTGGGTTTGATACTTGTTTTTAAGAGTGAAATTATAGGTAGAAACAATTTCTGTTTCTCTAAAATTTTTACAAAAATTATGTTTGATAGAAAAGAAGTAAAAAAGCAGCCATAACTATCTGATCATAAATAATTAGCCATTAAAAACATTCCGAGGTGAAAAACCTTGGGCACGTGCATTTGTGAATCTAAACGTGATTTTATAACTGTTGTACCTAAATTGTCATTTTTTTTTTTACTGGAAATATACAAAGACAGGATTCTTACATGAAATGGGGCATTACAATGCAAACAAGTGAAAAATATGCTGCATTTTTGTATAGGTGTTGATTTTAAGAAATGACAGCCATCTTGAATACTGGAGTTATGCAAGGTTTGCCAAGGTGGCAAACGCTGGATTTTAAAACTACAGACCAAGACGAACATTTGGTATATAGAAACAAATGTAGTACTCCATAGACCACCCCCTTGAAAGATAGCCCATGATATTTGCTCCATTACAACTGATTTCACTCTTTTTTTCTCTCAAAAAATGTAATGCTGAGACCTGTGCTATCTTGCAGGATAATGGTGTTTCTTCCTGGCTACATCTTGGCAACATTACGAAAACTTACCCATGCAATATACAAGGAATTCTTTTCAGAAGAAAAAAAAAATGAAAATTTCATTTGGAAAAAATGATATTTTTAATATTTTCCCCTCAAAACATACATTGTGGGTACACGTAAAAACCGCCTCGCTCAGGCGGTTCTAACGAGTACCCACAATGTATGTTTTGGATAAAAAAAAATACCCCTGCAAACCCAAGTTTTCCTATATAAAAGAGGAGTTTAAAGGGACATGTTTTCCTGATGGTGAGTTTTTGGGGTCACAAACTAGGCTATAGTAGCCGAAACCGCGTTTTCCAATTTACAATTTCATGGCTCAGTTTTTAGCTGAGCCGGTTCAAGTAAAACTATCCATATATATTTATAAACATTTGAGGCTTACTTGGGTGGTTATGACACGTTACTCTAATTTTAGGTAAAAATCCCATAAAATGGAGACAACGTCCCGACATGACAAAAGCTGTTGACTGGGACGTTAAGCATCAAATCAATCAAAAACAAGGTGAGATTATAGGTTGGAACTCGACCTGTTGTTCGCCTTATCGTGCGTCCGCTCACACTTTCAAATACGAATATCTCAAAAGACTAAGTCACCAATGGCAATCGAATTTTACATTTTGCAACATTAGGAACTCTGGTTTCCGTGGCAACCACTAGCTCCCGTAGTGTTAAAATGGGGAAAATATTGTGGCAACTTTAGCAACTTCATTTTTGATCTCAGTGATCTTCATCATTCATCAAGGTAACCAGGACATCTGAGACTATGCATGAGTAAACCAACAATTTGGTTTCCGACCAAGTCTGACACAAACCGGGCTGTACAACCACAGAAGGAGGTTAGCAGCTCAAGTATAAGAGTGATCCTACTATCCGTGTAACGAAAACAAAGGCGCTGATCAGCTTCGCAGTTACTGCGAAGCTGATCTGCGTCTTTGTTTTCGCATATGCAGCTTGTTTGTTATCTTGTGCAGCGGCTCATCTATGAATATTTCGGATGAGTTCGAATTTCAGCCAGATTGGAAACCATTCGATATATTCAAGTTGTGTTCGTATTTTGCGCTAGAGCCATGTGAGTTTCTTTTTTTTTCAAACTCTCAAGGGCAGCTAACGCCGCAAGCTGTTGTGGGATCAGGCCGACTTTTTTTATTGTTGTCGCAGTATCTTGTAAGAGACTGTTTCTATGGATCTTTTTTAGTGGTAAAATGGAAAATGATAAAAACTTAATTCAAAAAATGATAACTGGTTTAACGTGTTGGTTCTCAGGTGGGCGATCGTCGTCCTTAAGGCTTTTTTCTTTGTTTTTCCTCGTGAAGCAGATCATATAATTTTCAGGTGAAATACAGCCTCTTTTCACATCAATACCAAAGGGGCACGCCTGCAGATATTGCTACATATTGCTACAAGACGTTCGAGAGACCTTGTCACGTGATCAAACATGAGAGAGAGAGAATCCATACCGGAGAGAAACCTTACAGTTGATCTGTGGGAAATCTTACGCTGAAAAATCGAACTTACAGAAGCACGAAATAATTCATTTAAGAACACATCACTCTTTGATTTTTCAGTAAATCTTGGATTCCTATTTATATTTAAGCCGCGAACGAGGAAATCGAACTTTTACGTTTCCTGACCATATCTAACACGTGTAGACGGGTCTCTATAGAGTTACAGAAGGTTTAAAGATTGAAATTTTAGATTTATGAAGAACACTGATTGTTCTTTCCATGAAGATAACCCAAAAATGCTGATTAGCTATACAGTTACTGTTTCTCCTGTAATGTCAAAAGCAGGTTATCTCGAGACGCGGCTTATTTGATTTAAACTGTATTCTTTATGTCTTCTACGCTGAATCATGGCGCATGTGTTTTAAATCTAAATAGCAATACCTTGCTACCATGAATGACACGCCATTTAGATTTGAAAAGCCCATAAGCTGCCGAAACTCTGCATTTTATTATTATTTTTATTAGCTCACCTGAGCCGAAGGCTCACAGGTGAGCTTATAGGATAGGCAGGCACCCGGTGTCCGTCCGTCGTCGTCGTCGTCCGTCCGTCGTCCACCATTTTCAAAGATCTTCTCTGAAACCGCTTGGCCAATCAAAGCCAAATTTTATATGAAGCATATATAGGAAGGGGGAACCAATGTGTATATAAGAAATGCAGGTCACATGACCAAGATGGCCGCCATGCCCATATATGGTAAAAACACTTCAAAAATCTTCTTCTCCAGAACTGATAAACCGATTTCAAAGAAACTTGGCACGAAGCATCCTTGGCTCAAGCACTACAATGTATATATAAACCATGACCCTGTGATGACCTTGACCTATTTTACAGCAAGGTCAACATAGGTCGCCAATGCATTTGAATGGGGAAAACTTTTAAAATGTCATTTAAAGTGAAAGTCTTGCAGGAAATGGGCAGTAAGACGGAATATTAATGATTCTGAAAACAATTGGACCCCAGGGGCTCATGTGCCCCCACCCTTGGGCAATATACATGTATATCTCCATAATATTCAAATGTCTTCTCCTCTGAAACCGCTTGGCCAATCAAAGCCAAATTTTATGTGAAGCATCAATAGGAAGGGGCAATCAATGTGTATATAAATAATCCAGGTCACATGACCAAGATGGCCCCCATGCCCATATATGGTAAAAACCCTTCAAAAATCTTCTTCTCCGGAATCGGTGGACCGATTTCAATGAAACTTGGCATGAAGTATCGATGGCTCAAGTACTACAATGTATGTATAAATCATGATCCCTTGATGACCTTGACCTATTTTACGGCAAGGTCAACATAGGTCGCCAACTCATTTGAATGGAGAAAACTTTTAAAAAGTCATTTAAAGTGAAAGTCTTACAGGAAATGGGCAGGAGGACTGAATATTAACGATTCTGAAAAACATTGGACCAAAGGGGCTCATCTGCCCCCACCAAATTTTATGTGAAGCATCTATAGAATGGGGGAATCATTGTGTATATAAATAATCTAGGTCACATGACCAAGATGGCCGCCATTCCCATATACGGTAAAAACCCTTCAAAAATCTTCTCCGGAACTGGTGGACTGATTTCAAAGAAACTTAGCATGAAGCATCGATGGCTGAAGTACTACAATGTGTATATAAATCATGACCCTGTGGTGACCTTGACCTATTTTACGACAAGGTCAACATAGGTCGACTATGCATTTGAACGGGGAAAACTTTTAAAAAGTCATTTGATGTGAATGGGTAGCAGGACTGAATATTAATGATTCTGAAAAAAAGTTGGACCCAAGGGCTTATATGGCCCCACCCCGGGGCAATATACATGTATAGTACCATGATAATATTCAAACATCTCCTCAGGAAATTGGCAAATGGACAGAATATTGATTATTCTGAAAAAAGAAAATGACACAAGGGCTTCATCTGCCCCTGCACTGGGGTTAAATACCATAATATTAAAACATGTTTATTGGTATATGCAGCAGAACTCAGGTGAGCGTTTACAGGACCATTGGTCCTCTGGATATTATTATTTAGACATATTTAAATACCCCCTAATAAGTGTTATCCCCGGTATACGTTTTTTTATCAATCCCATCACGAAACGCATCCATGAAAAGTATATCCCCTTGAACACCAATTCTATATAGAAAAACTGGGGTTTGCAGGGGTATAGCTATTTTTCTTATTTTTGCTCCAAAACATAGACTGTTGGTACTCTCTAGAACCGCTTCGTCGAAGCGGTTCTAACGTGTACCAACAATCTATGTTTTGAGCAAAAATAAGAAAAATATATAAGATTTTCTACTGAATTTTTTTTAATTTTTACATTTTAAGAAATCTTTATATTGCATGGGTGTGTTTTCTTAATGCGGCTTAAAATGCATATGAGCCTGTGCATGACAAAACCAACAATTTGGGTTTCCGACCAGGTCCAACACAAACCAGCCTGTACAGTCACAGAAGAAACCCAGAATCTTGAAAATTTGGGAATAAGTAGAGGAGGAAATGTACTATCCGTGTAGCGAAAACAAAGACGCTGATCAGCTTCGCGGTTACCGCGAAGCTGATCTGCGTCTTTGTTTTCGCCCATGCAAATTGTTGGTTTTCTCATGCACAGGCTCATATAAACTCATCCGTAATCCTTCTTCTGCTATTAAAAAAGTCTGGATGAATATCTCAGTGTTCATTTTCATAGCCACTAAATTAATTTTGAATATTCCCTGACAAAGTAAAATGTGATAATGAAAGAACGTCTGCCTGTTACAAGTGTTAGAGTTTGTTTTTTTTTTTTTAATTATTTTTGTTTATTTATTATTATCTTTATTATTTTTTTTTTCTTGTAAATCTTGGACCAAAAATAAGAATAATATGCCATCTTTTCTCAAAGATGCTCAAAATAAAAAAAGGCTTTTGACTTGGCAAGGAAGCTGTATGCTATGTTCTGTATAGAATTCTGTCTTAAGAAATAAACGAATGTCATTCATCGCCTAGAAACTTCTTTAGTGAATATCCCCTGCCATTCAGGTACTTGAACTGTATAGGATCCTTGAACACTACTCCTTCGTAGGATTCCTTTATTCTATAAACCAGGAGCCGAGGTGGAAAGCCATTTTTAGACGGAAACTTCTGAATGAGCAGGTCTCCGGCAACTTTCCCATATACCAGCCTCTGCAACAAGACTTACGGATTTATTATATTTGGGCCGCGTCATGAGAAAACCAACAATGTGGTTTCCGACCAGGTCTGACACAAACCGGCTTGTACACTTTCCAAAAAAAAAGCTAGACGCTTGAAATTTCGGATTAAGGAAGAAGAGGAACTGTACTATCCGTGTAGCGAAAATAGGCGCTGATCAGATTCGCAGTAATTTTGAGTGTCATGACATCCTAATGTTGGGTAAAAGTCCCATAAAATGGAGACAACGCCCTGATATGACCCTTGCTGTTGACTGGGACGTAAAGCATCAATTTAATTAAACAAACAAACAAACAATAATTTCATTTTTCCCACCTTTGTTTTAGATTAAGACTGGTTTTGACTCATCATTGCTCACTCTACCTTTTCCCCACAGGAAACTAGTTTAGCTCTGATCGCATCAGTTTCCAGTCACTGCTTATTTCTTACTATATGTCATTCAGCTACTGTCGGCGACAGGCAGCATTCTACATTACGAAAACTTGCCCATTGCCCATGCAATATACAGGGTGCTTATTGAAGATAAGCGTTTTTGTAATGCTCCTTAAATTATGATTGGCTACTAATATATTTGCTGACGTAGTAAGCAATTATATCAACTGCAGTATTGATTTCGATCGTCAGTAGTATTTTAGACACCCGCTTAATTTGCTAGGACGTTCTATAATACCAAGTTTTTCAAATAGATTTTTCAGCTGTATAAATTGAAAATTTCATCAGAAAAAAATTGATATTTTTCTTATTTTTGCTCAAAACATAGATTGTGGGTACACGTTAGAACCGCCTCGGCGAGGCGGTTCTAACGAGTACTCACAATCTATGTTTTGGAGCAAAAATAAGAAAAATATGTATAACCCCAGTTTTGCTAAAAAAAAGTGGGGTTCAATGTGATTACGTGTCATGGACATGTTTTCCTGATGTACTCATAGGCTTCCCCCTCGGGCAATATTACCTGTATCGGTTGATTAAATCGTGATGTCACCCTCAGTTTTTTCGCCCGAGGGCAATATTACAGGTTGACTGTGAACGAATCTAAATGTTACCCGGCCTCACTCAAGGATATAATTCGGTAACTATGGGCGGCAATTTTTATTCATATCTGGACGTGGTAGGCTAGTCCATCTATTCAAGCAGAGTCGAACTCAGCCTGCACCGCTGTCACATATTTACCGTTAGAAATCAGCTACCTGCATTTTGTCCAATCCAGTGATTTAGACAAACTCGTTTTTCATTCTTATTTTAACGGAAAACAAGTGAGTTGAGTCTTTTAACTGTGTACCTTTAGCTTTTACCTTAGTCAAAGGTTGAACATACCATGAGGTTACGCCCATACAGTGACCTATTCGCCGAATTATAACAAGCGTATAATAAACATACCCCATTGACCTCGAAAGACTGAACGGCGCCACGAATGGCCCGATTGTCTTTCTCCATCGCTGCATTCCCACCAAGTTTGACAAAACTGACGTCATCGGGTGGGTTGTCGTGCAGTTTTAACGCCCCTCTCTTCAATATTTGTATTATGCTGTCACCTTTATTGAGAAACAAATACCAATGAATTATATACGCGGGGCGGCCCCCATGGCCGAGCGGTTAAGAGCGCTGTTTCTTAATCACTCGATCATCTCACCGCTGTGTCTGATGTGGGTTCGAGCCCCGCTCTGGCCACATGTGAGACAACCTAAGTTCTGCTTGCGGGTGTGTCAGGTGGTTTTTCTCGGGGTTCTCCCGTTTTTGCCCCACCTACTGATAATATGAACAGAAATAATCTTGAAAGGGACGTAAAACTGAATAAAAAAAAATCCGGTCACCCAATGTTGTAAAACTTGTTTGTATTCTGTATATACTATTGTATAATTGTGCTTGGTACTACTCTATTCCCAAACCAAAACTGGAATTTATATTGCTGTGCCAGGAAGTTATGGCCTACTAAGAAGTTTATATAAATGGGATAGGGCATGCTGAAAATTATGCAGAAGGCTGTAGAGGGCCTCCATTGAACCCACCATCCCTGAATACAAAATAAGAAGCTTACCAATACACCATTACGAAAACATGTCCGTGTAATGTATACCCCCTTAAACCCCACTTTTATATAGCAAAACTGGGGTATGCAGGGGTATACCTATTTTTATTTTTGCTCCAAAACATAGATTGTGGGTACTCGGTAGAACCGCCTCTATGTTTTGAGCAAAAATAAGAAAAATATCAAAAAATTTCTGATGAAAATTTTCAATTTTTACAACAAGAAAAATATGTATATTACATGGGCATGTTTTTGTAATGCCACGGAGTGCACGTGTCCCTAGCCTGGACTGCCCTTCAAGATCCCCCACCCATTTGTACCCTTGTTGGGTGATTGACTGAACATGATAGGGTAACCGGATTGTTTTGAGGCAAAGTATAGTTTTAAAAGCTGGCTGATTGGTTGACCGATCCATGACTGATTAATTGATTGATTTTAACCGTTCAGTAAAGATCATTAAACTATATAAGGCAGTTTGTCCTGGTGACTAAAATGATAAGTGGTGTCGAGTTCCATACAGCATATTTCCCAGACAAATATCTATGGACCTCGATTTAAAAGAGGCTTATCCTATTGACTGGAAAGCCGACGATTGCAGAGCTGTGTTGTCTTGTCTCTTTGCCAAGAACCTCAGTTAGGCATTTTGATTTAAATAATCCTGCTTATTCAACTGAATTTATTTTTTCTTATTATCTTTAAAAAAAAAAAAAAAAAAAAAAAAAAAAAAAAAAAAAGAGAGAGAGAGAGAGAGAGAGAAAGAGAAACGCCTTTCCATTAGAAATTAATATTTAGTACCTATCTGAGCAAGCGTCTTGAACGCACGCTTCTGTCTCACGCGCTCTGCAGAACCGTCTGAAAAAAATAAATAAATAAACAAGTTTAAATATTGCGTGTGCACATCTAATACGTTTGCACTTGTGGCTTTTTCGGCGTGAGCCGTCTAAGCTAAATATTGACCCAATTTCATTGGCACTATTTCATTGGACAAATTCCCAGCTTTCAATCCTTAAGTGAACCATCTGTATGTTGTACGATGACTTTAAAGAAGATCATTGTTTTTGCCAGATCCGAATCATTTTACCAGTTTTGATTTTGTCAGCTTGATAACTATACTCCAAGACAAGGAATGCACACAGTTTACGGTTTTCATTTGCACGTCCAGGAACTTGGTACATCTATAATTACGTAGAACTAAGCCAGCAGGCACATGACGTCAGAATGACGTCAGATCGACGTCGATGCGACGTCATCAGAATGACGTCAGATTGACGTCGATGCGACGTCATGACGTCGCATAGACGTCGATATGACGTCATTCTGACGTCATGTGCTTGCTGGGAAAGTTGGCAGTTGTGCCCAAATCAGTGACAAGCCGTCAATATAGCAACTGTATAAGTTTATTTGATTTGTGCATCGAATATTGAGGGTGTTTTACGAGAAGACGCAATTGCTCTACTTCCAAAAACTCGAATTTTCCCCACCTGGTTTGTGTTGAACCAGGTCGGCATCCTGGAAAGACAGATCTGTCGCCATGTGTTCAAATGAGCCGCGGCGCGAGGAAACCGGTCTTCGGGGTTTCCGACCAGGTCTGACACACAAACCGACCTGTACAGTCACAGAAGCAAGCTAGAATGTTGAAATTTTGGATTTAAGTAGAGGAGGAATTGCACTATCCGAGTAGCGAAAACAAAGGCGCTGATCAACTGTGCAGTTACTGCACAGCTGATCTGCGCCTTTGTTTTCGCATAGGCAAAAATCCGGTTTTCTCACGATGCGGCTCAAATAATACTTACAGGAGAAACATAACACAAACACTAGGGCGCAAAGGAAAGGTAGAACCCGAACCATCTTGTCAACTCTGAAGTAAAATCATATGAGCCGCCGCATGAGAAAAAAACAACAATTTGTATATGCGAAGCTGATCAGCGTCTTTGTTTTTGCTGCACAGTACAATCCCTTTTCTTCTGAAATTTGAAGTTTTTAGCCTGCTTTCTTCTGTGATAGTACAGGCCAGTTTGTGTCGGACCTGGTCAGAACCCAAATTGTTGGTTTTCTCAAGCACGGGCTCATATTTTAAAACACTCAAATGAGGCGGTTCTAACGTGTATCCACAATCTATGTTTCGAGCAAAAATTTAAAAAAAAAAAAAATAAAAAAATAAAAAAATCTACTAAAATTTTTCAATTTTTGCAACTTTTTCAAAAATCTGTAAAATTACATGGGCATGTTTTCCTAACGAACATGAACAACTTGGTCTTGAAAAAAAAACACATACTTGCACCTTAAAAGATGATCGTAAAACAACTGTCAAAATTTGAAATTGTCTAGCCATTTAAAACATTTTGCATTAATATGATTGCCAGATTGTTGATTTGACATAACGAAACTTAAGTCCAATTCGCATGCGCAAAAAATACACGCGTGTAAATATACTCCGGTGTGTATTTATACTCCGGTGTGCAAATCAACCTGAGAGTAAATTTAAATTGCGTTCGCATGGGTTTTATCGCCAGGAGTATTTTTGTAGGTAAATTTATCATATCTGGATTAAAACCTGTTCATTTAAGTTTTCTGTATTTGCAAAACAAGAAGAGGCTGCTTCAAGGTGTTCATGTAGACTTTGGGGAATCATGTAATGGTCAGGCATAACCTTAGCAGTTAATTATACAGTTCCCTTTTTTCATCCTTTCACAAGGAATTACTGTTAAAATGCCCCAAGAATCCTAACCAAGAATGATGAGGAAATAGTGTGGCTGTTTGCACTCCATATGATCTAAAATGTTATGAATGGCAATAAACTCTTATTTAGCAACAATGTCCACAGTTTCAGCAACTGTCATATAATCAGTTAGGAACAAAAATGAGAAAATTCGTTATCTAAAAGCAGAATATTGACTTGAAATAAAAATACTCATGGGTAAATTTTACTTTGCGTTCGCATGGGACATAATAGTATATTTACACGTGTGTATTTGTAAAAATAAAATTTGCATCTGGTCAGACCCAGGAGTAAATTTATCCATATGTAAATATACTCCGGTGTGTATTTGCGTTCGCATGCGCCATTTACTTACCCCGAGTAAAATTTGCACACCGGAGTATATTTACACGTGTGTATTTTTGGCCCATGCGAATTGGACTTTAGTGTTTTCGTTTAGTTAAAAAAATAATAGAAAAAAAAAGTATATTTTAACAAAATCCTTCTTACTTTCGATGACCCTCTAAATTATTGTCACAAACTCTCGAAATCTCCCCTAGTTGTTTCTCCTTCTTCCAACACGCAAAGAAAGACTGCTTTCAATCAGAGCGTACAGCAGCTTATTTTGATTGGTTCGGCTTCGGTCACGTGTGCGTTGTGTCGAGTTTCAGATTTTCCTAATGTTTCACATTATGAGTAACTGAGTTCACATATTTTGATCAAACCAGTGATGGAAGATAAGAAAATCATTTGTGTTGAAGCCCTACACCATGGTATTCCCCAAGTCATTAAACTCACCCGGGTATTCACCGAGGAATTGCACGCCTCCCTTCCGATCGCCTGTACGACTAGTGACAAGCGTACAGTATCACTAGTTAAAACGTATCAAGAAAAAACTGTACGACTAGTGTCATCATTGAATTTTATTTTTAGCGGATTTCGCCCATTTTTGTGCGTATTTATATATAATATGTTTTGAATATTCCGTTATCGCATATGCAGATTACATAGATATGCTTTTTGGGCCCACATGGATCGTATATATAAAGATTATCATATGACAATTTTCATATCGTACCTCGTATCAACCCGAGAATCCCGTATCAGCCCGAGACTCTCATATCAGCCCGAGGGCTGATGCGAGAGTCGAGGGCTGATACGGGATTCGAGGGTTGATACGTGGGTACGATATGAAAATTGTCATGTCGTAATCCTTTTATCATATATTTTAATTCATTATCATTTTTCCCTTTCTTTGTTTTATTTTATTTTATTTTATTTTATTTATTTATTTTGACATACCGCCAAAGCGTGAAGTAGAGCGCATATTATTTCCACATTAGCACAAATCGAAAATTCGTCTCGACATGACAAAATACTGTTGCCTGTGACATAAAACCACAATCCAAACAAATCTAAAATGCCTGCGGTACACTACCTAATGAACTCAATACAATAGGAGCCGAGTGCTCCGAATATAATTTTATTAGCCAATCATTTGGTGATACGGCATTTTCTCCCTAGGGATGATATGGGTCACGTGGGTATGTGAGCCAATCATTTGGTGATATGGCTTTTTCTCCCAAGGTAGTGATATGGGTTTTATCAATTTTTGAACGGATACGGCTTTCGAGATACTGTGCCGCGATACGTGAACGTAACTCTTGTCTGTATCGCATATGCAAAAAGAACATAATTATTTTATAGTAAATATATGATAAAGCCACATACCAAACATCACAGTGTGGCAGCATAAATGTTCAATTTCTGCATTGCCTGCACCTACATGTATCTATCAGTCAATACAGTAAACGCTATAGTAGAAAACTCGAAAATCTAAACTCAACATCGGCCTCAATTACATTGGTTGTCACCGACCATTTATCAGTTTGTATGCAGACAATACCACTTGATTCTCAGTAGTGAAATAGTTGACTATTTTATGCTTGTTTATATCCAAAACCATCGCTTCAACTTAATCGATAGCAATGACAAGGTATTATCGCCAAGAGAGCGATTTTAAACCACTGTCACACTATCGTGTATCGACTCACGTATCTACGGCGTATCAAGATACGAAAGGTACGTCACGCGTACGTCGTACATACGTGAGCATACGTAGCTCATACTCCTCGATACGTAGCTCATACTCCTTATACGCCGAGGTGCTACGTTTTTTATGTGTGCACTTAAAAATTCGTAGCACGTACGTGGCAGGTCCGATACGCCGTACATACGTCACACATACGTGTTACATACGAAAGCAACGTGGCAGGTACGCCGTAGATACGTAGCGCATACTCCTGATACGCCACACGTACGTCGCGGTTAACATGCCATGTAACCGTGACGTATGTACAGCGTACCTTTCGTATCTGTTACGTATGTTTGACGCATGTGTGGCGTATCCTCGACTCTCGTTTCGTATCTATGGCGTCTCAGCGACGTACGTGTGGCGTATCTCACGTATCAATGGCGTATGTGCTACGTACGTACGTTTCGCTACTGTGGAGTATGGGTGACGTATTAGGAGTATAAGGAATATTTTGTGGCGTTCCAAGAGACTCTTAATGCTTCTATTTAAATGTTTTCGTTTTTCTCCGAAGTCATGAATCAGATGTTTCTCACGGTTCGGGGTGCCGTGCAGTGTACTTTCAGGGCTACGCTCGGTGTAGCCTCTGCCTTTGTTCAAGTCGTCTTACGACCAGGATGGGGAGCTTGGAGATGCCCCCCCCCCCACACACACACACACACCTCGGGTTTATTCTTCCGTGTTAATCTAGATTATCTAGATTTCTCTGGTGGTATCTTCGACCTCTGATAATTTATAACTGTTCATGTAATGTGCAAATTGCATGAGCAAAGTGAACATAGCCATTTGTTCTCATATGTATTAAAAAGCATGGTACAGAACAGATACACCACAGATAAGAATGGAGCGTAGTACATACGCCGTAGATACGTCACGCGTACACTTCATACGCCTTACATACGTCACACGTACGTAGCACATACGCCTTGGTACGCCGTACATACGAAAGTCACTGATACGCCACGGGAACGTAGCAGGAACGTCACACGAGAGAGAGAGAGCTATAATGCTAGTGCTACCATCACTTCAACTTAATCGATAGCAATGGCAAGGTACCCAACAGACATTTGACGTCAGTTGGACGTCAGATTGACGTCAGACTCCGACGTCATCATGACGTTGGAGTTAGGTTGATTTTGAAAGTTTGTTTGACGTCAAAAACAGACGTCAATCTGACGTGCTAAAGCCAACGTCGGTTTAACGTCTGAAAGCTGACGTCAACCTGACGTTCTAAAAACGACGTTTGAATTTATGTCATATCAATAGTTTAAAGCCAGATGTACGTAATTGAAGGCGCTCAAAGGAACGTGCGTATCTAAGGGTCGAAACGTCATTTTTACGCCGCATTCGTAACGTCAGTATTCGCTCGAAACGTCATTTCTAGCGTCAGTTTACGTTCGGAATACGAAATTATGTACATACAATTATGCAGAGGACTTCAGAAATGTAAACAAATTGATAATATGAACTTAGGCACTGCCTAGAACGGGCATGCAATCATGATTTTGAAATTATTGTTCATTAAACAACTTCTAAACTGCACTTACTGTAAAAGTATATGTTGTGCCATTGTCCTGTCCTCCCCTATCCAATACCCTACCCTACCCTACCCTACCCTTACTCCTACCCTAACTTTACTCCTACCATTTATGATTACACCTAACCACCTACCCAACACCTTACCTCCTACCCTATTCTTATGACTACCCTACCCTCCCCTACTCCTAATTCTTCCCCTACCATACCCTTACTCCTACCCCTACACATAACCTCCTACCCTACCCTACTCATACCCATACTCTACCCTTACTCATACTCTTTGCCCTTACCCTTACTCCTTCCCTTACTCTACCAATACCATACCCTAACTTCTACTCCTAACCATAACCTACCCAAACTCTTACCCCTACCAGGCTACCCTTACTACCATTGCTGCTACTCCTTAACCTACCATACCCTTACTCCTACTTCTACCCTACCAGTATTCATATTCTTATCCAACCTTACGAGTTACCATTACACCTACTCATTACCCTACCATCCCCTTACTCCTACTCCTACCATACTCTGCCTTGCCGTGCCCTACCCCACCTAACCCTACCCTATCAAACCCTATCCTTACTCCTACTACTTACCCTACTCTACCCTACCCTTACTCATTACTCTACCGTACCCTTACTCCTACCCCTCTTTTCACTATCCCTACCTTACCTAGTACAGACAGGTCTGAACTAAAGTATACAGAAAGTGCACATGGTGAGCACATTCTCTGAACTTCAGGTGCACATTACTTTGCACAAGCTCTGAGAGTCAGGTGCACTTCATTAGAACTCCAGGTGCACGGTACCTATCTGAGCCGAAAGTGCACTTGCTGTTAGCTCAGGTGTCAGTTCAATGTTACAGGTAATTATCATAGGATGCATTTGTGTGACTGTGAAACCAAAAATTGGAAAATGAAACGATTTAATTAAACAAAATAATGCTGATTTGTTTTACAAGTTTATTAGAAATTATGTATGTGAATAAAACTATAGTCTCAAAGCTGACTGTGTGAAAGCAAGATATTCCATATTTACTGAACCAGTCCCAGGTAAAACCAAAAGCTCTCCTTAATTGTATTTTTATGGCCCATCTTCTTGCTTTTAATGTTTTACTGCTTCCAAAGGATCTAACAATTATTTTTATTGTACATGAGACACACTCCCACTGATGAGTTATTACTCATATTTTATGACAGGTGATAAATGGATTTAAGGATCATAAACCATGAATTTGAGCTTCTTTGATTTTATTGAACAAAATGAAGAAATTTGTCCTGGATAAAATATTGAGGGTTCTTGATCGACCTTAAATTTGTTCAAAAGAAGGCTAACGGAAATTAAAGAGGTCATCTCATTCTCTCTCTCTCTCTCTCTCTCTCTGTCTCTCTCTAAAATGTTGTAATACATGGTTTGAATGAGGCTTCCTTCAGGTTTTATATGGGATACTTTATCATTTTCCTTTCTTATTCATGCACTCAAACTTAGCAACTTTATAAACAAAATAAATAAATAACACGGCATTGTGTTTCAAGACATGACGGGAGTATAAAATGTATACACATGTATACAAAATAATAAATGAGCGCACAAGTTGCACTGTAAGCAAGCTACATGTGTTTTCGCCATGGTTGTAGTGCATTTTTAAATAATATTATAAATCTGAATTTCACACATTTACCTGTCTAGATAACCAGTCAACATTTACCCGAGAACCATTCGAATATTTATTGGCAAAAATTTACTCACAATTACTTTTAAACCGACTTACGCAATGGTCTCAAAAGGAAGAGAAATTAACACAAACTCAATTTGGATTTCAAAAAGGGAAATCTACTATAGATTGCATATTTACGCTTTACTCTATTATAACGAAAACATTACATTCCGGTGACAAACTCTACTGTGTCTTCGTTGATTACAAAAAAGCCTTTGATAGAATTGACAGAACCCTATTATGGCAAAAACTTATCTCAGAACATTTAAATATCAAATTTGTTAAAGCTTTATCGTCCATGTATTGTGTAGTTAAGTCTTGCATAAGATACAAGTCCTCGCTTTCACAATTTTTCAACTCCGAGATCGGCCTCAAACAGGGGGACCCGAGCTCACCACTTTTATTCATGCTTTTTATCAACGATTTAGCACTAAATATCAATTCAGACATTGAAAGCATATTTACTGTCGATGAACTGCAGATATTCCTGCTCCTATACGCTGATGATGCAGTCCTTTTTGCGAAATCTCCTGAAGCATTACAATCAATGTTAAATGATCTTGAAAGATACTGCAAACTATGGGGATTAAAAATTAATGTTAATAAAACTAAAGCAATGATTTTTGAAAAGAGCCGCTATCATACTACTTATGATTTTTATATAAACAACACAAAACTTGAAATTGTATCCTCATTTAAATACCTTGGTATGCCTTTCTTTAAAAATGGCGATTGGTCTCGTGCACAAAAAAAGAATAGCCAGTCATGCTACATATGCTCTACATAATCTATTCAGACTTTTCAAAAATGTAGAACTTCCAATTTCAGAAAAATGCAAACTTTTCGATACACTTGTAGGCTCTATATTAAACTATGGCGGAGAAATTCTCGGACAAAACGAAGCAAAAGATATTGAATTAATTCACACCAAATTTTGTCGATGGATATTGAATGTAAGGAAATCAACCAATTTGACTGGACTGTATGGCGAACTTGGCCGCGTACCATTTATTGTTCAAAGAAAAGTCCGAATGATAAACTATTGGATTAAACTGCTTAGGTCGAACGATCAGTTACTACATAAAAAGGTTTATAATATGCTTATGCAAGATGCTAACAACAATATTTCATATAATGGGTCAAACTGGGCATTTCAAATCAAATCGTTACTTAAATCAAATCGTTACTCAAATCGTTACTTTGTTTTTTTCCCACCTCGGTTTTTGGAGTGGGAATCTTTTTCTGATTGCGCCTTTTCCTGATCTTTGCCTACTTGTACCTTTTTAACAAATTAGGCTTGAATTATATATGGCTACATCAGACAGAAATAGATATCCCATTTGAGTTAATAAAACAGCGTATTTTTGACAATTATTACCAAAGTTGGTACTCCGAAATTAATAATTCAAGTAGGCTAAGTATGTATTCGCGATACAAACACGAATTTCAGTTTGAAAGTTATCTAGATACAATAGATAAAAAATTTAGAATCGCATTTACTAAATTTAGACTATCCTCGCACAATTTAGCTATAGAGCGGGGTCGAATTGAAGGTAGAAGTCGAGATGAAAGAATTTGCAGATATTGTAACTTACAAATGATCGAAAGCGAATATCATTTTTTGCTTGTCTGTCCGATTTATATGACACTAAGAAGAAAATATTTTAATAATTATTTTTGTCAATGGCCCACTTTGAACAAATTTGATAGTTTAATGAGTAAACGATCAAATTCGGCGATTCTTAACCTTTCAAAATACTTGTATTATGCTACACAACTGAGAGACTCTATACCGTAATAACCACATTGGTATTCATGCCATAGACAAACTCTGTCACTGTACATTTAGTATATCCAACACATATATCCGTTTTTCAATTTTTCAATTTGTATGTATTCTTTATGCTCCTATGTAAATTTTCATGACTTATTTTCATATTTTCATGTTCTCATTGTCAGAATCTATTTTGTAGGCTATAAACATTGTAATATGTTTAATGCTGAAATAAAGTTATTTGTATTATTTGTATTTGTATTTACTGAACCAGTCCCAGGTAAAAACAAAAGCTCTAATGTATTTGTTTTTTACAAAAGATGTGCATCCACTGGAAATTGATTATAAAGGAGTTATTGAATTGCTTGTTTTATGACAGGTTATAAAGTGGATTAAAGGACCATAAACCATGAAGTTTGAGCTTCTTTAATTCTATTGAACAAAATGAACAAATTTGTCCTTGATAAAATATTGAGGATTCTTGATCGATCTTAAATAAGGCTAACGGAAATTAAAGAGATCATCTCTCTCTCTCTCTCTCTCTCTCTCTCTCTTGCTAAAATGTTGTAATACATGATGGTTTGAATGAGGCTTCCTTCAGGTTTTATACGGGATACTTTATTATTTTCGTTTCTTATTCATGCATTCAAACTTAGCAACTTTATAAATTAAAATAAATAAACAAATAAATAAATAAACCAGCTGCCTATCAAACAAAAAAAAAAGAGAAATAAAACTCCACTTTAATGTTTCAAAGATTTATCTCTGCGATGCTTCCCCCATTGTTTTGAAATCTCTCTCTCTCTCTCTCTCTCTCTCTCTCTCTCTCTCTCTCTCTATTCTGGACAAGATATTGAGGATATTTGATTGAGTATTAAATTTGTTCAAAACGCTCACAGAATTAAGAGGATTAAGAGATATTTCCTTTTTTCTTTCTTTCTTCTTTCTTTCTTTCTTTCTTTCTTTCTTTCTTTCTCAAATGCTGTCACAGTAAACATGGTCTGAACGGGGCTTCATTAAAATTGAAATTTCTGATTAAGATAGAAGAGGGAATGTACTATCTGTGTAGCGAAAACAAAGGCGTTGATCAGCCGTACTGTTACTGCACAGCTGATCTTCGCTTTTGTTTTGGTATAGGCAAAAATCAGCTTTTCTCATGATGCGGCTCATTTGTATTATTGTTCACACATAGGCACACGTCAACAGGTAAATGATTACAGATGAGTTATTGCTCAGATTTTATGACAGGTAATAAAACGGATTAAAGGACACTAAAACACGAAGTTTTAGCTTCTTTGTTGTTGTTGTTGTTTGTAAATCCCTCCTCTGTCAGGAGAACCTCGTATAAAACGAGTAAAACCTTAAATCTCAAGTCTCTAAAATGCTATTAAAAGTTCACTTCTTCAAAACTGTCAGGTTAAAAGCTAGTCTATAAAACACCATTAGTAAAAACACTGTTCACAACACAATAAAACTGTTAATCCACAAAAGTGTAAAACGCCTTCGGCAATAAACTGGTGAATAAAAGTCACTATTAAATCCGTGATAAAACTAGTCTATTTTAAGTGAATTATTTACAGTTTCCTTTTGATGTTCTTTGTTCAGCCACGATTGAACAGGCAAACTTATGTGAACTCCAATCCTCTTTCTGGCATGAAAGGCTACAATATTGTGATAGCTGACACTTGGAGCACTTTTTCAATGTCACTGCTGGAGGTCCCACATAGCAAGTTGCACAGAAATTTGGCGGCTCAAACACTGGCCCATTAACATCATCGTCACTGTCAATCTCCGAACAGGATGAAACTTCTTGCTCCAAACACACTGGCTGTTCCAAGTGTATGGCATTTGCAGAAATATTGTCCTGCTTGGTTTTAGGTGACTCCAAAACCCCTTGGCTGGATTCCAGCTGATTGGGTTCTGGGACTAATGGCCGGGATTCCACAGGCTTGGGTGCACTGGTTCCAGAGTTCTTCTTCTGGTACCACTTGGTCCAGCGCCTCCTGTCTCTCCTGGCACGGGCAGGTGTTTTCTTTTTCTTAGAGGTGCTCCTTTCAGGAACGGCTTTTCCGGTGTTCTGCGGCCTCTGAGTAAAGTTCACCCTGTCCTTCACAATGGCGGGAGATTTGACGGACAAAGAAAATTGGCCTGTCCCACTTCGGGATAAAGTCCACGAAACAGGTTCATTTCCATTTTCTAAAACGGTGATCACTTTTAAAAACACAGCTGGTAAAAAATTATGCAGGTTAAAATCCATTTTCATAAAATTTCATAAAATCCAGCGCGCTCGACGTGAACACAGCCATCATCCTTCCGCCATCTTGAAAGCTCCCCTTCTTTAATTTTACTACGCACAACAAGTTTTCCCTGGGAAAAATATTGAGCTCTAGAATACTTGACCACTTTTAAATTTGTTAAAGAATTAGAGCAGACAGACACACACACACTCTCTCTCTCAAATGGTATAATACATGGTTAAAACGGGCTTTCTCTAAAGTTTGAACACAATGTCGCCTGTACCATAAGATCAAAACATTTGATATTGTCATAAAATGAAGCTTTTAATTTACAAATGATTAATTCTTATGTACTTGACTTCATGACATCATGTTGTCCTAATATAATTCTGTAGTGCTTACTGATGGAAGATTAGTTATTCAACTGAACTATTTCTTAATCCAATTTATGATCCATGATTATTGAAAGAGTAATATATTTGCCTTGTATAAACACTGTCACCCAGATGTGTTGAAAAGTGTGTACATTATTTGCTCAGGTGTTTAATTTGATAATAATGGTGAATACAGCAGTTAAAGAACTATAAAAATGCACAAGATCTATTGCGAAAATGCACACTTTGTTTGGCATACTCTGAGATAAGCAGAGTGTCTCATGATCTGGTCCGAGCTACAGTAGCAATTTATACATGACAGAGTCCGGGGGGGGGGGTGGCTTTACAATTTCTGTCAGTTTCATTCTAATAGAAATAGGAATATGGAATAACATTGCATGTTATGCCAAAATCATTAAATCCCTACCTGACATGTTCTCTTACACTGCAAAATAAAAGAATGAAAGAAATAACGAATGAATGAATGAAAAAATAAGATAAAATAAGATTAATAACTTATCAGAAAAGTGACATCAGCAAAACAAAAACAACAGCTAATAAATAAATAAATAAATAAACCAGCTGCATATCAAAAAAAAAAAAAAAAAAAAAAAAAAAAAAAAAAAAAAAAAAAAAACTCCACTTTAATGTTTCAAAAGTTTATCGCTGTGATGTTTCGCCCTTTGTTTTCTCCATCGCTTCTTTTTCTTTTTCTGTCTTTTGGAAGGTAAAAACGAATGATGAAACAAACATAATTATGTGAAATATTTCTAAAAGACAGTGGGTTCTTAATTTCTTTCAATAAGCAAGAAATTATTCGATTTAACATACATAGGATAAAGAAATAATAAAAATAAAAAGTAAGACAAATGTAACAAAACTTTCTTTCTTTCTATCTTTCTTTCTGATGGAGCTAATCTCTTATTTACCTGCAATAACATGTCACCGATATCACTCAAAACAGGCAAAGTGAACTACAGGTGAGCCACAGGTAGAGACAGAAGTGCAAGAACTTGAAGTGCACTTGACATGAACTTCATGTGCAATTCAAGTCTCAGAATTAGCTCACATTAAGTGCACATGATGAGCACTTGATGTGAACGAGAGTGTATACCTTAGTTCAGACTTCACTGTACCAGGGTGTTCCCCTCGACTTCAGAGTATTAATTTAGGGGACCAATGTCCCACTACTGACAACTCCTAAACAACATTCTGACAAAATAGGACAATATCAGGAACAAGAAATATTTGTTAATTTTGGGGGACATCATGGTCCCCTCTCTGGACAGAACTGCATGTTTTGGGGGGTCATTTTTGGGCCAAAACGTTCATTTTGTGCGCCAGGTAAAACCCTCGGGTAGCTGACTGAAGAACGAACGACTTACGGAGCCGAAACGACCAGTTACTTACATTTGGATGTGTATCGGCGATTCGCGGCCGAAACGACCGGATTTCGCTATTTAGACGCATCGTTCCGGCCCGTTCTGGTTCCGGTAAATAGTAACACCGGATATTAGAAGAATTTCGCGCGTGACTGTGACGTAGTTTTTATTTATTTTTTGTAACTTTAGAAAGAAAGCTGATCTCAAATGGAACGAATTGTATGCATACCGTTTGGGACATTATCAGAACATTATCCGACTCAATACCGAAACCACCCGTTGGGGACCTGACTGTAAATCGCATCACTGGCGTAGGGCTCCGATGGATGTAACGACTCGCGGCCGAATCGACCCACTTTCGCTATTAAGACGCACCTGTTTCGCTAAATTGTGATACCCGATTATGGCGATAAATCGAGCATTCTCGCGCGCTGAGAAAGTGACGTAACCTGCTTTTTTTTTTTTTTTTTTTCTTTTTTTTTTTGGTAATTTTGCAAACAAAATTGATCTCAAGTGAAACGAAAAAATATATTGTCCACAAAGAATCTAAACTGTATAATCATGGGTGGAAAAGGGATGTATATTTTATCTAGAACTGCCGATGAGATAGCGAATTATCGCGAGATAGGGAGATTAGCGATATCCCCCGAGACTAGGACCGGACGTTCAGGTGCACAAAGTTAGTTAGGTAAACAACATCAGAGTTCATTTACCCGTGTGTACGCGTTACCTATAGGCGGGCACGCAGCTGGGCCTTCGGCCCAGCCTCAGTGCGCTTCGCGCACTTCGTGCCATGCCCGTATTATTTATAATTTTTGCTCAAAATATAGATTGTGGACATGTTATCCCGAGGAAAACATCATTGCGCGACAGTAAGCAATATTGAATACTAAATAGCGTCGGAGATTTTGGCGCAAAATCGACGTCGCGGATAAAACGTACTGAATTCAGCAACGACTTCCTCTCTTCGCACGCTTATAGCAGGAAAACAAACCCGGTAACTAAGGACTTTCTCGTTATCTACCTGTAGTTCGGGAATTTCTCTAATACATATCAGTTTTTTTAAAAATCCTACCGTGGACTTTTTGAAATATATCAAGAAAATTAACAAAAAGGGGGTCTAAAAATACATATCATTTTTTTAAAAAAATCATTCCGTGGATTTTTTGAAATATATCAAGAAAATTAACAAAAAGTGGGTCTAAAAATCGCATTTTACGTTGTCGTCAATGTATTTTCGCTCTCAAATTTGACGATTTTGAAGGCCGATATCTCGAAAACAAGCTCGGAACGGTATCGATTGCTTTTCATTTTCGTATGCAGGACATCAAAATACACCCACATGCCAAAAATAAAAATTTTCTACCGTGAGGTCAATTACGTACATCTGGCTTTAAGGTGTATATTTTTCGCATTTTTGAATAACAGTGCATTCAGAAGGGCAGTGATGCACTTTTGATAGTCCCTTTCACTCCTTTGATAGAGTTTTTCGTTTTTTTTTTCTTCCTGGGAACCAACCAGTACTAGGGTTTGCTTTTAGTTACCTTTCCTGGGTAGAACCAGTACTTGGAGGTTGCTTTTCCCGGCGAGCACCCGAAGGCTCAAACCGGGGTTTGCTTTTTGTAATACCGTTCCTGGGTAAAAACCAGTACAAGGTTGATTTTTTTGTTTTTGTTTTTCGTTTGACACCGTTCCTGGGTCCACCTTAACCAGTACTTGGATATACATAATGTATTCGGGATATACAAAATGTTAAAGATATTAATTCAGCCTGATGTTGGTACATCTTATTTAAGCAAAATTTTATTGCTTTATGGTGCTAAAGGGGTGCTCACACCACAGCGTATAGCGCCAACGTATGCCGACGTATGAGAAATTTTGTCCATACGTTGGTGTACGTTGCATACGTTCGGCATACGTTTTGCATAAGTTAGGGGTACGCTACAATACGCTGTCATACGTTGTCGTACGTCGTGTACGCCACGAAATTTTGTGCATGCACAAAATTTCCAACGTATGCCGACGTACTGATAATACGTTACTCATAAGTTTTTTTCTTTTCTTTCTTTACATAATGCCATACGCCCTCGCGGACATTCTAGGCATGTTGCGCTGTCGAAAAAGTCCAAGTATGTTAATAGGATGAGGCTAAAAGCTAAAAAAGTGTGACAGTGAGGGAAAAGAGTGTGATAGTGAGGGGATGATAGATGATAGGTTAAAATAGTTAAGAATAGCTAAAAGCAGGTTAAAAACAAACTATACTTGGGATCTAAGGTTTGGAATGTTGCAGCTTGCCAACTGCTGCCTTGAATATGTCAAGGCTTGGGGAGCTAACAACCTCTTCTGGAAGCGCATTCCACTGCACAATTACGAGGGGGAAAAAAGAGTACTTATAGTAGTCTGTTGGGGTGTACAGTTGGCAAAATGTCATAGAATGACCGCGTCTGGATGGGCGAGTGTTTGGCTGGACATAATCGGGGAGGGGCACAGCTACAAGATTGTTTATTATCTTGTAGAAAAGGCAAAGCCGTGCGTCTGCACGTCTTTGCTCTAGAGTTCGCCAACCCAAAGTTTCAACCATGGCCGAAACACTAGAAGTCCTGTCAAAGTTGCAAACAGTCCAACGTGCAGCCCGCCGTTGGACTGCCTCAATCTGTTTGGTCTTATCTTTATGGTTGGGGTCCCATATGGCTGCTGCATATTCCAGCTGCGGCCGGACCAAGGTAGTATACGCAGCCTCTCTTACACCTGACATCTTTGTCTTAATGTTTCTTTTGATAAAGCCGAGAGTTTTGTTGGCAGTGCCTGTAATTCTGTCTATGTGAGAGCCCCAGGACAGATTGCTGGAGATATCAACCCCCAGATATCTAGCACAGGTAACAGTCTCCAGGACCACATCATGCAATCTATAGGCCGCATTGATGGGTTTTTTAGAGCCTGTCACCTGCACTACCTGGCACTTGGAGGGGTTGAACTCCATGTCCCAGTCAGACTCCCACACAGACAGTCTGTCCAAATCCTGTTGAAGTACTGAGCTGTCATTCGCACCCTCCATGGTGAGATACATTGCGGTATCATCGGCGAATAAACGCACTTGGGATTTAACATTGTCTGGCAGGTCGTTTATGTAGATGAGGAACAGGATAGGTCCCAGGACAGAACCCTGGGGCACCCCTGATGTTACAGGGACTGTATCAGACGCCTCACCCCCAACAACGACCTGCTGAGCACGGTCACCAAGGAAAGCACGTATCCAGCTCAGTACATCAGATCTAATTCCATAGTTATGCAGTTTCCATATAAGTTTTGAGTGATTAACCTTGTCGAATGCCTTGGAGAAGTCCAACAAGATTAGGTCAGTCTGTCTTCCATTACTAGCATTCCTAGCAAGGTCCTCTACCAACATGACGAGCTGGGTCTCGCATGACCTCTTCTCTCGAAAGCCATGTTGGAGATCATACATGAGTCCCTGCTCGTCAAGGTGTCTTACGATGTTGGAGGCAAGAATGTGTTCCAGGACCTTACACAGAATGCAAGTAAGGGATATGGGTCGATAGTTGGATGCCAGTGACTTATCTCCTTTCTTGTATATAGGTGTGACATTAGCTTTACACCATTCCGTCGGGAGTGTGCCTGTCTCTAGGGATCTTTCAAAGATTACTTTTATGATGGGGGCTAATTCGACCCTCAACTCCTTCAGGATAAGTGGTCTAATTCTGTCAGGACCAGCAGCCTTTCCGGGTTTCAGTTTATTCAAAAGTTTTAATATACCGTTCAGAGAGAGTTCAATTTGTGGCATGGTTTTGTTTGGGTTTTTGAAATTCGGGGGTATTGCATCAGGGCTCACATTGCCATCGTCGACCATATCCTGCAACTTCATCTGGGCCAATCTTGATAAGGTCAGCGGAGACCTGGGGGTAAAAACCGACTGAAATTGTTGGTTATGGACATTACATTGGTCTGTGATGTCATTGGTCAATTTGCCATTGTGTAACAGTGGGGTGGAGCCCTGTTGATCCTGTCTTGAGTTTTTCAGGAAAGAAAATAATTTCTTCCTGTCACATGACTGATCACTGTTGCCGAGACCGAGAAGACCTTCAAGGTGGGACTGGTATGACTTCTTTATTTTCCGTTTTATTTGTTGACGAAGGGCCAGGAAGCTTTTCCTCTTCCCTGGATCTCCAGATGCCTTGTATGCAGCGTACAACCTGTCACGTTTTCTGATCAGACGCTTAATTTCTTGTGTGACCCAGGGGAGTGATTCTTTACAGCTAAGTAGCTTAGTAGGTATGCACTCCTGCATAGCAGCATCCAGAGCACCAGTAAAGGAGGTCCACAGCTCTTCCACAGACTTACCAGTATGGCTTGAAAGGAACCTTTCTTGAAAAGCTGACATTAAAGATTTGAGTCTAGCCCAGTCGGCCTTCGCAAACAAGTGGACTTTGCGGGGTTTTTGTTTTTGAAAAACTGGTTTTATAAGCCCTTCAGCCAAGACCACATCGTGGTCACCCAGGCCAGGCAGGGTTTCCACTCTCTGTATCAGGGTTGGGTTGGAAGTAAGGAAAAGGTCCAGGGTGTTGTCAAGGCGAGTTGGTTGTGTCACCATTTGGCACAGTCCGATGTCATTAATCAGGTCTAAGAAAAAGTCATAGACTGATTTACAAGATGGATTTGATTTGAATAATGGGATATTGTCAGTCCAGGTCAGTCCAGGCAGGTTGAAGTCACCCAAAAGCCAGATATTTCCATTCTTCTGACCGACTTGCTCAAGAGATTTGCGCAACTCAGTCAAACTATTCAGGTCGTCCTCTTTGGGTTTATAATAAGCACCAATGTAAAGTGGATGGGAGCCAGTGACCTCCAGTTTGACCCATATTAGTTCACAGCCGGTACTGAATTCAGGTTGCTCCGTGACTCTGAAACTTTCACGGACCAAAATGAAAACCCCACCACTGCGAAACGCCTTAGACCTGCGGTCAGCACGGAAGACCACATAGCCAGGGGGAAATACTTCACTATTACGTATGTCCGGGGACAACCATGATTCAGTCCCAACTATAATATCTGGCTTTTCAGTGTCCACGAGACAATGGAACTCCGGTACTTTATTGACAACAGATCTAAAATTAATGTTTAGAATTTTAAGTCTTTTTGGATCCCGCTTTCTATGGAACTTTTGGGAGAGTTTCTTTGCAGGTGTTGATGTCAGGGGTGGTGGGGGTGCCTGTATATCAAGACTACTGAAGCTATTTGATGTATCCAATGATGAGAACGACCAATCAAAGAAGGTCGTATTAAAGTTTGGTAGTCCACAATTCATACAATTCCATGAGTAAGATTCATGATCAGCCATAACTTTATGTACCTCAATGCCCATGCCCTGACATTCAATATGATGCCAGGTACTACATTTGTCACACTGAATACCATTATGGTTATTCTTGACAGCCTTTCCACAGCTGCCACATGGATACTTGGGAGGCCTAGGTCCAGGATTCAATTCAATGTCATTGGACATGGTAACAAGCAGTAAGCTTATGTATAGAAGACATGTACTATCCAAATTTTTGTGGGGGAAACGGTACAGCTTCTTTAGTTTTGACACCATGTGCTGGTGTCTTGAGGGAATCTGAGACGAACAAAGTAGGGAGAATGGATCCTGCTGCCTGAATTCGGATGATAATTCATGCCCTGGGTCTCTAGCAAAAGATGCCAGAGCTGACAGCAAGGTGACAGTACAAAGAAAACTTACCATGTCCATTTTCATTCCGTTTCTGAATATATTCAATCAATACTTACAAAATGTAAACAATGGAGGTCGGTGTCCAGGTACTTGACCTCAACGAAATTTCATCCTGGTTGGTATATGGATCCCAATTTAGGAGACAAAATGAGAAGATATGTGCCAAAATCAATAAAACTGATGAATGGAAAGTTGACAAAAATCATAAAAACTATATGCTTATCCTAGTTTGACAACCGATCGATCCCATTTAAGTCGTTTTTGAGAAATGAAAAAGGTGAGAAATAAGACACAGCTGTTCGGACAATCGACGCATGCGTACGCAACGAATACGTTATGCATAAGTTCATGAACGTTACCTGTAAGTAACTCATACGTTCGCATACGTTGTCGTACGCCAAAGCTTACCTGGATTTTTGTTTAGCGTATGAGAAGCGTATGCATAACGCATTACCAACGTACGAGCAGCGTGCTCGGAACGTATGCAGCGTATGTTAAACGTGCGAAGAACGTACTTAGCGTATGCACAACTTACGCGTAGCGCATTGGTCAGCGTTCGGGATTTTATGTATAAAAATGGAAGGAATAGGGACTGTGTTCATGATTAAATAGCCACACGGAAGCATCAAAATAATATACTCGGCCAACAACAAATTGCACAATTGGGTGTATGGCTAGATTGTATTCACTGTTATATATACACTGAAAAAAAGTTATAAGAGGCCACCTCATATTTTTTCTTCTAGTTCAGAAAGTAAAATACGATCAATTAAAATTCATGATCAAATAAATAAGCCAATGTCTAACAGTGTCTTTGTGAGTTTCTGCATTCCAAAATGCGTGATATCTCTCATACAGACGGAGCATGAGTAAAGGTACCCTAACTTCAAAAAGTCATATTTTATTAACGTCGATTTAAATGTCGTATTATGACGTTGTGTTTTATATTTTAATTTGTTTGAAAGTGCTACTGACTGCCATGATGCAAAATAAAATAAAGTCAGATGCGTTGCTGCAATAAGAATCTTCGTTTCTGTTTTGTACATGCAAGAAGACAGCGACATGAATACAGTTGAACCTGCTGAATCAGCCACCTTTATAAGAGCTCCACCTGCATAAGAGAGCCAGTCTGAAACATTCCCAATCATTTTCACTATATTTTATCTCTGCATAAGACAGCCACCTCCACAAGACAACCAGCAGCCAGTGAAATCAATCCCAAAATGCTTATAACTCTCTATAAGACAGCCACATCATACTTGCCTAAAGTCAAATTTCCCATTTACAAGCTGTTAATTGGACAATTATTATTCATTATTGTATTTAAAACAGTTAATTAGCAGAAAAAATCAATTAAGTTAATACCCATGAGGCTTTGTATATATTTTTGTGTAACAAAGCATGAAATGATGTCAACTTATTAAACACATACAGGTAGTCCTTCCTTAGAAAGGATTTTTCTTGTGACAGTAAGAATATTTTCTACATGACAACTGCTCTGACTGAACCTTGATAAGACAGCCACCTGTGTATAACAGCCAGCTTAGCTCACTCCCAAAGGTGGCGCTTTTATAGAGGTTTGACTGTAACATGAATTCAGCTTTTTGCATGCAATTTGCATACAAACTTTGTTCATCTCCAGTTGCATTATTATCAGCAGTATGAAATTGAAATTTACAGCGATTATTAAGGTCTAATACTAGACTCTGATAAACCTAGAAAATTTAAAAAAATCGTCCATAAATTTCGTTATTTTGTTCGTTAAAAATTGGCATTGAAACCGGAAGTGTGCGGCAACCGTGACCTGTTTGTCATCGAAAATAGTCTAAAATAGCTCATTCGGGTTATATCTCTCATTTCCAGGCCTCGTCAAGTGAATTTGATAGGGATTAACATGTTGAAGAGGCACATTGATGAATTTTACAAAAATCTCAAAAATAGCGATTTTTAAAAATGCGCAAAAAGTCTACCGGTAGAGAAAATTCGAGTGTTTGATGTTTTTCCAAGCCCCAACGGCCCCTTTGGTGACACCCGCTCCTAATTTCAATAAATGCTGTGCTTGATCAATTTTTTTTTATTCAAAAACATTGTTTTTGCAATTTTACTCCAAAACGCGTTTAGTGAAAGAAAATTATTTTTGAACAATTTGGAACGTTACTTACTTGAAAGACTCGTTTTTAGGCAAAAAAAAAAAATCGAGCAATTTTGAACATTACTTATAAAGAAAAAATGAGTTTAAAAAGTGGCCTCTTATAACTTTGTTTCAGTGTATTATCGCTTGTCCATAGAAAGCTCATATTTGATGACCCTTTATCATGTAAAATTGTCGACATATAAATGTTCAAAAATTTGTTGAATGTTAAAGTCACCTTTTCAAAATATGAGTCTTTACCAAATCGAATATCAAAGGTAACTGAAAATTTAAGCAGGTAGATTCCACAATATGCTGGTTATTTTCAGTATATCGAATGATTACACTTTTTGTAAAAACGAAAAGTTGTTGAGAAATTGTTATGGGAGACTTCCTTGGCTGTGAGAAGTGTTAAGATAGAAACAGAAACAGACGCGAATCTTAAAAACGTCACCCAACATATCATAATTATGTTTTTAATAGGTCTACTCAAGTAAAACAATAATGCTGGCAGTGTCAATTTGTTTGTTTCGATTTTGGTATGCATGGAAGCTTAGTCACTAAAATACATGTATCGAATACGATGATCTATTGCACAATTAAGTATAGTTTGTGTGTTATATCAGGCAAGTTTTCAGCTCCAGTCAATTATTTGTCATTATTGATGATTTTGTCACCCTTAAACTCAGTTCTACCTATTAATTAGGAAATGATTCTTCTGAGAAACGATATCAGAAATCTACACAATGAACCCGAAGAGTCAGGTACTTTGGTCAGTTTTTCCTTTATTTATTTATTTATTTATTTATTTATTTATTTATTTATTTGTTTATTTATTTTCAATTTTTACTGGATATATGTTTGACTCCTTTTTTTGAAGAACGTCAAGTTCGTTAGAAGCACGCTGTGCATACGTTTGGCATACGTCAGACGTGTGTTGTACATACGCTCCTTATAAGTCACGAACGCTATGCTAACGTTGGGCGTACGCTGTTATACGCTGTTATAAGTCATGATACGCCAGGGATACGTTATGAATAAGCTACTCATACGCTAGACATACGTTCCATTCGCTAAGCATACGCTTTGTATACGTTCAGAGAGAGCATTTTCCGGATTTTTAGCATAGAATGAACAGCGTATGACAACGTACAACAACGTACTGGATGGTTTTTCATACGCTGCTCATACGTTGGCTAATACGCTGTGGTCTGAGCGGGCCTTAAAACCAATAAGACATTAGTTTAAGAAATAAGATTATTCTGAACAAATAATTATTTAAAATGGTGAAATAAATATTTAAATATACAAATTTTATTTTCATATTAATTGAAAGTTCGATAATTTAGTGAAAGACTTTATTTTGATTAATAAATAATTATTTTTTCTACATTAATTAAGCATGAGGGCGAAATATGGGATTTCCCATACGAGACTCAGATATGACTTTTAAGTGGCAAGGTTGAAATTATTATTTGAATTTGATATTATTACATAATATGTGTAAGAAATTATGTCAGTTTAAGGGCAGCTAACTCTGTCGACATATATGAAAAACACGCCAAGGTCTAAATCACGTCTTGATTACGACGTCTAACTGACGAACTAGTTTGACGTCAAAACAACGTCCAATCCAGACGTCCAAAAGACGTCAGGAAATGACGTCTGATAGACGTTGGAAATTGGTTATATGACGTCGCGACCAAAATATAACCAATATCTGACGTCAAACAGACGCCAGGTGCCTGCTGGGTATTATCACCAAGAGAGAGAGAGAGAGAGAGAGAGAGAGAGAGAGAGAGTCTGTCGTAAAAGCACTGTTCATGTTGAAACATTTTATTTTATTTATTAAAAATTATAAACATACAGTTGAGAGCCCGGCTTAACATTTGATCAAGCTTCCATCCACAATCTTCACAACATCGTTTTGGCGTCATGGTAACCCAATCAAGAAGTTCAACTGTGTAGAAAATTGAGGCCACGTCCCGACATGACCATAGCTGTTCACTGGGACGCAATCCATCAATTCAAACAAAAATAAAGTTAACATTGTCACCGCCAGGTAGCGCCCTAGGTCTTCAGTCTACTGACCAGCGGCATTTGACCGATGCTTGCTAGAATGCAAAACGAACGGTTGGACTATAATTACATTGAAGATACCAAGTTGCCATGGCAATATATTCTGGAAAATATTTATTTTATATGCATTTGAGGTCACCAAATTTAATTTCTTACATGGACAGAGACCTATAATTATAGTTCCCATAGAGTCCCATTGTAATTGCGCCCAAACAAGACTCATTCATATGGTGGACCCCAACACATTCAGCAGGCGAGAGATTGCCCTTCAACACAAGTGCAGCAAAAGATAGGGTGTCAGTCAGCATCTTAAAATCAGTGTAGGAGATGGTTAAACATGTATATTTTTCAGAACTATTCGTACAGACACGAAATGCGTTAAAGTAACTACTCGTACAGTTGTTGGCAACAGGGCGGCTGTTTTCAAAAGCCAATTATTTACATGTTAGAGTTTCTGTGCCCAAATCGAGTAAAGGGTTTTTGTGATAATAGATTATATGTCTGTTCTAGCAGCAAAACTTTCCAAATTGTATATCAGAACATACCTTTATAGAGGAAAATCTGTCGTGCTTACGGGCGAAAAATAATAAATCTTAGTGATTCCGTGCATTATATGTTGATTTGCAGACAGATACATCGTGTTCGGGTGTTTTGAAAATCATGTATGAAAACTATGCTTAGTTCGCTATTCAAAACCGAAAACCGCTTTTAAAAGTGTCGCGTGAAAGTGAACTTACCTCGATATGAAAAACGTGAGCGTCTTTGTTTATCGCTAGGAACTAGTGATTATTTGCGTACAGTTGGTGTCACTTCCGTTTTGGCTCACTGTACGGTGCATTGAAACCTAGATATCTCACGTTTCTGTTACATCTGCTGACTCGTTTTTTTTCTTTCTATCTAAATTAACCCAAATTAAATCTTAGGATTCAAAAATAAATCTTTGGAAAATCCAGTAGTACTACAACCTGCCCCCAGCCTATCAAGAGGAATGGGAATTTCCTATTCGAAATGTAAAAATACAACTTTCGCCCCTGACCGATGTTATCCATCTACAGAAAACAAGTTTGTCGCACGGTGCTCATGACGAGTCGAGATTGCTAGAGACATCTGAGCCGCCTCAGGTTTGTACCTGCGAAGCTGATCAGCGCCTTTGTTTTTGCTACACGGATAGTACCATTCCTCCTCTACTTAACTCCAAAATTTCAAGCTTCTAGCCTGCTTCTGTAGCTGTACAGGTCGGTTTGTGTCGGACCTTTTCGGAAACCACATTGTTGGTTTTCCCACGAGGCGGCTTATCTGTGTAGTCAGATATGGTCTGGTTATGGTGACTAAACGTCCCAGTCAACAATTTTGCAGGTATGTCGGAACAGAGCCACGCACTCCTGGGTATACACCAGCACTGTGGGATATTCAAAGGTACCTCGTACACGGACACTTCAAGGCGGGGGTAGGAAAAGAACCCACGACCTCTCGACCCAGAAACCTGTAGTCTATCATTAGGCCACCACGCTCCCCTATGATCAAAGAAATCAGACATAAACGTTCCAGTCTAGACAAATATACTATGCAAAATAAATTTAGCAATTTTTGATGTTACATATATTTTTGATCACCTTAGAGCAATTTTGGACATTTCTTTAATTTAAATGACAAGAACAGTGTCTTAGGCACATGATACGATGAATTTAAAAACGCCATCATTTAAAGAGGCTTCTGGAACAACCAAGAAAGACAGAAAGGGTGTGAATGCAAAATTCTCAACCATTGAACACAATGCATACAGCAGACTTTTGTAAAGTCCATTAGGCTCATCCTTTTTACCCCTTCTTTATGAACGTTATTGAAATGTGACAAGTGAGAGTGGGTTTTTTTTAGGTACAAACCTTACTGCCTGCCAAAAATGACGTCAACACGCCGTCAAGTGGTCGAAATTGCCTTAATTTTGGGTTACTTGGTTTCCATTGATTTTCTTAAAAACAAAACAAGACAAACGAAGCACAATGTAGCCAATACGGTGGTCAGTAACACGTGAAATTTTCAGAGCCATAACGCGTCATGCTAATGAGATAACGCTTACGTTAGACTCATCATTTAAGCTCACGTTACGAAGCCAAGATACTCTCTTTATTTTAACATATCGGTATGCATCAGACATTTCCACTTCTTGCCGATTTTCGGGACATTCCAATTAGAAACGTAACTGTAAGGTGATGATGTAGGAGCGAAAGAAAAAACGTCGAATTAAAAAACTTACAATCTTTATTTCTTGTTTCCTTTAAGCAGACCTGCAAGTTATGATCATGTATTTTATAAAAATTGTACTGTTACGTCAGTATCGCCGTAATGTTTGATTTTGTTCGAAATGTTTCGCTGGCAAGTTCTTGCCGAAAGGTTACCACTTTCGCCCATATTCCAAAATATGACTTTTATTCATTATGTGCAGAGTAGGCCCTATATATGTTGCTCATAGCTTGTAATGACTCTTACTAATTGAACTGTAATAATGTGAAGTGCCGCATATAGATTGTGTTCTGTTAGTTTGCGTGAAGCCCCCTATTTTGGACCAGATTTCATTTAAGGTGGAAAGGTTAACATGAGTAGTAATGGGTGCCACTATAGACCAAGTGGCACCCATTACTACTAACATGAGCAAAACGAACCTCCATTTGTTCCAGAAATCCTGGATCCGCCTCTGAAGTGTGTTTACATCGATATAACTTCAAAAAGAATAGAATCCACCAAATCAAAGTAAAACAACAACAACAAAAAAAAAAAAAAAAAAAAAAAAAAAAAAAAAAAAAAATTAAATCGGTCAAAATGAAAGTGAATATATACAATATTTTTAATTCAGTTTTACGTCCCTTTCAAGATTATTTAAGCTCATATGAGACGGGCCAATCAGTAGGGGTCGAAAACGGGAGAACCCCGAGAAAAACCACCTGGCACATCCGCAAGCAGAAATTGGCTTGTCTCACATATGCCCATTGCGGGGCTCGAACCCACACCAGACACAGCGGTGAGATGATCGAGTGATTAAGAAACAGCATAGGAGAATCGTCTAGAATGCATTACGGGAAAATATCTGTTCACATAAAGTCTGAGGGTGGTGGGGGAGGGGGGGGGCTATGGGCCCCGTCCACTTGGGGCTAAAGAAAAAGATGGGCTGCTTGTGTCTCCAGGCAAAGCTTATACGCTGCTGACTTTCCATCTGATTACTGGTTAACCGTTCAAGTATATTAACAGAACGACTCAGTACGGGTCCGTGAAAAACACCCAACCCCATATCGGGGAGTGACCAATAAAACTTTAAGACTGCAGTATACATCCCATCAACAGCTTATGCCATGTGGGGACGGGACATGCCGAGTGGCTTAACCACTACGTCACAGATGTTTCATGCATTAGGATAGCATGTACGTGAAATAGATGTCCATGTATAAACCCAACTTTAACCCATATTTGACAACTGGATTTTCCCATCATTATCATTTGGATGAGTCCACTTTCATTTTTAGAGGCTTCAGGTAGGATTTTCAAATTTTATTCCATTTTTCGATGAAATTCCTCTAAGCAAACAGAATAGCCCCAGATGGGACGCCGCGTTCTGCGGCGTCACATCTGGGGCTATACTGTTTGCCTATGTCCCATAGTTAATTTTCATATTTTTGATACAAAACATAGATTGTGGGTACTCGTTAGAATCGCTTCGGCGAGGCTTTTTCTAACTTACCACAGAGACTCACGCCAAGAGTTTGCAAAAGTGGGCGGGATTTTCCCTATACTTCATGTTGTATTTTTACTAGATGCTAGTAACTGATAAGCCGTAAGTCCTATAGGTAAACTCTAACAATTTTTATTATAGTTACATGTACCCACAATCAATGTTTCAAGCGAGCGAAAGTATAGTAAATATTAGTTTTTAGATTTCATATAAAAAAAAAATCTGAGGTCTAAAGTACTGGGGCAAACTTGTAAGGTGATGATGCGGAAACATTATTTTAAAAGTATCCTGTTCTGACCATTTGAGCCCCGTCGTGAGAAAACCGGTTTTGGGGGTTTCCGACCAGGTCCGCCACAAACCAGCCTATACACCTACAGAAGAAAGCAAGAATCTTGAAATTTTGGGCAAAAGTAGAGGAGAAATTCTACTATCTATGTAGCAAAAAGAAAGGCGCTGGTCAGCTGTGCATTTGCTCCCACTTTGTTTTCATTAATGCAGCAAACCGGTTTCTCGTGATGCGGCTCATTAATTTTGGTCTTTATAGGTAATTTTAGGTAATTTTTTTGTAATGATATATAGGAGTTTTAATTTTAATATATATTTCATTTGGACCTTATTAAATTCTGTCTGTATTGCTCGCATGTTATGACAGCATGTACATGACTTTGAGCAATCTGATGTCATGCTCAAATCAGGGACAACGCTACTTAGGATGACTGCTATTGAGCCGCGACGCGAGAAAACCGGGCTTCGGGATTTCCGACCAGGTCTGACACAAACTGACCTGTACAGTCACAGAAGCGGGCTAGAAGCTTGAAATTTCGGATATAAGAAGAACAGGAAATGTACTATCCGTGTAGCGAAAACAAAGGCGCTGATCAGCTTCGCGGTTACCGCGAAGCTGATCTGCGCCTTTGTTTTCGCATAGGCAAATATCCGGTTTTCTCACGATGCGGCTCATTTCATAAATTTTATTGAATAGTTGTATGCATACAGTAGGATAGCATGTCTGTGAAATAGATGCCCATTTATAAACCCCACATTAATATAGTTAAACTGAGGTTTACAATGGTATATAATTTTCTTACTTTTAATCCAAAACATAGATTGTGGGTACTCCTTAGAACAAACTCAGCGAGGCGTTTCTAACGTGTACCAGCAATCAATGTTTTGAGTGAAATTTGGTAAATATTTAAAAAAAATCAACTGAATTTTTTCAATTCTAAATAAAAAAAAAAAAAAGAAGAAAAAACTAGAAAAAGTGCCTTGAGAGGCACGTATACCCCCGGCTGGTAGCTCCCTCCAACGCCCCCACCCGTTAGCCCACCGCCCTCCAATCCAGACATGCTCACTGAACCTCAATTCCTGATGAAAGAGAGCGCCCTCAACAAGTACATCTTATAAATTTGTATTTGAAAAAGCACTGTCTAAAACCATGGGAAGAGGGTGGGGTCGGGGGGGGGGGGGGAGGGAGTGTAGTAGAATGACAGATCTATTTTAGAACAGTATACAGAGCTGACTTGTATACTCAATCTAGGACTTGATCGCGGACATTGAGGGTCAGGTCCTCGGTCCTAGATGTAAAGTAGAATGTCATTCTTCAATAATATTAAAACCAGAGGACCAATGGTCTTGTAAACGCTCACCTGAAACCCGAGATATATACCAATAAACTTGTTGGACTAGAATGGTAATGTACATGTATATAACCCCAGGGCCGGGTCAGAGCAACCCCTGGAGTCCATTTCTTTTTGAAAACATAAAACCTCAGTCCATTTGCCAATTTACTGCAAATTTTGCCCTTCAAATGACATTTTAAAAATTTTCCCCATTCAAATGCATGGGCGACAGAAGTTGACCTTGCCGTAAAATAGGTCAAGGTCATCCAAGGGTCACGATTTATATAAACTTTGTAGAGCTCCATTGCCTGATGCTTCATGCCAAGTTTCAAAATCATAGGCCTTCTGGTTCTGGAGAAGATTTTTAAAGGTTTTTGCTATTTATAGCCATGGCAGCCATCTCGGTCATGTGACCTTGACCATTTATATATACTTTCATTCCCACTTCCTATCAATGCTCCTCATAAAGTTTGGCTTTGATTGGCCAAGCGGTTTCTGAAAAGAAGATCTTTGAATATCACTGTAATATACATGTATACTGCCCCGGGGTGGGGGCAGACAGACCCCTGGGTCCATTTTTTTTCAGAATCATCAATCTTAAGTCCATTTGCCCATTTCCTGCAAGTTTTCCCCTACAAATGACATTTGAACACTTTTTCCCATTCAAATGCATGAGCGGCCTATGTTGACCTTGCCGTAAAATAGGTCAAGGTCATCCCAGGGTCATGATTCATATAAACTTTGTAGAGCTCCAGTCACTGATGCTTCACACCAAGTTTCAAAATCATTGGCCTTCTGGTTCTGGAGAAGAAGATTTTAAAAGTTTTTTTTTTCTATTTATAGCTATGGCGGCCATCTTGGTCATGTGACCTTGACCATTTATATAAACTTTCTTTCCCCCTTCCCAAGGATGCTCCATATGAAGTTTGGCTTTGATTGGCCAAGCGGTTTCAGGGGAGAAGATGTTTCATTATTATGGAAATATACATGTATATAGCCCCGGGGCAGGGGCAGACAACCCCCAGGGGCTAAAATTTTCCATCAACATTAATCTTCTGTCCATTTGCCTATTCCCAGTAAGTTTTACCCATTAAATAGCATTTTACCATTTTTTCCCATTCAAATGCATTGGCGACTTAAGATGACCTTGCCGTAAAATAGGTCAAGGTCATCCTAGGGTCATGATTTATATAAACTATGATGGGCCCAAGTCCCCGATGCTACATACCAAGTTTCATGGAAATCTGCCCACTGGTTCTGAAGAAGAAGATTTCTAAAGTTTTTTTTCTATTTATAGCTATGACGGCCATCTTGGTCATGTGACCTTGACCATTTATATAAACTTTCGTTCCCCCTTCCCAAGGATGCTCCATATGAAGTTTGGCTTTGATTGGCCAAGCGGTTTCAGGGGAGAAGATGTTTCATTATTATGGAAATATACATGTATATAGCCCCGGGGCAGGGGCAGACAACCCCCCAGGGGCTAAAATTTTCCATTAACATTAATCTTCTGTCCATTTGCCTATTCCCAGTAAGTTTTACCCATTAAATAGCATTTTACCATTTTTTCCCATTCAAATGCATTGGCGACCTAAGTTGACCTTGCCGTAAAATAGGTCAAGGTCATCCTAGGGTCATGATTTATATAAACTATGATGGGCCCAAGTCCCCGATGCTACATACCAAGTTTCATGGAAATCGGCCCACTGGTTCTGGAGAAGAAGATTTCTAAAGGTTTTAGCTATTTATAGCCATGGCGGCCATCTTGGTCATGTGACCTTGACCATCTATATAAACTTTCGTTCACCTTTCCTAAGGATGCTCCATATGAAGTTTGGCTTTGATTGGCCAAGCGGTTTCAGGGGAGAAGATGTTTCATTATTATGGAAATATACATGTATATAGCCCCGGGGCAGGGGCAGACAACCCCCCAGGGGCTAAAATTTTCCATAAACATTAATCTTCTGTCCATTTGCCTATTCCCAGTAAGTTTTACCCATTAAATAGCATTTCACCATTTTTTTTTCTCATTCAAATGCATTGGCAACCTAAGTTGACCTTGCCGTAAAATACGTCAAGGTCATCCTAGGGTCATGATTTATACAAACTATGATGGGCCCAAGTCCGCGATGCTACATACCAAGTTTCGTAGAAATCGGCCCACTGGTTCTGGAGAAGATTTCTAAAGGTTTTTGCTATTTATAGCCATGGCGGCCATCTTGGTCATGTGACCTGGACCATTTATATAAACTTTCGTCCCCCCTTCCTAAGGATGCTCCACATGAAGTTTGGCTTTGATTGGCCAAGCGGTTTCAGAGGAGAAGATCTTTGAAATTGTGAACGATGGACGATGGACGGACGACGGACGGACGCCGGAGCATGGGTATACTATAAGCTCACCTGTGAGCCTTCGGCTCAGGTGAGCTAAAAAAATAAATAAAAAAATAAGATGTCCTAGAGCTTGACCTCTAGCCCCATGCTGGGCACGGACCCTAGAGTTTAATGTCATTAGGAACAAGGCAAACCTTATAGAGTCCCTTTGGTGCATGTACAAATCATTTCTAAATGGTAAAGAAAAGTACAGAAAATACAATTTTTAAAGAAGTTCTAGATTTTGACCTCTAGCCCCACCCCCCGCACATGGACCCTAGTGTCTGAACCTTACATGGTACCTATGGTCTAAGTATGAATGCTTTCTGACAAGACTTTGTGGATGTCAAGAAAATAGACTTACAGAAAATTTATCATGGTATTTATCATATTATAAATAAGTCCTAGATTTTGACCTCTAGATTTTGACCTCTAGCCCCACCCCTGGAGATGGTGTAACGAACGGCCGAGACAAGCCACAGCAAACCCCGTCGGTGGAAAAGCATGCTCATCCACCAAGGGTGGTTTACTGCGCTATATACCTAACACTTACTCGATTCACAAAGTTTCGAGTTTCTAATTTGCATATTACTACCCGCTAATATGCCGCTAATACGTTGCACCAACGTATTATACAAGGGAGACTATCCCGTTACATTACTTCCCCCGCCGAGAAGACTCGCCCCGAGTCTTGGCCTGGGGACTACATGGGTAAGGCAACTCCGTTCTGGCAGTTGTCATCATCCCACCGCTGCCACCAAATGTAACGAACGGCCGAGACAAGCCACAGCAAACCCTGTCGGTGGAAAAGCATGCTCATCCACCAAGGGTGGTTTACTGCGCTATATACCTAACACTTACTCGATTCACAAAGTTTCGAGTTTCTAATTTGCATATTACTACCCGCTAATATGCCGCTAATACGTTGCACCAACGTATTATACAAGGGAGACTATCCCGTTACATTGGTACCGAGCATGGAATATGAAAGCAATCCCTATAGGGTATCGAGGAACTAAATAAGAATACATCCCTATGATTGTTTGTTAAGATATGGACTTAGAGAAGAAACATTAAAATTGTAAATAGCATATTTTAAAGGTGATCTAGATTTTGACCTCCAGCTCTAACCCCGGGCATGGGCCTGAACTCATGGAAACACAGCAAACCCTATAGGGTACCTATGGTCCAAATATGAATGGTTTCTGACCATTTGTTCACGAGATATACACCTCTAGAGAAACTTTAACTAAAACTTTGACGTAAATTCCACGAATGTTCCGGAATTAAGAAAACTAACAAACATACGAACGGAAAAGCGAAAGCTATATACACGTCCGCATAAATGCCGGTTATAATAAACAAAAAAAGTCCCAAGTGCAAAATTGTAAGACAATAAGGAGGAAAACAATTTGAGCCGCATCATGAGAAAACAGGATTTTTGCCTATGCAAAAACAAAGGCCCAGATCAGTTTCGCAGTAACTGTGAAGCTGATCAGCGCCTTTGTTTTCGCTACAGGATAGTACAATTCCTCTTTCTAAATCCAGAATTTCCAGCATCTAACCATCTTCTGTGACTGTACAGCCCAGATTGTGTCGGACCTGGTCGGAACCTAAATTGTTGGTTTTCTCATGCACAGGCCCATGTATCTTGTTCAGTCAGTTTGGTCTTAATATTTTGAATATAAGTAGATGGGCTATACTACGGGATTTTTATTTCAAATGTACTTTAGTTGGACCATGTTTATTGCATTCCACTGGTGTTGTTAACATATTTGGACCTTTTAAAACATATACAAATCATGGTCAATGTTGCTTTTTTAGCAGTTCTGCTATAGCATGACTGGGTGGTTTAAATATATGCTTAGATAGGCAAAGAAAATGCTTAGCTAAAAGATTAAATAAGTCCAAAAGATATTTGTTTCTCAGGCCACTTTTTTGAAAAACAGACTTGAATTTTAATTTTTATTTCTACAAATTTAAATTAAATGAGGCAACTTTTTTATTTTTGGCGAGTAAGTATTTATAAACTACTACAAATTACCACATTTGCATTACATATGACTGTATTTTAAATATACTGACGTCAACAAATAAGAGCTGTCGCAGGACAGCGTGCTCGACTGCTTCTGACCTTTGTCAAACATAAGGCCAAACCCGACTAGTAACCCAGAGCATTATGCTCATACATCTTTTTGCCTTGATGCAATAAGGCAAAATCACTGAACCATGAAAGTTAACAATAACTACCTAAGATTTAAAGGTCTCACTCATATTGTGAAAGAAGTGTGTTCATATACCAACTGAGTGCCAAGACACAAGGCAAAATCACTAAACCGTGAAGTAAGGTCACACTGACCTATAAGTATTTCAGGGTCAAAGCCTCAAAGGTCTAGTGATACTTACTCATAATGTGAAAGAAATCTGATCATATACCCATTCAGTGTTGAGATATAAAGCAAAATCACTGAACCATGAAATTAGGTCATAGTGACCTATAAGTATGTTTGGGTCCAAGGTCTAGTCATACTCATTCATTATCAGAAAGAAGTATGAAAAAATACCAACTGAGTGTTGAGATATAAGGCAAAATCACTGAACCATGAAATTAGGTCACAGTGACCCAGGAATACGTTACGGTCAAAGGTCTTGTCAAACTCATACATATCGTGAAAGAAGTATGTTCATATACCAATTGAGTGCCGAGATATAAAGGAAAATCACTGAACCGTGAAATTAGGTCATATTGACCTAGGACTACTTTAGGGTCAAAGGTCTTGTCATACGCAAACATAGTGTGAAAGAAGTTTGTTCATAAACTACTTAAGTGCCGAGATATAAGGCAAAGTCACTGAACCGTGAAATTAGGTCACAGTGACCTATAAGTATATTGGGGTCAAAGGTCTGGTCATACACACTCATAATCTGAAAAAAGTATGAAAATATTCTAATTGAGTGTCAAGATATAAGGCAAAATCACTGAACCGTGAAATTAGGTCACAGAGACCTAGGACTACTTCAGGGTCAAAGGTCTTGTCATACGCAAACATAATTTGAAAGAAGTTTGTTCATAAACCATTTGAGTATCGAGATATAAGGCAAAATCACTGAACCGTGAAATTAGGTCACAGTGACCTATAAGTATATTGGGGTCAAAGGTCTGGTCATACTCACTCATAATCTGAAAAAAGTATGAAAATATACTAAATAAGTGTCAAGATATAAGGCAAAATCACTGAACCGTGAAATTAGGTCACAGTGACCTAGGACTAATTCAGGGTCAAAGGTCTTGTCATACGCAAACATACTTTGAAAGAAGTTTGTTCATAAACCATTTGAGAACTGAGATATAAGGCAAAATCACTGAACCGTGAAATTAGGTCACAGTGACCTACAAGTATATTGGGGTCAAAGGTCTGGTCATACTCACTCATAATCTGAAAAAAGTATGAAAATATACTAATTGAGTGTCAAGATATAAGGCAAAATCACTGAACCGTGAAATTAGGTCACAGTGACCTATAAGTATATCGGGGTCAAAGGCCTGGTCGTACTCACTCATAATCTGAAAGAAGTAAGAAAATATACTAATTGAGTGTCAAGATATAAGGCAAAATCACTGAACCATGGAAAGTAGGTCAACCGACCCTTTCCGTCATGACACACAAGTCAGTGTCATAAAGTCAAAAGATGAATGACCAACCATCTTCCTAAGTTGTTTCTATTAAGAAATAAAAAGAAAAAAAATTCGGGGAGTTCTAGATTTTGACCTCTAGCCCCGCCCCCCTGACTCCGACCCAGAGGTCTGATGTCATGGAACCTAAAGTGTATGAAGTATGAATGCTTTATGATAAGTTGTTGTCAAGATATGGACTCCTTGTAAAAGTTAAACAGCAGTACATCTATTTTTTACAGTGTTCTAGTTTTTAACCTCTAGCCCCACCCCCCAGGCATGGCCCGAGAGACCCGATGCCATTAAATGAAACTCAACCCTACAGGGTACCTATGGTCCGAGTATGAAAGCCCTCTGATAAAAAGTTTTCAAGATATAGACTTCTAGAATACTATATCACAGAAAAGCCATTATTATTAATGGTGTTCTAGATTTTAACCTCTAGCCCCACCCCCTGGCATGGACCCAGGGATCTGATGCCATGGAATGAAAGCCGACCCTACAGGGTGTCAATGGCCCAAGTATCAATGCTTTCTGATGAGTGGTTGTCAAGATATGGACTTCTAGAAAACTTTAACACAAGAATTGCCATTTTTGAAGGTGTTCTAGATTTTAACCTCCAGCCCCACCCCCTGGCCTGGACCCAGGGGCCCGATGCCATGGAATGAAAGCTAACCCTACAGGGTATCTATGGTCCAAGTATGAATGCTTTCTGATGAGTGGTTGTCAAGATATGGACTTCTAGAAAACTTTAACGCAAGTGTGACGCGCACGCGCACGCGCACGCGCACGGGAACGGGAACGGGAACGGGAACGTGGACGACCGAGGTGACTGCAATAGCTCTATGCACTTCGTGCAGTCGAGCTAAAAACGCCTCAGTCAGCTTTGACACGCAATTCTGCCAACATTAACAACTTAAATTATTTTAAATATCGGTCATATGTTTTGCTAACCTTTTACGCATTCGAAAATGCTAAAATGGAATTATTAAGACAGCTGCTTGAAAAATGGCATGCTGTTGAAAACGCACACCCCTCGCAAAATCCCTATTCTGTTCATGAACTGGTCTATCAGGCATCGCTTCATTTGAGTACTGAAAGTCTCCGTTGCAATACCAACACATATGCCATAGAGTGGGATATCCATGCATGACCATATATGGTTGAAACACATTTTTTGAAAACCGAATTTCGTTCTCTAGCGTTATTGACGTCACTGCAGCTAATGAATGGTAATCGCCGTCAAAATGGTCAAACAATTTTCAAAGGCTAGCCTGGCAGGGATATTTGACAAAGAATAGTTTCTATTGTTATTTCTCCTGCTTTTCAGCCGGAAACGAACGTCCTTACGGATAACGTGCATTTGACGTCTAGTGAAACAAGCAAATTCAGAAAATTTATGTCCCCCGCCTTATGATAATAATAATATAATATAATAATAATATGTCTTTATTTTACGAGGATAACATATTAAGCATCAGCTTATCTTACATATGGTCCTCAACAACACACATACAACAATAAAACAATAATATATACAAACAAACAATACAATATCAACAATTAAAAGTATAGTTAATTTTGTCTAGGAATTTTTAAAAAAGAAATATACAAATATTTGTAGTTAAGAATGTGATTGCAATGATCTGTACAGTTTGAAAAGAATCAGAATAAAACTGAGGGAGGAGTTTGCACACAAGGTACACAATGTCCATTCACTTTCATTGTATAAATGCCTGAAAAACGACTAAGTTCAAATTGCGAAAAAGTGTCAAAAATTAACCTGAGGATTATATCCAAAGCACATGCATATCTTCAAAGCATCATCAAGACATCTGTAAAGTTTCAAAAGAATCTGAATTAAGCCTGTAGAAATAAATCCCTTTACTTTCAATACACCGTCGATATCATCGTTAAACTTTACAGATGTCTTGATGATGCTTTGAAGATATGCACGTCTCATATGATCTGAAATAATCTTGAGAGGGGCGTAAAACTGAATTAAAAAAATAATCCTTTGTTACGAGTATATTATCATTGCCTTTTGTTTTTGTTCTTGGATAGTACAAGACTGAATCATCCCTTATTACATGTATGAGTTTTCTCAGGATGATAGTTCGTCTCTCACTAATGAGAAAGACCATCATTATTTCTTGAATAGTGCTGATGTGTGTTGGTGAGTTCTTTGATGGCTGACTAGGCCAATTCTGGCTCTAAACTGTCGGTTGCAAGTAGAGCAAGTCAATGTCATAGAGTCTGCTGGTGGCACATTTGTTTTGGCTTTGCGCTCTCTTTGCTTTCTTTCAGCTTCACAGATTCTCTTCTTTTCATAGAGAGCTGCTCCTTTGTTGAGACCTCGCCACTTTGATCGCTCCTGTGCAGTCTGTTCCCAGGACCCCATTGGTATTTCGAAATCCTTCAGAGAGGCTTTGAGGGTGTCTTTGTAGCGTTTCTTCTGGCCACCTTGAGAGCGCTTTCCCTCCTGTAGTTCTCCATAGAAAACTTTCTTTGGAAGTCGTGCATCAGGCATTCTTATAACATGGCCAGTCCATCTTAGCTGTGCTAGCTTTAAGACTGTATGCATGCTTTGCATCCCTGCTTTCCTCAGGACCTCTGTGTCTGGAATCTTGTCCTGCCACTTGATTTTTAACAACTTTCTCAAACAGCTTAAGTGGAAATGGTTAAGTCTCTTTGCATGGCGTTGGTATACTGTCCAGTTCTCACATGCATACAAGAGGGTTGGCAGTACCACAGCCTTGTAGACTTTCAGCTTGGTGTCAAGCTTGATTCCATTTCGCTCCCAGACATTTGCAAGGAGTCTTCCGAATGCCACACTAGCTTTTGCAATTCTGGCAGTGATCTCATCATCAATATGCACTGCTCTGGAGAGAGTGCTTCCCAGGTAGGTGAACTTGTCATCAACTTTCAGTTTTTGCCCATTCACAGTGATGGTTGTTTCATTATATGGTTTTCCGGGGGCTGGTTGGTGTACAACCTCTGTCTTTTTTGTGCTGATTGTGAGATCATAGTTATCACATGACTGTGAGACTTGATCCATGGCTCTTTGCATTTTTGCCTCTGTGTTGGCATTCTTATCCATATCATCTGCATAGAGGAGCTCATCTAGCACGTCAGTCTGGACCTTAGTTTTGGCTTGCAACCTTCTGAGGTTGAATATGTTGCCATCAAAACGGTACCTGATTGGAAAACCAGTGTCACTGTCCTGAAAAGCATCCATAAGCATGGCAGAAAACATCATGCTGAACAGTGTTGGTGCCAGAACACAGCCTTGTTTGACCCCATTTGTTACTTCAAATGGTTCAGAGAACTCTCCATCATTCTGCACACGTGCCTGCATGCCATCATGAAACTGCCGCACCATAGCTATGAATCTGGGTGGACAGCCAAACTTGGCCATGATTTTCCAGAGTCCATCAAGACTAACAGTGTCAAAAGCTTTGGTGAGGTCAACAAACGTCATGTATAGATCTACATTCTGTTCTTTGCATTTCTCCTGAAGCTGTCTTGCTGTGAAGATCATGTCTATTGTCCCTCTGTCTTTTCTGAATCCACATTGACTTTCAGGGATAAGTCCCGTCTGATCAAGATGAGCATTCAGACGATTCAACAGAATTTTTGCAAGTATCTTCCCAGCAATTGATAGGAGGGAGATGCCTCTGTGATTGTCACAGACTTGAGGATTTCCTTTCCGCTTGTATAGGTGGATTATGGATGCATCCTTAAATTCTTGTGGGATAGCCTCCTTCCTCCACATACAGTGAAACAACTCTGTCAGTTTCTCTGCCATGGGTAGCCCCCCTGCCTTGTAAACTTCGGCAGGAATTGCATCTGCACCTGGGGCTTTGCCAGATGATAGTTGTTGAACTGCTTTTCTTGTTTCCGTAACGGTAGGAAATTCATCTAACAGGACATTGCACTCTATCTGTGGAAGTCTGTCGATTGCATCCTGATTGATGCTTGATGGTCGATTAAGCACACTATTGAAGTGTTCTGCCCACCTTTCCAAGATAGCTTCTTTATCTGTGAGAAGAGTGTTTCCATCTGCACTGAGCAATGTGGTGGCTCCAGAACTCTTTGGACCATAAATGGTTTTCAGTGCATCATGAAATTTCTTCATGTCCTTTCTATCCGCAAAAGACTGAATTTCTTCTGTTTTCTTCCTCAGCCAGGAATCTTGCATGTCCCTAAGCTTGGTCTGGACTGTCTTACAAATGTTGCTGTAGGCTGCTTTCTTTGATACTGAGCTAGTATCATCTTGATGTGCCTTGAGCAAACAGTGCTTTTCTTCAAGAAGCCTCTGAATTTCATCATCATTCTCATCAAACCAGTCTTGATGTTTGCGAGATGGATGGCCTAAGGTGCTTGCAGCTGAAGAAAGAACTGTTTTATGGAAAACTGTCAAGTTTTCTTCGGGTCCTCTGAACTGAGATTCATTGCATCCAGTTGGTTGCAAATGTCTGTTAAGAAATCTTGTCTCATGCTGTCTTTATTCAGCTTTGAGACATCCAGTCTCTTAGGAGCTTTCTTGCCTTGAGGTCGCCTCGCAGGCTGTATTCTTAGGTTGAGTTTGCTGACAACCAGTCTATGATCTGTCCAGCAGTCTGCACCACACATAGTCTTTGTCACTTTAACATCCTGCCTGTCTGTTCTCCACACTATGACATAGTCTATGAGATGCCAGTGTTTGGAACGGGGATGCATCCAGGATGTTTTGTTCCTATTAGGTAGACGGAAGACTGTGTTGGTGATTAGAAGATCATGTTCAGCACACTTCCTGAGAAGCAAGAGACCATTGCTGTTGCACTTTCCAAACCCTTCTGGACCTACTCTGGCATTAAAGTTGCCAAGAAGGATAAGCTTGTCTGTGCGGGGTGTTGCAGAAATAACATTGTCTAGGTCATCATAGAACTTGTCCTTGACCTCATCTGGATTGGTCATTGTGGGTGCATAAGCACTGACAATAGTTGCATGTTTATTGCCTGACAGAGGAAGTCTCAATGTCATTAGACCGTCATTAATGCCTTTTGGCAATCCTGACAGCTTACCAACAAGTTCTGTTTTGATGGCAAAGCCAACTCCTGCTTCACGCCTCTCTTCACTTTTGCGTCCACTCCAGAAGAAGGTGTATCCAGCACCAACTTCTTTGATCTCCCCAACATCTGCGAACCGAGTCTCACTCAATGCAGCTATCTGTATATCATACCTCCCAAGTTCTCTGCCCACAAGGGCCGTTCTACGCTGTGGTCTATCTGACCCAGCACTATCCATTAAGTGCGCACATTCCATGCGCCAATCCGAAAGGGGATTACTCTAGCTTTTTTCTTTGTATTTCGACCGCTTAAGGGGATCCCCGCTGATCGCGGTTAACCAGCCAGGGGGTTTGAAGCAGGCAATTGTTTAGGGCACCTTTTCTAGCCCCTTCCCCATGCTACGGGGGTGAGCAGTGCGGTCCTAAATAGGTCTGCTCAGTCACTCAGCCGACTGCCGAATTCTGCTTACTGCTTCTCCTCACAGAAAACGACCATTAGAACTGAGCCGCCTGTGTGCAGGTCTGCAACTACAGCTCCCAGTGTGTCCTACACCTGCTGCTTCGCCACTCGCCCATCGCCACAGGACTTTGTAGTTATGTGGGTGCAAGTGTGATGAAATTGTTGTGTATGCAAGTGCTTGTGTGTTGAGAAATAAGATGACATGCGCTATGAAATTGGATTATAGTGAGGAAGAGGTGCGCAACGTCAACCTCACTCTCTAGTCCTCGCCCAGCTGCGCCCAGAGGCAAGACACAGGTCAAGACGTCTGGAGTCGGGTTTGGATGCAGTGGATGACCGTAACATCTTTAGTGCCTTGTCACGCTCTGCTTGTTCCACAACATGTTGCTGTATCGCTTTCTGAACCGTTGAATCAGATGATTTCTTCCGCTCCATCTACCAAAACAGTCTTTGCATATCTGGACTAGGCATATCCAGACACACAGGTTTGATTTTGGAGTTTCCTTCTCCTAGATGAATTGCTGGCCACAGCTGAAGAGCTCCATCTACCCTTTCTTAGGTTTTGTTTAGCAGGGCTGGGGTCGATTACATTGCAATGTAATCGATTAAATTACAGATTACTTTGTGATAAAAATGTAATCGATTACAACTGATTACTTTAGATTATGAATGTAATCGATTAAATTACAATTACTTTGACAAAGTAATCAGATTACTTTCGATTACTTTGGTGATATGACAATTAACATATCTTCTAACTTGATTTCTTTAATGCAAGTGTTTGCTTCTAAATGGTATTTTAAGTGGAAATGATAGCAACTGACTAAAAGCATCATTTGAGTTCAATTCTATTAATTTAGAATTATCATATTATTTTCCAAGAAGCCGAACTGGACAAGATTCGCCAAACCAGACACAATTTCAGATCTTAAACCAAGGTCCCACCTCCGTGACCTTAGTTGTTGGAAAAACCAACAGATATACTGTTCAACGAATTGTTAAGTTTTGTCTTTCTTTGAGTTGTTGTTATTTCACTGAATTTCATATGAACAAGTAGGCAAGAATGATAAATTGCATATCCATGAAAGTCCTGCAAAATATAAACCTGCATTTAATGCATATCATTTTCTAAAACACATTTAGAAAGAAGGCCTTTCATGAGTAATACAATAAGCAGTGACCAGAAATGGACACAATTATAAACAAGCCCTTATCCTTGAAAACCAAATGGCAAGAAGCTAAAACTTTGGGTAACTGCACTAGCTTAATGATCTTTGGTTAACTTGTCCCAACAATGTCCCATTTATGGAGAACATATAGTTGTCTACTAATACATACCTTGATTGTTAACAGTTTGTACAGGTGTGGTCACAGGTAAATCTCCCATTTGTTTGACTCAAATGCTTAATCAAATAAAATCATCAGCATATATTGTAACAACAAAAGAAATTGTTCACACCTTGCGCAACCTTTGCTTTCAATAGACCAACAAGCCACTTAAAGTGACATAGCCATAGAAACCTAATTGGTGCATTAGACTGAGCTTTAGAAGAATCATTAAAGTGTAGGCTGTTGAAATGCTTGAATATAGCTGCCTGTGATTGCTGTATTAAAATAATTTGTAGCTTAGAGAGTTAGATAATGTAAAGTTTCAGTGAATTTGCAGTTTCCATATCAGCCTGCAAAAGGCATCAAAATGTATATCAAATAAATTATATGTTTGTGATGTTCATTTCATTTTATAAATTAGAATAACATCCTTTGCCTGTGCAGACAAGAAAGACATGTTTCCTGAATTATTTCCTTTTTTGGGAGGTGGGGGATAGATTTTGCCTATATTCATGTATACCATTGATGCACATTAACATTTAGCATAAAACAAGTCAGAATCTATCTAATTGTAATCAGATGTAATCAGAATGTAATCATGATTACAAGCCATTTTTCAATTGTAATTGATTAAATTAAATTACTTGTAATCAGAAAAATGGCTGATTACTGATTACAACTGATTACTTCAAAATCTGTAATCGATTACAGCTGATTACGATTACAAATTACGATTACCCCAGCCCTGTTGTTTAGAGACCTGTAAACTCCTAGGAGGGCTGTCAACCAAGACTAATGAGTTCCCCCTGCCCAGCTAGATTTTGTGTAGAGAACTAGCTTAACTCCTAGATGAGTTGCCTTCCAAGGCTAACGAGCCCCATCTGCACCACATGACAACAGGTAGTACTGATTACATGCTACAGTAGCAGTTAAACTGACCTGACCACATTTTCTCAGGATAAGACTCATATGAGCCGCCTCATGGGAAAACCAACAATCTGCATAGGCGAAAACAAAGACGCAGATCAGCTTCGCGGTAACCGCGAAGCTGATCAGCGACTTTGTTTTCGCTACTCGGATAGTACAATTCCTCTTCTACTTAAATCCAAAATTTCAAGCTTCTAGCTCTTTTCTGTGCTTGTACAGGCCGGTTTGTGTCGGACCTGTTCGGAAACCACATTGTTGGTTTTCCCACTAGGTGGCTCACTTGTTATTTGAGCCTGTGTGTGAGAAAACCAACAATTTGGGTTTCCGACAAGCAGCCTGTACAGTCACAGGAGCAGGCTTGAAGCTTGAAATTTTGGATATAAGTAGAAGAGAAATTGCACTATCCATGTAGCGAAAAACAAAGGCGTTGATCAGCTCCGCAGTTACTGCGAAGCTGATCTGAGTCTTTGTTTTCGCATATGCAGATTGCTGGTTTTCCCATGCGGCGGCTCATTTCATTTAGTCCTAATATTTTTGTACAATTTATTCAAATCTTTGTGAAGATAAGTGAAACACATTTCAAGGCCATGTTTTCCCATAAGATTTGACATACCATCAACTTAACCCATATCTGACGAATGGATTTTCCCATCATTATCATTTGGGTCAGTCCACTTTCATTTTTAGGGGTGTCAGGAGTGATTTTTCAATTTTATTCAATTTATCGATAAAAATTCTTTAAGCAAACAAAATAGCCCCAGATGGGCCGCCGCGTTCTGCGGCGTCACATCTGGGGCTATTCTGTTTGCCTATGTCCCATAAAAGGGACGCCAGGCTTAAATGAGTTACGTAATGTGATTTCAGGAATTCAGTACACAATGCAAATAGTTGCATGATACAAGTAGCCCAAAGGCAACGATTGCTCACCTGAGAGTCAGGAAGTACAGTCACTAGACAAAAGAAAAGTAGTTGTTGTTTTTTTTACATTACATGGGCATGGCAGTCATCTTGGTCATGTGACCTGGATTGTTTATCTACACAATGGTTCCCTCTTCCTATAGATGCTTCACATAAAATTTGGCTTTGATTGGACAAGTGGTTTCAGAGAAGAAGCTGTTTGAATCTATAATACGGTAATATACATGTACATTGTCCCGGGTTTGGGGCAGGTGAGCCCCTTGGGGGACCATAATAGCCAAACAAGTTTATTGGTATATATCCCAGATCTCAGGTGAGAGGTTACAGGACCATTGATCCTCTAACCTTACAAATTTACAAGGGCAAAACCAAAGGTGCTGCTCAGCTAAAATGAGCTAATCAGAACCATTGTTTTCACTACTCAGCAAAATCACTTGTGCCGCGTTATGAGAAAAGCGGATTTTTGCATATGTGAAGACAAAGCCGCAGATCAGCTGTGCAGTAACTGCACAGCTGACCAGCCCCTTTGTTTTCACTATAGGGATAGTACAATCCATCTTCTTGTCAAATCCTTAATTTCAAGCTTCTAGCCATCTTCTATGCTTGCACAGCTCAGTTTGTGTCAGACCTGGTTGGAAAACCCGAAGACCGGTTTTCTCGCGCTGTGGTTCACTTCTTAACCTGAAACTTTCATATTTAACCATCATCTGTATCTTTACAGCCTAATCTGTATCAACCCTAAGTGGAAGCCAAAGTACATGTTTCCTCAGGACATCAAGAAAACATCCATGGAATGTATACACCCTTAATTCACACTTTTCTATACTGTGAATTCAGAAATTTTCGTGAGACTTTTATTTTGCAAATTTTCTATTTCTGAATTATTAGCGGGTTTTTGCAGTCTGTAAAGCTTATAGTAATTCTTTATTAGCGAGTATTTTATTTTGCGAAAATTGATTTCTCGCGAAAATTTCCAGCTTTACTTTAGTAAAACCAGGGTATGTAGGGGTATACACTTTTTTTATTTTTGATCCAAAACATAGATTGTGGGTACTTGTTAGAACCATCTCACCTCACCAATGTTTTGAGCAAAAATTTTGAAAATATACTGAGCCAAACTTATAACGCAACACTGTTATGGCATTGTTTTGGCATTTGAATGTAATGCAAGACGGTCTACCGGACATATGCTGGTCAGCAATCGCCAGTGAGTAAATTGGGTACAAAAATTTTAGTTTTCAGAGCATGGGTCACTGAGCTCGAATCTGATTGGCCAAAACTGTTATTTGGGTGGCATGTGCCTCCTGGGAGATTCTGGAAGTCAGTTTTAACACAAATGGCTTCTTTATCGATCGTCCAGTGAGGCTCGATGAGGTAACTGCAAAATGCATTTCATTTGTACCAAAAATTTTAAATCAAAGTTTGCATCATTGAAAATTTAATGTTTAATACTGAGCATTCCATTGAACACAATAGAAAAAGAAATTGGTGTAAAATTCTAATGGCGAATGTTTTGAATAAAACATTTATGGAAAAATGTTCATTCCGTCATTCAGCATTGTTAGAAAACACAATAGCAGCCAATTGTTGGGTCAGGACGTCTGTAACAACTGTTAAAATGTGAGTAAACATGAATGGTTGGGGAGCAAAAATGAGTCTTCAGCTCTGCTCAAAATTGAGCCAATTTGAGCTTTTGACAGTAAAATTATTCATTGTCTAAAGTGTAGCTGGGATAATCATGAAAACCGACATTAATTTCTAGGGTACGAATACACGTCACATGTCGCGTTCTGGAAAATCAAAATGCATTTCATTTTTTGCCAAGACCCTACTTCTGAAAAATGAGTAATTTCTTGAGACGCATAACACAGAACGTTACAACCAAGATGTTGTGAGATGTGTCGATCATCCAGCAATCTAATTCAATAGAGACAAAGTTTATTTGATAACGTCCCGGAGAATAACATTAAAAATAACCCGATGTTGCGTTATAAGTTTGGCTCAGTATATAAAAAAAATCCAATAAAATTTTCAATTTTTACAGCTGAAAAATATTCTGTATATTGCATGGGCAAGGTTTTGCAACGATGTGGCTCAGTAAAATTTCAGTCGTCATCAGCATCTAATCCTCCTGAGAAAATTTTAATCAAGAATGATTTGCCTCCCTTTTCTGCACCTTTCTCTGAAGTCTGTTCACCGGTTTTAACTTGTTTTGTTTTACTACCACCTGTCTGATTACCACTCATATGTTTTCTTTTTCCTACAATCTCAGCTTCTGTTTCTTTAAACCTCACTTGATACACTTTGTCACCTTTTTCTCTCCCTTGGTTGATTCCCTCCCCTGACTGTTCATCAATAACTTCCCCTGATTGTTTCAACTTCTTTTTCAATTTTTTCTGTCTTATTGAATCTTTCTCCGCATTCTGAATATAAAAGTTGGCCTCTCTTTTTGCCTGTGAGATCTCTGTCCTCATTCTCTGGGCGTGGACGGCTTTCTCGTATGCCAGTCTCTCATTAAGGTGAGCCCATTTAAACCTGTGAAGGTATTTCAAGTTCCATAACTCTTCCCGCCATTTACATTTCTTTTTCCCTGAAACATAAAATACAACAACTCTTGTATTCTATGTGTTGCAAACTGTTTAAATGCATGCACTTACTGTAGCACTGTTATACTCATACTGTTAACTCATATAAGTCTGTCATCCTTCTTGTGGGACATAGGCATTGAACAGGAAAATATGTCCGTGTAATGTATATCCACTTGAACCCAACTTTTATATAAGCAAAACTGGGGTATACCTATTTTTCTTATTTTTGCTCCAAAACATAGACATTGTGTACTTGTTAGAATCGCCTCGCCGAGGCGGTTCTAACGTGTACTCACAATCTATGTTTTGTGCAAAAATAAGAAAAAATATCAAAATATTTCTGATGAAATTTTAGATTTTTTTACACCAATAAAATTTCTGTGTATTGCATGGGCATGTTTTCGTAATGCAAAGGCAAACAGTATAGCGTCAAATGTGACGCCACAGAACGTGACATCCAATCTGGGGCTATTCTGTTTGCTTAAAGGAATCTCATCGAAAAGCAGAATAAAAAATCAAAATCACTCCTGATGCCCCTAAAAAGCTGAAAGTGGACTCACCCAAATGATAATGATGGGAAAATCCATTTTTCACTAACAGGTTAATACTGCTGATGTGATAGGCAATGTGTAGGTGATTAAGAAGTTTGGCTAGAGGAGTTTATGATACAATAAATTTAAAAAAAAATTGTGTGAACTTTTTAGGTTGCAAATTTTCTTTTTCAGAATTCAGCACACTCCAACCTCATTATAATGCGCCTCATTATAACGCGCCTCATTATAATGCGGTTTTCAATATAACACGGCCATGTCATGGCTCCCAAATTGATTATTTTGCTATATGTCTATAGTAAGTAACCTCATTATAACACGGTTCACTTATAACACGGTCTGTTTTTATGGACCCCAAAGATAGCGTTATAATGAGGTTTGCCTGTATCAGCAAGTTCTTGTATTCTCAACAGCATATATGTGTCTCTTAAATTCTTTTTTTCCAAGTGATTTAGTAGTACTGTGTACAACTCTGAATCTAGAGATCCTGATTAATTTAAACATTTGAGCCTTCACATGAGAAAACCAACAATTTGCATATGCAAAAACAAAGACATAGATCAGCTGTGCGGTAGCTGCACAGCTGATCAGGGTTTTTGTTTTTGCCACATGTATAGTACTGTCCCTCTTCTAATTATATCCAGTTTCAAGCTTCTAGCTTTAAGCAGTTATTGTACAGCCTGGTTTATTTCGGACTGGTCGGAAACCCAAATTGTTGGTTTTCTCATGCACCAGCTTATTTATAATTACATGTACTTCAATTATACAGAAAGCTCATGGAACTTATTGAAGGTGTGGGTGTTGGCGTTCTGCTGTCTAATGTGGATTATGTGGTGGAGGAAACAGTAGAACCAAGAGAAAACCACCGACCTTGGAAAGGCGACCACTACCCTGCTACATGCTACATGCCTTGACCCTGATTCAAACCTGGACTGCAGAGGTGACACAATAACATGTCCGTCATTACAAAAACAGGCACATGTAATGCACAGATTTTTCCTAAGTTGTAAAGATTGAGTATTTTCATTTAAAAAATTTAGATATTTTTAATATTTTAGTTCAAAACATACATTGTGGGTACCCACAATGTATGTTTTGGATGAAAAATAAGAAAATTAGGTATACCCCTGCAAACCTAAGTTTTTCTACATAAAAGTGGGGTTTACGGGGGTATACATTTCACGGACATGTTTTCCTGATGTGTAATTTATACACCCTTATACCCCACTTTTATATAGCAAGTGCAAGACTGGAGTATGCAGGAGTTTACCTTTTTTCATATTTTAGCTACAAAACATAGATTGTGGGTACTCGTTAGAACCGCCTCGCCATTTTCCTACAATCTCTGTTTTCAGCAAAAATAAGAAAAATATCAAAAAGAATTTAAATTTTTTACAACTTGAGAAAAATCTGTATATTACATGGGCATGTTTTCATAACTGTGTCACCACAGTGGCACACCTCAGGCCTCAGCACAAGACATCAGGAAAACATGTCCGTGCTATGAATACCCCCTTAAACCCCACTTTTATATAGTAAAACTGGGGTTTGCAGGGGTATACCTATTTTTCTTATTTTTGATCCAAAACATACATTGTGGGTACTCGTTAGAACCGCCTCGGCGAGACGGTTCTAACGTGTACCCACAATGTATGTTTTGAGCAAAAATATTAAAATTATCAAACATTTTCTGGTGAAAATTTCAATTTTACAGCTGAAAAAAATCTCTGTATATTGCATGGGCGTGTTTTCATAATGTCATTAGCACTTCACAGTACTGTTACTACCAAGCAACTTTGGCCATGTCCTGGCATCAGTAAAAGTTGTTGACTGGTACATTAAAACTCAGATCATCTAAACAAGCAAAAATCATCCACACTTACCACCAATCTGTGTATTATTGAGACTTGCAGCAACACTTTTGGCAATCTTCTTGTTTTTAAACTCCACCCAACCCTCCGAGAAACTGCGGCCTCGCTTTCCACGACTTACTTGTTTGGCTGAAAAAGAGAAATGGGCCTTTGCATGAGCCAGGTCACATACAAACCAACCTTGCAGCCATAGAAAAGTACTAGAAGCTTGAAAATTTGACTACATGTATATGGCGGAACCTTCGAAATTTGGTGCAATTAGAAATATTCGTGGTAATTTATGTTTCTCTAAGTTTCTGTCTCTGTGTGAAGTGTTCTGTGAACTTTTTAACCCCAGTTGAAACCTTCAAGTTTTCACTTTACAATTGTATGAAAATTGTACATTTCAACCTCATTATAATGCGCCTCATTATTATGCGGTTTTCAATATAACACGGTCATGCTATGGCTCAAATTGATTATTTTGCTTTATGTCTATAGTAAGTAACCTCATTATAACACAGTTCACTTATAACACGGTCTGTTTCTATGGACCCCAAAGATAGCTTTATAATGAGGTTGGCCTGTATCTAAATAACAATGCAGTACTAGTCCACAAGCATTTGAGCCACCTCGTGGGAAAACCAACAATGTGGTTTTCGAACAGGTCTGACACAAACCTGCCTATACAGCTACAGAAGCAGGCTAGAAGCTTGAAATTATGGAGTTAAGTAGAAGAGGAATTTTACTATCCGAATAGCGAAAACAAAGGCGCTGATCAGCTTCGCGGTTACTGCGAAGCTGATCTGCGTCTTTGTTTTCGCCTATGCAGATTGTTGGTTTTCCCATGGGGCGGCTCATTTAAACTCACCCACTCATTCTTTCAACAAGAAACAAAAGCAAATTCTTAATAATATGTAGTCCCTGAGATTAGAGTCATCCTAAATACAAACCAGAGAGGATATTTTGTTTGTATTGAGGCTTAACATCACAGTCAACAATTTTTCAGCCATGTCGGGACGGAGCCATCGCTTCCTGGGTTTTCACCAGTACTCTAGGGAGTTAATGTGTCTTGCTCAAGAACACAACATGGTGACCCTTGTGGACATCAAACCCAGGATTCCGATGCTCTTGGGGATTTCCAGTTGAACAAATTGCTGATCTGGCAGTGGCACCACTGGATAATTTTACTTTGAGCTTTGTTTACAGCTGTACCAAATTTAGAATAGACACTCACTGACATTTAACCCTACCCAAGTGATTCTAATCAAGGATACTTATGTTGCAGGGATTTTTTTCGAGTGTCTCAGGGGCCGAAATAAGGCCCCATTCCCAATGCAAATTAGGTGACCTTTTTCCCAATTTGAAGGAAAAAATTCCCAATCACAGCTGAAAATAATTCTCAACAGTTCCTAAACATTGTAAAAATCAAACTCTGCTGTTTGAAATGATGTTAAACTTTGATTTTAAGACATTATTTAACGATTTAAAATGATTAAACTTAATCAACTATGTCAAATTGGAAAATATCATAATCTTTGAATGTTTTGAAAAATTCCCAAATTCTGGGTTATGTCGCTAATTTTCCCAATCGGACAGGCCCTAGGGCCCCTTCCCAAAATTGCAGAAAAAATCCCTGTGTTGATACATGAGAGTGAACCATTTCTCAATTTTGTATTGGTACGACACTGGCTATCCGAATTTTTTACTTTTCAATTAACAAGATTGTTATTTTGCTGAAATTGGCTTACCTGTGAATTTACCTGTAAATATGAGTCATGAGTATGTGTAAATGAGAAGTAATTATCGTTACCTGCCTAAATGATAAAAAAACATGGTAATCCAAAAGAATAAACAGCCTTTGATTTTAACAATGGAGCATGGAAACATTTCAGTAACAGAATTAAAAAGCATTTGCAATGGTTATATTTTTCTCCAATGTTAGAATCTACTGTGATTCAGTTTATATCCGCTGGATTAATCAAATCGAACTAGTTTCTTATTCATAATAATTAACGAAATTGTTAATTTCGAATGTATCTCAATAGCTAAACACATAATTCATTTATTTAATGTCAAATTAATGATTTAATGCATACGTAAGGTTGTTATAAAATCTTATACTCCCGTCGTGCCGATAGCCATTACCTGTAGCATTGGCTATCCGCACGACGGTCGGGCCAATAACACCGCTTATCGGCACGACCGTCGTGCGGATAAGTGGCGTTATCGGCACGACCGTCGTGTGGATAGCCTCAGCCTATTGGTACAGCATGTGTCACTGCATGTACGCAAGAACTGTTTTGATCCTGAGATTTTAGAGCTGCACATTAAAAACTGAGGAAGTGTCTGCTGACAACCGGTTGTCACCAGCGGAAATCACTGCTGACAACCGGTTGTCAGCAGCACAATACGCTGCTGACAACCGGCTACATATTTTGCAATAAATAATAAGTGATATTGTGATAATTATCAGGTTATTATGAGTTCATTTCATTTTTTTTATTTAACATTTAATAAACATTAGGCTAAATCACATAATTATTTTTCTTTTACTTATGAGGCATGAAGATTGAAAAAAAAGAAAGATTGTTAATTTGTTACCTACAATTATATTGTACAGCAAAGTGGTTTATTTGGTATATACATGTATAATAGTATCACTTTGATAATGATCAGTTTATTATGTAGTCACTTCATTCAATTCATGTTTATTAATTTATCTATTTTTTGGCACAAACATACACCAAAATACTGATTTTGGGAGCCATGGCATGGCTGAGTTGTATTGAAAACGGCATGATATTCAATGAGACTGTCAAAGTGTCAGGTTAAACTTATCAGCTGATTATTAGTATTCACACTTGTTTGGGACTTCAGGCCAGAAATAAATTTCTTTTCAGCGCACCTTTGGAAGAGTTATGCTTTTACTTAATAATGTGAGAGAACTGGGCGGCCCATTTTTCCCCAACCCAGATTCATGAAGATCCTGTTCACATGCCTTTTTTTATCTAAAACAGGGTCTCAAACAGGGTCTCTATCTATAGAGACCCTGTCTAAAATAAGTGTTATGCTTTCACTTAATATTGGGGGGGGGGGATGGAGGGAGAATGGGATAGCCCCATCCCCTTATTCCTGGAAATAGATGTACAGGAGTATGTTTAAAGCTGAATTGTCCGTAATTTTGATTTATATTCAGTCCTAATGCTCATTTCCTTCAAGACTTTCCCTTTAAATGACATTTTAACAGTTTTCCATATTCAAATGCATAGGCGACCTATGGTGACCTTGATGTAAAACAGATCAAGGTCATCTTGAGGTCATAATTTATATACACAATGTGGAACTTGAGTACCCAATGCTACATGCCAAGTTTCAAGATCCTAGGCCTTTGGGTTCTGGAGAAGAAGATTTTTGAAAGTTTTTACCCTATATTGGCATGGCAACCATCTTGGTCATGTGACCTGGATAATTTATATATACTTTCATTCCCTCTTCCCATAGATGCTTCATATAAAATTTGGCTTTGATTGGCCAGGCGGTTTCAGAGGAGAAGATGTTTGAATATTATGGAGATATGAGTGTATAATGCCCCGAGGGTGGGGGCATATGAGCCCCTGGGGTCAAATTTTTTTCAGAATCATTAATATTCAGTCCTACTGCCCATTTCCTGCAAGACTTTCACTTTAAATGACATCTTAAAAGTTTTCCCCATTCAAATGCATTGGCAACCTATGTTGACCTTACTATAAAATAGGTCAAGGTCATCCTAAGGTCATTATTTATATACACATTGTGGACCTTGAGTCACTAGTGCTACATGCCAAGTTTCAAGATCCTAGGCCTTTGGGTTCTGGAGAAGAATATTTTTATAAGGTTTTTACCATAAATGGGCATGGCGGCCATCTTGGTCATGTGACCTGGATTATTTATATACACATTGGTTCCCCCTTCCTATAGATGCTTCATATTAAATTTAGCTTTGATTGGTCAAGCGGTTTCAGAGGAGAAGATGTTTAAATATTATGGAGATATACATGTATGTTATGATTCTGAAAAAAATGGGCCCCAGGGGCGCATATGCCCCCACCCCGGGGCAATATACATGTATATCTCCATAATATTTAAACATCTTCTCCTCTGAAACCGCTTGGCCAATCAATCAGTCCTACTGTCCCATTTCCTGCAAGACAATCAGTTTAAATGACATTTTAAAAGTTTCCCCATTCAAATGCATTAGCGACCTATGTTGACCTTGCTGTAAAATAGGTCAAGGTCATCCTAAGGTCATTATTTATATATACATTGTGGACCTTAAGTCACTTATGCTACATGCCAAGTTTCAAGATCCTAGGCCTTTGGGTTCTAGAGAAGAAGATTTTTAAAGGATTTTACCATATATGGGCATGGCGGCCATCTTGGTCATGTGACCTGACTCATTTATAATATATACACATTGGTTCCCCCTTCCTATAGATGCTTCATATAAAATTTGGCTTTGATTGGCCAAGCCGTTTCAGAGAAGAAGATCTTTGAAAATGGTGGACGACGACGACGGACGACGGACGGACGCCGGATCATGGCCATCCTATAAGCTCACCTTGTGAGCCTAATGGCTCAGGTGAGCTAATAAGTATCAAATCTCTGAAAAAGCTAAAACATACAGAGCTTCTGCTGATTTTGGGCTTTTTCTGCTTGTCTACCAGTATTCTTTTCTTTTTGTTTAGCAGAAGCATTGTAAAGTTATAAACTATGACACAAAAATCAGAGGCAAAGTCTGTAACAGCCTTTTACTAACAGGACGGCAATCCCTTTAGCCAAGCTACAGTTTGAAGGCAAATATTTTGATCAAATTCATTGGGTTATTGCAGCATTTAGATACTATGATAAAGATGCAATACCTATTATAATATAATAAGTACCGCAATACATGAATATAAACCTTTAGATTTTCATATTTTCATACTTTACATTTAGCAGACAAAATAACATCTTTTTTCAGTTCTTTTTTTTTAAGCAAAAATTCAGCTTCATGGTTGTAAATGCAAAATTATGTTATGTATTTAGACATTAATCAAAACAGTGATATGACCACATAATATTCACAATACCACTGGTTTATTGGAAAATTTTGCAGCTGGTTGTCAGCAGCGTGTTGCGCTACTGACAACCGGTTGTCAGCAGCGGATTTTGCTGGTGACAACCGGTTGTCAGCAGACCTCGCCTAAAACTGAACATTAACTACATCGAATTTTGAAGGTATGATGGTACCTTCGAAATTCGGTGTAGTTAATGTTTAGTTGTAAAGTACAGCTCTCTCTTAAATCTCAGGATCAAAACAGTTCTTGCTCATGTGCACTGACATATACTGTATTGATGCATAGTTGAGAAATTGATCACTTCCATGCGTCAACATAAGTATCCTTGATTATAATTGCTCAGGTAGGATTTTCAGCCTGATGAAAAGTCCTTTCTAAATTCGGTGTAGTAGTAAACAAAGTTCAAATTAAAATTATCCAGTGGTACCACAACAGCCAGAGTTTCAGCACTTTGTAGAGCTGGATATCCCCAAAGCACTCGTGGTACTTGAAATTATCTATCCTGCCTGGTTTGTATTTGAGTTAAATTTAATCTTAGGGACTATATTTTATTAAGAATTTCCTTTTCTTCATTCTTGAAAAAAAATGGGTGCTCGCTGAATATGAATGCTTGCGGACCTGTACAAAACTGCTGTTCAGATACTATTTTCAGGCCACATTTAAAATTATTTCTGTTTGCCCTCTCCCTACCTTTTGCAGAAAAGTTGGGTAGGTAGGTAGGTTTTTTTTTTTTGATGAACTGCTGTATTATTCGTTATTCTTGGTGAAAGGAAATAGAAATTAGCTTCAATTTTGTCAAATCTACTCACAGTTACAGCTGCATTTTGATTTGTAGTGCTTGAGCATAAGAACAAAATATCCAATTGGTGAGGAGGGTCATGGTTTAAATGAAAATGCATTACTTTCTAGGGAAAACAATTTTTCTTCTGACAGAAACATTTAAAAAAAAATCTGGTGAAAGGGCAATAAAATTTTTCAAGTAGGCCCCATTTTTGGTGAGTAGGTAGGGAGAGGGCAAACAAACAAATTTTTATTTTTGGCCTCATACCATTTTAAAGTGCAGTTATCTATGTTTCAACTGGTGTTAAAAACTTCTCAAAACACTTCACATAGAACGAGAAAATGTGAGAAACACAAATTTCCCCGAATTTTGAATTGCCCCAAATTTAGAATGTTTCACCATACCATCATAAGTAGAAGAGATGAAAATCGCCCGGAAAATCAGTTGACAAATTTTATAAAGAAATTGTGGTCATAAGTATTTAGATGCTACCTTTAATTCTTAACAAATGTGATGATGAAGTCTGGATTTGACAATACATATATGAAGACTACTGGCATTTAATTCTTTGCTTATTGTTTGATTAGATTTTTTAAAAAGCTGATACTTGTTCTAATTTTAGACTACAGATCTTACTGTCTGGCTGCAAAAATATGCGTCCAGTTTCTCCAAATCTCTCAAAACAGCGTCTAACGATGTTAACGTTCATTAATGTCGGGATTCTGCTTAAGTAGATAATTCCAGGTTCAATAGATTTCTTCTTTTTAACTGTTTTATTTTCCTGTCCTTCTTCAAAATGTGCTTCGACCTCCATCTTGGCAAGGGAAGTAACTACGTGCAAGTCGACCCCAATCGTCTTGAAAGCAAATGTGGCTTCCGAATCCGGGTCGTTTCGCCCGTGGGTCGTTTCGCCGGGTCGTTTCGCCCTGGGTCGTTTCGCCCTTGTTTTATGGGTGGGTCGTTTCGCCCTTATTAGGTGAGTCGTTTCGCCCGTGAGTTGTTTCGCCCGTGAGTTGTTTCGCCCATTATTATTATTATTATTATTATTATTATTATTATTGTTGTTGTTGTTGTTGTTGATTTTGCTGTTGTTGATGATGCTGATGCTGGTTGATAGATAGATAGATAGATAGATAGATAGATAGATAGATAGATAGATAGATAGATAGATAGATAGATAGATAGATAGATAGATTTGTTTAAAAGGAGTATCATGACGTATCTTGTTAGTATTATATTTATCTTTAACATTTTAGCGCTTCCGCCTCTGTGGCTTTTAATGTTGTAGAAAGAGGAAGGAATGAAAGGAAGGAAGGAAGGAAGGAAGGAAGGAAGGAAGGAACGAACGAACAAACGAATGAATGGAGGGAGGGAGGAACGGATAGATGGATAGATAGATAGATAGATAGATAGATAGATAGATAGATAGATAGATAGATAGATAGATAGATAGATAGATAGATAGATGTGGTATTTCATTTCGAGAGTCAGTTAAATTAATCAAATAACTAACAGAAGTATGATATTTGTCCACATTTATTGATTAATGCGATAATCCATTAATTCGTTTACGTCTTTAATCACACACAAGGTGACAATAATCGTGTTTGTTAATTAAAGGCGATGTGTGAATGCTTTGTCTGGCGGTGACCGATGGCCGACATTCTTTGAATGTTAAATGGTAAAGGAATAAAACATGAGTAATATTTTCTTTGTTGGAAAAAAATGCTTTTATATGCCGACCGTAATGTAAATAACCGTATTTGATGACCTGTATCATCATTCATCTTTGAAATCTTCATACGCTTGTCGAAAGAACCATTAAATACGATCGTCAAAGAAGCATTAAATCATGTCTGCGTTGTGCATTTTTTTGTAATTTGTCTAATCTCAGACTGGCTTCTCTCCATTATGAATATTTTTCGTCCGCATATTTGTTTTCGTTTGATTTTTGGTAACGTTTGAAATTATTCTGTATGACGTAAGACGTAAAAATAGCTGTGTTTCCACTAACCCGACAGACTCTGACTTTTTGCGCCGACCACGCAGTTTTTATTGCCATCAGAAATAAAATAAAAAATATTTTCATGTCGACCGACCCTCATCATAAGACACCGGATTATTTATTTGGGCATGGTAGAAAAATGAGGGCGAAACGACTCACCTAATAAGGGCGAAACGACTCACGGGCGAAACGACTCACGGGCGAAACGACCCAGGGCGAAACGACTCACGGGCGAAACGACTCGGGAGCGAAACGACTCACGGGCGAAACAACCCGGGACCGTGGCTTCCGGGTCATTTCGATCTATTTAAAGTGACTAAATTCTAATTTGCTTTTGCCGTTATACTGGTATGCCCTCAATTGTGACTGAGGATTATCACCAGTGAAGTGCGAGAAGAGGATTTCAGTAGAAGTAATGAAAAATATGAGTAAAAAAAGTAGGGATGAGAAAAGACTGAAGGAAGAAAAGAAAAAGGAAGGCAAAGAGATAGAAGAAATGCTGGATGATTAATTAAGTCTGGAGTGCTCGATTTTCGCGACCTGGGTCTTGAAGGTATCGAGCGACTCTGCCAGGCAGATTTGTCGTGGTAGTTGGTTCCATTGTATTACTGTCCTGAGAAAGAAGGAAAAGCGTGTATAGTCTTTGTCTGCTCTCAACTGGCGATATTGATGGTCTCGTCTACCAGTACCCCTTTGCAAATACTTATTTTCATCAATGGCAACAAGATGGTTGCACAGTTTGTAAAGTCTAGAGTCCACTCGTCTTTGTTCAAGGGATCTCCAGTCGAGACTGAGAAGCATGTCAGATACGCTTGATGTATTGTGGTATCTTCCAGTTACCCATCTTGCCGCTCTCCTCTGCACCATCTCCACTTGCTGGACTAGACTATGGTTTGATTTTTCGCCTTCTTTGGGATTTTTTATGCTTTGAGGGTCCCATACAGTATTGCAGTACTCAAGTTTGGGGCGGAAAATAGATTTGTAGGCTTTTGCCTTAATTGTGGGAGAATTGATTTTTAGGTTGCGTTTCAGAAAACCTAGAGTCTGATTTGCCTTTGAGGAGATGGAGTTGATGTGTGAGTTCCACTTAAGGTCGTTAGAGATGTGTACTCCTAAGTATTTGATTTGTGGTACTGAAGAGAGAGTATGACCATGAAGGGTGTATTTGTGCAATATAGGCTTTTTCTTTGTAGTTATATGTATTACTTCGCATTTCTCTGGGTGGAAGGACATTTGCCAGTCAGACTCCCATCTTTCAAGGTTGTTAAGGTCTTCCTGGAGTTTAATGCAATCAGAGGTGCTGTAAATTGTCAAGTATAGGAGGGTATCATCTGCAAAGAGTCGCACTGTGCTGTTTGTAACGTATTCCGGAAGGTCATTAATATAAATGAGGAATAGGGCAGGGCCAAGTACTGAGCCCTGTGGGACACCTGAGAGCACAGGGGCAGAAGTAGATGATTTGCCTTCAAGCACAACTTTCTGAGATCTCCCAGAGAGGAAAGAGCCTATCCAGCCCAAAGTATTACCCTTGACTCCATAAGAAGACAGTTTGAAAAGCAATCTGTTGTGAGCTAATTTATCGAAGGCCTTGGCAAAAAAATCCATCACCACAACATCATTTTGGACTCCTTTCTGCATGTTAAATGCTATGTCATGGACAAACTCTATAAGTTGGGTTTCACAGCTTCGCTTTTCAAGAAAACCATGCTGTAGTGGATATAGAATATTGTGCCTAGTGAGATGTTGCATGAGGTTGCTACAGATAATGTGCTCAAGAAGTTTACAAGATATGCAGGTCAGGGACACTGGACGGTAATTTGATGGATTTGTCTTGTCGCCTTTCTTGTATATAGGGTCCACATTGGCATGTTTTTACATATATCTGGAAGAGACTGTTGGTTGAGGGAAGCCTGGAAAAGCAAAGTGAGAATAGGGACCAGTTCTGAGGAGAGTTCCTTGAGCACCCTTGTTCTTAAGCCATCAGGACCGGCTGCTTTGGAAATGTTTAGAGCCTGAAGCAGCTTAAAGACGCCTCTCTCTGTTATGAAGATTTCCGGCATGTCGTTTTCTTCATTTTTGGACAGGTTAGTGAAGAAAAGGGCTGAGAGTTTCATAAGGATTTGCTGAGAAAAAAAAAAAAAAAAAAAAAAACAGAATAAAAGTGATTGTTTAAGAGGTCAGCTTTTTTGTTCAGGGTCAGTGACAGTGGATCCATTTTTCTTCAATGTTTTGATACCTGTGGAGTCTGTTTTCTTATGTTTGATGAAGGTGTAGAATCTTTTAGAAATAGAAAATTTTTTCGTCCACGTAGTCCCAATAGGCTTTTCTACTCAGGCTCTGGAGGCCAATCACCATACGCCTGGTCAGAAATTGATCGATTCAGTATTAGTTAATCGTCTCACCGATGTCCCTCTGTCGTGCAGGTTCAAATTTTTCGTCCACGTAGTCCCAATAGGCTTTTCTACTCAGGCTCTGGAGGCCAATCACCATACGCCTGGTCAGAAATTGATCGATTCAGTATTAGTTAATCGTCTCACCGATGTCCCTCTGTCGTGCATGTTCAAATCCCACTGGCGACGCCAGTAAAATATCGATTATTGAAAAAATACCAATGGTTCTTGCATCGGTATGTACCAATTGGAGCGGACTGGCGCAGGGTAGAGTGGTTGACTCCGGTCCCAGAGGCCCCGGGTTCAGTCCTCAGCTGGGGCGCCTGTCGTTGTGGCCTTGAGAAAGTCACATTTCCACAGCTTCTGAGGTAATGGTCAGAAGTTGATCGACTCAGTAAACAGTAAAAAAAATATTTGACTGTCACCATCGGGGCGCGGTGGTTTTACGGCGTATTTCCCGACCGAATGCCGAAAACTGCTCTGGCTTACCCCCACCACTAGACAGTCGGCGTCTGAGATGCAATATTGCTTAGCTAAGTAGAAATGCCTAGTTTGACGTCTATCTCCAGTAGGTAAGATATATAGAGCCTGGGACGAATCATTCATTAGGAAAAGTGACACCAACCGGGTTCCTCATACGCAAGAGTAGAAATTGGTGTTAGAACTCTGCGAGCGCTTACCTAAACTGTATTGAACACTGTGTAGTCTATTTTGTTGAAGATATGGAGTGGTCTAGCGATGTGGTGTTTGGGGAGGAGTAAAACGCCTGGGACACGAGACAAATATCCGGGACCAATCTTTGCCGGCACCTAAAATGTAACATGCGTGCATTTTTATATGAGATTGGATCATGTCTAGTTAATGGAGTCTTCTAAATGAGCATCTATATTTTTCCCAATTTTGATTTAGAAAATTTGGTTAGTGCACTTTCCTATGGTGTCAGTCCTCTACTAAATTACTACCGGGGTCGTAGGATGGCTAAATAGTTCCTAAGAAGTTCTGCTGGCTTCTTCAAAGGTGAGTGTCTCACTCCTGTGTGTTAATTTGTGGATATAATTGATTTTAATTTTGAATTTGATACATAATCTACCAACTTAAGGTATTATACATGATATCATGGAGGACTATATCTTCTGCGTGGAAGCGACAAAAGGTCATAGTGGAATACTGCGGTCTTCCGTTCTACTTTCTGTCAGAGGTCAGTGTGTGTATTCAAGTTAAATTTGTAAAAAACTGAATCCGTCATGGTGTGTGAATTTATCTCTTTTTGAAGAGCTCTGGTGCTGAATTTATCAATCTATGGTAATTTATTAGTCAGTGAATGTTGTGGAACTTTGCACAGTGCTGTGAATGAGGCCTATTCTGCATTGTTTTCAATGGGAGCCATCCAGGTTGGTCTGTAACCTTATATCTAGCACTTACAATTCCTCATCACATTTATTTATTTATTGTATTTTGCTTTTCAAAGAAACACGCATGTACGTCTATAAGTGGTGATACAAGTAATGTAAACGATGTCCATGAACTATTGCAGTCGAAACAACCCAAATAATTAGGTCAGCCACAATCAAAAGTATGAGCCGCGTCATGAGAAAACAACACCGTGGTTTTCGAACAGATCCGGCACAGAACGAGCTGTGCAAGTACAGTAGATGGCTAGAGGCTCAACATTTTGGATTTAGAAAGTAGAGGAATTGTAGTATCCGTGTAGAGAAAACAAAGGTGCTGATCAGCTTCGCAGTTACTGCGAAACTGGTCCGCGCCTTTGTTTTCGCATAGGTAAAAGTCCGATTTTCTCATGACGAGGCTCAATTGTATTGAAAGCTGACTGATTGCAAGCAACTACTGTGGATCGGAAGGATAGCAGCGTACGAGGAATCCATAGACATGAAGTTTCAATGCGATTGCTTCAAACACGGGGCTCACGCGTCACGGACTCTCAACCCAAAATAAATGTTTATGCCGGTAATTTATTATTGGCTTTGCCAATGCTGTAGTTCTATTGTAAGTTGATCGGCTTTTTTATTATTATCATCAAGTATTCTAAGTTTGGTATGACGGAGGTAGCTAAATGGCCAAAGAGGGAATTAGCCTCTCGTAGCACATATGCCTATTGTACCTCGCATATTCTTTGTTTTAGATAGTTTATGTGTCAATAGTAGAATAGTAGTATAGTGTGCTGGCGAAAACACCTATTTAATCATGATCATCAAAATTAATGGTCATTTAAGCGAGGTCCCCCCCCCCCCCACCTCTTGGATGACGTCTCTTCCTGTTCGATATCTTGGTAGACATTCGGTCCGCCATCTTGGAGTCGAAAGCGTTGGTCTGCGACACTATCAGATCACTAGCAGATTTCCAGGATACCGGTGCCAATTAGTTTAAGATTAGATTTCGACTCCCAAGACCCTCCCGAGTCGAAAGCGTCGGTCTGCGACACTATCAGACCACTCGCAGACTTCCAGGATACCGGTGCCAATTAGTTTAAGCTTGGAGGCGGTTTCGCGGGCGATAATGGCGGTTGTCATTTTTTAAGTTCCGTGTTGTTTTCCGCGTGTTCGGCAGTTTTGATGGTGTTCTATATTTTTCTGGTAAGTATTCAGGAGATCCAGTAGTGTTTTGTTTTTGGAAAAGGTGTAGTTTGAAAGAGGTGTTTGTGTGTAAGTTTCGAGATTTTGTCGATAGTTTATCGACTAGTTCACGACCTCAAGTGGGTGGGGTAAAATAACAAATAAACAAAGACAATGGCTGAAGCAATGCAAACTAAAATTGAGCCTCTATTCTTCCTCAATGAGGATGTTGATCAAACTGACAAGTAATGTATGCTATGCTGTGCGTGATGTGGTAGGGAATGGGTCATACATAGATGGAGCTCAAAGAATTGGTGGTTGCTGGAGAATTTATATGCTTGACCCTATTGCAAGAGCTCAGGTCCTAGTAACAGGTATCAACTTAAAGGATACACAGGTCACAGTGTATGATAAAAATCCATTCAGAAATCCAAACTTTTTCTCGGGGGGTGACAATGTTGAAACTACATGCTTGTATTGTCATATGATAATGAGACAATTGCTGGTTATCTGAAAGAAATGAAAGTTGAAATGTTAGGGGAACTAAAATACTGTAGGGCTAGAACCCCAGATGGAAAGCTGACCAATTTCAAAACTGGTGATAGGTTTGTGGAAATAGTGGTTCCAGAAGAACCACTTCCAAAAAGAAAAGGTTTTGGGGCCTTCACAGCCTCTCTCGATTATAAGCAACAGAAACAAACTGAGGCCGAAAAGGTCTGCGGCAATTGCGGTGAAACCGGTCACATCCGCAGAGAGTGCCCAAACGAGGTAAGTTGTTACGAGTGTCACCAACCAGGTCACAAAAAGGCAGTCCTGAGTGTCAAGGTCTTGCAGTGGTAGATCCTGACACAATGGATGATGATAAAAGTAATGATAGTGATGGAGATGGTGATGAAGACGATGCAAACAGTGTGAATGAGGGTGTGAATGATGGCAGTGGTGAAGAGGGAACAGAAAATATGGCTGAGAAAGTGGCTGATGAGGCAGAGGTCAGTGAGGTGAATGAAAATGAAAAAAAAAAAAAAAAAAAAAAAAAAAAAAAAAAAAAAAAATGAAAATTTCAGATACCTGGTCTGCTAAATCCGGAGCTATCCCTAAAACTCCGCGTACCGCAAGCCCGGTCAGAATGAGACGGGCAGAAGACCTGAGTCCATCTGAAATTGATAAAAGGGATCACAAAAATGAAGGACAACAAATCAGGAAGACAAAAAACTAAATAAATAATGTAACAAAACACAATGTAAATAAAAATCTATGTAAATAAATGTATATATGTTAATCATGGCAGGACATCTATCAATTTTTTCCTTAAATTCAAGAGGCCTTAGAGATAAAAAGAAAAGAGAAAACTTATTTTATTGGCTTAAAGAAAAAAAATCCAGAAATATTTTTTACAAGAAACTTATTGGACTGAAGGGATTCTAAGTAACATTGAGAGAGAGAGTGGGGATCAAAAATTTTGCTTAGCCAGGGTACATATCATAGCAAAGGTACTGCTATCTTATTCAATAAAAATATCAGTTTCGATTTGTTAAATGTGCATAAATCAGAAGATGGTAGAATGATCTTAGCTAACATAAAATATGACGATAAGCACATGACTTTAATAAATATTTATGCCCCTAACAATCAAAATGACCGAAAAAACTTTTTTTAATAAAGTTCTAAAATAGGATGCACAATTTGCAATAAATAAAGATGAAATAATAATGGGAGGGGACTTTAACTGTTTGGAATCACACAAGCTAGATACAAATGAAAATACTCAATATACAGCAGATGCTAGCTTAAAATCACATTTAAATCTGATATTTGGCGTGTAATGCAATCACATAAAAACAGTTTACATATTTAGAAAAAAAGTAGACTGGATATATTTCTTTTAACACAGGAACACTGTTATCACACTCGAGGGACAAACATATTCACAGCAGGAATAGAATCTGACCATAAATGCATATCAGGTGATGTGACAATTGATTGTCACCATAGATATACCTTTTCTATTGAAATACCTATAGTGAGATGAATTTATTGGTATTGATTATCAGTTATTCAGGTGTGAACAATCTTGCTATAAGAAACAGTTAATTTTGCAGTTTGTGGTCATTCTTTGTGAGATTAACTTGAGAAATTGACATTGTTATCATGAACACAATATTTAAAACCAAAGCAAAATGTGTTGAAACAAAGAAATGATGGACTAAACTTTTGTTTCATAATTAAAGTATATGTGTGCTTGTGATATGTAGTATGGTAAGTCAACATTTACCTAATTTTGATTATTTTTCTCTCTTGCTAACAGATGAAATGTATAATTGAGGTTTCATATATTTTTGATAATATTGAAATGCTTTGTACATTTTGAAGTGAGCAATTTTTGGAATGTAATAATAGTTACATAATTTGAGAATAAATTAATGCATTTTAATGTAGTGTGTATGAAATGCATCAATTTAGTATTTTTTTCTAGATTTTTGAAACATTATCTTTTCATAATTAGTGTGAAAGGGTTGTATCAATTCAGAGATTTAGTATTTTTTTTTTGTTTTGGTTCTAGGTTGAGTCCCCGCCTTTTTGACAAGTAGACTGCAAACCTGATTGTACAAGATAGAAAAGCATCCGACATGGAAAATTGTGTTGTTTTCCTGATTGGAATATGTTGCTGATGTGTTATGATATGACATGCTAATCTTCATATTATATCATGTGGCTTTAATTAACTGTTAATTTCATTAAATACAATGAAAATTCAATGACACGGTCTTCGTCATTTCTGTATCTGAGCCGTATCAATCGTATAGAAGATATTGCTTATCAAAATAATATACAAGACTAACAGAATAGTCCTCACAATGGTGGCAGCGGTCAAGCAAATGTCTTATAGGATTGAATGCTGAAATAGATCTTATGAAACAGACATTTTGGAACTTAGAAGTTTACTAGTAGCTGGACTGATGATAGAAGAAGTGTGTTGTTCTGTTGGTGTTATAGGTGTGATAATAACAGTGACTTAATTTATAGTAGTTGGACAGTTTCAGTGTATGAAACAATAAACATTTGAACATTTTTGTTTATAGAGTTAGTTTATAGTTAGGCATTATGGCAGCACCTGACTGGATAATGAAATTAATAGAAAAAGGCGGGGATGCGAATGAGTGTATGACATTGTTGAAAGAAATAAATCTGGCACAGGAAAAAGCAGCTGAGAGGGATGAGAGAAAGGCAGAGCGAGAGTTAGAGAAAGCTAAGGTTGAGAAAGAAATAAGAATGAAAGAGTTAGAAATAAAGGAAAAAGAAATTGAATTGTCCACAACAAGTTCAAAAGAAAAGTCTAAAATTAAACCAAAAGTTGTTCTTCCAAAATTTTCAGATGGGGAAGATATTGAAGTGTTTTTGAGATCATTTGAAAAATTAGCTATTTCATATGGGTGGGAAAAAGCAGAATGGGCTATCAGACTTATTCCTCAGCTTTCTGGTAAAGCTCTTGAAGCTTACTCACGCATGGCAGTTAGTTCAAGTAATGATTATGAGTTGGTAAAACAGGCTATATTAGAGCGATATGGATTAAATGCTCTTGCGTATCGTGACAAATTCAGGTATGCTAGACAAGATAGATCTGAAACTTACAAGGAATATGCTATACGTGTAGAAAACTATCTGAAACACTGGGTGCAGTCTGAAAAGGCAGAAAGCAATTATGTAAAATTGTATGACTTGATGCTACGTGAACAACTTGTGTTTACAGCACCTCAAGATTTGCAGGTATGGCTAAAGGAAAGGAGCCCACATACTTTTAAAGATTTAGTAGAAATAGCAGAAATTTATCAGTTAGCACATAAGCAGTCTGGTAACTCTGGTTCAGGTCAACAACAGCAACGCGACTTTAGTACTGGTTCAACAGGTATGAATACACCTAGTTACAAGCCATCAGGCACAGGTCAACAGCAGCAACGAGAGTTAAACATAGGTACTAGTGGTAATCCTGCTAATTCACCAAAGACTGGTCAAAACGTTAGAATGAATCAAAACCAAGATAACGTTAGAAGGTGCTTCTTCTGTGGTAGTCCCGACCACTTCATATCTAACTGTCCTGATAAGAAAGCAAAGGAAGGTAAGAACAAGCAAGTTAAACCAAATGAGGAGAGCCCTTTTACTCATACAACTGCACTAGTGTTGTCTCCGAAGAAAACAAAGGCAAATAGCTATAAGGTAAGAATTCCTTTAATACCAGAAGTTAAAGCAGAAGATGTAAAGGAGCTTGATAATGGGCTGAAAGTTGTGAAGGGTTATGTTAATGGCGTAGAAGCTTGGATTCTTAGGGATACAGGTTGTACAACAGTTTGTGTTTCAAAAGCTTTTGCTGCAAATATTGATATAAAATCCAAGGCAGAGAGGATAATTAGTTTGGCCAACGGGTCAGAGTGTTTATGTCATGAAGTTGAAGTTGACATTTCATGTCCGTATTTGTCTGGTAGAGTTGTAGCATTGACTATGGAATGTCCATTTGCGGATGTGATAGTTGGAGAAACTGCGTTTCTAACAACAAGTGAAGAAGTAAGTCAGATAAAAGGTGAAGATAACTCTAAAAAGAGTGAAATCAGAGAAAGTGCTGAAGACTATGTGCAGGTAGGTTCTTCTTTTGAAGAAAATAAGACCGATGTGATAGTAGGTGGAGTATCAACAAGAGCAATGACGAAGTCAGTACAGCAGCAAGAAGAGCAAGGTAAGCTAGCTGAGGAACAGTTTCTGAAAGAAAAGGAAATTAAGACAGATAATTCTGGTGTTGCCTACAAAATGTGTAGTACAGAAGGAAAAGAAAATCTGAAGCAGGAACAGACTCAGGATAAGACACTTGACAAGGTAAGAGAGTTAGCAAACATAAGTGACAAAGACAAGGAAGAAACACACTTCTTTATAAGGGATGGTATCCTTTATAGGCATTTTGTTAGGTCTAATGGGGAAATTTTAAATCAGATTGTTGTTCCTAAAATGCATAGGTATCAGATAATGCACACTGCTCATGATAGGCCATTTGGGGGTCATCTTGGGAACAAGAAAACTAGGGAAAGAATTCTGAATCACTTTTACTGGCCTGGAATTTTTCCAGATGTTGCAGGATTTTGTAGGTCATGTGGAAATTGCCAAAAGTGTATACCCAAGGGCCGTGTACCAAAAGCACCACTCATCCCTATCCCACCTATGGATGAACCATTTAAACGGGTAGCCATTGATATTGTTGGACCTCTGAACAGAACAAAACGAGGTCACAAGTTTATTCTGGTAATTTGTGATTATGCAACAAAATACCCTGAAGCTATACCACTTAAGTCCATAGATAGTGAGAGTGTTGCCAATGCATTGATAGATACATTTAGCAGAGTGGGGTTTCCAAATGAATTGCTTTCTGATCAAGGTACCAATTTTATGTCTTCTTTAATGGATCAATTATGCAGATTGCTACAGATACGAAAGTTGAATACAACACCATATCATCCACAAGCAAATGGCCTAGTGGAAAATTTTAATGGCACTTTAAAGAAAATGCTTAAGTGTTATGCAAAGGATGAGCCCGAAGAATGGGATAGACACATTCCTTTTGTGTTATTTGCATACCGAGAATCACCTCACGAATCAACGGGGTATTCTCCCTTTGAGTTGTTATATGGCAGAAAGGTCAGAGGTCCACTTCAATTGATTAAAGAATCTTGGGAAGAACCATTTACAGATGAAAACCAGGAATCAACGGTAAGTTTCATTTTGGAAACAAGGGACAGATTAAAGAAGATGCATGAGGTAGCGGTTGAAATAGAGACAAATCAGAAGAAAAAGCAGAAAAGGTATTTTGATCAGAAAAGCAAGGTAAGAGAATTAGAGCTGGATCAGAAAGTTCTGATATTACTTCCTAGTACTGCAAATAAGTTACTAGCAGAATGGAAAGGTCCATACAAAGTTATAGAGAAAGTGAGTCCAGTGGACTATAAAGTTCAGATAAATAAGAAGACAGAAAAGGTTTTTCATATTAATATGCTGAAAGCCTATCATGAGAGAGGTAAAGGTGAGACTGAAAGAAAGGAAGCAATCCAGTGTTTGGATATAATGTGCAGTCTAGAAGATGCTTATGATGAGGGGAATGATGAAATAGAAATTATGTGTACTCCAACAGGAAATCAAAGTGAGACGGTAAAAGCAGTCAATATATCAGCTGAACTTCAGATGGAACAACAGCTAGAGGTAGGTGAATTGGTAGATTCATTTTCTGACGTCTTTACTGACATTCCAGGCAGAACTGAAATTATGACACATGATGTGAAATTAAAGGATGAAAAGGTGGTATTTAAGAAACCTTATTGTTTGCCTTATGCTTTACGATCAAAAGTCAAAGAGGAGCTTCAATCAATGATAGAATCAGATATAATTGAAGAATCAAATAGTCCATGGGCAGCTCCTATTGTATGTGTCCCTAAAAAGGACAAAACACTCAGGTTATGTGTTGACTATAGAGGACTCAACAGTCAGACAATATTTGATCCTCAGCCAATGCCGAAGATAGAAGAAGTAATAAATAGACTAGGAAAGGCAAAGTATTTAAGCAAATTTGACCTTACTAAGGGTTACTGGCAGATACCCTTAACTGAAAAAGCAAAAGAGGTAAGTGCCTTTGTAACGCCTTTCGGGCATTATCAATTTAAAGTCCTTCCATTTGGAATGGTAAACTCAGCTGCCAGTTTTGTCAGATTGATTAAAAAAGTTCTAGCTGGGACAGAAGAATTTGCTGACTCCTTTATTGATGATATCATCATATTCAGTGATTCATGGAATTTGCATCTGGTACATATAAAGAGTGTACTCAGTTTGTTGAGAAATGCTCATTTGACAGCAAAACCATCCAAATGCTTTATAGGATTCAGACAAATAGAATTCTTGGCACATATGGTCGGAAATGGTGAAGTAAAACCTACAGATGAAAAAGTCAAGGCTGTTCGGGAATTTCCAGCTCCTACTACAAAGAGGAAGGTGAGATCATTAATTGGGTTTCTCAACTTTTACAGAAGGTTTATACCTGGTTTTGCTCAAAAGGCTGCACCCATCACAGATCTTACAAGCAAGTCGGCCCCAAATAAAGTTGTTTGGAAACAAGAGCACCAGAAAGCATTTGAGGAATTAAAACAAGCAATCACATCATTTCCGGTGTTGCGAAATCCTGATTTCGAAAAGATGTTTTATCTTCAGACTGACAGTAGCAATAGGGGTATTGGGGCTGTACTTCTTCAAGTGTTTGATGGTAAGAAAATGCCGATCATGTATCTGAGCAAGAAATTGTTGACAAGGGAGCAACAGTATAGCACAATTGAGAAAGAATGTTTAGCTATTGTAAGAGCAGTGTCAGTGTTAAGGGAATACTTAGAAGGAAGAGAATTTGTAATTGAATCTGATCATTTTCCCTTACAATGGTTAAATAAAATGAAAGGCCAGAATCAAAGACTGCTAAGATGGAGTTTATTGCTGCAAGAGTTCAGCTTCAAAATATATCACATAAAAGGATCTGATAACAAGTTGGCTGACACTTTATCAAGAACATTTGAAAATGGTGAATAAACATTGCCGTGAATATTGTGACAGTGAATAAACAGTGCTGTGTATATTGTGACAGTGACTTTGTTATGATCAACATGCTTTTCTAAAGTATATTGATCATATTAGGGGTGGGAGGTATGTGACAATTGATTGTCACCATAGATATACCTTTTCTATTGAAATACCTATAGTGAGATGAATTTATTGGTATTGATTATCAGTTATTCAGGTGTGAACAATCTTGCTATAAGAAACAGTTAATTTTGCAGTTTGTGGTCATTCTTTGTGAGATTAACTTGAGAAATTGACATTGTTATCATGAACACAATATTTAAAACCAAAGCAAAATGTGTTGAAACAAAGAAATGATGGACTAAACTTTTGTTTCATAATTAAAGTATATGTGTGCTTGTGATATGTAGTATGGTAAGTCAACATTTACCTAATTTTGATTATTTTTCTCTCTTGCTAACAGATGAAATGTATAATTGAGGTTTCATATATTTTTGATAATATTGAAATGCTTTGTACATTTTGAAGTGAGCAATTTTTGGAATGTAATAATAGTTACATAACTTGAGAATAAATTAATGCATTTTAATGTAGTGTGTATGAAATGCATCAATTTAGTATTTTTTTCTAGATTTTTGAAACATTATCTTTTCATAATTAGTGTGAAAGGGTTGTATCAATTCAGAGATTTAGTATTTTTTTTTTGTTTTGGTTCTAGGTTGAGTCCCCGCCTTTTTGACAAGTAGACTGCAAACCTGATTGTACAAGATAGAAAAGCATCCGACATGGAAAATTGTGTTGTTTTCCTGATTGGAATATGTTGCTGATGTGTTATGATATGACATGCTAATCTTCATATTATATCATGTGGCTTTAATTAACTGTTAATTTCATTAAATACAATGAAAATTCAATGACACGGTCTTCGTCATTTCTGTATCTGAGCCGTATCAATCGTATAGAAGATATTGCTTATCAAAATAATATACAAGACTAACAGAATAGTCCTCACAGGTGATTTAAATTTTACTAGTGCAAAGAAAGGGCCTGGCAGATGGAAGCTCAATACCAGCATATTGAATGATTTTACCTATAAACAGAAACTCTCAGAATTGGTTCAAAATGTTCAGAATAACTTTAATTACCTGTCAAAGCAAATGATCTGGGAAGTATGTAAAATTAAAATCAAAGAATTAACAATTGCCTATTGTACTAAAAGCAGTCAATTAAAAATGTGTAATAAAAGATATTGAAGATAAACTGGTACAAAAAGAACAAGATTTAGTAAACTCGAACTATAATCACACTATATGGCTGTTTGCGATATTCCAGCCCCTTTTGTGGTTTTCTGACATAACACCTGCATGATGTCTAATCATTAGATCAAAGAATTTGAGTTCCCAAAATAGCACCACAATAACAGTTCATTTTCAGTACAAACAATTTACCCAACTAGCCATTTACTAAGGACAAGTTTAGCTCCGCCCACCTGCCACCACTGGAGGAAGGACTACCTGACCTCTAATTATTATTTATTGTCACTTGTCAGTGGCTGAATTTATTTCAATAAAGTACATGAAATATGTGTCTTGTGGACACATACAAAAGCACATTTAAACAGACAAGAACAACATTTAATCTTGCAATTTGATCTAATCATAGGAAGACTAGATATTTTGAAGCATGTAAATATTTAATTGATTTTACTTCAATTCAACTGAGTCAGTGAACTGACCAGCTGTCACATAAACTATATGGGCGGGACTTAGGTTTATCTACCAGCTTGAGTAAACTATTATTGGCTAATTCTATGCCACTGTCTCGAGGTTAACTTGGTTCACTTTTTACTACAAAGGGTTTTCATAGTCTTTGAAGTCTGATGTTAAAACATCTTGGGGTTGTCTTTGATTTTGACAAATGGAGACACTAATTCGCAATTGGCAATAAAAGCCGAAGGAGATAACCTTGCAGACAAGTAGAGCTAGGTGGATGGAAGAAGGTGAAAGGCCTACAAAATACTTTTTTAATTTAGAAAAAAAGAACATCTCAAATAACACCATTAAAGAATTAAAAACCAAAGAGGGAGTATGTGTCACCTCCAATAAAGAAATTTTAGATGAATATAAATTCTATAATCAGTTATATGAAGCAGATAATATAGCAGAAGAAAATATTCAAAGTTACTTAAGTAAAATTAATGACTTAAATATGCTCAACGAACACGAGGCAAAACTTTTGAAAGGCGAAATAACAGAAAATGTTTAGAAACACCATCTTCAGAAGCCATAGAGTCTGCAGCTTCGCCAAGAATCTTAAACAGTCATTATGCTGTAAGCTGTCTACCAGATCAGATCTTTACCAAAAATATTAAGATAATACATACTATGAGGAATCCTAAAGATGTTGCGACGTTATACTTCTAATCTATCATGCGAAATCGTTTCTTGGTGCTTTTGGGGACGATGAAAAACCTTTTGAAACATTTTCCGAATATCTTCCATACACAACAGGTGAATATGGTGTCCATTTGTTTGTATCCATGTGGAGATATCTTAAAGAATTCAAGACATTTACACAAGACCATCCAAATCAAGTGCTCACTCTTCGATATGAGGTCATGATAAAGAATCCCAATGAAACCGTGAGAAAAGTTTTGCAATTCCTGAACAAACCTCTGTCGGATGAAACAATTGAAGATATAGTAGATAAAATATCGTTCAACAAGTTAAAGGCCGCTTATGTAACCACACAGACACCAGAGAATACAATCGAGAATGATCAGATTGTAAAGGATGAAAAAGCTACAACCAGTAAACACACACTGGCAAATGTTACAAATGTTTACGAGAAAGGTGTGTCATTGCAATACAGATATCCAGAGCTAAAGGAATCAGCCATAACTGGAAAGATAGGCGATTGGAAACTTCATTTCACTGTAGCCGAAAATGAACATTTTGATAGAATACTGCACAAGGAGTAACATGGCAGTGATATATATTTCGAATATTCTGATAAAACCTTCATGTGTTAAACTAAATGTTTACCAACTATGGTACAGTGTTCGTTTTGTTGTAAAATGAAAGCAAATATGTCGCAGCTATCATAGAATGTCTAATAATTCAATATATGAAGAGTAAATGATTACAGTTGCAAAACACTTAAGCAAGTTAGATAGTTCGATGTGCGAGACAATGTGAATAGGTTGTAAAACCAATGTTGGGGACGAGGCCCGAAAAACGTTATGAACGGATCATCTTGGAACTAAACAAAATTTTAATTTTGCCATGGGGAAGAGGGAATGAACGTCTTCTATAGAGTACGGGTCGAAATACTACACATACTGTCGGGAAACAAACTCCATGTAAGCTATCATTTGCGCACAAAACGGTGAGGCCACATGTATATTTAACAGTTCGGACTAAACCTAAGTTCAGAAAATTTTGGTGCCGTTTGCGTAAGTAATTTGTGAACTATTTCACATATCCTATCGTATGCCTTTAAAAAGGTACAAGTAAGCAACGATCAGGAAAAGGCGCAATCAGAAAGAGATTCTCACTCCAAAAACCGTGGTGGGACAAAACTAAATTAACAATCAGGGGCCAGTTGTTCAAAATTAACGATGTCATTAGTTAACGATTCATTAAAATTTCAAATGACAATATTACAAATACAATGTTACCTTTTGTTGAAAAAATGCGAGAATTCTTTGCATCGCAAAGGATTCTCACATTTTATCAACAAAAAGTAACAGTGTATTTGCTTATGTAGTCGGCATTTACTTAACAAGTTGAGGTCTTAACAATGACGTTAAGCTAACGAACTTTTGAACATCTGGCCCCAGGTTCTTATACCATGAAAACATATCGTAAGCCGAATGAGCAGCTATTTTCTCAATAGATGGCCATTCAGTTACCTAAACTAAACTAAAATATGAAATCACACAAAAGGCGCAAACAGCACAAAAAATAACACCGAGACATTAAACAATAACAACCATCACAAAAGTATCGCCTTGGATCGATCAGTAATATAAAATTACTGGCGGGCTTAAATCGATTTTACAGCTAGGTACCTAACCTCACCTTCAGCTTCTGCAGTGGTTCACAAGATTTAGTTACTAGTAGTTGTTCGGATCTCGTTAAAGTTCCGAAGTGTTCTAAATGTTTATAAATATTTCATCGAAAGAAAATATTGCTAAATAGTGTTTGTAATATGCCTATGTGTAAAAGATTTTTCTTTAATTTGAAAATAGCAATGCTTGATTTCCGAAATTATGTGCAGTACGAACGCGCTCTCTATCGTAAGACGTATACACAAATGAATCACAGTCATCACACAGTCATCAGACATTTCAGCAGAAGAGATAAGAGAATCAGGGAGGTCATTCCAGTCCCTGTTAGTCTGTGGAAAGAAACTACTTTTGTACTTTTACCGATTCCGATAGCGTAATGGTTAGAGCGTCCGCTTTGGGAGCGGGAGGTCGTGGGTTCGACCCCGGGCCGGGTCATACCAAAGACTTTAAAAATGGTACCAGTGGCTACCTTGCTTGGCGCTCAGCATTATAAGGCAAGCACTGGCTTCTCTTCTCCCAAAACAAAATATAGCATCACTAACATCGCATGTCTAATATGAAAAAGTCCGAATAATAACAAAAAAGGTCCAAAAATAATCAATGTCTGTATTCACTAGAGGACTGTATGGAAGACTGGTCGTTGTGCTAAATACGTTATCCTCTATAAATATAGAGATTATTATTATTATTATTATTATTATTATTATTATTATTATTATTCTTTGCTAGCTGAAAGTATCTGAAAAGCCAAAGAGTGTTGATTTCTACAACGCCTATTCTTCGGGATAAGGCCATCTGTGGGTATTCTGGCTTTACCCTTTAGACCTTTGTATAGCAATATAAGTCTACTATCCTTCCTCCTTTTCTTAAGAGATTCCCATTTTAGTTGACCTAAAATGCAAGTCATGCTCCCAGTTTCAAAAACATAATTTCCAGTCACAAACCTTGCCGCACGATTTTGGACCTTTTCCAGTTCTTCCTGGAGGCCATGAGTGTGAGGGTCCCAAACTGAGCTTCCATTTTTCCAAGGCCGGCCGCACCAGTCCTTTATAAGCTGTTTCTTTCACATCTGGCGGACAAGAATACAAATTTCTCCTCAAGAATCCGAGAGTTCTGTTAGCCTTTGTACAAACATTGGAAATATGAGTGATCATGAGTATTCCATTTCAAATCATTTGTGATAGTTACACCCAGGTATTTTATGCTTTCAACGTTTTCCAGTACAGTCCCCTCAAGGGTGTAGTTAGCCCGTATCTTACTAGACCGTTTATTTGTCAGCTTCATCATGTTGCATTTGACGAGTTGAAATCTCATTCCCCATTTCCTAGCTCAACTGCCTAACCGATCAATGTCTCTCTGAAGTTTCAGTGTATCCTCTTCATTGTTGATCTCACGATAGCGAACACAATCATCAGCAAAGAGTCTTATTTCAGACTCAATGTCTGCCGAGATGTCATTTATATACAAGGAAAACAGCAAGGGGCCGAGAACGGTGCCCTGAGGGACACCCGACACAACTGGAGCCCAATCCAATTTAATACCATTTACCACTACCCGTTGTCGTCTGAAACAAAGGAAAGCGTTTATCCAATTTAGTGTTGTTCCACCTATTCCATAGCTGAACAATTTGCTTTTAATGAGTTCATTGGGAGGAGTATCGAAAGCCTTTTCAAAATCCAGTATAAAAGTGTCAACCTGGCCTTTTTTGTCTAAGATTTTTTCCCAATCATTTATCACTGTAGTCAACTGAGTTTCACAGCTATGACATTTCCTAAATGCGTGTTGCCTGTCCGACAAGAGTTCATGTTCATCAAGATGGGCCATAATATTTGAGCATAAAATATGTTCAAGAAGCTTACAAGGAATGCATATCAAAGAAACAGGGCGATAATTGCGGTCAAGAGACCTGTCGCCCTTCTTAAACAGGGGGCAAATATTAGCAAGAGATCATTCTTTAGGAATTTCACCTGTATCAATTGACTGCTGGAAGAGATGGGCGAATACCGGACCTAATTCAATAGCCAGTTCCTTTAGGCTAATCAGGCCCTAAGGCTTTAGACGGGTTTAAACCTTTGAGAAGTTTGGTCACCCCTTCCTTTGTGGCCACAATATCATGCATGAATGGAGAATCCTAAAGATGTTGCGAGATTAATTGAACAAAATGTACCAGAGAGTAAGATATCCCCGGACACTGCTAAGATGAGACCCTACGTCAATCAAGCAAGTTTGTACGCGATCAAGGTAAAGCACAGAAAATGGACCAAGTATAGAAACTCAATGTCAGATAGAAATTACGATGCATACAAAACAGCTAGAAACAAAGTTAAAACTGAGTTGAGAAAAGCTAAATATGATTATGAAAAAGACCTAGCAAGTAAAATTAAGACCAATGATAAGCTCTTCTGAAGTTATGTCCGCTCCAAGATGAATACAAAATCTAGTCTGGGAGAATTAGAAATGCCTAGTGGTGAACTAACTAGTGACAGCCAAGAAAAAGCCAATATTCTAAATGAATTCTTTGCTAGTGTATTTGAAGATGAGGGAAGTGACAACCTACCAGACTTCGAAGATCGTCCCTTTACCGAACCACTGTGTAACACTGAAATTACTGAGGAATTGATAACAAAAGCCATTGACAAACTAAAGCCGACAAAAGCACAAGGTCCTGACAATATCCATCCCAAGTTAATAAAGGAATGTAAAAAATCTTTGATAACTCCGTTGAAAAAAGTCTATGTTAAATCACTGGAGGAGGGTCAACTACCAAGCATATGGAAAATCGGACATGTTTCAGCAATCCATAAAAGTGGGCCAAGATCAAAAGCAGAAAAATATTGACCCATTAGTTTGACTTCAGTACCTGGAAAAATAATGGAGAGACTTATAAGGGACCAATTAGTAGAACATATGACAAGAAACAACTTTTTCTCCTCTGAACAACATGGATTCATAAAGGGTAAATCTTGTACTACACAATTGTTAGAGTTTCTAGAAGATCTTACAGAAATATTAGATGAGGGAAAAGATGTAGATGTGATATACCTAGACCTGTGTAAGGCTTTCGATAAAGTGCCTCACAGGAGACTTTTGAAAAAATAATGGGCCTATGGAATCCGTGGTCAGATTTATAACTGGATAAAAAACTTTCTCTCAGATAGAAAACAAAAAGTAATAGTGGACGGTAAAACCTCTACTACAGCCGATGTTTCAAGTGGAATCCCCCAGGGTAGTGTACTGGGGCCAATTCTATTCTTGATCTTTATAAATGACTTTCCACTGGTAATCCAAGCATTCATAAAACTTTTTGCTAATGATGCGAAAATATATCAAATATTGTCAAGTTTGGCAGAAGTCGCACAGTTACAAGATGCTCTGGACAATTCAGTAGACTGGGCTCTAGTTTGGAAAATGTTCTTTAATTTCAAAAAGTGCAAACATATGCATTTAGGGATACATGATATTAATCAAACTTACACCATGAAAAAGGATCAGGAAGAGGTACCTATTGAAAAAGTAGAGGCAGAGAAAGACCTTGGTGTTATTATTGATAACAAGTTAGCATTCTCAAAACACATAAGCACTAAAGACATAAGATTAAAGAGTCAAACAGAAATTTGGGCCTCATATTTCGGACATTTACAAACAAAGATAAGGATATATTTTTAAATCTTTTCAAGTCAATTGTCCGTCCGCACATTGAGTATACATCTTCAGTATGGTCACCAGTTTTTAAAAAGGACATGATTGCACTCGAAAATGTACAAAGACGTGCCACGAAACTAGTCAAAAGCATTGCATATCTCTCATACAGTGACAGACTTCGTAAATTAGGATTACCAAGCCTAGAACACAGACGGGAAAGGGCGGATGTTATACAAGTCTACAAAATCCTCCACGACATCGACAAGATGGACAAAAGCAAGCTCTTTACTCGCTCTGAGTATACAGCAACAAGAGGTCACTAGCTAAAACTGTTAAAAAAAGAACAAGATTGAAAATCCGTGCAAACAGTTTCGGCAATAAAGCCGTTGACACCTTGAATAGTCTACCAGAACAAGTAGTGCATGCTCCTTCCCTAAATTGTTTCAAAAGTAGGCTAAACACCTGCTGGCGTGAACATCCACACAAGTTCGACCCAGCATGTTTCGTTCCCGGTCAACCAACCAGATTCTACGTTAATTATCAAAATGCGTCAGGAAGAGGCAGATATGCCTGATTACGACGTCGACAACAGTAAGAACAGTAACAGTAAGTAAGTAAGTTCCACAGCCAGTTCCTTTAGGACTCTGGGATGAAGCTCATCAGACCCTAAGGCTTTAGACGGGTTAAGACCTTTGAGAAGTTTGGTCACCCCTTCCTTTGTGACCACAATATCATGCATGAATGGGGCAGATCTATCCATAAGAAGGACCTGTTTGTATTCACTTTTAGTGAAAACATCCGAGAACTGACCATTAAATTCTTCCGCCTTCTCAAATTCGGATTGTGCAATTCCACTTCCATTTCTCTTTTTCAACGGGGGAATACCTTGGGTCTTTTTTCTGACTGTTTCACACTGGTAAATGTAAAAGTACTGGAGCTGGTTGCAACGAACTGGTGCAGTCTAAATTACGCACTGGAGTAAGATTAAAATGGCGAAAAAGGTAAATAAATCTTATACCTCTCTCCATTACCATTCCCTTATAAACTTGTGTGTACTTTATTTGTCATGTCACCTAGCGCAGAGAAGGGCGGAAACCTTGCAGTTTATGATTTTATCACGCAATGTTCGATTTATTTCATAGGTTTGGAGCCAAATCCGATACAGTTCTACCAGCATGACCGGTGACATGTGTTTTCGTGCCAAAATTGAGGGGAAAATGCATGTTTGAGCATCGTTTTTGTTATATTGTCATATATTTATGAATAAACATTCAAGAAACACAATTTCCAATCGCCATTTTTTCTTGGTATCGAAGCAAATGTTTTATTGAGGATTTTCTATTACAACGCACTGGGAGCATTTTTCGAATCATTGGTACAACGCACCGGTGGTTGCACAAACTTGCTACAGGGCAGCTCGTTTTACATAGGCAAAGCATCTAACTTGCCAAATCATTACGCAATCATACGTGCAAAGATTTACAAGACTGTAAAAATGATGGTTGTTAGGCGAAAATTTGATTGTTGATCTACTTTTGCTAAAAACATAGATGGTGGTTATACGTTAGAGCTTATTCTTAGAGTACGAAAAAAAAAAAAAAAAAAAAAAAAAAAAAAAAAAAAACACACACACACACACACACACAAAACAAACGTCCAGCCATGTACCGCCCGTTTTGCTATGATAACGTAGGGTCTAAGGTTCATTGACAAAATGTTATGAGGCATGTTCATGCATTACCATGTTGTCAGACCTAGATCCCGCTCATCATTTCATCAACCCGTGCATCCGATCAACAAGAAAAGAAAGGTACGAGTACGTAAAAATGCATTTATGTCCTATTTGCTTTCAAATGGGTCCATCTAAGTTTTTAAATGAATTTATTTAGCTGGATATGGCGAAGACTGTGCCTTGTTATATTCATTCTTACAAGTTACCACTAGTTTTGAGGGAATTTGGTTGGTCTGCAGATGCACTGATTCCTTTACTTTTATTTATACAGATCTGAATCTGAATCTGAATGGTTTACTGGTGACACGCCACATTGACAATACTGATTCCTTTACTTTTATTTATACAGATCTGAATCTGAATCTGAATGGTTTACTGGTGACACGCCACATTGACAATACCTCACCAGGGACAGATTCTTTATACAGATGAGAATAGTGCTATAATCCAAATTAAAGTACTAAAGGGATCAAACTGAATTCGCACATTTAACAAATATATTGACTAAACACTTTAATATACATAAGCGTTAAAGCTGTTACAGACATAAATATACTGTTCTGATTGATCGAGTGCACAGGTTAATGAGATGACAGACATGGATCTGGTATTGAAAATATGGAAAATAAAGCAAGAAAACTGCCTAAAATTATGCCTGTGAACCTTAGACTCCGCGTTATATAGTAAAACGGGTGGTACATGGGTAGACAATTTTTTCGTATATTTGCTCGACACATAAATTGTGTTCTCTAAGAATCGCTCTACGTTGTGGTCAATGCCATCACTATATGAAGCTTTTTTATGGTTGAACACAGCAAAATAATGTCTCTGTTTTTCTGGGTGAGTTAGATGCTTTGCCTATATGAAATCAGCTACCCTCAAGCAAGTTTATGCAACCACCGGTGCGTTGTACCAATGATTCAAAAAATGCTCCCAGTGCGTTGTAATAGAAAATTCACAATAAAACATTTGCTTCGACACCAGGAAAAGAACTTGAGATCGGAAATCGTGTTTCTTGAATGTTTACTCATAAATATATGATAATATAACAAAAACTATAAACAAACATGCATTTTTCCTCATTTTTGGCACGAAAACACATGGCACCGGTCATGCTGGTAGAACTGTATCGGATTTGGCTCCAAACCCATGAAATAAATCGAATATGTTGTGATAAAATCATAAACTGCAAGGTTTCCGCCCTTCTCTGCGCTAGGTGACATGACAAATAAAGTGCACACAAGTTTATAAGGGAATGGTAATGAAGCGAGGTATTAGATTTATTTACCATTTCCGCCATTTTAATCTTACTCCAGTGCGTAATTTAGACTGCACCAGTTCGTTGCAACCAGCTCCAGTACTTTTACATTTACCAGTGTGCTGTTTATGCACCTGTAAAAATCTCTAGGATTAGCCTTAACATCTCCTACCAAGTTGTTCACGTAAAGATCATGCTGCTTCCTGATATCAGCTTTGATTTCTCTCCGTAAAGATTCAAATTTATATCTAAGTTTTGCACTACCAGTCTTTTTAGCTTTTGCATGAGTTGTATTTTTTCTGCGAATCTTCATTCCTATTTCAGGTGTTATCCAAGGGACAGAGGAAACTGAGCGACTAGTTTTTGAGGGGATATGTTTATCTGCCAATTCCTGCCAATCGATGTAATGAGATTGAAATTTTCCTGGACCGATCGAGTATCTGAGTAAGCGGGTGTAGTGCCTGTCGTCTTTGTTTGTGTTTTTGAGCTGGATATAACTCTCGGAGTACAAGATACAAGATACAAGAAATTTTATTTAACGTCGGTTTTTTAATAACAAATAACATTAGGTCGTAGAGCTATTTTCCGGTGGGAAAGAGCTAGTGCCATTGCTCTTCGTCCGTAATATTAAAATTTTGGTGATGTGATGTCATTTTCCCCGCCTGGTGTCTGTGTTAGTATATTGAATTTAATTGTATCGTTTCTTCGTCCTTCAATTCTTAATTTAGCAACATGGAGTAAAAAAAACAAGTCCATTACGAAAACATGCCCATATGATATACAGTAATTTTTTCAGGTCAAAAATTGATAATTTTCAGAGGATTTTTTTTATATTTTTCTTATTTTTGCTCAAAACATAGATTGTGGGTACTCGTTAGAATCGCCTCGCCGAGGCGGTTCTAACGAGTACCCACAATCTATGTTTTAGAGCAAAAATAAGAAAAATAGGTATACCCCTGCATACCCCAGTTTTACTATATAAAAGTGGGGTTCAAGGGGGTATACATTACACGGACATGTTTTCGTGATGTGAAAACAGTAATGAGTATATTGGCTCTACACTGTACTTCTACTTCTTACTCCCAACCAACAAACAAAATGTTGATCATTAATAATAGACGCGGAGTGGCTTGGTGTGGTATTGCCAATTTGACGTTTCACCAATAAACTATTCTGAGATGATTCTGGTTCAATGTTTTACTGACTACATGGACGAAAACAGCTGGTAACCTTATTGTTCAAAGGAACAACCGACATAAGGACAAAGTTTATGTTTTATACTATATGTTAACAACGAGCTTATGTGTGACATTGCATGTAAGAAACAAGTCTTTCTTCGATGACTGTAGTTTTAAATAACCTGAAATCATACGGTGTTTGCCAGATGCAATACTGGTCGAAACGACCAGCCCATTAAATTTGGTAACTGGTCAACTCGTACCCGAGTCAACTCGTACCAAAGTCAACTCGTACCCATTTTGGTCAACTCGTACCCAGTTTGGTCAACTCGTACCTTTTTATTTTTACAGGTTCATATACTGAATTGAGTTTTTTGGGGTGATTTCTTGGTTTTAGGATGTATTTTTGATACTTTATTAGGATAGAGCAATTTGAAGTTCGTAGTTTTTACCAATGGTATTGTCAATTTGGCGTGTCACCAGTAAACCATTCAGATTCAGATTCAGATCTATCTATCTATCTATCTATCTATCTATCTATCTATCTATCTATCTATCTATCTATCTATCTATCTATCTATCTATCTATCTATCTATTAAACCAGGTACGAGTTGACCAAACTGGGTACGAGTTGACCAAAATAGGTACGAGTTGACCAAAATAGGTACGAGTTGACTTGGATCGTACGAGTTGACCAAAAAGTAGGTACGAGTTGACCAAAATGTGTACGAACTGACTTGGGTACGAGTTGACCAGAAAGCTTTAATTTACTCTATTTAGGCAGACCTATTGACCCGTTGCTGTTTGATTACATCCCATTCGGTTAATGAGATATTACTTCCCTTGTTTTCAGGAAAATCCAAACTCAAACTGTGAAACTGAAATACAAAAGCGAATAATTCGATTATTTTTTATATTTAACCGCGCGTTTTGTAGTTGACAAGCCTTTGTTCATAGCCAGACGTAAGTGAAGAAACAGGAGGTAAACAAGCCAAAACTCCTTGATTTGTCAATGTTAAGTAGTTGCAAAATCTCACTCCGCTATATTACACATCTCTTCGTTGCGATCCCAGTTGGTTTTTCGATGGTGAAACGAAGTGTCGATAATTGCAACTTTTTCAAGATAAATCAAGAAGTATACACTTCAACAATGCATTACTAACATGTTTATTGCACAGATACTTGGGGTTACTGTTTAGACTTTTTCAAAAGCTCATACTTGTACTCTTTTTTTCAAAACTTACAATTATATTTTTTGTTATCTTTTTGAGCTTTTCTGCAATAGTCGTGACCTTGCAAAATTAGAAAAAAATGTCTAGAATCTATAGAAAGCAATCGAAATAGTGATATGCCATCCTGAATGTAGAGAAAAAACACAAGATAACCAACTTCGCTTCTCCAAATTCTCGACCGTCAGTTTTAAAAGACAAACTGATTCACTAATCCGTAACTTACAAGACTCTTATATATATCAGCATGTCCGGGAATCATTACGCTTCAAACGGACACAGAAAGTATTTAATTATTCCCTTGCATACCCACAAAATCATCTGTTAAACAGCAGTTCTCATCGCTACCGCACTGAGGTGGCCACAGTGGCTTACAGTAAAGGAAATCCCGTTCGTCATGTGACTGGGCCGCTTGTTTTCATTGGTCAATCAGGTATGACGCAACGAAATTCAAATTGCCATGTGACTGAACCGCTTGTTTTCATTGGTCAATCAAGTCTGACGCAATCAGAGGTTACTTTCGGTTTGATCGCTGGTTACCCGTTTTCGCCGTTTTACAACGTATGCCCGGAATCCAGTCTCATCCATTGTTTACTTCCGGCCATCTCAACGCGGTAGCGATGAGAATCGTTGTTTAATAGCCGATTTTGTGGGTATGCAAGGGAATGTTTAAATGCTTTCTGTATCCGATTGAAGCGTAATGATTCCCGGACATGCTGATATATATAAGATTCTTGTAAGTTACGGATTAGTGAATCTGTTTGTCTTTTCAAAGTGACGGTCAAAAATTTGGAGAAGCGAAGTTGTTTATCTTGTGCTTTTTCTTTACATTAGTGATTGCTTATCAGTATTTCTAATGCTTTTTATGTATTCTAGACATATTTTTCTAATTGTATAAGGTCAGGACTAATGCAGAAAAGCTAAATGAAGAAGAAAAAAATACAAGAATATTTTTTTTAAAAAAAGTACAAGTATTAGCTTTTTGCAAAATCTAAACAGTAACCCCGAGTATCTGTGGTTTATTGTGGTTTTAGAAAAAATCCAACCTTTTTTGTCCGTTTTTAGCGGTTTTATTCTCGTTTAAAAACTTCTGGCTGTCATTCTTTCAGTGCACTAAATCGTCCGTATATGTTCGTAGGTTAACGCCGAGAATTGACTTCCGACCATTTCCTTATATGGAAAGTTAATTGTCAATTAATATTTAATTGATCAATTACTATAATGAAGCGCGTGTTGCAGCGTCAAGATGACGTCAAACGCCGCGCGCCAAATTCAAAATAGCTGACCTGATTGACATCATTTGTAGAAATACGTGCTTAACATTGGACAAGACCAAATCATGACCTTTCAACTGGAATAAATTAACGTTCTACGTCAGTTTCCGTAACGTCGGCATATGTGTTCGGCTCGTTCCGGAAACGGCCCCACACGAGTGAACATGATGACAAACAGCTGAAAAATGAACCTGTTGCAAAAAGTAGACACAGAATTTTGTGGCGACAACTTGATCGTTAGAAAGTTAAATGTGTGTTTCATGAAATAGCCAAGTGTTGGTGAGCATTTCATTGTATTAACGAAAGAATTCTAGGAGAAACAATCGATGTGTAAAAACGGCTTATTCTCACCATCTTGATTTATGGATGCTGAGTTGTACGAGTCTATATCATTGTGGCCTGCGGGGCACTGGACATTGTACTTTTGATTCCTGAAAGCGAAATTAAGAAAGCTCGAAATTCTGCCAGGGATCATTTGCCAATCTGACCGATCTGATAACTCAGTGGTTAGAGCATCTGCACCAGGAGCGGACTGTTGCAGGGTTAGCATGTCTTGACACTGATCCCGGAGGTCCCTGGTTTGAGCATCAGCCGGGTCGCCGTTCGTTGTGGCCTTGAGCAAGTCACAATTCCACAGCTTTTGGGTTAATGATCAGAAATTGATCAACTCACATAACTCACATATCCTCGACACCATAAACAGGCTAGACAGCCTCTGTAGGTGCATTCTTGTAGTAGTCTCTTGGTTTTGGTCCGGGACTGTAGCACCAGGGACTAAACTTATACGGGTGGTTTTTCCAAAACACACTTAACCGTGATTTGAAGCAGTTCAGGGAGGGTGCCATGACTACATGTTCAGGTAAAGCGTTCCATGAGTCTATCACTCTTAGACTGAAACTGTTTGATCTGAGTTTTAGCCAACGCTGTTTCTTGGCTAGTTTAAATTGATGTCCCCTTGTCACAGTGTAAGTTGGAAAAGCGAACAGCTTGTCCTTGTCGATTTTGTCAATATTGTTCATTATTTTATAAACTTCTACTAGGTCAGCTCTTTCGCGTCTGTATTCTAGTGACGGCAACCCCAGTTTTCTTAGCCTTTCAGGGTATGATAGATTTTTAACACTGGTCACCAGTTTTGTGGCTCGCCTCTGAACATTCTCGATTGCTATCATATCCATCTTGAACAGTGGAGTGCAGACCGTTGTTGCGTATTCTAAGTGTGGTCTAACGATGGTTTTATAGAGGTTGCGGAACATGTCATGGTCCATGTATGTGAAAGTTCGAAAGATTATTCCCAGGTTTCTGTTTGCTTTATTTACTCAGTACACAGTAGAAAGAGAAAGGAGCAATAGATTGTGGGTTTACGCCCCAGCTGCGTTATACCAAGGTTAAAAATGGTATCACTCTAGTCTCATTTTCTTGCTTGTAGGCCAAATTTGCCAATCAATTTTCATGAAATATTTCAGCGACTGAAATAAACATATTTCAGTGACTTAACCTTTAACTTGCTGTCGGCGCTATCGTGCGCCTGTCAGTAAGTATCCTTGTGCCACAGAAGGTGCAATCGTTCGCCCGATCGGACTTCGATTCTTTCCTCCATTTTGTGCACACGTTACCTTTGTAAACAGTGAGGGTGCTTTCTTTCGCGTACGCGCTATACTTCAAGGTGACGTGTGCAAAAAACTGAATCAGGAAATTGTCAGCAATGAGGTTGTTTTTTGGCATTTTAAGCCTAGAAAACGCATTTGAACCGGGATTTTGGTAAGAAATCCCAATTACAGACTTGTTGAATGCTAAAATGGCGGCTCATTGATGGATTTAATGATGTTTAGACACAATACGTAGCGATAAACGGACTTGTATCGCTCTCCCGAAGCAAGTATTAGCTTTTTGGAAAATGCAACATAGTGTTTTTTGAAGCCTGAAAAGTGGTAAAAAAGCGATTTTTTTTTCTTCAAAAAAACCTCAGTGCCACACGATATTGGAAAAAAATAAATCTCAGCATGATAAAGGTTAAATAAACATTCAGCCAAAGTCTTTTTTAAAAATTGTTTTTGTCAAAATAACTTTTGACATCATGGTCATTCAACGAAAATGTTCTTTCGACCATATTATTTTTGGCAAAGTGTGACGGATCCTGCACATGCCTAGTATCTAGGTCAGCCAACCAATTATTTGTACAGGATTCCTCTTTTTAGCTCGACTGCACGAAGTGCAAAGAGCTATTGTAGTCACCTCGGTCGTCCGCGTTCCTGTTCCCGTCACACTGCGTCAAAGTTTTCTAGAAGTGCACAGCTTGGCAACTACTTATGATAGAGGGTTCAAACTTGGACCATAGGTACCTTGGAGGGTTGGCTTTCATTACATGTTATCGGACCCCTGGGTCCTTGCCCGGGGGTGGTATAACATAGTCAATGCCGACCTCTGCTAATTAAGCTGTTAATTGGGTTAATTACTAATGAGCTTAATTAGCTACATGTATATTTTGTACCTTGTATCATTTGCAAGAGTACATAGTTGCATAATCAGTCACATGTTTAGGGCAATATCTCTGACATTTAGATTTGGATGATGAAACTTGCAGAACGTGACTGACATTTGGGCACCTGGTATTTGACATTTCAATTGATAAACAACTTGTTAACACCTCCAAATACCAGGTTGACAAATGAAGTAAGCGATATAAATAAAGGTTACATTTTTGGCACTGAACCTTGGAACATCTGTGATTATCAGATTGGTTGCCAACTTTGTGATATTTAGCAAATATCAACTATTACGTCATTCAGCTGCCGTGTGATTGGTTGATATCTTTAGTACATTACGTATATAGATGGCGCTGAGTGAATGATCTTTATTTTGATTGGCTAGCCATGACGTAAGTAGATGGCGCCTTGATAGCATAGAGGGCGCTTGGCCAGAGAGTATATAAGATAATGTCTCCGTGGGAGAATGAGATAAGTTTTTGAGATTACTTTACCACTATACGATTACTTTAATTTACTTTATTGTTGGAATATAAATGTTAATTAAAATTGTGAACTTGTAACAAGACTTTGACATTTGTGTTGGGCCATCTGAGGTTCCCCTTGGGTACTGCTCCACAACTACGCTACATAGTTGATTTGGTGCCTACAAGACCAGGATTTCAGCCTTGTTGTGGACACAGCCGATTCAAGAAAAGGTAGGAAAGGTTACTTATCTCTTTTTAGTGTAACTTTTAGCTAACCTTTGATTTTAATACTTTACTATCATGGATGGTGCTAATGCAAATGTACAACCTGGTGCCGGTGGCATAGGACAGGTGTTTGCTGATTTGGCAACAGAAATGGCTGGTGTGCAGTCTGCTTTAAGTGCTCAGGGAGTAGCTCAGATGGTACCTGTTTTTGAAGGGGAACCAAAAGGTTTCCGGGATTGGGTTAAGGCGATAGAAAAGTATTGTGCCTTGATGAATCTTCCTGATGGCAGGAAGAAAATGATTGCTTTTCAAGCAAGTAAGGGTGCAGTAAGTGGTTACATTCAAAGGTACATGAATGCATTACCCGATAGTACATGGGGAGATCTTAAGGGAGAACTTGCAAAACGCTTCTCAGATGTGACCGATCCACAGTTTGCCTTGAGCATGTTGAGACAAACAGTTCAAAAGAAAGGCGAGAACATTCAGTTGTATGCTGAACGTATCTTGTCCTTGGCTGAAGAGGCATTCTTAGGCCAGGGAGGAGATGCAATTGAAAGGCAATTAATAGACACATTCGTGGATGGGCTCACAAATGAGAGCTTAAAAATGACAATTTTAAGAAAGAAGCCGGACAACTTGCAAGATGCAATCGCTATTGCAACCAATGAACAAAACTTATGGGCAAGGGTGCATTTATCAGGTTCAGTTCCATATACTCAGAAGTCTGACAAGCGTGGTACTCCTATGGAAGTAGATCATTATCGAAATTTTAGATGTTACAAATGCAAACAGAAAGGTCATACAGCAAATCGTTGCAGAAATGTTAATGCAGTAGACAGACGGACTAACAGAAAAATCTTATGTTGGGGTTGTGGTCAAGAAGGTCACATTTTAAAATTCTGCAAAAACAGAAATCAAACGCCAAGACCTCCTCTAGGTCATGGTAGGTCATTTTATCATGTACAAAATAATCAGCAGTCGGAAAACTAGAAAGCTCTCGGCATGATGAAGCCGATGACGAGAGCAATAAAACAGAAACCCATTCAAAAGAAAACAAAATACCAACGTTTCATATTCAGTTGGCAGGAAGTCCAAATTCATGTATAATCAAAATTGGCAAACAGAAATAGATATCTTTAGTAGATACAGGCGCCGAGGTATCTTTGATGCACCGACGCGTGTATGATCAATTAAGGGACAAACCAAGGCTTCAACATCGTAAAATTAATCTTCATGGGGTGAATGGAAGTCTTTTAAAGATAGATGGGTGCATTGACCTTACTTTCAGTGTTGGTGGTGCAACAATGAAACAAAACTTCTATGTCGTCAGGGAGATGAACAGAAATATGATTTTAGGAACAGACTGGCTTAAAAATCATGGAGTTAGGATTTATTATGATCTTGGTTGCATAAGGATAGGTGACAAGAATTATGTCAATCTGGAGGAAGATATACACATTGCTTCTGTAGTAAGGATGAAAAGTACAACTGTTATTAAACCCCAGACGGCAACTATTTGCTATGGAAAGGTTAGGTTTAATCCTGATATCAAGACTGAACAATGTTACCAAATATCATCAGCAGACACAGGCTTTCTTGTCAAGGAACCAGGGCTTCAAGTTGTAAATTCAGTGAGTAAGTTGCAGAGTGATAGATCAATCCCCATTCTCGTAGTCAACAACACCAATAAGACTATGAGAATATTCAGACATAGCACCTTAGCAAAGCTTGAAAGTGACTTTAGCAAAGTCACAGAAGTGAATTCTATCCTGAAAGGTCCTGATGTAGGGGGTCTATTAGATCTTAAGGACTTGGATGTACCTCAAGAATTCCGAAAGAATATAGAACATCTTATCCTAAAGAACCAAGAGCTATTTGCCAGTAAAGACACTGAACTTGGTCATACTAAAACTGTGCAAATGAAAATTGACACAGGCGATTGTAGTCCGATTAAAATGCATCCTTATAGGGCTCCATTGAACAAAAGAGAGGTCATTGATAAGACTGTTGATGAGATGCTTGAGGCAGGGATTATCAGTAGATCTAGGTCACCGTGGAGTTTCCCAGTTGTCATTGTTGACAAGAAGGACGGCTCGAAGAGGTTTTGTGTTGACTTTAGAAAGTGAACCAGGTCACTAAGAGGAACTCATATCCCCTCCCTGTTATTGATGATATACTGGCATTGTTGGGAAAGTCAAAATTCTTCTCTTCTCTCGATCTTAAAAGTGGATATTGGCAGGTGTCAATGAACGAACATGACAAAGAGAAGACAGCATTTGCCTGTCACAAGGGTCTGTTCGAATTCAATGTGATGCCTTTTGGTCTTTCTAATGCCCCAGCGGTGTTCCAGGAGTTGATGTCTGTGGTGTTGCAGGGTATCGGTACGTTTGCCATTGCTTATCTTGATGATATACTTGTATTCAGTCCAACCCTTGAAGACCATCTTAGACATTTGGACATTGTATTTGACAGGTTGCGTCAGCATGATCTGAAATTGAAACTGAAGAAATGTGGGTTTTTGAAGTCTGAAACACAGTACCTTGGCTTCATTATAAACAAAGATGGTATCAAGCCGGAACCAAAGAAGGTTGAAGCAATAAGGTCCTTACCAGTTCCTACTTGTGTTAGAGAAATTCGGTCTTTCATTGGAATGTGTTCTTTTTATCGAAGGTTTATCCCCAATTTTTCGGAAATTGCCGAACCAATCATAGACCTTACAAGGAAGCATGCACATTTCAAATGGTCGGATAAACACCAGAAAGCATTTCAATATTTGAAGGACAGTTTGACTGTAGTTCCTTTGCTTGCTTATGCTGACCAAAGCAAACCATACACTCTCTATACTGATGCCAGTGGAACATGTATTGGTGCTTGCTTGACCCAAGCTGCTGAGACTGAAGACCCTCACTTCCACAATGTCCCAAATGAAAAGCCGATCTACTATCTTTCTCACAAGCTGAGCAGAACCCAGTGTAAATGGTCAACTGTGGAAAAGGAGGCCTATGCGATCCACTTTGCTCTCCAGAAGCTGGATCACTATCTACATGGTGCTGAATTTGTGATCAAGACCGATCATAAGCCCTTGAAGTATTTACTAGAGTCTCCAATGCAAAATAAGAAAGTCCAACTTTGGGCACTGAGCATGTCAGGATACAATTGCCAGATTGAATATATACCTGGTACAACCAATACCTGTGCTGACTTATTGTCAAGGAAACCAGATGATGAGGCTTCGGAGGAACCAGAAAATCTAGATGAAAGCAAAGAAGTGACCCTGGATATCAATGATAACACTTTTGAGGTGAACACCTTAAACTCCAATAGGTTTGAGCCGAAGAAATTCGCCAAGTGTGATGTCCCAATGGATGACCCTCTTAAGAAGCCAGAAGATTGCTTCCCAGAACTTGACATGGTGAAAGAACAGGCTAAGGATGATGGAATCCTTGAATTGAAGACAATTCTTGTTCATGGAGATCCTGGAAAAGACACACAGAGGAAACATCTTATAGTTGATGGTGTCTTGTATTATCTCTCTGATCCTGACAATGATCCAATTCTTAGATTGTATGTTCCCAGACACTTGAGAACTGGAGTAATCACACAATACCATGATGATAATGGGCACATGGGGGTTCAGAAATCATTTGATGGAATCAGACAGAAATATTATTGGCCAAACTTGTACAAAGAAATTTATCAGTATGTGACAAATTGTGTTGTCTGTAAAACTAGGTCTCTTCAAAAGGTAAAGCAACCATTGCAAGAAACTGACATACCGCCTTATCCAATGGCTAAGCTTTCTTTAGACTTGTCTGGTCCATATCCAACATCTTTGTCTGGAAACAAATACATCATTGCTTTTGTTGACTGGTTTAGTGGGTGGCCAGAGGCTTTTGCTGTCCCTGATAAGACCGCTGATACAGTTGCAAATTTGTTGATAGAAGAAATATATCCGAGGTATGGCTGTCCTCTACAAATTGTGACTGACAATGGGACTGAGAATGTAAATCAGGTCATTAGAGAAACTTTAGAAGCTATGAATATCCATCATGTGCTTACAAGTGTCTACCATCCTCAAAGTAACGCGAAAGTTGAGAGGTTTCACAGGACATTGCATGATGTTCTTGCAAAGAAACTAACAAACAATCAACAGCACTGGGATCTTTATCTGAACCAAGCTTTAGCCGCAATACACTTCAACATCAGTGTCTCTTCAAAATTTTCCCCATTCTTTCTACTGTACAACAGAGATGTGGTGTTGCCAGTCGACAATCTTATGAAGCCTAGACGAAAATACCAAGGAGAAGAAACACACAAAATAGCCTTGGAAGAACAGCATAAGAACTTTGTTTTAGTCAGGAGACATTTGAAGAAAGCCAAGAAGAGGCAAGCTAAATATGCCGATCAAGGATCAAAGCAGATAGACTATGAAGTGGGTGATCCAGTCTACTACAAGAATCAACGAATGCAAAATAAGCTTGATGCAAGATGGAAACCATTTCATAGAATCATAGCTAGAAGAGGACCTAGCTCATATTTGATTCAAAACCAACTCGATGGATCCACCATCAAAGCTCATGCCGTAGATCTGAATCCGGTGAATCTTGAGGAATGGGTCATTCCATGTACCAAAGACGTCAGATCGATGCGCAGGGCTGCATATGCTATTCCACCAGATGAATCATCATCAGAAGATGATGACTCAGAACCAGAGGAACCCTTGAGGAAGGTCATAAGACGACATCGAAGGGAGAGAGAAGATTCTGACGAAGAAGATGACATCCCTTTGATGGAGCTGTCTAAGAGGCTGAAAGCCAGAAAAGAAGCTGAAGAAGAGGAAATTAGTGCAGCTGAAGAACAGCGACAGTTCTTGGAACAAGATCAACAAGTACAAGAACAAGAACCTATTGATGATACAATGGTTGAAAACGATGATCCAATGGGCGAAGATTCCTTTGATGATGCTATGTCTGTGAATGAGGTTAATGACTGTACACCTACAGACACTGAAAGCAAAAAGGTCAATTGCTCAGAGAAGATAGAAACAGAAAATAAACCTAAGGAAAATAAATTAGATCCTAAGGTTAAGGCTCTACTTCAAGCCCATCAGACAATCATGAGTATGATGTCTGGGTTGGCTTAAGTTGAATAGTGAGGCTTCATAGAGAGTATTTGCAAATTTGCAAATGCTCATATTGCATTTATATCAGTTGATTAAGTATTACATTACTGACTGTATCAAAGTGTTGTTTACACTATTTGTTTTTATTGTCTATGTTAGTGATTGTTGCAACAATGACAGTTTGCAACGCTGATTACACATTTCTCATCACTTGAATTTGCTATACCATGATAAATATGACATTACAGGGGACAGACTTATGACAATACCTATCGGACGAAGAATCCATTTGCTATAGTTCATGCAACAATCGCTATACGACCTTTACCAAATCTAAAGCACACATGTATAATACCATTGTTTCTGAAACATTCCGAAAGCATTTATCAATAAGGTAACAGTGCCATTGGTCTGCATTCAGGGTTGCCTAATGCAAGGTGTTCAGGCTCATTTGGGTGTCATATGACTTAACAACTCTTGTCGAGCCTCAAATGTTTACCTAAGTTTACCAGCATACTAGGAAAAACGGGGTCAGAGTCAAATCAAAGATTCACGGGGGTCATTTCATAAGCTCAGGAACATCTCGAGATCCTCCCTGTGATACAATTTAAGCACATAATTTCCAGTAAAATTACAGTTTGTGTACCTGATGAGCAAAATCAATTATAATTTGCATACTTTGCAAAGTCACCATCATGATAGTCATAATCTGTTATTCTTATTATAAAAAGAGCAGAGCAGTCTTTAATTGCGAGAGAAACTGGTTAGCTAATTGTTACAATGATGAGAGTGGTGTGACCAGAACTGCCCGAGTAAATGATTCGGTGACGTCTGAAGACGAGGCTGTTGGTCGCAAGCCAAGAAGACAAGAACCTTCTACACCGAATGAGGGGGCGGTAGCATTGGCTACGTTGTTGGGCGAAGGCAGCTGCAAGGTGGCCCAACGGAATTAGTGGACATCTAGAGATGTGGAAGCGCAATTTAAGTCCATGGTATTGCCCTGAAGGCAGTGCCATGGCAGAAGATTTCTTTGTCGACGATTAAGTCCACGGTGTCACCCTGAAGGTGGCGCTGTGGCAGAAGATTCACCTGTATATAGTTCATTGACTTTTTATTTGGATGACATTAATATCAGAAGATTTAAATTGTGTTTTAATAATGTCATATATGGTGCAGAAAAGACTGCATAGGTTTTAAACCTAAATGGATAATACTGGAACAGCTAAGACTGTTAGTTACATTGTATGAACAGTACAAAGTGTACTTACCTGTATAGCATGTATAGTTCCTTAACTATGTGTAAAATAATGTAGTAACATTGAATGACATTTACCAAACAGAAGAACTGGCACATGTGCTGACAGACCAAATGTCAAATCATGATTTTGATGATTGAAGATTGATGCCAAAGTTAAATGTCAGCTACTGAACAGTGATGTTTAACAGCTGATTTCCATCATTCTAAAATAAAACAATTATAAAAACTTTGAAAACAAAACCACAAACTTTCTACATTAGAATGGAATCGAGTATTACGAGATCGACGATAAGGATGGGACGAGGTGACGATTTATTTGGAAGTCAGAACGGAAGCTGTGTTACGGAAGCCAGGACGGAAGCTGTGTTAACTCGACTCGCAATTTTCAAGACTTGATAAACAGTGTTTCGTTTCTTAAATATATTCAATTTTCAATTATTGATAAACAGTGCCTCGTTTCTTTAACATGTTCAATTTTCAAGACTTGATAAATAGTGCAGTGATAATTAAATCTGAGCAATTGCCAAGACTTGATAAAGTTTCTTAATTCACTTTCTTTCAGATTACCTATCTTCAGATTTTTGTGTATTCTTAGTAACGAGGGTAAATGCCATTAAATGTAATTAGAAGGTTAATTGTAATGTATGTAATGTATATAATGCATACTAAAGATAAGTAAATTGTTTAAAATATGTTTACATGAATATTGCGCATGTATGTATGTACACTCTGGTCCAGTGTTGGGTATGGTCAAGGTTTCGTCATGGCGGTATATTGAATCTTTAATTCTTGAGAGTTTTATTACATTAAATTGAGAGTTTTATTACATTAAATAAAACTCTTTTAAGAAAGGGGCGGATATAACATAGTCAATGCCGACCTCTGCTAATTAAGCTGTTAATTGGGTTAATTACTAATGAGCTTAATTAGCTACATGTATATTTTGTACCTTGTATCATTTGCAAGAGTACATACTTGCATAATCAGTCACATGTTTAGGGCAATATCTCTGACATTTAGATTTGGATGATGAAACTTGCAGAACGTGACTGACATTTGGGCACCTGGTATTTGACATTTCAATTGATAAACAACTTGTTAACACCTCCAAATACCAGGTTGACAAATGAAGTAAGCGATATAAATAAAGGTTACATTTTTGGCACTGAACCTTGGAACATCTGTGATTATCAGATTGGTTGCCAACTTTGTGATATTTAGCAAATATCAACTATTACGTCATTCAGCTGCCGTGTGATTGGTTGATATCTTTAGTACATTACGTATATAGATGGCGCTGAGTGAATGATCTTTATTTTGATTGGCTAGCCATGACGTAAGTAGATGGCGCCTTGATAGCATAGAGGGCGCTTGGCCAGAGAGTATATAAGATAATGTCTCCGTGGGAGAATGAGTTAAGTTTTTGAGATTACTTTACCACTATACGATTACTTTAATTTACTTTATTGTTGGAATATAAATGTTAATTAAAATTGTGAACTTGTAACAAGACTTTGACATTTGTGTTGGGCCATCTGAGGTTCCCCTTGGGTACTGCTCCACAACTACGCTACAGTGGGGCTGGGGGTTAATATCTAGAACACTGTAAAAAATTGTCTGTACTGCGTCAAAGTTTTCTAGCAGTCCAGATCTTGGCAACTACTTATCAAAGAGAGTTCAAACTTGGACCATAGGTACCTTGGAGGGTTGGCTTTCTTTCCATTGCATTGGATCCCCAGGTTCATGCCAGGGGGTGGGGCTAGAGGTTAAAATCTAGAACATTATTAATAATGGCTTTTCTGTGGTATAGTATTCTAGAAGTCTATATCTTGAAAACCTTTTATCTGAGAGCTTTCGTACTTGGACCATAGGTACCCTGTAGGGTTGAGTTTCATTTCATAGCATCAGATTCCTCGGTCCATGCCTGGGGGGTGGCGCTAGAGGTTAACCGTTAAAAACTAGAAAGTGTAAAAAATGGATGTACTACTGTGTAACTTTTACAAAGAGTCCATAACTTGACAACAACTTATCATAAAGCATTCATACATCATACACTTTAGGTTCCATGACATCCGACCTCTGAGTCAAGGGGGTGGGGCTAGGGGTCAAAATCTAGAACTCTCTGAAAATATTTTTTCTTTTTATTTCTAAATAGAAACATCTTAGGAAGATGCTTGGTCATTCATCTTTTAACTTAGTGACACTAACTTAGTGTCATGACGGTTACTGTTGGTTGACCTACTTTCCATGGTCCAATGATTTTGCCTTATATCTTGACACTCAATTAGTATATTTTCATACTTCTTTCAGATTATGAGTGAGTATGACCAGACCAATAAACTTATAGGTCACTGTGACCTAATTTCACGGTTCAGTGATTTTGCCTTATATCTTGACACTCAATTAGTATATTTTCATACTTCTTTCAGATTATGAGTGAGTATGACCAGAGCTTTGACCCCAATATACTTATAGGTCACTGTGACCTAATTTCACGGTTCAGTGATTTTACCTTATATCTTGACACTCAATTAGTATATTTTCGTACTTCTTTCAGATTAGGAGTAAGAATGACTAGACCATTGACCCCAATATACTTATAGGTCAGTGTGACTTAATTTCATGCTTCAGTGATCTTGCCTTATATCTTGACACTCAATTATTATATTTTCATGCTTCCTTCAGATTATGAGTGAGTATGAACAGACCTTTCACCACAATAAACTTATAGGTCACTGTGCCCTAATTTTACGGTTCAGTGATTTTGCCTTATATTTTGACACTCAATTAGTATATTTTCATACTTCTTTCAGATTATGAGTGAGTATGACCAGAGCTTTGACCCCAATATACTTATAGGTCACTGTGACCTAATTTCACAGTTCTTTGATTTAACCTTATATCTTGACACACGGTTAGTATATTTTCGTACTTCTTTCAGATAATGAGTTAGTATGACTAGACCTTTGACCCCAATATACTTATAGGTCAGTGTGACCTAATTTCATGCTTCAGTGATTTTGCCTTATATCTTGACACTCAATTAGTATATTTTCATACTTTTTTCAGATTATGAGTGAGTATGACCAGAGCTTTGACCCCAATATACTTATAGGTCACTGTGACCTAATTTCACGGTTCAGTGATTTTACCTTATATCTTGACACTCAATTAGTATATTTTCGTACTTCTTTCAGATAATGAGTTAGTATGACTAGACCTTTGACCCCAGTATACTTATAGGTCAGTGTGACCTAATTTCATGCTTCAGTGATTTTGCCTTACATCTTGACACTCAATTATTATATTTTCATGCTTCCTTCAGGTTATGAGTGAGTATGAACAGACCTTTGACCACAATATACTTATAGGTCACTGTGACCTAATTTCATGCTTCAGTGATTTTGCCTTATATCTTTGCACTCAATTGGTTTATGAACATAATTCTTTCACACTATGTTTGTGTATGACAAGACCTTTGACCCTAAAGTAGTCCTAGGTCATTGTGACCTGATTACATGGTTCAGTGATTTTGCCCTTTATCTCGGTTTGCTTTTGGTATATGAACATATTTTTTTCACATTATGTTTGCGTATGACAAGAACTTTGACCCTAAAGTATTCCTGGGTCACTGTGACCTAATTTCATGCTTCAGTGACTTTGCCTTATATCTTGACACTCAGTTGGTATATTTTCATACGTCTTTATTATTATGAGTAAGTATGATAAGACCTTTGACCCTAAAGTACTTATAGGTCAGTGTGAGGTTATTTCATGGTTCAGTGATTTTGCCTAGTATCTCGGCACTCAGTTGGTGTATTAACATACTTCATGTACAATATGATTGAGACGTTTAAACCTTCAGTAGTTATAAGTTATAGTTAACTGTCATGGTTCAGTGATTTTGTTCTGTATAACATCAAGGCAAAAAGATGTATGAGCATAATGCTTTGGGTTACAGATCGAGTTTGGCCCTATGTTGACAAAGGTCAGAAGCAGTCGAGCATGCTGTTCTGCGACAGCTCTTATTATTGACATGACTTTACTGGTCATTCTGTGATTTTGGTGTCTTTCAGTTAAAGTTGGTCCTACACTCGCTAAGTGAACTGTCATCTGAAGCATTATGGCTTCAGGCTCTACAGATGAGGATAGAGTATTGCGGGCTGTCAAGTCATTCCTCCGCTCTGTCCTCATCTCTTCCAAGAATGGAGTGGCAGCCTGCAATCTACAGAGTAAGTGACTAGGAGTCAGTACGCGAGAAAACCGGTATTCAGAGGTCGGACACAGATCGGCCTGTACAGTCACAGAGGATAGATGCTTTAAATTTGGGATTTAAGTAGAAGAGGCATTGTATTATCCATGAAGTGAAAACAAAAGTGCTGTATAAAAAATGACGACACACCTGAATGGGCTGATCTGTGTCTTTGTTTTTGTATATGCAAAATCTGGTTTTCTCAAGTTACTGCTCACTATGAGGGTGGAGTATAAGCATACTTCCTTACTGTAAGGTTGGAAATATTCATCATCATGACAGTGCTTGCACTAGTGGATGTTTTGGGCATTTTTACGTCTTGAAATGACTACCGTACGTCGAAAAATGACACAGCAGACGTCAGTTGACTTCCTCAAAAATCCTCCTACGCCCTGCAGCAAGGCATGCGACATATCGACATATCGCCAGAGATGAAAATTTACATATTTCAGTGTATTGAAAACTATTAGTGACAGCCAGACCATGCCTTCAGGGTATAAAGGTGTCTCAATTTAAGTGTTGAGAAGAGTAATTTGTGTCAAGTGTGATCACTATTTACCATTAGACAGTAGTAGTTTGGATTCATCCATTGATATTGGGTAAAACTGGAATAGTCCACTGCACTCACAGGGGTTATTCTGGCTTTGAAATATCATGAGAGAAAATCGCTATTTCAACCAAATTGGCAAGATCTTCCTATCATTTAGCCAATTTAGACGGGATTTTTGGCAAAAAGATGAGCAAATCTCTCACAATCTCCCCAGAAAATAATTCCTGCACTCATTGGAGGTTGTATTATCAATATTCACAAGGAATTTCATCAGAATTAATCAATACACATTTTAAAAACATTTCAACCATGTCAACTTTGCATATTTTTTTAACTTATTCTATTTCCCACTTTAATTATTGTCACATGGGGATATATGAAAGACAAGTTTTGGTGGATTTTTTCTTTTAAAACTTATTAAGCAAGATGTAGATTTTTTTTCTTTTTTTTTCTTTCATTTTTTCTTTTTTTTTTATTTTTTGTTCAATAAACAGTGATGTAGATAATTATTTTTCACAATGCGTACTGTACGCATCAAAAATAAATGTTCAGTGCGTACCGACAATACAACTGTGTACACGTTTTCTGAGGATTCTTATTTTAACCTCTCATTTAGAATCAAACTTATAGATAAAGGTACACGTATGGATAAGACCATTTAATCAAGTATAAAAATTGAAGTAAACTGGTTGATAATCTTTTAATTACATGCCATTCTATCATTTAGGCATGTTAAACTATACTTTTGTCCCCTGCATAGATAATAAGAGAAACCAATGAGGAAAACATTAAAGACTGGAATGGCTGTAGAACATGGATACATCAAGTTTTAAAATTAAAAACAATGACCAGAAATCGATGCAAAATACCTATCAAAAAAAAAACAAAACAAAGTGACAGACTATCATTAAACTTCATGAATAAACCTTGGATAAACAATTTATCTGGCTGAGGTACTGAACGGAGAGACGTATATGGTATAACTAGTTAAGGTACATAATATATTGCATGATATGTGATATGGAACGATCAAAAGCTGCATAGATATTGTAACTACTTTTCGATTGTTGACAGAGCAGCCAGACAAAACTAGTTGAAAAATTGTCATTTTGTGACAATTTTAAAGGTATTATTATCTGAGTACGCATAAAACCGAAAACTGTTAGCGTACCGCTGATTTTTACTGCGTACATGGTACGCACTGGTCTGAATTTTTTATGCGTACAGGGCGAAAAATCATGCGTACATACGCAGTACGCATCGTTATCTATTTCGCTGATAAAAAGTATCCAATGGAGGTAACTCAATACCTTGACCAGACAATAACAACAATAATAATTTTAATAATAATAATGAAAATAAAAAATAAAATAGATATAATGACAATAATTATGTTAAAAATAAACATGATAAAATAGATATAATGATATTAAAAATGAAATAGATATAAAAATAATAATAATGATTTTTCACATATTCATGAACTTTATTAAAGTCTGCATCCAGACATTAGCTGTAACTATACTGGTACAATACATACCCCGAGAAGAGTAAGAGACTATTTCCCTAAAGGTGGCCACTCAGTTACATGAATTGAATTAAACATATGAATACATGCATCAAAGGTGCAAACAGTACAAAAATTACATTTAAACATAAAACGAATAGAACCATAACAGAATTTACACCTTGGAAGTTTTACAGATGCAGTGACAAAATAATTAAATTTGTGCATGTACACTAGACACGCGGCGCCGGGTGTAATCAATGACTTCCAGATTTTGGACCTGTGACTTCCAAATTTTAAAGGGTGGAAGTCATGACTTCCCGATTCAAAAAGTTAGTGCAAGCACTGTCATGAGACCTTAATTTTTGTGAATATTCGTGAATTTTATCAGGAAAACATGTCCGTGTAAAGTATAGCCCATCAAACCCCACTTTTATATAGTAAAACTGGGGTATGCAGGGGTATACCTATTTTTCTTTTATCTTTGCTCCAAAACATAGATTGTGGGTACTCGTTAGAACCGCCTCGGCGAGGCGGTTCTAACGTGTACCCACAATCTATGTTTTGAGCGAGAATAAGAAAAATATAAAAAAAAAATCTACTGAAAATTTTCATTTTTTACAAATTTAAAAATCACTGTATATTGTACGGGCATGTTTTCGTAATGTGATGTCTTGTGAATTCAAGATTCTCGCAATTATAAAGTGAGCCTGTGCGTGAGAAAACCAACAGTTTGCTTGGGCGAAAACAAAGACGCAGATCAGCTTCGCGGTAACCGCGAAGCTGATCAGCGTCTTTGTTTTCGCTACACGGATAGTACATTTCCTCCTCTACTTATTCCCAAATTTTCAAGATTCTGGGTTTCTTCTGTGACTGTACAGGCTGGTTTGTGTTGGACCTGGTCGGAAACCCAAATTGTTTGTTTTGTCATGCACAGGCTCAAGTATCTTTTTAGGCCATTTAGGCTACACTCATTTGTTAGTGTTCCTTTTACGCTTAATCTGGGGCCGAAATAGGGCCCCATTCCCAATGCCAAAAAGTATCTTTTTTTCCCAATTGCTGTCTAAAAATTCCCAATTGGAAAATTTTGAAAAACTCTGTCATGAAATTCAAAGTTTTCATGGTTTTAGCAGATGCCAAACTGTCAAAATGTAGTGAGAGATACTGAGTTTTCCAGTCTGCAATGTCATAGGTATGGATTGATCCTAGTTTCAAGATTTCAACAGGTTTTGACTTTTCCCAATTGCCCGTTTTTATCGCCAATTTTCCCAATTCAAAGGGCCCCGCCCCCATTCCCAAAACACTGAAAAGGAACACTGTTGTGATTTTTTGGACACTAGAAATACTTCGGGAAAAAATCGTAAACATAAAAGTCACTTGAAATTTGCCTGATTTACAGTATTCTGTAACCTAACTTTCCTCCACACGGCTAACAAACCTTTAAATGCGTAACCGCCGGTGAAAATCCGATTCACGCCCTTCCGGTTCCGCATATGAAGACCAAGAAAAGGTAAACAAAACATACACTACTAGGATCCATTGATGATTATATTTTAGTACAGAAATATATCGATTATCCATGAATGCTATTTTGTCACTTATTTACTATTGTAACTCAGCAACAAAGTAGCTCGCAAAATAATTTGATGGTCTTTGAGTTATGTATTCCCTTTGTAACGAACAGCCGAGCTAAGCCACAGCAAACCCCGTCTGTGGAAAAGCATGCTCATCCACCAAGGGTGGTCACACTACCGTCACATTACTTCCCCCTCCGAGAAGACTCGTCCCGAGTCTTGGCCTGGGGACTACATGGGTAAGGCAACTCCGTTCTGGCAGTTGTCATCATCCCACCGCTGCCACCAAATGTAACGTGCAGCCGAACCAAGCCACAGAAACCCCGTCAGTGGAAAAGCATGCTCATCCACCAAGGGTGGTCACACTACCGTCACACCCTTCTTCGAACCTGTTGTTCCAACAAGGCCAAAGTCGGCGAAATAGAACTAAAAATTGGACAATTTGCTGGTAAATATCAAATTTTAGTGATTGTTCCACGACAAATTTACAGATATGTATTAACTAAATTGCATCTGATGTCTGTGCCAGTATTTCGTTGTGTTAGTGTCCGTCATTATCGATTTGAAGGGAAGGAAAAGATGGGTACGCATTTAATCATTAAAATATGAAGGATATATTTCAAGATACGTTTGAAAACCTCAACCTGTTCAAGTTGTGGTATTTATTTCCCTGTAAAGCATTTTGAAAGACATAAAACCAAGACAAAACAAATTAAAGTGTACAGAATGCTGTAAAATCGTCTTCATGAACAGGAATATCCTGCATGTGAACTATTGTATTACATGTATTTCATAGACAGTTTGTATTATTTCATATCAAACATTTTCACTGCAAATATCACAAACACACCAAATTTGAGAAAGCAACTATTTAGAAAGGACGAGAGAATGTGACAATTATCTTCAGCGTAAAACAATTAACAAAAACAAAAACTTTAAAACGTGTTCTATAATGACTATAATGATGCTATCATTCTAATGATTAAATTCGTAACCGAAATGTTGACACAGCTTTTAACCACATATGCATAGAATGCATTGGCCAGAGGCAACGAAACTGTCACCAGACCTCACACAATATTAAAATCATCTGCGCACTGTATTGCTTTCTGTTAATATGGACGTAATGAGCGGAAATCTAAAAATATCACTGCGACTGACCCACATTTTCGTCGTGTACAATTCAATCCCAACATGTGTTTTGGGGTAGGGAATAAAAATCATGATTATAAAGAAAGAAATTCTGGAAATCCTTTGAGGTCCAAATATAGCAATGTCTAACTAATAAAATAGCATTGAGAGAATTATAATATTTGTCTTCGAATCGAAATATTTTACTCGGAAACACGAGCTGCAAAAGTTTGTTTACCTTTTGTTGGTCATCTGATGTGAAACCGGAAGGACATGAATCAGATTTCTTTTCTTAACCGCGGTTACGCATTTAAAGTTTGTTAGCCGTGCTCCATACCATTACGAAAACACGCCTATGTAATATATAGATTTTTCTTCAGTTGTAAAACTTGAAAATTTTCAAATGAAAATTTTTGTTATTTTTCTTATTTTTGCTCAAAACATAGATTGTGGGTACATGTACAATCTATGATTTGGAGCAAAAATAAGAAAGATGTGTATACATGGAAATGTTGTTCTGATGAACAGGAGAGTACAAAGAAATGGTGGGAGAGTTCCTGCCATACAGGAAACTAGGATTCCCTACTCTAGAGGACTTCATACAGTCAGTCCCAGATGTGGTAGAGCTTAGATGGTAAGTGTAATGTATGATGATCTGTTAGCTATTGGAGCTAAAATGTGCTTGTGTCAGATTTTAGTGAAAAAAAATTCACTTGCACTTCAATCTCTTTATAATGTGCCTCATTATAACCCGGTTTCAATATAACACAGTCATGTCATTGCTCCCAAATTGATTATATTGCTAAATGTCTAATTTGTCTATAGTTAGTAACCTCCATATAACAAGGTTCACTTATAAGTTATAACACAGTCTGCTTCTATAGACCCAAAATATGAGCCGCCTCATGGAAAAACCAACAATCTGCATAGGCGAAAACAAAGGCGCAGATCAGCTTCGCGGTAACCGCGAAGCTGATCAGCGCCTTTGTTTTCGCTACACGGATAGTACACTTCCTCTTCTTCTTAAATCCGAAATTTCAAGCTTCTAGCTCTTTTCTGTGCTTGTACAGGCCGGTTTGTGTCGGACCTGTTCGGAAACCATGTTGGTTTTCCCACGAGGCGGTTCTAACGAGTACCCACAATCTATGTTTTGAAGCAAAAATAAGAAAAATAGGTCTACCCCTGCAAACCCCATTTTTTCTATATAAAAGTGGGGTTTAAGGGGGTATACATTGCACGGACATGTTTTCCTGATGCATTAGAAATTGGCGCTTACACATAACCCATTGATTTATTGAATCTAGTTTTCCCTTTATTTTGTATGCATAATGGAAATTTGATCTATACATGGGTTGGGCGGCCCCTGTGTCCGAGTGGTTAAGGTCGCTGACTTCAGTGCTCTTGATCATTCGATCATCTCACCGATGTGGGTTCGCGCCTCGCACGGGGCATGAATTCATATGTGAGACAAGCCATGTTCTGCTTGCGGGTGTGTCGGGTGGTTTTTCCCCGGGTACTCCGGTTTTCGCCCCACCTACCGATTGATTCGTCTCGATATGAGTGAAAAAGCTTGAAAGGGATGTAAAACTGAATCAAAAAAAAAAAAAAAAAAAAAAAAAAAAAAAAATACATGGGTTGTTCCCGATGGAGCTATGGCTCAGATCCACAAATTTGTCTAATAATCAAAAGAAAAGAAAGTCAATTTCAGGATAAAATACCGTTGATCATTGTACCATATTGATTTAGCAACACAGATTTTCTTTATGTATTCTAGGCATAATGAAGAGATGTTCTACCAAGTTGTTCCCAATGAAGCCACAGCACACATTCATGAGTTGGTCTCTAAACAGAAGAGTAGCAACAGCAAGAAAAATACCATTGTTGTACTGGATTTGTACCCCATTGATTTAGTGACTCAGACTTTGTTGTGTTTTCTAGGCGGAATGGAGAGTTGTTCTACCAAGTTGTTCCTGATGAAGCCACGGCCCACATTCACGAAATGGTCTCCAAACAGAAGAGCAGTAACAAGAAACTAAGAGTAAGAAATTGTAAAATTACCTGCTTTTAGTTTGGACATTTTTGCAAGATTTCAATTTTTTGCTGATTTGATGTCTCTTAAATGAGCCGCATCGTGAGAAAACCGGATTTTTGCCTAGGCGAAAACAAAGGCGCAGATCAGCTTCGCGGTAACCGCGAAGCTGATCAGCGCCTTTGTTTTCGCTACTCGGACAGAACAATTTCTCTTCTACTTAAATCCGAAATTTCAAGCTTCTAGCTCTTTTCTGAGCTTGTACAGGCCGGTTTGTGTCGGACCTGGTCGGAAACCCCGAAGACCGGTTTTCTCGCGTCGAGGCTCAAATTCAAACTATGAATAGACGGTCCAGGAATTGATACAATTAGATTTAAAATGCAATTCCAGACACCCGGCAGGAAAGAAATGATAATACCTGATTTCAATTTTTTATAGACGACACATGTTTGTTCGTCTCTCTGACACCAAAGAGAAAGACCATCTATATTTCTTGATTACCGGTATTAGATTGTTCATGTGTGTCGGTGAGTTCTTTGATGGCTGACTACACCAGTTTATAATCTGAACTGTTGGTTGCTTGTAGAGCAAGACAATGTTGAAGAGACTAGTGGTAGAGTCACAGAAATTTCCAAATTTATGGCATTACATCTTATTATATTTTGTTTTCTAGACAGCCAGAAAACCCAGAGGTGGAGGTGGGGGCAGGTCCCAGCCCCGGGGCCAGGCATCAGGTGGCCCCAGAAATAGGGCCCCACAGATGGTCCGTAAAACCATATTACCGTCCCCTATGGGCATGCCAGCGTTCAGAGCCCCTGTGCCTTCGGTGGGACCTGCAACGTAAGTTCTTTTAGCGTTTTTTTTTTTTTTTTTTTTTTTTTTTTTTTTTGGCAGTCTCAGAAAAACTTGTAATGCCTATGCAATATACAGGGACTTAGAGAGGTGAAAAAAGGTAATTTTCAGCCCAAATTTTTTATATGTTTCTAATTTTTTTCTTAAATATTGATTGTGGGCATGTGTTAGAGGCACCTCTCTGTGAGGTGGTTTCAACATGTACCTATAATCTATGTATTGAGCAAGAAACAAGACAAAATATTAAAGAGGAAACATTTGAAAATTACCATTGTTTACAAGCGAAAAAATCATCATAAACACTTAATTTGAGCCACGTCAGGAGAAACCAGATTTTTTGCCTATGCAAAAACAAAGGCGCAGATTAGCTTGGCAGTAACTGCAAAGCTGATCAGCGCCGTTGTTTTCGCTACTCGGACAGTACAATCCCTCTTCTACTTATATCCAAAAATTCAAGCTTCTAGCCATCTTCCGTGACTGTACAGGCCGGTTTGTGTCAGACCAGTTTCCTCGTGTCGTGGCTCCTTTCATAATCAGGAAAGAAGTAATCTAGTTGTAGATGTTCAGTACAATATACAGGGGTTATAGGTTTGTACTGGGTTGTGTCTTTGAGTAAAACCATTTAATCCCCTTAATACTACTACTGACCTGAAGGCATTGGCTCCACATGGGTTGTGTTCAGATTGTTAGTTTTCTTACACAACCGCTCATTTATGTTTCAGTCCAATCATGGTGAATGTTGGCAACTCAGCTACTGGTTCCCGGACTGTCAGGCTGGGAAACAAAGCTAAAGCTAACAGACTCTTCATACAGGCCATGACTGCTGCTAGCTCGGACAAAAATGAGGTATAGTATAGTGCAGATATTGGGTCCAGTGTTTGCTAGCTTTATAAATGATACTGTTAAACTTATCTATTCTATGTTAACGGCAACCTCTAGTAGACATTTATAAGTGAAGAGAAGATTGAATTTTGAATTATGAAAAAGTTTTGTTTGAGGACATTCTATGGCATGGTTGCTGATAAGAATGTACATGTAGGTGTTCATTTGATACACTTTCCTTGCAGTTTACCAGTGCATTTGTGTACATTAGTTTGTTTTTATGCCCCCAACTTTGAAAAAGTTGGAAGGGCATATTGCTTTCGGCTTGTCTGTCTGTCTGTCTGTCTGTCTGTCTGTCTGTCTGTCTGTCTGTTTGTCTGTTAACTTCTGAATGGTGCATGCTAGGGATTTGAAATTTCATATATGTATTCCTCATGAAAAAATAATTGACCCATATTTTTTTCATGTCCGAGTTATGCCCCCTTTCTGAGTTATGTCCCTTTGAAAACGAAATTTGAAAATCTTGTGTGCAAGATATCTCAAAAGGTATTTGAGCTAGAGCCTTCATATTTGGCATACTGGTTGGGGCTGACGAGTAGATGACCTGATCAACTTTTGGTAACTTTCTGTCAAATTTTGACAAAAATATGGAATTTTGAAATTTGATTGATTTTTCCACTTTTCGGTGAAATTTGAAACTTTTGAATGATAAATGCTAGGGTTTTTAAATTTCATATATGTATTCCTCATGAAAAAATAGTTGACCTGTATTTTTTTCATGTCCGAGTTATGTCCCTTTTCTGAGTTATGTCCCTTTGAAAACAAAATTTGAAAATCTTGTGTGCAAGATATCTCAAAAAGTATTTGAGCTAGAGCCTTCATATTTGGCATACTGGTTGGGGCTGACGAGTAGATGACCTGATCAACTTTTGGTAAATTTCTGTCAAATTTTGACAAAATTATGGAATTTTGAAATTTAATTGATTTTTTCCACTTTTCGGTGAAATTTGAAACTTTTGAATGATGAATGCTAGGGTTTTGAAATTTCATATATGTATTCCTCATGAAAAAATAGTTGACCCGTATTTTTTTTCATGTCTGAGTTATGCCCCTTTTCTGAGTTATGTCCCTTTGAAAACAAAATTTGAAAACCATGATTGTGTGCAAGATATCTCAAAAAGTATTTGAGCTAGAGCCTTCATATTTGGCATACTGGTTGGGGCTGAAAAGTAGATGACCTGATCAACTTTTGAGAACTTTTGACAAAAATATGGAATTTTGAAATTTGGGCTGAAAATTCCGCTTTTCGGCGAAATTTGAAACATTTGAATGCTGAATGCTAGGGTTTAGAATTTACACATACAAAATCCTCATGAAATAAAAGTTGATCCGTATTTTGTTCATGTCCGAGTTATGCCCCTTTTTGGAGTTATGTCCCTTTTAAATCGAAATTTGAAAATCATGTGTACAAGATATCTCAAAAAGTATTTGAGCAAGGGCCTTCATATTTGGTATACTGTTTGGGCTGAGAGGAAGATCACCGGATTAACTTTTGAGGATTCCGTCAAATGTTGATAAAATTACTTTTTTTTTTTTTTTTTTTTTTTTTTTTTTACTCCATTTCTAACTTGTCAGCAAAAAGCTTTCATTCTGTTTCAGGATCCAGGTCAAAACAGAGGCAATCGAACAGCTTCTTCAGGAAATAATTTCTTTTTTTTTCATTTGAATGAAATAAATGGTTCAAACAAACTGCCACTTTAGGGACAAGCATACAGTTGGGGGCATAGTGTTTTACAAACACGCATTTCTAGTTTACTATTGGCCTACACTACGGTTTGAACCACTAAGAGAAGATAAATTTAAAACAATGAAGAATCACTGATCAGCTGCGCCATATACACAGAGCTTGCTATGCGATTAACCACTTTAGAATCTATCTGACATTAGAACAATATATGGGCCTTCGCATGAGAAAACCAACGATTTGCATATGCGAAAACAAAGATGCAGATCAGCTGTGCAGTAACTGCACAGCTGATCAGCGCCTTTGTTTTCACCACACGGATAATACTATTCCTCTTCTACTTATATCCAGAATTTCGTACTTCTAGCTTTATGCTGTGACTGTACAGCCTGGTTTGTGTCGGACCTGGTCGGAAACCCAAATTGTTGGTTTTCTCATGCAGCGGTATTATAGTACAAGGCTCAGTTGTGCAAGCCGACTGTTTTTGGGCAGCAGTTTGGACACATTTCTAATTGTTTACAGCCAAAGCAAGGATCAAGATTCGAGGTTCCACCGAGGTTCAGGAAGCAGCAGGGTTCACAGCCTCCACCCCCTCCCCAACAGCCCAGCAGAAAACCAGGTATGTAACCCTAGAACTTTAATCATTTGTGTCTGGTGTCCTTATAGTTGGAAATGGGCAAACAGAATAGTCCCAGATGTGACACCACCGAGTGTGGCATCCTATTTTGTTTGCCAAGACCTTTTGAATGGACTTTGCCATTGTTATAATTTGGATGAGTCCACTATAATTTTTGATTTAAAATTATGATGAAATTCCAATAAGCAAACAGAATAGCCTCAGTACCACATCTCGAGCTATACTGTTTGCATATGTCCAATAAATATAATTAATGCAGTCAGTTAATAGAGTCTAAGTCTTAAAGGGAAGTCTACATACGAGCCTCGACGCGAGAAAACCGGTCTTCGGGGTTTCCGACCAGGTCCGACACAAACCGGCCTGTACAAGCTCAGAAAAGAGCTAGAAGCTTGAAATTTCGGATTTAAGTAGAAGAGGAATTGTACTATTCGAGTAGCGAAAACAAAGGCGCTGATCAGCTTCGCGGTTACCGCGAAGCTGATCTGGGCCTTTGTTTTCGCCTAGGCAAAAATCCGGTTCTCTCATAACGCGGCTCATACAGTAAATTAGGAAATTGTTGTGTTTCTTTTGTTTCAAGAATTTCTGTTTCTGTATTATTTACGAGGTCTAGAGTTCTTCGGCAAGCTGATTTTAGCTTGTTTTAGCGTGAAATTTGAATTCTTGAGGCATCATATTCACAAAAATTGTCAAAAATTAGGTTCTCTGGACCATTTCGAAACTTACGATATTACTACACTGTAGAGGCATTGTTTTCAAGAGAGGAACCATTTTTGCAATGTATATTAAAAGTAATAATCATCTCTCTATTATAGATATTGCCATTTATTAATTTCACATTGGCTGGCTTCAGGAGCCGCCATTCTGTTAAAATGGCCTGTTTGCTACAGTTCACGCTTATCAGTTCTTGTTAAACTGTGACTTATGATGGTTATTTTCTCTAATTGCAGAGCGAACAGTTGTAATCAAAGCAGGTTAAATGTTTGGGTTTAAATTTGCTTATTAGTGCTTTAGCCTTTGTAATTGTTTCTCTGTGAGATATATATACTCTGACTCCATATTTTCGCACTTCGCAGACGTCATATTTCCGTGGACATTAGAAAATGTCAACAATCATTACAAAAACTTACCATAGAATACACAGAGATTTTTTTTCAGTTGTAAAAATTGAAAATTTCACCAGAAAAAAAAGATATTTTTAATATTTTTGCTCAAAACATACATTGTGGATACACGTTAGAACCCTTGTTCTAACGACAATTGCCTCAACGAGGCGGTTCTAACGAGTACCCACTATCTATGTTTTAATGCAAAAATAAGAAAATTAGGTATTCCCCAGCGAAGCCCAGTGTTTCTATACAAAAGTGGGTTAATGGGGGTATTCTTTTCACGGGCATGTTTTCCAGGGCCCAGTTGTTCAAAACTTTGTAAGCTTAACGTCATCGTTAAGACCTCAACTCGTTAAGTAAATGCAGACTATGTAAGCAAATACACTGTCATTTTTTGTTGAAAAAATGTGAGAATCAACAAAAAATAACAGTGTTATTTATAAAATTATAAATAAAATTATTATACCTCATTAATATTCATTGGCTAAGTGTGGATTTTCATTGGTCCAAAGCAGGTCACGCAGATGGTGCTACATTCTGTCATGTCGCATGATCATATTACCCTCTGACGTCATATTCGCCTAAATATGCATTTGCTCTTGTGGATCCTTGTAGTCACATGTGTTTGTCATATGGCATGTCGCTAACTTGTTTCGGTATAGTAAAACAATTGTTGCCCTTGAGTGAGGGTGACATGATTTGTTCACCCTCGACAGGTTATATTGCTCTAGGGCTCAGCCCTCGGCCAACATTACCTGCCTCGGGTGAATAAATCCGTCATGTCACCCTCAAGGACAACAATTGTATAATATTACTCCATGCAAAATCAAACTGTGTAATTTTGATGTGCCATCTGGTGCCATCCCTCCTTCCACTTAACTTCTGTTTTCATGTTTAAAAGTGAGAAATCAGTGCAGTTTTGACTGATGCAGGGCATCTGCACTTCCAAGAATAGAATAGAATTTGAGTATCCATTTCCAGGGTCCAGCCAACCAGTTACCCGACTCTCACAAAAAAAAAAGACAGATTTTTTTTTACAATCCACGAAAATATGACGTCATGATTCAGTATGGCAACAGTGACAGTGTCAACAAATAAAGATGTGACTTCAGCAAATAATTCTGCTGAAAGTTTCCAATTCACTTGCTGTTCAGTGGACTAGATGATAATGTAATATTTTATAGCACGTATGTTTCTAAGATCTGTCTTTTATTTAACCCCTGTAAGCAATTTTACTGGTTTTGTACCAGGAATGTACCGCATGCCAGGCTATGTAGTGAATACTTAAGTGTGGTACTGTACCGTCAATATCCAAAATATTTAATGAATTACATTATAGGCGGCCCCTGTGGACGTGGGGTTAAGAGCACTGATATTTCATTAACATGCTTGATCGTTCAATCATCTGACGACTGTCTGATGTGGGTTAGAGCCCCACATGGGGCGCATGTGAGACAAGGAAGTTCAGCTTGCGGGTGTGACAGGTGGACTTTCTTGGGGTTCTGTCATTTTTATCCCACCTACTGATTGGCCTGTCTCATATGAGCTGAAATGATCTTCAAAGGGATGGAAAACTGAATGAAAAAAATAAATACAGAGAGGTTACAGGGTAGTTGAATCTTTCATATTTAGATTTCAAGCTGGATAGTTGTAGTTTGTGGTTGCACAGTCCTGTTAGTATCTGATCTGGTTCAGAAGTTATAAAGAGCCACATCATAAGAAAACCAAAATTTTGCCTATGCAAAAATAAAGGTGCAGATCAGCTGTGCAGTAACTGCACAACTGATCAGTACCTTTATATTTGCTACAGGGATACTACAATCCCTCTTCTTCTTGAATCCTAAATCTTAAGCTTATAGCCTGCTTCTGTGACTGTACTGTACCTGTTCAAAAACCACAATGTTGGTTTTCTTATGAGGCAGCTCAAATTCTTATACATGAATGAAGAGTATAAAATAAAAATGATACATGTATATATGAATTGTCAAAGTGATAATAATAGCTTTTAAAAATTAATGCAACAGTGTATTTGTTTTGGGGATCACAAATGACTATGAAATGACTCCATTGACTCTTAAACTTTGACTTTTTCATGCAGAAGGATGTACATGTAATTTATTAAAATACTAATTCTAACAAAGACCAAATATTTTGAAATTCAAATCGCTACTAACAAGCACCTACAACAGAAAAATACTTACAGACTTATATCAAAATTTGTCAGAATAATTGAGCCGCTGCATCAGAAAACCAACAATCTGCATATGCGCAACCAAAGGCGCAGATCAGAGCCTTTGTTTTTGCTACATGGATAGTGCAATTCCTCTTCTACTTAAATCTAAAGTTTCAAGCCTCTAGCCTGCATCTGTGACTGTACAGGCTCGATTGTTGGTTTTCTCATGCAGCGGCTCATAGTCTATTATTTTACTGTCTTATGTTGTATAGTTGTAAATATTATAAAGATATATAATAGCTTGGCAATCTGAAACAAGACTTTCAATATAGAAGTGTATTACCTAAAAACTGATTATTTGAGCCGCCTCATGAGAAAACCAACAATCTGCATATGTGAAAACAAAGGCGCAGATAAGCTTTGCAGTTACTGCGAAGCTGATCAGCGCCTTTATTTTCGCTACACGGTTAGTAGAATTCATCTACTTTCTAAATCCAAAATTTCCTGTCTCTAGCATTCTTCTGTGCTTGTACTGTCAGGTTTGTGTCAGACCTGTTCGGAAACCACATTGTTGGTTTTCCCACGAGGCGGCTCATTTGTAATGTATTCTTTTGATTACAGGTCCTAAAGTTGTTTTCCCTACAGGTAAATAAAAAAAATTGGTTTTGATTTAATTATGTCCTGAGATTTCTTTCACCACTTACTGACAGTTCTAACACGACGTTCATGTTTTTCCCATTGAACCTAATGGAAATATCACCTTGTGCAAATTAGCAATAATTCACCCTAAACAAAATTACTCGTGAAAGGTTGCATATTTGTGATGTCGCGCATAAACATTCATGTCTGCCGAGAATGAATCCAGTGAAAAACATTTTAGAAGTAAGCATTAATTTATTAGTCATATTAGAAGCAAAATAACTTTTACTTTACTGTGAATTATCTTTGATTAGCTCGGGATTTTGTTGGGCAGATGCGATATTTAATTCACTCAGCCTGCGCCGTCATGAATTAATACTTTGCAATTTGCCCTTCAAATAATGTTCGGCGTTAATCATGATAATTCACAGTAAAGTGAAATTATTTGAGCCTTCGCATGAGAAAACCAACAATTTGCATATGCGAAAACAAAGACGCAGATCAGCTTCGCGGTCACCGCGAAGCTGATCAGCGCCTTTGTTTTCGCTACATGGATAGTACAATTCCTCGTCTTCTTAAATCCGAAATTTCAAGTTTCTAGCCTGCTTCTGTGACTGTACAGCCCGGTTTGTGTCGGACCTGGTGGGAAACCCAAATTGTTGGTTTTGTCACGCACAGGTTCATTTCTTAATTGATAGTCTTTTTCTTCAGTTGAGAATGGAGACGTGTACATGGAAGCTTTATCAAAACATTGTAAACAGACGAACCAGGGCCTTGAGTTTAATACTATATCTGCTAGGCGTGACAGTGAGACAGGATATGTCAGCTCTATAAAACTGAGAAATGTGGTGTATGGCAGCGAAGGTAAGAATTTGTGTAAGAAATCAGTTAGAGGATGAGGTCATTTGGGGAGGGGGTCAGGATTGGCATGAAAAGAGACAAACCAGGGCCTCAAGTTTAACACAATATCTGCTAGGCGTGACAGTGAATTTGGATATGTCAGCTTATAAAATTGTAAAATGTGGTGTATGGCACTATATATAATGGCAGTGAAGGTAAGAATTTGTGAAAGAAATCAAAGGATAAGGTCATTTAGGGGTGGGGGAGGGAGAGAGAGAGTGTGTAAACAGACAAACCAGGGACTAGAGTTTAATCTATATCTGCCAGGAGAGATAGTGAAACTGGATATGTCAGTCCAATAAAACTGAAAAATATTGTGTAAGGCAGCGAAGGTAAGGTTTAGTGACTGGCCCTGCAAATCATTCTCAGTAATTGACAAATTTAGGTAAGAAGCAGCTTGAAACTATTTGAACTTTACAAAGTAGAGATAGCTTTAGTTTGATTATATATCAAACAGAGAGTTAAGACAAGAGTTATTGTTTCAAAGACAATGACCTTCGAAATATTGGTTATACATGTAGTAAGTAAAGTAAGTAAGTAATGGCTTTATTTTAAGAGGGTGGCTGATTTGGTGACCAATCTTCCTTTAGGTCTCCTTGAGACAAGTACATATACATAATATTGTAAAATGAGCCTCGACGCGAGAAAACCGGTCTTCGGGGTTTCCGACCAGGTCCGACACAAACCGGCCTGTACAAGCTCAGAAAAGAGCTAGAAGCTTGAAATTTTGGATTTAAGTAGAAGAGGAATTGTACTATCCGAGTAGCGAAAACAAAGGTGCTGATCAGCTTCGCGGTTACCGCGAAGCTGATCTGCGCCTTTGTTTTCGCCTAGGCAAAAATCCGGTTTTCTCACGATGCGGCTCAAATGAACATACAGTAAAACATTAACAAATATAGATGAAATATGCAATGAAACACAGCAAATATAAAAAAACAACGGTTCTTAAATTGAGTAAGCACAATAGTACTAAAATAAAGCGGGTACTGAAATTTTATATATAAATTCAAAAGCCACTAAAATGTAACCATCATATTTCCCTTTAAGAAATCAGTACTATTGAAGTATTTCAGCATTGTATGCAATATTGCTATTTTCTAGATGTATACAGAACAGCAAGAGAGGCAGAAGAAGCTTGTGCTATGGTGGCAACTAAAAAACTGGGTTTGCTACAAGGTAGGATGCAAGCCATGTTATAGTAAATTTTCTTAACATCTTTGAGTACGGCTCAAGTTGTACAACAAATACAGGCTGCCCAGTGCTCCTATTTTTCCTATTTTTTCCTATATTTTCAGGGCTTCCTATTTTTTCCTATATTTTGATCCCAAATCCTATATTTTTTCCATCAAATTCCTATATTTTTCAAAATGCTGCAGATAATAATGAAATATCAAGGAAAAAATCAAGGAAAAATCATGGATTTTAGGTTTGAAATGCCAGTTTTGATGTCTTTGGCATTCATTTTTTTCCTCACTTGCTTCGCTCGCTCATAACTTGGTAAATAAAGTTGTTTTTTTTTTTCATCAGAAAACAAGATAATCCCATGAAGTAAGTTACTTCTACAACTTGAGTAGGTTTCAAAATAATGGATCACACACCTATACCAAAATTACACCGGTAAGATTTGCCTTCTTGCTGCTATATGTTAATATTTATGGTTTGCAATGCTATAAAAAAGCCATTTTAGGCCGATAATTTCCTATTTTTCTCCTATTTTTTGGACATAAACTTACTATTTTTTGAAGCCCAAAATATATATTTTGTACCAAACTGCACTGGGCAGCCTGCAAATATTTAAACTCAAGTGAGCATGAATGTATACTGTTATATAATTATATACGTATTTGAAATGAAGTAAAATTCAGGGCTCAGGGTTATAAAACTTTTTTCATGCTCAACGCAGCTGAGACTAAACTTTATTCTTGGCATTTTAACATTTATGAGCAGGATAAATTACCAGTTTTTAGCTTGACTGCACGAAGTGCATAGAGCTGTTGCAGTCACCCCGGTCGTCCAAGTTCCCGTTTCCATGCACGTGCGCATCACACGTTAAGTTTTCTAGAAGTTCATATTTTGACAACCACTTATCAGAAAGCATTCTTACTTGGACCATAGATACCCTGTAGGGTTAGCTTTCATTCCATGCCATCGGGCCCTTGGAAGCAGGCCAGGGGGTGGGGCTGGAGGTTAAAATCTAGAACACCTTCAAAAATGGCTTTTTCTGTGGTTTAGTTTTCTAGAAGTCCATATCTTGACAATTGCTCATCAGAAAGTATTGATACTTGGGTCATTGATATCCTGTAGGGTTGGCTTTCATTCCTTGGCATCAGATTCCTGAGTCTTTGACGGGGTGGGGCTAGAGGTTAAAATCTAGAACACCATTAATAATGGCTTTTCTGTGATATAGTATTCTAGAAGTCTTTATCTTGGAAACCTTTTATCAGAGGGCTTTCATACTTGGACCATAGGTACCCAGTGTGGTTGAGTTTCATTTCATGGCATTGGATCCCTGGGTCCATGCCTGGGGGGCAGGATTAGAGGTTATAAACTAGAACACTGTGAAAAAATGGATGTACTGCTGTGTAACTTTTACAAAGAGTCCTTATCTTGTCAACAACTTATCATAATGCATTCATACTTCATACACTTTAGGTTCCATGACATCAGACCTCTGGGTTGGAGTCGGGGGTGGGGCTAGAGGTCAAAATCTAGATTTACCTGAAATATTTTTTTTCCTTTTCATTCCAAAATAGAAACAACTTAGGAAGATGGTATAGTCATTCATCTTTTAAATTTATGACACTGACTTGTGTGCTATGACGGTAAGGGTGGGTAGACCTACTTTCCATGGTCCAATGATTTTGCCTTATATCTAGACACTCAATTAGTATATTTTCATACTTCTTTCAGATTAAGAGTTGTATCATCTTGTAGACTGGTGACCCTGGTTGTATCATATGGTTGTATGACAGTGCTGGTCATATCATCTTGTAGACTGGTGACCTTGGTTGCATCATATGGTTGTATGACAGTGCTGGTCATATCATCTTGTAGACTGGTGACCTTGGTTGCATCATATGGTTGTATGACAGTGCTGGTCATATCATCTTGTAGACTGGTGACCTTGGTTGCATCATATGGTTGTATGACAGTGCTGCTCGTATCATCTTGTAGACTGGTGACCTTGGTTGCATCATATGGTTGTATGACAGTGCTGCTCGTATCATCTTGTAGACTGGTGACCCTGGTTGTATCATATGGTTGTATGACAGTGCTGGTCATATCATCTTGTAGACTGGTGACCCTGGTTGTATCATATGGTTGTATGACAGTGCTGGTCATATCATCTTGTAGACTGGTGACCCTGGTTGTATTATATGGTTGTATGACAGTGCTGGTCATATCATCTTGTAGACTGGTGACCCTGGTTGTATCATATGGTTGTATGACAGTGCTGGTCATATCATCTTGTAGACTGGTGACCCTGGTTGTATCATATGGTTGTATGACAGTGCTGGTCATATCATCTTGTAGACTGGTGACCTTGGTTGTATCATATGGTTGTATGACAGTGCTGGTCATATCATCTTGTAGACTGGTGACCCTGGTTGTATCATATGGTTGTATGACAGTGCTGGTCATATCATCTTGTAGACTGGTGACCTTGGTTGCATCATATGGTTGTATGACAGTGCTGGTCATATCATCTTGTAGACTGGTGACCCTGGTTGTATTATATGGTTGTATGACAGTGCTGGTCATATCATCTTGTAGACTGGTGACCCTGGTTGTATCATATGGTTGTATGACAGTGCTGGTCATATCATCTTGTAGACTTGTGACCCTGGTTGTATCATTTGGTTGTATGACTGTGCTAGTCATATCATCTTGTGGACTTGTGACCCTGGTTGCATCATATGGTTGTATGACAGTGCTGGTCATATCATCTTGTAGACTGGTGACCCTGGTTGTATGATATGGTTGTATGACAGTGCTGGTCGTATTATCTTGTAGACTGGTGACCCTGGTTGCATCATATGGTTGTATGACAGAGCTGGTCATATCATCTTGTAGACTGGTGACCCTGGTTGCATCATATGGTTGTATGACAGTGCTGGTCATATCATCTTGTAGACTGGTGACCCTGGTTGTATCATATGGTTGTATGACAGAGCTGCTCATATCATCTTGTAGACTGGTGACCTTGGTTGCATCATATGGTTGTATGACAGAGCTGCTCGTATCATCTTGTAGACTGGTGACCCTGGTTGTATTATATGGTTGTATGACAGTGCTGGTCATATCATCTTGTAGACTGGTGACCCTGGTTGTATTATATGGTTGTATGACAGAGCTGCTCGTATCATCTTGTAGACTGGTGACCCTGGTTGTATCATATGGTTGTATGACAGAGCTGCTCGTATCATCTTGTAGACTGGTGACCCTGGTTGTATCATATGGTTGTATGACAGAGCTGCTCGTATCATCTTGTAGACTGGTGACCCTGGTTGTATCATATGGTTGTATGACAGAGCTGCTCGTATCATCTTGTAAACTGGTGACCCTGGTTGTATTATATGGTTGTATGATAGTGCTGGTCATATCATCTTGTAAACTGGTGACCCTGGTTGTATTATATGGTTGTATGACAGTGCTGGTCGTATCATCTTGTAGACTGGTGACCCTGGTTGCATCATATGGTTGTATGACAGTGCTGGTCGTATCATCTTGTAGACTGGTGATCCTGGTTGCATCATATGGTTGTATGACAGTGCTGGTCATATCATCTTGTAGACTTGTGACCCTGGTTGCATCATATGGTTGTATGACAGAGCTGCTCGTATCATCTAGTAGACAGGTGACCCTGGTTGCATCATATGGTTGTATGACAGAGCTGCTCGTATCATCTAGTAGACTGGTGACCCTGGTTGCATCATATGGTTGTATGACAGTGCTGCTCGTATCATCTTGTAGACTGGTGACCCTGGTTGCATCATATGGTTGTATGACAGCGCTGGTCATATTATCTTGTAGACTGGTGACCCTGGTTGTATCATATTGTTGTATGACAGCGCTGGTCATATCATCTTGTAGACTGGTGACCCTGGTTGTATCATATGGTTGTATGACAGAGCTGCTCATATCATCTTGTATACTGATGGCTTTCTTTGTATTACCTGGTTGTATATTACCATGGTAGCTGCTGTCCCTGGTTGATTCAAATCTAGTTGTTTTGTCCTTGGCCTGGCTACCTTCGGGTGTTGTATCCATTCTTGTTTCATCCACTAAGGTCAGTGTAACAAACTGGCGATTTCTTGCTGCCATGTTTGATGATGCTCTGCTGTGGGATGATTTCTTCTGGTGCCCAGTTGTGACTTGAGCAGATGTTCTTCTCTGGTTGCACATGATTGCAGATATAAATAGTTCTCGAAATCGGCGGCCACTGAGAATGTAGAGGTAAAAGTTTGTTGCAAAATTTAGGTTGTATAGAGTAAGGGCAATACTGAAGACAGCTTGACGCTGCGTGTCGTTTGTGTCATCAAATGAGCCGCATCGTGAGAAAACCGGTCTTCGGGGTTTCCGACCAGGTCCGACACAAACCGGCCTGTACAAGCTCAGAAAAGAGCTAGAAGCTTGAAATTTCGGATTTAAGTAGAAGAGGAATTGTACTATCCGAGTAGCGAAAACAAAGGCGCTGATCAGCTTCGCGGTTACCGCGAAGCTGATCTGCGCCTTTGTTTTCGCATAGGCAAAAATCCGGTTTTCTCACGATGCGGCTCAAATACAAATGAGCTCATTGATAATGCTACAAAAAATGGTACTGTGCATACGACAAAGGCAGAGCTTATCAACAGTGTGATGACCATTAGGTGACGACTGGTGCTGTTAGTCGACTGTGTGCTGGATGTCATCGGGGCGATCCGTCTTCTCGAGCTTCTCACTTTGATGACAATTGCTGTATTTCCCGTAGTTATGATGATTAAAGGGAGGATATTTGATGTGAAAAAATATATCGCAATAATTGTGAGTGACTGGTAATCTACATCACAGACAGGATCCTGGTTGATATAAGAATAGTCCATTCTATACAAAATATCAGCACAAAGAAGTAACATAAGGCCGGTGAGCGTCCCTACAACCTTAGCGCCAAACTTGGTAGTGTAGATTACTTGGAAACGAAGTGGATATATTGTTGCTAAAACTCTCTCAATTGTTATAGCAATTATGATCCAGGCAGAAATATGTCTAAATGCTAATTGAGAATATCGAATACATTTGCATATTGCTGTGCCATGCCTTCCCAGATCCATGTTGTATGCTCCAATAAGCAATGTATCCAAAACATGAATGATAAGCAAACAGGAGTCAACTACTGCTAAAGCTCCAATGTACACGGTAAAAGATGATCTCTTACACCGTTTGCTGGTCACCGTGATCAGGCTGAAGCTGTTACCAACTAGTCCCAATATAGTTACAACCAGAATAGAGTTCTTCAGAAAGTCGGCAACCGGACCATCAAACGAGTAAAGAAGTTTTGGTGATTTCATTTTTCATACACGATAAACACATTTATCACAGTGTGATAGTATGTTACAGACACAGCAATAGTTTTGATTCACAGTTATATATCTGACATATATGATGCCCTTCACTCATCAGTTTACTCCATTAGTAAAACATAGATCTAATTGTTCAGATTCCAACTTGCTGACTGTTATAAACGACACTGTACAATGGCTATCTCTGTGCCGTGAAGTCTGAAAGCATAAAATAGAGATTTCAAGTCATGTTCATTCTGATTTAGAGTGGTTACTGGTAATTTAACGTCCAACCATAACGAAAACATGCCCATTCTATACACAGAGATTTTTAAAGTTGTAAAAATTGAAAATTTTCTTAGGAAAAATTTTCAGTTTTCTGAATTTTACTCAAAACATAGATTGAATGACTACCCACAATCTATGTTTTCAATCTAAAATAAGAAAAATAGGTATACCCGTGTATACCCCAGTTTTACTATTTAAAAGTGGGGTTTAATGGGGTATACATTTTACGGACATGTTTTCATGATGTTTGTTTACCATGTTGATTATGCACCAGTCATTTGTATCCGCGACCCCTAGTGGTCACACTGCAGGGCTTTTTTTTCAGCTCACCTGAGCCGTTAGGCTCACAAGGTGAGCTTATAGAATACCCATGCTCTGTTGTCCGTCGTTGTCGTTGTTCACACTTTACAATTATCTTCTTCTCTGAAACCGCTTGGCCAATCAAATTCAAATTACATGTGGAGCATCCTTAGGAAGGGGGAACCAAAGTTTGTATAAATGGTCCAGGTCACATGACAAATGACCTTAATTTGTGGGAACCCATAATAAAATGGAAAAGAAGTATAAATGACTGACTCTATCATACTCAAAATGAAACAAGTAATAACTAATTTTAAATATGGCATTTTTGTGTTTTTAATACTAATGTAGAGTTTTAAATCCGGGAAAACAAATTCTTGGATTCTTATCCATACTGGCCCATGTTCAAAACCCTCCAAAATCACTTTTAGCTCACCTGAGCCGTTAGGCTCACAAGGTGAGCTTATAGTATACCCATGCTCCGTCGTCCGTCGTTGTCGTTGTCGTTCACACTTTTCAATTATCTTCTTCTCTGAAACCGCTTGGCCAATCAAATTCAAATTTTATGTGAAGCATCCTTAGGAAGGGGGAACGAAAGTTTGTATAAATTGTCCAGGTCACATGATCAAGATGGCTGCCATGGCTATAAATAGCAAAAACCTTTACAAATCTTCTTCTCAAGAACCAGAAGGTCTATGATTTTGAAACTTGGCATGAAGCATCTGGGAATGGAGCTCTACAAAGGTTGTATAAATCATGACCCTGGGGTGACCTTGACCTATCTGACGGCAAGGTCAACTTAGGTCGCCCATGCATTTGAATGGGGAAAAATAGGAAAATGTCATTTAATGACAGAAAACTTGCTAGGAATGAGCAAATGGACAGAAGATTTATGCTTATGATAATATTTTAGGCCTAAGGGGTTGTCTGCCCCTGCCCCGGGGCTATATACATGTATATGACCAAAATATTCAAACACTTTCTTCTCTAAAACCGCTTAGCCAATCAAAGCCAAATTTTATGTGGAGCATCTTCATGAAGAGTGAATGAAAGTTTGCATGAATAGTCATGGTCACATGTCCAAGATGGCCACCATGGCTATAAATAATTTTTTTTAAATATCTTCTTCTTCAGAACCAGGAGGCCTATGATTTTGAAACTTGGCATGAGGCATCAAGGAATGGAGGTCTACAAAATTTATATAAATCATGACCCTGGGATGACCTTGACCTATTTTACCGCAAGGTCAGCTTAGGTCGCCCATGCATTTGAATGGGGAAAATTGTTAAAATGTCATTAGAAGGGCAAAACTTGCAGTAAATTCCCAAATGGACTGAATTTTCATGATTTAAAAAGACATTGGCTCCAGGGGTTATTCTGATCTTGCCCTGGGGTTATATACATGCATATTACCATTGTAGTCAAACAAGTTTATTATATAAATACATCATTGCTGAGAGGGTGATAGTAAGAATTTTCACCCTGAGGAAATGATTATCGACCGAGGCGAAGCCGAGGTCGATAATCATTTTCGAAGGGTGAAAATTCTTACTATCACCCTCTCGGCAATGTTGTATTTATTTTATCATACCGAAATAGATGAAAATCGAAAAAATGTCATTCGATTTGAATGGGAAATACCAATTATTTTGGCGCGACGTTGCGTAACGTTGTTTCGTATTTAAGTAACGTCATCACAACAATCGATCGTCATTCACGCTTTTTAACGTCAATTTAGCCTATTTTCAATTACCAAAATATTTTTATATGTTTGTTTTACTTTATTTCCACAAAAAACTTTTGAGGTTATGTATTTTAAAGGTATCGTTATTGAGATAAAACGTTTTAGAAAAACGAACTGTACGCGCATCATTTATGCGCATGTGATAGTCGAAATTATGGCAGTGTGATAGCAATAATTTTCACCCGCCGGCCTATGGGAGTTTAACATGGGAAATTTATATGAGGTATGATAATACTATATATCTCAGGTCTCATGTGAGTGTTTATAGGACCATTGGTCCTCTTGTTTTTAATTCTGATCAGAAGAGAGTTCAAATATATTTTTCAATAAAAAGTCAATATATAGAGGATATTCAAATGTTTCTGTTGAATATGGCTTTTATTTCACTGGTGAAGTGAAAAATATTTATATTTCATTAGTGGCAAAGCCACTATATATATATATTTTCACTTCACGAGTGAAATTAAAGCCATATTCAACAGAAACATTTGAATTTTCTTTTTATTATAAATTATACAATGTTTAGTACAATCATTACAGCAAAGGAAAGCATAATTATGTTATTTCTTTGATCTCGCTTTCATTTAAAGCTTGTTGGCATGACCTGGCATTTGAAATGAGCATGCAATCATGTCAAATGATTGTAAATTTAGTTACAATACTGGTGACAACTTGATATGACAAGTGACGTCTGCTAAAAGTTTGATGATGTCACATAACATAGACTTCTTACTAAAAAGAACACACTGAAAAGGTACAAGTAGGCAAAGATCAGGAAAAGGCGCAATCAGAAAAAGATTCCCACTCCAAAAACCGAGGTGTGAAAAAACTAAATTAACAATCAGGTACTTATACCATGAAAATATATCGTAAGCCGAATGAGCAGCTATTTTCCCAATAGGTGGCCACTCAGTTACCTAAAGTGAACTAAAAATATGAAAACATACATAAGGCACCAACAGCACAAAAATTTTAAACACCAAGACATAAAACAAAAAGAACCACCACAGATGTATTGCCTTGGAATGATTAGTAATATAAAATTACTGGCTGGCTTAAATCAATTTTACATGGCTATAACCTCACCGTCAGCTTCTAAAGTGGTTCATAACATTTAGTTAGTTCTTCAGTCCTCGTGGTGAATCTCTAACTAGTCAATGAATCATCAAGGACAAACAAATAAATCATGATAAACATCCTGATGAATCAAAAACGAGAAATAAACAGATTCAGTAAGCTGCCCGACGATGGAGATCCCTGGGCGCCGAATAACTTACTGAAACCCGGAGCAAAAGAAAAACACTAGTTGGACCCCGGTGGGCAAAGTGGGGAGGTGCAAAATATTGAAAACAAAAATTTTAGCAAACTGATTAAATTTGGTACCAAAATGTTCCTTAGGTTCTAACTAAGAAAATGAATACCCATACTTTATGTTATCATTCACAAATAAGAAAGTTATAGTTGTTTGAATTTCTGAAGTGGTGTGCAGTATGTAAATGGAAAAGGCAGAGGCAATCCAAAAATGTTATATTTTCACGTTAAAATTCACATGTTAAAATATAAAATAGATCTATAACCTTTTTTTCACATGTGAAAATATAACATTTCAAATATATGTTATATTTGATAAATATTTCATGACTTACGAGTATATGATAAATTGTATTAATTTAATCAACCTAATTGCCTGTGTGTCATCTTATTCAAAACATATAAAACTTTCCAGAAATTAGACCTGGAAGACAGTCAAATTGGATGCCCTTAAATAAAAAATAAGATCCACCCATCCACCCCAGAATTTCATCAAGATAACATGTCCATAAAATGTTTACCCCCTTAAACCCCCACTTGTATATAGAAAAACTGGGATTTGCAGGGGTATACCTAATTTTCTTATTTTTGATCCAAACATATGTTTTTTCCAATATTTCCAATCAAATTTTCAATTTTTTCTGCTGAAAAAAGTCTCTGTATATTGCATGGTCAAGTTTTCGTAATGTCTTGAATTTGGATGAGAATCTAATACACTGTACTTGATTTTCTCTGGCCTGATGGTGAACTTGCTCGAAGCTGCTTTCCATGTTGAAAAACTTTTAAAAACCAGGGCCCACTTGTTCAAAATTAATGACATCGCTAGTTTACGATTTGTTAAAATTTCAAATATGAATATTACAAATACACTGTTGAAATTACTTTTTGTTGATAAAATGTGAGAATCCTTTGCAATGCAAAAAGTAACAGTGTATTTGCTTTTGTCACTGTCGGGAAACAAACTCCGTGTAAGCTATTATTTGCACACATAACGGTGACGTCACAGAGAATTTTAACAGTTCTGACTAAACCTAAGTTCGGAAATTTTTTGGTGCCGTTTGCGTAAGTTATTTGTGAAACATTTTAAATACCCTATCATATGCAGCACACATTGTTGGTCGTATAAGTGTTCTAAATGTTGACAATTGTTTCAAAGAAAGAAAATACTACTTTTTGATGATAATATGCCGCATATGATAGGATATGTGTAAAACATTTTTCTTTAATATGAAAATAGCAACGCGCGATTTCTGAAAATATGTGCAGTACGAACGCGCGCTCTGTCGTATGACGTATACACAAATGATAGCATACACGGACTTTGTTTCCCGACACTGTTATGTATGGGTTGAGGTCTTAACGATGACATTAAGCAAACAAATTGATTTGGTAAATGTATATTTTTTAGTATAATAATGGTAAGAAGAATTTCTATATTTGAGGAGCATAACATATTTAGCATGAATGCCAGTCTAGTCTGCCAGTGTCCCAGATGTTTTTATTCATACCTTTTTCATTTTTTTCACTAGACTTTCGATGTAACTTATGCAACGCCCCATGGGAAAACCAACAATCTGCATAGGCGAAAACAAAGGCGCAGATCAGCTTCGCGGTAACCGCGAAGCTGGTAACCGCGAAGCTGATCAGCGCCTTTGTTTTCGCTACACGGATAGTATAATTCCTCTTCTACATAAATCCGAAATTTCAAGCTTCTAGCTCTTTTCTGTGGTTGTACAGGCCGGTTTGTGTTGGACCTGTTCGGAAACCACATTGTTGGTTTTCCCATGAGGCGGCTCATATTTTGGAGAAGAGAAGCCTGCAAACTTAACAAAATACCCCTGCACACAAATCAGCATTTATAGATTTGCATGATCAAACAAACACAAACATGAGAAACCTGATATTTTGCATATGGGAAAACAAAGCTGCAGATCACCTGTGCAGTAACTGCAAAGCTGATCACATCTTTTTTTTCACTGAACAGAGAGTACAATCCCTCTTCATGGTAAATCCGAAATTCATTACGAAAACTTGCCCATGCAATATACACAATTTTTTTTTCACCAGTAAAAATCTAACAAGTACCTACAATCTATGTTTTGGAGCAAAAATAAGAAAAATAGGTATACCCCTGTAAACCCCAGTTTTGCTATATGAAAGTGGAGTATGAGGGGGTATACATTACACTGACATGTTTTCCTGATGTAAAGCTTCTAGACTTTATATGTGTACAGACCGGTTTGTGTAGGACCTGTTCAGAAACCCTGAAGACTGGTTTTCTCACATTGTGGCTAATATTATCTAACCTACCATAGGAGAATAGCAGCATTTTACCACAAGAAGCACATTTTATATACTTTGAATTTAAGTTTCACAAATTTCTTATACATTTTGAAAAATATCATTCACCACATTTCCAATGAAAAGATACAACTGAATTAATACATGCACACTAGAGCTTTAAGCTCAAATGATTGAACAGCCAATCCTGTGTCTTGATGCCTACAAATGAGCCGCCTCATGAGAAAACCAACAATCTGCATATGCGAAAACAAAGGCGCAGATCAGCTTCACGGTAACCGCGAAGCTGATCAGCGCCTTTGTTTTCGCTACACGGATAGTACAATTCCTCTTCTACTTAAATCCAAAATTTCAAACTTTGAGCTCTTTTCTGTGCTTGTACAGGCCGGTTTGTGTCGGACCAGTTCGGAAACCACATTGTTGGTTTTCCCACGAGGCGGCTCTAATGTGATGGAAACAGAAATTATTTTATCTTTAAGATGGTATTGTTCTGTCCTTTGCAATACATCAAAGCATAGTGTTACAAATGAGCCGCCTCGTGGGAAAACCAACAATGTGGTTTCCGACCAGGTCCGACACAAACCGGCCTGTACAAGCACAGAAGCAGGCTAGAAGTGTGAAATTTCGGATTTAAGTAGAAGAGGAACTGTACTATCCGAGTAGCGAAAACAAAGGCGCTGATCAGCTTCGCGGTTACCACGAAGCTGATCTGCGCCTTTGTTTTCGCCTTTGCAGATTGTTGGTTTTCCCATGGGGCGGCTCAAATCATTACAAAAGCATGCCCATGAAATATACAGAGATTTTATCACCAGCAAAAAATGAAAATTTTCATGAGTATATTAATTTTTTTTTTTTTTTTTACATTTTTCTTAGTTTTGCTCCAAACATAAATTGTAGGTACATGTTAGAACCGCCTTGCTTTAAGTTTTAGAGCAAAAATAAGAAAAAATAGCTATACCCCTGTAAACCCCAGTTTTACTATTATATATAAAAGTGGGGTATGAGGGGGTATACATTTCACGGACATGTTATCCTGATGTGAATCTAATACAAGGGATTATCACCAGGAGCCTGTAATTACTGCAGGGAGAGTGGATAATTGACAAGTCTCAGCATGCGACAAAGTAAAAAACAACAACAACACAATGACATTTAGTTTAAGTTTAGTCATTATTATAGTATTGATACATAAGGCTTCTTAGCTTTAATACATGAGCCTGTGCCTGAGAAAACCAACAATTTAGGTTCCGACCAGGTGCTACACAAACCGGGCTGTACAGTCACAGAAGATGGTTAGAGGCTGGAAATTTTGGATTTAGAAAGTAGAGGAATTGTACTATCCGTGTAGTGAAAACAAAGGCGCTGATCAGCTTCGCAGGTCACTGCGAAGCTGATCTGCGCCTTTGTTTTCGCCTATGTAGATTGTTGGCTTTCACATGCGGCGTCTCACATTTTTTTGCTGTTGTTGTTGAAGCTAGTTTAGCATTTGAAGCCTGGGGAAATTCAATGTGACATTAGGAAAGAAAATAAGATTATTAGAGCTGGGCTGTGTCTGAGCTGTGTACCAGTAACCATAAACCATATCTACCTAGGGTGCAAAATCAAGAAAATACACCATTTTTAGCTCACCTGAGCCGAAGGCTCACAAGGTGAGCTTATAGGATGGCCATGATCCGGCGTCCGTCCGTCGTCCGTCGTCCGTCCGTCCGTCCGTCCGTCGGCGTCGTCCACAATTTCAAAGATCTTCTTCTCTGAAACCGCTTGGCTGATCTAGTTGAAATTTTATGTGGAGCCTCTTTGGGTAGTGGCATTTCAAGTTTGATCCCGTAATCCAGGTCACATGACCAAGATGGCCGCCACGCCCATATATGGTAAAAACCACTCAAAAATCTTCTTCTCCAGAACCGGCTGGCCGATTTTCATGAAACTTGGTATGTAGCATTGGGGACTTCAGCCCATCATAGTTTGATAAAATGATGACCCTTGGATGACCTTGACCTATTTTATGGCAAGGTCAAATTTGGAAACATAGGCTTTTACATGGGAAAAAGTGAAAACTATGGATGTTTTTAAAACTATTGCAGCCTAAGGCCTGAAAAGTGGTAGATGCAAACAACTAATGGAGTAGATGAAGGTATGTGATTAATTTAGGTCAAGGTCATCTCTTGACCTTGGCCAGTCTGTCGTCCATACACACTTTTCAAAGATCTTCTTCTCTGAAACTGCTTGGCCAATCAAAGTGAAATTTTATGTGGAGCATCCATGGGTAGGGGAGATGAAAGTTTGATTGCAAAATCCAGGTCACATGACCAAGATGGCCGCCACGCCCATATATGGTAAAAACCACTCAAAAATCTTCTTCTCCAGAACCGGCTGGCCGATTTTCATGAAACTTGGTATGTAGCATTTGGGACTCCAGCCCATCATAGTTTGATCAAATGATGACCCTATGATGACCTTGACCTATTTTATGGCAAGGTCAATTTTGGAAACATAGTCTTTTACATGGGAAAAAGTGAAAACTTATGGATTTTTTTAAAACTATTGCAGCCTAAGGCCTGAAAAGTGGTAGATGCAAACAACCAATGGAGTAGATGAAGGTATGTGATTAATTTAGGTCAAGGTCATCTCTTGACCTTGGCCTGTCGGTCGTCCATACACACTTTTCAAAGATCTTCTTCTCTGAAACTGCTTGGCCAATCAAAGTGAAATTTTATGTGGAGCATCCATGGGTAGGGGAGACGAAAGTTTGATCGCGAAATCCAGGTCACATGACCAAGATGGCCGCCACGCCCATATATGGTAAAAACCACTCAAAAATCTTCTTCTCCAGAACCGGCTAGCTGATTTTCATGAAACTTGGTATGTAGCATTTGGGACTCCAGCCCATCATAGTTTGATCAAATGATGACCCGAGGATGACCTTGACCTATTTTACGGCAATTTCAATTTTGGATACATAGGCTTTTACATGGGAAAAGTGAAAACTATGGATTTTTAGAAAACTGTTGCAGCCTGAGACCTGCAAACAACTAATGGAGTAGATGAAGGTATGTGATTAATTTAGGTCAAGGTCATCTCTTGACCTTGGCCAGTCTGTCGTCCATACACACTTTTCAAAGATCTTCTTCTCTGAAACTGCTTGGCCAATCAAAGTGAAATTTTATGTGGAGAGTCCATGGGTAGGGGTAACGAAAGTGTGATCACGAAATTCGGGTCACATGACCAAGATGGCCACCATGCCCAACTATGGTAAAAACCACTCAAAAATCTTCTTCGCCAGAACCGGCTGGCCGATTTACACGAAACTTGGTATGTAGCATTTATGACTCCCAGCCCATCATAGTTTGTTGAAATGATGACCCTAGGATGACCTTGACCTATTTTACGGCAAGGTCAATTTTGGAAACATAGGCTTTCACATGGGAAAAGGCGAAAACAATGGATATTTTGGAAACTGTTGCAGCCTGAGACCTGAAAGTTGCTAGATGCAGACAACTAAGGGAGTCATTGAAGGTGAGTAATTGATGAAGGCCAAGGTCATTTGTTGACCTTGACCCAAGGTCATTTAAATATCAAAATTAAAATTATGGTTTTCTCAGAAATCACTGGGTTTAAAAACTATTGCAGCCTGAGACCTGAAACTTTGCAGATGCAGACAACTTGTGAAGTCAATAAAGGTGTGTGAGTATTCAAGGTCAAGGTCATTTCATGATGACTTAATACTCCAAGATCAGGCTTCAGGTGAGCGTTCTCAGGACCAATGGTCCTCTGGTTTTTGTTTGCATTGCGAAAACTTGCCCATGCAATATACAGAGATTTTTTTCAGTAGTAAAAATTGAAAAATTTAGTGGAAAATTGTTTGGTATTTTTAATATTTTTGCTCAAAACATGGATTGTGGGTACACATTATAACCACCTCGCCGAGGTGGTTCTAACGAGTACCCACAATCCATGTTTTGGAGCAAAAATAAGAAAAATAGCTTTACCCCTGCATACCCCAATGTTGGTATATAAAAGTGGGGTTCAAGGGGGTATGCATTACACGGACATGTTTTGTGATGGGAAATTCTAAGTTTCAAAGCTTGAATAATTAAGTTTGTGCTATCACTGTGCAGTGTAATATTTTGAACTTAACTTTGAGTGTTTGCTTATGAACCAGGCTTGGGCATCATTAGTTGGCAAAGTAATGCATTGTCATTAGCATTAAAACTGATTTGGAGCATTGGCATTAGCTGCTTTATAAAAACAATGCATCGGCATTAGCATTATTTGACAAAATAATGCAATAGCATTGGCATTAATTTTCAGGTTATTTTGCGATAGCGAATTGAACCAGTGAAATGGTGGGTTGTACATGTTCAGGCAAGAATATGTATGAGCATAATGCTTTGGGTTACAGGTCGAGTTTGGCCTTATGTTTGACAAAGGTCAGAAGCATTCGAGCACGCTGTCCTGTGACAGCTCTTATTATCATTACAAAAACTCGCCCATGCAATACACAGAGATTTTTTGAGCTTTAAAAATTGAAAAATTTCAGCAGAAAAATTTTGATATTTTTCTTATTTTTGCTCAAAATATAGATTGTGGGTACACGTTAGAACCGCCTCGCCGAGGTGGTTCTAACAGGTACCCACAATCTATGTTTTGGAGCAAAAATAAGAAAAATAGGTATATCTCTGCATACTCCAGTTTTGCTATATAAAAGTGGGGTTCAATGGGGTATACATTACACGGACGTGTTTTCGTGATGTGGAGGTATGAGCAATCCTCTAATATTCATCATGCTTGATATCTAGATTAATGATACAACTATTTTCAAAACTGCTTTGTTCTTGCAGCTAAGAGCGAAAGAAAGGATAGCAGTACAAGTGCAGGCAAGTCAGCAGTGGCAGGTTATCCTCCAGAACAACTAAGGATTGTGAGATCTAGAGTGAAAGAGGTAATAGCATATCAAAGACATGAATTAGCCTTGGATTACAAAAGAACACCTGTATATTAGCATTATGAAATGAGCCTGTATGTGAGAAAACCCACAATTTGGGTTCCGTCCAGGTGAGACACGAAGCAGGCTGTACAGCCACAAAACACAGCTAGAAGCTTTAAATTTTGGATTAAAGAAGTGAGGGATTGTACTTTCAGAGTAGCGAAAACAAAGGCGTTGATCTGCTTCGCGGTTACCGCGAAGCTGATCTGCCCCTGTTTTCGCATAGGCAATAATCCCGTTTTCTCACAACGCAGCTCAAATCATAATTGTTCAATTGTAGATGCTGTCTAATAAAAGGAATGGACTCTGGGGAACGGTGATACCGTTTGCATACAAGGAGAAATTTAAAGACGAGCCTCCACCTGATCTGATAGATATGATCAGACAATGGACTGATATTGCTAAAGTAGAACTGTAAGTATATTGTCATGGTATGTCAGGAGAGGGTAGCTGTTAAATTACAGAACAAGCGAGACCCCACAACCTCTTTATAATGCTATTGTTTGGGTCCAAGACAGTGTCTGTGTTGGCTACCCAATCTGTGGTATAACAAGGGTAAAAGGCATTGATGTACATGCATAGCAAAATCAGTAAAACATGTAGCTCCCAGGAATGATTTACAACTTTTCCATAGATTGTCTGGCAGAATGCTCTATTTCATCAAGGGACATAATCCAATTGTAAGGAAAACATTAAAGGGGAGCAACTACAGGAAGGTCCAAATGTACCCCCTAATTGCTCTCATGTTCCAAATTAACCTTCCTGGTTTTAATGATTCTGCTTTATTCTAAATTAAATTGCAACTATTGATCAACAATATCTTTCAATATTAAAAACTGTACTGTAACAAATGGTTTCAGAAAAAGGTTGAGGTGTGCATGTCTTATTAATGTTGTAACTGTTAAAATTTCAGAGTTGAGACAACAGGCAGAGACATTATCTATCCTGTAGAAGATACATCAGTCAACAAGGTACGTCCCAGTCTACATTGCCATGATAGTCTTGAAAAGTAAAGGGTTAACCAAATAAAATATTTGGACGGGTGGTCTCAGCACAGATAAGCTAGCACCCATCTCAATTTAAAATGTTAAGATCCAACAAAAACTGTCCCAACATGACCAAAGCTGAATAGTGGGACTTAAAGCAACATCAAAACAGACAGTTCAGCTCCGCCAATGATCTAAGGAGGATCTGCACTACTGTCCACTATATTCTAATCTTATTTATATTTTGTTGGCACTTTGAAGTGTTTATAGTAGCCAAAGTTTTGGTGTTGTAAAACTTGGTATTGTCGGTGAACATAGTCAGACAATTATACATAGTATTTTATGTGCAGGCCATTCTGATTGGTGAGGTATTTTTGTGCTACTAAAGTGCAATGGATAACTTTATGGTATTTCATTGCGATTTACCCTTCACATAATATTATAAGAATCTTACATGAGTGTAAGGTATGGATAGACAAATTTGTCCCGAGGGTCACATTTTGGCATCACGAGGCTCGCCGAGTGATGCCAAATTGTGACCCTCGGGACAGATTTGTCTATCCATACCTTACACGAATGATGGATTCTTTTTCTTGCATGCCTTAATGCAGCGAAGCTTGATTTTTATGTTATTTACCTAGAAAAATGCTACAATCGCGGCGTCCGCCATTTTGAATTAAAACGTTTCGACGTCATTGTGACGTGTGCGCTTAGCGATGAAATTACGTGATGTCCTATACAACCAATGATAAAAAAGAACACTTGAACGCAGGGTGCGACCGGGGTGAGATAACGAGGGTGAGATAAGAATTTCTCACGTGGGGTAAAACGTAGGATTTCTCTTATCTGGTGTGCAAGAAAATATTTTATGGACTTGCCTGACTTCTGATCAGTCTAAGGTCAAAACTGACCGGTACTTTTATGGTATGGGTTCAGTATTGTATTGGTAAAAGATCTCAGTATAAAGTATATGAGCCATGATGTGAGAAAACCGGACTTCGGTGTTTCCGACCAGGTCCGACACAAACCAGCCTGTACAGTCACAGAAGATGGTTAGAAGCTTGAAATTTCAGATTAAGGAAGAAGAGCAATTGTACTATCCGAATGGCGAAGCTGATCTGAGCCTGTTTTTCCGCATATGCAAAAATCCGGTTTTTCATGATGCGGCTCATATGGTGTAGTATATTGTAGCGTGCTGTAGTTTGAGCCTTTAGGAAAGGAAAAATAGCCGAAAAATATAAGCAGCATCATCAGAAAACCAGCTTGTTACAAATGAAAAAAACAAAACACATGACATTTGTGTTTAGGAAAATGAAGCACCTGCAAAATCTGAACAAGTAGAAGATGTTAAGGGAGAAGTTATGTCTAAGGAGAAAGCCGACACAGTTGTTAAAGATCTTATAGATTTACACAAAGACACTGTGAAAAAACAGAACGAGATTCTTAAGGTAGCTTGATAGACCAGATCAGAGGCATAACGGAAAGTTCCGAATTGATCATAGAAAAAAGTTTTTCTTGAGGTCAGAATTGATCATTAAAAAGGTCCAAATTGATCTTCGAAAATTTTTTCTTGAGGTCAGAATTCACTGGTCACTAAAAAGATGTAGTGGTTGAGGTAAGAGTTAACTGGGGCTGAATACAATAAGGTCCAAATTGAATAGGCTGAATTCTTTAAGGCCTGAATTGGCCTCATAGTCATGTGATGAGAGATACTGCCTTGTTGAATGACTCAGATCAGTTGTTGCTTGACTGCATAGAGGTAATGTAACCCATCAACTTCTAAAATCTTAAATTTTAAGCCTCTTCTCATCTTAAAGTATGCTCTGTTGACATTTCATGTATCAAGCTTAGGATTCTCAGTAAAGTTTCATTAACTCATTTAAGCCTGGCGTCCCTTTTGTGGGACATAGGCAAACAGAATAGTCCCAGATGTGACGCCGCAGAACCCGGCGTCCCATCTGGGGCTATTCTGTTTGCTTAGAGAATTTTCGTCGAAAAATTGAATAAAATTTAAAAGTCACTCCTGATGCCCCTAATAATGAAAGTGGATTCATCCTAATGATAATGATGGGAAAATCCATTCATCAAATATGGGTTCATGCGGCAGATCTAATAAGTTTGAGAAAAAAATCTTTTAACTACCACCTAATCTGCAGCTTATCTGGTCTACCAGTACCTGCATGTGTTTGTATTTCTTGTTCTTGTTCTTAGCCTTTTCTTTTCAGTTGTTATTTTGCATGTTTTTGAATGCTCAAGAATTTTCATTCTTTTAATAGATTCTTTAAATGTGCATGAAAAAAATTTATGCCTTCAAACAAGGGTGAAAAGCTCTACAAGCCCTGCTTTCATTCTAATCCTATTTTCCATTTTTGCATTTACCAAAAATGCATACATGTATCGATATGTTATTTATGATTCTAACACACCTCGCCTATAGTATATAGCCAATGGTTAAAAAAGATGTTATATTGTGCAACAATTTCACTAGGCAAATAAGCTTGACGTTACTTTGCGCCGTTTTGATGCCATTTTGATTAAATTATGACGTCATCTATCCCACAAGTCACGTTACCTTGACGTTAGACCGTGTAATGTCATTTCATCGCGTTAAAAATGTAAAAAAAAAAAAAAAAACAGATGTAAACATTAGCAGAACAGTCAACTGTTTGGCAGAAAAGTTAAAGAAACTAAAGGTTTAAAATGATTTTATTCCGTTTATTGCATGTTAGAATAGAAATAAATCAGCTCTAGTGCATGAATTGTTGAGTAATAAGTCACTGTTTGTCAGTCAGTTGAACACAGGTAAATCAGTTTGTCAGTCAGTTGTACGCAGATAAATCATTTGCGCTGCGCGCTCGTGATTTGATCTGCTTTACAACTGTCCTCCAAACAGTGAATTATTACTCAACAGTTCACTGCTAGAGCTGATCTATTTCTTAAATAATTGAATTAATTATTTCAATTAACATGCATTTTCATCAGATAAAAGTATGTATGTTCCCTAGCATGCAGCTTATCTCATTATTATTACATGCATGTGTTTTCCCCCTTTGAGTATTATACTGTGAAACTCTTAAAACTTTCAAATGCTTAAGAATAATAGTTCTATTGTTTCCATTGAGGCCAAAATTTGTTTATATTCTTGTCTGGTGGGATCATGACACCCAAATATTATTGAATTTGAGCCTGTGCGTGAGAAAACCAACAATCTGCATATGTGAAAACAAAGACGCAGTAACTGCACAGCTGATCAGCGCCTTTGTTTTCGCTACGCGGATAGTACTTTTCATCTTCTACTTATATCCAAAGTTTCAAGCTTCTAGCCTGCTTCTGAGCATGTACAGGCCGGTTTGTGTCGGACCTGGTCAGAAACCCAAATTGTTGGTTTTCTCATGCACAGGCTCATTTTGAAATTAGTGACTGATTATGCCTAATGACCCAGATAGCATGGACACAACACTGAGTCGTGTGTTATATCCAGAAATGTGCTGTAAAGAAGAACTCTATTTGAGCTGCCTCGTGGGAAAACCAACAATGTGGTTTTCGAACAGGCCAGACACCAACCGGCCTGTACAAGCACAGAAAAGAGCTAGAAGCTTGAAATTTCGGATTTAAGTAGAAGAGGAATTGTACTATCCGAGTAGCGAAAACAAAGGCGCTGATCAGCTTTGCGGTTACCGCGAAGCTGATCTGCGTCTTTGTTTTCGGCTATGCAGATTGTTGGTTTTCCCATGAGGTGGCTCATTTATTGTTGTTTCAATGACAGCTGTATTTGTATTCGTATTGTATATTCCAGACGTTGGTAATACCAAGAGAAGAACTGCTAGTCTTGTAAGTATGCATGATGTCATCTCCAAGGAGTGTACAACATATGTTTTAGAAAAGTAATTAAAGACCAGCACGAGAAGGGCCAAATTACGTCGGCAAAAGCAGTATGGTAAATAACCAAAATAACGAATAAGTACTGGTACAAATAGAATCAATCGGACATCCTAGTGAGCAGCTCTTTTCCAAAAGGTGACAATTCTGTTATCCATTTCTTTTTGACAAATATGAGGTAGAAACACAACTGAAAGACTTGTGATAAATCACAAAGAAAGATCAGTTCTTTAACTATCAGCTTAATATCTTAACTGTCAGCTTAATATCTTGCAGAGATGAAGAAGTGGTAGTATATATGACGTACATCCACACCCCGGGGTATTTCTGTGTACAGAGGGAGGACAGTATTATAGATGATATGTCAGCAGAATTACAGAAATATTGCCAGGTACATCACTATAGGGATCAAACATGTTTTTCTATCCATTAACATCAGCTTATTTTGTGCTATAACTAATCAAACATGTTTTCTATACATTGATAAGGATCAAACATGTTTTTCTATTCTTTAATATGTTATAGCAATCAAACATGTTTTTTTTTATGCATTTACATCTGCTTGGCCCAATGGGAGGTGTTGAATCCAGAGCATGCTAATTAAAATTTAGGTACGCTTTGTTTTGTTTGCAACCAATTATAACAAAATGGAAAGGATATTGGAATAATGTAGCCTTCACCAAGTACCTAAAACACATTGATTATGATTTAACTGATATACCTTTTACTTTCAGTCCAAGGAAGCCCCTAGTTTTGAAGACCTACAGAAGGGCCAGTTTTGTGCTGGTATATACAGTGGGGACAATAGCTGGACTAGGGCAGAAATACTGCAAGTTAAAGACTCTCCGGTATGTTGAGGTCTTTTTTTACGTTAGAATTTTAAGTTTCTGTAATAGATATATCTTATTTGTCTGGACAAACAGCTTTGAAAATGGTCTGACAGTGTCAAAAGAAATATTCTTTCTAAAGCTGAATATAATTATTCAATAAAGCTTGTACACATACGGTGTATAACTTTTAAAGTCATCTATTATTTGTTTTCAACTTTTTTAAGATCATGCAATATGGCATTGTTTTTTTCAGCCAAGTTTAGAGTTACTATTTGTTGATTTTGGTAATGTCGAGACGACCAGTCCAGATTGTATAAGATGGTTATCACCTGAAACAGCAAGGATACCAGTCCAAGCTGCCAACTGTAGTTTATATGGGATTGAACCATTGGAGGTACACTTAACTAGAATTGGAATATATGAGCCTGGTCACAGAGTTTCCAGCCTGGTTTGACATAAACCAGTCACAGAAGAGGGCTAGAAGCTTGAAATTTTGGATTTAAGAAGGAGAGGGACTGCACTAATGTGAAGCAAAAACACAAATACGCTGATCTGCGTCTTTATTTTTGCATATGCAAAATCTAGTTTATGACGTGGCTCATATATGTATAGTTGTGAGTTGCTATTTGTTGTCTTTGGTAATGTAGAGACGACCAGTCCAGAGTATAAGGTGGTTGTCACCAGAAACAGCAAGGATACCGGTCCAAGCTGCCAACTGTAGTTTATATGGCATTGAACCACTGGAGATATTAAATTTGAATATAAATAGCTGGAGACTTGACAAAATGTAGAAAGTAGAGGTATAGCTCGATTTTGACCTCAGACACATCATAAGATCGAAGAGTCCATGAAGTAGCGTGTAAACGGTAAATTGATACAAATGACACAAGTTTTCTGTTACACTTCAGTTGCATGCTCAATAAGGATTTGTACTGTTACAATCTGAATATCCTGTCACATGCAGCTAAGTAGACTTGTTGAACTTTCAATGTATCTGAGGTCAAAATCAAGCTATAGTGTACTGTGTAACCCAACAAAGGGGTTGATCAGCTAAATATGTTCTACCCAGCTGATCTTTGATCAAGAAATTAAGGTCTGTTCATGGCTGATACCTGTTTCAGACCGAGAATGAATTGAGTAGAAGAGCTGCCAAAGAGTTTGCTGAGCTGGTGAAAGAGGAGGCATTGATAGCTGTCCCGAAACAGATATATGGTAAGGTTGAAACATGATTTGTTTTACTTTTATTACACACAAAAAACACAACTTTATTGATATGATTTTGAAGGTACAGATAGTAACCTTTTGTGGTCCAGTTTGACCACAGAACAGACAGGATAAGCTAAAGAAAAAAAACAGTGACCTTGGATGAGAAACCATTACCTTGCAACATGCCTATAAATATACTATTGGCATAAAGTTAAGCATATTCCACTTTCATCAGCAAAAATGGTGAAATCAGATGTCCGAAAATAATATGCTTCATACACCAGTCTGGGGTACTTATTTGAAGATTGGGGCAAAGTTTTGGTTTTCAAAATGACACTTATCAACTCGAATGAACGGCATTTCGACATGTACTACCAGTAGGCGAAATGCCAAAAGTTGATGCTGTTCTAGGATAACGACATAGAGTGGGTCTAATTGTTTCAGAATATAAGGGAAAGTGTTCAATCTAAGATTTGATAGTCACGTTTTACAGATCACGCGATCATGTAGGCAAAAAAAATGAAAGTAAAAAAATTCAAAATTTTAATCACAAAAGGTGCCACTGTTTCAAAGTTCTGTCTGTAAAAGTGTTGTTTGGCTATTTTTGCTGCCCATACTTGGTTAAAAGTGTTGTTTGAAGATGGAAAAAGAGGCACAGTCACATTTAAAGACAATGAAAACTGTCAAAGGATTTTGCAAGCCATTACCACGAATTCACATTAAATTAAATTAGCCAATTTTCATTACTGTTTTACCCCTGTATTTATTGACATGACTATTCTGATATGCCACTTCCATAAACTAGAGATGCATATCTTAAAACTTTGATAGAAAATTGATGATAAAATTCCTGAATTTCGGAGAAATACAATCATGTTTGGTTATAGGGGGTGTCTTATAAGGCACATGAATTTGTCCGTCTTGATGTCACAAAGATAAGTAGAAGTACATGGTTTTGAATTTTGGAATGTTGAATAACAGTGTTTTCAAAAAGGCATTAAAGAATTTTTGTAAATTTTACAGTCTGAAAAATATAGACAGAAATATCAAAATATGCTTAACTTTATGCCATTAGTATAGATATGAAAGCTTGAAGCTAGTGACAAAAATGTTAGGAATTAATGAGTTCACAGTGTTAAACATCTCGGTTCTTATTTGCCTTATATCAACAGATGATGCAGTGTTCAATGTTGAACTTTTCCTGAAATCCAACCCCTCAGGCGACGACAACCAGAAGCTTGTTTACTGTTCAGAACGGCTGCCAAGTCATTTTTTTCTGGGTTGGCGAACACATATTCAATAAAGAATGTTCAAAGTTCTTAATATTTATGTAATTTATCTTTTAACCACAGACGATGCAGTTTTCGATGTTGAACTATTCCTTAAATCTGACCCATCTATCAGTATCAATCAGAAGCTTGTAGAGATGGGCGTAGTCCGTACCGTCGCCAAGCCGATTTTAGAAGAGGAAGTCGACGAGTTGATGGAGCCGCCGGAGCTGATACTGCCCGACGGGAACGAGTGGGATGTTTATATAACGTTCGTGACATCAACAAATTCAATCATGATACGGCTGGTTGGGGATGATTACAGTGTAAGAATATAAATGTTTTTGTCACAAGTTGATGGAAGTGATTTTACAATAAAATTCCGCTCTGGCCACATGTGAGACAAGCCAAGTTCTGCTTGCGGGTGTGTCAGGAGGTTTTTCTTGGGGTTCTCCCGTTTTCGCCCCACCTACTGATTGGATTGTCTCATATGAGCTGAAATAATCTTGAAAGGGACGTTAAACTGAATAAAAAAAAAAAAAAAAAAAAAAAAACACAAAAAAAAACCAAAAAAAAAAAAAACAGTAAAATTAATGCCTTGAAAACTGTTAGTTATCAATATCATCATTCACAGCTCAGACAAGATTTTCTCTTCTCTTTTGTTATATGAGCCGCGACGCGAGAAAACCGGTCTTCGGGGTTTCCGACCAGGTCTGACACAAACCGAGCTGTGGAAGCACAGAAGATGGCTAGAAGCATGAAATTTCGGGTTTAAGTAGAGGAGAAATTGTACTATCCGTGTAGCGAAAACAAAGGCGCTGATCAGCTTCGCAGTTACTGCGAAGCTGATCTGCGCCTTTGTTTTCGCATAGGCAAAAATCCGTTTTTCTCATGACGCGGCTCATATGTAGTTAACCTTTAGCATGCTTAGCAATATTTGTTTTCCAATATCATGTGCCAGGGAGGTTTTTTCACCAAAAAATAACATTTTCACCTCTTTTCAGATTGCGAAAGAAACACTTTGACCAAAAACCAATTTATGGCTATACAAATGATGTTGCTTTTACGTTTTCTCAAACTTGAAAAAATTTCTTTCATGTCAATTTCCAGGAAAAGCTAGATGCATATGGCAGTAAACTAGAAGAAGCCTTTAAGAACAGCCCCTCTGAAGCCCCTATTGTAATGGGAGAAATGTACATTGCGTATGATGATGTGCTATACCACAGAGTGAGGGCTCTTTCACAAGAGGGGCAAAAGGTGAGGTTCGCTTACATTGTAACTGTATATGAAATATAAAGTTGGTTAGAAAAACTGTTTGGGTTTTGCAGATGTCCAAAACAAACTGTTATCATGCGAGATATGTACATTGCTTATGATGATGCTGGGTAGATTACTGACCTTGATGATCAAAATCTAAAACAACAACGGGTTTCAGCTATTTCAGTATATATGAGCAGTTCTTTTAGCCTCAGCTGAGTTGGGACATATAAGATTGTTTTAGAACCTGAAGGCCAGGCCATAAAATAAAATAATGTTAAATCAAACAAGAAGCTAAATATCTTGCTTAATATTCCAGGTGACCTGCTATTTCCCCGACCATGGAGACACGGACTGGCAGATCCCGGATCAGCTACGACCCCTGGACCCAGAGGTCAACAAATTGCTGCCTTACCAGGCCATAGAGGTGTCCCTGTATGGGTTAGAAGATGTGGCAACCAACGTTACAGCTCTTAGCAAACTGTGTGATCTTGCGTTGGCCAATACTTGTGTAGCGGAGGTCGTAGAAAGGTTTGGAAACATTTTCACTGTATTGATTTAATCGAGTTTGAGGTGTGGTGGCCTAATGGTTAGTGTGTCAGACTCTGAATCAAGTGGGTTGGGGTTCGAACCCTATTCACACCGAACCCTATTCACTGGTTTTGTTCTTGAGCAAGCCATATTTACTCCTCTTAGTAATGCTTAATACCCAGGAAGCATGGCTTCCAGATATGTCTGAAATATTGTTGTCTGGTATGTTAAACCACAAAACTGGTTAGAAGTAGTGAGCATTGATAGAAACAGCTTTAAGCAATGCTATTGTGTCCCCATAGCACTGTTCCATAATCAGAATGTGGTCGCTCTGTCTCAACATAATAGAAAAATAGTTGACTGTGCTGTTTAATCATATGTGACAGTATCTGACATTTTAGGTCTTGTGGAGTCAAAGTCGGAAAATTAGTTTTTAACATTTTTACAATTTTTATTATGTTAATAATCCATGCCCAAAAGCTTTAATAAATAGCGCTTACGATTAAAATGAAAAATAGAGAAAAAACGCACCACCCACAGTTTGCATCTTAGGGTTCTTAATTGGTAAAATAATTAATCGCCCTTGGAAAATTGTTTGTAACACAGAGTTATAGTCTCCTGTTCTCTTGTCCTTTACATTGAATGTTGTCTAAGTAATACAGAATAGGAAATTGCGAAGGTCTTGCTAAAATATCCAACCTGTCTTATTAGGCGGCCTTTAGAATCTAATGACTGGGGTCGCAAAAATCCAATTAACGTCGCATGCAGTTTTGTGACGTCAACTTTAGTGCACATTTTGTGACGTCAACATCGTACCTCCACAAGACCGAAAATCTCAGAGAATGTCACATATAACACAGAAAATGATCAATTCAGCATGTGAAGAATAAGTTAACCTCTTTCTGTCAATACGGTATATTTAAGTTTCAAGGAAGCAGTATGCTGACCAGGACATGAAACTAACAAACATCACTGCTTATATAACCATACCTGTATATTTCTTTCAGAGGGGATATCTCATCTGTGATACTGTACGACACCTCACAAGATGAAGATATCAACATTAACGAAGCCATCTTACAAGCTGTGAAAGATGATAATGGAGGAATAGACACTCCCAGAACTGTTTCCCCTGCCCCAGGGTCAAATTCCCAAACCCCCAAACAAGTTATCTCCCCTTTTCCGAGTTCTTCCGATGTTAGAGAAAAGACTGGTTCTAGCCAAAGTTTAAAAGGAGCAGATGGACAGGGGTCTAGTAAAGAAAAACTGGGGTCCAGTCAAAGTTTGAAATTAGCAGATAGACTGGACACTCAAATTTCTGATCTGGTGCCAGTTAGAAGTGCAGAAATACCAGAAACCAGTCAGGATTTAACTTCCTCTGTTGTAGAAAATGTGAATGTTACCAAAGATTTAAGTAAAATTTTGCCTGATCTAGTGACACATAATACAATAGAGGGTAATGTTCCAAAGGAAAATCTGATTCAAACTTCTCCCCGTTTCACAGAAAGTTGGACAAATCCAAGTCAGACAAATGAAACAGTGAAGCAGTCTGAAAAAGTGGACTATAATTCAAATGTAAATAGCAAAGAACCCAGTCAAACTAGTCTTCATGAAAATTTTGAAAACTTGAAATTATCCAATCAGAATGAAGAAGTGCCATCAATAACCAATGATTACAATTCCTATAGTCATGTGATAGAAAAAGAACCAATCAAATCAGTATCAGACAGTGAATCTAAGAAAGAGTGGTCCGTAGATGGTAGAACAGTTTGGAATCGGATGGAGTATTTCAAAAGACCACTACCTCCCAATTTTGAAATTCCACCAATCGGAGAGTATTTAGAGATACATGTAAATTGTATCCATGATCCATCAAACTTTGTGTGTATTCCGTACAATATGATGAATGAACTGAATCAACTGTTATTGGACATGATAGATTACTTTCATCCAGCTCCACCACCCGTAAGTTATATGTTTTATTTACTTGATGTGCTTGTGGCAACTATAAATTTTCAGTTAAATTTGTCCTGAAAACCATGATTGTTGCATCTGAAAAGGGACAAGTAATTTTCACTTTTAGATATAAAAAAACCTTGCTTTTTATCCAAAGATTAGTGTTGGCAGTGATGTCAAACCAAGATGTTGACCAATCAGAAGCAGTTTAACTCATGACAATTATTTCTATGACATGTTTCTGACAATATGTCACAGAATACACTGTCACAACATTTGAGCCACCTCGTGAGAATACCAGCAATCTGCATATGCGAAAACAAAGGCGCAGATCAGCTTCGCGGTAACCGCGAAGCTGATCAGCGCCTTTGTTATCGCTACTCGGATAGTACAATTCCTCTTCTACTTAAATCCAAAATTTCAAGCTTCTAGCTCTTTTCTGCGCTTGTACAGGCCGGTTTGTGTCAGACCTGTTCGGAAACCACATTGTTGGTTTTCCCACGAGGCGGCTCATTTTATATTGTCCACTCATCCTGTTATATTTCCAAGTTCATTAGAATATTAAATATATTTCTATTTCTCTATTACAGTTCTTGAAAAAGGATGACATAAAAGTAGGTCAGCTCTATGCAGGTCACAAGGCTGGTGTATGGTATAGGGTGAAGGTCAAACAGTTTGTCAGTGATAGCCTGGTAAGTAGGTCAACTGTATGTAGGTCATAAGGCTGGTGTTTGTACAGGGTGAAGGTTGATCAGTTTGTCAGTGATAGCCTGGTAAGTAGGTCAACTGTATGTAGGTCACAAGGCTGGTGTTAGTACGGGGTGAAGGTCAAACAGTTTGTCAGTGATAGCCTGGTAAGTAGGTCATCTGTATGCAGGTCACAAGGCTGGTGTATGGTATAGGGTGAAGGTCAAACAGTTTGTCAGTGATAGCCTGGTAAGTATAGGTCAACTGTATGTAGGTCACAAGGCTGGTGTATGGTATAGAGTGAAGGTCAAACAGTTTGTCAGTGATAGCCTGGTAAGTAGGTCAACTCTATGTAGGTCACAAGGCTGGTGTATGGTACGTTTGTCAGTGATAGTCGGCTAAGCCAGAAGTACATGTACATGTTTCGTCATCTTTTAGGGCATTTTTCATTGACTTTGTTAAAATTTGCTTGTAAACGACATTTAAAAGCATTTAATGTTAAAATGCTCCTACCTTTGGTAAAGCAATAAAAATGATTGAAAATTAAATATTGTTCCAGGTATCAGTGAACCTTGTAGACATAGGAGAGTACTCTGTAATGATGATAGAAGAGTTACAGCCCTTGCCCTGGACATTCTGGAAGCTACCACTTCAGGCTATTAATGCCAAACTTAGTGGTAGGAAAACATTATTTGGCCCTTTGCATGAGAAAACCAACAATCTGGGTTTCTGACCAGGTCCGACACAAATTGGCCTGTACAGTCACAGAAGCTGGCTAGAGGCTGGAAATTTTGGAAGAGGAATTTTACTGTCTGAGCAGCGAAAACAAAGGCGCACTGCACAGCTGATTAACGACTTTGTTTTCACATATGCGGATTGTTGGTTTTCTGGTGTGGTGGCTCATTTCTTACAGATCAGATTCTGTGTTTTTACATAGAAGCTATGATTGTTGGCCATGAATGCCAAATAATAATGGTATTGTACTGGGCATGAAAGCATGATTGATAGCATGTTCAGGTCCAAAGATTGATTCGCACATCCAGCACATTTCTTTTTGTGAAGATTTGATTGGTATAATTCTGGAATGGAGGTGGTGTCAGAGTGGTCTCAGTGACCTTGATTGACACCTCAAAAATATCAAAATTTTTCGAAATTAAATTTTTACTCCTGAAAAATTCCCTGTATTCTGAAGGTATTTTCATAATCCTTCCTCTATTGCAGCCATCCAGCCTGTGTCTGGGAACTGGTCTGAGGCGGCAAAATACAAATTCATTGACCTGGCTAGAGAGAAGGATCTGATTGGTCTAATTCTGGACGTGGAGGCGGAGTCAGGGGTGGTGTCAATGACTTTGATTGACACATCAGACAGCAATGTTGATCTGTGTATTGATGAATGTTTGGTGAAAATGAACTTTGCTGCTTACTACTAAACCTTGACAGAATGTGATTTTACATTATTATAGCATAGTCAGCCAGATGGTACTACTGGCTATAACGCCGGCTATGAGCAAGATTTGATCAATGAATAAATAATGTTGTTAGAAATTGAGCCTTCTCATGAGAAAACCAACAATTTGGGTTTCTGACCACGTCTGACACAAATCAGCCTGAACAGTCACAGAAGCAGATTAGGAGCTTGAAATCTCAGATTTAGGAAGAAGAGGGATTGTACTATCTGTGTAGCGGAAGCAAAGGCGCTGATCAGCTGTGCAGTAACTGCACAGCTGATCTGCGTCTTTGTTTTTGCACATGCAAATTGCTGGTTTTCGGTTTCAGCGGCTCAATTTTAAACTATGCACCTGATCAGTTTTATGATCCATAGAGCTTGTTTTATAGCCATCTGGGCCGCCTCATGGGAAAACTAACAATGTGGTTTTCGAACAGGTCTGACACAAACCGGCCTGTACAGTCATACATGTGATGAGGTTGAAAGAGGCATCAGGGAGATTTGTCTCTGATTTCAGGGAGGTTTTTGAAAAATGTATAGGATATATAGAGAAATTCTTGATTCATTTCAGGGAGATTTTAATTTTGCATTAAAAATGGTTCTTTTTTTTTTTAAAGAATTTTAGGGCTCATTTCCTGGAGTCTCCCTGATGATGAGGGAGGTATCACATGTGTGCTGTACAGTCACAGAAGCAGGCTAGAAGCTTGAAATTTCAGATTTAAGAAGAAGAGGAATTGTACTATCCATGTAGCGAAAACAAAGGCGCTGATCAGCTTCGCAGTTACTTCGCGTCTTTGTTTTCGCATATGCAGATTGTTGGTTTTCTCCTGAGAAGGCTCATATGGCAATCAGGTACAAAACTTGAACAAGTTAAAATTTGTGAAGATCTTTTACTTGAATAAGTTGAAATTCAACCCTAAAGTTACCTCTCTTTCATGGTGTAAGAATTAACTTTCCATTGTCTGTTTATGTTATTTCTAAAATTCTCAGTACATGCACTACAAAAAATTGTTTAAGTTAAAAAGTGTTTTATCCATGAATTTAATTGGCCATACATAACTGTTTCTAAAAGATGTGTAGATATTTTATTGTTTGGTCAGAAGTTTTGAAAGTTACGTTAAAACTATTTTTCATAAAAGGTAACCAATGTCCATAAGGCTTCAATATGAATATTAGAATGTGATGAAAACTTTGAAATAACTAAAAAGTTATCGAGCCAATGCTGCACACTTTGTATAAATCTGTTAACAAAATTTTAACTTGAAGTAATTATAAACCTGGACCCAGTTGTTCAAAGCATCGTTAGCTTAACGATATCGTTAAGACATAAATTTGTTAAGCAAATATCAGCTAAAGTAACAAATACACTGTTATTTATTGTTGAAAAAATGTGAGAATCCTTTGCACTGCAAAGGATTCTCACATTTTTTCAACAAAAAATAACAGAGTATTTGTAATATTAATGTTTGAAATTTTAACGAAACGTTAACTAACGACGTCGTTAGTTTTGAACAACTGAGCCCAGGTGCCAGTTGTACAAAACTTTGTTAGCTTGACATCATCATTAAGACCTCAACTCGTTAAATGCCGACTACATAAGCAAATACATGTACACTGTTATTTTTTGTTGATAAAATGTGAGAATCCTTTGAATTGCAAAGGAATCCTTTGCATTGCTAAAATCCTTTGCATTGCTAAGGATTCTCACATTTTATCTGACAACAAAAAATAACAGTGAATTTGTAATTTTATTCATGTTTGAAATTTTGTGGAATCTTTAACTAACGCTGTCATTAATTTTGAACAACAATTGTAGAATATGCTGTATACTTGCCAGTCTTCAGAATGTGCTCATCTTCCAAGTTTTTGTCTTCTTTATTTTTAGTTGATGCATCAGTTGATGTTTCAAAACCTAGCTTATCAGTCTTATCTACACCCTTCTACTCTGAAATAACTTAGCATTTACATACATGTAGGTTCTACACATGTGCAGCCTTCTTCATTCCTTATCCATTGTACGAGTTGTTCACAGTAAGTATACAGCAGGACAGTGCCTTTTTGTTGATGCTGCATGGATTGTAAAACCCTTTCTACGTTAATTCAAAATTTCAACCCCTAGCCATTTGCATACATGTGATATTTTCCTTCTCCGCGGTCGGGAGATTTTCAGTTTGATATCGTAAATTTGCCTGTCATATCGGGAGGTTTCTTTTCTCGTGGTCATCACCAATAACATTCAAAAGCTCAGCGGTTTCGAGGGGGGGTGGGTGTTTATGAAGTAGAAAAAAAAGATAACATTAGATAGGTTGTAAATTCTTACCATTTTATTTAACAAAGCAACAATTACATCCAAACTATTTTGAATATGAAGTGCTTAAATCCAATGTCAGCATTACAATGGGATTTTTGGACTCACTGCGATACGCTCCGTAGATTTTGGTCATTCCATAATTGATTGAAATCTTTCTAATTGTATCTATTTTTACAGCGCTTGTCACTTGAAGGCACATTGTTTATTTTGGTGATCAATTAAATAGCTGACACCAGGCTTGATTAATCAGTTAATTTTAAATAATCCTTGTTGTAAAAACATCATTTATTTGACACTCCAACACAGGCTGATAAACAACTCTATAAATAGCCTCTAGGTATCAGTGACACAAATTATCGAGTCAATATTGAATACACACTGCTGTATTGGGTACCGTATTTATACTACACTTTACATAAAGAAATGGACACTTGGATAAAAAAAGTGTAAAATAAAGTACATAAATGGACTTTTTGTCATATCGGGAGACAGGGCATATCGGGGGACCGTCGGGTAAGGGGCATATAAGGGCCCTTGATATTGGGGGAATACGCCGATATCGGGAAATATCACATGTATGGCCATTTGACAGCACAGTACAGCTATTGCTAGACAATAATCCTCGAAGATATTTTTTTTCATGACGCATTCCAAGGCTGCCCAGTCTGAATAGCAAAAAAAATCTCATGAGCCCTTGTGTGAGAAAACCAACAATCTTGGTTTTAGACCAGGTCGGGCACAAACTGGCATGTACAGTCCCAGACGAAGGCTAGAAGCTTGAAAGTTTGGATTTAAGAAGAAGAAGAAGGATTGTACTATCCATGCAGCAAAAACAAAGGCACTGATCAGCTGTGCAGTTACTGCACAGCTGATCAGCGTCTTTGTTTTCGCATATGAAAATTATTGGTTTTCTCATGCGGTGGCTCATATTGAATCCAACAATAGACGCAATTTTGCTTTGAAATGGATCAAATGTTTTTAGAGGTTCTTTAAATGAGCCGCCACATGGGAAAACCAACAATCTGCATAGGCGAAAACAAAGGTGCAGATCAGCTTCCCGGTAACCGCGAAGCTGATCACGCCTTTGTTTTCGGCCTTTGTTTTCGCTACTCGGATAGTACAATTCCTCTTCTATTTAAATCCGAAATTTCAAGTCTGTGCTTGTACAAGTCGGTTTGTGTCAGACCTGTTCGGAAACCACATTGTTGGTTTTCCCATGAGACGGCTCAAATGTTTTCACCTGTTGTATTTTCATCCATGCAATTGATAGCCATGTGCTGACAAGATTTCTGCTGAAGAAAAGAAGGAAAATGATTTATTTGTTTGTGTTCTCTTTTCTCCTCCCAAATGTGTAGTAACATAACTGGCAGCAGATGACGCATCAGGATAACATGTCCGTGACATGTATACCCCCTTGAACCCCACTTTTATATAGCAGACCTGGGTAATGAAAGGGTATACCTATTTTTAGCTCACCTGAATCAAAGGCTCACAAGGTGAGCTTATAGTATAGTAGTCGAGCCGGCGTCCGTCCGTGCGTCCGTCCACATTTTCAAACTTGAATATTAAGACAACAAGGCCAATTGTAATCAAATTTTATCTAAAGCATCATTGAGGAGGGGGAAAGGTTGTATTAGGTTTTGGGCCAGGTCGGATCAGAACTCTGGTTTCCATGGCAACGGATAGCTCCCATAGACATACAATGGGAAAAACATATAAAAATCTTCTCTGAAACCACAAGGCCAAGAGCTTTCATATATTGTGTGTAGCAATGTCTAGTGGTCCTCTTCATAAATCCTGCCCCTGGGGTCCATACGGGCCTGGCCCTGGGGGCGTCATGATGAAAAATTTAAATATAAAAAAATCTTCTTCTCTGAAACCACAAGGCCCAGAGCTTCAGGCTGCCCAGTGCTCCTATTTTTCCTATTTATAGCCCCGCTTTGAAAAAGTGGGGCTATACTGGATTCACCCTGTCCTTCCGTCGTTCTGTCGTTCTGTCCTTCCGTTATTCTGTCCTTCCGTTATTCTGTCCATAATTCTGTTACCACTCATAACTTGAGAACCAGCTGTTAGACTTTAACCAAATTTGGCATATGCATCAATATTGACAATATCTACTTATGTATCAATGCATGTTGTTTTCCTCAAATTTGCAGAAGAGTTATTGCCCTTGGATGACCCTATATTGATGTCAGAATTTCGTTTCCGCTCAATATCTTGAGAACGAATTGACAGAATCAGACCAAATTTTGTGTGCACATCAACATTGACAAGATCTCGCTTGGGATTGTTACCCGTCATTTTTTGCAAAATTTTGACGGAGTTACGGCCCTTGATTGATGTCAGAATTTTGTTTCCGCTCAATATCTTGAGAACGAATTGACAAAATCCGACCAAATTTTGTATGCACGTCATCATTGACAAGATCTAGCTTGGGATTGTTACCCATCATTTTTCGCAAAATTTTGACGGAGTTACGGCCCTTGATTGACGTCAGAATTTCGTTTCCGCTCAATATCTTGAGAACGAATTGACAGAATCCGACCAAATTTTGTGTGCACATCAACATTGACAAGATCTAGCTTGGGATTGTTACCCGTCATTTTTCGCAAAATTTTGATGGAGTTACGGCCCTTGATTGATGTCAGAATTTCGTTTCCGCTCAATATCTTGTGAACGAATTGACAGAATCAGACCAAATTTTGTGTGCAGATCAACATTGACAAGATCTAGCTTGGGATTGTTACCTGTCATTGTTCGCAAAATTTTGATGGAGTTACGGCCCTTAATTGACGTCAGAATTTCGTTTCCGCTCAATATCTTGAGAACGAATTGACAGAATCCGACCAAATTTTGTATGCACGTCATCATTGACAAGATCTAGCTTGGGATTGTTACCCGTCATTTTCCGCAAAATTTTGACAGAGTTATGGCCATTCATTGAGGTAAGAATTTCGTTTCCGCTCAATATCTTGAGAACGAATTGACATAATCAGACCAAATTTTGTATGCACATCAATATTGATGAGATCTAGCTTGTGATAGTTACTGGTCATTGTTTTTTTTTTCACCCTGCAAAAAAGCTGAGAAGCGGGGCTATAGTCAGATTCTCTGACAATTCTAGTTTTTCCTATATTTTCAGGGCTTCCTATTTTTTCCTATATTTTGATCCCAAATCCTATATTTTTCCATCAAACTCCTATATTTTTCAAAATGCTGCAGATAATAATGAAATATCAAGGAAAAATCATGGAATTTTGGTTTGAAATGCCAGTTTTGATGTCTTTGGCATTCATTTTTTTCCTTGCTCGCTTTGCTCGCTCGTAACTTGATAAATAAAGTATTTTTTCTTCATCAGAAAGCAAGATAATCCCGTGAAGTAAGTTACTTCTACAACTTGATGTAGGTTTTAAAATAATGGATCACACACCTATACCAAAATTACACCAGTAAGATTTGCCTTCTTGCTGCTATATGTTAATATTTATGGTTTTCAATGCTATAAAAAAGCCATTTTAGGCCGATAATTTCCTATTTTTCTCCTATTTTTTGGACATAAACTTCCTATTTTTTGAAGCCCAAAATATATATTTTGTACCAAACTACACTGGGCAGCCTGGAGCTTTCATATTTTGTGTGTATGTTTAGTGGTCCTCTATATAAATCCTGCCAATCATGCCCCTGGGGTCAAAAATGGCCCCGTCCCGGGGGTCATTAGCTCCCAGAGACTTACAATGGGAAAAACATAAAAAAATCTTCTCCGAAACCACAAGGCCCAGAGCTTTCATATTTTGTCAGTAGCAATGTATAGTGGTCCTCTTTATAAATCCTGCCAACTGGGGTCCATACGGGCCCCGCCCCGGGGGTGGTCATGGGTGAAACATAAATAAATCTTCTTCTCCGAAACCACAAGGCCCAGAGCTTTCATATTTTGTTTGTAGCAATATATGGTGTTCCTCTTTATAAATCCTGCCAACCGTGCCCCTGTGGTCCACACGGGCCCCGCCCCGAGGGCGTCATGATGAAAATATAAAAAAATCTTCTTCTCTGAAACCACAAGGCCCAGAGCTTTCATATTTTGTGTGTAGCAATGTTTAGTGGTCCTCTATATAAATCCAGCCAATCATGCCCCTGGGGTCAAAAATGGCCCCGCCCCGGTGGTCATTAGCTCCCATAGACTTACAATGGGTCAAACATAAAAAAATCTTCTCCGAAACCACAAGGCCCAGAGCTTTCATATTTTGTTTGTAGCAATATATAGTGATCCTCTTTATAAATCCTGCCAACAGTGCCCCTGTGTTCCACACGGGCCCCGCCCCGAGGGCGTCATTGGACAAACATAAAAAAATCTTCTTCTCCGAAACCACAAGGCCCAGAGCTTTCATATTTTGATTGTAGCAATGTATAGTGTTCCTCTTTATAAATCCTGCCAACGGTGCCCCTGGGGTCCATACAGGCCATGCCCCAGGCATGTCATTATCTACCATAGACTTATAATGGAAATATATGAAAAAATCTTCTCTGCAACAGCATGACACAAAGCTTGTATATTTGATATACAACATTGTCATGTGGAGCTCTACATAAATCCTGCCAATCTTGCCCCTGGGGTCAAATATGGCCCAACCCCGGGGGTCATTATAGGACCCTGACCTTGTTAGATGATTTTTTCAAGTGAACAAAAATGGCAGAAAAGAGGATACACAATCCAGACAAGAGCTCTTCTGCTGATATAAGTAGGGTTTCAAGGTCACATGACCAAGATGGCCATCATACCCATATATGGTAAAAACCCCAACTACTTTGTCCAGGTGAGCGATTGTTTCCCCTGGGCTACTTGTTCTTATTTTTGCTCCAAAACATTGACTATTGTGGGTACTTGTTAGAACCACCTCGGCTGAGGCGGTTCTAACGTGTACCCACAATCAATGTTTTGAGCATAAGAAAAATATTTTTTTTTTTACTACTGAATATTTCAATTTTTTCCAACTTTAAAATTCACTGTATATTGCATGGGCATGTTTACGTAATGCACGAGTATTGTGACCAGTAAAGTCGCATCAGCCTGGGCATCCACACAATTTGTGCCACAGTCTTTTGGATAAGATATTGAACCTTTGTCCAGTCTCCATAGCTGTTTGTGGAACATAAATTCAACCAAGCAACAAATTTGAGCCATGTGTGGCACATTTATTTCATGGAGATTTGGCCATATAATGATGAATACGGCCATTCATCCGCCTCCGATTTTAGCAGAACAGTTGAGCCGCCTCATGGGAAAACCAACAATCTGCATAGGGGAAAACAAAGACGCAGATCAGCCTCACGGTAACCGCGAAGCTGATCAGCGCCTTTGTTTTCGCTACTCGAATAGTACAATTCCTCTTCTACTTAAATCCGAAATTTCAAGCTTCTAGCTTTTTTCTGTGCTTGTACAGACCGGTTTGTGTCGGACCTGTTCGGAAACCACATTGTTGGTTTTCCCATTAGGCGGCTCAGTTGTCAGTTTCACGATGGTGAAAGAATGTGCACTATGAACTGATAATCTGCTTTTTGGATGCTTTGGCTAGGTTAACTGACCATCCTTACATGACCTTCACTGCTCTCGATGGACATATAGCACCAAATAACCAACCAGTTTCACATAGCTGATAAGACTACAAAAATGTAGATCAATTATAGACCTGGCCCTGAGGTTATGAAAATATTTTCATGCTCAAAGTATTATGTGCAGGAATGTGTGCGAGAGAATAAAAGTGGTGATTAAAATAATTTATCTTAACTTTAAGAACTTTCATCGAAATGCAATATCCCAAATCAATAAATTGTCAGACTTGCCATGGCCAAAATGGTTTCAGCTCTAGGTAAAAATGGAGGCGCGGTAGCTCAGTGGTTAGCACACTGGCCTCTGGTGCTAGAGGTCCCAGGTTTGATCCCTGCGCTAATGGCTAGGAAAATTTGGTGTCCAAACTTGCTTCCCTTCATACCATTTGCAAGGATGATATGAACATGGTGTGCCCTCCTTAAGCCCCTATCTCACGGGAATGCGACAACTGGAGACTAGTTCGCGAATAGTTCGCGACTATTTCGCGACAAAGATAAACCATATAAACACAACTTTCACATTGCAGTCTCATTGAATAGACATTTTTGCGACAAATTCGCGAATTTCGGTCTAATTTTGAAAATATGTCGCGCGACTTTCGCACGACAGTCGCGCGACATTCGTGAGAGTGTCTCACGACTTTCCCGCGAATGTAACTCATTTTTATTTAAATTCGTACGACAGTCGCGCGACGTTCGTGCGAATGTCGCTTAGTTTTATTTTCTTGCCAGATAGTTGCGAGGTTTTCGCAAGACTGTCGTGCGACCGTCGTGCGACACTCGCGCGACATTCGTACGAGTGTCGCAAAAATTTCGCACTGTAAATTTGCCAAAATTTCGCGGCGACAAGTTCGTGACACTCGCACAAACGTCGCGCGACCGTCGCACGACTGTCGCTCGACTGTCGCGCGACATCCTTGCGAAATATTTTGGAGAAAAAATTCGCATAAAATTTTTCAATATGTTGAAAAACTTCGCGACCAGTTCGCGACCAGTTCGCGACTAATTCGCGACACAAGATAATTCTCACGACACTCGCACGAATGTTGTGCGAAAGTCCCGCGACAAAATTCGCAAAACAGTTGCGAGAAATTCGCATGCCAGTGAGATACTAGCTTTATGATCGGGACATTAACTGGAGGACCCCTGTGCAGGGACGGTCAGCCCCTGTGCAGGTTAAAGATTCCTACACAGGTTCTATCCTCATGCATGTAGGTTCATCCTGCAAATACACCGGAGTGTACAATATACACCCAGAAATTGATTGATGGGAGTAATCAAATTGATTGATGGGAGGAACGAGGTAACCCGGACTCTTTTATGAGTACCGGGTTTTATATAGAAAATATTTCGGGTTGTAGTAAGACCAATTAAATGGCCGTTCTTTGTCCGAAATCCAATTAGTCAGATATTTTTGATAAATAGGAATCAACAGAATAAAATGACGCATGCATTGATACCGCTTACACCAGAGACAGGTTGTTTTAAACAAATGAACAGGTTTCTAAGTGTTAGGAAGTCTTCAGTAATCCGTTATATCGCTTACAATTTATGCATTAAAATGTCCTTCTTTCGAAACGCACCAGTTTCCGACAACTACTGATACTGAGTCTATCTTCATATACTGAGTCGATAAATTTCGATAAATTTCTGATCTGATCATCATCACCTCAGGTGTTGGGTGGCTAAATTTAGTCAAGGAAAAAACAAAACATTTGGGGGCTTTTAGAGCTGATCAAACTAAAAAAAGTAAGTGCTTTCAGAGCTAAAAAAAATCTAAAACTTAAAGGCGGCACATACCCATACAGCCTTAATATGAGAGTACATTCCCCTGGGACCTTTTTTGTGTTCATTTTTGTTTTGTCTATCTTGGTCTTTTTTGTTTTTCTTGACTATAGCAACAAATACTTGAAAGTGAATGTTTTTAGGACAGTCGGTTCGGTTCGGTTCGGCGACACGGACACAGAATTTTGAAAGAGAAGTTTTTTTCTATTATTTTTCGAATTTCCCATTGTTTTTGTTTGTAAAACTTCCCGACTTTAGGTCAAGAAGTTTGGGACCTGCAATTTCTCATTGTTGGTCGCTGTTTTCCCCCAAATTAAGAGTCTAAGCATCGATTTTCTTAGCCGTGCGATTTCGCGCCAAAACGATTCGTACTTTACTTGAAAATTTCTTTTCTTGAAACTTTTTGGCCTGAGAGCTGACAAGCTTTTGGACCAGAATTTGTTCAAGCTTCATTGACAGTGACATTGAGCGACTCTAGCAGGGCTGCAACGATCTGTCATAAAATTTAAAGAATCTGAATAGTTTTTCTGGTTTGACCTTCCCCCACCCATTTTTTTTTTCATATAGTGATTGAAGGTCTTTTTGTTTAATCATTTGAATTGGAACTCATGGCTTCAGGTTTTGTCGGTCCAACTGTGGGGCGGTTGACTTGTCGGGGTGGAAAAGAGCTGGTATGTTGTTTCCATACACCGAAGTCTTGTCCGCTGCTCCTCAGGTTGGCTTTGTTGTTGGTTTTCGGGCTCTGTGTTTGGAAGTGGACAACATCAGGAGATATTTTAGATGCGAACCAGGACTGTAGTATAGGATTTGGGAAATCAGTTGGTCGAATTGCTCAGAGCTTGGCTCTCACAAGGAAAATTGGTAACCGAAGAGGCTCCGAAGGATTACGCAGTTTCAATCCTTCAAAGAGAACAAACTTGTTGATTCTTATTATTTTGGCTGGAGATATAGAAATGAACCCAGGCCCCAGGTTCCAGTGCCGCACGTGCAAGAAGTATTGTAAGGCGGCCGAGAAAGCAGTTAAATGTGAAGATTGCGAGAAACGCTTCCACGCGTCTTGCGTAAATCTTGGTCCCGTTGAGTTACAAAAGATTGAGTCGGGTAATGATTCTTGGTATTGTTCAAACTGCAAAGCTGAGTGCAGCCTATGCAGTGGTGCTGTTTTGAATTCCCATAAGGCTGTCCAGTGTGACAAATGTGAAATGTGGGTGCACAATAACTGTTCTTTTATGTCAGACTCAGAGTATGAAACGATGCAAAACTCAAACTGTACATGGATTTGCCCAAAATGTGACTTTTTCAATTTCTCAGACTCTTTTTTCAATGAACAGTTTAACTTGGAAAGTGAAAATAGGTTTGACCTACTTGCAAGAGGTCATGAAAACAAGTCCACTGAAACCTTGAATAGCAAAAATAGTTTTATTAGTGGTCTGAAATTTTCCAGTATCAACATAAACAGTATAAGAGGAAAAAAACTTGAGTTGTTGGCCTTCATTGATTTTCATCAATCGCAGATTTTGGCTATTCAGGAAACAAAAATTGACAATTCCATATCAACGTCTGAATTATTTCCGGAATCTTTTCCATACAGCGTGTACAGAAAGGATAGAACCTTACATGGTGGTGGTGTTATGCTTCTTGTACACAAGGACATCCCACACATGCCCCTCACAGAATTGGACAATGACTCAGAGTCTGTTTGGGCCAAACTTTTTGTAAATAAGAAAACTCACTTTGTGGCTAGCTGGTATCGACCACCTGTCGATGGTCATTTACCAGTATTGGACAATGGAAATGACTTATTGAATTCACTGGAAAAGTTTGACAATTTATTTAGAGAACAGCTTGACAAAATCAAAAATATTAATAAAGGCAACAAACCCCCCTTAATTCATGTTTTAGGTGATTTTAACTTTAGAGATATTGTATGGCCGGACAGACTCAGCAAATCTGGGTCATCATTGAGTCAGACGGAGGGTCAGATTTTGATAGATATCATGAATGACCATGGTTTGGAACAATTAGTCAATTTCCCCACCAGAGAAAGAAATACTTTGGACTTAATTTTGACCTCTCTTCCTGGTCAGTTTGTAGACATTCATTCCCCGGATAAGCTCAGTGATCATGACATTGTTTCTGGCACTTTGAAAATTGCTATCCCCCCTATAAAGAAACCTAGGAGAAAAGTGTATCGTTATCAGAAAGGTGATTATGAATCTATGAGAGCAGAAACACTTAAATTTGCAAAGGAAAGATACTTCAACGGTTACTCAGATACTCGGTCGGTCCAGGAAAATTTCAATCTCATTACATCGTTTATTCAGGAATCGGCAGATAAACATATCCCCTCAAAAACTAGTCGCTCAGTTTCCTCTGTCCCTTGGATAACACCTGAAATAAGAAGGAAGATTCGCAGAAAAAATGCAACTCATGCAAAAGCTAAAAAGACTGGTAGTGCAAAATTTAGATCTAAATTTGAATCTTTACGGAAAGAGATCAAAGCTGATATCAGGAAGCAGCATGATCTTTATGTGAACAACTTGGTAGGAGATGTTAAGGCTAATCCTAGAGATTTTTACAGGTACATAAACAGTCAGAAAAAAGATACCCAAGGTATTCCCCCGTTGAAAAAGAGAAATGGAAGTGGAATAGCTCAATCTGAATTTGAGAAGGCGGAAGAATTTAATGGTCAGTTCTCGGATGTTTTCACTAAAAGTGAATACAAACAGGTCCCTCTTATGGATAGATCTGCCCCATTCATGCATGATATTGTGGTCACAAAGGAAGGGGTGACCAAACTTCTCAAAGGTCTAAACCCGTCTAAAGCCTTAGGGCCTGATGAGCTTCATCCCAGAGTCCTAAAGGAACTGGCTATGGAATTAGGGCCGGTATTCGCCCACCTCTTCCAGCAGTCAATTGATACAGGTGAAATTCCTAAAGAATGGTCTCTTGCTAATATTTGCCCCCTGTTTAAGAAGGGTGACAGGTCACTTGCCCGCAATTACCGCCCTGTTTCTTTGACATGCATTCCTTGTAAGCTTCTTGAACATATTGTATGCTCAAATATTATGGCCCATCTTGATGAACATGAACTCCTGTCGGACAGGCAACACGCATTTAGGAAATGGCATAGCTGTGAAACTCAGTTGACTACAGTGATAAATGACTGGGCCAAAATCTTAGACAAAAAAGGCCAGGTCGACACTTTTATACTCGATTTTGAAAAGGCTTTCGATACTCCTCCCCATGAACTCCTTAAAAGCAAATTGTTCAGCTATGGAATAGGTGGAACAACACTGAATTGGATCAATGCTTTCCTTTGTTTCAGACAACAAAGGGTAGTGGTTAATGGTATTAAATCGGATTGGGCTCCAGTTGTGTCGGGTGTCCCTCAGGGCACCGTTCTCGGCCCCTTGCTGTTTTCCTTGTATATAAATGACATCTCAGCAGACATCGAGTCTGAAATAAGACTCTTTGCTGATGATTGTGTTTGCTATCGTGAAATCAAGAATGAAGAGGATACATTGAAACTTCAAAGAGACATTGATCGCCTAGGCAGTTGGGCTAGAAAATGGGGAATGAGATTTCAACCCGTCAAATGCAACATGATGCAGCTGACAAATAAACGGTCTAGTAAGATACAGGCTAACTACACCCTTGAGGGCACTTTACTGGAAAACGTTGAAAGCATAAAATACCTGGGTGTAACTATCACAAATGATTTGAAATGGAATACTCATATTTCCAATGTTTGTACAAAGGCTAACAGAACTCTCGGATTCTTGAGGAGAAATTTGTATTCTTGTCCCCCAGATGTGAAAGAAGCAGCTTATAAAGGACTGGTGCGGCCGGTCTTGGAATATGGAAGCTCAGTTTGGGACCCTCACACTCATGGCCTCCAGGAAGAACTGGAAAAGGTCCAAAATCGTGCGGCAAGGTTTGTGACAGGAAATTATGTTTTTGAAACTGGGAGCATGACTGGCATTTTAGGTCAACTGAAATGGGAATCTCTTAAGAAAAGGAGGAAGGATAGTAGACTTATATTGCTATACAAAGGTCTAAAGGGTAAAGCCAGAATACCCACAGATGACCTTATCCCAAAGAATAGGCGTTGTAGAAATCAACACTCTTTGGCTTTTCAGATACCTTCAGCTAGCAAAGAAGCGTACAAAAGTAGTTTCTTTCCACAGACTATCAGGGACTGGAATGACCTCCCTGATTCACTTGTCTCCTCTGCTGAAATGTCTGATGACTGTGTGTCCAAGTTCGCTTCACTCGTGCGTTCAAGGGACTAATTTCCCCCCATCCGAACCCCCTGGTGAAATAATGTCATTTGGCGTGTCACCAGTAAACTATTCAGATTCAGATTCAGAGTCACTGGCTATCCGCAACGCTGCTTATCAACATGACCGTCATGCAGATAAGCGGCGTTATCGGCACAACTGTCATGCGGATAGCCTCAGCCTGTTTTTAGGGTCATTTATTATCTTAAAGGCTATTAAGGATTTATGAAATAGGCCTACAATTAGATGATTTTAACTGTTTAATGAGTAAATGATTGTTGAGTTGATCGATGCAGCAAATGATTCATGAAAGCTTGAGAGGTAATAGTGAATAGTGTTAAAAAGGAACAAAGGAGGGAATATATCAGGACTAAAGATAAATGAAATGCATTAACAGGAATGAATAAAGAAAGGAAGAAAATAACCTCGAAAAGGAAAAAAATCAGGTTACTCATTCTGAAAACAATCCATTCTGTCTGATACTTGCGTTTTGACGGCTGACCAGTCAGATTACCATATACCATGTACCCTATTTGTTCTAATTAGCGCACTGTGTGCTTAACTTTTCAAAATAACTAAAAGTTAAGGTAACAAAATTTTGTTCTAATAATTGCACACTACAAACGAAAACAACACATAAAATGCTGAAATAAAATTGTCAAAAATATAAATATTGATGTCATTAAGTGTTCCAGTTGTTGCTATATGAGCCGCATCATGAGAAAACCGGCTTTTTGCCTATGCGAAAACAAAGGCGCAGATCAGCTGTGCAGTAACTGCACAGCTGATCAGCGCCTTTGTTTTCGCTACACGGATAGTACATCCCCTCATCTTCTTATATCCGAAATTTCAAACGTCTAACCTGCTTCTGAGACTGTACAAGCCGGTTTGTGTCGGACCTGGTCGAAAATCCCGAAGCCCGGTTTTCTCACGTTGCGGCTCATATAGTGTTTGATCATTTAGGGTTAAGTGTTAAGGCAGTTTATACTGTAAAAATGGTTTAAATTGTTTTTAAATATTAATATGCTGGTCGAGTAGTGTGAAACGAGCAGGGTGTGCGCTTATTTGAGCATGTGCGCTAATTAGAACACATAAGGTATTTTCCATTGATCAGTATATCAAACAAGTTTCACTGTTCTTTTCACAGATGATGAAGTATCAAAATGAGACTACACAAGATGTTGATTGATGTAAACATATGATCATATGGCAGTTACAACGTTCCATCAGTTGCTCTCTTCCTTGTCTTTCTTCTTCACGACCTTATTTCTCCTACATCGCAGTTCTACACAAGCACAACCATGCTTCTACAACACAACCAGTTGTATTGCTGCAAATGTAACTTGTCTTGGTGCTAGGACAACGTTCACCCACACCTCCCTGCTGTTTACCAACGATTCTGCAACTATTGAAGAGACGGAGAAGAACCTAGCACAATGGAGTTTGTTACGCCGTGTGCCGGAGTGCTGGGCTGTGATTCAGCCATTCTTGTGTTCGGTTTATCTGCCGAAATGTGACGCTACTGAGCAGAAAGTGGAGCTACCCAACAGGGAGTTATGTGAGAGGACTAGGGAGCCGTGTCGCGTGGTGCGGCAGTTCAATGGAGACTGGCCAGATTTCTTGAAATGTGATGCTTGGTTCTTCTCGTCAGGATGTGGTGTAAGTAGATTTATCACAGTTTGACTTGCTAGAGCTTTGAGCAGTATGGAACTATCATTTATGGGTAAACCCAAGTCTCAGATTTGGTTGAAAATGGGTTAAAACAAAACTTTATTTTCACACAATGGGGCTTTGTAAGTAATGATTGATTTAAAATTTACATGTAAAACTGTGTTCAAGAACTCAACTGCATTTATAGCACAAGACCAAATAAAAAGGAGCAATGATGTCATAAATGTATTTTTTTATTAACAAGATTGAAAAAAGCATGAAACATTGATATTTTATTTGTACATGTAAGATACCGTAAATTCTGCTTTAAAAATTTTTGCAGTTTTAGTACATGCCTATTACACTGGGTGCTTCCTTCGTCCCGATATAAAAAGGTTTTGTTTTACTTCTGAAGGTCCTGATAGGAGTTGGTTTTGTTTGATTCTGGTATCAGATTTGTTTCTACAACAATTCCTAGAATTTGGTCAATGGTTTGATTCGATTCTCATTTATGACGTCATTGAAAGAATTTCAAGTCATAAAATAGTGCTTTGAACGCAATTTTAAAGTAAGTTTGTATTTGATTTGTTAAGAAGTGATATAAATTATGCAATTAATGTTATTGCCGACCCTGTTTTGTGAAGATTTGCTGTGTTAATGTAGTAGAAAAAAACCCAGTACCAAAAAGTCAAACAAATTCTTTTTATATCGGGACCAAGGAAGCACCCAGTGTATTATATGAACAGTTTGGATTTCTAGCAGAAAGCTGGGCATGAAAAACATTAATCTTGAGTGTCAATTTCTATTCACAGCTGACTTACTTCGAGCAGAATGACTTCAACACCACTGGCACCTGTGTGGCTCCCCTGGTCCGCACCGACGAGGAGACAAGTTGGTACGAGGACATCAAAGGCTGCGGGATCCAGTGCAGGAACCCGCTCTTCACGGAGGAGGAACACAACGCTGTACATATATTTATAGCTGTGGCTGGTACCCTGTGTATAATATCAACACTGTTTACACTGGTGAGTATGGACGTGGGAACCAGTGACAAGAGGATGCATGTACATATGAGCCTGTGGATGAGAAAACCAACAATTTGGGGTTCTGACCAGGTCTGACACAAACCATGCTGTACAGTCAAAGAAGATGGTTAGAGGCTGGAAATTTCGGATATAGAAGGTAGAGGAACTGTACTATCGGTGTAGCGAAAACAAAGGTGCTGATCAGCTTCGCAATTACTGCGAAGCTGATCTGCACCTTTGTTTTTGCCTATGCAGATTGTTGGTTTTCCCATGCGGTGGCTCATATAATAAACACATTGGATCATGATAATGGAAAGACTTTTAATATCCTTTTTTGACCTCGCATTCATTAGCCAGGCTAGTCTGGCATGAAAACGTGTACAAAAATGAGAAGCATCCCAAAACAGTTGTGCTCCAGGATTAAACCTGTCTCAAAATGATTTCATGATTCCTGTCTGTATCTCTAGCCACAGCCTTTAGTTTGGGAGTTTTGAAAAGGTGTTACTTTATTAGAGTTAGCCAACAAATATGATTTATGTTTTGAATGTGCATTTTTTTGCTTATCAGCATGTGTTTTGTTTGAAACACATACTTGAACAGCCTTTTTTCGCACCTAGGCTTAAACATTAAGCATTTGTCAATTATCATATGGTTATAACGTACCAGAATGGCAAAATATCATCCTAATTGGTTTTAAAAGTGATCAGATACTTTTTAACAATCTTAAATTTATGTTTAGATTTAACATGGGGATATATTGGCTTCATCTGTACAGCATATTGCATGATATTGTGATTAGCTTTATGTGTATATACAACAAGAAACAAAAAATATTGATTAATACATGTAACCAGTTCAGAGCAAATAGCTGTAATATTCATTTTACTGCAGTTCTTGACTGGCTGCTAGTACAGAGTTGTGCATTCACTGGGTAAGCACTCTGAAGGCGAAGCTTGCCTTTGATAAATGGCATATCAGAATGCACCTGACTGCCACATAAGCCATAGCTGCTTGCTGGTTTAGTGCTTGGAGATGTCACATAGCAATGTTAGGTAAACTGGTAAATGATAAACATGATAATATCTGCTCCTAGCAGATCATCTTGCAGTGAAGTCTCTTCTGATTCTGCAATTTCATGCAAACACAGTCATCAATCTAAAACTTAGGCGATCTTAATAAATTAAGAATCTTATAAGCTATTTGGTAGAACTTAAGTGTAAAATTTGTTTCTGGTTGTATTTTAGCTAGGCTACAGTCATGTGAAAATGTGTCCCACTCTATTTTTATCGCACCTGCTTATAGCAGGGTGCGATATAGGAGTCCAAATTTCTGTCCGTCCGTCTGTCCGTCCGTCAGTCCGTCCGTCCGTCCATTCGTCCGTCCGTCAACATTTACGTCGAAGTTTAGTTTTCTCGACATCAGTGATAGCTGCGAGTCTGAAACCTTGCATAGTAATTGTCCTTGACATACCCTTCAAGCCGCCACCTTGACCCAGTACCCTTGACCTATATTTCACGGTCCACTGACTTTGAAAATTTTTACGTCGAAGTTTAGTTTTCTCGACATCAGTGATAGCTGCGAGTCTGAAACCTTGCATAGTAATTGTCCTTGACATACCCTTCAAGCCGCCACCTTGACCCAGTACCCTTGACCTATATTTCACGGTCCACTGACTTTGAAAATTTTTACGTCGAAGTTTAGTTTTCTCGACATCAGTGATAGCTGCGAGTCTGAAACCTTGCATAGTAATTGTCCTTGACATACCCTTCAAGCCGCCACCTTGACCCAGTACCCTTGACCTATATTTCACGGTCCACTGACTTTGAAAATTTTTATGTCGAAGTTTAGTTTTCTCGACATCAGTGATAGCCGTGAGGGTGAAACCTTGCATAGTAATTGTCCTTGACATACCCTTCAAGCATGCACCTTGACCCGCTGACCTTGACCTATATTTCATGGTCCATTGACTTTGTTAATTTTTACGTCAAAGTTTGGTTTTCTCTGCATCAGTGATAGCTGCGAGTGTGAAAACTTGCATAGTAATTGTCCTTGAAATACCCTTCAAGCACACACCCTGACCCGCTGACCTTGACCTATATTTCATGGTCCATTGACTTTGTTAATTTTAAAGCCAAATTGTTTTTTTCTGCATCAGTGATAGCTGTGTGTGAAACCTTGCATAGTAAATGTTCTCCACATACCCTTTCAGAACACACCTTTACCTGGTGCTTTTGACCTATATTTCACGTTTTTAGTTATTTTGCCCGATGCAGGTGCGATATCGACCTCCGCGGAGTTCTTGTTGATATTCAACATCAGTTTCTTTTGTCTGTCATAGCATGTATGGATTATAAATACATAATCAGAGAATTATCGGTCTACGATTTGTCTTGGTGCTAAAACTACTTTCACTCACACACTTGGATTTGTATAGTTATGGCACAAACTGGTTTAAGTCCTTATTATTCACAAAAGAGGATGACACATTTTCCTTTTATGTCCCTTATGTATTTGTGAATGTTGCTTTATAGAAATATGTATCGTATATTTAGATGCATACTAACAAATTAACATTTTGCTTGCTTTTATGTTTACAATAGAGGAGTATCTAACGAGAGGTAAGATTGTTTGAATTCCACCCACCCACTTAAATCATACTCATCTAGGTAGAATGTCATTCCATGCTGCGGTTTATAGAATTGATATTATTGTGCATTTTTGCCAAAAGCCTTGCCAGTGTATAGTGAAAGTGTCAGCTTCCTTTTCCAAAGAAATTCCTGTAGCAAACTTTTTACATTGTCTTTACATGTTCCGTTTTACCAGTTTGTCTTACATATTGAGTGTAGGAAACTACTTAGTGCAGACATTTTGTTTTTGTATTTTAGACACTCTTAAAGTCTTTTCATTAGAATGCCTTTTATATTTGCTAATCTGTTTATTATTTCACTTATTTAATATTTATTTGCTTTCTTGTTCATAGATTTTACTGTACTGGTTGTTTTTTTACTTCCACAAGCACCTCATTGAAGCATTATAAAAAATTTAACAAAAAATCATTCTTTTGATTGTGATTCTCATGAACTTTCTAACAACTTTCTTTGTATGCTTCTTATCACAGACATTTGAGCCAGTGTGTGAGAAAACCCACAATTTGGGTTCCGACCAGGTCTGACATAAACCGGGTTGTACAGTCACAGGAGATGGTTAGAGGCTAGAAATGTTGGATTTAAAAAGTAGAGTAATTGTACTAACCGTGATGCGAAAACAAAGGCGCTGATCAGCTTCGCAGTTACCGTGAAGCTGATCTACGCCTTAGTTTTCGCCTATGCATGTTGTTGGTTTTCTTATGCAGTGGCTCATTTACGTTTTAAAGTTACACTAATTTCTAATCCAGATGTTTCCTTGGTCATCTCGAAGAGATAAAATTTGTTATGTAACCAGATTTTAGCATAGGTTTTACATTTTTAGCTGTGGGAACTTCTGAGGACTGGGGTTATGAAACTTCTCCCCATGTTCATCTTATCTAAGCAAAAAAGCTTAAATGCTTTAAAAGACAATAGATGACCAAAAATAACTGCTTTATTGGTGTTAGCGTTAAAGTTTTAGTGTTATAGTGCTTGATTTGTGTGAGCTTCAGCCAAAACTAATTTTTCTGAGTGCAAGACCATGTTACACACCTGCATTTACCGGGGTATAAGGCAGTCTGACCTGCTCAGCTTAGTGATCTGCTAAGGAACTTTCCCCGGGAACTTTCAGATCTCCAAGATTGTGTGCATAAATGTGGGAAAATGTACTGAAGATGAGTTTCTTTAAAACAGATCATAGTGTATAAAGACTCCTTATGTATGATAACAATAAATTAATTGATACATTGTATATTGTAAAAAAGCCGCCTATTAATATGCAATATAACTAACATGGTATTGAGGCAATACAATCATGCAGTTTTAAAAGGGCATACAATGAAGTACCCAAACATTCAGGTAGACATGCAATGCCATGTTTGAACCAGTGATGTAGAACAAGATCTCAATTGGGGAATTGGATCAGGCTCTGCATCATTTGCATTTTCCTCATCATGCACTTAAGGTTAAGTGACCTTCATTAACCAATATTTGACGAATGGATTTTCCCATTATTATCATTTGGGTGAGTCCACTTTCAATTTTAGGGGGCATCAGGCGTGATTTTCAATTTTTAAATAAATTTTTGATGAAAATCCTCTTAGCAAACAGAATAGCCCCAGATGGGACGCCGCAGAACGCGGCGTCACATCTGGGGCTATTCTGTTTGCCTATGTCCCATAAAAGGGATGCCAGGCTTAAATGAGTTAATAAGTGTTGGTGACATTGTGAAGCTAAAACTTTATGTGAGAAAAAGGGATAATAACCTATGCGAAAACAAAGTCGCAGATCAGCTGTGAAGTAACTGCACAGCTGATCAGCGCCTTTGTTTTCGCTACTCTGATAGCACAATGTCTCTTCTACTAAAATCTATAATTTCAAGCTTCTTGGCTGCTACTGTGACAGTACAGTCTGGTTTGGGTCGGACCTGGACGGAAATTGAAGACCGTTTTTCTCGCATCCCGGATCATGTGTAACAGTTTCTGAATATGTCAGACATTTTGTTCCCTCATTTCAGCTGACTTTTGTGATTGACTGGAAGACAGGTCGTCGGTACCCTGCAGTGATCTTGTTCTTTATCTGTGGCTGCTTCTTCCTGGGAAGTTGTGGCTGGATGGTTCAGTTTGTGGGGGAGTTGAGGCAAGATATTGTCTGTAGGAATGATGGAACGATCAGGAAAGGGGAACCACAGATCGGGTAATTTGTTGCTCTTAAATTTAGGTTTGAATTGTTGATATTAGGAATGCACTAATGCAAATCCAGTTTCTTGGAGAAGGGGAAATGAGAGGACATGGTGGCCTAAAAGTACAATACAGGACTCAACAGAGAAATAATCTGGTTTCAATACCTACCTCTGCCGAGTAGTATACTTGTACTTGAGCAAGTCACTTTAAACTATCCGGAGTATATACAGGTTAATATCTAGGAAATGGAGCTCAGGCCTATTTTAACTAAACAAATATAAACTACCATCACACTCCCTTAATTTCTGAAAGAATCCATCACTTTCTGAATCAAATAGTCAGATATACACTTGATCAATCAATTGGTTGTGAAATCAATCAGTCAATCTATCAATCAATCAATGTAGTTTTCTAGAAAATAGTGTGTGAAAATAAATAGAAGTGACATATCATTTAGCATTTAGATAGTTTAAAAATGTAAAAACAACATTTTTTAGCCTTCTAGATTGTTAAAAAATGTAAAACAAAAAAACAACATTTTTTCCTACAGGTCTGGAGAATCGGCTACCTGCACCATCGTGTTCATTATGGTCTATTTCTTCATGATGGCTGGCGTATTCTGGTTTGTGATGCTCGCCTACTCTTGGGACGTCACATTCAAGGCTCTCGGCACAGTTCGGGACGACCTGACGAAGAAGACGGCATACTTTCACATCATAAGCTGGTGTCTGCCACTAGTGCTGACCACGGCTTGTTTGGCAGTTTCTGAGGTAGGTATGATTGTATGTACATGTATGTGAAACGAAGCTTGAATATATGATTCTATACAATGTCACAGTACATGCTACTTCACAATTGAGCCATTGCGTGAGAAAACCAGCAATTTGGGTTTCCAACCAGGTCCGACACAACCCAGGCTGTAAAGCCACAGAAGAAGGCTAGAAGCTTGAGATTTTGGATTTAAGAAGAAGAAGGATTGTACTATCTATGTAGTGAAAACAAAGGCGCTGATCAGCTTTGCGTTTTCCGGGAAGCTGGTCTGCGCCTTTGTTTTTGCATATGCAAATTTTTGGTTTTCTGATTTGGTGGCTCAGTTTTCTTGTGAAAAAGATGACCAATATTAATATCGGCATAGAAGTACCATAAAAGCTATTGAATAGAACTGATGTATGCAGGGAAAATGACTAACAGTGGCCCATGACCCCATATTTTTGGCTGTGCCCCTGAATTGTTGTGAAAATGCCAATACCCCAAATGATAAGTATTTAATTTGGCAGTCTGGGCTCCCTGAGTCAAACTGTTAAGTCTTTATCCCTGTGCATGTGTAAATCCTGGTGAATTACTATACAGATATCATTTCTGTTACAGATTGACGGAGACTCACTAAGCGGTATATGTTTTGTGGGATACTTTGACAACACTGCTAGAGCAGGCTTTGTGTTAGCTCCTATAGGAGTGGTTCTTATTGTTGGAATGATCTTTTTAATTAGGGGTAGGTCTAAAAATTAAAGTTTACTTAAGAATTTGATGTAATGGCGATGTCAAATGGGTTCATAAGCCATTAAGATAAAATTTGGTGTTGGTGGTGGTAATTTGTTTGCCAATATATCCACCACCAAATTTGATCTGATCTGATCTATTATACTGCGTCACCCTCATTGCTGAGTATTATGCGCAGGGATGCGTGCGAGAGAATAAAAGTAAAAAATTTAAAGTGAGACTTAAAAGAATGACAGTGAAGAATGAAAAAAAGATGATAGTGTTAGATTTGTTAGTAAAGATGACAGGTTAAAAGCAGGCTAAAAACAATTTTATCTGATTGGCTTACGAACCCAGTTTGGTTTGCAAAGTTACCAGTATATAAAGAGTGGGGGAGCTTGAATGAAAACAGGCTGATGTGCATTAACGAAAACATGCCCAATCCCCATGCAATGTACAGATTAATCTTACTGGTGGAATGAAAATTTTCAATAGAAAAAAAAAGAAGATATTTTTCTTACTTTTGCTCAAAACATAGATCGTGAGTACATGTTAAAACCGCTTCTAACATGTACCCACAATCTATGTATTAGAGCAAAAAAATTAAAAATAGGTATACCACTCTATACCCCAGTTTTGCTATATATAAGAGTGGGGATTATTGTGTATACATTTCAAGGACATGTTTTCCTGATGTGAGTCAGTTTTTCTTGATAAAGACAAAAGAAATGGAGAAAAATATTTTTAATTTGAATTCCTTGTATCACCAGGTCTGTGTACATTGGTGAGAGTAAAGAAAGATTCACCACAAGTAATCAATGATCGAGCAACAGCTAAGATCAGAGGAACAATATTTAGACTTGGTGAGTAGAGTCATACTTTACAATGATTATTTTGTGATGACATAAGTTAATGTTCTGTAATATCCTATTTTCAGGGTGCTCATTGTGTAGGCCATTATAATTATGTAGAGCCTGTAGCCCAGGTTATCTAGACTATTGTGATAACTATCTCATGTATACTCCTAAAGAGAAATTAGCATAGTTTTTCAATTAAAAAATTGTACCTTCTAATTGTAATGTAAGAAATGTTAAAAGTAGGCAATGATCAGGAAATGGGGCAATCAGAAAGAAATTCCTACTCCAAAAACCGAGGTGGGGAAAAACTAAATTGAGAATAAGGTACTTAGTAAGGGAACATATTTATAGCCTCATGAGCAGCTATTTCCCAATAGGCAGTCATTCTGTTACAGGAACTGAACTGAAAATATGAAAACGTACATAAGGTGCAAACAGCACAAAAATGTATAACACCAAAACATAAAGAATTCGAACAACCACAGAAGTATCGCCTTTATAAGCCTCTCTGTAGGATACTCGGAGGTAGGATAGTGTCTTTTTCTTTTTGTATAAGAAACTCTTTTGAGGGCTTTTGTTAACATCCATGGGTGAATAGCAAAGATCACTGGAACCACATTACCTTTTGAAGAACTAAATGCAAACATCATTAGCTTGCCAGATTAGCTTAGCCTTTGCATGAGAAAACCAACAATTTGGGGTTCTGACCAGGTCTGACGCAAACCGTCCTGTGCAGTCACAGAAGCAGGCTAGAAGCTTGATATTTCGGATTTAAGTAGAAGAGGGATTATGCTATCTGTGTAGCGAAAACAAAGGCTCAGCTGTGCAGTTACTGCACAGCTGATCTGCGTCTCTGTGTTCGCCCATGGCTGGCCCCATGCAGATTGTTGGTTTTCTGGAGCTCAGCTAAATTGTTCCATTCTGTTTCAGGTATATTTACAGGCTTGGCATTCACCTTTGTTCTAGTCACATTTATTGTCCACCTGTACACTTTTACAAATGAGTCAAGATGGGCTGACAGCTTCAAACAGTACATACAGTAAGTTTTCAAATTAATTTATTTGTTTTATGCTAGTGTGTTGAAAAACATAAAATTTAGTAAACTCAAGTGCAAGTTCTTAAATGAGTACGAGTACATCAAGAAAACATGCCCACATAATATATTCCCCCTTTAAACCCCACTTTCATATAGAAAAAATGGAGTTTGCATGGATGAACCTATATTTTATTTTATTTTTTCCTCAAAACATAGGTTGTGGGTACTCATTAGAACTGGCTTGCCGAGGCGGTGCTAACGAGTACCCACAATCTATGTTTTGAGGAAAAAAAAAAAAAATTCTAATGAAATTTTTCAATTTTTACATTGGAAAAATATGTGTCTTACATGGACATGTTTTTGTAATGCATGTCTGTGATTTCCGTTAGACAAACACAAAGGAGGTTATATCTCAGATTGTACAGGTTTTCATTTGTAGACAGCAGGGCTCTTGACCCAGTATTAGGATGAGTTTGCATTTTAAATACTGCATGCACCTCGTTTATCTAAACTATGGTCAGCCAATAATGATTTATTATGAAATTTCTGCCAACATACATACAAATGTGACAAGGATTGGGCTTAGGCAAGGTCTATTAGCTTATAATGTCATGCACATCTTTGTATATTAAATTACAGCTGCCAAGCTAATGTCTCGCTAGCCCAACTCAGAGACAACAAAACAGAAGCATCATGTGAGATTAAAGACAGACCAAGCCCAGCTGCAGCTATTGTACATATTCTGTCATTCTTTGGTGCTGGGATTGCGATGAGCTCATGGTCCTGGACTGATACCTCGCTGGAGGCTTGGAAAAGATTGTTTGGGCGGTAAGTGGTCCTAAGACTTTAGTTTAACCCAGCTTTAAAATTATGAAACAAAAATAACTTGTAAGACTGAGGATAGACCAAGTCTTTCGGCGCAGTTCTTGGTCCTGGATTGACACTTCGCTGGAGGCCTAGGAAATGCTATTTGGAAGGCAGGTGATCCTATTTGTTTCAAACCTTGCTATTTTTCTTGTAGATGTTGCATGGAAAAGCCAGAGAAGAAAGACCCAGACAAAATTCGTGAAAAGCGATTACTTGCTAAAGCTTTCCGTAAGAAATTGAGAAGAGACTTAAAGAAAGGGAGACTATCCTTCAGCTATGGGAAAGATAAAGATGATCCACTCGGTGAGATAGGAGCCACCTCGTGGGAAAACCAACAATGCAGTTTCCGAACAGGTCTGACACGAATCAGGCTGCACAGTCACAGAAGCAGGCTAGAAGCTTGAAATTTTGGAGTTAAGTAGAGGAGGAATTGTACTATCCAATTAGCGAAAACAAAGGCGCTGATCAGCTTCGCGGTTACCGCGAAGCTGATCTGCATCTGTGTTTTCGCATATGCAGATTTTTGGTTTTCTCAAGAAGTGGCTCATAGGTTTATCATCAGGAAAACAACTCAACTCAATTTATTTGCAAATCATATAACATTGAACAAGGAATACATGAAATGCGCCCATAAAAGGCAGAGTTTATGTCAAAAGAACAAAAAATGAATAAAATAAATAAATTCCCCATAGCCCGATAAGTGTGGTAGTACCCAATCATATCTGGAAATCCTCGAAAAACATGTCCATGTAATGTATATTCCCTTGAACCCTAGATTTACATAGCAAAACTGGGGTATGCAGGGGTATACCTATTTTATTTATTGTTGCTCCAAAACATAGATTGTGGGTGCTCGTTAGATGAACATGTACCCACAATCTATGTTTTGAGCAAAAATAAGAAAAATATCAAAACATTTCTACTAAAAATTTTAATTTTTCACAACTTCAGAAAACTCTGTATATAACATGGGCATGTTTTCCTAATGTTTTGCACATCTAAATAAGGCAGGCCTATGTTCTGCTAGGTTAAGATTATAAGAATTTTACGTGAGTGTTGGGGATGGATAGACAAATCTGTCCTGAGGGTCAGTTTGGCATCATGAGGCTCGCCGAGTGATGCCAGACTGTGACCCATGGGCAAAAAATTTAAATAATATCAAGTTTGTTACATTTCTAAAGTTTTCCGTATAATTGTGTGTACATAGTTTCGTATTTGGAACATAAGCTGACACTAGAAATGATGTTTTGGGTGTAAACTGACGTTACAAATGCGGCGTTAAATGAAGTTTCTACCCCTAGATATGCACATTCTTTTGAGCCTCTTCAATTACATACATCTGGCTTTAATTGATTGTCTGAAAAGGAATGACATGATGTTTCTGTTTCAGGCATGAAGTATGACATGAGTAGTTTGAGCTCTCAGTCACTTTCCTCTGGCTATGCTATAGCTATGAAAAAGATTGCCCACAAACAGGCCAGGGCTATGGCTAGACGGGGTCACCTTAGACGGTCCAGTGAGTCAGGTACATCTTAACCTGATCTGCGACACGAGAAAACCGGTCTTCAGGGTTTCCAACCAGGTCTGACACCAACCGCATTTGTAGCTACAGAAGATAGATAGAAGTTTGGAATTTCGGATTTAGGAAGAAGAGGAATTGTGCTATCTGTGTAGCAAAAACAAAAGTGCCAATCAGCTGTGCAGTTACTGCACAGCTGATCTGAGCCTGTATTTTTGTGTCTCACCTCATTATCACACTGTAAAAGTGTCAATCATAAATATATAATTTTAAACAAAGCCATAATCCCAAAATGTTTTGGACTTCCAATATGCTTTTCAGCATATTTTTGCAAGAACTTAATTTTCACAAATTTGATGCCCTCCAGAATTCAAAGTTATAGCTAAATAATTCTAGGAATGTAGTAGTACCATCTTGTGAATTCAAGAAATTGCTAATGATTTGGAAATAGAAAATACATGAAATAATCAAATAAATGTCACAAATATTCCGACTTTACAGTGTGACTGTATGCTAGATGAGATGTGTATTTACAAAATTTTAAGCAACATTCATAATTGCTTTTATGATCTGTTTTCAGATGTATCCTCCTCTGCCTCAAGGGTAGGAAAACCTCAAGCGCGACGAGGCTCTAACGAGTCGAGTCAGAGTCGCAGAATCAGTGACATTGAAAGAGAAATTCGCCAGCTAGAGAGAATGAAAAGACGTAAAAAGAGAAGGAGGAAGAAACATCTAAATCGGGTTCAACCAGTTTTAGAGCCCCTATCTAGTGCAATGGCCGCTCTGCAGGAACAGCAGAGTAGGAAAATCAGGCGGACACAAAGTCATAATAGTAACTCATCGATAAGGAGTAAAGCTTCTACTCATGGTGTCAAGGTTGATCTCGAAAAACAGAAAAGTGAGAATAATTTTGCTCTGTCTTCCAATGTTTTGTCGGATTCAGTGACAACTAATGGTAGTGCTGCTGAATTTCCTCTACCTCAGAATTTGACGGATTTCTCTGTGTTTAATGTTCGACCTCCAACCAGGGGAGATAATTTGGAATTAACTACAACACTCAAGGGAGCTAAATCATCACCTAGTGGTAGTTTTAGAAGGGGAAGAAAAAGGGAATATAAGCTTGAAATGACTGAAACTAGTTTCTATCAGGAAGATGATGAAAATATTGAAATGGGTGGGAATAGAACAGTTCATACAAAGGAAAAAACACAAGAAACGGCTGAAAGGAGAAATGTTATGTCCGAAATGAATGAGTTCATGGAAAATGTTCGGGCAGCTCCGGGGAATGGAAGGTATTCATCTGAAAGAAGGAATTCAGGTCAAAGAGATCCATTCGGGAGTGGTAGATTGGGATCAGCCTCCAGTAAAGGAAGTCAGACCCACGGAAAAGAAACTGTACATAATAGAAAAGAGGTTGTTCCCCATGTTGTGCCCCATGGCAAAGAAGTTGTTCCTCACGGATTGCCAGTGCCTAGTAGAAACAATGTCCCTGACCGGATTGAAGCTCCTGGGTTAGATTTTAGCAAAAGACCTGAAGGAAAACATTGGTCTGGTGATTACCTAGTATCAGGGGATACAGGACTAACAGATTTTGTGTCAACAGGTCATAAGAGACAGATTGGAAACAATGGTAGAGTAGATAGAAGTATTGTATATGAATTTCATGGTGGACATGGTTGTGAAACAATGGATAAGACTAAAGCTGGTGAATTAACTAAGCTTAAAGCTAGTGATTTAACCAATGATAAAAAGTTGGAGTTGGAATGGAATAAAGTTGAGTCAGCTGGACACAGGGTGGGGTCAGGGGGATCTAATGAGGGGGAAGGGCAACAAAGGGAGGGGTCTGGGAATAGCATCAAAAGTTGGTCTCGGCATGTTGCAAAACAAAATCAAAATATTAACATATTAGATGTTGCTGAAGAACATGGACGATTGAAATCAAAACCACTTCATAATGTGGATGTGCTAGATGTTTCTGCTGAGCATAGGCATAAGCTGACGCCACAGATGTATAGTCGGCATAAAATAAAACCAAGTGTGGATATTTGGAGAAATACTAAGGAACATAAAAAGAAACAAAGTGATGTTTTAAATGTCACAGAAGAGCATCAAAAATTGAGGCCTAGTGCTAATGTTGATTTTCTAGATGTTGAGTTAGAACATAGACTAATGGCAGAAAGCAGTGATGCAGATATTTTGAATGTGGAAGCTGAACATGAACAATTAAGCCAAGATCAAGATAGTTTTTATGATGGTTTTTCCAACTTTAATCAGCAATATGAATTTCCTACCAATTTTCATCATCAAAATGAAATTAGCCAGAATGTGCCTAAAGTACATGAACTCAATATGCCTAAAGGGCAGAAATCAGAATTCAATCAACATACAGGTGTTACATACAAACAATTACCTGACCGTAACCCGTTTTCATATTCAAGTCAGAAAACCCAGTCAGATTCAGGGCAACTTAATGATCCCTCCAAAAGTGAAGATCGCAGACGTCACTTAAAACGCAAACACGGTAGCAGACGGCATGGTTCTGCTGGTAGTAGAGGGAGTAGTCAAGCTAGCAGCAGGACTAATAGCAGTAGAGCAAGTAGCAGGACTAGTGCTAGATCACACCGGTCAGAAAACTCACAGGCTGATTCTGAAAGCAGCATGCAGGCTGGTCCTGCTAAAAATGCACAAAATATGCAACAAAATTCATCAGGAAATACTCAGCAGACTGGTTCACCAGAAAATAAACAGACTGGTTCAAAAGAGAAAAATAGTTCAAATGAAAAACAGCAGACAGACCATGGTTCAGCTGGAAGTAGACAGACTGGTTCTGCCAGTAGTAAACAATCTAGTTCAGCTGGGAGTAAAAGTTCTAGAACCCTTCAATATGATGGCATTAAAGTTACAAATGAGAAAAGTGCTATGAGTAAATATGACCAGTATTTGACAGAAAAGTTTCTGGCCAGTACTCTTCTACCTGGAGTGGAACTAAATGAAGCAATTCTAAACCTTGTCGACTATGATGATGACGATGATGATGATAGTGATGATTATGAAGATTACGATACTGATCTGATTTATGACGAGGCTTTGCTAGAAACTACAAGTTGTGATGATGATTTGACAGAAGTTTCTTCACTGCCTTGCTGAAATATTGTTCATGTATAAATGAAACTGTGCTGCCATGAAAGAAAATAAGAATCTTAGCTGTGGGTTCTGATAAATAAATCCACCACACTGGTTGCTGTTTGGCATCCTGTTGCTCTGCCAGGTGTTTGCCAGATATGACCAGGGGAGAGGGTGGGGGTAGTTTTGTCTATGAGGACTTCCAAACTGGTGATAAATTGAGCCGCATCATGAGAAATCCAACAATGTGGTTTCAGAACAGGTCTGACACAAACCAGCCTGTACAGTCACAGAAACAGGCTAGAGACTGGAAATTTTGGATTTAGAAAGTAGAGAAGTTGTACTATTCCTGTAGTTAAAACAAAGGAGACGATCAGCTTTGCAATTACTGCGAAGCTGATCTGCGTCTTTGTTTTAGCCTACGCAAAATGTTGGGTTTCTCATGATGCGGCTCATTATTCATTTTTGAACATTTGTGCTTTATGAATTGCATTGAGATTTTGTCTTAAATTCTCTGCCTTCATACTGTCCCTTTTGACTATTTTATTTTCACAATGTATGCAATAATAACTATTGAAAACTGCCAAATTTGAGCAAACTTTTTGTGGAATACATCTATTTTTTTTCAAATGCTCAAGAACCTCAAGTGCCTTGCAAATAACAGAATTGAATACTATGTTTTCGCTTATCATACTGCCTTTTTGAATTAAAGCATATTTATCACTCTTTTTACCAACTATGCAATGTATACAATTTGTTACTACTGCCAGATTCTAGCATTATTTTATAGAGAATCATGTGAATCTTGTAGGATTATCCGACCACCTGTGATGCAATCACATTACACATGAGCCTGTGCATGAGAAAACCAACAATTATGGTTCCAACAAGGTCGGACACAAACCAGCCTGAACAGTCACAGAAGCAGGCTAGAAGCTTGAAATTTTGGCTATCCGTGTTGCGAAAACAAAGGTGCAGATCAGCTTCGCGGTTACCGCGAAGCTGATCTGCGCCTTTGTTTTTGCCTAAACATTTTGTTGGTTTTCTTATGCAGTGGCTGACATGACTTAATGGAATATAGTGATTGGAGGTCCGATCATAGGCAACAACCTACAGTTGGCATTATCGATTAAGCAACAACCTACAGTTAGCCATTATCGATTAAGCAACAACCTACAGTTAGGCATTATCGATTAAGCAACAACCTACAGTTAGGCATTATCGATTAAGCAACAACCTACAGTTAGGCATTATCGATTAAGCAACAACCTACAGTTAGGCATTATCGATTAAGCAACAACCTACTGGAAAGTGTTCATTGTCTCGCTTTTGTTTGTTGCCAAGTTGATCTGGCTTCAAATCAGCACACTGCCTATAGTAATGTCTTGTTATGGTGCATAAATCTGTGTTGTAAGAAATTTGGTTATGTAAGGTGCAGACTTGTCTGACAAGAAACGTGCCTTTTGATACAAAAAAGCCTGTGTTGCTTGTATGGAACCTGAATTATTTAATCACAATATTTAAGCTTCAAAAATGTAAATAAGGAATATGGTGGCTCATCGGAATGTTGTTGAACTTTGGAGTAGTAGGTCTGGGGTTCAAAACCTATTTCTCTGTTGTAATGTTGAGCAGTACTTGCCATAGCACTGACTAACTTAAGCAGCCATAAAGTGTCAGGGCTGTCTAAACATTGCTGAAGAATCGTTGACTTTGATGTTGATAAAAATCTCAAGCAACAGGCGACTTTCATCAGGAAAACATGTCCGTGTAATGGTTACCCCCCTGAACCCCACTTTTATATAGCAAAACTGGGGTATGCAGGGGTATACCTATTTTTCTTATTTTTGCTCCAAAACATAGATTGTGGGTACTCGTTAGAACCGCCTCGCCGAGGCGGTTCTAACTTGTACCCACAATCTATGTTTTGAGCAAAAATAAGAAAAATATCATTTTTTTTTTTCTTCTGAAAATTTTCATTTTTTACAACTTTAAAAATCTCTGTATATTGCATGGGCTCGTTTTCGTAATGGTTCTCTGTTTTGATTATTGATTATGCTGCTGCTTCAAGCACTTATTCTATTTTTGTTTGTTCTGTTTCTGTTACTACAGTGTTGTTGATAAAATGTTATCCTTCTTTAATACTCAGTGCAATAGGTTTTAACTAATTTAAGCCTAGCGTCCCTTTTATGGGACATAGGCAAACAGTATAGCCCCAGATGTGACGCCGCAGAATGCGGCGTCACTTCTGGGGCTATTCTGTTTACTTAGAGGAATTTCATCGAAAAATGGAATAAAATTTGAAAATCCTACCTGAAGCCCCTAAAAGTGAAAGTGGGCTCACCCAAATGATAATTATTGGAAAATCCATTCGTCAAATATGGGTGAATGTCTTATGGAAACTTTGAAGCTGCGAAAACAGCTCTTAACTCAGAATAGCCATGTGTTCGGAGATTGTCAGTCTGATTGTGTATGAGCCGCTGCATGAGAAAACCAACAATTTGGGGTTCCTACCAGGTCCGACACAAACCAGCCTGCACGGTCACAGAAGAAAGCTAGAAGACTGAAATTTTGAATTTAACAAGAAGAGGGATCATACTATCCAAGTATCGAAAACAAAGGCAGTTACTGCACAGCTGATCTGTGCCTCTGTTTTCACATTTGCAGATTGTAGATTTTCTGATACGGTAGCTCTTCAAGCAATACTTCATCTTTGTAACTTCTAATCTGATATTTTCATTATGAGATTTTATACAACAGTGCTGTTATTCTTTTATCGCATTTATCATACATTTCACAAAACATATTTTATAATAAATTTTCATTCGATATTGCTTTGTCTTTCTACCATACCTGATTTGAGCCACCTCATGAGAAAACCAACAATCTGCATAGGCGAAAACAAAGACGCTGATCAGCTTCGCGGTAACCGCGAAGCTGATCAGCGCCTCTGTTTTCGCTACACGGATAGTACACTTCCTCTTCTTCTTAAATCCGAAATTTCAAGCTTCTAGCCATCTTCTGTGACTGCACAGGCCGGTTTGTGTCAGACCTGTTTGGAAACCATGGAAACTGTGTTATATGTGAAACCATGCTTTAATGGGGTTATTTGCAATAGATATATAGTAAAATAATCATTTTGGGAGACAGGACAAGGCCATGTTATACTGAAAACCACACTATAGTAAGGTGCATTAATATGAGGTTGAACTGTACCTCTGTAGACTTGTAACCTTGAGTAAGACATGTTTACTCCCAGGGACTGTGGTGGCAAAGCTGTCCAGCGTTGGGCTTGAAAACAAGTGGTCCTTGGTTCAAGTCCAGCTGTTCGAGTCCAACTAAGTTGTGTCCTTGAGCGGACACATTTACATTCCCATAATAGACATTTTTCACTTTTGAACGTAAATGTTGCTGGCGCGTGCGGTTACGATTTTCGGTGTGATGGGGGACGACTCGTGAGGGCATATTTGAGATGAGACGAGGGGCGATATGAATAATTACTTAGTAAAAACTACCTATAGCCTAACGGAGACCAATTAAACAAGACAGGCAAAAAAGAAATAGTCCACGACGTCTGACTCTGTAGCTCAGTAGGTAGCATGTATGGAATAAAACCAAAAGGTCCTGGGTTCGAGTCCGGCTAGGACAAAAATTCTTTTTCTATTCTTAATCATGTTAATTGCTTCCTTTTTTCGCATCTGTGACAATATAGCTTAGAAAATGAAAAAGAAAAGAAAAGAAAAAAAAAATGCAAAACTCACAAAATGCACTACTGCATTTAATACTAAAATCGTTAATTTGTGGATTAAAGTGTGTAGTGAGAAGGCAGTCCGCACGTATAGGTTTTTCACTAAGCACCGATTTAAGCCGGTAGCTTGATCGTAATCGGCAGAAGAGCGGACCCGCGACCGATCCTCACGTCAACATTTATTTTCTGAAGGCTGGTACAGATAATGCGGCTAGGATAAGTTGACCGCCTCTAATAATTTAGCGGCCCCCGTGGCCGAGCGGTTGAGAGCGCTGTTTCTTAATCACTCGTTCATCTTACCGCTGTGTCTTGTGTGTGTTCGAGCCCCACACTGGCCACATATGATACAAGCCAAGTTCAACTTGCGGGAGTGCCAGGTGGTTTTTCTTAGGGTGCTCACGTTTTCACCCCACCTACTGATTGGTGAGCTGAAATAATCTTGAAAAGGACGTAAAACTGAACTAAAATGAGCAAGACAATAAATCAAATAGTATAGTGTACATGTTCAGATACATGTATATCTGTGTTTATTAGATGTAAAACTACAGTTTCACGTGCTGTCTCGTGAGCGAACATAATTCATTCTGTTTATATTTCAAACAGATTATCAGCTTGGTGTCGAAGTTTCGCTCATTCGTCAGTCATCTGCATGCCATACGAAGTGCGATTGAGGCAACATCCTACATGTAGCTACATTTCGCCAAGCCACACAACTAATTTTGTTTATTGTAGACCTTCAACAGTAATTCAGCCATATCCAGTGTGCTGGTTACGATGTAGTAAATTAATTTGGCAAGTTTTCTTTTTGATCCATATTTATTCTGTGTGATATTGTATGCGTGTAGTTTACCTGGTTGAATTCAAATAAATATGATTAAAATAAAACTAACACAATATCATTTTTATGAGTTGCTAAAGGGTTTCCATAAAGCACTCCATGTCGTAGTGGTTCAGTCAGTCGCCTCGTAAAACGGGCCGCGCGTTCAATCCAACGCGTAACTCCGTCTTTCGGTCGAGACCAGGGTCCAGTATGTAAATAGTTGTTATTTGCACGTGAGACTCTGAATATTCCTCGTTATGCATGATGGAATGTAAATGCATTTTTTTCTTATAGGCGCGAGTAACATCGGAGAAGTTTTGCTATCTGTTAAAATCTAACCAGGGCCCAGAATTACACTACGCCCACCTTAGTGAGGATGTGAAATTTAATTGTATCGATTTCAGGTCATTCTATTGTTACTTGATTAGAATGACCTGGAATAAGAGTCTGATTGTGCTCATTTCAGATCATGATTTCGTTTTTATACAATTTTCGCCCCGTTCAAGATTATTTTAGTTCATATGAGACGGATAAATCAGTAATAAGGTGGGGGGGGGGGGGAGGGGAGAACCCTGAGAAAACGACTTGGCACACCCACAAGCAGAATTTGGTTTGTGTCACCTGTGATTGTAAGACTGATCAAAGACTGATCAATTGGGCAGCAACCTACGACGAAGTGTTCATTGTCTTGGTGATGGTTGTTGCCAACGCGATATTGCTTTTTTCAATTACTCCATTTTATCACATGTTGTGTGATGTTACGATGGTGCTTATACTGATAGACAATTCCTGAATATACATATTCATGCAAAGTATATCACGCAGACATTTTACGTGCTCAATTTACCGGCTTTTTATATGTAAACAAACGAAACGACATCCGTGAACCTAATATTGTGCTGTGTTTGGCTGTTGAATTTTTGTCCCACGGCCCCTCGAAAAGAAAAAAAAAAAAAAAAAAAAGAAAAAAAAAAGATTTTATCAAGCAGGATCAGTTATCAAACCACATTGCTGCTTGACAAGCCGAAAACAGTTAGTGTTAACGGCATGTGTTCGTTCTTTCAAACCAGGGACCGCGGGTTTGATCCCGGGATCCTTAAGTCTGTCGGATGATACTATAAACTGATGTCTCGTTTCCATATGACCATTGCTGTTGGATTAACGTTAAACCTCAAATCAACAAACCAATTAAATTTATTATTTATGTAAATTCTGATTGAGTAAGAAGCTTATGCGCATTTATGCTCGCCCGATTCCGGACGCAAAAAATGCCCATAAGGTTAAGAATGATCAAGGTGTTGTACATGTAGCTCTCGGTTACAGCCCGCTAGTCCGAAGGCCAGTTAGTCCGAAGGCTCACCGGTCCGAAGGTCCACTAGTCCGAAGGCCCGCTAGTCCGAAGGCCCACTAGTCCGAAGCTCCGCTGGTCCGAAGGCCCGCTAGTCCGAAGGTCCGCCAGTCCGAAGGCCCGCTAGTCCGAAAAACTAATTTTAATCCCAATGATATCATTATTGCAGCTGTTGTATGAATGTCGCAATATTTGAAAAATTTCCTACACGCGTGTCGCGAGGAACAGCGGAAAAGAAATTAAAATTCATGTAAAAATCACGCGAAAATCGTGAAAATCCTCGAGTGCTTCCCGCAGCGGAGCCCACATGTATTGTATAATTCACGCATTCTCACGCATGAAGCGTGGCGCTTGCATTGCGTCAACGAAGATCGAAACTACATGTAGTGAGAATAAACGGTAAATGCAAATTTACATGCAAAGTTTTATATGCATGTACGGTCGGAGATGTTTTACGGCTACGCTTCGAGCCACGGTAAAACAAATTTCCGACAGTGTCAAACGGTCGAACGCCACTTCATATATTTGTCAAAAGTTCTAAACGGCCACAATGGATTTTGTCGATTCTCGTCGTTGCCAAAGACCACTATTGCTTCATTGAATACTCCAACATACTGTAAAGGTTGTCACAAAACAACGTAGCATTAATTCCAAAACCGTCGATACCCCAGGGCTTTTAATTTCCCGCCGAAATAGACGGTCACATTAATTCAAATTAGATATTAGCTGTAATGTTTTGAAACATTTGATTTATTTTATGGTCCTTATTTAATTTGCAAATGTATCTGTACTTTTATATGCAGAAATTTAAGCCCCTCTCTCATATTGACTCATTAGAACAACTCTCAGCTGTTCTTCCACATTGTTGTCACTCGTCTCCGAGGAGCCGGGACTTTTAGCAGGGACTTCACCACAAATCTGATCCTGCAGTGCCGTTCTTTTAGCAGGGCTTTAAAACCTAAAAGTTAAACATCCCGTTATTGGTTTGGGGATACACATAACTGGTGCATAAGACATCGTATTATATGGTGGATTGAATATTTTCATGAAAATTTTAGAAAACAATCGCAAAACAACGACCGCCCGACATCACTTCTTGTGTACGTCATTCTGACGTACGTTGCGAGGGTGATTTAAGGAAAATAGTTTGTTTAGTTCCTAATCTATACCGTTCAAATGGGATCAAGAGCACAAGAATGTGTAAACTATGTGTAATATTGTAAACATGAAAATATACGTCTATGAAATGTATGGCGTTGTGACAATACTTTTTTATCAATGACTGCATATCCGACGCAATACGTCTCCAAATTAATTTCGACAACGTCCATACACGGTAGGTTCTGTTACGCAAGAAACGAGTCAATCACGTTAAAGCTGTCCCTGCTATAACCGACGTCAGCTAATTTATCCAGACATAAATTTCGCGTGCTGCATCATTATAGTTTTCGAACCTAGGTTAGAGGTGCAAAAATACACCCAAGTACAAATGTTGGACATGAACATGGCTTAAGCCTAATATTGAGGTCATGGAAGGGTATTTTGGGATATAGGGATATCGGCAAACAATTAAATGCATAAGGTATATTTTTGTCAAAAGGGATATGGGATACTGAAGATGTCCTGCAAGCATATCTAGGGATATTAGGATGCCAATTTTGGAGATACTTACTCAAATCTAGGGAACAATTTTCGGAAACTTTAATAGAGGGATACGGGATACTGGGGCATCCCTTCCAGAATTAAGTATCGACTGTAGGTGCCGCCCATACGGTAATCCATGTAGAAATTTACATACAACATTGATCAGGATACAGAGAGATTACTTGAATTTTCTTGCGTTTGTTCCAGTTTAAAATGTAAAGATCGTAGCAACAAAATCAACAAATCGTTTGCGAGAATGCGAGACATTAACATGATGAGTAGGCGCAGATTTCTCCTCTTTTTAGCAGAAGAAATGACGTTCGCTGCTTGAAAACAAATACAATGTAGACTGAAAGGAGACAATTCGTGGCGCCGTTACTTTGATATAGGCGCGCGGTAGGATCAAGTACAAATCAAAACTTATAAAATATCTACAATGCTACTGCTATGTTGCCTTCTTTAATTGCACGCCGGTGGCTCGGGCGTCAGACTCTATGTTGGCCCCGACGTTAAGCTATTCATTTTAGTTGGTTGGGACCAGAGCTTCTTGTCTGTTGCCCACCGGGGTTAAACTGGTGTTTTTCTTTTGCTCCGGATTTTCAGTGGATACGTAGATCAAACTCAATGCACTTTTCAGTTGCTTGGCGGCCAGTGAACTCCATCGTCGGGCAGCTAATTGTATTTGCGAGTCCTTGTTTGTAATGCATCGCGGTGGTGGTGATTGTCACTATTAATTTGATAAGTCTGCTATCATTCTTGACACGTTAGAGATTCGCCACGAGAACCGAGCAACTAATTAAATGTTGTGAACAATTGCAGAAGATGAGGGTGAGGTTAGGCGCCTGTAAAACCGGTTTAAGCCCCCCCCCCCCAGTATTTCTATATTACTGATCGTTCCAATCGGGTACATCTGTTGTGGTCCAAATTGCTTTATGTTTTGGTGTTGAATTTTTGTGCTGTTTGCGCCATATGTATGTCTTCATATTTTTAGTTCGGGTAACTGAGTGACCGCCTATAGGGAAATAGCAGCTCACTCGGCTTTCGATATGTTGTCTTGGTATAAAAGTACCTAATTGCTAATTTAGTTACTTCCCACCTTGGTTTTTGGAGTATAATAATAATAGTAATAATATAATAATAAATTATTCTTTTTTTTTTTTTTTTTTTTTTTTTTTTTTTTTTTATTGTAAGAGGATGACATATTAAGCAAATAAAATAACTTATCTAACATGGTCCTCTGCAACTAAAACAGAACAATAGAAATAATGACAATTTGTACGAGCGTACAATATATACATACGTTTTAAAATAAGTCTAGGAAACAAGATATGAGTAGATCTCTGACATTGATAAAATAATGCATATGTGCTTAAGACATTAAAATATTTGTTGTGAATTAACCTTAAACTGATAGAAAAATCCTAATGTGCTTTAAAAGTTATGCTTTATAATGGAAAAAGCTTCTTGAATTAATAAATTAATCTCAAATGAAAACATGATGAAAATATTTATAAAACAGAGAGGAATACTGAGATAATTCATTAAAGGTGTTAAGATGAGTGAATCATATGAAAACAACAATTAAACTGAATGTGCGTGTCAGAAAACTGTCTGATTGGGCTTTCCCTACCTAGGTCGTTTCTGACACGCATATAAAATGTTTTATTGAACTGAATAAACGCCTGTTTAAACGAAATAGAATGCCTTTTTAACTTGAATTAGAATATTAAAATACACTTAGATGTGTACAACTTGCATAACTGCAGACCTGGTCAAAGTAGGTTTGAATGGAATTGATATAAATGTTTGATGAGTGCGCAGACCACAAGACATGTCCCCAAATCACTCGGCTCTAAGCATGTTATTAGGTACCAACAAGCCATAGAGCGCTCACCGGGGTGTTAGGATAAACCCTACCCCATGAGAACGGGTGTTTTCTCAAGGAACATTTATGCCTTGAGTAAAACGTGCAATCCCGAGAGAGAGGGGGCATGAAGAGTGATGAGGCAGGAATTTAATAGAAAGGTACAAGTAGGCAAAGATCAGGAAAAGGCGCAATGTGCGTGTCAGAAAACTGTCTGATTGGGCTTTCCCTACCAAGGTCGGTTCTGACACGCATACAAAATGTTTGATTGAACTGAATAAACGCCTGTTAAAACGAAGCAGAATGCCTGAATCTTAACGACCTTAGTCTATCAATAATTTATTGTTAGGACATTTACTTCAAAATCAGTCTTCAAGTTGGAGGAGATGTTTCTTGACATTATGTTTGAAACTAGTTAGAGATGGCAATTTGCGAATGTCTAGAGGAAGCGAGTTCCATTCTTTTGCACCCTGAATGGCGAATGATCGATCGTAATAACGGAGTGGGAATTTCTTTCTGATGGCGCCATTTCCTGATCACTGTCTAGTTTTACCTATTTACTCCTGATTGATCAATCTGGAATGGCATTTCTTTCAAACAGTGATCTTTGATGTACGGCAACATGAAAACTCGAAGTATGAAGAACTAAAAGAATTTATTATTAAACTTCGTCAATGGCGTAACATATCTTGATTTTCCTCCGGTAAATCTACCACTTGAATTTAAATGATCAATCTTAACTCGAAACTGTAACCACATTACATTTCTTGAAATCATTTTGTTTTTCATTGTCTTGGTCTTAAACTAAGAAGTATAACACAGTCCTGTGGTTGCCTTTATTTATTGAAATATGTATCCAAACGGCTTTGTAAATTGCACATTTATCTACTGAGTGTGAAAAACAGTGAGATAAGCATCTTTTGTATGCATCGAGGACGGTTGCTAATATTTAATATGCGACACAGAAATGCATCGTAGAAGAATGAGACCGATGAATCAGTAAAAAATAAAAAAAATAGCAAATGTAACGATATGGTAGGAGTTCCAGCTTGCGTCAAAGCCATCGCTTCCCGTAAACCTTCAGTGCATGTAGTCCAAGGAAAAATACGTCATGCAATATTACGCTAGATAAAGGCACTCGTTATGCTTCTGCATTGACGTAAATAACTTTTGAAAGAGCACAACAAAATGCTAATTCTTCCATGACTCATTCTAGTAGTACGCACCTTCGTCTTCGATGCATACAAAAATGCTTATCTTACAGTTTTTCACGCTTAGTATAAATGTACATGTACAAAGCCGTTTAGATACATATTTCAATAAAGACAACAACAGGACTGTGCCATACTTCTTAGTTTACGACCAAGACAAAGAAAAAAAGGACTTTACGAATGTAATGAGTTTCCGTGGCATCTTTATAAACCATTAGCTGAAAAACACAAGTGCCGTGAGTATTCCAATTGACTTCAAGTGGGAACATAAAAGAATTTTGCAGATCATAATGGACGCCGATTTTGTAAACTCGGCTTTGTTTATTTTCACGAGAGCAAAACGTGTGGTACTTACCGTCCAAGGGCAGAGGATGTGAAACGTCGCATTCGTTTACGATCTCGCCGACGCATACGAACCTTCATAATAGCATGCATTAACATTCCACGTCGCATCAATAATCGCGGTTAACTGTTGGGTCCCCGTGGTAACGATTTTACAAGGACGGAAAAGTACCGTCCGTCCCAGATAGCAAATATCATTGGGCCAACATTGCATATTGATTGGGTAATTGGCGTTTGGTTGCGGTTGCATGTACATGATTGGGCCAATGTTGGTATAGTAGTGCATTCACATGCAATATTTGCCGACGTTGGCCCAATTTTGGCAAACGATCTGTTACTGCAACGGATCATGAAAGTGATTTTCTTTAAATTCACAGAAACAAGAATGACCCAATAGTTGTTAGCCATTGTAATAAATGATGCACTTATTTCCAGCAGGCACACAACGTTCGTTGATGCTTTGTGCCAGCTGGAATAGAAAAAAGATTTTTTTTATATAGTTTAGTAGTTTAGATGACATTAGTGCATAATAGTTTAAGTTCGAATTGACATATATTGAAGGAAAGTATTAACTGTAGTGACCTTGTATGACAAGGCTCATACAAAAGGGTCTGAGAAAATAAATAAAAACTTTCCGTTGGCCGATGGTTGGCATATCATTGGCCGATTCGTATATGATTAAATACTGACCGGTGTTAATTTGTAATCGATTAATTGTCTTTAAATCTTATTCAATAAAGAGACGTAATAAACAGTCCAGTTTCCTCATAGTTTCAATTTATATATCAATCATAAATAATTATTATGATTTATATGTAAATGATTTTAAAACCATTATCCTAATTAGCAGTTACTTCCTTGACCAGGCCATTTAAATTTTATATCTATTCTTTAAATATTTAGTAAGCAATGGGAGCAAAATTGAAGTTAACACATTTTTCACTGTAACATCATAATATTGTGGTTTATTATTTGCTTCGCTGCTCCAGCCAGAGTACAAGAGTACATCAGTTGTCATAGCAACGAGAAAATTTCTCAGGCATGTGAAAATTATTAACAGGTGTTTCGCATGAAGTTTTAGAGAAGTCGGTTTTGCATGTTAAGAAACAGACACTCTGAGGTTTAGAAGGTAAGTTTTATTTATTATTTTGCATTACTTATTAAGCTCATTTCTCCATCTTATTAAAGGCAGATATGAAAATATAATTGATTTCATATTATTCATTGTTTTATACTTCGTTGCAACAAAGAGGTTTTAGTTTTTACATGTATTTCTTTAACAGCTATTCCTTTATGAGCTAAAATACATGCGTTAAAATGTTGCATAGTTTATGGTTTTTTTTTTTTTTTTTTTTTTTTTTTTTTTTTTTTTTTTCATGGTGCTGTATTTATTCGTTTGTTTTCAGAAGACCAGTCGTCAAAATAATACAACACAGAGAAAACGAAAAATGAAGAGTTTACCTTCTCCAAAGACAAGAGACCAAGCTCGACTGTCACCATGGTGCTGCAGAACAAGAAACTGTACCGACTGTGTACATATGCAATAGAAATACATCGTCGATAGCTTGTAATGAGCACATTCAAACAGTGATGGGCCAACAAAAAATGAAAAACCTCAGCCATGATTGGCCCAATCACGAACCATTGTTATGGGCCAAAGATGGGCCGATGAGCAAAAGCTACGTTGGCCCATTCAAGATTTACAACCATGGGCCAATCGTGCGACGTCCGACGGGCCAATGGAGGGCCAATGTATACGTGCTATCTGGGGTGGTAGCAATCCACAGTTTTTAGAGCATTTTTCAGTTAATTTAGCTAGATCCGCCAAAATTGATAATAGCTCTGTCCAATCTGGTGAACACTCCGATTTCTCCCATAAAATCATTAAATCAAATGTCTAACAACAAAATAACATCATTTAAATCGCCTAGCACCGACTATCACCCTACCTGTATTGGGGGTATTTTCCCCTACCCCCTCTTTCAGATCAGTGAATTTTCGTAAAATATGCCTAAAGTCTGGGCCCCCATGCATATTCTGTGCAAATGGAAGCCCCATAAATCTCATGCGAATACTTAGAGAATCGACCCAGGATCATAATGAGCAGTGCACAAATATGTGCCATCCATCTACTTTTTTCGCTATTTGTGAACAAAGATAACCCCTGCAAAGTCGACAGTGAAGAGCGTCACCGGCTATGACTGGCGAACGATCCGGGATCCTTATATAATCCCGGTTTTTACCAGACTAGAAATAGAAAATAAGTATTTTTCACATGTTTGAGGCATAATTGATCCGATTTGGGGAAAGATGTCGGCAAATTATTGAAAGAGGATAATTTACAGCCCAATTTCATGCCCTACCCCTTAATATTGAAATTTTTGGCCCACCTCAAAAGTACGAAACTGTGAATGGAACCCGTGACGCGTGAAAAGAATAAGCGCGAAATTCGCACGATTTTCACATAAAATGCAAGCATAGCATTTTTTTTTTTTTTTTTTTTTTTTAATAAATGTTCGTATGTGTATTATGATGTCCGCGCGCGACGCAGAATTTTTAATATAATCCTGCTAACACTATTGGCAGACCAAAACCTATTTTATATCTGCAATGATGATATAATTGGAATAAAGATGATATAGAATAAAAAAATAGTTTTTCGGACTAGCGGGCCTTCGGACTAGCGGGCCTTCGGACTGGCGGACCTTCGGACTAGCGGGCCTTCGGACTAGCGGACCTTCGGGCCTTCGGACTAAAGGGCCTTCGGACTATCGGGCGGTCACCGTAGCTCTCTTGTCAGCATGTGTAATACATGTGCACTAAAATGGTGCCGTGTATAACAAAACCTTAACAAGCAATATACAGTGTTTTTAAAGTTGTAAAAAATGAAAATTTTCAGTTCAACATTTTTATCTTTTTATTTTGCTCAAAACATAGGTTGTTGGTACACGCTAAAACTGCCTCGCAGAGGCAGTTCTAACGAGTACTCACAATCTGTGTTTTAAGATGCATGGGCATCTTAAGTTGACCTTGCCGTAAAATAGGTCAATATTATCCCTGGGTCATGATTTAGGCCATGTATAAACTTTGTAGATGCTTAATGCCAAGTTTCAAAATCATAGGCCTACTGGTTCTGAAGAACATTTTAAAGGTTTTTGCAGTTTATAGCCATGGCGGCCATTTATACAATCTTTCGTTCCCTTTCCATGAAGTGTGGTTGCAGAGATGTTTTAATATTTTGGTCATATGCATGTATATAGCCCCCGGGCAGGAGCAGACACACCCCAGGGGACTAAATGTTTTCACGGACATAAATCTTCAGTACCTTTGCATGCTCATCGCGAGTTTCCACCCATTTAATTACATTTAACTTATTTTCCCCATTTAAATGCATGGGCGACCTAAGTTGACCTTGCCATAAAATAGGTCAAGGTCATCCCAGCATTATGATGTATACCAACTTTGTAGAACTCTATTGCCTGATGCTTCAAACTTAGTTTCAAAATCATAGGACTTCTGCTTCTGGGAAGAAATTGTTTTAAAGGTTTTTTGCTATTTATAGCTATGGCGGCCATCTTAGTCATGTGACCTGGGTCATTTATGCAAACTTTCGTTCCCCATTCCTAAGAATGCTCCGCAAGCAGTTTAACTTTGGTTTGCCATTTGGTTTCAGAGGAGAATATCATGGAAATTGTTGACGGACGACGTCGGACGGACGACGGGGGCATGGTCATCCTATAAGCTCGCTTTTTGAGCCGAAGGGCTCATGTGAGCTTAAAATAGGTATACCCATGCATACCAAAGTTCTGCTGTATAAAAGTGTGGTTCATGGGGTATTCACGGACACGTTATCCTGATATGGATAACCGATCCGACCATGCTCGAGATGACTTGAAATATGTCAAAACGTTGTAAGGCGTAGAATAAAAAACTGCACATAAAATTAAAGATCAACTTATGTTTCAAATCGTAAATCATGCCGTGTAATTCTATACATGTATAAAGTTTTCTGTGCGTTCACGAAAAACACGTGAAAATGAAGCTTAGCAGAACCAATGTACGTATATACATAAGCCAGTATGTAAAATGTCACATGGCGATAATAAATAGTTGATATTGGTTCTTCCCACCAACATTTATGGTCATATGAAGCCGGGACCTCGGTTTATCGAACGAGCGACGCCTAGTTATACACACGAGTGTCTAAAATAATCGAATTCTGCATTGGAAGCTGTTAAAATGGAGGCATTTTATTCGCGCCAAGCATTTGTAAATCCGACTCGCATTGAACGAGTAACGCATCTTTAATGGCAAACATGATATTAAAGTGATATATATATGATGCAATTTTAGAAAATATTTCGTGTCAAAGGTCACTCAGGTTCCTTGTTCCATCAGAATTAGACAGTTTAACGGAAAGACAACAATTAAAATCATTTTGTACCTGTCTTATATCAACTACGTATTTATTTTTGCCATGTGATTTTAAGAGGCGACTGACTGAGCCACTGCGAGACAAACGTGTTTGCGTAAGTGTGTGTTTGTGAGTTAGCACGCCCGGTAAAGTGCAAATTGACCACCGCCGGTGGTCAACGTAAAAAAAGTTGATATACATCCGGTGGTCGTTTTGAGCGTTTCCTGTTATTAGTTTTCGCGAGTTTGGTGGATGTGGAAGGTAAGATATTTTTTGATCAAAAACGTATTATAAAAATCAAAGAATGTCAGGCTATCAGTTTTTTGCCGTTGAATGTCTAGCCGAAAAGGTAGTTGAAAAAAATAAACCGTTTTACTGCAATCCTTTCCGGCCCATTTGATCGGTAGTGAAAACGAAAGTAGAATCTGGTCAAACACAGGTTAAAATGCCCTGGTCGTGCATTTGCAAGCTTTTTGTAACCAATGGTCGTTGCAGTTAGTTAAATTGACACTAAATTAGCTTTTCAGACATAATTTTAAAATATTTCAAGCTTTCCTTTCAACACTTAGATCGATTTTGTACCGGCGGTCAACTTGAAGTTGCGGTGGTCGTATTGATCAACGGGGATTACAATGTAAATTTTCATCGTGAGAGAAAGCCAGAAAAAATGCAACTTGATGTCGTTTTCTGTTAGGGGGTACGGCAACATTAATGGAGATGCATTCTAGACACAACCAAATCCAAATCAATGCCGTCGGTGTCCTCATAATTCAATTTCGTTTGTCTATTTACCATTCAGTCACATAGTTTAGCAATATCGGATGTATTTATTACTAATTTTTGGTAACCCCAACAATACAAATACTACCTCATGCAAGATGCATTGAATTTATGTACATAACTCGCATTGACTCGAAGAAAAACCACTAGAATAACAGTGTGGTCAATTTGCAACTTAGGTGGTCAATTTGACCTTAAAAATTTTGAAATGATTTACTGACCAATTTAAAAAGTATTGAAGGACATGCCTGCTGTTTAATGTAGAGCAGGCTCAGTCTTGCAAATTCGACAATTATAGGAGTAACACTAAGCAAAGCGTTCATTGTGTTGTTCGTATGAAGCTATCTCCTGTTTTGCAATATCAGTTCTTTGAATATGTAAAGGTGAATAATCACGTGGTTTATATCAATTTCAGACGAAATATTTAGAAACATTGGTCATAATAAGATTGTCAATGCTAGATGTATTGGCGTGTAAATTTACACATGCATGTACCTCTTCATCACATTGTCACGAGCAGTTGGAACAATAGATTCATAATATTTCTGGATTTTGCCAGCAGTCGATTAAAATCTATACACCGAAAGGAAAGTTCGGATTTCCTAAGAAGAAAAAACATAAAAACAGGGACTAAATCAAAAGTATTAAGGCCTGTCGATAAGACAACAGTAATGAGCTCGAAAAGCAAGAGTTATCGTTATTTGGTTCTTGTAAAATTTGTATAGATTACACATATTGTGATGAAAATCATATGGTTGAAGAAATGTGCATATCCCATCAATAGAAGAAGTAAGAAGAATGGAAAATGAAAATGCATCGAAATTGCTTGTTTTGTTCTTTTTTATTTAAAAATTATTAATAATTGAACAGATGTTTTAAATTCTCTAACTAGAATGCCTCATCTGACACATATCCAGCCGGTATTGAAAGGGAAATAATAGCTTTTTACATTCAAGTTGAAGCTTTTAAAAATGTTTCTATAGCATACTAATTGTCGGGACAATATGATCGTGGTGTACGACAAGTGGTGGTTTGGTCCTTATATCGCATCTAATATTTATCAGAATTTAATAATTTTGGTATCATCACATTGGCAATTTTCGAATCTAAACATCCATACATAACCAGCTTTAACCAGTTTACATATTTTAGATCTATTCCGTGAAGAATAAAATTGAAAATATTTCAAAAAGTATATTTTTCTCAATTTTGAAAATCCGTAACTTTTTAAAAAGCATGGATACCCCACACATATTTTGCTTTTTGAGTAGCATTCCACCTATATTTTAAGCTGTCTAAAAATTATAGATTTATTTATCAACAAAAATTGTATCGAGCCACCTTAAGTCCGTACATGTATACTAGCACCCCAAATAAATCAAAACGAAGTTTGATTATGGTAGACCATAGCTATGCACAAGCACAAGCTAATACAGAATCTATTGGCACCAGCAATTCACAAGCTGTTGTTCCCGAAGAACTTCTGATATAATTGATATAAACCACGTGATTATTCACCTTTACCTATTCAAAGAATTGATATTGCAAAACAGGAGATAGATTTCATACAAACAACACAATGAACGCTTTGCTTAGTGTTACTCCTATAATTGTCGAATCTGCCAGACTGAGCCTGCTCAACATTAAACAGCAGGGATGTCCTTTAAATACTTTTGGAATTGGACAGTAAATCATTTCAAAATTGCTCATTTTTAAGGTCAAATTGACCACCTAGTTTGCAAATTGACCACACTGTTATTCTAGTGGTTTTTCTTCGAGTCAATGCGAATTATGTACATAAATTCAATGCATCCTGCATGAGGTAGTATTTGTATTGTTGGGTTTACCAAAACTTAGTAATAAATACATCCGACATTGCTAAACTATGTGACTGAATGGCTAATGGACAAACAAAATTGAATTATGAGGACACCGACGGCATTGATTTGGATTTGGTTGTGTCTAGAATGCATCTCCATTAATGTTGCCGTACCCCCTAACAGAAAACGACATCAAGTTGCATTTTTTCTGGCTTTCTCTCACGATGAAAATTTACATTGTAATCCCCGTTGATCAATACGACCACCGCAACTTCAAGTTGACCGCCGGTACAAAATCGATTTAAGTGTTGAAAGGAAAGCTTGAAATATTTTAAAATTATGTCTGAAAAGCTAATTTAGTGTTCATTTAACTAACTGCAACGACCATTGGTTACAGAAAGCTTGCAAATGCACGACCAGGGCATTTTAACCTGTGTTTGACCAGATTCTACTTTCGTTTTCACTACCGATCAAACGGGCCGGAAAGGATTGCAGTAAAACGGTTTATTTTTTTCAACTACCACTTCGGCTAGACATTCAATGACAAAAAACTGATAGCCTGACATTCTTTGATTTTTATAATACGTTTTTGATAAAAAAACATCTTACCTTCCACATCCACCAAACTCGCGAAAACTAATAACAGGAAACGCTCAAAACGACCACCGGATGTATATCAACTTTTTTTACGTTGACCACCGGCGGTGGTCAATTTGCACTTTACCGGGCGTGGTTAGGGTGTGTATGCGCGCTTAAAATTCAGAATATTGTCCTGTTTTAGGGTTAAGCAAGGTTCGCAGCACGTTTGATCAGCTGGCTAACCTGCACTCCGATACACTTCGTGACCTCGCTCCTTTTCTGTGTATGGAGAGGTCTAACAGAATACCGATGGAAATATTCCGTCTAGCAACACGAAATGAAAACCAGAGGACCAATGGTCCTGTAAACGCTCAACGGGGGTCCGGACCCCCCCCCCCCCCGGAATCTGAAAAGTTTACCTAAAAAAGGTAATTTTGGGATTTTTGGGGGGGTTGGACCCCCCCCCCCCCCCCCCCTCGTCTGCGACAATATTTTCCAATTTTGGTTGGACCCCCTCTCGTAAAAATGTCTGGATCCGCAAATCAAGGTCATTCAAGGGTCATCATTTGATCAAATTATGATGGGCTGGAGTCATCGATGCTATATACCGATTTTCGTGAAAATCGGCCTGCCGGCTCTGGTGAAGAAGATTTTTGAGTGGTTTTAGCCATATATGGGCGTAGCAGCTATCTTGGTCATGTAACCCAGATTTCACAAACAAACTTTCGATCCCCCTACCCATAGATGCTCCACATAAAATTTCACTTTGATTGGCCAAGCGGTTTCAGAGGTGAAGATATTTTTTTTATATATATTCAGTTTAACGTCTCTTTCAAGATAATTTCAGCTCATATGAACGGGCCAATCAGTAGGTGGGGCGAAAACGGCAGAACCCCGAGAAAAACCACCTGGCACACCCGCAAACAGAACTTGGCTTGTCTCACATGTGGCCAGTGCGGGGCGCGATTCTACACCAGAGACAGCGGTGAGATGATCGAGTGATTAAGAAACAGCGCTCTCAACCGCTCGACCACGGGGGTCGCCATGAAGATGTTTTAAAAGTGTGTATGAACAACAGACTGGTCAAGGTCAAGAGATGACCTTGACCTAAATTAATAACATACTTAGATCTACTCCATTAGTTGTCTGCATCTGCCTTTTTTCAGGTCTCAGGCTGCAATCATTTTCGAAAAATCCATAGTTTTCACTTTTTCCCCATGTAACAGCCTGTTTCCAAAATTAAGCTTGCCGTAAAACAGGTCAAGGTCATCCCAGGGCCATCATTTTATCAAACTATAATGGGCTGGAGTCACTGATGGCGGCCATCTTAGTCATGTGACTCGGATTTCATGATCAAACTTTCGTTCCCCCTATCCATGGATGCTCCACATAAAATTTCAACTTGATTGGCCAAGCGGTTTCAGAGATGAAGATGTATGAAAAGTGTGTATGGAAAACAGACTGGCCAAGGTCAAGAGATGACCTTGACCTAATTTAATCACATACATTTATCTACTCTATTAGTTGTCTGCATCTACCTCTTTTCAGGTCTCTGGCTGCAATCGTTTTAAAAAAATCAATAGTTTTCACTTTTTCCCATGTAAAAGCCTATGTTTCCAAAATTGACCTTGCCGTAAAATAGGTCAAGGTCATCCCAGGGTCATCATTTTGCCAAACTTTGATGGGCTGGAGTCACTGATGGTAAATACCAAGTTTCGTGGGAATCGGCCCGCCGGTTCTGGAGAAGAAGATTTTTGAGTGGGTTTTACCATATATGGGCGTGGCGGCCATATTGGTCATGTGACATGGATTTCGCGATCAAACTTGAAATGCCGCTACACAAGGAGGCTCCACATAAAATTTCAACTTGATTGGCCAAGTGGTTTCAGAGAAGAAGATTGTGGACGACGACGAAGACGGACGACGGATCATTGCCATCCTATCAGCTCACCTTGTGAGCCTTCGGCTCAGGTGAGCTAAAAAAAGACTAGATGTTTCTTAGTTTTATAATCATTTATTTACTTGAAAATAACATTGTGTTAGTTTGAAGATTAATTATATTTATTTGAAGTCAACCAGACAAACAGCACGCATACTACAAGAGAATAAATGAGGATCATACAGAAAGCCTGTGGCTTGCAAAAATCATCTAAAATTCGTAATTATCGCACTCGATATGGCTGAAATACTGTTGAAGTCCTACAAAACCTCAAATTATTAGTATGGCTATATGCATAATGTAGTTAGGATATCGCCCTTATGACATGCAGATGGGTATTGTATGGGATCAAAACGAAACATCAACCAAATAAACCCCACCAAGCTTTCGAGTATGTTTGAAATACATGTATAAACATTCCAGCTCACGAGACAGCACGTGAAACTGTAGTTTTTACACCTTATATATATACATATGTCTGTACAGGTACACTATACTATTTGAGTTAGTGCCTTACGTCCGCGAAAAAAATTTAAAGTCATTCAGGGTGGCTAACTTATCCTAGCCACATTATTCCTGTACAAGCCTTCAGAATATGAACATTTTTATGTCCCCAAGAAAGAAATATTGACATGAGGATCGCTCGAAGATCAGCTCTTCTACCAAAACAAATACGATCGAGCTGTCGATTTCAACAGGTTAAAAGTCAACAAGAGAGAAACATTAATGTGAGGTGCCGTCTCGCACTTCAATTCCTTTACGATTTAAGTATTTTATGCACAAGGGCATTTCCTGATTCTTGCATTCGCCAATAAATATAATCAGCTGATAATTCATTCTTTATATTTCCGTAGCTTTATTGTCACAGGGGAGACAAATAAAGAAAAGAAAAAAAAAAGCGGTCCGACCAGGACTCAAACCCAGAACCTTTCGTTTTAAATCCTAGCTTGCTACCTACTGAGCTACAGAGATAGACGTCCTACACTATAACATTTATTGCATGTCTTATTTAATTCGTCTCCGTTGGGCTGTTGGTAGTTTTGACTGTGTAATTCTTCATATTGCCCCTCGTCTTAGTCTCACATATGACCTCACGAGTCGTCCCCCATCACACAGAAAGTCGTAACCGCACGCACCAGCAGCATTTACGTTCAAAAGTGAAAAATGTCTAATACTGGTTCAGTGTTGGCTACACCTGGGTCTGTCATGCCATGGCGAAAGAATTGAGCCGCCTCGTGGGAAAACCAACAATGTGGTTTCCGAACAGGTCCGACACAAATCCGGCTGTACAGTCATAGAAAAGAGCTAGAAGCTTGAAATTTTGGATTTAAGAAGAAGAGGGATTGTACTATCCGAGTAGTGAAAACAAAAGCGCTGATCAGCTTCGCAGTTACTGCGAAGCTGATCTGCGCCTTTGTTTTTGCCTATGCAGATTGTTGGTTTTCTCATGAGGCGACTCAATTGTTGAACAGTTAAGCCTTAACTCAACCAGCTAACCATATACTGGTACATGTATGACCAACGGATTATGCAAACATGTATACTTTAGACTCCCCATATTGTGTTAGAGCATTGGACTTTCGAGCTACATGTTTTGGGTTCAAAACCTACCCCCACTGTGGTGTGCCCTTGAGCCAAATCCTCAGTACTGGTTAAAAGTGTGTCTGGGCAGCCATAAGCAGTGTTTGTTACCTGTCATGACTGGAAAATTGTTTACTGGCTTGTCCAACATCATTCATGTGGGGTGACCTATTTTCCAGGACAAATCCTGGCATGACTTGAGACGATGTTGTCTCTGATGTGCCAAGTCCAAGGTAGCCACTCTTCAGACATAAACTACCAATACCACCATAAAAATGCTTAAATCTTCAATAATTTTCACCATCATTTCTTTCACATTGTTGTTTAGGAAACACAATGGGGTAGTGGTAGAACAGACTTCGAATTGAGACGTCCTGGGTTCGAACCCCACTGGCGGTACCATGTTGTGTCCTTGAGTAAGAGACATTAACTCCCCAGAGTACTGGTAAACACCCAGGAAACTGTCTGGACATGACTGAAAGTTTGTCGACAGGTATGCTAAACCTCAAAACAAACAAAACATTGTTCTGACGGAAACAACAGCTCAAGTGTCATTCACTTTTTGACAAACAAATCCATTTTTCACAATTTCCCTATATAGACTAATATACTGTCCAGCTTTGTGTGTCCTTGGTAAAATCAGTTCCCTACAGAAAACCAGTCTATCTGATAGACAGGGATACAGTCTGTCTAATCCAAGATGGCGGAGAAACTGGATCACAAAGTCATAGCAGTTGTGTCTGTCTGCATGGTATCTGTAAGAATATTATAGTGGAAGTTTATAGATGATTCAATTAAATGAGATGGAATGTTTTAATTCGACTGCTGATTGTTTTTTTGTTTTTTTTTTTAATAGTGTGCATGGGTTCCTTTACCGGAATGGACATAATTACCGTAATGAACTACTGGAATGGACATTATGCTATGGTTTTGGGTGCTTTACATGTATTTTATCTGCATAAAATGTATTTCTTTCTGTAGTCATATGAATGAATAGTTTGCATAAGATGAAATTCATCTCAGTATAGCAAAATTGACTTCTCAGGGTGGTTAGGGTAGCTCAGTGGTGGGGTCCAGAGTTGGGCCACTGTTCAGAGGTTTCTTTGATTGAAATATATAGAGATCACCAGTGGTTGTTCTATAGTAAACATCGGGATGAATAGAAGTAGAAATGAGTAAAATGTGCTGGCACTGTGAGTAAATATGAGCACCTGACCTAGGCTTTCCGACCATATGGGACACAATTTAACTGTACTTAAACCACATGATTCTTGAAGTAATCACTGTATGTGTATATTCTAGGCCAATCTGTCATCAAAAACCAAATGAAAAGTACTCAAGGACACGTATAAATGTCCATTCCGGTAATCAGGCCCATTCCGGTAAAGGAATGCACCACTGTGCATGTATTGTCAACAGTTACTGTCCATAAACTGTAAAAATCCTTTCATGTCATATTACTTTAATACACTGAGTTCAGACATGACAATACACATTAACATGTATTTGATGGAAAAGAAAGTCTATTCTTGTTACAAATGCTTGATTTAATGCTTTCATTCCAAAGTCAACAGCTAAGGTCATATTGGGATAGTGAAGCCTCCCAGACACAGCATAGTACCTTTAACACTAACCATCACGAAAACATGTCCATGCAATGTATACCCCCTTAAACCCCACTTTTATATAGGAAAACTGGGGTATGCGGGAGTATATCTATTTTTCTTATTTTTGCTCTAAAACATAGATTGGCTCAGTGAGGCGGTTCTAACGTGCACCCACAATCTATGTTTGGAGCAAAAATAAGAAAAATATCAATTTTTTTTTCTACTGAAAATTTTCATTTTTTACAACTTTAAAAATCTCTGTATATTGTATGGACATGTTTTCATAATGCTGAGCCGCTGCATAAGAAAACCAACAATCTGCATATGCGAAAACAAAGCCGCAGATCAGCCGTGCAGTAACTACACCGCTGAACAGCGCCTGTGTTTTCGCTCCATAGACAGTGCAATACCTCTTCTTCTTAAATCCGAAATTTCAAGCTTCTAGTTGTCTTCTGTGACTGTACAACCTGGTTTGTGTCAGACCTGGTCGGAACCCCAAATTGTTGGTTTTCTCATGCAAAGGCTCATTATTGACAAAATTAATGTTCTCGAACTGGCAGATTCTGAAGAGGTTCAAATTGTGGAGATCAAGTCTGTCTGGTCTTCATCAATACAAATCAGACATGCCACTGATTGAGCTACTAGCCTACTACACCTAAAGCAATTTTAATCCACATCATTTTTACCTTTCTTTTGACCAATCAGAAGACGAGACAAATTCCTGCAAGCCTCTGTCCCACTGATGAACTATCTCCTGAGTGACTTTGATCAGTTCAACAGGAATACACTGACACCAGTCGGGGTTGCTAATTGTTAAACCATTCTCGTCAAATTCATGCACTATACCTGCAGGAGAAATGAGTCGCGTCATGAAAACCAACAATGTGGTTTGAAGAGGGATTCTATTATCAATGTAGCAAAAACAAAGGCGCTGATCAGCTTCGCAGTTACTGCGAAGCTGATCTGTGCCTGTTTTCACATATGCATATGTTGGTTTTGTCATGAGTCGGCTCAAATAGAGGTTCAATCCAGCTGCGCAAAGCATTGTTAGCCTGTCAAGGCCATGTAGATACACCCCAACCTCTTTATAACACTATTGCTGGGGTCCAAGCCAATTTCTGTGTTAGCTATCCAATCCGTGTTATAACGAGAGTAAAATGTATAGACATATAGCACAAATAGTCCAGTTGGGGTCGAACAATGATCAGTGTCATATCCAAAACCGTGTTTTAATGAACCGTGTTATAAAGAGGTCCAGGTGTAATTTGTATTTTGTAACATTTTAACATTTACTAACACTTGGACAGAAAAATCTCAAAATGCTAATTGATGATGTCAACAAAAATGCTATTGTTGAGAACTTGCCAATATGCAACAATTTGCTTTATAGTGCAGATATTAGTTTCACTTTCTAGATATTACAAACTTTCTAGCCTCTAAAGCTAGACCTTTTTGTCCAAGCAGACCTCAAAGTCTATAAAACATGTTCATGCTGAACTCACCTTAGTATAATTGATTTGAATTTAGAAGTACATAGGAAAAATGCCAACAACTTTTTGAAGTCAGTTATTTTTTCTTGGCTATAATCATCTTTATTTTAAAAAGCAACTTTCTGTGCAAATACCTTTAGAATCTGTTAGCCCAACATGGAGGTTTGAAGAATTATCAAAATCCCTGGAAACAAAAGAAATAATACATGATTTTTATGAAAGATTTTGAATTTCAAATTTATTTCAAATTTGAAATAAGCTGGACACTGAGATGATGTTGAAAGTCTAGTTTGTAAATAAATTCTGCCGACTTATGATAGCATAGATCCAAATGAAGCCTTAACTTTGACAAAAAGCTAACAGCAAGGTGGTCTGGTGGTAGAACATCTCGAGAGGTTTGGATTTTGAACCCCACTCTGGGGTAACGTGTTGTGTCCTTGAGCAAGACACATTAACTCCCCAGAGAACTGATATGCAGTAAATGTTGGCCCCATCCATTCTTGACTGGGGCATTAAACCATAAACAAACAAACAAAATTTCTGATATATACTCGAAGCCAAAAGTAACTTTACACTGTTTTTGTAGGTAGTTTTTCCGGGTATAGGTGTGTAATATTTACAAAGTGAAAATATGTAATGAAGTCCAATCAATTACGCATGAGGTAAGCGAAATTTTAAGGATTTTAACGACAAAATGCTGCTGCGCATCCCTATAAAACATGCAAGGGGTCAAAATAAAGTTTTTTTCTAATCATCACTTTTGAAGTGTTCCTGTAGTTTTATGCATTAACAATTAACAAGTTTGAAGACCAAATCTTTAAGAGATGATATTGTATTGCTTATTTAAGTTCAAATTAACTGGAATTTTCCTGCATGAACATCACACTGGAGTGATGTTTTCCGGCCCAAGGCCCTTGTGTGACATTAACAATGGTTTCAATGGAAATTTCCATTACAAATTGTCATTTTTCTTTTGAATCGGCAGGATTTTTTTTCACCAGCCAGTGTTGTTGAGGCCCCAACGATTCACAATGAAAAAAATGTTCGTTACAATAAGGAAAAGCTTTCAGCAATGGTTAAAGTTTACTATTGCTTTATTTCAAAGGGAGATAATTTTGATGCATAGCAAGTCAAACAGCCTGCAAAAACCTCACCAAATGTCAGAGCAAAAATGTCAGGCAGTATTTTTAACAGACAATAAGTGGTCCTTGACACAGCGTGTTCAAATCTTCTGTCTACCTCTAATTTGGTGGGAAAATGCCAATTTTAAGCTTTTAATGAAAGCACAGATAACTCGCGAGTGGATTGAGTTATATCGACCGCTTTACATGCATTATGCTCGGACACTTGTTGGGGACACACTCCAATAGATGCTTTGTTACAATTCAATATGAATGAAGATATATATTTAGGAATGAAAAGTGTAAAGTTGCTTTTGGTTTTAAGTATATATATTACCTTAAGAAATTCCCCGCAGTTGGTTTAATGACCAGACAACACTGAGTATCTCTGGCAGCTACAAAAGGGGAGGTAACTATATAAGGTGGTATTCTGCTGGGGGTTAGAGTTACATTCTCCTGACACAGGGGACATAACTGTGGAACACTGAAGCAAAGGATGTTGGTTATTCTTGTGCAATGCTGGAAACATTTTACTTGCTGGTCCTCCATGGAATTACAGATCGTTGAGTAATCTATGCTCTAGAGGGATCCCTGCATAATGAAAACATGTCCGTGTAAAGTATACCCCCTCATACCCCACTATATTGTAAAACTGGGGTATAAATGGGTATATAACTTTTCTTAATTTTCATTGAAAACATTGATTATGGGTACTCGTCAGAACTACCTCACCGAGGCCGGTCTAGGCGAGGCAGTTCTAATGTGTACCCACAATCTATGTTTTGAGCAAATATATTCAAAATATCATTTTTTGTCTATTAAAAATTTAATTTTTTACATTTAAAAAAAATAAAAGATAAAAAAATAAATAAATAAATAAAACAAAAAATAAATAAAAATAAAAAAAAAAAAAACAGGCAAGCTTTCGTATTTACTGGAAGAAGAAGAAACATGCTGACAAATAAATAACTTATAAAAACTGTTTTGGGCTTTAAGGATGTTCGCTGCCAACATTTGACATTTCGGAACTTCCTGTTTTTCTTTTGTTGAATATCTCGAAAGCGGTTGCAGATATTTTCCTAATATTTTATATTTGGATACATATTGATGATATGCATTGAATGAGCCATGAAAATTGTCAATCTAAGGAACTTCATTTTTTCACCCCATTTTCTGCAACTTTTCAGAAAATTTTAGTTGTCAGTAAAATTTAGGGGGTAGGGTAGATTAAACTTGAATATTATAAATCTACAAATAAATTGCATTAGTTTGATGTTTGTTTTAGCAGCAGTATATGTGTATATGGTCTTCTAAGTCGGTCTTTCTGTCTTTGGTGTGCTTGTTTTAAAATTTTGGGTGGTTTTATGAAATGGGCTTTAAGAAACAAAACAGACGAAAAAAGGCTTAAAATGGCGATTTTCAAGTTGTTGGTTCTCTCTTATATGCACACTACCCTATATATTTCTTTCTTTTATTCGAACTATATAACCAAGTTCTTTGTTGTGTGAAAATACAAGAAAAAGTTTGAATCTACAAATATGGGTTTGGCACATTTCGAAATATTGATTTTTTCCGACTTTTCAAGTATGGGGGTAGAGTTGGAGAACCACTCGTAAAATTTTGTCATCCACTTCAAGTTTCAAATTTTTCATTGCTTTTGGTCCAAAATAGTCTGCATTACGTAAATATTATGACTTTTGAACGCATTCTAGGTGTACTTTTGTTCAAGATAGGTATATTTCAAAGAATTGAAAATTAAATTAATTTTACTAAATTTAAAGCATAGTGTTCAGAGGTCTCATTCATAGGCCTGTAGCTCGAAAAAATGCACACTACCCTATACTTATTTTGTTTTCAAATGTCTTGTGTTGTAATTTGGAATCAAAAAAGAGTGGTTAGAAAAAAAGTTTGAATACTTTTTCATTGGCAGCGAACATCCTTAAGCCTTTTTGGATGTATAGAGGTAATTCACAAAATTATTAAAACACTGATGCAGTATTTTAAAACAGCTTGTTTTGTGCAAGGCCTGAATTAAAAAATTGTTTGTTTGTCCTTTACCTACCCAGAATTTTAATCTTGGGTAGGTAGGTAGGAAAATTAATATATTATATTTTGCTTTCTGTAAAAAAATATGTAATTAACTTTCAACAGTTTAGTGTAGTATGAATTGGCCTTTATTTTACCTGAAATACGACTTGTACAAGTAAGAATGGCAAGTATAAATCGAATGAATAGATATTTCACATACATTGCACAAATTTTCCAGGAAAGGCATTTAATTAACAACTTGTAAACAAGCATTTGAATAGTTTAATAAAACCCAAGTCGTACATTTCAGCCATAAAAAAATAAAAATATTTTTCCTCACAAAATTGCAATATAATTTTTTGAGTAGGGGGCTAAATTGTGGGTAGGTAGGTAAAGGACAAACAAATAAAATTTTATTTTCAGCCCAAGAGCTGCCATCATTTTTACTGTTTTAATGGAGAACAAGGAAGTATCAAGAATTCCTTCTTTGTTTATTCTGGCATTCTCTCTGTTTGAAAATGGCTATACAGATAACAGTCATGATTATAAATAAGATTTATAGAAGACACAGGAATTGATACAGAAATCCCAAACCAGATGCCAGGTGAGGTGGAAAGTACACTAAACATCACAAAAAATGTTAGAACAAGCCTGTAGAGCAAGACGCATAAATTATGCTCTTTCCCTACAAAAAAGTAGCCTTTGCAGCTTTCTCCAGGAAAAGACGAGGACCAGTCTGCATATTACCTTTGATGATGAATGGTATTAAACACTGATTATACAAAGTGAGCCAAATAGGTTTACAAACAATAACAACTATTCCTTGGGGACCAATCAGCTGTGAGCCAAACAATTTATTCCAAACTGATTGCTTTTGGGGATATACCAGTAGCTACAGTTCTACCTGAAATTTAGCTATTTACATTCCCCAAGTCTTTGGTATGTACTCAATCCCTGCCCTACTGCTTGGCCTCCATACTTATATAGCACTACATTGACAGCCTGATCTACTTTACACTACTCAGCTACACGCTTTGCAACACATAACACTGCCACCTGTGGCACCATCTCACAACTACAACCGCCACCAGCGGCAGTACCCACAATTGCCACCAGCGGCAAACCACATAACACTGTACCATACACACTCCTACGGCATGTCAAGGAATGTGCTCATGTTAGATTAGCAAGCTACATGTTTACTGGATGGCAGTTTGGGCGGGGACTGTAAAACTTTATTCATACAAGCTTGATTTTGCAGGTGATGGCCGGTTCACTTCAAACTGGAAGCTGCTACGCCTTCAGGGATTTTTTTTCGGGCATCATGAAAACATGTACGTGTAATATATTCCCCCTTGAACCCCACTTTTATATAGCAAAACTGGGGTATTCAGGGGTATACCTATTTTTCTTATTTTTGCTCCAAAACATAGATTGTGGGTACTCGTTAGAATCGCCTCGGTGAGGCGGTTCTAACGTGTACCCACAATCTATGTTTTGAGCAAAAATAAGAACCAGAGGACCAATGGTCCTGTAAACGCTCACCTGAGTCTGCTGCATATACCAATAAACATGTTTGAATATTATGGTATTTAACCCCAGTGCAGGGGCAGATGAAGCCCTTGGGCCGTTTTCTTTTTTCAGAATAATCAATATTCTGTCCATTTGCCAATTTCTTGCTGGCTTTTCCCTTCAAATGACATTTTAACAGTTTTTCCCATTCAAATGCATGGGCAACCCATGTTGACCTTGCCATAAACTTGGTCAAGGTCATCACAGGGTCATGATTTATATATACATTGTAGTACTTTAGCCATGGATGCTTCACACCAAGTTTCATTGAAATCAATCTATTGGTTTCAGAGAAGAAGATATTTGAAGGGTTTTTACCATATATGGGCATGGCCGCCATCTTGGTCATGTGACCTAGATTATTGATATACACATTGGTACCCCCCATCCTATAGATGCATCACATAAAATTTGGCTTCAATTGGCCAAGTGGTTTCAGAGGAGAAGATGTTTGAATATTATGGTAATATACATGTATATTGCCCCAGGGTGTGGGCATATGAGCCCTTAGGTCCATTTTTTTTTCAGAATCATTAATATTTAGTCCTACTACCCATTTCCTGCAAGATTTTCACCTCAAATGACTTTTTAAAAGTTTTCCCCATTCCAATGCATTGGCGACCTATGTTGACTTTGTCGTAAAATAGATCAAGGTCACCACAGGGTCATGATTTATATACACATTGTAGTACTTCAGCCATTGGTGCTTCATGCCAAGTTTCTTTGAAATCAGTCCACCAGATTCGGAGAAGAAGATTTTTGAAGGGTTTTTACCATATATGGGCATGGAAGCCATCTTGGTCATGTGAACTAGATAATTTATATATACATTAATTCCCCCATTCCATAGATGCTTCACATAAAATTTGGCTTTGATTCGCCAAGCGGTTTCAGAGGAGAAGATGTTTGAATATTATGGTCATATACATGTATATTGCCCCGGGGTGGGGGCAGATGAGCCCCTGAGGTCCAATTTTTTTCAGAATCATTAATATTCAGTCCTACTGACCATTTCCTGCAAGACTTTCACTTTAAATGACATTTTAAAAGTTTCCCCTATTCAAATGCATTGGCGACATATGTTGACCTTGCCGTAAGAAAAGGTCAAGGTCATCACAGGGTCATGATTTATGTATACATTGTAGTGCTTGAGCCATCGATGCTTCATGCCAAGTTTCTTTGAAATCGATCCACCGGTTCTGGAGAAGAAGATTTTTGAAGGGTTTTTATTTTACCATATATGGGCATTGCAGCCATCTTGGTCACGTGACCTGGATTATTTATATATACATTGATAACCCCTTCCTATTGATGCTTCACATAAAATTTGGCTTTGATTGGCCAAGCGGTTTCAGAGGAGATGATGTTTGAATATTATGGTAATATACATGTATATTGCCCCGGCGTGGGGGTATATGAGCCCCTGGGGTCCAATTTTTTTCAGAATCATTAATATTCAGTCCTACTGCCCATTTCCTGCAAGACCTTCACTTTAAATGACTTTAAATGACATTTTAAAAGTTTTCCCCATTCAAATGCATTGGCGACCTATGTTGACCTTGCCGTAAAATAGGTCAAGGTCATCACAGGGTCATGATTTATATACACATTGTAGTGCTTGAGCCATCAATGCTTCGTGCCAAGTTTCGTTGAAATCAGTCCACCGGTTCTGGAGAAGATTTTTGAAGAGTTTTTACCATATATGGGCATGGCGGCCATCTTGGTCATGTGACCTGGATTTCTTATATATACATTGGTTCCCCCTTCCTATAGATGCTTCATACAAAATTTGGCTTTGGTTGGCCAAGCGGTTTCAGAGAAGAAGATCTTTGAAATTGTGGACGGACGGACGACGGACGCCGGATCATGGCCATCCTATAAGCTCACCTTGTGAGCTAAAAATATCAAAAATTTTCAGCTGAAAATTTTCAATTTTTAAAGCTAAAAAAATCTGTGTATATTGCATGGGCAAGTTTTCGTAATGGGTGTCTCAGGGGCCGAAATAAGGCCCCATTCCCAATGAGATTTTGTAGAATTTTTTCCCAATTTATAGAAGAAAAAAAATCCCAATCACAGCTGAAAATTATTTTCAATAGTTCAATTCCTTGTGAAATATAAGTTTTCTGTTTGAAATGCTATTTAGCTTGGTATTTTATGTTATTATTAAATGATTCTAAATGCATAAGCTTGATAAACTATGTCAACTTGGTAAAATTATCAATTTTGAATATTCTGAAAATTTCCCAAATTCAGGGTTTACATTGCTAATTTTCCCAATCGGAAAGACCCTCTGGCCCCTTCCCAAAAAATCCCTGGCCTTGCACTGTCAGCAGTTTCCGACTCAGAGGTCAAACTCAAGCTTAATTATTCTTTGGTTCACTATGAGCTGGTTCTTGTATGCCAAAGTCATATATTTTAGTTGGTATGTAATAAATAAACCATCTACTTTTTCGAGTTATCCAAAGCACTATAGGTCAATATCTCAAATAAATTACCTGTTTAGAATTTGACACTTTTGATCTGACAGTGTAAAATCCTCATGCCAAAATGGACAGCGATTTCAAAAAGCTAAAACTTGTAAAATTTTCCGTTAAGCAACATCTACTATGATGATTGATTGATTGATTGATATTTATTCGGTAAAATCAACACATACATACATATACAGAAACATAAAAAGTATAAAGCACATTATCTATCACAGTTAATTGTTATGAATAAATCAATCTTAAATATACATAAAGACATTTTATAAATTAATATAAAAAATATAAATAGACATTTTTTGAGAAACGTCACTGTATAAAAAAAATAATAGTTTGCTAAAAATAACAAGTTAAAGAGGCAAATTTAGATACCCTAGTTACAAAAAAAAAATTATCACAGCATGATCATGTCTCACACTCCCGGACCAAGGGAGTGTAGCAAAGCGTCACGTCAAGCTTCTTCGCCTACACCCACCGTCTCTGGAAGTGACCAAGCCTGGTGCCGCCAGCAGAACGGTGCCCAAGTGTGTGAGACATGAAAAAAAAATGGTTATGTATGAGTGTTGAAGTAACCCAGGATAGCCCATGAAAGCCCAGAGGCTTAATTATTTCCAATGGGGTCCTGATGGTTAGATTCAAGACTACCAAACAAGAAGCGAAAAAATGAATCCTAAGTTTATAATATATTCCAAGTACTGAAAAGCCAATTAATAGTATATGAAATGATCTGTTTCCATAAGTTTCAGTTGGGTTCTAAGGTATTGTTTTGCAGCACTTTTGAATCCACTGAAACTACGCTTTTGTTTGACATCTAAGGGTAGATAATTCCAATCTTTAATCGCATTATAATAGAAAGTTGTTGCTGCTGCACCACATACAGAAGGTAATACAAAATTTTCAATGCTATTCCTAGTGAAATGATGATGAACCTCCGAGGTTTTGATAAAATGTTCAGACATGTATGACGGCCCAGTTTCATTGTAAATTTTGTGTACATGACTCAATCGTAATTGTTTAACCCTAAAATCGACATTTAACATTTTCAGACTATCAAGCTCCGAAAAGCCAATGTGTGATCGAGGGCCAAGATTTTTTATGATTATTAAAAACAATTTTACTTGCTTTACCTGTTTACTTTAAATAATAGTTGCAGCTCCTGATAAATCAGTTTTAGTAGTATAACTGCAACTGCAGTAAAGATAACTGCAACTCTGAATGTACAACAGCAACTGCAGTTAATATTCTACAGCTGCAACTGCATTACGGTTTCTGGATCTGGATAAATACGTTGCAGGGCCTTTCAGCATATGAGCAACGGGAGAGAGAGCTGGGATGAGAATTTAGTCCCAGTGAGAAACAGCAGCTTTCCTGAAGCTGTTTTATTGTCTCTGCACACACATCACTGTGCTATTACTCAGGGACAGTAGATTTACAGGGACTTGAAACTTCAGTACTGCTAATATCATTTTCCAATGTATGTGTGACTTGGAGTCAGGCCAGGTTTTAGAATATGCCCAATAGGTATTTACATGGAGAATAAGTAAGAAAATATGTGTTTATAGTGGTCAGTTTCTACGAACTACTCCTTCTTCTATATTGCATTTTTATTCAAGCAAAACATGTCATCTGTTTAAGCACATATTGGGCTGTTGTTTGATGTCAAGTTTGAATATATACACCAAAAATTAAACCTAAGCCATCTGTATAAAAATGAAGAAATATTGTTTTCTTCCAGAAGAAGTTTTTTTGCCTCTTTTGTAACACAGCCTTTTTATACAAAAGTATTCACTCAATCTATTTGAATTTTATATAAAACAACACTGGGACAGTTCATCTTTAGAATGGTATATTCCTTTTTAAGTTATGTTCAGTATGCTTGTAGGAGTATTTTGTAAAACACAGGCAGTGTTTGGAATATTTTGCCTTATCTAATTGCATAGTCAATTATTGGAATACCTGTCCAGCCCAGTCCAAGTGGCAAGACAAGCATATTCTATAAAATAGGGCTAGAGTCCAATCACTTGTATTATAGATCACTGTATTACTGCAGCTGGTGTTGTGCTGTGTGGCGGCCCTAAAAAGTCTCCCAATACATCATCCATAGTGCAGAGTATCTTTGTGATCAGTAAAGATATTCAGAGTGTTCAGAACACTCACACTTAGAAACATTCTTCTAGGCAATGTTTTAATTTGATTCCGTTTCCGAATGTCTTTGATTTAGACTTCTCTTGTAATTTTTCGAAATTGCAGTACAACAGTCTGGCTTTTGTTGCTGGTTTAAAAAGGGCTACTGATGAGGGTTCTTTACCCGAAATTGCGCAGTATAGCCCATACTATCTCCCTTAGAATGTTTTTACTGGTTACAAGGGATCAAACCATTATAATATTTTATTTCAACCCTTAGCACCTGGCTGTCACCAGATCAAACAACTTCCTTGAGCATTGTCAAATATGAATGCTACTACTAGTGGCCTTCGGGCTGTTAGGAATCCTCGTTAAATAAATAAAGCATTAAATTAAATATTAATGAAAAAAAAAAGCATGTACTATGATCCCTATAGTCATGTTTTCACACTTGCTGCTGTTTAAGGTAGAGAGTTACCCAACTTTGATGTGCATTGTTGAGAGAGACAAGCACAAGACATTATGGACTCCTATTGCAACCTGGTATTCAAAATTAATGATGTCATTAGTTGATTCGTTAAAATTTCAAACATGAATATTACAAATACACTGTTATTTTATGTTGAAATAATGTGAGAATCCTTTGCATGGCAAAGGATTCTCACGTATTCAACAAAAAATAACAGTATATTTGCTTTTGAAGCTGCTATAGGGTTAACAAATTGAACGCTTAATGACAGAATTAATTAAGCTAACGAAGTTTTGAACAACTGGGCCCTGGTATATGGGGATTTCACACAGGGATTTCATACTGATTGACGTATAAAAATAATGTTGGATATAAAAGAAACACAAAAAGAGCATGGTTTTGACCCTTCTATTGCACAGTATAAACCCCTCCAAACATTACAACCTTATAAGTAACAAAGAATAAAATATTCAACATGAAATAACAAGTAACATGGATTTCAAAATAATCTCTCTGCGTAATCAATTACACAGCTTTTTAAATTTAAATGCCAATTGAAATAATTTTGACATGATTTGGGCTAACAAAACAGGATGCAAGTAAACTGTAAATTGGGAAATTTTCGTGTGACTTTTATTTAGAAAATTTTCTATTTACAAATTAACTCATTTAAGCCTGGCGTCCCTTTTGTGGGACATAGGCAAACAGCATAGCCCCAGATGTGACGTGGCAGAACGCGGCACCCCATCTGGGGCTATTACGTGGGTGATCCAATAAAGAATGGGACTTTTTGAATTATTTCTAAGTAAATAAAATTTGCCTGTTGACAGTATATTATTATTGTTGCACAATATAATGCAACCTCAAATCAACACTAAAATTTGACATCTAGACATAAACCTGCTGTTGCCTAGCAACGACAGAGTGTAAGTAAACACACCATGGCCACGTAAGAATGTATACCTAAATTTGGTTGGCATGGCAACTTGTGGCAAATAAAATCCACGACAAGCACAATGCAGTTAATACAGTGCATTGTTGGCTTTATGCCCTGCAAATATCACATATATACGGCTGAAACTTAAAACAGGGTGAGCTTTTTTGCGAGAAAAGCTGAGTTTTGTTTGCGAAAAAGTACAATGAAAATTGGGGTAGGGGTGGGATATATTTCATAGCCTGAGTATAAAGGTCATAATAAATTGTTATTAACCTTAGATTTATCAGTTATAATGCAAGTATTGCAAATGAATTACATGTACAAACTAGAAAAAGTGCCTTGAGAGGCACGTATACCCCCGGCTGGTAGCCACAAAGCCCCCTACCTACCCCCTACCTATACAACCCTGCACATGCTCACCACTGACATTGAACCTCAAACCCCAATGAAAGACAGTACCCTTATCAAGTACACTTTAGAAATAAGCACTGTAAAGCACATTACATACAAACATGGGGGAGTGGTGTTTTAGAACGACAGATCTATTTTAGAGCAGTATACAGAGCTGACGTGTATACTCAATCTAGGACATAATCCATGAACATTATGGGTCAGGTCCTCAGTCCTAGATTGGAATGAAAATAGAGTGTCATTCTTAAAAAAAAAAAAAAAAAAAAAAAAAAAAAATGCCCCAGACCTTGACCCACCCCATGCATGGACCCTTGGGTCCATCCCACCCCCACCCCCATGCATGGACCCTTGGGTCTAACCCTTATGTGGTACCTATGTTGTAAGTATGAATGCTTTCTGACAAATGGTTGTCAAGATATAGACCTACAGAATATTAATCTTGGTAAATATTCTGTATTTTATAAATGTGTCCGAGATTTTGACCTCCAGCCCCACCCCTAGAGTTTGGTGCCATGGAATTTAATTCAACCCTAAAGGGTATCTATGATCCAAATAGGAGTCTTTGTTAATATATGAACTTAGAGAAGAAAAAAACACTATGTAAATAGCACATTTTCAAGGTGACCTAGATTTTGAACTCTAGCCCCATCTCCCGAGCATGGACCCTCAGGTCTGAACTCACGGAAACAAAGCAAACCTTATAGGGTACCTAAAGTCCACATATGAATGATTTCTGAAAATTGGCTCATGAGATATACACCATTAGAGAAACTTTAACCAAAACTTTGACGCAAATTAAAGGTGACCTAGATTTTGAACTCTAGCCCCACCCCCAGGCATGGACCCTGGGGTCCGAACTCTTGGAATCAAAGCCAACCCTATAGGGTACCTAAAGTCCAAATATGAATGATTTCTGATAAATGGTTCTTGAGATATACACCACTAGAGAAACTTTAACCAAAACTTTGTCGCAAATTAAAGGTGACCTAGATTTTGATCTCTAGCCCCACCCCCGGGCATGGACCCTAGGGTCCGAACTCATGGAAATAAGGCAAACCCTATAGGGTACCTATGGTCCAAATATGAATGGTTTCTGACTATAACTGCATGAGATATACACCACTAGAGAAACTTTAACCAAAACTTTGACGCAAATTCTACTGAACTAACGAACTAACAAACGAATGAACAAACGAACTAACGAACATACGAACGGACAAACGGAAAAGCGAAAACTATATACCCGTCGGCATAAATGCCGGGGGTATAAAAAGACAACTGACATTCGAGATTTATGTTGCCTAGCAACCACAAAACTCAGAAATGGCTAAAAGTCGGAATTCATATAGTAGAATGGTTGCTAGGCGACCACCTATTGATCACTAACGCTAGAGTCAAATTGACTGTAGGAAAATCTTTCAGAGATGATGTTTAACACAGACAATACTCAACTATAATCAGTTATCATTTTTAAAATGTGTGACATACCTCTATTTTAATAGGCTATATTAGTTCAAAGGACAAATCGTGGTCATAGATACTGCACGAGCAGTTCTCAGTTTAACATAGCAACCAAAGTTGTTGAGCAAATCTTGAACAATTTGCTCTATAGAGAGGTCAGATGTTTATCTAGTAAATGAAAGTAGTAAACTTGAGTCAGTCAATAGGGTTTATGAAATAGGGGAAAAGTCCCATTCATTATTGGATCACCCTCGTATGTTTGTACAGAGAAATTTCATCGAAAAATGAGATATTAAAAATCACTCCTAACACCCTCCTAACACCCCTAAAAATGAAAGTGGACTCATCCAATTGATAATGATGGGAGAATCCATTCGTCAAATATGGGTTAATCACAAGGTTTCGGATTTGCAAACGAGTGTTGTGTACACTTAATGAGAACCTTGAATTTGAGAGACATCGAATTCGCAAAAATTAAGTTCTCCCAAACATTCCGAACTTAACAGTATTCTAATAATTTTCATGCTCATCTTAACCCATATTTGACGAATGGATTCTCCCATCATTATCATTTGGATGAGTCCACTTTCATTTTTAGGGGTGTTAAGATTGATTTTTATTCCATTTTTCGATGAAATATCTCTTAAGCAAACAGAATAGCCCCAGATGGGATGCCACGTTCTGCGGCGTCACATCTGGGGATATTCTGGTTGCCTATGTCCCATAAAAGGGACGCCAGGCTTAAATGAGTTAATTTGGTACATATGAAACCATTCAAGACTGCTCTAAAAAGCCATGTCATGATTGTTTGTTTGAATCACGTCCCAGTCAACAGCTAAGGGCATGTTGGGAGCAGGACGCTGTCAGGTCATGAGAAAACCACATTTTTACACAATGCACAAAGTCATACAAAAACAAAGACACAGTTCATCTGCACAGTCCATCAGTGCCCTTGTTTTTACTACATGGACAGTACAATGCCTCTTATTTCTAAATCTGAAATAATTTGAGCCAAGTCATGCTGAAAACCAGATTTTTGCCTTTGCAAAAACATAGGTGCAGATCAGTTGTGCAGTAACTGCACAGCTGATCAGTGCCTTTGTTTTCGCTATACAGATAGTACAATTCCTTTTGCTTCTAAATCCGAAATTTCAAGCTTCTAGCCTGCGTCTGAGACTGTACAGGCCAGTTTGTGTCAGACCTGGTCAGAAAACTGGAAGACCAGTTTTCTCCCATCGCGCTTTATTTGTCTCTAGCCATTCCCTGTGGTAGTCTGTACAGCCCAGTTTGTGATGGTGAGATGCTGGTCAGAAACTGTAGTCTTTTTCAAATGTCACTGCTCAAATAATCAATTAACAGAAATCAATACAATTTTCATATGTCAGGCATTCATTTTGCTTATAAAAAATAAAACGCCAAGAATGCATGACAGAACACCATGTATTAGAAGAATAAACTACATGCTCAGCTAAGATGGGCTTGAGAAAAGCTTTACTGATGTCAGCAAACATTTGAGTAGGAAAATCACAAAAGTGAAGCTCAGCCTTTGTGAATACAAAGAAGATAAGAAACTATTTTTTGTATGTAGGGTAACATTTGAGCCACACATTAACAGCAGTTTTGCCAGACACAGACCACAGCACAGAGCTTGTAGTCTTCTAAAATCTTCTTATAAATATGTAACAATACTACAAAGCAAAACCTGAGCCTTCCAGCTTCCTCTTGGTGATATTAAAGATTGCGAGAAAAGCTGCCAATTTTGGGGCAGAAATGTGGAAGTCATACTGCGGAATGGTCGCCATGGAGACCGAATCTCCTATCACAGAAGAGCTTGATTCATCGTCACTGAGCTGTACTTCATTTATCACAGACTTTAACTGCTGGCCGACAGCTGCTGCTTCAGCTGTCTTGAGTAGTGTCCCCTGTTGCCTAGCAACTGCTGAAGCTTCAGCCATTTGAAGTAATGTCCCCTGTTGCTTGGTTACACTGGAGTCTGCAACCATCTGCAGTGCTGTCCCTTGTTGTCTAGAAACAGCAGAAGTTTCAGGTAGCTGCAGTAATGTCCCCTGACTAGAAATGTTGACTGGTTCTGTGGCTTGTTGACTGGTTAGTTTTGCAGGACTGTTCTCAAGTGAGTAATTCTTCCTGTTGGCTGGAGATAGAGAATCCCGTCTCACTCTCGCCGGTAAAATGGTGCTGTCAATGAAGGCTGCCACTCTGTCTTCATTGGTTACCCTCGGCTGGAATACAGGAAACATCTGAGCCGCCTCATGGGAAAACCAACAACAATGTGGTTTTCGACCAGGTCTGACACAAACCGGCCTGTACAGCTACAGAAAAGAGCTAGCAGCTTGAAATTTCGGATTGAAGTAGAAGAGGAATTGTACTATCCGAGTAGCGAAAACAAAGGCACTGATCAGCTTCGCGGGTACCGCGAAGCTGATCTGCGCCTTTGTTTTCGCCTATGCAGATTGCTGGTTTTCCCATAAGGCGGTTCATCTTATAGATTTATACAGACTCATACTGACAGCTACATGACTAACTGACCGGATGATCAATGGCAAGTTACAAAGGGACACCAAACTGACCCAGCTATCCTGCCCAGTTCATACAACAGTGAGTTTGCAACTAGAATATCAATACTCAAAACTATGCCAACTACTTCCTGTTAGAGATACCAGATTAACAATCTTGAAGGCAACTTTTGAACATATTATAAATGAGCCGCCACATGGGAAAACCAACAATCTGCATAGGCGAACACAAAGGCGCAGATCAGCTTCGCAGTAACTGCGAAGCTGAGCTTCGCAGTAACTGCGAAGCTGATCAGCGCCTTTGTTTTCGCTACACGGATAGAACAATTCCTCTACTTTCTAAATCCAGAATTTCCAGTCTCTGGCCATCTTCTGTGACTGTAAAGCCCAGTTTGTGTCGGTCCTGGTTGGAACCCAAATTGTTGGTTTTCTCACGCAAAGGCTCAAATGGCAATTAATAATACTCTAGGAATTCTTGGATTACCCAACTATTGCGGATGTTTGTTACAACCTGATTTCCAAATACTTGGGACTACAAATGCAAGCAAATTAAATATGAGAACCAAAAGCTTGTGAAATGAGCCGCTACATGAGAAAACCATCAATCTGCATATGCAAAAACAAAGACGCAGATCAGCTTCATGGTAACCGTGAAGCTGATCAGTGCCTTTGTTTTCGCTACACGGATAGTAGAATTCCTCTTCTTTCTAAATCCAAAACTTCCAGTCTCTGGCCATCTTCTGTGACTGTACAGCCCAGTTTGTGTCCGACCAAATCAGAACCCAAATTCTCACGCACAGGCTCAAATGGCGATTAATAATACTCTTGGAATTCTTGGATTATCCAACTATTGGGGATGTTTATTACAACCTGATTTCCAAAAACATGGGACTGCCAATACAAGCAAATGAAATATGAGACCCAAAAGCTTGTGAAATGAGCCACTACATGAGAAAACCAACAATCTGCATAGGCGAAAACAAAGGTGTGGATCAGCTTCGCAGTAACTGCGAAGCTGATCAGCGCCTTTGTTTTCGCTACACGGATAGCTGATTTCCTCTCCTTCTTAAATCCGAAATTGCAAGATATTAACCTGCTTCTGTGACTGTACAGCCTGATTTGTGTCAGACCTGTTCGGAAACCGCATTGTTGGTTTTCTCATGAGGTGGCTCAAATGCTGACTAACCTCATCCAATTTCTCAGTGTAAGAATCTCTCCAAATTATCGTCAATACTGTCGTCTCTCCCAACTTGACCCCACACTCTAGCTCTGCCACGGCAAAAGCCTGCTGCTGAACATCATCATCATGACTGATCACAAACAGGATTTCTGGGGTTAAGGTCAAGGTCACTGGTTTTATGGAGTCTGTAAGGTCAACGAATCCAGCTTCGGTGTAGAATAGGATGTCACAGGATGGAATGGATTGAAGCAGTTTTCTGTAAGAAAAGATACTCAATGAGCAATGATGACAAAAATAGGTCAAGGTCTCAGGTCAGGGGTCAAAGTCACAGGTTTAACTGTTTTTGTTGTTGTTTTTTACGTCAACAAAGCATATTAGGATATCACAAGATGGAATGGACAGAAGCAGTTTTCTGAAGGGAAAGAAAGACATTGATTTATAGCAATAAATGAGCCACATTATGAGTAAACCAACAATCTGCATATGCAAAAACAAAGGCGCAGATCAGCTTCGCGGTAACCGCGAAGCTGATCAGCGCCTTTGTTTTTGCTACATGGATAGTACAATTCCTATACTTTCTAAATCCAAAGTTTCAAGCATCTAGCCATCTTCTGAACTTGTGCAGCTCGGTTTGTGTCGAACCTGTTCAGAAACCACATTGTTGGTTTTCCCACAAGGCGGCTCAAATGTCTTTTTAAAGGTCAAGGTCAGGGTCATGTTTATTTCCATGACAAGTTTACTTCAAAGGTATAAAATTGTCAACAAATGGTGTTGAATTTTGAATTGAAAATGTTTCGATGACTCTTCATTTCTATTCTAAATTATAGAGTGTCACAGATTTTTTTGTGGGCTAGATGGTTTAGAACTACTTACTGAGCATATTTGGTTTGTCCACAGTTCCCATCTGAGGCTGTAGCAACATTAGCACTCCTAGGTTTGGGAGGCTGACTTAATCCTGTACCATGCAAGATACCTGAAATCATGTGCCAATGATAATTCATCTAATTATTACACAAGTTATGAGAATAGGCATAGACAATCATGTGTCTCCAAAACTCCTTGGATTTACTTAGTATTAAAGTTGGATAGATGTCCACTACAAATCATTTGACTCTTGAAAAGTCATTTTTAAATTTCAAGCCTAAAATATTTCATTTAAATTTTAATTACACATTAAATTCATATGCATAATTCATTGTGGTTACCAATTGGACAAGCTACAGTAATTAATATGTATCCTCTCCTATTTTTATTGAACTTTATACAGAGATGTTCCTGTGAAGTTAAATTGGATGCAAGCTGTGTATTTACCCTGTCCAGTCTGTGACACAAACTCCGCAGCTCCCCCAATAGGTTTGGTGATGACTCCGACCAGGCCTTTCCCCACCCCCGTCACAAGACTTCCAGCGGTCGCGGTACGCGATGTCCGTCCCTCGTCGTCCGTCATCTGAGATACAATATTCTGGATGGGTTGGTCCGCTAGACCTGCTATGGCGCCTATAAAACACAGAAAGTTAATCATAAACATGGACTTTCTATTCTTACTTTAGTTAGAATGCTGCCCACGATGCAAAATCGGTAGTCGGTAAATAGCTTTTCATTGCTAATGTTATAAATGTTAAATCATCCGACTTCAAGAAAATTTTGACTTTGCAAAATAAGGGTCATCATTTTAACATGTTTGTTGACGCTGCTTCAAGACAATCAGACTCTTATTTCTGATTGGTTGGTTGATTTGGGGTTTTGTGTCCCACCAAAAGCTTGAGTTACATGGAGAACGGGACCTCTGTTTATACAGACTGAAGAAGCCCGGAATCAAACCTGTGACCCCTGGTTTACAAGGCAAGTGATTTATCCATTGCACCATGGAGGCTTCTTTTTGTTTAAGAAGCAGAAAATTTCAGAAAAATTATGCTTACCTAGCACACTAAGACCTAGACCAGTGAGCCCCTGCTTGAGTCCCTCAGACACCCCGTCGGGCCTGTGACGTCTTGTTTCCTCCTGCCGTTCTTCATGAGAACTGTCCAGTGAGAGTCTGTCCATGTTGCGGGAAACACTGGACGCGAAGTTGGTGATAGAGGTCAGCATACCTGGAACACATTACAGTCAAAGGACTGAAATCAGGATTTGGGGACTGAATCAAGAGATGAGAACCTAAGACAAAACAAGAAACAAAACAAACTAATCTGTTTCCTATAATGTGCATCTTCATCTTTTGTTACGTTCATGTAACAGAGTGTCATCTTTTGGGGAATAGCTACGCACTCAGCTAACCATATGATTATTGTTTACCATTAACATTCATTTTTTTACCTAGAATTCAAATAACTACATGTATCCATATAAGCTGGAGGAAAATGACCATGACATGGCCATATTGTATTAAAAAATGTGCTTTAATAATACCTGTAATAATTAGGTTCACAGACGATTTGTAAATTGCAGTGTTTGAATTTTCTTAATGTAGACCACAAAAAGCTGTGCATCATTAAGCTGTGCATCATTTATTTTGAGAATTTTCCATTTTTGAATTTTAGCAAATTCTTGAATTCCTGAGCAAGGACTTGCATAGTCTAAAAAATTCTCATGAACATTTCTGGACTTACAGTAATTCACCAGACTGACCTGTTGTAATATTCTTGACCATGGATGATGTCCCACTAGAAATCCCTAAAACAAATGCCCCTGGACCCTTAGTGAGACCCCTGTAAGGCATTCGGAAGAAATCAGCGACCCCAGTCCCTATACTGCGCACCAATCCTGTTGGGTTACCGAGGATCTCTAAAGAACCAACTACAGCTCCTGGAAAGAATTTTAAGAGAACCTTTAGAGAATCATGTTACATGTTACAATCTTATGGATTTAAAACTGTAAGGAAACAATTTTGAACCTTCAAAAATGCAAAATGTGCTCTTAAAAATTCAACATTGTCATATTATCATACTAAGCAGTACAGGCTATTTATTTAATTTTTATATTCCCTTTTATGTCCCTTTCAAGAATATTTCAGCTCATATCAGACAGGCCAATCAGCAGGTGGAGAAAACATTGGAGTATCTTAAGAGAAAAACACCTGGCACAACTGCAGGCAGAACTTGGGCTTGTCTCAAACACAAATGTTCCATAAATGCTGTAATTGTCATTATCTATTTAACTAAATAACTGTCATATTCTTTTTCTGACTCACCTGCTTTGAACAAGGCCCCTGAAGCATAATGCATGACCACCACTCTTGTCAACTGGTGTCCTGTTGTGAACAAATTACTTTTCTCGAACATCCCAAATGTCAGGGGAGTGTGGTCCGAGGCTATAAATAACTTCAGTGATGCATGCACACTCATTAGTATTGACAACTGCTCTATTGACAAGTGGCCTATTCTGATTGGACAGCTTCCTGTTTTGGAAGAGCTCTTCACTGCTGGAGGTAACTTTAGTAGTGTGACAGGAAGTGAATCTGGGAATGATAACTGCGTAGGAATGAATCCCTCAATCTCCTTGATAACTTGGAACACAAATGTGTCATCTACATAGAAACTAAGTGGTTTTGCAGTCAATTCCACTGACTCTAGGACATTACTTCTATTTCTGAATGACGACAACACAACTTGAGCATGTAGAATGCTTGTGGACTTGAGAATTGCATGTTTTTCAATGATGCTCATTTGCATCAACTGGTCATAGTCATGCACAGTCCGTGGTCTCTCATAATTCTGTCTAACTAGTACAACAGGAAAATCATATTTCCCTTGGTCATGTATTTGGTTGTCAAGTTGCAAGTCCCCGGCACTTATAACAAAGCAGTTTCTACTTATTTCATGATCCTCTAACATTGCACTAGCTGGGTACCAGGCTGCAAATATGTCGTCTGCTGTAAGTCGGAGTAACTCCTCTTGAGTTTCAGGGGAAGACAATTCATTCTGGACAATCAGCGAGAACTGCTGCACGAACAATCCAACATTATACTGATGTGGTGGATCTTTCTTCCTCTCATGTTTTGAATCTTCATCCAATTCATCCTTTTTATGGGTCTTTTCACTTAATTCTTCTTTTAAATCCTTAATAATTTCTTGTCCTAAACCAAAAGGTTTACTTTCAATCAACACTGTTGTTTCTTTCCCTTTCAGTCTACTTCTAATTTCCTTGGCGGACACTTCTGCCTTTGTAATTGGTTCAATGGTAACATGTGTCACTAAAGCAACTTGTTGTACATGTACTCTCACATCAGCCAAATCAGGAATTTTCACAAAGGTATCCGCTGCCACTAACAAATCCACAGGTTTACTCCAACCTATCCCTGATCCTAAGTCACTTTCACTAGTATCTGTCTTAGTTCCTGATAAATGCAGCTTGGGAAAAGACTTTTTGTCAATAATTTCAGGAAATGAATTGTTAATAGAAGGTGGGGTATAATACACCTCCCTATCTGAGCCCAGTGAAGGTAAACTCTGGACAAGCTCTGTCTGCTCCTGGATTGTAGCACCTGAAATACAATAGTGTATGAATATGGATAAATTCCTTTATTAAACAAATTGAAGCTATATGTATAATCACATTATCATGAGCTCTAACTTATATGTTACATCTGAAAATGTTTTTCATTTGGTTGTTTTGTGGTTTAACATCCCAAACAACAATTATCAGTCATGTTGGGACAGAGCTATAAACTTGTACCATGGGGTTTTAATGTCTTGTTCAATAACACAATGCAGTTTTAGCAGGGTTTGAGCCCCCAGCCTCTTGATCCGCTGCCCAACAGGTTTACCAGTTTTACCACTGAGCCAGCTTGCTTCCCTTCTGAGAATGTGATAAAGCTATGATACAGCCATCTGATTTCATCAATTCCAGAGAGTCAAAATAATAGGACTAATACTGTCACCTCAAAAACAAACAAACAAACGACTAACCTACCTGACATAGACAGATTCATGAGTGTTTGTCCAAACAGAAGTCTAAAAGGACATTTGTTCTTAATCAGACACGCTGGAGCACCATCCTCTCTAATCATGAAATATGTCACACTTTTCTTCATATGTCCTGTTATACACAGTGGTTTACTCTCAGAGTGATTCCCCTTGGACACCAGAACACTTCCTGTCATTCTACAGCTATTTTCATTGGCTGTAAGTCTCAGAGGAAATGACCAATCAGGTTTCAGATCTTTTTGGTCGGTACCGGTCTCCTCAGAAATGTGTTGAAACATCAGGTAGAGAACAAAATCAGTATTGTGGTCAATATCTTTTCTATTTTTCATGTCTTTTGAGAACAAAACTGGGAGAAATGGAAGGCACTGAAGATCACTGACACCTGGATCACACCTTGCTTGTCTTGGTATTACACAGTTGGGTTGTAGAGGCGCATCTACCTGTTTAAGCAAACACAGAATGATTTTAAGACCTACAAAATAAACATAAAGAATATACAGATAGCATAAAGGCTATTCTTAAGAAATTGTTTACTTAAATATCAAGACAAATATCATTACTATTTCCATGAACTTTACTCTCAATGAAAATGGTGTTTGCAATTCTCATTTACACTGTCTACAAAGTCAGTCCTGAGGACAGGTACAAATTAAAAACTTTAAATTTATTAAGGTGCTTGTCACAGAAACCAGGGATTGTGGGCTTGTTTCAGGGCTTCTCCAGTCTTTCATGTAAGACTTTAAATCAAGGTCATGACCTCAGCTTTTGATTGGATGCAACAGAATCTGCTATAACCCTGATATCGACTTCAAAATTAAAATGCCATAAATCGTAAACCTGTAAATTACTCTTATTATAATAACATTTACAATCCAAATACAGAAAGATTATGTATGTATATCAACATTTACAGGATAAAAATTCTAAATACCTTGTCGCTCCACTGCGGCACTGCAAAGATACTTGCTGAGAGATCTAGTTTGCTGTAGTTAGTAAGACAGTATCTTTCTCGTACCGAGATAGTCCTGATTTGATGTTGTACTGAAGATGTGATGGTCAAGAAATAAACCTGTAAGAGACAGTAAAGCAGACAAATTAAGCATTGAGTATCACGTATACCGTGTGATTATCTGCTTTTTATATCTGCTATAGAGGTTGATTTGATTTTGCTGTATAGATGGTTATAATACATTTTCTCGCAAATTCGTAAATCTGACAATCAGCTATCTATCTATATAGCTTATGTTGCTCTACAATCTAGTATGTTAACTGTAAAGAAATTTTATGAAATATGAAAGATCAAACAGTGAAGATCCTAATCAGTTTGATCATCCAACAGTTAGCTAATATGTGTCTGCATTACTTAAGAACATGAGCTAGTCATAATACTTCAATATTATTAGAAGTAACCCTTACCATACTTTGATGCTCAGTAAACACAGCCATGTGAACCCAGGAGTCAAGATAGAGGGTTTTCCCAACATCGTTCCTGTATCTCTGGGCCCCTACTTCCTCTTCTGAGACTGGAATAGGGGCTGACATAAAGACTTTGTCATTGTACTGGACCCCTATGTGGAATGAACCCTGAAATTGAACTGATATGTTTCACAACAAAACTTAAGAAAATTTCAGAGTAAATTTATTTCAGAAATGAGAATTTACATTTATAAAATAGATTCAACAGACTTCTTTTACTTTCAATATTAATTTCCTTAACTGTAGCTTTGGTTTAGCAACTTCCACAGCTAAGTATACAAGTTTAAAATCAATCAGTACATTTACTCTCCATAATAATATACACTCAAGTAATACTCATAATTTGCTTTGTCAAAGCACCCCCCCAATACCCCCCCCCCACCCGCCATGCTAATAAATATCACAGAAATTTCTTACCTCCAGCTTTGGTGGGCTGATTGTATTCCCCTTGGCAACAGTAAAGGTCCTGTCCTCTGATCCCATTAAAACTAGGTCAAGGTCGCACAGGTTGGTAAACAGACACCATGGTGTGACATCAACCAGCACTGTACTACAGCCAGGCCATAGCTCTGATAGACTGATGTTAAGATCAATTGTTGGCTGGGTCTCACTATTGTCCGGTATGGAATGGGTTGAATTGAAACTCTCGGGTCTGTATAGTTGGTCACTGTAAAATAAAAAGACCAGCATTTTTCTTAATTTGACACCATGGTGTAACATCGACCAGCACTGTACTACAGCCTGGCCAGAGTTCGGACAAGCTGATGTTGTGGTCAATCATGGGCTGGGTCTCAAAATTGTCTGATATGGAATGGGTCAAATTGAAACTATCAGATCTGTATAGTTGGTCACGGTAAATGAAACATCTTAGAGTAGCCAAACAATTTATTTTATAGATTCTTTTTTTTTTTTTTTTAGCTTTTTCTTAGTTTTGAAAATAAAAGGAAGACAGGATAGTCATTAAAATGGCCCACTTGTACATCTTGTTTGCTGAGCCAGCATTACCACCTGCACAGTTCCATTTGTCTTCAGTGCCTATATTTAGCAAGCTATAGTACCTATATGTTTCAAGTTTGTTTGTATTTTATCTCCCACTCAACAGCTAAGGTCACAGTGAGACAGGCCCTTGTTCCTTGTTTAAGTCTCATTAAGTCTCATCCTAATGACTGGTGAAGCCAGGCATCCAAACGCATGACTCCTAGTTTACAAAGGTAAGTAGCTTAGCCACCAGGCCACTCTAAAACCCTAACTGTTTGAAAAAAATGACAAGGATCATTTTGATCCTTTAAAGGGCATAAAGAAAAAAATATGTTTAATTTTTACCTATCCTTGGATTCTCCACAGTACGGCCAATCCCGTTGACAACCTGACATCCTGGAGTTGTATAAACTGTCAAATTCTGTGACCTTCACTTCTGACCTTGACAGCTGATCTATCAGCCCTGTAGACAAGGTCACACCACTACTAGACTTGGCAGAATTCTTACTGAAAAAAAAAATAGGTCTTATTCATTCAATTCATTCAATATTGCTTTTCATAGTAAAAATTCTTTCAGATTAACAAAATCCAGTCAAAATTTAAGAAAGCGAAGCAATTTTTTCTGTGAAGAATGAAAAACAGTAGCCTGATTATTAAGGCATTTTGTGATCCCGTCTGCATCTTCTTCAGACATTATTCTTTATTGTTATATACCTAATGTATCTCTACAATAGAAACTTGTCGTGTTGAAACGGACAGCACTTTCTGCTGTTTTAGGCGTCATAGGCCATTAATACCATTAATGCCCTGAGATGTCATATCAGGGCAATAATGGTGTTAATGCCCTGAGATGACACCGTAGCAGGGCAATAATGGTGTTAATGCCCTGAGATGACATCATAGCAGGGCAATAATGGTGTTATTGCCCTAGGTGTTATTGCCCTGAGACTATGACATACACCTGTTTACATGTTATGGACACTGGCAGGTGTTCATTTCATCTAAATTTAACATGGCAGGTGAGTGTACATTTCAGACGTATATTTCATCTTAATTTAACGTGTCATTTTGCGTTTAATCACTTACCAATCAACGGCTGTGTGCTTGTCATCATGCGCGATTTCAAGACATAGCATTCACAATTAATAAATAAATAAATAAATAAATAAATAAAATGTACATGTATTGGAGGAAAGGTATATAACAATGAAGATAAAACATTCTTTTCCGTGCATTAACGTTTGCCAAGCCCTCGGGCAATAATGTGTTGCAGCCCTCACCGCGGTTCGGGCTGCAACACATTATTGCCCTTGGGCTTGGCAAACGTTAATGCACGGAAAAGAATGTTTTATCCTCTTAGTAAAATCCCTTTATTTAACTTTCATGCATTATAGTAAGTTTCTGAATGTCTAAAAATTTAAGCTATATTTCATTTTGTGGTTTCACATTGTTACTTAGCCAACCAATTTTACAATGTCAGGATGGTCAAACCTGGGGCCTTAACATCTCCACCACTGGGATTTAGTTTAATGTTTCATTTTTTAATATTTCAATTTTCAAGATCCATCACGTAACCAAATTTTGAATTGAAAAGTGACAGAGTGGTGTATATTACCCCCAGCACACCGTAGCTGTATGTGCAAGCCCAGCCCTGTGACCTGTATTTAGCAATGCATGTTCAGCAAGAAAATTTTTGACATTTCAATTTTTATGAATTACAGTAATTCACACAACTTGACTTACCTAAATTGAAATGTGACAGAGTGGTGTATATCACCCCCAGCACACCGTAGTTGTAGGTCAGAGCCCTGCCCTTGGGCCTGGATTTGACGGTGCGTGTTCAGCTTACTAGTGTCTATGTTGATACTGATTGGGCATGGAAGATGGGATCTAATCACATACAGTGGGCACAGAATTACCTGCAACAGATAAATATTTTTAGAATAAAGCCTTAAACAGTACAAAGCTATTTGGAAGTATTGTAATAATCTTGCATGAAATATACTTGTAAATTGGAAGCTTATGCATTTAATAATAGATAGTTTTTATACAGCAAGCACAGTCCACAATTTACTGGGACAGCCTTCGTACATCTCCCTGTTCGGAATTTCAGACCTCCCTACCAAAAATCAAGAATTTCCTTCTTTGTTTAATCTTTCTCCCTAATCTCCCTATTTGGGTTCCCAGATGTATCCCATGTATACTTCCCAGTCAATAATTTTTCACTATGTCCGCATCAACCAACCCCTTTCCGGGTATTACTGGTAAAATGGGGTGTTATTAAAGTGCCCGCTGAAGTATGATTTGAACCCATGACATATCAATTTGAAGAAATGCACTCTATTAGGCCACTGCACTACCCATAAAAGATACAAGACAAAAATAAAACCATTTACCAGAACTCTAGTTGCTGAATGTACTTTCTGTGTGAATACTCTACACCATACATGGAATGTCTTCTTATCCGGTAGATGTAACTGAAATATTCATGATAGGTCGTACATATTATAGAACATGAATTAAATCATCATGAAAACAAGTCCGTGTAATGTATACCCCCCTGAACCCCACCTTTATATAGCAAAAGTGGGGTATGCAGGGGTATACATATTTTTCTTCTTTTTGCTCCAAAACACAGTTTGTGGGTACTTGTTAGAACTGCCTCGCTGAGGCGGTTCTAACGTGTACCCACAATCTATGTTTTGAGCAAAAATAAGAAAAATATCAACATTTTTCTGCTGAAAATTTTCATTTTTTAAGCTAAAAAATCTCTGTTTATTGCATGGGCAAGTTTTCGTAATGCAAACAAATATACAAATATAAAACGAAACAAAATGACTGTAATACTCGAGTCTGATCCCCATTGTGCAGCTAAACAATACCAGTATGTCATGAAAATGCTTCCGTGGTGGAACGGTCCTTAATTCCGTCAGAGCTAGGAGCAACAATTCCTGACTAGTTTCGTCAGATTATTCTGACTTTTCAGAGGTAATTTCCTAATTGAATATAAAACGTTGCGATGCTATTTTTATACCCTTGAGCGCTGTTCACGTGAAAATATACAAATATAGTTTATTGGAGATAAGGAATTTAATGTGGAAGCAGCCGTGCAATTAGGGAACATGATCTAATTATGCAAGCTTGTATGTTACATTTGGATTTCTGAATGGTCACCATTTGAGAAAGAGCTGCTCACTGCTCACTTACATGACAAATTCCGTCTCTTTTCATCAGCACATATTTGGTTTTTGGGATGAGACTTTAACTCTGCTTGTGTCAGTTCCTAGTCTTTGCTTACTTTAACAAGTGTCTCCATTGTAATCTTCCATTCTTCATAAAACACAAATGGCTAAAAACGAATTACCTTGACAAGGTTATTTTCCTGCATTTTCTCTCCACTAATAAACACCTCCTTAGACCATGGATGATTCCTCCCAGGACTGTGAAACTTCACCCCCTGTATCTCAGATATCTCCAGGATGTAGGATGGGATTATCTGCCCTGGTTGACCTATCGACCTCTGGTCATGTGACCCTTCCTTAGTGATGACCTTGACCTCAATGGGAAGGTCAAGGCGATTGGAGACATGGAGCTGACCACTGATGATTATCTGAAAATAAATGGAACAATGTTGACTTTAAAGTGATTTTAATACTGCCTATTGAAATAATTTATTTCAGATATTATATGATAAGATATTTTGTTTGTATCTAAAGTATGTTGATTTCAGTGAGAATTGATCACAGGTCTGCTTTGTAACTAATTGAAACACACTATTGATAAAGTTATCATGTTAAGTCCATATACCATGTTGGTTGGATGACAACAACTAAGAGCTAAAGTCATATGGAGACAGGACCTTGCTTCAAAGTCTCATTCTAAAGACTTGTGGAGCCAGTGATCAAACCAACAACCCCAGATTACATGGCCATTGGCTTAACATTGCCAACGAGGCGTCTCATGTACAATGTGGATCAACAGAGTAATAGCAAACACACATGTGTGTTTGCTTAACGATAAACGCACGTAAGAAATTTAGAATAAAAAATCTACATACCTTACCGAACAAAACCGACGGTTAGGCGGCCATTAATGTTTGGGCGCAGACATTTTTGTCCTGAAGAATATGGGCATGCGCAGACAATGTGTCGTTCAGATGTCGGGAAATTTATACTTTCTTTTTCTTTTTTCGGCTGAACATTTTTCTTTGTCAAACATATTTCCATATATCCTATTTCAGATCATATTTGTTTCCAAAATGTAAAAATAAAAGATAAATACACAATTTACAAATGCAGACGACGATGAAGATTGGTTTTTTCGAAATTACACCGTTAAAATCCTCGTATTATAGCAAACCAGTCAACAAGGCAATAAACGCTCGAAAAAACAAGCGTCTGCGAGGTGTACCTAAAGCAGGTAACCGGCGAAATTATCGAGACGTTTCGAACAGACGGAAATTACGCCGTGAATAGCGCGCCTGGTTATTTTTGGGGGACAATATTTGAGGTTTGAAGGAACAGAAGGAAAACATTTAAGGGAGCTACCTACCTAGGTCTACCTAAAAACCTAACTAGGTCTACCTAACTACCAAGGTCTACCTGCCTACCAAGGTCTAGCTACCTAACTAGGTCTACCAACCTAGGTCTACCTACCTAGGTCTACTTTCCAAGGTCTACCTACCTAAGTCTACTAACCAAGGTTTATCTACCTGGGTCTACTTACCAAGGTTCCCTTTCCTAGGTTTACTTACCTATGTCTTAGTCTACCTATGTCTTAGTCTACCTATCTAGGTCTACCTTCCAAGGTCTACTTATCTCGGTCTACTTACCAAGGTCAAGTTACCAAGGTCTACATACCTAGATCTACTTCCAATGTCTACATACCTAGGTCTACTTACCAAGGTTTATCTACCTAGGTCTACTTACCTTAGTCTATCGAACTAGGTCTACTTACCAAGGTCTCACTTCCGGGGTCTACTTACCAAGGTCTTCCTACAAGGTCTACTTACCAAGGTCTACCTTCTATGGTCTACTTACCAGGTCTACTTACCAAGGTCTACCCACCTAGGTCTACTTACCAAAGTCTACCTACTAGGTCTATTAACCAATATCTACCTACCAAGGTCTACCTACCAAGGTCTACCTACCAAAACCTACATACTAAGTCTACTTCCAATGTCTACTAACCTATTTCTACCTACCAAGGTCTACCTATCTACGTCTACTTACCAAGGTTTACTTACCTAGGTCTACCTACCTAGGTCTACTTACCAAGGTATACATACCTATCTATGTCTACTTACCAAAGTCTACTTACCTAGGTCTACCTACCTAGGTCTACTTCCCAAGGTCTACCTACCTAGGTTTACCTACAAGGTCTACTTACTCAGGTCTACTAAAATGGATAGCTGGATACACGTATTGACAAAAAAATCCCAGCATACGGTTTTCCGTGTGTGTTTGCAGATAAGGCAGCGTGCCTTTATTTCATATTATAAATGGCCAACCTGATTGTGTACATTTTGTTTATCATTATAACCAGCATTTAGTTCTGTTCTAATGGCTTCACTTTCCTCATTATGGTTTGGAATGAATTGGACATGATAGTGATTGCAAAATCTTGCGAAGTCCATATAAAGACCTACCTGATTTTGAACATTCGACAGCCTCATTATCCTGATGACAAGTGTATAGTTCTGTTCTAGCGATGTAACTTTCCTGACTATAGTTCCTGTCTCACTAATGCTGAAAGGCTGGCACCATTTCCATGTGGTACCATCTACACAAACATGCAGGCTCTGATGAAAAGAAACAAACACTCTCTTTTCAAAATCAAGTATGATGTGCATCTATCAGACAATTTGTGTGATTTAATCATGTTGAAATTTTCTAAATTAACTATAAATTATACATTCAGTTGGACAGCAATAATAGTATATGGGCCACGCCATGAGAAACCCAACAATGTGGTTTATGAACAAGTCTGACACAAACCGGCCCGCACAAGCATAGAAGATGGCTAGAGGCTAGAAGTTTTAGTTTTAGAAAGTAGAGAAAATGTACTGTGTAGTGAAAACAAAGGCATGATAAGCTTTGCAGTTACTGCAAAAATCTGCTCCTTTGTTTTCGCCTATGCAAAATCTTGGTTTTCTCATGATGCTGTTCATATGTACTTGTTTGAAATGACTGTTACATCTGATTTACCTTTCATACTCAACAAAGTAATTTTGTCTTTGATCCGTCAAATCCATACCTGTTTTACTTTCTGTGACCTCCAGCTGTAAGACTGCATTTCTCTTGGTTGTAAAATCAGGTTCTCATCAGTACCGGCCTGACCAAACCTGATTGGTTGCTGGGTGTCATTACATAACACATAATGTCCAAAAAGAGGCTGGAACTCCTGGCTTCCAGCATCATTTCCTGTCATGTGATCACTAATACTTCCTGTCTGATTACTACTTCCTGTCACATGACTGGTTCTTGTTCCTGTATAGTTTCCAGCTGTGATGAGGGAGAAAGTCTGGTTCCAAGCTTGAAGTGTGGTGGAGAGGGTATGTACAACACCTCTGCCGACCCGCAGATCAACTTTATCACAGCTAACGTCTAAGTCTATCACAGCAGGCTGTAAATAGATACAGTTCAACCTTGTTATAATCCCCCCTCAGTATAATACAGCTTTCAATACAACAAAGCCATAGCGTGACACTAAAATGATCATTTTGTTAAATGACTTTTGTATGTAACCTATTATAACATACTTTCACATGTAAAAACAAAAGACTGTTTCTATAGACCCCACATAGCTTTATAATGAGGTTGACCTGTAATGCCTACTAAGAAATTGTTCAGTCTCTACAGGGTTCGTGCTAGGATATATTTTTCTTTCGCCATCACTTTCGCCATTTGAGATTTTTTTTCGCCATTTTCTTGAAGTTTGAGCCAAATCCCATTTTTTCGCCAAGAGGACACATCTCACTCAGCTCCTTGCTCACTTAAACCCCCAAATATTTTGTTTGCCCTTTTTAACTTGGTCTCTCCAGTTCCCTAAAAATACATATTGCCCTTCTCACCCAAGTCCCATACATGCTACATGTTCTAAGTTATATTTCAACAGTAGATCCAGGTAATGTAATTATGAATTTCCAACTGATTTGAAGGGCAGGTGTAGACTGAGATCCCTATACATATAGTTTGGGAAAATATGTTTTATAAAGCTTGTTCTTGTATTTGTAAACAAGGGGAACAACTACTAAGATTATTAGTTTATGCTTGTACAAAATCAGAAACAAACCTTTTAAGATTAGTAGACAGATTGAAATATTAAAATTCATATACTTTAATAGAAAAAAAATAAATGACACGCTACAAATTCAAGAGTTAAAGCTATAAAATAAATGCATGGGTAAAGTTGAGTTGCTGATTCTAAAAAGAATCTGTTTCATTTTTAAATGGTATATATTGACATTTCACAGTCATCTGCGCTCAAACATTAATTCATATCTAACACGCTGGTGGCGGTCTATATCGTTACTGGACCATGTACACCAAGCGTGATATGCAGTACACGCCTGAATACACAAGGTCAGAAATGACACCTGTCAATTGAATGCTTTAGCAATACACTGCAACACTTGAATAAACACCGATAAAGAATAGGAGTATCTCTATTGTAGGCGCGAATATACAGGTAATCAAATGATGGTTTTCAGTGGAAAACAATGGCTTTTTGGCTGGACAAAGTGGCTCTATATATTCGCCATTTACTTTCGCCAAAGTCAAATTTTAAGAGCCAAAAAATAAAAATCTTCGCAAATGGCGACGATGGCAACCGCTAGCGCGAACCCTGCTCTATCAACTAAGACTTAAACCAGACACACAAGTTAAAAGAGAATAGCTAGAGATTGCATTCTTATACAATTTCTCTCTCATCAGGCAGAGTTCCACCATTCCACCATATGAAATTGTAGCACACTTACATGAATGATAAATACAAGATAAGAGTCGAAAAACGTAACATGCTTGGCACCTTGGCAACACATGTCTAATCAGCTACCTTTGGTTTAGGCTGTATACTGGCAACTCCCGATATCTCACAAGGAGCTAGCAATTTCTGCATTGTTAGAGTCTTATATTCCAAAACCTCCACCATCGTCTGAGCCGAGAATTGTAGACTGGTCTTCCCTTGATCACCTCTAAACTGGGCACCGGCGCATAGTATGTTTTCTATTGTTAGGACAGCAAATTCTTCAGATGCCGGGCCACAGTTAGCCATGTAGAATGGTTCCAGTCTTGTTGGTGTTTCTAAAAATAAACGCACCATAGGCTTACCACCCATAATGTACAGTATGCACATGTGATATTTAAAAAGGTGCCAAAGTCATAAATAGCTTTTTCTCATGGTAATTTTAAGCCAAGGCCCTGTCCTCATATGACATGGTCTGGTGGGATATGAAACACTCATTGTTTGTCAAACTGTCCAATCTAACCAAATATGTAACAAAATGAAATCATACTTTGTAGAAAAACTGAAAAGAATTTTGGTTTGGTTTAGCATCCAAGTGAACAATTCTTCACTCATGTCGAGATGGAGCCACCTCCTCCTGAATATTAACAGTACTATGGGGAACATAAAGTGTCTTGCCCAAGGACAGTACAAGACGGAGGTAGGTATTGCACTTACCTCTCGCTCCAGTCCCCACTCTAACACAAGGGCACTGCAACCTTTGAAAGGAAATGCTTTCATGTTTTATCAACCCGCTAAAGAAATTCTGCTTATTAACATGACTTACTAGAACCCAGGCAATGTAGATGATTACTGAGATGCACCTCCAGTGACTCCATCGTACACCCAACCTGTATGCTGGGGATCAAACTTGGTATAAAACAAGAATCAATCTTCACTGAAGCTGCCAGTGACGCTGGCTGAACCACCAGTCGGTCCTCTATTTTAATGACCAGTCGCCACACGGTGGACACTACAAGGTCTCTAGGGCTGGAAGTTCGGACATCTGGGAGGTTGGCGTAGGTGATGTCTGTTTCAGAAATTTCAAGCTCAGCATAGTCAACAAATTGCTGAACGAGGTCTTCCCAGTATTGAAGTGCACAGCAGACCTAGAAATGTAAACAAGAAATCACATATGGTCTGTCTATCATTTCAATGAATTAAGCAAATATGAGACAGAAGCCAGATTTGCAAACTTTTTTCTGAGCATTTTTGGCAAAACTTAATTGCTTCTTTAATCAAATTTACAAGGAGCTCGAGATTTCCGTGATTTTCATGCAAATACATTCATATATTACATGACAATCTGTAAAATTTCATTATTTTTGCCACATTTTCCCTAATCAGTAGCCATGGAGTAATAACAGACAGTTTGTTGGAAAGGTTCCAATTGACTTCCTTACTATACTTAAAGAATTAAAATACGCAACACATAGAAGTTCAACTGTAAAGTATGAATTTGACATTTTGATAAAATCTCTAAAATTTTAGAAATGTCTTCCAGACTGCTTGTGACATGTAATGAAATGGGAAAACCTCATTTTATTGATAAAATTAATGTCAAAACGTCAAAAAACATGAAAAAAGCAAATTGTGACGCAAACATCGGGACGAAGGTAAATATGCCAAATATTGTCCATGCTTGGTAATCTGACGTCGACTTGAAAATGTGCAATAAAGACTGGCGTCATTGCATACTTGGGTGCCATCCCATGTTGCGTTAAATCGGTTAACGGAATGCAAAAGTTCACAATAATGAGTATTGAGCAATTAACGTCATTTACATTATTCGATGTAGGCATTTTTGTGTTCATACGGTACTTATCGAACCAATAGACAGCACCACAATGATATTCAAGCAACAATGACGCCACAGGTACCGTAGAATTAGGACACCTACGTTTGTTTTAGCATTGACGTAGGTGAAGTCAAACGTCCCAAATCATAACCTTATGCTACCAAAGGGCAAATGGTTACCGCTGCAATCACTTTTAACATATTTGGAAACAATAAAAGTGGTTTTGGTTCAAAGTTGACTTTAATTGATCGTGTTTCTAGTGTGTGTCACTGTAGGTCAGTGAGGTTATGTGCATGCCATCAAGCATACATAAACGACATAGTGGCTTTAAATGCTGTAATTTGGGGCTTAGATACCGTTCACATGTAATAAGATCAGTTACATCACAGGCTTGCATTACAAAGCCAGCCAACATAGCCCGAAGTGTTTGTTGCGTTTTTTTATTCCTTAAGTATATTTTTTAAGACTATAAGGTTAAGAAACTATAGAAATGAAAAGAAATACAAACCCTTATTTGTTCCTCAGTATCCTCCCTGGACACATTAAACGGTATCGGCATGGCCCGAATGTGTGAAATCAACCTTGGATGACTATAACTCCATGTCATACTAGAGTTATCCCCCTTATCCCCGTCACAGAATATTATCTCCCCTTGACCAGGCAGGGCACCTGCACAGTCGGTGTCTACCCTGTACTGGTAGCCCCCTGACCTTAGGTCGTCCACTGATTTGTGAACTATGAAGTCTTCCGTAGGTTGGGTGACTGGTTCTGGCTTGATTTTCCTGACTTTAAACTGGTCGTCTGTTGCACCGCTACTATTCTGCAATGTTTAACATGTGAAAGTTAGAGACAAAATTTCTTTGCAATTTTACATTTGATTTATTCCATTGAATACAGAGCATTATTTCAAAAGCAAAGAGAATAGTTTGTAGTCAATCTCAGAAATATTTATTAAAACATAGACATGCACTGAAAATACTCATAGTTATATTTTAAGTTACCATTGTTTATTTTAAATGGGGGTTGGTGTTGTGTTTATGTTCCAACAAACAGCAGAAGTCATATTGAGACAGGACCTTGGTTTCATTCTTATCTAAAAGACGAAAGAAGCCAAAATTCCTGAACTAAATGGAGAACTGACAAATTCATTCTTTAATTATTATCAAATAGCAAGTTTTGACTACCAAAGGTAATTACATGTATATACATGTATATACATGTATACAATGTCATTTATGTTTCAAAGTCAGTTAGCCATATCTACCTTCACCAACTCCTGCAGATGCTTGACAATCAAATCAAGGCACAAAACATGCTCCTGTCCAACATTGATCACTACCAGTCCAGTTGCTATGGTAACAAGGGACTGGGACAGGAAGTGCTGGTTGTCATAGCAACAGTGACTGAAAGTGCCATCTATCTTCACAGAGAGAGGCCCCAGGAGGGAGTTCAGTCGTCTGTCATATTTTGTCTGTAGGAAGAGATCCCTGATATAGCTAGTTGATGAGATCTTGTCCAGTTCACCTGAAAATTATTTGAACAATTATGAATTGGTTGGTTGATTTGGAGTTTAACGTTGTTACGACCTAGCGTAACTAGACAGGTGCAGCGAAAAACAACCAAGTAATTTAAACTTAACAATATTTAATCAAACAAATAAATGCTGCAAATACATACAAACAAACAAACAGATAAGTAAATAAATAAATAAATAACTTACAAAGTTAATGTCAAATAAGTCCTTGTCCCTCAAATGTAAGTCCACAATCCAGTAACCAGAATATGAGCACATGTATATTTTAATCCACACTTTTCTTCTAATCCAAAACACTAGTGAAACAACCAAAATTATATACTTTAAATCACTTCAAATTTCTGAATACCTACGACTGAATTGGGACCTATATTTATACATCTAAGGAAATTCTCCAGGTTTCTAGAGAATGATATAATAAACTTTTCTCTAGAAAAGAAACGAACTAAACGAAAGTTCTTTTAAATTCTCCAAAGAGAATTTAGAATTCTCCAGAGAAGAATTCAAGGCCGCAACGACCATCAAGACTAAACGAAAGTCTACTAGATCCTTCGAGATATCAGTAGTAGTATACATAGTCCAAATATATTTTTAACTTATGGTAAAAAAAAAACACTCACTCCATTTTCATCTGGAATTATCCACAAAGTGCTCATAGAATTTTCTATACTTCTAAATTATATAACAGTTATAAAAATAATCAATGACATTCTTCTATAAAGTTCTAGATAATAAATTGTAGAAACATAAAAAGAAATATATATTAATTAATTGGGTTACTCCCCTTTAGAATATATATATATAAATTATAAGTAATAGCTTTTAAAAGAATCAATATTATTGAATCAATTATATATAACACTTCCCCTCTTCAACGAAAAGAAAGTTTTGTGAAATAAAACTTTCTTTTGCAATACTCATATGCAAACATACAAGGCAAAACTGTCAAGCTCTTGAAAGGGTGTCTGGAATTATATTATCTCTACCTTTTATGTGTCTAATGTCAAGATTGTGCTCTTGCAACATGAGACTTATGCTCTAGCTAATACTCAGATGGAGTCTATTTTTCAGATTAACAGTGTAAATAGAGCTGAAACACTTTTAAGTATGGCCCAAACTGAACAAAAAACTCTGACAAGCCTTATTCCAAACATACCTGACCTTCTTATCATAAAGTAAGTTTGTCAAAGGCTCAGCTAAAACTGAAACATTATTACAGAACTTTCTGTAATATCCAGCCATACCCAAAAAGCGCATCAGTTGTCGTTTTCCTGTAGGTACAGGAAAATCTGATATAGCCTCAACTTGGGCTTCTACAGGTCTGACCTGACCTTGTCCAACAATATGTCCTAGAAATGTCAAACTAGCATGGCAAAATTCACTTTTCGGTAAGTTTATTGTCAGTTTAGCATCACTGAGTCTTTTGAAGAATTCTCTGATGATCTCCAGGTGTTGTTTCCACTCTTCACTGTAGATGATGGCATCGTCGATGTAAGCTTTACACCCATCCAGACCGAAAATCAAACTATTAACCAAGCGAACCAAGCAACATTTCAGCGCTTTCAGTTTATTTCGAAATTGTCTTTCTGTAGTAACAAATTCTAAAATCTCCTTTGGACTGTCTGTAAATGGAATCTGCCAAAACCTTTTCAATAGATGGAATTTTGTCACATATTTGGCGTGACCAATGTTGTCGATGCAGTCATCAATTCTTGGTATGGGAAATGTGTCAGTTTTTGTGACAGAATTTACTTTTCTATAGTCTGTGCACATTCGAAATGTCCCATCAGATTTTGGCACAAGTATACAAGGAGAACTCCATTCACTTTGACTAGGTTCTATAAAGTCATTGTCCAGCAAATACTTAACTTCTTTCCTGAGATATTGTTGTCTTTCAGGATGAAGTCTATACGGATGTTGTTTCACCGGTTTTGCTCCTTCAATAATGTCTACATCATGGTAGATTTTATCGGTTCTGGATGGAATGTCCGGAAATAAGTGCTCATATTCAAGAATTAATTGTTTTAGTTCATGTTTCTTGTCCGGATCTAGATGTGACAGTTTCTGATCGAGGTCATGCAGAATGTCAGAATTCTGGAGTTTTGAGGATAATGGTTCACAGTTCACAGAGTTCATTTCTTCAAAGTCTGTCTGATTTTGTTCATGAGGGACAGAATTAACTATGCTTACTGAGGAAATAACTGAACTATCATTATCACTATCCCTATCAATGTACTTTTTAAGCATGTTAATATGACATAATTGTTTTTGCTTGCGCCTCCCAGGAGTGTTAACAATGTAATTTACATCACTTAACCTTTTCTCAACAGTATATGGACCATAATATCTAGCTTGTAATGGCCTGCCAGGAATGGGCAAAAGAGCAATCACCTTGTCTCCAGGGTCAAAATTTCTGTTCTGAGCATTTTCATCAAAATGCAACTTCATTTTGTTCTGAGCTGACTTAAGATTGGACCGAGCAACTTCCCAAGCTTTTGTCAATCTAGTTTTGAAGTCAGACACATACTGAAGTAAGTTCAAAGGACTGTCGTTACTTGAAAGAAACTTCTCTTTCATAAGTTTTAAAGGTCCACGAACAGTGTGTCCGAAAACAAGTTCAAACGGACTGAACCCAAGAGACTCTTGTACTGACTCTCTGACAGCAAATAATAGCAAATGTATGCCTTCATCCCAATCTTTTTCGGTGTCAAAACAGTAAGATCTGATCATGTTCTTCAAAGTTTGATGGAATCTTTCCAAAGCACCTTGACTTTCAGGATGATAAGCTGATGACTTGTATTGTTTAATGCCAAGTTCATGCATTACTTGCTGAAATGTTCCTGACATAAAATTGGAACCCTGATCTGATTGGACTGATTTTGGAAGACCTACAAGTGTGAAAAACTTTACAAGGGCCTTAACTATTGTTTTCGTCTTGATATTCCTGAGTGGAATTGCTTCAGGAAAACGTGTTGAAGCACACATTATAGTCAAGAGATATTGGCAACCTGATTTAGTCTTGGGTAACGGACCTACACAGTCAATGATAATCCTACTAAATGGTTCATCAAATGCAGGAACAGGCTGTAAATTAGCTTTTGGAATAGTCTGATTAGGTTTTCCTACCATTTGACAAGTGTGACAGGATTTGCAATGTTGGGAAACATCAGATTTTAATCCTGGCCAGTAGAAATGCTTGAGAATTTTGTGGTAAGTCTTATTTATCCCTAAATGACCTGACATGGGAGTTTCATGGGCCAAGTTTAAGATTTCAGGACGATAAGCCTTAGGAACCACAATTTGGTGATTTATGGTCCATTCGTCTTCCGCTGAAACATCAGGAGGACGCCATTTTCTCATTAAGATGTCATTTTTGACATAAAAACAAACAGGAACCTGAGAAATTTCATTTTCATCTAAAGCCCTTTCAAATAAAGGCGAGATTTCAGGATCACTGTGCTGTTCTTGACAAAGTTGTGACCTTGACATTTGGTCGTGACCTTGGTCAAAAATTGAAGGTGAAAGGTCATTGTCTGACCTTTGATTGTTGAAGTCAGTTTGACTTGAAGAAAGAGATTTTGAAATCTCATCATGAAAAGACTGACCTATAAAAGTGTCAGTTAAGTCAATATCCTGTATCCCATCATTCAATTTGACTTTTTTTGCCATAGCCCTTGTAACGGCACATGAAGGGTAAAGATCAGGAATTTCCTGCTCAATGGGATCAGGCAATTGATCCTTACAAGGTGTATTGGTCAAAAGTGGGTTTACCACAACCTTATCTCCGGCTAAGTCATTGCCTAATAGCAAGTGAACACCTTTAAAAGGTAAAGAAGGCCTAATACCTACAGCCACAGGACCAGAAACTAAGTCTGAAGACAAATAAATGTTATGGAGCGGTACATTAACAAATCCACACTCTACTCCCTGAATAAGTACACTTGTCCCAGTTGAAGTCTTCTCGGAAAAAGGCAGGGTATCTGCTAAAATAAGAGACTGAGAAGCTCCGGTATCTCGTAAGATTTTAATAGGGGTAGACTGGGCAGAATCACTAGTAAGTGACACAAAACCTTCTGATAAGAATGGTTCATAAATCTCCATAATACAATCAGTCGCAGACGTTTTGGCCAAAATAGGATTTTCATCCTGAATAATCGACTGTGGTTTTGACCTTAAAGAAGTAAGACCTGTTGGTCTAGAATTATTTTGATTTTGTCTCTCTTTTCTTCTTTTCAAAGTTTCACATTCAGAAATGACGTGACCGTCACCTTTACAATAATTGCAAAACAGCCGGGGTGAGTATGAGGATCTTTGACCTTTGTTTTCACTAGTATCTTTATTTTTAGGATTATGTGAAGGACTGGAACTATCAGCTGTTAGTCCAGCTTGTGGTTGTGGATTAGGTTGAGGAGAATTATTTCTCTGTTGAGGGTTAAATGGTTTTGACTGAGGTGTATTAGGTTTAAATTGAGGGTTAAAAGGTTTCTTGTAAGGCTTATTTACAAAAGACACCTTATGAGTCAAAGCATAATCATCAGCTAATCGTGCTGCTACATCTAAAGTTTCTACTTCCCTTTCGTCAAGAAAAGATTTGACATCAGAGTGTATGCATCGTTTGAACTCTTCAACAAGCATGAGCTGTCTTAATTTTGCATGATCAGACTTTACATCCTTTGAAGAACACCACCTATCAAATAATTGCTCCTTAGTTCTAGCAAATTCTACATGGGTTTGATCATGTTCTTTCCTACAATTTCTGAATTTCTGCCTGTAAGCTTCAGGTACTAATTCATAAGCCTTAAGAATCAGATTTTTGACTGTGTCATAATCTGAACTTTGATCAAGTGGAAGCTGAGTGTAAATTTCTCGAGCTTTACCAATAACAACACTCTGTAGAAGCAAGGTCCAATGCTCTTTTGGCCATTTCAAATTTTCTGCTACCTTCTCAAAATGTAAAAAATACTTATCTACCTCTTTTTCTTGAAATGGAGGAACGAGCCTAATATGTTTTGTAACATCAAATACTTTACTAGGATCAAAAGACACAGGAGGCATTGATTTACTGCTTAATTCAAGCTCTTTCATTTTAATATCATAATGCATTCTTTCTTTTTCAAGTTCTATTTCTTTTAACATTTCTCTGTGTTTTTCCTTCTCTCGTTCTTCCATTTCCCTTTGTTTTTCTTTCTCTCTTTCTTCCATTTCTCTTTGTTTTTCTTTCTCTCTTTCTTCCATTTCTCTTTGTTTTTCTTTCTGTCTTTCTTCCATTTCTCTTTGTTTTTCTGTTTCCCTTTCTTCAAATGCTAACTTTTGTTTTTCAAGCTCTAACTTTTCTTTTTGCATTCTTTCTTCCCTTTCTTCCTTATCTGCCCTTCTTTTTTCTTCAAATTCTAATCTTAATTTTTCCAATTCAAGATGCCTTTTTAATTCTAACTCTTTCAGCTGTATGTCGGTTTGTGAGACCATAATTAGAGATGTAGCTGAGGGTTCAAAAAATTCCTCATCAACAAGAAACTGAATGATAACATTCTTAATCTCACGTTTTAACATAGATGTTTTGACATCAGGTATGCTATAATGACTAGCAATGTCTAAAAGATCACTCTTTTTGGCCAAGTTTAACAGCTCTTGAGAAGGCGCAGCAATGAAATCTCCAAGTTTGAATGACATGGTTGCTTTTTGCTGGTATGACTAACAATAAATATCTTTTCAAATTCAGAATAAAATAGGTGCACAAAATGTTCAATCCCGGACGAGCCCCCAAAATCTGTTACGACCTAGCGTAACTAGACAGGTGCAGCGAAAAACAACCAAGTAATTTAAACTTAACAATATTTAATCAAACAAATAAATGCTGCAAATACATACAAACAAACAAACAGATAAGTAAATAAATAAATAAATAACTTACAAAGTTAATGTCAAATAAGTCCTTGTCCCTCAAATGTAAGTCCACAATCCAGTAACCAGAATATGAGCACATGTATATTTTAATCCACACTTTTCTTCTAATCCAAAACACTAGTGAAACAACCAAAATTATATACTTTAAATCACTTCAAATTTCTGAATACCTACGACTGAATTGGGACCTATATTTATACATCTAAGGAAATTCTCCAGGTTTCTAGAGAATGATATAATAAACTTTTCTCTAGAAAAGAAACGAACTAAACGAAAGTTCTTTTAAATTCTCCAAAGAGAATTTAGAATTCTCCAGAGAAGAATTCAAGGCCGCAACGACCATCAAGACTAAACGAAAGTCTACTAGATCCTTCGAGATATCAGTAGTAGTATACATAGTCCAAATATATTTTTAACTTATGGTAAAAAAAAAACACTCACTCCATTTTCATCTGGAATTATCCACAAAGTGCTCATAGAATTTTCTATACTTCTAAATTATATAACAGTTATAAAAATAATCAATGACATTCTTCTATAAAGTTCTAGATAATAAATTGTAGAAACATAAAAAGAAATATATATTAATTAATTGGGTTACTCCCCTTTAGAATATATATATATAAATTATAAGTAATAGCTTTTAAAAGAATCAATATTATTGAATCAATTATATATAACAACGTCCCACCAACAGCTAAGATCAAATCGAGACGAGACCTTGATTTAAAGTCTCTTCCGACACACTGGAGAAGCCTGTGATTGAACCAACAACCCCTCGTTTACAAAGTAAGTGACATAACCACAGAGGCTTCTCATTTTAAAACTGGAAATTTTCCTCATGGCCTGCCACGATTTGCACCTGCTTATGAAACGAAGGCTAACTTCCTTGCTTGCAACTAAATCATACTATGCTTTTCTTTTTATTTAAGTAAAGAGTTGGAGTACACAGACAAACTTGCAAAATCTTAACACAGAAGTGGAACTCAAAATTTTGGAAAACATCTTTAGTATTCGACCCGAAGTTCTTGATATCTTCAAAAATAAGCGCAATTACAGCTGTAAAATTTAAATTTAACTTTTGAAACATATCCATGCGTATTCATTAACCTACCCTTTACATTATGTTGTAGATCTGCCTCTATGGTGAAACTTGTAAATGAGGCATTCAGTCCTGGTGAGTGGTCACATGACTGGGTTTCCATGACAACAACCACCTGATCAGTTTGTAATTCAAAATGTTTCACTTTGTTCAGAATGGCTGAAATAATCAAGTAAATCTATCTAATCAAATAATTATTTCATTTCAACAAAATGGAACCATGAACAATTACAGGTAAAAATATTGTAATCACCATGTATTAGTCAATGACTTCAGTAACAAATGAGCCACCTCATGAGAAAACCAACAATCTGCATAGGCGAAAACAAAGGCGCAGATCAGCTTCGCGGTAACCGCGAAGCTGATCAGCGCCTTTGTTTTCGCTACACGGATAGTACACTTCCTCTTCTTCCTAAATCTGAAATTTCAAGCTTCTAGCCTGCTTCTGTGCTTGTACAGCTCGGTTTGTGTCAGACCTGTACGGAAACCACATTGTTGGTTTTCCCACGAGACGGCTCAAATAAACAAAGCAGACCTCAATGCAGTAAGGGTATCTAATTTGCATCTGATGTAATCAAAATAATATTTCCTATTTTTATGTCTTAGAGTGTATTTATTATTATAGAAATCAATATTCCTTTAAATGCTTGAATACATGTAAAACAATGTAATTTTTAGACTATCTTTTCTTCGTTTACCTTCTACTCTAAGTGACTTTGTCTCAGGTGACCTTGAACTTTCATCCTTGACATTGACCTTTGACCCTTTGGTTGGTTTCTCTAGCAACAGCGCTTCTATCAACTGTTGTACTTGTTCTAGTTTTGTTAAGCTTAGGTTCAACTTCACTGGTCTTTCAAACTTTAGGCTAAATCCAGCTGAAAGGTAAAGATTGAAAGTTTGTAAAATGTTTGCAGACTTATTTTTTGCCTATTTTAACAAATCCTTTGCCTAGCCAATTCAACATTCTCTGAAATAGACTTTCTGTGATCTAAAAGAGTGCACAAGTTCACACTCGTTAATTTTTAAATTTGCAAAAAAGTCAGAAATAGAGTATTTGCAAAGTATCTGAAATAACATAGTCATTCTTTAAATGCTATTTGTTTTCTATGCTCTATTTCTGCTTCAAAGTGGCAAAGTCCTAAATGTTGTTTTTTTATTTGCTTAGAAATACTTTTGGAAGCCGGTCATATTTCTGTAACTAAGAAACTTAACGTTAACTGGCAACAGCTAAGAAACAGTCAGTCATCATAGCCACACTGTTCCAGGGCTAGTCTACCAGGAAATCTTACCTGGTTCTTTCAAGAAATCTGTGATTCTGAGTGTATACAGACACGGTGGTATTCCAGTGGTAGGGTGTGGCTGTCCTGCCCGAGTCTCTAGCCAATATACTGTGTAGTCAGAGCAGTCTGGGAGTAACTTGCTGTCTATGGCTGAAATACCAAAGTCTTACATATAAAAGTGTCAGGTATGAAAATGACCTATTTTAAACCATCTGAATGCCTTAGTAAAAATGCAATTTAGCTCCTTTCGCTGAAAAAAAAAAAAAAAAAAACAACAACAACACCCAAGCTCTATTCTCTTGTTGGCAATTTGATACCAGGATAAATTTCATGCTCAGCTGCATTTAGACAGTTTCTAGAAAATGGCATGGATGAGAGACAATTTATTGCCTCCCGAATGTGCCTACATTTCATATCCAAAAACAATACTTTCATTATGATTTCTTCTGTAGCTCTGAAGGCAGACTTGCTTTTAACCAGATAAGATTCCATTAATAACTAAAACAAACATTAAACCTACCCTGAAACAAAGCATTCTCTGTCGGCCCTTTCATCAGTATATCATAGCATGACATCTCAAACTTCTGTGTCTCACTCTGGCACGACACTATCAAATGAGGCTGTGACAGGTAGAAATACACAAACGGCTGCACATAGTTACTCCCCTTTGAAATGACCTTGACCTCATTAGCATACACAGAAGAGTCATGAATATTCATGAAGCTGAATTCTTCGAACTCCGCCTCCGCATCTACATGTTCAAAGCCCTCATCTTTATCATCAATATTGTCACTTTCAGCATCTGAGTCAACTTTCCACTCAAACTTACGACTTAATTGTTTCTTATCAACTTCCATTTTTACATGCTCATCTCCTAATTTTATGTCTGTTTCTGCTACTTTGTGAGCATACAGCATGCAAGATATTCTCCCAGCTGTCAAAAGAATGTTAAATGGGGTCATGACCTTTGACCCTCTTTTTCTGCCCTCAGATGACCCCTGTCCAGTGTCCTTGACCTTTGACCTCTGAACTGTTGCCATGGTACTAGCAGACACATCACTACCTATCCCAGAATCCTTCACAGAGTCAATATCATCCAGAAGCTCATAGGAAGCATCTGATGGAGGAGTCAAGCACCTGAGTGAGTCAGACACAAGTTTCTGGATTAGATGAATCTGATTGGTGCTTGCGTGAAGGTCGAGGTCACTGGTAATGTTGAGTTCAATGGAATGACCACATACTAGAACTTCCTGCAATAAAAGATGAAGATAAGCTAACCTATTTCATAAGAAAACTTGAGCAAACATCAGTATATAGATAAAACTGGTCCTGATCATCTGCAAAACTTAACCAAGCCTTGTTGCTAACTTTCCCCTCCTTAATTTCAAGGCTGTAATAAACTTGCTTTCTGACACCATGTCATGAAAATAGTTATTGCACATACTTGTCTATCTGAGTCAGTGTGTATGAGCATACACACTGACTCAGATAGACAAGTATGACCAGAATACTACATACGAACATGCACACAAGTAAGCCCATTAACCTCTTACATGTATTTAGGGACTCAAAGCTCTACCTTTGAATCAAAGCTAAAATCTTAGGATTGAAAGCTGAACTCTTTGGATTCAAAGCTCAAATGTTTGGATTCAAAGCTCAAATCCTTGGATGCAAAGCTCAAATCTTTGGATTCATAACTCAAATCCTTGGATTCAAAGCTCAAATCTTTGGATGCAAAGCCCAATCCTTGGATGCAAAGCTCAATCCTTGGACGCAAAACTCAAATCCTTAAATGCCATGCTCAATTCTTGGACGCAAAGCTCAAATCCTGAAATGCAAAGCTTAATCTCAATCCTTGGATTCAAAGCTCAAATCCTTGGATTCAAAGCTCAAATCTTTGGATTCAAAAACCACATACCTCCATGTTCTGTTGTATGTGGACTACTGATGGTGCAGCGACCAGCTTCATTTCACATGGTGCCACAACGGGGAATAACTGGATTTCTTCATGGTCTTTGCTAAAACAAATATTTCAATTTCTACAATTATAGGGATAATGTTACATTTGTCAAGCTTAGCTTGTTAAATCAACATTTAAAAGAGTGTCTAAGTAAGTAAACTGTGACACTTTCGAGTTTAAACTCACTCTGCCAACAAGTTAATTGAAGACAGATTTATTAGCTAATGATGTTAAATAAAATCTTGAGGAACAGATATGGATGTGTGTTTTTTAAACAACATTTTACATGCACTCATGGAACGACTGCTATCTTGGTTGTATAAGATTATTAATTCACAAGCAGGCCTGATAAAAGCTTATGGATATGGGGCATATTCAATTTATTGCCATGTCACTTGTGTCTTAAACAACCAAACAGCTGACCTTAATACATAACCCAAACAAGCTGGTCTGAACCTATTAAAACTTACTATAAACTCTGTAAAGCATTCCACTCTAGTGCAGGAATCTGTGTCCCTGGGGTACTAGATTGGGGCTGAGCACTGGTTGCCTTGGTTACAAACCCCTCCCAACATCCTGTTGACACGCTCAATCCTGATAGGTCAATCTGATACTGCCTGTCAAGGAGGGCGGAGCCTGGTTGACTGGTCACGCCCAATTGGACCGCCCTCTGCCAGAGGTCTTTTCTGATTGGATAACGAGGGAGTGGGTTGTCTGCTTGTGGACTCATGGCAATGGATTGAATCTGTAATTAAGTAACATGATTGGCTGAAAAATGGCGAATACACATCATACAAATTTATGTATGTCTACATAAAAGATATCCTGGCACATTTATGTAGACATACATAAAAGTACTTAAAACTGTCTTAAAGCATGGGACTATTTGTGACAGATGCAGGACAGTTTAAGTAATCTGTATTAGCAAAGGTATACCAAAAGCTAACCCTATCAACCTTGTTGCATCAATGATGGTTTAATTAAAACCAGCTTAATAGAAAAAGATAGTGTGAATCTCTCAGAGAGGGTATTCTGAGAAATCAGAAGTACATTATCGGTTTAGATTCATTTTCTAACCAACATTTTATATATTTGGCCAGTTTGGATAATACTAGTCTTTGTCTCGACTATCCTGTTGAAAGTTGCAAAATTACACTTGTCTCTTTGGCTCCATTTTGCCAAATATAAAGGGTCAGTCACTGAAGAGGCTTAAGTAGCCGAAACTGCGCCCATCCCTTTTCTCATTATTATGCTCACTGTTCTTAAAGGATCTCAATTTTATTTTTATTTGCTATTAGTGCTGCTGGTGTTATACCGTGTGGCGGCCCTAAAAAGTCTCCCCGTACATCATCCATAGTGCAGGTTATATTTTCTTTTTGGTCCTTTGAGATCAGCGAGGGTATTCTGAGAAATCAGAAATACAGTATCGGTTTTGATACATTTTCTAACCAACGTTTTATATATTTGACTATCCTGTTAAAAGTTGCAAAATTACAGTTGTCTCTTTGGCTCCATTTCACCAAATTTAAAGGGTCACTGAAGAGGCTTAAGTAGCCGAAACCGCGGTATGGCCCATCCCTTTTCTCATTATTATGCTCACTGTTCTTAAAGGATCTGTTTTATTTTTACTTACTATGTAAGAACCTTACTAACCTGCAACATTACAAGATCCTGGTTGAAAGTTGTCCTTACATTATCACCCTTTGACTGATCACCTTGTAGAGTCCTCTCCCTTGGAACGAATAATCTTACACAGGAAATGTCTGCATAAATTAAGGGCAGATTACTCGACGTCATGAACGGTTTTGGTTCTTTGTTTTTCTTTTCCAACTGAGCTTTAAGCTGACTTGGAGTCTTTGAAATTTGTTTTGTTTTCTGTCCTTGGTCGAAATTGCTGAAACTTCCAAGAATGTTCTGAAAGGCCGAAAAGCAGACAACAAAATCACATGGGCTGACAGTGACACAGATTTCAGACACATATTTATGGAAATAGAACTGTATGTCTGTATCTGTCTGCAGATCTTGAAGGGCAGGTATATCGATATTCAATTTCTGAAACCTCTTTTTCACATTTTTCCTCAACGCCCTTGTAAAAGTCAAGTTCATGAAGCCGTGAGTGACCTCCCTTTGGTTGGAGTTTATTTTCACGGAAGTTTTACTCGGAGCTCCTCTAACATGGTCAGCTGACCAGAGTCTGGTGGACAGGATGTGGGTGTCATGTGATAGGTTGCCACGGCAACTCATGATGATTCCATTTTTAGCCCCTCGTTGCCAAGTATCTGCTGAGCTGAAATGATAAAATATGATGGAAAATGGATTACATTTTCAGGGTATAGACCAAGTAAGGAGAAGAGTTTAGGACACATGTTATAGGCAAAATTACAGCTTTTTACATTTAAAGACAAATGTTTTAGATACATGTATGTCAAGGTTCATATTAAGTTTGAAGTGGATTTCATTAGTGTCTGAAAACATAGAGGTAACGTTTGAGTGCAAACAAGATATAAAACTAACATGTATACCTTGGTCTAACATAGTGGTCAATGTTAGCAGCTCCCAGATTCATCTTAAGTTTGGAGTAGATTTCATTCACATCTATAGACATTGTGATATCTTCTAGGAGTAAACTCACTTTCTGGTCTGCAGAAGAGAAGAAGAAATTAGATCAGTAATGAATTTAGTGATTAAAGTCCAAATGAATAAGCTTAACAAACACATGCATTTCTTTCTATTTGAGTCAAAAGATCTTTACATAGGAAAATGAACTTTTTGGTCATAGCAAATAAAGGCAGCACACAGACCTAAGGTAACACAATGAAAACAGGTTGAATATGTGATGACAAAACATGTACACCCTGATCTGCAATCAGTTTGCAGTCATATCAGTCTAAATGCTTAAATTGAAAATAGGGAAACTAGTTGCATGGCTAGCTATGCAATATTAAATCTCTTGATCAACAAAACCTTATTTGAGCCGCCACATGGGAAAACCAACAATCTGCATAGGCAAAAACAAAGACGCAGATCAGCTAAGCAGTAACTGCGAAGCTGTTCAGTGCATTTGTTTTGTTACACGGATAGTACAATCCTTCTTCTTAAATCCAAAATTTCAAGCTTCAAGCCTGCTTCTATGACTGTACAGGCTTGTTTGTGTCGGACCTGGTCCCAACTCAAATTGTTGGTTTTCTCATGCACAAGCTCATTTCGCTTATTTACCTTCTTTTCCCAGGCAATAAAGCCTCATTTCACATCTTGGTAAAGTCCACTGTAACCATAGCGATAGCTTGACCCCAATTCCTGCATCCTCCAGTATCTCCAACTCTCGACTAGGGGTCGTATCCATGGAGCCAAGGTCATAGGACGTCTCTGTCACCATGCCATCTCCTTCAGTGATAGAGGTCACAGAGGTCAATGTCTGTTGCCCTTGTAAGGGCTCAGGTGTGGGTGGTAGCCGTGGTAATGGGGGAGGGGCGGTTTTGTCACTGCTACGGCTGAATTTGCTCATGATGTCATTGAGCATTGACAGAGTTTTCAAGCCAAATTTGGTGTAGGTGCTTGATAGATCTGCTAGGAGGATTACCTGGAAACAGAAAGTGCAAAAATTGTTAGAAAGCCAAGCTAATTAGCTTCATAGGTTTGTGTTGAAGATGAAATTACATTAACACTTTTACCATTTCCTTTAAAAAGTTAAAGATGTATGAAACTTAACTTGAATGTCAACAACATACTAAAAGTAGTAGGCCATTTACTAAAGTGCAATCAGCAGCATATTGTATCAGTATTGTAAATGCACATTGCTGCATACATGTAGCATAACAATGCCAATTTGTGTTTCTCCATACCCATCCTATAACTACAGCCTGGGTTCAGAACCATACAGATAAGAGGGTCATAACTGCTCCATTATATTTTATTTTATTTTATACTTTACAGTGAAAACCAATGAATATCAAAATTTGATAAAATTGGTATTTTCATTGATATGAAATTTCACTGCTATCAAATCTCACTGATATCAAAAGTCACTAGTGACTGATATCAGCCTATATCTTCACTGTAGATTTTGGATTACTTCTGACGTTTCCATTTACTTGACGTCATTAAATGTGTCTCACTTCAGAAATAAATCCGTTATTAATGAACGAAAACATAAAGTGTGGGTATTCATTTTCTTTAAAAGTTAGAACGTAAGGAACAATGTGGTACCAAAATCATTTGTGTTTTCAAAAATTTTTGGTTTTTGCATTTTCACCGCCTGCCTTGTGAATTGGAAAATGCCCATGTATTGTATAAAATTAAAAGAAAATTTGCCTTTTTTTCGGAGAATACCAAATATATTTCATCTCCTGAGTTGAAAATATAAAAATTTTCACTTGTGCTGCGCACTCGTGAAAATTCTGATGTTTTCAACTCACTCGATGAAATATATTTGGTATGCACCTCAAAAAAAGCAAATATCCTCTATATCCATTATACACACCTGTTCCACAGACATAGACCCAGTGACATTATGCATATCTGTATGTAGACACAGACCCAGAGCTGATATATCGTCAGATGTTGGTGGGTTATATTTATAGCTCACTCCCACTGTACTACTGACTGTTGTTGGTTTCAGCAGCTGAAGAGCTTTCCAAGGGGCATTACTCTGTTGGTGTACTGAGTAGATAGAGAAATTCTTCAAGCTCACATTCCATGGAATCTTATCACCTGCAAGAAATTAAAGATATTTGACCACTGTAATTTAGGAAATGTTCCTGAGAACTTGATTTTTGCTAATATTTGCAAATTTGTTGCCTCCTGAAAGTTCTTACAAGTTAGAACCATTACTCACGAATTCAAGAACTCACTGATTATTTGAAAACAGAAACTTCTCAAAATGTATTGGTGACTGGCTTATGACCTGTACTCTGAATGGTGACATGTCTTACACAAACTACTCCTGTATCTGGCAATGACCTTGACCTCATTTAGTCATGAAATGTGACCACAATGATCTACATAAACATAATCCTTACCAAACTAAAGACCCTTCCATGCTAGAAATAGGTATCTCCTGTAGCGACGACACTGGCTTATGACCTGCACTTTGAATGGTGACATATGGTAGACAAACTATAACAGTGTCTGGCAACGACCTTGACCTCATTTAGTCATGCAATGTGACCTCCACAATGACCTACATGACAGTAAATCTGAATCTTACCAACAAGAGACCCATCCATGCTTGATATAGGTATTTCCTGTAGTGGCGACACTGGTTTATGACCTGCACTTTGAATGGTGACATGTGGTAGACAAACTACGACAGTGTCCGGCAACGACCTTGACCTTGCCAGTCTGTGTAGGTTCTGCGGAATATTGACACTGGGGTCAGGTAACTGGAGGTGGGTCTTGGGTAAGAATAAGCACATCTTCTTAACTTCAACCTGTAAAAGAAAAGTTGTTGCAGAAAGATACTGCAGTAAGCCATGTTTATTTGCAGAGAAAGGAAAGTGGTAAATTAAAGATGTTTTAAAGGACAGGACTACATGTAAAAGAAAAAGATCCATGAAAAACTGATGAGTTGCATCCTATTTTGTTTTTTTACTTCATTATGTGCTTTATTTGATGTGTGTTTTATTTGGCTACATTTGCACCATTACCCCATTTGAAAAATGAAATACATATGTAGTATACATTTATTTGGTGAGACTGATGTCTTGCTGCTGAAGAATTAGGAAAGCTTCAAGATGCTGAAAACCCTGGTATAAAGGTACGAGTTATACCATCACCTACAACAACTATGCCCAACTCTTTACATACCCCAAGTAAGTAAAGACTTAAAAGTCTTTTTCAAGATACATATATATTTTCTTGTCTTGGTGAAGAAGTGAAGCTTTGGGATACTGATAACCAAGATGCAATGGCATGAAGTTGATCCTAAACAATGACAGTGACGATTTTCATGGAAGATTGCCATGTAGTGTTGAAGAATTAGGAAAACTTGAAGATGCTGACAACCATAATGCCAATGTACAACTTTATTGATGTGGACACTGCCTATAGTGGGTGAAAAACTAGGAAAACTAAGATGCTAATTGTTTTGATGTTGATAACCCAAGACTGAGTTATGAGTTTTACCATATTGTAAGCCCCTTCCTCCCTATTCTGAGCTACATTGCCTCATCTTGCTGAATAAGTGTGTACCAGTAGTTCCCATACACTATTTTTAAGCAGTCCTGGCTTTTTCTGGGAAATTGTCATGTCATACAATTTTAATTTAACATCAGAGTGTTGATAACCTCTATAGACAGTAATGTACGAGTATTTATACCAAACCAAAGCAACATTTTTACCTGGTAGATTGCCTTGTTTGGCAAATAAAGAATTAGGAAATCTGCAAGATGCTGACAAACATGAAGGAAAGGTACAAATTGCCAAACAAGGCAGCCTTCCAAGGTCTGACAAAGAGTCACCAGTGGCGATTTTATTAGGAGAATATGAAGATGCTGACAGACGTGACATAAAGTACAAAAGATGATCGTGACTCTTCTAGTGGACTGAGGCAGACTGTATTGAGGATGAAGTAGGAAAACTGCAAGATGCTGATAATTATGATGCAAAGATACAGTTTTACCAATTATGACTTTTCTTAAGGACATAACTAGACGTGTCTTTTACAATGGATAAAGAAGGGAAACCTCAAGATGTTGATAAAAAATGATGCTATGCTGGTGATGATTCCTAGGAATTTACTAGATGTGTCTTTTACCATGGGATGGAAGAAATAGGAAAACTGTAAGATGCTGATTACCCTAAAGTCAAGGTACAAGTTTTATACTTATGCATCATCTACTGTGACCTTATGGAATCTTATATTCTCTTGTCTTATAGTATATATCGGAAAACTTAATGACTACAGGAAAGATACTATGGAACCAGCTAAACAAGGACATCAAAACTGACTGTATGTCTATGACATTTTCATTCTCACGAAACGAGAGACTTCAAAATGCTGACTAGACACATATACTGGCACATACACACTTTACCCGCTAACTTTATATTATTATGTCATATCAAGGATTAATTTGGAAATCTTCAATAACAAGCCATAAGAAATTAACTATGAAAGATTCAGTGAGAAAAACAGAAGAGAATTTCTTGGAAGCTCGTTGTTTCAAGAAAAAATGACAAGCCAAAAACACAGCCTACCTGTACTTGCACAAGTCTAACAACAGGAAATATCTTGGCCAGTCTCTCACCCCACCCATCTGGAGTTTCTACTTTCTTTCTCTCCCCCTCCCCGTGGCTTGTGGGCGCAGTCATGGTTCTAGGTGTCAGACTATGTGTGACCGTTAGGGAGTCTGTGTGCTGCCTTGTGGAACCACTGGAAGCTTGTGAAACTGGAATGAATCATATATTCCAAACATGTTGGTAAGCGTCCATGAGGAATTGATTGTCATTAACTAACAATTGATCTATTTGCATAAATACATGTGTAGCAGAAGCAAAAGAATAAGTCTTCATGAATTTCAGAAATGAGCTTCGTTTGTTAATTATTTTCATTACAATTGTCCATGACTCTCTTGATTCAGAAACTTTGGAAACAATCCCAAAAATTAAAATTTCTTCAATTTACCTTGTGAGATGTTCCCCTGCAGTGGTGATGCTGCCTTTGCAAGGTCAAGGTCAATGCTTATTTTCTTTTTTGCAGACGGAACCACTTTCTGTCTCGGACTATATTGTAACCAGTCCAGAAGAACTGGGTCCAAACATCCTGCTAGGCCTTCCATGTTGACCAAAACAACAGCTGGAACTGAAAAGATACAATTCTTTCATGAGCAAACTAGAATCGTCAGAGAATCTGACTATAGCCCCGCTTCTCAGCTTTTTTGCAGGGTGAAAAAAACAAAATTAATTTGACAGGTAACTATCACAAGCTAGATCTCGTCAATATTGATGCACATACAAAATTTGGCCTGATTATGTCAATTCGTTCTCAAGATATTGAGCGGAAACGAAATTCTGACCTCAATAAAGGGCCATAACTCCGTCAAAATTTTGCGAAAAATGACGGGTAATAATCCCAAGCTAGATCTTGTCAATGATGATGTGCATACAAAATTTGGACGGATTCTGTCAATTCGTTCTCAAGATATTGAGCGGAAACGAAATTCTGAAGTCAATCAAGGGCCATAACTCTGTCAAAATTTTGCGAAAAATGACGGGTAACAATCCCAAGCTAGATCTTGTCAATGTTGATGTGCATACAAAATTTGGTTGGATTCTGTCAATTCGTTCTCAAGATATTGAGTGGAAATGAAATTCTGATGTCAATCAAGGGCCGTAACTCCGTCAAAATTTTGCGAAAAATGACGGGTAATAATCCCAAGCTAGATCTTGTCAATGATGATGTGCATACAAAATTTGGTTGGATTCTGTCAATTCGTTCTCAAGATATTGAGCGGAAACGAAATTCTGACCTCAATCAAGGGCCATAACTCGGTCAAAATTTTGCGAAAAATGACGGGTAACGTTCCCAAGCTAGATCTTGTCAATGTTGATGTGTATACAAAATTTGGTCGGATTCTGTCAATTCGTTCTCAAGATATTGAGCGGAAACAAAATTCTGACGTCAATCAGGGGCCGTAACTCCGTCAAAATTTTGCGAAAAATGACGGGTAACAATCCCAAGCTAGATTATGTCAATGTTGATGTGCATACAAAATTTGGTTGGATTCTGTCAATTCGTTCTCAAGATATTGAGCGGAAACAAAATTCTGACGTCAATCAAGGGCCGTAAATCCGTTAAAATTTTGCAAAAAATGACGGGCAACAATCCCAAGCTAGATCTTGTCAATGATGATGTGCATACAAAATTTGGTCCGATTCTGTCAATTCGTTCTCAAGATATTGAGCGGAAACGAAATTCTGACGCCAATCAAGGGCCGTAACTCCGTCAAAATTTTGCAAAAAATGACGGGTAACAATCCCAAGCTAGATCTTGTCAATGATGATGTGCACACAAAAATTTGGTCGGATTCTGTCAATTCGTTCTCAAGATATTGAGCGGAAACGAAATTCTGACGTCTATCAAGGGCCATAACTCCGTCAAAATTTTGCGAAAAATGACGGGCAACAATCCCAATCTAGATCTTGTCAATGTTGATGTGCATACAAAATTTGGTCAGATTCTGTCTATTTGTTCTTAAGATATTGAGCGGAAACGAAATGTTCACGGAATGACGGAATGACGGAATCACGGAAGGACAGGGTGAATCCAGTATAGCCCCACTTTTCCAAAGCGGGGCTATAAATACAGTAAGGCTGTAACTGACATGGAAGGCAAGTTTATTTTCTTTTTATAAATCTTGAACTACATGTATTACAGTAACTTGTCAAATCAAATCAAATCATTACAAACTGTAGGCAAATCATTTATTTGCAAAAAAACTGTAGGCAACAGCTCATATTGGACCATAATGAACTAAAATTGAGAAACCCCCACTCTTCAATTTGAAACAAGATATGATTTTCACTCTGACAGCAAAGCACAGGCAACAAATGAGTTTGCGCTTTTATTAATCAGCATGGCTTATTATACAGGCAGCTGATGCATAAATGTAAAATTTTATACCCCAAAGCTGAAGAGTCCTGGGAGCTCAGCCAATCAGACAGGAGGACTTTGCCCAACCAATAAAATGGCCAATCAAGTGTGTGGACTTTGTTCTGACCAATGAAATGCAGTGTTACATTTGATACAAACCTTCAATTTTATCATAGTTCCTAGGCAACTGATAGGTGAATGTGAAGCAGTCATTTTTGTCCTCCAAAGCTGAAGAGTCCTCAGAGTTCAGCCAATCAGCAGTGTGGAGTTGTTCAGTGTAGGTGGAGCTTGACATAATTGGAGTGACACCTGTAGTAGCACCATCTAATGAAGGAAAATAGACAATTGTGTTAAAATATAATTGAGTCTTCGAGTGAGCAAACCAACAATGTAGCTTCCGATCAGGTCCGACCAAACTGAGCTGTACAAGCACAGAAGATTGCTACAGGATGGACTTTTGGATTTACAAAGTAGAGGAATTGAACTATCCATGTAGCAAAAACAAAAGCGCAAAGCTTATCTGCTACCTTGTGAACCTAACGGCTCAGGTGAGCTAAAAAATCATCACAGAAGACAAGATGTTGAAGTTTTGGAAGCCCCGCTAAATAAGTTTTAAACAAAAGGCTTCTACATCTGTTTTCTTTCTAAATGTTCTGAACAGAAAATGCATGTAAGTAAACTAAATCAAAAGCATCAACAAATTTATGCTACATGGCTTACCTGAGGAATACACCAGCACCTGGGCAGAGGACAGGGTACCAGAGCATGCTGTGACGATGTCATTCCTACACGACTTCATCTCAAACCCTGACATTGCCAGTTCCACAACAGACATAGGCTTCTTCTCTGTCTCTAAAATATTCACAGAATCACACAATAACATTTTATCTTTACAGAAAAAAAGGAATGTTGACATTGTAAGCATTCTTTGGTTACGGTCAGAGCTGAATATTGCCTTTCTTGCATTGATTTTTGTTTTCTTTTTTTCAAATGTGCAATTGGGCATGGTGGCCTTAAAACAATTAACAAACATGCTTTTGAAGAACACAATAGATATACTTTTTTTTTCAGCCTGTAACATAGTCATGCCTGCCTTTGGGTTTTGGGATACAGACTTGGTAACTTGTGGTCTGAAGAAACTAGTTTGTAATTTGTTGGAACTATTGATTGGATCCTTGGAAATTAATCTAGGAGATGAACAATGCTTCTGCTGGTCTTTGGAAGATTAAATGAATTTCCATTGATAACGTTTTCTATGCGTTTTGCAGCTACTTTGTATTGAAGATTGACATCATTGTCCGGGTGCGATTGTTTAAATCTATTTCAGGCTTAACTGGACAGCTTATGATGTATTAATATTGGACCATTTGCATCTTATCTAGTATTCATGATGTATCCGGTGGGACGGATTAGTGTTAATCTATTTCTTGTTTACCATGGCAACGGTATTGTTATGAAGATAAAGCTTGGCATCTTATTGGTTTATGGTTTTGATGTATTTGAATAATATTGAGGTTATCGGAATCTGGTGGAATATTGGATATACTGTAACTTGGTATCATGGGGTAACGACGTCGTTTTGGGTTGATGTGTGTGCGTGTGTATGGATGCGAAGACTGCACCATTTCTAGAACATTAAAGACAGATTAGATTTATGAGAACTAGTTTATTCTTGTGGCAAAGCTTCTTTGGGATTATGTCCTTAATCTAAGGGGAGTCGTCTTTTAGCTTTTGGAATGAGGAGACTAAAATAGTATTACAAAATTGAAACTTTAATTAACTTTCTATAGAACAATCGAAATAGGACTCCAGTTTATTTTGGAAATTAGTATAACAGAGAATTCAGTACAACAGAAATAATATATTCAACGAATGAAAATGTAAATTGACTTTAGTTATTCTTTCAATCCACGAAAATAAACATAACGGTCACGAGGAACAACGGAAGTACTAACTCAAACACCCTGTGCCCTTGGTTAGGTCACAGTGTAAACTGGTGCCGTTCGACAGGATGCGAACCTAGAGGACATTTCAAACGTGGGTACTGAAAATTTATCTATATTGGACTGGCGGTTTAAACTAAAGGAATGGAGCTTTGACGATCTAAACATTCAATATGGGCATGTGGAAAAATAACGGGAACTTAATAGATGCGATGTTTTAATTGTGGACAGAGTTACTATCCGGCTATCCGGCGATCTTAATTACGGGTGGATCCAGTTGGACATAATAGCTGAGGTCCATGAGGACACTGCCAGCATACAAAAGAACGGGCTGTTCGAATTTGACTCGCCGTTAGAATTTATGCCTATGGTGGCTAAATTGTTGATAAACAATGATCTATTTGCGGCAAAGAACAGCGATTTGACATTTACTGATATGTAAAATTTCGTATTGACACTGGTGATGCCCAGCCGATTAAACTTCGTCGATGAGTGGTGACGTTTTGTTTAAAGCACAGATCCTATGGACAGCCGTCTGTGCATGGGACAACGCTACTGATGGGATGTTATATGAGCCACGGTTAAAGCGTGGATTCTAGAAAACCGTCTGCGCTAGGTGCGACGCTTAACAACATGATGTCATCGATAAAAACCTTGTAAAACAAAGCATTAAAGTAAACTTCAAATGACTCAGTTTCAAAGATGAGAAAGCATTTTAATGTTTAACTAAGTCAAGTAATGTTTAATTATAAAAATGGTAATTTAATTAAGTATTATCGCAATGGTTCGTGTGCGCAGTGTGTTAATTTACAAGCAAATAATTGTGTTGTCACAGAATTAATAGTGACGATTGGATTAATTACGGGATGTACTTTTCTTCTTTTCATATTTGGATATGTCAAATAACCTTTATCTTTGAAGCAAAGGCCTGAACGGTAGCTCGTTTCGAGCAAGGCGCTAGGCATGGTTGCGCCGTAGACTTGGTCCTGAGAAACAAGGAGTCTTGGTAGAATACATAGTGCCAAGGTTATAGAGTGAATGTTTGACTGTGGATTAGTATCATATCATCATGTCATCATTAATGGTGGTGTGACAGGACACACACAATTGTCTCGAATTTGTACTGTGACAGGACACTGTTATTATGAGACAATGTTTATCGGTGTAACATAGTAGGCACGCCTGCCTTTGGGTTTTGGGATTCAGACTTGGTAACTTGTGGTCTGAAGAAACTAGTTTGTAATTTGTTGGAACTATTGATTGGATCCTTGGGAATTAATCTAGGAGATGAACAATGCTTCTGCTGGTCTTTAGAAGATTAAATGAATTTCCATTGATAACGTTTTCTATGGGTATTGCAGCTACTTTGTATTGAAGATTGACATCATTGTCCGGGTGCGATTGTTTAAATCTATTTCAGGCTTAACTGGACAGCTTATGATGTATTAATATTGGACCATTTGCATCTTATATAGTATTCATGACGTATCCGGTGGGACGGATTAGTGTAAATGTATTTCTTGTTTACCATGGCAACGGTATTGTTATGAAGATAAAGCTTGGTATCTCATTGGTTTATGGTTTTCATGTATTTGAATAATTTTGAGGTTATCGGAATCTGGTGGAATATGATATATACTGTAACTTGGTATCATGGGGTAACGACGTCGTTTTGGGTTGATGTGTGTGCGTGTGTATGGATGCGAAGACTGCACCATTTCTAGAACATTAAGGACAGATTAGATTTATGAGAACTAGTTTATTCTTGTGGCAAAGCTTCTTTGGGATTATGTCCTTAATCTAAGGGGAGTCGTTTTTTAGCTTTTGGAATGAAGAGACTAAAATAGTATTACAAAATTGAAATTTAAATTAACTTTCTATAGAACAATCGAAATAAGACTCCAGTTTATTTTGGAAATGAGTATAACAGAAAATTCAGTACAACAGAAATAATATATTCAACGAATGAAAATGTAAATTGACTTTAGTTATTCTTTCAATCCACGAAAATAAACATAACGAAAACGAGGAACAACGGAAGTACTAACCCACTGTGCCCTTGGTTAGGTCACAGTGTAAACTGGTGCCGTGACCAGGATGCGAACCTAGAGGACATTTCAAACGTGGGTACTGAAAATTTATCTATCTTGGACTGCCGGTTTAAACTAAAGGAATGGAACTTTGACGATCTAAACATTTAATATGGCCATGTGGAAAAATTACAGTAACTTAATAAATACGATGTTTTAATTGTGGTCAGATATTCACCTGGTGTTACGAAACATCACTAGATCTTACTTACGGGTGGATCCAGTTGGACATGATAGCTGGGGTCCACGAGGACACTGCCAGCATACAAGAGATCGGACTGTCCGAATTCGACTCGCCGTTAGAATTTAGGCCTATGGTGGCTGCATTGTTGAAAAACAATGAAGATTTATTTGCGGCAAAGGATAGTGATTTGACATTTACTGGTATGTAAAATTTCATATTGACACTGGTGATGCCCCGCCGATTAAACTTCGTCGATGAGTGGTGACGTTTTGTTTAAAGCACAGATCCTATGGACAGCCGTCTGTGCTTGGGTCTACGCTACTGACGGGATGTTATATGAGCCAGGGTTTAAGCGTGGATTCTAGAAAACCGTCTGCGCTAGGTGCGACGCTTAACAACATGATGTCATCCTTGGAGAACTAGATAAAAACCTTGTAAAACAAAGCATTAAAATAAACTTCAAATGATTCAGTTTTAATGATAAGAAAACATTAATGGTTAAGCAAGTCAAGTAATGTTTAATTATAAAAATGGTAATTTAATTAAGTGTTATTGCAATGGTTTGTGTGCGCAGTGTGTTGGTTAACATGCAAATAATTGTGTTGTAACAGAATTAATAGTGACGATTGGATTAATAACAGGATGTACTTTTCTTCTTTTCATATTTGGATATGTCAAATAATCTTTATCTTTGAAGCAAAGGCCTGAACGGTAGCTCGTTTCGAGCAAGGCGCTAGGCATGGTTGCGCCGTAGACTTGGTCCTGAGAAACAAGGAGTCTTGGTAGAATACATAGTGCCAAGGTTATAGAATGAATGTTTGACTGTGGATTAGTATCATATCATCATGTCATCATTAATGGTGGTGTGACAGGACACACGCAATTGTCTCGAATTTGTACTGTGACAGGACACTGTTATTATGAGACAATGTTTATCGGTATTGTGACAGGACACATGTTGTGCTGATAAAATGAATTCTGTTAATGTTATATATTGTGTTATATGTTGTATATCATGTTATATTCATGTGTGCAAGAGAATATGCCTCAACTGTTGAGACACCATTTGTTTGGGTGTTCATAATGGCTACCTTAATTATTGACGCATTAATTTTATTCGGGTATTAATGTTTTTGATTATGGTTGCTGACTACTTTGTTCAGAGTCTCTGTTTGAAAGAGGCCCTTATAGTTAAAGGGTAGGGGAAAAAGAAATTCTTCCGCTCTGGCAAAAGTCAGGTTTATAGAGTTGATATACTTGGGGTTATCAACAGTATTTAAACTGTAAATATTTCATTCCGGGAGGGAATAATGTTAAGGACGTGTGAGAACAAAAGGCAATGCTTCAAATTGTATCATCATTGTAGTGGGTTCTATAATGGGGTTTATAAAGACTATAACTGGAGTTTTCTTGTGTCACTATTGTAATTTGGTATTAGTTCTTGCGCTACTGTGGAAATCAATAAGAACTAGCAGCATTTATGTTTTCCAATAATGGACAAAGCTGACACAATTTCAGCATTGGACTTAATGGTTGTGGTGCTTGTGGCAATAAAACTGTATTGGTCAATGTAAAATAAGTTGCTGATTAAAATGTAACTTGGTAGTTGTTTGCATATTGTTGTATTTTGGTTTTGTCATATTTGAGGTTATTTGGTTATGATATTTCGGTAGCAATGTCCGTTGACGACATGTGATTGGGTTTTGTCAGTTTTCTGGGTTTTGCTGTGTTCCATTTGAACTAAGATATTGGTTTCCGATATTGCACTGTGCTGCTGAAGAAATCTGATGGAACTTGAAAATATGATAAGACATTTTCTAATATTGGGTTAAGTAGTCTACTGCTACAAGTATGGCTTGTCCTGCTGCCTTCTTTTGAATGTTTTCCCCTGACGGCAAAAACATTTGGCCAAGGGGTGTTATGTAACATAGTCATGCCTGCCTTTGGGTTTTGGGATACAGACTTGGTAACTTGTGGTCTGAAGAAACTAGTTTGTAATTTGTTGGAACTATTGATTGGATCCTTGGAAATTAATCTAGGAGATGAACAATGCTTCTGCTGGTCTTTGGAAGATTAAATGAATTTCCATTGATAACGTTTTCTATGCGTTTTGCAGCTACTTTGTATTGAAGATTGACATCATTGTCCGGGTGCGATTGTTTAAATCTATTTCAGGCTTAACTGGACAGCTTATGATGTATTAATATTGGACCATTTGCATCTTATCTAGTATTCATGATGTATCCGGTGGGACGGATTAGTGTTAATCTATTTCTTGTTTACCATGGCAACGGTATTGTTATGAAGATAAAGCTTGGCATCTTATTGGTTTATGGTTTTGATGTATTTGAATAATATTGAGGTTATCGGAATCTGGTGGAATATTGGATATACTGTAACTTGGTATCATGGGGTAACGACGTCGTTTTGGGTTGATGTGTGTGCGTGTGTATGGATGCGAAGACTGCACCATTTCTAGAACATTAAAGACAGATTAGATTTATGAGAACTAGTTTATTCTTGTGGCAAAGCTTCTTTGGGATTATGTCCTTAATCTAAGGGGAGTCGTCTTTTAGCTTTTGGAATGAGGAGACTAAAATAGTATTACAAAATTGAAACTTTAATTAACTTTCTATAGAACAATCGAAATAGGACTCCAGTTTATTTTGGAAATTAGTATAACAGAGAATTCAGTACAACAGAAATAATATATTCAACGAATGAAAATGTAAATTGACTTTAGTTATTCTTTCAATCCACGAAAATAAACATAACGGTCACGAGGAACAACGGAAGTACTAACTCAAACACCCTGTGCCCTTGGTTAGGTCACACAGCCCATAATTCAGCCTAAGGATAGTAAAATAATTAGTTGGCCTTTTATAAAGAACAATGAAACATATGAAACCACACTATGTTTTTTTTTTGTTTTGTTTTGTTCCATTTTCTTCAGATGTAAAATGCTAAGCTCAATAAATATACCTTCGGTAGGAAAGACATCCTCCATCAAAGTATTGGCCTCAATCTCACTCGGCCTTGGATTCTTCTGTTGCCATGACGACAATATCTCTATGACAACCATTAGCCCCGCCTTGCTCACGCTCAACGTGAACTGCGGCAGCTCGTAAACTCTCTCAATCTTTGGTAAATATGAGTTCTTCCAGTACATTGGTAGCAGTAGTTTCCTGGTATAGAGAGCTCCACTTGTCGTTGGAACGAGGGTCAGGAGAGGCGACCTTGTACCGGCAATATCTACTGTCGTCAAGCCAACGTGAAAGCCAAACAATTTCATCTGTGTGTGTGAGTAGCAATGATGGAGTAGGGAGCTAGGTGGTCCTGCTATCTTGCTGACTAGTTGAACCAGTTTCCGTGGATACATGGGGGTCATGGTCTGAAGGTCAAACCTCTCACTGGAGAGTTGGACTCCAAACAGAGGGTATAGCTTTGGTGTTGAACTTTCACCCTGTCAAAAAAGAAAATTACATTTTACAGCAGATTCCTCTTTTTAATAAGCTTTCAGAACATTGTAAATCCTTACAAAAGAGAAATATCATAACTCTAAGTAACTATGTTAAATAACAACTCAGATAATCAACCTGCGGTGATGATCAGGGGCCAGTTGTTCAATACTTAGTAAGCTTAACGTCTTCGTTAAGACCTCAACTTGTTAAGTAAATGCTGACTATATAAGCAAATACACTGTTATTTTTTGTTGATAAAATTTGAGATGTAAAAGCTATGTCTTAACAGCATGTACATGGCTTGCTCTTCATTGAAAAATGGCCGTTAATGTCGTGTGACATGGGTATCTAAGCAATTATATTGAATCAAAATGTCACAGGAGCAGAAAAATAACATTGCCTGACCCAGACACCAACGCAGGGCCTCTCCTTATCATGAAAGCACACTGCCATCTTAGCTATAAAATCATGTCCTGCTGCTTCATAAGAATTAGATTTGTCCCTGAATCTGCTCAAAACCATGCCGAAAATGAAATAATGTCAAATGACATCTTACCCTTGAACTTCTTTGTTTGGAATGATAAACTTTCTTGGCAATGTCACACTGAGCATGCTCAGCAGAGAGGAGAGATATGATTGGTTGAAGCAAGGTCAGGTGATATGTTCTTGTTGGTACAAATTCTTCCATTGATCTCATCTGTTCTTCAGTAGGGTGGGGTCTACTGTCATCTACTATCTCTGGAAAATGAAAGAGAAGGAACAATCAAATAAAATTATGCAAAAATGTTTGTTTGTTTTGAGGTTTAACATCCCAGTCAACAATTTTTTAGCTATGTCTGGCAGAGCCACCGCTTCCTGGGTATTAACCAGTAATCTGGGGACTAAATGTGCCTTGCTCAAGGACAAAACATGGTGCCGCCAGTAGGGATTGAACCCAGGACCTCTCAATTCGAAGTCTGTTGCTCTACAACTATGCCACCGCACTTCCTATGCAGAAAAGTAAAAAACAGTTTTTTAAAAATACTAGAAAAAGTGCCTTGAGAGGCATGTATACCCCGGCTGGTAGCTCATCCACACCCCTAGGCCCACCGCCTCCGACCTATACATACTCACTGACGCTAATACAATGAATCTGCATTCCAGAATAAAAGAGAGCAACCACAACAAGTACTACTTATAAATTTGTATTTGCAAAAGCACTGTCTAAAACCATGGGGAGGGGGAGTGTAGTAGATTGACAGATCTATTTTATAACAGTATACAGAGCTGACTTGTAGTATACTCAATCTAGAACTTGATCACGGACATTGAGGGTCAGGTCCTCAGTCCTAGATGGAAAATAGAATGTCATTCTTCAATAATATTAATCAAAAAAAAAAAAAAGTAAATAAATAAAAAAAAAATGAGATGTCCTAGATCTTGACCTCTAGCCCCACCCTGGGCATGGACCCTTGAGTCTAATGTCATTAGGCACAAGGCAAACCTTACAGAGCACCTATGGTGCAAGTATGAATGATTTCTAAACATGGTGGTTAAGAAAAGTACAGAAAATAAAATATTTAAAGAAGTTCTAGATTTTGACCTCTAGCCCCACCCCCACACATGGACCCTAGAGTCTGAACCTTACATGGTACCTATGGTCTAAGTATGAATGCTTTCTGACAGGACTTTGTGATCCTAGATGTCAAGAAAATAGACTTACAGAAAATTTATCATGGTACATGTATCTATCATATTATAAATGTGTCCTAGATTTTGACCTCTAGCCCCATCCCTGGGGATGGTGACATGGAATATGAAAGAAAACCCTATAGGGTATCTATGAACTAAATAAGAACACATCCCTATGGTTGTTTGTTAAGATATGGACTAAGAGAAGAAACATAAACATTGTAAACAGCACATTTTAAAGGTGACCTAGATTTTGACCTCCAGCCCCACCCCTGGGCATAGACCCTGGGGACCAAACTCATGGAAAAAAGCAAACCCTATAGGGTACCTATGGTCTAAATATGAATGGTTTCTGACCACTGGTTCATGAGATATACACCACTAGAGAAACTTTAACAAAAACTTTTGACATAAATTCTACGAACGTTCCGGAATTAGGATCAAACAAACGAACTAACATATGAACGGACAAACGGAAAAGCGAAAACTATATACCTGTCGGCATAAATGCTGGGGGTAAAATAATCTGGAGCATAATGTTATACTAATCAGCGCCTTTGTTTTTGCTACACATATAGTACAAACATCTAAATTCAAAATTTCTAGCCATCTTGTGTGGCTGCACAGGCGGGTTTGTGTCGGACCTGGTCGAAAACCAAATTATTGGGTTTTTTCCATGACGCGGCTCATTTTTGTCATGCTGTGAAAGAACCATCACTCGCTGGATACTTAACCACTACTTCTGGGAGTAAAGTGTTTTGCAAACAATAAGGTCTCAAAATAAATATATGTCAGCTAAAACTCTTTCAAAATCTTGAATACTTCTTGGACACCAACATCTTAGAAATATTTTCTTACCACAGTTGCTAACAGGTAGCTATTGTTATGTATGACAGTTACTTGTTGAAAGATGTGCATTCAGTACTGGTAAACTTCCCAAGGGAGTATGCCCAGGAAAGTATGATGTTATACATATGATGTTTTAAAACTTGTTGTCCTTAGCAATTATTTACTTTTAGTGTCCCAGATATTGGACATAAACAGGTTGTTTACTTCAGAATTTTCTAGAAATTTCAAATTGTTCTTTGACGGAAAAGTCCAGAAAAATCTGGAAGAACCAAAGATGTAGAATCTTCTAGAAAAATCTTTTTTTTATGTCAAAAGAATATTGTGGAATTTTCTGGAAGGATAATGGCCTCTCTAGAATATTTCAGAACATTAAATTTTGGTAAACAACTTGTTATTTTTAGTATATGATATCATAGAATTTGCTGGAAGAATCCTGAATGTTCCTCAGTGCTATATAAGGGCTACAAAGGACTAGGGCATTTAACGCCTGATTTTGGCCTCAGATTTTGCTAAAAAATAAATTTTGGAATTTAGGTGAGAAAACTATTCCTCAAAACAGTCATATGCCTCCTCTATTAAATACAAGAACAAGTGCTTCATTTATCCTACAAGCGTTGCCATGGCAACGCCAAGAAGGATCATAGATAGAGCACATTTTGCACTTTTGGATCTATTTTTAACCCTTTCTGAACATATTTATTAATTTTTAAGTGCCAGCCCACACGACGAACAAAATGATACTTAGCATACAATATCCCTGGATGATACTTCATAATTATTTCATAGTAAGAAATTGTTCGGCGCGTGGGCCGGTAGTTGAAAATGATGTTGAATGGTGAAAAATAGACCCAAAATTGCAAAAAGTGGTATTTCTATGCTTTTCGGAGCGTTACCATGGCAACATGTGTAACTTGAATGTGATAGTTGTGCTAGAATTTATAAGCAGGGGCCTATACCTGCTGTTTGCAATACTTCTCTCCTCAAAATTCCAAAATTCAATTTTTTACCAACACATGAGGCCGAAATCAGGCCTTAAATTCCCTAGGCCTTTTCATAAGGACAATCTTTGGGTACTGTTACCATTAAGAAGTCAAAATCTATCTTACTGGAATTTAAACTTATTCTTGGATTACTTTGTGATATTCGATTCTGGATTGGGACATAGTGCTATTTTGAAACAAACTTTAATTCTTGGGATCAGAAACTGATACAGACTTGTGTTAAAAAATTCTGAGGGACATTCAGACATTCTTTAAGGGAATTAACATCTTGAAAGGTATTGTACATTCATTTTTGTTTGATTGTATATATGATTTTGATTGTTTCACATGTAATTACTGGTTAAATCACTTCTAAATAGATTTGTTAAATTTTAAACAAAGCTTGTTGCTGGCTAACCAACTTGTTGGTTTCCTTAATCTTCTAGTTACGCCTGGCACGTAACACTATGTACACACAGACCTGTCCTCCTTTGAATTTAGAAATTCATGTGGTATGCTCTTGCTTTTTTCAGGTGCTACCATTAGTCAAAATCATGTATTTCCCACAATTCAAAGTGTCAAATATAAGAGATTGAGATGTCTCTGAGCTCACAAGAAATATTTTCTTATACACAAAACCAACTCACCAGTGTGTTTCTTGGCATATGGTTCATAATCATACTTGTAGGCACAGTCCAGGATCTTCTGTATTCTGTGTACTGTTGTACTGGCCACGTTGAGGTGGCAGGGGCCAATAACAAACCGGTTCAGGGAGTTCTCATGGGCAAACAGAGTTGTCTCCTCATGCTCAGATACTGATGATCTGGAGCCTGAAATCATAAGCTGAGCAAATTACATGTATGTTTATACAAGTACTTGTGCTGCATCATGAGAAAATCTGTCCTTCCTTGAGGTTTCCCTATAGGTTAGGTTGAACTATCCCAGGTGGCTAGGTGCTTAGATTTCAGACATGTAACAAGCTACATGAATCATTGCTTTCTGAATTTAATCCATAAGATGGGGAGTTAATGTTATCCGCTCAAGGCCAGACTTGACCTCTCAATTACAAGCCTAACTATATGTGAAGGCCACAAAGGTCCCTTGCACAGCATTTAAATATTTGTTAGAAAAACTACCAAAAATATTCTCAAATGATCATCAACTATTATCCATTCAGCTGTTTTGTCCCATTAAAGATAAAAATTACACAGCCTACCCTGTACAGATCCATCCTCATTCTTGGTCAGCACATACAGATAATCCGTCCACACCACCCCATACTTCTCCAGACTGTGTTGTTCTGTGTACGCCTCCAGGTGATAGTCCCAGTCTAACACCCGGTCCGACGGTATCCCAAGATTCCTGGTACTGTGACTGTCAAACAAGGACTGGGACAGGTAGTTACTGACTGTCTTGTTGGGTAAGGTGTCGCCACCAGAGAGTAAGATATTGTTCTGCAATAAATTACAGTATTAAGAGTTAAATATTGGAATTCCCAGTCCAACACACAGTGCGACTGTATCCCAAGATTCCTGGTACTGTGAGTGTCAAACAGTGACTGGGACATGTAGTTACTGACTGTCTTGCTGGGTAATGTGTCACCACCGGACAGTAAGATATTGTTCTGCAATGAATTAATGGACAAGCTTATTCATGGTCAATCTGTATTTGTTTGTTTGCTTGTTTTTAAATAAATGTTACCCTCATTAAATAAATTGCTTACTAAACTCTATTACCCTACTGATTCTTATATGCTCTTTTTACTGCATATTGAATTCCCTCAAACAATTTCATTTTATACCATGAACAATTCAACCCTGAATAATAATATAGATATTGCCTCTGCCTACCGACTCACATAGCCTAGAATTCTACTCGCCTCTTGCTCCACAATTTTCCAGAGAAAAGACCCTTAGGCTGGTGATTCCCTAAAACATTAAAATAATTTAGCCTCCATGGGGCTTCTCAGAATCTAAAAGTAGATACTACATCTCAACTTACCCTAGAATTTTCTTCGCCTCTTGCTCCACATATACAGTTCCCCTGGGAAAACACCCTTAGGTTGGTGATTCCCGACTGTACATTAAAATAGACCAATCCCTGCATCACAACCTCCATGGAGATTCCCTCTGATTCTATATATAGAAATGGTTTGAAGGAAATCTTTCTCGGACCATAGTGGGCTTTCTCTCTGGTGTGCTCTGTTAACTGAAATAAGAAACAAAACATGGTTTCCCCGATATGTCTGTTTGTATGGACCCCAAAGAAAAGTGTTACAATGAGTCTGGCCTGTCGTACATTTCTGGACAATCATTGCAATAATTAAACCATATTTGACAAATGGATACTCCCATCATTATCAATTGGATGAGCCCACTTTCATTTTGAGGCTTGTTAGGAGTGATTTTGCAATAATCAATATTTTTACTGGCAACACCAATGGGATTCCAACCTGCACGACAGAGGTACATAAAAACATGCTACCGATTGAGCTATCTAGACCCTATGTGGAGATACCGAATTAAAATAATTGCATGAAAATCCTTATCCTTAACCATTTAATAGGACAGGTCAGTTTAACTGCTACTGTAACATGTAATCAGTACTACCTGTTGTCATGCGGTGCAGATGGGGCTCGTTAGCCTTGGAAGGCAACTCATCTAGGAGTTAAGCTAGTTCTCTACACAAAAATCTAGCTGGGCAGGGGGAACTCATTAGTCTTGGTTGACAGCCCTCCTAGGAGTTTACAGGTCTCTAAACAAAACCTAAGAAAGGGTAGATGGAGCTCTTCAGCTGTGGCCAGCAATTCATCTAGGAGAAGGAAACTCCAAAATCAAACCTGTGTGTCTGGATATGCCTAGTCCAGATATGCAAAGACTGTTTCGGTAGATGGAGCGGAAGAAATCATCTGATTCAACGGTTCAGAAAGCGATACAGCAACATGTTGTGGAACATGCAGAGCGTGACAAGGCACTAAAGATGTTACGGTCATCCACAGCATCCAAACCCAACTCCAGACGTCTTGACCTGTGTCTTGCCTCTGGGCGCAGCTGGGCGAGGACCAGAGAGTGAGGTTGACGTTGCGCACCTCTTCCTCACTATAATCCAATTTCATAGCGCATGTCATCTTATTTCTCAACACACAAGCACTTGCATACACAACAATTTCATCACACTTGCACCCACATACCTACAAAGTCCTGTGGCGATGGGCGAGTGGCGAAGCAGCAGGTGTAGGACACACTGGGAGCTGTAGTTGCAGACCTGCACACAGGCGGCTCAGTTCTAATGGTCGCTTTCTGTGAGGAGAAGCAGTAAGCAGAATTCGGCAGTCGGCTGAGTGACTGAGCAGACCTATTTAGGACCGCACTGCTCACCCCCGTAGCATGGGGCCCTAAACAATTGCCTGCTTCAAACCCCCTGGCTGGTTAACCGCGATCAGCGGGGATCCCCTTAAGCGGTCGAAATACAAAGAAAAAAGCTAGAGTAATCCCCTTACGGATTGGCGCATGGAATGTGCGCACTTTAATGGATAGTGCTGGGTCAGATAGACCACAGCATAGAACGGCCCTTGTGGGCAGAGAACTTGGGAGGTATGATATACAGATAGCTGCATTGAGTGAGACTCGGTTCGCAGATGTTGGGGAGATCAAAGAAGTTGGTGCTGGATACACCTTCTTCTGGAGTGGACGCAAAAGTGAAGAGAGGCGTGAAGCAGGAGTTGGCTTTGCCATCAAAACAGAACTTGTTGGTAAGCTGTCAGGATTGCCAAAAGGCATTAATGACCGTCTAATGACATTGAGACTTCCTCTGTCAGGCAATAAACATGCAACTATTGTCAGTGCTTATGCACCCACAATGACCAATCCAGATGAGGTCAAGGACAAGTTCTATGATGACCTAGACAATGTTATTTCTGCAACACCCCGCACAGACAAGCTTATCCTTCTTGGCGACTTTAATGCCAGAGTGGGTACAGACCACCAGACCTGGGAAGGAGTTATAGGTCCAGAAGGGGTTGGAAAGTGCAACAGCAATGGTCTCTTGCTTCTCAGGAAGTGTGCTGAACATGATCTTCTAATCACCAACACAGTCTTCCGCCTACCTAATAGGAACAAAACATCCTGGATGCATCCCCGTTCCAAACACTGGCATCTCATAGACTATGTCATAGTGCGGAGAACAGACAGGCAGGATGTTAAAGTGACAAAGACTATGTGTGGTGCAGACTGCTGGACAGATCATAGACTGGTTGTCAGCAAACTCAACCTAAGAATACAGCCTGCGAGGCGACCTCAAGGCAAGAAAGCTCCTAAGAGACTGGATGTCTCAAAGCTGAATAAAGACAGCATGAGACAAGATTTCTTAACAGACATTTGCAACCAACTGGATGCAATGAATCTCAGTTCAGAGGACCCCGAAGAAAACTGGACAGTTTTCCATAAAACAGTTCTTTCTTCAGCTGCAAGCACCTTAGGCCATCCATCTCGCAAACATCAAGACTGGTTTGATGAGAATGATGATGAAATTCAGAGGCTTCTTGAAGAAAAGCACCGTTTGCTCAAGGCACATCAAGATGATACTAGCTCAGTATCAAAGAAAGCAGCCTACAGCAACATTTGTAAGACAGTCCAGACCAAGCTTAGGGACATGCAAGATTCCTGGCTGAGGAAGAAAACAGAAGAAATTCAGTCTTTTGTGGATAGAAAGGACATGAAGAAATTTCATGATGCACTGAAAACCATTTATGGTCCAAAGAGTTCTGGAGCCACCACATTGCTCAGTGCAGATGGAAACACTCTTCTCACAGATAAAGAAGCTATCTTGGAAAGGTGGGCAGAACACTTCAATAGTGTGCTTAATCGACCATCAAGCATCAATCAGGATGCAATCGACAGACTTCCACAGATAGAGTGCAATGTTCTGTTAGATGAATTTCCTACCGTTACGGAAACAAGAAAAGCAGTTCAACAACTATCATCTGGCAAAGCCCCAGGTGCAGATGCAATTCCTGCCGAAGTTTACAAGGCTGGGGGGCTACCCATGGCAGAGAAACTGACAGAGTTGTTTCACTGTATGTGGAGGAAGGAGGCTATCCCACAAGAATTTAAGGATGCATCCATAATCCACCTATACAAGCGGAAAGGAAATCCTCAAGTCTGTGACAATCACAGAGGCATCTCCCTCCTATCAATTGCTGGGAAGATACTTGCAAAAATTCTGTTAAATCGTCTGAATGCTCATCTTGATCAGACGGGACTTATCCCAGAAAGTCAATGTGGATTCAGAAAAGACAGAGGGACAATAGACATGATCTTCACAGCAAGACAGCTTCAGGAGAAATGCCAAGAACAGAATGTAGATCTATACATGACGTTTGTTGACCTCACCAAAGCTTTTGACACTGTTAGTCGTGATGGACTCTGGAAAATCATGGCCAAGTTTGGCTGTACACCCAGATTCATAGCTATGGTGCGGCAGTTTCATGATGGCATGCAGGCACGTGTGCAAAATGATGGAGAGTTCTCTGAACCATTTGAAGTAACAAATGGGGTCGAACAAGGCTGTGTTCTGGCACCAACACTGTTCAGCATGATGTTTTCTGCCATGCTTAAGGATGCTTTTCAGGACAGTGACACTGGTTTTCCAATCAGGTACCGTTTTGATGGCAACATATTCAACCTCAGAAGGTTGCAAGCCAAAACTAAGGTCCAGACTGATGTGCTAGATGAGCTCCTCTATGCAGATGATATGGATAAGAATGCCAACACAGAGGCAAAAATGCAAAGAGCCATGGATCAAGTCTCACAGTCATGTGATAACTATGATCTCACAATCAGCACAAAAAAGACAGAGGTTGTACACCAACCAGCCCCCGGAAAACCATATAATGAACCAACCATCACTGTGAATGGGCAAAAACTGAAAGTTGTTGACAAGTTCACCTACCTGGGAAGCACTCTCTCTAGAGCAGTGCATATTGATGATGAGATCACTGCCAGAATTGCAAAAGCTAGTGTGGCATTCGGAAGACTCCGTGCAAATGTCTGGGAGCGAAATGGAATCAAGCTTGACACCAAGCTGAAAGTCTACAAGGCTGTGGTACTGCCAACCCTCTTGTATGCATGTGAGACCTGGACAGTATACCAACGCCATGCAAAGAGACTTAACCATTTCCACTTAAGCTGTTTGAGAAAGTTGTTAAAAATCAAGTGGCAGGACAAGATTCCAGACACAGAGGTCCTGAGGAAAGCAGGGATGCAAAGCATGCATACAGTCTTAAAGCTAGCACAGCTAAGATGGACTGGCCATGTTATAAGAATGCCTGATGCGCGACTTCCAAAGAAAGTTTTCTATGGAGAACTACAGGAGGGAAAGCGCTCTCAAGGTGGCCAGAAGAAACGCTACAAAGACACCCTCAAAGCCTCTCTGAAGGATTTCGAAATACCAATGGGGTCCTGGGAACAGACTGCACAGGAGCGATCAAAGTGGCGAGGTCTCATCAACAAAGGAGCAGCTCTCTATGAAAAGAAGAGAATCTGTGAAGCTGAAAGAAAGCGAAGAGAGCGCAAAGCCAAAACAAATGTGCCGCCAGCAGACTCTATGACACTGACTTGCTCTACTTGCAACCGACAGTTTAGAGCCAGAATTGGCCTAGTCAGCCATCAAAGAACTCACCAACACACATCAGCACTATTCAAGAAATAATGATGGTCTTTCTCATTAGTGAGAGACGAACTATCAATAGGACAAATGTGTGTAGAAACAATTATGATAATTACCTTAAAAGTGATAGACATCTTGTAGGCATAAGTTCCCAGTGAAAACACTGATGGTGTCCTTTTCTTTTTTTCCTGCACCTCATCTATAACCGGCTCGTCATCTGCTAATATCTGTGGAACAAACGACCAGGCCCACTGACCCCAGCCCTGCTGGTTCTCCTCCTCGCCTTCTGCTCCTTCCTCAGCAGCTTCTGTAAGGGGAACCAGTATAGTGAGAATGCTTTATCAACCCATGTCTTATTTTACAGACCAAGAGTGAAGTTGGAATTAAGTTGTTGGTTTATAACATTGATCGTGTCTTTTCTTTAAACACAATTCAAAATTCGAAGTGAATAAATCAGAGCTATGTTCCCAGAAAAATAAGGATCTTTTCACTTATCTTGTAATTTCATATTAGAAGAAAATGGCATAATAAATATTTCATTTCAATACAATTTAAAAAGAAAAAACCTATTGGTGTTCAGTATAAAATGCAATGTTAACTTTGTTAAAACTATATGTTATTGAAAAGTTTTATGCACGGCTAAAAAGAGCATCTAAATGAAATTACACAACTATATTTCATACAATGAAACAACACATATAAAATTCTCTAAATGAAATTGTGAAAATTGCTTTAATAGTAAGTTGTAATTTAACTCATGTATACCTGGCATCCTTTTTATGGGACAGAGAAAAACAGTATAGCCCCAGATGTGATGCTGCAGAAGGGGGCGTCCCATCAGGGGCTATTCTGTTTGTGCTTAGAAGAATTTCTTCCAAAAATGGAAAAAAAATCAAAATCGCTCCTGATACCCCTGAAAATGACAATGGACTCAACCAATATATTGTGATGGGCAAGTCGGCCAAGTCCATTAATCTTAAATGGTTGACCTTGTCAATGTATATACCTGTTTGTTCTTCATGCAGCATCTTTTGCTTCTCTGGTTCCTCTGTTGCCGGTTCCCCACGATTTTTAAACTCCAGGGTACCATAGTACAGCGCCAACCCTAACTCAACTAGCCGAATAAACATAGGCAACTGTGTATCCGTCATTGACAGGTCCAGCCTGTCGCAGTAGAAATCCAATTTCGTATCCGAGGGATACTTCGCATGTATGCCATCATATTTCATGTATAGGCGACTTGAAACCGAACAGCGGTAGACTAGGGGATCCTGGTAATTCTCTATCCTGCCACTTGCATCACGTTTGTCTAAACAAATTGTCAAGTCGCATATATTTATAGCCCTGCGTAGAACAAAGTCAGGTGCCGTAAGCTCAACAAAGGCCCGCATCCAGTCCTTATTGACACTGTAAATTTCTGCCGATTTCATGTTCATAGAGAAAACAATATCGTCTTCCACAAACTTAATGATCAAGTTATTGACAATAATGGACACATTGTTGAGAATCTTGTTCATCAAGCTCTGTAGATAGCCCGGCGGTAAATCCTCGCCCTCCTGTCGACGCGATTTTTGCCTCGGACTTGCACCCGACTTCCGACTCGATACTTCCGAACCCCCTTTCATACTACCTTTATCAGAATAGGCAGTATCTCGGAGCTTTAGAATACATTCTATGGTGTTAATCGTCACAACCACAGGTTCAGATCCAAGTTTCGTCCAAGGAACGTGAAGCCGTAGCTCGTGTATATGACCGCTCTGGAAGACAATCGGAAGCTGCATGGCCTTCTCCAGGACGTCAAGTCGTAGGTCAAGGTTGTAGAGGACTGCGTCCCCACCCCACAGGCTGAGCTGGAAGTCCTCGGTCCGCAGCTTGATGTACTTGTCAACATACCCCATTAAAATGGGGGTAATATAGGATTCTAACTTAAACATGGTGGTATCTTGATGTTGTTCCTCTATCCCATAGTTTCAATGTCTGAAAACATATGAGCAGTGTCACAAGAAAACCAGTCTTCAGGACTTCTAACAAGGTCTGATACAAACCGACCTGTGCAGCTAGAAGCTTGAAATTTCGGATTTAAGAAGAAGAGGAATTGTGCTATCCGAGTAGCAAAAACAAAGACGCTGGTCAGCTTCGCAGTTACTGCGAAGCTGATCTGCGCCTTTGTTTTCGCAAAGGCAAAACTCTGGTTTTCTCAAGGCATGGCTCATATAGTAAATGCTAAATTACTGCAGACAGAAAGTATAACTATTTCTATACCATATTTTTTATCATCTAGTGGTTACCAAGCAGGGATATTGTTGGCTTAAAAATGCAAGGGGCAATTTCGCAGAAAATGCTAAGCTAGAATCATTATCGCCTATCTCCTTACATTATAAAATGGGCCCCTTATTTCAAAATGAAGGGGCCATTTTGAAAATTAAAGGGCAATTTTGCCCATGGCCCCTTCCAAAATTCTCCCTGACCAAGTATACAACTGATTAATCTGTGATTTGTAAAGTTATCTCATTTTAATCAAGGGCACACAAAGATTAACAGGCAACCATTGTAAAATATTCTGTGCGGGAGAAAACCAACAATTTGCAGTTTCTGGAAGATGGTGTCTGGACAGTAATTAAAATGTCCGCCACTGAATATGTTTACTTTAACCTCGACTGGATGAACATGTTGATTTGTGTCATTGGGTAGTTATTCATTATTCCAATAAATAATAATTTTTAGTCCCCAAAAATACTTGATAAATACATAGCTGTTTTCCCATCTGAACCAGTCCCGGAGCTACATTCTGGTACCAAAAGATTCTCATTTTCCGATATATTCTGTAGACCCGGTCCGTAACCTTCGGTACTTTCTGTACATTGGCCGGGCCCGGTTATGGTTTTTATCCATAACCCATGCTTTATGTAGCTATATATCAAGAAAAATATTGATATGATTAAACAAACAGTTTAATTCCATTTTTTTTTTATTTAAGTATATACTTTTATCAATAAACGCCAGTATTTGCCACATAGGTGATTTTTGGAGTAATCTGTGATGCCGGCACCTTCCGGCATTTGCTGGCTGGACAATACTCGTCCCAAACCTGGACATCAACATGAGCATTAAATATTTAATGTGTACATATTGCCTTTGCACTCAGATTGGTACGATCAGTGAATAAAATAGAATTTATTTCCAATTATGGGCCACCAAATAGAAGCATGCATATGAATCACACATAAATAATGATGAAATGAAATAGTATAACATTAACAATAAAGTAACAAAAGCTTGATTCTGATTACGTAAAAGGGCTGTGGCAAGATAAAATGGTCATTTCAACCTTTTCATATGTACAAAAACAATGTTTGAGATATAGAGACAGTTTATGCCTCAGATAGTGGTACATGGTGGTAGCAAACTGGAAATTTTGATTTAGTGACTGCCATGAAATATCGAAATAAATGCCTTAAAATGGCTAAATTTTGAGTGTACAATGTTTCCTGTATATTTTCAACAAATTTCATTTGCATTTTTTAACCCTTATCTAGCTCCAAAGCAGCATATATATAGCTTTATAACCTGGAGATATTACTGATGTTTGTTTTGATATACTGTTCATAATTTTATGGCAACTGATGCTCGTATGACAAACGTTTGAACATTTGTGGTCGGATGTTATGAAAAGATTTTCAAAATTTGATAGCTTTTTATAAACCATTATAAAAATACCAAATATATGAATTGTGTAATTGAAACTGTGGTATGTAATAGTCATGACATGTCTTTTTTTATACTTCAGGCTTTGGAAAGCTGACTACTAAGAGGAAAATTGATATCACTCTTTATATGCTATTTTTTAGGGTGTCCGAAACGGCCTGTATCATCCGAAGAGTGGCTATTTTCTCTTACGCACAAAGTTACAAACAGTTCATATATATTACCTTTTTTTAATGGTCGATGAAAAACAGTATAAGAACACAAAGAAAATTTTTTGCTTTGTGCAAACCTTCGGAAAACATTGTTGCCGATATGTGTCCGAAACAAATTTTTGTATCATCCGAAGAGTGCTTTTCACAAAATGTTGGTCTGTGATTTTGTTCTCTGTTTCCGTATTTTGTTTTTTTTACCTAAGGCTTAAAAAAAAAATGTTATGTTTCCGATTTCCCGACCGACTGGTCAAAATCTGCGCCGACTGCAACTTTTTTAGCGCTCAGAAAAAAAAAAAAAAAGTCGGCGACCGACCCTGTTCAACGATTCCGGTTTTTATCAAAAGTCAAAACCATTTCGTTACGAGAATTTGTCCGCGCCGATTTTCGGATATTTTCGGTCTTTAACAATTAAGATAAAGAACAACAACATGGCTACTGTGTAGTGTGTTGACACGACCAAGCACATTAGTCGCCATTTATTTCGACAAATGTAGCCACATACCTGCTTCAAATGTAATAAAAGCCTTGCGGCACAATGTCCCGTTATCCCTGTTATACGAAGACGGCCATCCTCGGTGTAAAGGTTTCTGATTTGGAGTCAAATGTGCGGTAAGAAGAAAGTCCGGTCAAAAAAAAAAAAAAACCTACCGATCCCGATTTTCCAAGGAAAAAAAAAAAAAAAAAAAAAAAAAGCCTACCTACCGACCCTATGCTAAATTTATGATGAAATCGGAAACATAACATTTTTTTTTTAGGCCTAAGCTTTTCACAAATTAAGATGTGATGATTTGTAAGCTAAAAATCTTCTATCATAGTATGCTGAACTTTGAAAAAAATGATTTTTAGAAATTCTGCTTCCTAAGTCCATTCTTAGGACACACATATAAAATTCATATAAAATTAATATGCAGTGATGAATTAGGAAACATGTGAGTGATCATTGTTATGCGTTGGTTTTATTTAAATAATAGATGCATGTATTAAAATCTATATTATTCTTGGGTTTGTATCATCCGAAGAGCTCTTCGGATGATACATAGTACTCTTCGGACGATACAGCTCTTGAATTGTATCATCCGAAGAGTTCTATGTATCGTCCGAAGAGTTCACTTACAATTTTAAAAGAGATTAAAATGGAAAAAGAAGCTTTTATAATAATGTAAGATATCTATCAAGTAGCTTTATGGTGTAAATTATGAAAAAATCATGAAATTGATTCAAAAGATGTATCATCCGAAGAGCACTGTGTATCATTCGAAGAGCATTGTGTATCGTCCGAAGAGCATTTGTATCATCCGAAGAGCTGACTGTAATGCTTTACAAAAAAAATGCCCAATATCTTTTGGAAAGGTTTGGGTTGTATGTCAGAGAAAACAATACCAACAACACATCCTTGAGTAAGACAGATGTTTGCATTCACTTCTCTCAGAAATAACCTATAAAAAATGTTACTTTGATACAGTACTTCAAAAGACGTTGAAATTAAATACATAAGCAAATTCAAAGCAACTTTGGTCCGTGTTTGTTTTTTGGATGAAGGACTAAACTTATTATAAAACATGAAAAGACAAACAACACAGTTTTCATTCTTTCAGTTATTGGCTTTAAAAGGTGGTTGTAGCGTCCGAAGAGTTTTCAGGGGTTCATCTCGAAAAAAAGACACTGTCAGCAAATATGGCAAAAAGTTATCTTCTCATTACCATTTCTGGTTATGGCAGTGATTAGGCTATAACATAGTGCTAAAGAGATGATGATTTGAACAAGTTGAAAAATTGACACCTAGGAAACACTTTTTGTCCATTTTATCTTGCCACAGCCCAAAAACAATTAACTAAAGCACATAAATAAACATTTGAGAAGCAATTACTGAACTCACATTTTGAAAACCTGCCCATGCAATTTACATCAATCATTTTTAATATAAGATACAATTGAAATTTTTTGGTAGAAAAAAAAATCTATATTTTTTAATATTGTTGCCCAAAACATCGACCGCGGGCACGATCGGTGTGACTTCATAGGTCATTTGTATGAGGTGAATTCCTCAGTGTTTATCGCTTAAACCTTACTGAATTAAACTGAAAATATGAAAACAAAATAAAGATATTAATAAAAGCTTTGCATGTCTTTTTAGATCTTCATTATCTCTTCAACTCACGGTATGAACCCCGTTACTATTCCGACAAATTATGAGTTTATAAGGTTTAAAAATGATTAAAACACAGCGATATTGACCGAGTTATACCCTCGACTGAATGAGCGAAGAGGCGGGAAAGGTGCAGTTCAGGTAACCAATATTGATTTTTCCTAACGAAAGAGTAGCCTGCCGACTGGATCAATAGGTCAGTATACTCCTGTGCCACAGATGAAAATTGGGATGTTTTGAAATATGAAACCATGGATAATCTATTAATGGGGGAAGGGATATCCACTTCTAATCTAAGTTTAGACTATGCTCTGTATCTGAGCTTAACACATTCTTGTTGAAAGATCAATTATAGAACTAAACAAACCATGAACAATCCCTTTGTTTTAGGCTCAAGTTTTAGGTCAAAGAATGTTTTTACACATTTAAATTTTGTTCAACTAAGAGAAGAATATAATGGCAGAAACTGAAAGAGAAATAAAAAAAAAATGCATTTGTTGTTATTTCATGTTTATATTATGAGCTGCTTCTTGAGAAAAAAAATTTTTTTTTTTATTATTATTACAATGTATTGGTTTTCGAACAGCTCTGACACAAACAGGAAGGTGACTAGATGTGTGTACTCTACAATTTATTAGGCCTATCAGGTAATTACTTTGCAGCTTATCACCGGTTTTGTTTTTGAAATGCAAAATATGTTTTCTGGCCATGCACCTCATTAAATTTTGTCCCTCTGAAATAGGGATCATAGATCTAATAAGTTCAAGAAGAGAGACAATTCCATAATTCATTTGATGAATTTATTGCGTCTGTCAACAATTAAAAAAATTGTCATGGGTATGAATATATTAAAACTAGAAATGTGTTTGTAAAACACTATGCCCTCAACCATATGCTTGTGCCTAACCTGGCGTTAATTTCATTGGAGTTTCATTTTCTGGTGTAGCAGTCTGTTTTGATCTGGATCCAGAAACAGAATGCAGGCATTTTGAAAAAAAAGTTCAAAGATCAAACTTCTGTAATTCTGTCAAATCTCAAAAGTAAAGTCCAATTCGCATGCGCCAAAATACAATGTGTAAAATATACTCCGGTGTGCAAATTTTACTTGGGGTAAGTAAATGGCGCATGTGAACGCAAATACACACATATGGGTAAATTTACTCCTGGGTCTGACCAGATGCAAATTTTATTTCTACAAATACACACATGTAAATTTACTATTTTGTCCCATGCGAACGCAAAGTAAAATTTACCCATGAGTATTTTTATTTCAAGTCAGTATTCTGCTTTTAGATAACAAATGTCCATAACTGATTATAATTATGACAATTGCTGAAACTGTGGACATTGTTGCTAAATAAGAGTTTATTGCCGTTCATCACATTTTAGATCATATGGAGTGCAAACAGCCACACTATTTCTTCATCATTCTTGGTGAGATTCTTGGGGCATTTTAAAAGTAATTCCTTGTTAAAGGATGATAAAAGGGAACTTTTTAACTGCTTATGTCATGCCTGACCATTACATGATTCTCCTCTGCTGCCAAAGTCTACAAGAACACCTTGAAGCTGCCTATTCTTGTTAAGCAAATACAGTAAACTTAAATGAACGGGTTGTAATCCAGAAATGATAAATTTACATACAAAAATACTCCTGGTGATAAAACCCATGTGAACGCAATTTAAATTTACTCACAGGTTGATTTGCACACCGGAGTATATTTACACACGGAGTATATTTACATGTGTGTATTTTTTGTGCATGCGATTGGACTTTAATCTCAACTCTCAGCACCAATCAGTATACCAAATATGAAGACTGTCGCTAAAATAGATTTTGAGATATCTTGCACACAAGATTTTACATATACAAAAACAGAAGTACCTTCTAGGAATATCAAAGAAATTGAACAACAACAGAAGAATCGTTTTGAAATCTGAAATAAATGAATGGCAGCAAAAGTTCTGCCTAGTACTGTCTCATCCAAAGGACTTGAGTAGCCTCGGTTGAACCCAAGAAAAGCTATAGGGAAAAACATATTTATTTGTGGTGAGGATTTTGTTTTCGTTGACAAGTTTTCCAAATCACGATATAAAACCATTGCTCTGAGGAATTAACTTGTAAGGGGACCCAACACGACGCCGACCTAGCAGCTATGGTACTCGCAACAACGAATGGAATTGAATGTTATATACTCAGTTTAGATGGGTTCGAACCAGGTTGGTCCAAGCTAGTCCGGAATAAATCTTTCTTCTTGATGCGATAAGCTGACATGTTTTTTCTTATAGGCATGTTAAATGAGTGCGTAAGATATGTATTTTAAGAGCACAAAACTTCGCTAAGAAACCATTCATTGGCCCATTCCAAAATTTTGGAGCGAACCAAATGCATTTGTCTAAATACTTGTTCCAAACCAGCATACAAGATTATGACAGAATGTGTTGAACCCTTAACATACAGCCCATTTCACTCAAGTTTGCCGTTTGAGCATTTAGGTCATTCAAGTTTGTGCATAAATCAGGTAACTTTTTGTTCTATAATTTTAGAACTGAAACTGTGTCCCATGTGCCAGGTGTTCTTAAAATATATTCAGCACTTATCTTTAGGTAATGAAAAACTTTAATTGTGATTGTTTGGTTAAAGCACAGTTTTATTTCAAAATTCTTTGCACAGCACATACAATGCATATCTTGAAATTGGATAGGGACAAGTGCAGAACTTTATCAATTTTATCTACATGACCATTTCCACATAGTAGGATGAAAATTTCACTTGAATTTGCCGTTTTAAAGGTCATTTAGTTTGAAACTGTACTCAGATCAGCAGATCAATCAATCCAGATGTCTTTGTGGACAACATGAAAAGAAACTCAGATCTTCAAAACACAGGGTATTCATGCTTATACAATAAACTGAGTGAAAGTGGCTGTATATTTGTAAAAGGCAGTAGAAGTATTTCCATGACCAAGTTGTTACCAAAACATGCACCAAACAGATGGGGTTACAATGAACCCGGTCCACACGCCTAAGTCGAATTTGACACTCCTGCAACAAATGTGTAAGACTAGTTTTTAATTCAATTGTGTTCGATAACTTTACTGTCTTCTTTTATTCATATACCATTTCGTTTAGCACCAGACTCAATGATGGTCCCTATTTAAAACTATTTTATGGTGGTTCTTATGTTTTATGTTTTGGTGTTGAATCTTTGTGCTGTTCATGCATGTATTTTTTTTAGACAAGTTGCCACCAGTCCTATAGGGATGATAGCTGCTCACTCGGCTTACGATATGTTTTCTTAGTATAAGTACCTGATTATTTTTTTTCTTTCTGAATGCACCATTTCCTGATCACTGCCTACTTTTACCTTCATTTTTGTTTGTTGGTCTAGATATTTGAAAAAGGTTAAGTTTGAAGTTAAAACATGCCATAAACAAATGCAATAATACATGTTAATAATAATAATAATAATAATAATAATAATAATAATAATAATAAGAATATCATCTTGCTTTTTTTTTCAAATTTTTGCTGAATGGACTAGTTAGTGACTGCATATATCAAGTTTTATCTTGATTAACCAATTCAGGCTGCCATGATACATGGTTTTGTTACAGGGGGTACAACATTATACAGTTAGTGGTCATTTTTATGAAGCCAATTCTGCATTTTTGATATGGTGACCATATTTTATTTTTATGAACAGGCTTATCGGAAATTTCTTAGAAAATACCGTCAGAAAGTTGAGTGAAGCTTACGGGACTGATAAGAATGTAATGAGCATCATCCATACTTTAAAGTAAACAGCAGTGCAGGTGTACAACATTCAGCCTTATTATATTACTATGTTGATTGTTTCCATCTAGTTAGGTCAGGACCTTTCTCTGATTGTGCCGGTTCCTGGTCATTACTTTATTTGTAAATTCTCTGTATTGTATACTAGTACATGTATATGCAGTGTAATAATTTTATTGAAAATGCAAAACTGACTACTAAAACTTATTAGGTTACACCCCTCTTATAATTGGCTTGCGAAAATTGGGCTTGATTTATGTGTTTTTTGTAAAACCATAAGTCTGGTGTGAGAAAACCTTTCTTCGTTAGTCAGACCCTGATAATCGCAAAGGATGCTGCACAGCTTGAATGCTACCATTGTTACCAATTGAAAAATATAAAATTATTTAAAATGTAAGAGTATTATTATATCATGGCAGGAATTCCAGCACATCTGATCTGCACCTGTGATTTTGCACCCACATAATACAAAAAACGCATGTGCATCGGCTCAGCATTGATAAGGCAGCTTGCCTTTTTAGCAAACTGGTAATACAGACTATATTTTATAAAAAGACGCTTACAATTTCTGAATCATTGGATATAAATAAGCTTGCTGAGTTTCAGCAGAAGAGCTAGCTGAGGCCTAGGAGTAAGTAGGAGAAGGTGTCCATGCACTACAATGTAACAAAATCATTTTGGATTTTTTGGGACTGGCTTGTGATGGTAGTATGATAAACTGAAGTTTTCTTCTTTATTAAAATTCAATCTAACAAGTTTACCACAAATATGCTTAATTTGCCCTTTAATTTGACTATTTTTCTTATTTTTACAGCCAACTGGTAGCCATTTTGTAATTTTGTATTGGGCCATAAATAGCGGTAAAATATGGTCTAAACACAAAGTACAAACAAAAAATTGGATCAAACTGGTTTCAAATATGAGAAAATATGATACTTAAACACGTTAGACAAAACAAATCTTGAGAAAATATTTGCAAGGCGGCATCTGAAGTGATACGTGATTCACGTATCCAGTGTTACATTAAAAAGATAGGGATCCATCACTACCGTGCCTGTAAGGCTAAGGTAGTGATATCATTTCAATAGGTCAGTCAGTAGCGCACTTGCCTTCTGACTAGCTATGTACCTCTGCCGTGCAGGTTGGAATCCCACTGATGATGCCAGTAAAAACTATCAATTACTGAAAGACACTATCAATGGTTCCTGCATCGGTATGTACCAATGGTTTGACTGTCCTTCCGGGCGCGGTGACCGTGGTTTCACAGGGTATTTCCCTGACCGAACGTCGAGAACTGCCCTGGCTTTCCCCCACCACTGTCAGGCCTAAGAAGCAGAATTGCTTAGCTAAGTAAAAATGCCTAGCTTGACGTCTATCTCCAGTAAGTTGCTGTTTTTATATGAATAAGACGTCGAATGCTGTGTCAGCGTCGCTTACTAGTTACATCAAGCAAAACATTTGTAAATGTGTAACTGGTTGCTGGATAAATAACAAACATCGATAGTAAAGAAATATTATTTAACCGTATATGGCCGATATTTTAGTGCATACTTCATGCTGAAAAAGAATCAGATTATCAGCGAAATACACATTTTTCCTGTTTTTCTTGCCAGCTCACCTAAAGGCCGTTTTGTTTGAAGAATATTTATCTGGACGGACTTACTAGTTACCGAATTTAATATTTCCCGGTACTCGCTGCCCGGTACTCCGACGATTTATCATTTCTTCTTCTTCTTCTTCTTCTTACTGTGTACTGAGCCAATCGATTTCTTAAGAGCTGTGGAAATGTGACTTCTTTGATTTGCATAAGCCACCTATATTCATGAGCAACTCTGTATCACCGGTCCCGATAGCGTAATGGTTAGAGCGTTCGCTTCGGAAGCGGGAGGCGCGGGTTCTAATCCGGGCCGCGTCATACCAAAGACGTCAAAAATGGTACCAGTGGCTACCTTGCTTGGCGCTCAGCATTAATAAGGCAAGCACTGGCTTCTCTTCTCTCAAAACTTCAATAATGGGAGCTCCATGTAATACTCTGTTTATGAGGTGTTTGGAGTACTTGGCAGATTCAGATTCAGGTACTTTCACATGCAAGGAATTTTAGAGTTGTCTTACTTTGTACAGTGCCGCACGTGCAAGAAGTATTGCAAGGCGGCCGAGAAAGCAGTTAAATGTGAAGATTGCGAGAAACGCTTCCATGCGTCTTGCGTAAATCTTGGTCCCGTTGAGTTACAAAAGATTGAGTCGGATAATGATTCTTGGTATTGTTCAAACTGCAAAGCTGAGTGCAGCCTATGCAGTGGTGCTGTTTTGAATTCCCATAAGGCTGTCCAGTGTGACAAATGTGAAATGAGGGTGCACAATAACTGTTCTTTTATGTCAGACTCAGAGTATGAAACAATGCAAAACTCAAACTGTACATGGATTTGCCCAAAATGTGACTTTTTCAATTTCTCAGACTCTTTTTTCAATGAACAGTTTAACTTGGAAAGTGAAAATAGGTTTGACCTACTTGCAAAAGGTCATGAAACCAAGTCCACTGAAACCTTGACTAGCAAAAACAGTTTTATTAGTGGTCTGAAATTTTCCAGTATCAACATAAACAGTATAAGAGGCAAAAAACTTGAGTTGTTGGCCTTCATTGATTTTCATCAACCTCAGATTTTGGCGATTCAGGAGACAAAAATTGACAATTCCATATTAACGTCTGAATTATTTCCGGAATCTTTTCCATACAGCGTGTACAGAAAGGATAGAACCTTAAATGGTGGTGGTGTTATGCTTCTTGTGCACAAGGACATCCCACACATGCCCCTCACAGAATTGGACAATGACTCAGAGTCAGTTTGGGTCAAACTTTTTGTAAATAAGAAAACTCACTTTGTGGCTAGCTGGTATCGACCACCTGTCGATGGTCATTTACCAGTATCGGACAATGGAAATGACTTATTGAATTCCCTGGAAAAGTTTGTTAATTTATTTAGAGAACAGCTTGACAAAATCAAAAATATTAATAAAGGCAACAAACCCCCCTTAATTCACGTTTTAGGTGATTTCAACTTTAGAGATATTGTATGGCCGGACAGACTCAGCAAATCTGGGTCATCATTGAGTCCGACGGAGGGTCAGATTTTGATAGATATCATGAATGACCACGGTTTGGAACAATTAGTCAATTTCCCCACCAGAGAAAGAAATACTTTGGACTTAATTTTGACCTCTCTTCCTGGTCAGTTTGCAGACATTCATTCCCCGGATAAGCTCAGTGATCATGACATTGTTTCTGGCACTTTGAAAATTGCTATTCCCCCAATAAAGAAACCTAGGAGAAAAGTGTTTCGTTATCAGAAAGGTGATTATGAATCTATGAGAGCAGAAACACTTAAATTTGCAAAGGAAAGATACTTCAACGGTTACTCAGATACTCGGTCGGTCCAGGAAAATTTCAATCTCATTACATCGTTTATTCAGGAATCGGCAGATAAACATATCCCCTCAAAAACTAGTCGCTCAGTTTCCTCTGTCCCTTGGATAACACCTGAAATAAGGAGGAAGATTCGCAGAAAAAATGCAACTCATGCAAAAGCTAAAAAGACTGCTAGTGCAAAATTTAGATCTAAATTTGAATCTTTACGGAAAGAGATCAAAGCTGATATCAGGAAGCAGCATGATCTTTACGTGAACAACTTGGTAGGAGATGTTAAGGCTAATCCTAGAGATTTTTACAGGTACATAAACAGTCAGAAAAAAGATACCCAAGGTATTCCCCCGTTGAAAAAGAGAAATGGAAGTGGAATTGCACAATCCGAATTTGAGAAGGCGGAAGAATTTAATGGTCAGTTCTCGGATGTTTTCACTAAAAGTGAATACAAACAGGTCCCTCTTATGGATAGATCTGCCCCATTCATGCATGATATTGTGGTCACAAAGGAAGGGGTGACCAAACTTCTCAAAGGTCTAAACCCGTCTAAAGCCTTAGGGCCTGATGAGCTTCATCCCAGAGTCCTAAAGGAACTGGCTGTGGAATTAGGGCCGGTATTTGCCCATCTCTTCCAGCAGTCAATTGATACAGGTGAAATTCCTAAAGAATGGTCTCTTGCTAATATTTGCCCCCTGTTTAAGAAGGGCGACAGGTCACTTGCCCGCAATTACCGCCCTGTTTCTTTGACATGCATTCCTTGTAAGCTTCTTGAACATATTGTATGCTCAAATATTATGGCCCATCTTGATGAACATGAACTCTTGTCGGACAGGCAACACGCATTTAGGAAATGGCATAGCTGTGAAACTCAGTTGACTACAGTGATAAATGACTGGGCCAAAATCTTAGACAAAAAAGGCCAGGTCGACACTTTTATACTCGATTTTGAAAAGGCTTTTGATACTCCTCCCCATGAACTCCTTAAAAGCAAATTGTTTAGCTATGGAATAGGTGGAACAACACTGAATTGGATAAATGCTTTCCTTTGTTTCCGACAACAAAGGGTAGTGGTTAATGGTATTAAATCGGATTGGGCTCCAGTTGTGTCGGGTGTCCCTCAGGGCACCGTTCTCGGCCCCTTGCTGTTTTCCTTGTATATAAATGACATCTCAGCAGACATTGAATCTGAAATAAGACTCTTTGCTGATGATTGTGTTTGCTATCGTGAAATCAAGAATGAAGAGGATACATTGAAACTTCAGAGAGACATTGATCGTTTAGGCAGTTGGGCTAGGAAATGGGGAATGAGATTTCAACCCGTCAAATGCAACATGATGCAGCTGACAAATAAACGGTCTAGTAAGATACAGGCTAACTACACCCTCGAGGGCACTTTACTGGAAAACGTTGAAAGCATAAAATACCTGGGTGTAACTATCACAAATGATTTGAAATGGAATACTCATATTTCCAATGTCTGTACAAAGGCTAACAGAACTCTCGGATTCTTAAGGAGAAATTTGTATTCTTGTCCCCCAGATGTGAAAGAAGCAGCTTATAAAGGACTGGTGCGGCCGGTCTTGGAATATGGAAGCTCAGTTTGGGACCCTCACACTCATGGCCTCCAGGAAGAACTGGAAAAGGTACAAAATCGTGCGGCAAGGTTTGTGACGGGAAATTATGTTTTTGAAACTGGGAGCATGACTGGCATTTTAGGTCAACTGAAATGGGAATCTCTTAAGAAAAGGAGGAAGGATAGTAGACTTATATTGCTATACAAAGGTCTAAAGGGTAAAGCCAGAATACCCACAGATGACCTTATCCCAAAGAATAGGCGTTGTAGAAATCAACACTCTTTGGCTTTTCAGATACCTTCAGCTAGCAAAGAAGCGTACAAAAGTAGTTTCTTTCCACAGACTATCAGGGACTGGAATGACCTCCCTGATTCACTTATCTCCTCTGCTGAAATGTCTGATGACTGTGCGTCCAAGTTCGCTACACTCGTGCGTTCAAGGGACTAATTTCTCCCCCATCCGAACCCCCTGGTGAAATAATGTCATTTGGCGTGTCACCAGTAAACTATTCAGATTCAGATTCAGACATCACACACCAAGGATTACCTCCAGTACGCCGCAATAGAGCCACAGCACACGAAATGAGCTGCCAACGGCACAGAGGGACACCGTTTTACTACTCTACCGAACATCTTTAATACTCAACCGAACCAATTCATACTTCTTTTTCTTTCAGATTCAAGTACAGGATAAGATATTGGGACAAGCAAAGATGAGAGGTTATAACTTTATTTTGGGGGTTTGTACTCTAATATAATAAGCATTTCCTTCATCAAATTTTCTTGACCGCAGGGATATTTCATAGGCAATGAGAGTAAACTCTTCTCGGTGCACTCTCGTTAAAAACTGGTCAGCATGTCTGATCCAGCTACATTACTACATAAAAAAATAACAGTTCTATTTCCTAATTTCAAAAATTCAAATATAGTAACCGAAAACTTGCTCATGCAATATAAAGATACCTTTTTTCAGCGGTAATGATTTAAAAATGTCATGGAAATATTTGATATTTTTCATATTTTTGCTCAAAACATTGATTAAGGATACACGTTAGACTTCTGGCTGAAAAAGGTCCTGCTCCCCCCCTAGGGAATTTTGCAGACATAGTCTATATTAAAGAGCAGTCTTTTTTTATTCATATGAGAGATGTTTGCACTTTGTACGCCGGGGCGTAACGATGTAACAGCAATCTAAAAATAACAACTGTTACCAGCTTATTATATTTGCAGTATTCTTTGATTGAGAATGAATAATAGGTTGTTTTACCATAATTCTACCATTTTTCTGCAAGATTCTACGAGGAAAATATGTGGGATGCATAATCTTATCAAGCCGACATATATGGGTCTCTATCTGTATAACGTATGTAACGTATGTAACAAAAATATGCAAATTCACATTTATAAACAAACAAGGTTTTCAGTAATAGTTTCTATGGAGTACAAAGCTGCAAACATCAATGTGCAAGGTAAGAATGTCATGTTCGTGTTATTTGCATTCAAATGAGAGATGTTTTCACTTTGTACGCCGGGGCGTAACGGTGTAACGGCCATTTAAAAATAACAACTGTTACCAGCTCATTATATTTGCATTTTTTTTTGATTGGGATTGAACAATGGGTTGTTTTACCATAATTCTACCTTTTGTCTGCAAGATTCTTCAAGGGCAATATGTGTGATACATAATTTTATCAAGTTGACATAGATGGTTCTCAATTTGTGTAACGTATGTAACAAAAATATGCGAAATTACGTTTATAAACAAATAAGGGTTTCTGTAATAGTTACTGTGGATTACAAAGCTGCAAACACCAATGTGCAAGGTAAAAATGACATGCTTGTGTTATTTTTATTTGCTAGATGTGCCTCAGTTGTAACGGTGTAACGCCAAGTTGTTTATATTTAGATTTCATGTAATGTTACAGTGTTACCAATACAGCATGGGGCTAATTTGACCTACAAAATTGATCATATATACGTTATGACTTATCATAGACCACTGAACTTGGTTTCCTTTTTAATCTTCTTCACTATAGCCCTTTAATCTTAAGGTAAGTTATGCATATTATCTTATTTGCATATTTGTGAATTTTAATTTAAACATTAAAATGGCCAAAAAGTCATTAAAAACCCATAAAAACATCTTTCAGACCCAAGCTATCATCGTTGCACATAGTTTATACACCAGTGATACCATTTGACAATTTTACAGATGTTTTGGGTCTATTTGAAAATTATCTCATTTGCATATTTATCAATATTGATATAAAAAACTATGAAAAGTTTGGAAAATCACGGAAAAATAACATTTATACTTACATAATTACTAGTGTCTGGCATGTCAATAGACCTTAAATGATAAAAGTTGTAGCAGCTTGATGCTTTGGGCTATGCAATTTGTCTTCTAGTCTGATAAATGAATAAACTTTATTTAAGTTTTATGAATATTAATGCAATTTTTACAGACTGGAGAAGAATCACGGAAAATAAGAGAGTATACCTTACAAAATGGCTTGTGTCTGGTTACTAATAGCACTACTGTACTGAATCTGGTATCAAATGATTGCTATGACAATTAATTATAACACTATAACCTGATATATAAACCTTCTTATCTGATAAAGGTCACTTATATTAGAATTAAGCTTCATAAAATAAGAGAAAATTAGAGAAAAATGAAGAGATAAACCAACAAAATCACTTATATCCCGGCTGTTCATTGCCTTAGAGGGCTTAATTGGTATCAGATATTTGCTTGGACAGTGCACCATTTCCCAGTGCTCTTATATACAAATCATTTCAGATTTACTTTCATGGATATTCATAAAACGTTGATAAAAAATGGTAAATAGCAAAAAATTAAGGGTGTCCAACAAAGGGACGCGTGTACCTTTGCTTTAACCTAATATGTTTTGTGGTATGTGTATACATGACAACATGACAACATGACAATAATTCATATATTTTGTGATAACATGACAACAATTCATTATTAAAGTGACCAAATAATAACATTTGATGCCATTTTGACTACTCGACAGCTATTGATAGTGGAGATATAAGTTACTTTGTTGGTATACCCCTTCACGTTTCTGCAAATTGTCTCTATTTCTGAATTTCTTGTTGCAATTTATGAAACAAACATTCATATGATTTATTCATAACATCATATGGTTAAAGAACATTGTCTTAGCAACCGGTCGATACCAATTTCAACTGTCTAGGTCTTCCAGTAGCCAAGATTCATCTGGTTTAATAGGGGCCCCGCCTCAATTCTTCGGCGGTTAATCGCCAACATCTAATTTAACCATTATATTTTATTAAAGCTCATCAAATGACTTTTTATTATAGAAGGATGATAGAAAATTGCCCTTGCCACTTTCAGCACATTCAGACTTTAGCTTGCTGAAACACATAATCATTTTGTTGGTATACCTGCTTATTTGTTATGCATTTTCTCTAATTCCTAAAGTTTTCATTAATATTCATAAAACTGAAATTCAGATGATATATTTAGAGGACTGAGGGCATTAGTCCATTGCCGTCGCATTTATTTGATATCACTTTCAGCATTCTAGGTCTATTAACAGTTCAGGTACAAACGATTTTGTAGGAATACCCTAATTTTTCTGCATTTATAAGAGATTTCTAAACGTTTAAAATAGTATTTATGCGGTCCAAAGACATAATTATCAGAACTGAATAAGATTTCTAGTTTTGTTTTACACCAAAACTAAATTATTCTTAAGGAAACATGAAGTGTTGACACCATTTTTGAAATAGCATCATTTACATCTACTGTAGACCACGTCATTCTTTATTCATACATATATGTTACATACGTTACATTCCTCATTAAGATGTCTGAGCCTAGATACTTGGGTGACACTCACTCAGAACTATAGTTCTCCATAAGCATGAAATATAAGCAAATAATAAACAACATTAGATATAGCCATTAGAAACGATTATTTACACGTTTTAAGTAATAAGCAATACAATATTTGGCTTATGAAACTGCGGGTAGGGTTGCTAAATAACTCATTTAGTATAGTATATATACAGTATAAGAATTTTCTATCTTCTCCATCGAACATGGTAATGTAAAAGATCACATATATTTGAAAAAAAAAAAACTGGAATGTGTAACTAAAAAAAACAAACAATGTCACTCACAATGCTAATTTTGAAAGGGTTGTTTTAATATATGTTACAGACATTGCACTATAGGTGTCAGATTATTACTCAAGCAACTTTAGTGTTGAGAATGGACTTGTTTCATGCAGACTATATGAAATGGGTGAATGACTGAATGGAATAATAAAAATCTTATTTTTCTGACGCTAAAATTGCCATATCATTCAAACATATGTAACATATGTAACATACTGTAACAGACACATGCTCCAATGTACATAAAGCAAACATCTCTTATTGGAGCAAACTTGAATTGTCATTTAATATATATGTTTGCAAAATATCTAATGGAATAGAGCATTAGACTGACATGTACTGGCATTCCTGCTATGTACAATGCCCTTCATTATTCATTACATGTATGTTACATTATGTTACATTCTGGATCAAAATCTTTGATCCAATATACTTGGTTACAGATCCTCAGAGCCATGGTTCATGATAAATAAGCAAGAAACTATGATATATATCCACCAGTTTCAAGTATTTTACATACTTCACGTTCATTGCAATAGAATAGTTTGCATTTGAAACTGGGGGTAGGGCTACTAAATACTTCATTAAAGGCAATATATACATGATAGGAAAACAAACCTTGGTTTTTCTATCTGCCAATTGAACCTGCTGATGGAAATAAATCTCATACCTTCGGAAAAATGCATAGTGCAATAGTATAAGTAAATGATATCACTCAAAAGTGGTATTTTCAAAGGGTATCTTAAATTACGTTACGTATGTTACTGTAAGTGTGGGTCAAATTTTTGTTCAAACGATTTTGATATGTACTATAGACATACAGCAAGCAAACAGTATGAAAAAGTTGAGTAAAATGATAAACTATTGTCATTTTTCTGTAGCTGAAAACACCATATCATAATTTCTTAATTTTGTTTAGGTAACATATGTAACAGGCTGTTACAGGATAACGCCCCAACGCTCAGGGTGCAAACATCTCTTATTTTACTCAGCTTGAATTGTTCTTTAAGATAGGGTATGTCTGCAAAATTCCCTAGGGGGGGGGGGGAGCAATCGACCCTCTGGCTAGCAGCCTACGTTAAAACTTACAGAGGCGGTTCTTACGAGTACCCACAATATATGTTTTGGAGCAAAAATATGAAAAATAGGTTACCCCTGCAGTATACCCCAGTTTTACTAAATAATTTGGGAATTTAAGGGAGTATTCATTGCATCGATGTGTTTTCATGATGCATTTTTAACTGCACAGACGGAATGCGTCTAATCCGACCAGAAACCTGTGAAACATCTATCTCTTATTACTATTACTATGATGGGCTGTTTTTCTTTCAATTTCATATGACACAAATTGCATAAATCTATGCAAATTACCTGTAAAACACAGGTATATATTGGTAATTGTCCCTCAGGTGTCAAAAAAGGACATCGCGCATGTTGCAAGCTATGGGAAATAATCAAATTCTTAGCTGAGGGAGGTTAATTGTCCCAGTTGGGCATGTCCCGTCGCACCATTCATTCATTCGAGATTATCTGCCGTGATTGGAAGGTCCGGTTGGCAGATCACATGATCCGTAGCTTCTATTAATAGCACAGGTATTCGATGCAATGTATCATATAAGTACAATCTCGGACATACTGCGTCAGGTAGTCGACTCTTTGGCTCAGTGGTAATCTTGAGCATTGGGTTTCTTCTCCGGCGATCCGGGTTCGAATCTCATCAGGGACGTGGGATTTTTTTCAAACTATGCATCGTCCCTTAGTTACGAATTTTCATATTCGTAAGAGTGTAATTGTATTTTTGTTTTTTTTTTTTAGCTCACCTGAGCCGTAAGGCTCACAAGGTGAGCTTATAGGATGGCCATGATCCGGCGTCCGTCCGTCCGTCGTCCACAATTTCAAAGATCTTCTCCTCTGAAACCGATTGGCCAATCAAAGCCAAATTCTATATCAATCATCTAATATCTATAGGATGGGGTAACCAATGTCTATATAAATAATACAGGTCACATGACCAAGATGGCTGCCATGCCCATATATGGTAAAACCTTTTAAAAATCTTCTTCTCTGAAACCAATGGACTGATTTCAATGAAACTTGGCGTGAAGCATCGATGCCTAAAGTACTACAATGTATATATATAAATCATGACGCCGTGATGACCTTGACCCAGTTTATGGCAAGGTCAACATGGGTTGCCCATGCAATTGAACGGGGGAAACTGTTAAAATATCATTTGAAGGGAAAAACCAGCAGAAAATTGGCAGATGGACAGAAAATTGATTATTCTGAAAAAAAAAAAAAGAAAGAAAATGGCCCAAGGGCTTCATCTGCCCCTGCACTGGGGCTAAATACCATAATATTCAAACATGTTTATTGGTATATGCAGTAGATCTCAGGTGAGCGTTTACAGGACCATTGGTCCTCTGTTTTTTTGGTGGGTTCATTTTCAGCAGTGTTGTTCGACTTCCTGTCTGTTGCTTGGCCCACCGGTGTGTAACCTATACGGTTTCTTTTGCTGGGCATATTTCCATCGCTAATGTGTGGCTTCATCGGGGTCTGCATGAGATTTACAATGATATTCGAACAACAAAATGACTGTGACGCTGAAGGCGAGCTTCAGCCTCCGTTTATCCTGTTTAAGTCCACCCAGTAACGATATATTGCTGATCGTTCTGGACAATACGTTACTTTTGTTGAGGTACTGTTTCTTTCAGTTTTGGTGTCGAATTTTGGTGCTGTATACGCATTTTGTGTGCATTCATATAATTATTTCATGTATTTAAGGTCAGGTACGGACAAAGCGGGAAATAGCGGGTCACTCGGCTTACAGTATGTCCTCTTAGTTTAAGTACCTGATTTTCAATTTAGATTTTTCCATGCTGGTGTTTCGAGAGGGGATTTCTTTCTCGTTTCCTGATCGTTGTCTATTTTTACCTTCTAACAATAAATTCTTCTGTACAGGTAGCTATTGTCAATCCATCTGAAGTTACATGTAATGTTTAACTGAATTTGATGGGGGTGGAAGCCATGTTTACGAAAATGGAAATTTAAAGGCGTCGCAGCATAAAAATGCAACAAATTGCAGGTGAGTGTCAAATAATTTGTACAACAGAAGTTTATTCATTAGTAATTTTATTATTACATATTTGCAGTATATATAATATACACATAAAATAAAAATGATTTTTATAAAGAACATCATCAATTTGAAAGCTGTCATAAGAACATTTGGTTTTGTACAGTCTATAAAAGATAAACGAATCTGATCCAAGGTTGCCATCATAGTTTGTGACAGCAAGTGTACTGTATTGTCCGCCATCATCAACGACCAACATTTCCCCAAATCCTTACTTTCTAGGTACATGTACTAACAACTAAAGTTCAACGAAACAGAAAAATATGTACACACATAAGCACAATTTGTATTACAAAATAATCTGCATAAAGAAATAAGCTGATTGTAGGAATACCACACAACCACAGTCTAACGACACCGTGCTTCGAAAACTGTAAAGATGACAAGATGCGTGAAATGTCGCATTTAGGAAATGTGGAAGTGTCGCGATTGTATCTTTGATGTGAAACGCCGCATCAGAAAACCAACAATTTGTATATTGTATGCAAAGCTGCACAGCTGATCAGCGCGTTTATTTTCGCTACACGGATAGCACCGTTCAGGACTCTGCCGCTCAAGTTTCAAGCTTCTAGCGTATTTTCTGTGACAGCACAGGCATGTCTGTGTCGGACCTGGTCGGAAACCCAAATTGTTGGTTTTCTCATGCGAAGGCTCAAGTCAGTAGAACACGAAGGAAACGGTCAAAACTGGTATGTACATACTTTGCTGATTTGGTATAAGCGTTACAGTTGCACATCTTAGTGTTTACGGGTGATTCAAAATATGTTTAGATACTGGGTGCGTTCAGGGTTCTCCCATCGGTACCTATTGGTAACATTGGTAGCCGTCGGTAGCCATTGGTATACCGATGGATATCTTGTTGGTAGCCAATTCTTCCGCGAGTAGACAAGTGAGGTAGCGTCGGTAGCCTCGTTTTGATTACATTAAAGATGGCGGATAGCAACCCAACTAATTGCACTTAAGATGCCTGTTGGTGAAATAGAACTTACAAAGTTCTAGTGAAACAAGCAGAGATCCCATTTATAGCTTCTAGAAAGTAGCACGCTGTTTCAATAAAGTATACACTACAGAACGTTGAGAGACAAGACTCAGATTCAGACTTCACTGATTGGATACAGAATGCCCGCATTTCTGAATAGCTACTTTAATTATAGTGTCAGTGGTAGTATTCTGAACTTGTGTTTTCTATTGGGTGGTCGGGTGAGAATATGTGGGCCCCCGTTCATTGAGGCCTAAAGAAATATAAGGGCTACTTGTGCCGTTGCTTAATTACTGCTAGCAAGACATCACAGTTTGTTACACATGTAACAATACTGGAAGCAAGCTCATAGCTTTGCTTTTGAAGCATAATCATTGCAGGAATCACCTGCCTCGTTCTTGGTGGTTGATTATCCGCCATGTTTGTTTACCGATTGGCACCAGTTTTCGTTCAGAGTTAGTTGGTTGCCGATGGTGCCATCGGTTACCGATGATACCATCGGTAGCCGTTGGTAAGTACACTCGGTTACCGATGGGAGAACCCTGAGCGCACCCTATGTTATAACAAATAAAAGAATTGGATCGAAGTTCGCCGCTTGACGTCTTTGTGAAATATAATCAGATTGTTGTCTATCATCTTTCGTGGACGAGAATTTCCCAAATCCATATTACCCAGGTAATCACCTCTCAAGCTCAGTCGTCGTACCTTGCAATCATCACCTTGGTTAGCACCTATAAACAAGTAGTTTCTACCAACTGCAAGTCCACTATAGTGCTTCGCTTTCTGATCCTTGTACTGAAACACAACATTACCGTCCATTGACAGTCCAATACAACCTTTGTCCATATCTACAACATACACAGTCTTCTGGTCAATACTGAGTCCTATGTAGCCTGGCCTGCTGAAGATAGAACCATTGTCCTGGTATATTGTTCTCCTCACAGTCCCACGGTTATCTATCACAGCTACTGTCCAGAACCGATCACACACTGTAGCTAGAATGTCGTCACCATATTTCACCATTGCCGCGGGTTCAAAATTAACCTTCTTCGTATCTGAAACAGCGAGACCAGCAGTATCAAAAGTAATATATTTCAATGATCTTATTCCAGGCAATGATACTACTGCTTCGCGATCATTGAGTAACATGACATTCCATGGCATGTCTAGTAAGGCAAGTTCTGACATAAACTGGTTGTTAGAATCATACAATTTCAACTTATTGTTTTTACTGTCGGTAACAAGTTGTCTTCCATCAGGCAATGCCTCGTATGATGAGATGATTGGTATCTCGGTGTCTGTAGTTGTTCTCAGCTTCATTTCACCAGTGTATATGGCGACGGTTTCAGGGTCAATCTGTGAGTCCTGTGATTTGGTCACAGTCACTGTTCCAAGATTGGGGAAAATCTTATTCATTTTGCCGATATTATCACTCACTTTGAATTCAATGTCAATGTTACTCGTGTCTTCCATTGAATCCTTGAGAAAATCACATTGATGTTTGATTTCCTTTGTTACATTGTTTATAATTACAAACTCTGATTCTTTATCGTCAAGCGCCAATGCTCGGTCAAGACAAGGAGTTATATATACTGGTATAGAAACTCCTTGGTCAAGATTAGACAATCGTTTCTGCAGCTGGTTGATGGTAACATCACATACGTGTAACAGGTCATCCAGTTGCTGCATTTCTGCCCTGAATACTTTGTCTATCTCTGCATAGGCTTCACATTCTATCATATCAAGATGTTTGTCAACTAACTGTCTGGATTATTTCACATTGTCGATTGCTGTCTGTTGATCTTTTAGCAGTTCGTCCTTGTTATTTTCAATCTTGTCCTTGCATTTGTTTAAACGATCTATAAGTTCTTCTAAACTCCCATGTATGCGAGTAGTGTGCTCCTCTGTAAACACACTATGTATAGCGTTTCGAAACTCGGTAACATTGTTGCATTTCTTATGTTCCATCATACGACATGACGGACACAACTCAGTCATGTGACTAATGCAAACGTATGTGATTGGTCGTTGGTGATCTTTACAAGTTGGCGTTTCCATAGCTTCCGAGCCTAAGGTCAGAGCGGTCAAGCTCGGGATATCATTTGTCCCTACAACTACATGCATCCTTGAAGCTTTCGACCGGGAATGGTATAGTTTACAATCCTCGCACAAGTACTGTTCACAAGAAACGCAGAACTGGTCAGCCTTAACTCTTAGTCCTCTGTCTTCACATATATTACATAAAGTATTTCTACCATCGTCAACCTCGCCTCCTCCCTCCGCCATTTTAATCGTTGTCCTAAATCCGCACAAATGTGCAAATCAAACCATCACACTTATGAAATTAAAAAGAAATGTTGATGCTCGACATCAATTTGGAAATGAACTATTAATCTATATATAACAATTTATAAATCCCATCGTATCATTTTCTGGACTTTGTATTGCATTTTAACCTGATTTTTTCTCGAACATTACGGAATCGTATCTGTAATTATTCTGTTAACATAATTTGTGTTAAATTTCCATTGTTACAAATATTTATGTAACATGCAAAGAAATAAAAAAATAATATAAATAATATGGGATGCGTTTTAGAAGTTATGACCTTTTAACTATTGCTTTGGTGTCAGCGTAATTGATTTTCACTTGAAGTTTTCAAACCACTTTAACTATTTATATTGAAGTTCAATTTCCACACGATGGTGTTTCCATGATGTATGTGATTTCGTTCTGTGTCGAAAAACACATGCAGTCATGCATAAAACATAAAGAAAATGACTAAACTGAGCTGTTTACAACCATTCTTATACACACGCAGTCCAATCTATAGTTCGATAATGAGCGGGTGGGAAAAGAATACACCCATTTTAGAGACGGTACTTGCATTTTTACGACAAAAAAGTCGTTTTTAAACCCATTCTCTGCTATTTTTGATCCAAACGATATAGCGCATACAAACGTTCATATCACACTGCACGTTCTGGTATAAAAATTATGTCGCAGCCGTGTCTCGTGCAGCACCCAAATATGCGCCAGTATAAATCAGCCCGTGAAAATTGTGGGTTTGAAATCAGACTACGTCATTATTTTGGCCAGATTGTTTTCCGGTATTTTGCAATCACTTGTGAAGAGGAAAGTGCTATTTGGACTACGTATTATTGTATACTTAAATTAATATTTTTGTTAAAAGCCCCACACTTTTGAAAATATGTTGATATAAATCAATTACGTCGTCTCCTACGATGGAGGGGTTGAGTATACGTATACTTTTACGGAGGGGCATTTTTGTTTCTTGAATGTTATTTTGATGTGGCTATGGGTTTTCGTCCAAGTCAACAGGTTTTTCAGTCATGTCGGGACGAAACCACTGATTCCTTGATGCTACACAGTTCCATGGAGGAGATTTAAGTGTCTTGTGTATGGGCACAGCACGGCGAAGGTAGGTATCGAACCCATTATTTCTCGATCCTGACCCATGAGCTCTAAATATAAGGCACCCCACTCCCCAGATGCATGTTAAATTCAATGTGAAACGCATAAACACTAACTAAGGATTATCCTTTCTCATTGTAAAAACAACAACAAAGGTTCTGATAAAATCATTTGAACTTAGATCAGGAAAGTAAATTTCACTGAGCTCCGCTTCGGTATCTCGTTCTACTACCGTGTGAGGTTCGGGTAATTACGAAACAGCGACGGGAAATAATGAATGAGAAGATCTTGTAGCAATTTGTCATATTTCAGAAATGTGGCATCTTCGTTCGTTTAAATTTTATTATATTATTTTAAATTTTCATGTGTCGCGAACTAGTCGCGAACTGGTCGCGAAGGTTTTAAACATGTTTAAATTTTCATTTTCCATTTTAGTCAGCAACGTATGTAACCTTCGTATAGGCATAGTGCATTACAATAGCACAAACGTTAAAGTATTTTGTATGCTTTAAACAGCTTCACTGAAGATTTCAATATCCATCCCCTCCGGAAGAAAGGTACCTATTACAAATGCCACCTACGAAGAAACTACGTATACCTGAAAAAATCAACCATGTGGCATCCCATCTTAATTTAGGATAGTATAGATCATTATTCGGCTACTGTGAAGGTCAGACATCATCAAACTTTGTACAGGTTAGATGGAATTGCTCGAAACTTGTCATTTCATGATGTCGCATGACAGAACAGGTAAGGCACAAAGCTTCGAATAAAATTTTGGCGCATCTATCACGCTGTTTCTACGAAGTGTTGCAAGGTCATTTTCATATCAGTTTAAAGCTTATGAGATGCACTTTATACTGCGCATACACATATTACAAAAACTATCTACAGAGAAATGAGTAACAATGATCTTACCTGGCAGATTCATTTATCCATGGTTTGTTTACACAATTTATTCATCCCACCTATCCGGAAGTACGCTTTAAATCAACCCCTCCGTTCCGTCGCTCAGTTATTGATTGGACTGCGTGATACAGTTATTGGCTATATATTTTCTTCGCCACCTAAAGGCCTATACACTGGTTGAATTTTCTTACTGAGATTTATGTAATTTACTGAATACGATACAGCAAAATGTTATAATTTTATAACATGATATTTTTGTATATTCACATGTATACTAAGGTCAACCAATTTGTGAGTTTTAGGTTTCATGACATTCACTATTTTCCAGCAATCAGCATTCATGAAAAAAAAGAAAGAAATAATAACAATAATAATAATAATAATAATAATAATAATAATAATAATAATAATGATAAATATGTTACAGACCAATACCTTGTCGGCAAACAACTAGTCAACATCGCCATTCATGTGTGTTGTATCCTGGAAGATCGGATTTAACATCAAGACGGATTGCATTGGGCTATTTGTGTGGCGAAAACAGCGCTTATCAGCCTTACAGCTCATCTACACATTTGTTTTTAAAAATCTGATTTTCTCATCATGCGACTCTAATTGTTTCTATGATTTCCATAATATTTACAGGAATGACGTTTCTTCATTGGGGACGACGCAATAGACTTGTTTATTATTTGTATGTAGATCACAATGTTGAGCGGTTTATGAAACAAGATTATTACATTCAGGCACTGGAGAACCACATTGGACATTGCCTGGATTTTCATTTGGAAAACATGCCCGTGTAATATATACCCCCAACCCCTTAAACCCAACTTTTATATAGAAAAAAAAACTGGGGTATGTAGGGGTATACATAATTTTCTTATTTTTGCTCCAAAACATAGATTGTGGGTACTCGTTAGAACCGCCTCGCCGAGGTGGTTCTTGCGTGAACCCACAATCTATCTTTTGAGCAAAAATAAGAAAAATATCAAAAAATTTATAATTATATTTTCAATTTTTACAACTAAAAATCTCTCTATATTGCATAGGCAAGTGTTTGTAATGGGAGGGATTATATTAGGCTAAGCATATAAATACTTATAAAGTCTCCCCGTACATCATCCATAGTGCAGATTATATTTGGAGTGTGTCAAATAAACGTATTGTACGTTAAGACAGCATTTTGATTATTTGGCCCTTTGCGAATATGAGTCTTAGATTTAGACAATACAGATGTAAATTCTTAAAATTGCAGCAAAAATGTCTGGCTTTCGCTGCCAGTTTTGTAAAGGGTCACTGATGAAGGTTCATTACCCGAAATTGTACAATATGGTCCATCTTCTCGCTTTGAATGTTTTACTGCTTCCAAAGGATCTAACAATTATTTTTATTTGCTATTACTGCAGCTGGTGTTGTACCGTGTGACGGCCCTAAAAAGGTACAAGTAGGCAATGATCAGGAAAAGGCGCAATCAGAAAAAGACTCCCACTCCAAATACCGAGGTGGGAAAAAACCAAACTAACAATCAGGTACTTATACCATGAAAACATATCGTAAGCCGAATGAGCAGCTATTTTCCCAATAGGTGGCCACTCAGTTACCTAAACTTAACTAAAATATGAAAACATACATAAGGCGCCAACAGCACAAAAGTTTTAAACACCAAGACATAAAACAAAAAGAACCACCACAGAAGTATCACCTTGGAACGATCAGTAACACAAAGTTACTGGCGGGCTTAAACGGGTTTTACATGGCCATAACCTCACCCTCAGCTTCTGCATTGATTCATAACATTTAGTTAGTTCTTCTCCCCGTACAGCATCCATAGTGCTGATTATAATTTTGTTTTGATCCTTTGGGATCAGTGAATATATTTGGACTGTGTCAAATATATTGTACGTTAAGAATCATCTTCTTAACAGCATTTTGATTATTTGGCCCCTTTGTGAATATGAGTCTTTGATTTAGACTACACAGATGCAAATTCTTGAAATTGCAGCAAAAATGTCTGGCTTTCGCTGCCAGTTTTGTAAAGGGTCACTAATGAAGGTTCGTTATAAATGCAACATTATCGTTATAAATGCAACATTATCGTCATAAATGCAACATTATCGTCATACTAGGACAGATAATGGAACAAAATCGCTTTATCGCCAAGAATACAACTGAGCGTCAGATAATTTGTAGATCACTTATTCATTAATATTTTATAACTATATATATAAAAATACTACTCAAAATTTGATAAGCATCAAGTATTTATTTTAAATACAACACAATACAAAACACCTCGAGTTTGACCCAAACGTAATGACAATGCCCAAGGACCAAAATGTCGGTCTCATTTGATTTTTCTTAGATAACACCTTCGAGTTTCTGGCTGCAAGAAATTTGAAACAGGCAATGTCCTACCATAGAACATTGGGCCATCTTTGCATTTTTCTAAAAGTCTTGAAATAATGGCATTTTTCTTTAAGTCCACAGGAGCACGAAAATTTGAAATTAAAATTGATTTGAAAATTCTCTATGAAAGTCAGTCTCAAGTGCATTCTAACAGATGTGTGCAGTGCAGGATAAAAGCTAGCTTGTAATGATTATGTTTGGGCCAATTTTCAAAAGAACCACTGCCTTTGTCAAAATTCAAATTTAAGAAGAACTGTTCCATGCACTTCGGTAGGACATTTCTGCTTTCAAATTTCTTTTAGTCGGTTGCTTCGAGACATACTCTAACACAAAACAAATGAGACTGTCATTCTTGCTCTTTGGGGAGTTCATTAAATTTTGGTCAAATCCGGGGTGTTTTACACTGTGCTGTATGGAAAATAATACTTTGATGCTTATCAAATTTTGAGTAGTATAGTTTTCATTTAAATCATGACACATTTATTAATAACGGATATCATAAATTTGAAAGTGAACAAGTAAGGAAAGAACAATGATGAACATCGAAATGAAAAATGACTAATAATAATATATAGTAGTAATAATGATTATAAAAATAAACATTTTCGTTGTTTTCATAAACCCCATTGAGAGTTGTATGCATTCGAAATGTTCCGATATAAACTTCACTGTTAAAACATATAAAGAGGAAGTTCAAATGTTTCTGTTGAATATGGCTTTTATTTTAAGAGTGCAGTGAAAATTATTTATATTTCATTAGTGGCGAAGCCGTGAATGAAAAAGTAAAAGTACAAGTAGGCAACGATCAGGAAAAGGCGCAATCAGAAAAAGATTACCACTCCAAAAACCGAGGCGGGAAAAAACAACTAACAATAAGGTACTAAGACCATGAATACATTTAATATACATATTTTCACTTCACGAGTGAAATTAAAGCCATATTTAACAGAAACATTTGAATTATCTTTTTTATTATATACAATGTTTAGAACAATCATTTCAACAAAGGGATGCATAATTTTGTATGTTACGTTTTACAATCTCCATTTCATTTAAAGCTTGTTGACAGACAGACAGACAGACAAATGCGTTTATTCATAGCTCTGAACATAACAATGTTATAAGAGCAAATTTACAATACACACATATCATGAGACAACAGTGGTAAATGACAAGGGAGGCAAATCTTGAGCCTATACTTAAACGTTAACATTCCGAGTTAGCTTATTTTACAAAAGTTTGTTTGTTTGTTTGATTATGCTTTAACATCCAGTCAACATTGTTTCAGTCAGAAAGAAAATTAGTGAGTCGGCAATTTCACCATAGCTACATCAAGGCGCGCTACATGTATACGGTCCCAGATCAAACTGCGTTTAATTTAGCATACTGATCAGGCATGGTAGCTAATTTTGATGCAATACTATACATAGCATAAGCTCGTATTATTATAGTCTGGTCTACTAATGTAAAAAGTGAAATAAATACATAAATAGAAGCTATGAGTCAAAGACTGATCTCAAATGAACAAGAGCGAAAAAAGCGTGTCTAAAGGTCAACAAAAAGTTTATACATGAATTCACTTGGTCACAGCCGCGTATCAGGTTCATGATATCCACGTGCAGTGAGGCGTTTCACATGTTTTAATATATTCATGGTGGCTAGCACGTGTTACGGACCCGCAGTTGTGACACGGTAAAGTCTTGAATGGAATATATTCAGTCAGATGGTTTTCAAGAACATTTAGGTTTGCTAATATTTCTATTAATGTTTAACGTCCTACTCATTATTTCAATCATGTCGGGCGGTTCTTTTTTTGTTACATGACCTGACATTTGAAATGAGCGTACAAACATGTAAATCGATTGTAAATTTATTTAAAATACTGATGTCAACTTTGTATGACAAGTGACGTCCGTAAAACGTTGATGACGTCACATAACGTAGGCTTCTGACTGAAATAACGCATTGAAGTGGGGAGGAGCAACATATGAAAAACAAAACAAAAAAAATCGCAAATCTGATTAATTTTGGCATGTGTATTATGGGCTAAAACAAGGGCAGATAACTCAAAATATTGACAATAAATATGTTTCAAAACTCATTCATTTGGTAGCCCGTGTTCAAAGATTACAAATACCGTATTATTTCTATAATGCATATTACATCATTTTCCTTTTTTTTTTTTTGCTGCTTTCTACTAGTAATGTAAGATGTCCGAAGGTACATTTTGTCGCGTTGAGTTTCATATGTTTTCGTTCATAAATTAGACAGTTATAGGTAATTCAAATTCTGAAGTGGTCTGCAGTAAGAAAATGGAAAAGGCAGAAGCAATCCAAAAATGTTATATTTCACATGTGAAAATATGACATTTCAAATATGTGTTAGATTTCATAGATATTTCTTTATTTTTCATGACTTAGTATATAATAAAAGGTGGCCAGAGGTTTGAAATTTCCCACTTAGAAACTGAAGCGTACACAAGGGTGTTGCATGATTATCACGCGTTTACTTTGAATTTTGCATACATTATCAGGACAAAGCTTATGTTGATGTAACAATAATGGTTCATACAAAACAGTTCTTTAAAATTATACATTTGCGGATTGTATAAAATGTCTGTTTTCGTACAATCTTATAACAGTTGAAAGAATCTGATATCCATTTCGCCCTTGTCGTAGTTTGTGATGATTAGATTATTGTCTATTATCTTCCGTGGCACAGACTTTCCCACATCCATGTCTTCCAGGTAATCACCACTCAATGTCAGTCGTCGTACTTTGTCATCATTACCTTGACTAACACTTATAAACAAACAGTCCCTACCAACTGCCAGTCCATCAAAGAATTCCACTTTCTGATCCTGATACTGAAACACAATATAACCGTCCACTGACAGTCCAATAAAACCTTTATCATAATCTACAACATACACAGTCTTCTTATCAACACTGAGTCCTATGCAGAATGGCCTGCTGAAGATAGAACCACTCTCCTTGTGTACTTTTCTCGTCATTGTTACACGTTTATCTATCACATTTACTTTCCAGATCGAATCATACACTGTAGCCAGAATGTCGCTCCCATACTTCACCATTGTCCAGGGTTCAGACACAACAATGCCAGTGCCAATGGTAATATATTTCAATGATCTTATTTCAGGCAATGATACTACTGCTTCATGATCGTTGAGTAACACGACATTCCATATGGTGTGTTTATTAGGGCAAGTTCTGATATAAACTGGTTGTTAGAATCATACAATTTCAACTTCTTCTTATTTTGGTCGGTAATCAGTTGTCTTCCATCAGGCAACATCTCGTATGATGTAATTATTGGGACTGCTGTATCGGTATCAGTTTTCGGCATCAGTTCACCAGTGTATATGGCGACGGTTCCAGGGTCAGACAGTGAGTCTTGTGATTTGGTCACAGACACTGTTCCATGGTTGGGCATTATCTTCGCCATTTTGGCGATGCTTTCACTATTTTCGAAGGCAATGGCAATGTCACACGTTTCCTCGATTGTGTCTTTTAGCAAATCACAGTGTTGTTTGATTTCCTTTGTCATATTGTTTATCATTATAAACTAGGATTCTTTATCTTCCAGCGCCGTTGCTTGTTCAAGATTAGATAAATCTTTCTGCAGCTGGTTGATGGTAACATCACATACGTGTAACAGGTCATCCAGTTGCTTCATTTGAAACTGACCAGTTAGTGTCACTTTCCATGAAGAATTATTGCCACTTAACATGCCCATTGGGTCACCCGCTTGAAATAAAGTATTTACTCACATAAAAACTTACTTACTTACTTACTTACTTACTTACTTACTTACTTACTCATTTCTGCCTTAAATAATTTGTCTATCTCCGCATAGGCTTCACCTTCTATCTTATCAAGATGTTTGTCAACTGTCAATCTGGCTTGTTTGCAGGTTAACCCCTAAATATAGGGGTGCACCTGCAATTTGAAAATACGGGTTCACCCCTAAAATAGACATGCACTCCTATTTAGGGGTTCGTCCTTGTTATTTTCTACCTTGTCCTTGCATTTGTTAAAACGATCTATAAGTTCTTTCTAAACTCCCATGTATGCGAGTAGTGTGCTCCTCAGTAAACACATTATGTATAGCGTCACGAAACTCGGTAACATTGTTGCATTTCTTATGTTCCATCATACGACATGATGGACAGAACACAGTCATGTGACCAATGCAAAAGTGCGTAATTGGTCGTTGGCGATCACTACAAGTTGGCGTTTCGATGGCTTCCGAACCCAAGGTCAGAGAGGTCAATCTCGGATTTTTATTTATCCCTACCACCTCATGTGTCCTGGTAGCTTTTACTCGTGAATGGAATAACGTACAATCCCTACACAAGTACTGTTCACATGAAACCCAGAACTGGCCAGCCTTAATGCCTAGGTCTCACTAGGGCTTACGTACGCTGCGGACGCTGCGGATAGGTGTTCCGTATCTGTCCGTCCTATCCGTAACGATTCGTATCTTATCCGTAATGTCCGTAACTGTACGTATCGTATCCTCAGTGTGCGGAAGATCCGCGGGCAAATTTTCATAACTGTCAAAAATTTATGCGCGGATGGAAGATCGGTAATGGTAGGTTATGGTACGTAACTGAAGGCATTTATTCGAAGCTGTCCGTATCTAATCGGTATATAGAGGATATTTGCTTTTTTGAGGTGAATACCAAATATATTTCATCGAGTGAGTTGAAAACATCAGAATTTTCACGAGTGCTACTACGCACTCGTGAAAATTCTGATGTTTTCAACTCACGAGATGAAATATATTTGGTATTCACCTCAAAAAAGCAAATATCCTTTATATTTTATTTTTATTTTATACAATACACGGGCATTTTCCAATTCACAAGGCAGGCGGTGAAAATGCAAAAACCAAAAATTTTTGAAAACACAAATAATTTTGGTACCATATTGTTCCTTACATTCTAACTAAGAAAATGAATACCCACACTTTATGTTTTCGTTCGTAAATAACGGAGTTATAGGCATTTGAATTTCTGAAGTGAGGCACATTTAATGACGTCAAGTGAATGGAAACGTCAGAAGTAATCCAAACTCTACAGTGAAAATATCGGATGATATCAATCACTAGTGAAACTATCAATATCAATTCTGCAGTGAAAATATCACTTTTATCCATTTTTGATATACATTAATTTCACTGCTAAGTATAAAATAAAATAAAAACGTATCTAAATGTATCATTCCACGATCAAGCATTTGTTGCGGATCGATACTGTTCCATACGTGTTGTTTCGCTCGGTTGCGGTCTTTGTCGTTTACATACTTTTCGATACAATTTAATACGTTCAGATACGAACACGTTATGTTACGGTTCGCCTGTGTCGCATAACCGGTGGCACCACTGCATCACGCCACAAATGTGAACATGTACAGGTTGATGTACAGCTCCGTTTCATTAATAACATACCCCTGCAATGTCGCAAAATAAATTGACCCCGCACCCTACATTGCATGGCTCATTGCTGGATGGTTATTAGTCTGGCCTGGATGAAACTTCTACAATTTGTGTATACATTTATGTGTGTTAAACTGGTAGTTTGTTTATATTGATCGTGAGCAGTCCGATTGGACAGGAAGCTGTTTTCGGCATGTACCAAAATTCCGACAGAATTAATGTCAAGTTTTCAACTTTCGGCGATTGGTATTATGTAAGTACTGTGAATATTGCCAGTTTCTGACCTGAATGTTATTCATTGGCATCTATTTGATATACATTAAAACTTGCACCGCATTCGCAATACATTTAAAGTTCAGAAATAATGATTAAATAGACGCTATTCCCTTCATAACAGACAAATTTCAAGGAAGCAAAACTGCTCTTAATGTCTACTTCCATCTTAATGTGCTCTCGCACGTTTAATATTTGATTCGTTGAAGTTTCTCTTGGATGATTACTAATATAAGCCGTCTTGTTAAAATCGCCAGTCACACTATTTTAATCAATCGTATTCAAAAACCATCAAATGTCCTTAATAAATATAATTTAAGAATGTCATTACATAACTTAAAACATTGTCATAGGCAGGTACACATTGCATTAGATACAAGGCTATCGTAACTCTCTTTAAATAATCATGTCAACTGTTAATGATATTCTCAGATGTCCAGTTTTTAAATTTGATAAACTTTCAGACAATTTATGTGCTGAAAACATGCATTTGCATGGTAGCTTTATACAGGGTAGTAGGTATAGTTAGATATTCCAATTCTACTTCAGTACTTTAGCGAATGTGATGTAAGTTTTAAGGTATCTACAATAGATGCCAATGAACAACATTCATGTCAGAAACTGGCAATATTCACAGTACTTACATAATACCAATCGCCGAAAGTTGAAAACTTAACATTAAATCTACCAGAATTTTGGTACATGCCGAAAACAGCTTCCTGTCCAATCTGACTACTCACGATCAATATAAACAAACTACCAGTTTAACACACATAAATGTATACACAAATTGTAGAAGTTTCATCCAGGCCAGACTAATAACCATCCAGCAATGAGCCATGCAATGTAGGGTGCGGTGTCAATTTATTTTGCGACATTGCAGGGGTATGTTATTAATGAAACGGAGCTGTAAGTATTTCAACGTAAAAGACTTTATTCGAAGGTACCAGTCAGTAACAAACATTATTAATCCGTATGTGAAAATACCTATAGTCGCAATTTTCCGCAGAAAAAAAAAAAAAAAAAAAAAAAAACAAAGCGTATCAAAACTTGATAAAATTGGTATTTTCATTGATATGAAATTTCACTGATATCAAATCTCACTGATATCTAAAGTCACTAGTGACTGATATCAGCCTATATCTTCACTGTAGATTTTGGATAACTTCTGACGTTTCAATTTACTTGACGTCATTAAATGTCTCACTTCAAACGCCTATAACTCCGTTATGAACGAAAACATAAAGTGTGGGTATTCATTTTCTTAGTTAGAACGTAAGGAACGAACAATGTGGTACCAAAATTATTTTTGTTTTCAATTTTTGTTTATTTATTTATTTATTTATTTATTTATTTATTTTTTCAAGGCCTGCCTTGTGAATTGGAAAATGCCCGTGTATAGTATAAAATAAAAAGTTTTTTTTCGGTGAATACCAGATATCGTATTCGTTCTAATTAGCGCACATGCTCCAATAAGCGCACACCCTGGTATTTTCTGAAAAACATATCATTACGAAAACATGCCCTTGCAATTAACAGAGATTTTTTAAGCTTTAAAATTGAAATATTTCAGCTGAAAAATTTTGATATTTTTTCTTATTTTTGCTCAAAACATAGATTGTGGATACATGTTAGAGCCGCCTCACCGAGCAAAAATAAGAAAAAAGGTATACCCCTGCAAACCCCAGTTTTGCTATATCAAAGTGGGGTTCAAAGGGGTATACATTACACGGACATGTTTTCGTGATGTGCATAATGCCTAGGTCACACTAGCGCTTACGGATGCCGCAGATAGTTGCGAATACTATACGTAGCGATCCGCAGAATTTTGTGGGCGGGGCTAACGGTTCTTAATGAATTTATTACCTTTAAATACGAATAAATACGGGTAGTTCAGGAAAGATACGGATACGTTCGAAGATAGTTACGGATAAATTCGAATACATACGGTTAAGATACTTGACTACATACCTTTCGATACCATCTGTTACTTTTAGATACAGACATACACCTTCAGATACGTAATGTTGCGTTTTCTTGCGTATATAACGGTGAAATTTGATGCAAGAAAACGCAGGTTTTAGTCAAACTACAGTCACACTAGCACATCCGGATGCTGCGGACGCTGCGGACTGATTTTTCGTATCTATCCGTCATATCCGTAACAATTCGTATCTTTTCCGTATATGTTCGTATCTTAACGTATTGTATATGCAAGTCCGATTCCATCCGCGTCCAAATTTTGAAAAAAGTCAAAAATTGGGCACGGATGAAACATCCGTAATAGTACGTAATGACATGTAAATGAAGGCGTTGATTCGAATCTTTCCGTATCTAAACCGTAACACAAACGTATCTACACCGTAAATGAACGCATCAACCAACAATCATATGGGGTGCCGTTTTACTATTTATTCCCTATTTATGGATATCCATAATTCATTTTGGATATCCAAAATTCATTTCTGGATACTTAAAATCGATTTATGGATATCCTTAATTCGTCTGAATATTGGGTATCCATAAATTGATTTTAGGATATACCTAAAATCGAACTATGGATATCCTAAAATACAATCCTATTTTTGGATATCCATAATTCGATTTAAGGATATTATAAAATCGGGCTAATATTGGATATCCATAATTCGATTTATGAATATCCATAAATGAGTTATGGATGTACTTCAATAGAACTGTATTTTAGGATATCCATAATTTAAGGATATCCTTAAATCACAAAAAATGATGTACGTGCATATGGGTGCCATTTTACTATTTATTCCCTATTTTTGGATATCCATAATTCATTTAAGGATATCCGTAATTTATTTATGGATATCCTTTATTCATTTATGGATATCCTTAAATAATTAAGGATATCCATTAACATTTCTGGATATCCTAAAATGAATTATGGATATCCATAAATGAATTATGGATATCCATAATAATTATGGATATCCTGAAATGAATTATGGATATCCTGAAATGAATTATGGATATCCTTATTTTTTTCGATATCCAAAATTTATTTTTGGACATCCATAATTCTTTTTTTGGATATCCATAATTCATTTTGGATATCCTAAAATCAATTTAAGGATATCCTTAATTCGTCTGAATATTGGATATCCATAAATAGATTTAGCATATCCTAAAACCGAACTATGGATATCCTAAAATACAATCCTATTTTTGGATATCCATAATTCGATTTAAGGATATCCTAAAATCGGGCTAATATTGGATATCCATAATTCGATTTATGGATATCCATAAATGAGTTATGGATTTCCTTCAATAGGACTGTATTTAAGGATATCCATAATTCATTTAAGGATATCCTTAAATCACAAAAAAATGATGTACGTGCCTATGGAGTGCCGTTTTACTATTTATTCCCTATTTTTGGATATCCATAATTTATTTAAGGATATTCATAATGTATTTATGGATATCCTTAATTCATTTATGGATATCCTACAATAATTAAGGATAAATCGAATTATGGATATCCAATATTAACCCGATTTTAGGATATTATGGATTTATGGATATTCAAAAATAGGATTGTATTTAAGGATATCCATAATTCGATTATAGGATATCCTAAAATCAATTTATGGATATCCAATATTCAGCCGAATTAAGGATATCCATAAATCGATTTTAGGATATCCAAAAAAGAATTATGGGTATCCAAAAATATATTATGGATATCCAAAAATGAATTTTGGACATCCAAAAATGAATTATGGGTATCCATAAATAGAAAATAAATAGTAAAACGGCACCCCATACGTGCCTATGGGATATAATGATTTCTCCCTAGTCAGAGAATGGAGGCATCCGGTGTGGTTGAATTTACGTTGGCTTCCATTTCGTTCAGTTTAAGTTAGCGCATGCGTATCACACGAAAAAAATCATTATGGAAAAGAAGTATTTTTTAAAATGAATTATGGATATCCTAAAATCGAATTATGGATATCCTTAAATCAGATCATTATGGATATCCAAAAAAAGAATCATGGATATCTAAAAATCGAATTATGGATATCCTAAATTCAAGCTTATTTTTGGATATCCTAAAACACATTTAAGGATATCCTTAAATGAGCTGATTTAAGGATATCCATAATTCGATTTTTGGATATCCAAAAATCGAATTATGGATATCCATAATTCATCGTGATTTTTGGATATCCAAAAATGTATTTCAGAATATCCATAATTCAATTATGGATATCCATAATTCATTTAAGGATATCCATAATTCATTTATGGATATCCATAATTCATTTATGGATATCCATAATTCATTTTAGGATATCCAAAAATATTGATGGATATCTTTAATTATATTAGGATATCCATAAATGAATTAAGGATATCCATAAATGAATTATGGATATCCATAAATGAATTATGGATATCCTTAAATAAATAAATTACCTGTATAATAGAAAAATGACGGACATTTTTGTCAAGGAGACTATATATTCCAGAAACGTTCTTGTATGATTCATTCAAGCATTGGATACAGATTATGTTATGCCCAAACACTCAGCTCTAGAGGGCTCAGCCACACGCTTATTAGCATTGTTCAAGTTGCATCCTGGTTTGATTCCGTTTTCATACGTGTGGCATGCTGTGTAAACTTTAGGAAAACCGTAACATTACGTGTTCGTATCTGAACGTATTAAATTGTATCGAAAAGTGTGTATAAACGACAAAGACCGCAACCGAACGAAACAACACGTATGTAACAGTATCGATCCGCAACAAATGCTTGATCGCGGAATGATACGTTTAGATGCGATTAGATACGGACAGATTCGAATAAATGCCTTCAGTTACGTACCATTGCCTACCATTACCGATCGTCCATCCGCGCATGCATTTTTTGACAGTTATGAAAATTTGCCCGCGGATCTACCGCGCCCTGAGAATACGATCGGTATAACGGTATTAGAGTGGTAGGACGGAAATTTTTGTCTGGTGAATTTTAATAGAAATATGTGATCTTCTGTGACTTTTCTGTCAATCTGACATGATTGTGTGTATATAGAATAGTTGTGGAATCTTGTGCCTGTTCAGATTTTGGAAATTCGTGGACAATTATGGAATAATGATAAAGGTACTGTTTGATTATTTGAACATCTTTAGCGAGCGCACCGCCATTATATGCTAGTCATACCAGCCAATGAGAATGCGTAATTCAGTCCCTGGGGCTGTTCTACCTGTATAAAACATACAATGAACTAATCTGCGAAAATCCTACCACTCTACTTAAGACTCACGCTAAAGCATTTCACAACTATACTGAACGGAAAAAGTGACGGTTTCATTTATATAAACGCTATAAACTTCAAATGCACTTCAAATAAACTTTAACATCAGAGCTAATCATGGGTGATTCAAAGCAGAAAATGTCGGGCTACAGCATGGACGCTTCTACGAGTCAGAAAGTTGACCTGAAGGGCAGTCTAGCGGCTACTCCTGGAGGAAAGGGCGCGAAAAGGGATGCCACGTCGCCCCCTATACCACCCAAGCCAATAATCGAAAAGAAGACGAGAGAGGGCTCATCTGGTGATAGTAACGATACAGGTGCTGGTTTGTTAGCCGATATTGAGGAGGAGACAATCGAGATCAACGAGCCAGTTACAGACCCTGTCTCCCCTTCCCATGCACATGTGTTTTCTAAGCCAATGCACCCAGATGACATTCTTCAGATAGTGACTGAACTTCGAGCACTCATGTTGCCTGAAATTAAGCATATCATAACAGAAAATATGCCAGATACTAAATCCATAGTTTATGATGCAGTGAAAAATGCAACAACTCCCCTCTCAAAAACAATCGAAAACCTAGTGTCCGAAAATGTCGAACTGAATAAGAAGTGTTCCGAACTCGAAGAGAGAGTGTCTGAACTTGAGTCGCAAAACGCCGCTCGGAAAGCTGAGAACGACGACCTAGAACAATACGGTAGGCGCAATATCCTTCGGGTCTCGGGTATCCCGGAGAACGAGAGTGAAGATACGGACCTCATCGTGATGCAGGTAGCTGACAAGCTAGGCGTCTCCATTTCACCTTATGAGATCGATAGATCTCACCGGGTCGGGAAGACTGTAAAACCTCACGTCGGGCAAACATCTACAAGAAAAAGCAGGGACATTATCGTTAAATTCGCCACATACAATGCCAGGAACAGACTGTTCCAAGAACGCAAAACCCTCCGAGAAACAGCAGACGAAGACCTGAAGAACATATTTCTGAACGAGGACTTAACAAAACGTAGATCTGAAATCCTGTTCGAAGCAAGGAAGCTGCGTCGTTCTGGTAAAATAAAAGCAGCTTACTCTTCGGATGGTAAGATCACCGTGCGCGATAAAAAAGACAAAAAACACATGATTCATGACTTAGATGATCTTGTACAGTTCGGGTATGTGAAAAAGAACACTCCTACCGACGAGTCTACTTCTTCAAGTGCCGGAGCCGGTTCGATGGACTAAAGCGTTTTCTTTCGTTGTGTAGTATACTACGACAGTGATACATCTGGGACGTGTCACGAAAACTTACATACAGGAATATCGTGGGCAGGCAGAGACACTAAGGCACTTTATCTTACCTCGGCGCGCCGCCTCCCGGTGTCACAACATGACGTGTTGGGACGCCGGGGAGTGGAGTGGGAGGAGATGTCAGCGATACCGGGTGTCTGTGGTTGCTACAAGTATTCCTTATCTACAGAGATACGGCTGAACATTCATTTCGCTTGACATACTTCAACATTGCGGAAAGGCGTAACATTGGTATCTTGTCGGTAAAATGCAGAACTGTATAGAACTGAACATCGTCTCATAACGATGATATTGGCTACCTAGTTGCTGTATAAGTCATTATCAAAACTTATCTATATATGACACTTTATATATGAGCCGCTGCGTGGGAAAGCCGGCAAATTGCTTACGCGAAAACAAGGGCGCGGATCAGCTTCGAAGTAACTGCGAAGCTGATCGGCGCCTTTGTTTTCGCTACATGGATAGTACAATCCCTCTTCTTCTTAATTACTAAATTTCAAGGTTCTGGTCTGCTTCTGTGACTGTGGAGGCTGGTTTGAGTCAGACCTGGTCGGAACCCCAAATTGTTGGTTTTCTCATGCACAGGCTCTTATGTAACTACGAGCTACTTTGTGCTAAATAAGAACCTTAAACAGTTTATTTTGAGATGTGATCCACTTATGCTATGTACGCAATGTTCTCTGTCTTTAATATTGAACATGCTTGAAACAGGTTTTCTCGAGGGTTATATTGAAGACACTTGTGAATACAAGTAGCTATATTATGACCAAGTTGTTATAAATGAGCCGCTTCGTGAGAGGGGCAACGTTCTGCACGCGGGGACAGGGACGCGGATCAGCTTCGCGGTAACCGCGAGGCTGATCGGCGCCTTTGCTTTCGCTGCATGGATAGCACAATTCCTCTACTTCCTGAATCCAGAATTCCCAGTTTGTACTCAGCTTTGTAGCCATCTTCTGTGCCTGTACAACCCTGTTTGTGTCGGACCTATTCGGAGGCCACAGTGCTGGTTTTCTCACGGGATGGCTTAAAGTTCTAAAGTCTTTTGTCATGCGCAATGCGCTCAAGTGGTAATGATTAACTTTATGTTATGTGAATAGGACATTTATGCTTCACACAAAAATTGAAATAATCTATTGTTATACAAATCAGCAAAACTTGAAACCTTTTATGCATATAATGAAACCTTTTATGCATATACTGCAACAAAAATCTATCTCATACAAACTTCATGTCAGATTGCAAGAATTTACTTTGTACTATATTATGTATTATACTTGTGTTTACTGTTTGTTACTAATTTTTTTGTATTATCTATATGAACATGTACATCATTTTTCCATTTTTCGTCACATCATCCCGCACATCAATGATCGACATCTCCATGACAACAACAACGTATCACTCAGTGAAAAGACTGCTCGGCGGCCAACACGACCTTCCATGACCTTACTTATAATACCGGCTGATACATAATGTGTGCTAAGATTCATTCGGATGGTCTTGGTGGCTTCCAGGGAGTTTCCCAGACATTGAGATTAGGTGCCGAGAAACGACTGAGACATAACAAGTTTTATCTATTTCTGATTTTCACTCTCCTTACAATATTCTATAATGTACATAGATACAACATAGCATGCTACAGTATCAATATATCAATCCAATCAAGCAACGAAATTTTCAAGAACATCAAGATTAACCAACATTATCACAGAACAGGTATACCCCCCGCTCGAAACACAGACTTCACAAAAACATATATACGCATTCTCTTCGTGATGTTCATTTGTTGTTGGCTCTGTTTGTTACTCTTAGTGAGTGGTGACATTCATCCAAACCCTGGTCCAGCATCTTCTAGCAGCACATGTGAAAGCAGTTTAAGTTCTCATGATCACTTATCAAACCATCTCAGCATTTTCCACCTAAACGTGCAAAGTTTGTTGCCAAAAATAGATATTTTAAGAGCTGAATCTGAACAGTATGACATTGCCGTTTTTAGCGAAAGCTGGCTAAAACCACATGTTAGTAATGACGAAATTGCTATACGAAATTTCTTACCACCCTTTCGGAATGATAGGCTTGGTCGTCCAGGGGGAGGAGTATTGATATATGCACGTGATACACTTCTGTGTCGACGACGCAGAGATATTGAAATCATTGGTCTTGAAGCAGTTTGGGTCGAAGTAACTATACAATCCAAAAAAATCCTCATCGGTGGCATGTACAGACCACCAGGCAGTACTTCTGCCTACTTTAATCTTATTTTGGAAAGTATTGATCGTGCTTTTAACACGAACATTCCCGATATTATAATTACAGGTGATTTTAACTACAACATGCTTCCCAACAACAAGAATAAAATTAACGATTTACTCCAGCAATTCAACCTCCATCAAATGATTACTGATGCAACACACTTCACAGAAACATCTGCCACGTTGATAGATCTGATGATTGTACGTAACACTAACAATGTCTTAACTAGTGGGGTAGATGACCCCTTCCTTCCAAATCACATCAGATATCACTGTCCTGTGTTCATCATTTTGAAGTTTGTACGCCCACGAGTGAAACCTTACAAAAGGAAGATATGGAATTACAAGAAAGCTGATTTTGGCAAATATAGACAGCTGTTAAGTGAGCATGACTTAGTAAATAAAATAAGAAATACTGAACCTGACACAAGCACAATAATAATCTCTGATGCAATCTTTGACGCTGCTGATAAATCTATACCCAACAAAATTGTAAATATATACCCAAATGATTACCCATGGATAACTTCATACATAAAATATCAAATTCGCAAACGCAAGCGGTTATACAACAAGTTCAAACAAACAAATATGTTACATGTTTGGAATAAATTTAAAATAACACGCAATAAAGTAATTGGATTAATACGAAAATATAAGCGAGACTATTTTGACAAGCTCGAATACCAATTAAATAATGAAAATCTGAACTCAAAATTATTTTGGAAAACGTCAAAGCAACTATTGAAACTTGAAAAATCTCAACAAAATATACCTACACTTATTCTTGACAATGAAATAGCTGAAACTGACTTACAAAAAGCTAACATGTTAAATAATTACTTTTCTTCACAGTCTACCGTTGACGACAACAATAAAAATCTACCTTTACCGAAGAACCACACGCAAGATCGTCTAGAACTTTTTGAAATCTCTCCTCAGACTGTTAAAGATGTACTCAGCAGCTTAAACGTCAATAAATCATGTGGTCCGGACTTGATGAGTCCCCGTCTCCTCAAAGAAGCAGCCACCATTCTTGCTGAACCATACTCTGTCCTATTTACATCTTCTCTTCGCCTCGGACACTTTCCATCACCATGGAAGGATGGGAATATAACAGCACTACATAAAAAAGACGATAGATCACTACCTTTAAATTATAGGCCCATCTCATTACTGTGTCAAGCAGGCAAAGCAATGGAGCGCTGCGTTCACAAAGAATTGTTCAATTACATTAACGACAAGAAACTGCTTACTCCTTTTCAGTCTGGCTTTGTCCCAGGAGACTCCACGACCTTCCAGCTCCTACATACATACCATACATTTTGTGAAGCAGTTGATAGTGGCAAGGAGGTTCGTGTAGTCTTCTGTGACATAAGCAAAGCATTCGATAGAGTATGGCACAGGGGGTTGATTCACAAATTACGGGACATGGGCTGCTCTGAAGAAGTTTTAAAGTGGTTTTCAAGCTACCTAACGAACAGACGACAGCGCGTCGTAAACAACGGTCAAACGTCTGAATGGACCTTTGTAAAGGCGGGTGTACCCCAAGGTTCTATCCTCGGGCCCCTTTTGTTCTTAATTTACATAAATGACATCGTGACTGAACTCCATGCATCTGTAAGATTATTTGCGGACGACACAAGTTTATATATTATAGTGGAAAATCCAATTACAGCCGCTTTCACCTTAAGTCATGACCTTAACTTTATATCAACTTGGGCTTCTGACTGGTTAGTAAGATTCAACGCCACGAAAACTCTCTCTATGATCTTGTCTTTATTGAAAAACCCGCCACTGCATCCAACTCTTTACATGAACAATACACCCATTGCCACAACTATCTAGGATTGACATTCTCTAACAATTGTAGCTGGAACGAACATATTAATAACATTACCAAAACTGCATATTCACGGCTTAATCTGTTGCGTGCTCTGAAATTCAAAGTCAATAGAAATGCTCTCGAAAAAATGTATATCTCTTTCATAAGGCCGTTACTTGAGTACAGCGACTCTGTATGGGATAATGCTTCCACAGAAAGTAAAAAACAATTAGAAGCAGTTCATAATGAGGCAGCCCGAATAATAACTGGCGCTACAAAACTGTGTAGCATAAAGAAATTTCTCACTGATCTAGGATGGGAGAGTTTACAATCTAGAAGGTCCAAACATAAGCTAATACTTTTTTATAAGATGGTAAACGGCCTTGCGCCAGAATATCTACAGACTTTGGTCCCGCCTACAGTTCAAAACACTACATCATATAACTTAAGAAATGCAAACAATCTCCGCAATATACGTGCTAACACAAACCTTTTTTATAACTCCTTCTTGCCTTCAACCATAAGAGCCTGGAACGACCTCTCCGACGACATCAAAGCTGCTCCATCTGTAGCTTCTTTCAAACATCAACTAAACAAAGACCTTAGAAAACCTCCAACTTTTTTCAACTCTGGCACAAGACGCGGTCAAATACTCCATGCAAGGCTAAGAATGGACTGTAGCTCACTCAATGCACATTTACACAAGAAAAATATAGTTCCAAGTCCTTCATGCTCTTGTGGAGCTTATGAAAGTGTATATCATTTCTTTTTCAAATGCCCAAACTATACTGATATCCGAAACACGATCCTTCCAAACAATCTGAACAACCTGAATACAAATGACCTGCTGTATGGAATACCCACGGCAACAGATAACGAAAATGATGAGTTATTTTCACAAGTACAAGACTTTATCATTCATTCTAACAGATTTGTTTAAAAGTTAGGCACAAACATGTAATCAACATACCTTTTATGTGTTGTTTTGTTGTTATGGAGTTTCGATCAACGGTCTGCATAGTCATATTTTCATTATTCTCATTATTTCATTAATGCATTACTATCATCATCATCATCATCATCATCATCATCATCATCATCATCATCATCATCATCATCATCATCATCACCTTATTCTTCTACTTCTCCTTCTGCTAATACTTCTTCTTCATCATATTCCTTCTCTTCCTCACATCTTTAATACATATGATGTAATCATATCTATTTCGTTTTCATATCAGAATCATATTGATCAGTATTGTTTATATACCATTATCATTATCATTATTATCTATTATTATTATTATTATTACTATTATTATTATTATTATTATTTTGCATACAGTTTCCATCCGACACTCTTACATGTACCCCTTCTGTTACCTTCAGGAAATGATTTATATAAGCTTTAAGCTTTTTATCAAATCCTGTACCATATGAATATTGTATATATTGTACTTGAAATTTGATGGAATAAATATGTTTAAACCAATACGATACGTACAGTTACGGACATTACGGATGAGACACGAATCGTTACGGATAGGACGGACAGATACGGAACACCTATCCGCAGCGTCCGCAGCGTACGTAAGCCCTAGTGTGACCTAGGCATAAGCGCACACTGCTTGAATAGTATATTGGTATTTTACACTAATTCTACACATTAATACCGCATTAGAGGCATTAAAACTGAACCTTAAAAGATCAAAAACTACTTTCAAACAATTTGAATACTTGAATGACATCACCATTGATAGATTTGACGTTGTTATTTAAGCATATTGATGAGTAAATTTCCTTCATAGTGCGCGCTAATTAGAACGGTATTTTGTTACCATAACTTTTATTTTGTTACCTTAACTTTTAGTTTTTTTTTTTTTTTTTTTTTTTTTTTTTTTTTTTGAAAAGTTAACCGCACTGTGCGCTAATTAGAACGAATACGGTACATGTATATTTCATCTCGTGAGTTGAAAACATAAAAATTTTCACTCGTGCTGCGCACTCGTGTCGTATCTGTCGGCAGCCATTGCTTGATTGTGGGTTGATGCGTTCATTTACGGTGTAGATACGTTTGTGTTACGGTTAAGATACGGAAAGATTCGAATGCCTTCAGTTGCATGTCATTACGTATTGTTACGGATATTTCATCCGTGCCAAATTTTTGACATTTTTCAAAATTTGGGCGAGGATGGAATCGTACTTGCATATACAATACGTTAAGATACGGACATATACGGAAAAGATAAAAATTGTTACGGATATGACGGACAGATACGAAAGGACAGTCCGCAGCATCCGGATGTGCTAGTGTGACTGTAGTTTGACCAAAACCTGCGTTTTCTTGCATCAGATTTCACCGTTATATACGCAAGAAAACGCAACATTACGTACCTGAAGGTGTATGTCCGTATCTAAACGTAACAGAGGGTATCGAAAGGTATGTAGTCAAGTATCTTAACCGTATGTATTCGAATTTATCCGTAACTATCTACGAACGTATCCGTATCTTTCCTGAACTACCCGTATTTATTCGCATTTAAAAGTAATAAATTCATTAAGAACCGTTAGCCCCGCCCACAAAATTCTGCGGATCGCTACGTACAGTATTCGCAACTATCCGCGGCATCCGTAAGCCAAGTGTAATGGTATGTCACACTTACATAAGTCATATTCATAGTATAGTTTTGTACATCGTGGAATGCAAATGTACTGTAAATGTAGTGTACATGTAGTTGTCATTTTTCATCTTGTATGTATGTTATATGTTTCTGTCATAATCCTGTATGTTTTGGATTGAATGCAGATTAAACTTTGAATCTTGAATCTTTTGAATCTTGAATCCGTAAGCGCTAGTGTGACCTAGGCATAACTCTTAGTTCTCCTTGCTCACATATGTTACATAAAGTATTTCATCCATCGTCAACCTCGCCTCCTCCCTCTGCCACTTTGTTGTATAAGTTGATAATATACTTTGAACTATATGTTAACATGTCTACATAATTTTAAACATTCGAGCGTCATAATAACAAGACCAGTGTTACTACAATACTGTCAGGATTCCACACTAGCGTTTTCATTTTAAATACTGAAAATGGCAGTTGCGCCTCAAAGTCCTATATAAGATGATTTTTTATAATAATCCTAAGTCATAAATGTAATAATATTGTTGTTTGTCATTTTAGATATTGTAAAATAGTTGTGATCACATAGACATACTGACGCAATGCACGGATAACGATAACGGCTAACGTTACCAAAGCAATTTAAACATAAGGTCGTTAACATAATGATACTTTTAATTCTGTTTTACGTTCTTTTAAAAATTATTTCAGTAAACAAAGAACACACTTCAATCCATAGAATTTGTATGATGTATAGTTTGACCTCCAAATAAGTACAATTTGATCTCGTGACCTAAAAATATTTCATTGACAGGTCCTGTTTTCTCACGTTTGCATAGCAGCTTTCGTCGCTCCTGTCTGAAATTGATTTTAATGTGTTCACTGCTCTTAAAGGATCTCAGTTTAAATTTTTATTTTAAAATTATACATTTGCGACATGCATAAGAACAATTGTTTTCGTACAGTTTATAACAGATAAAATAAATTGACCCAAGTTTCCCCCTATCATCATAGTTTGTGACAATAAACGCATTTTCTGCCTTCTTCAGCGGCCAAGACTTTCCCTAAGCCATGCCCACTCAAGCTCAGTCAAACAGAAACATGTGTGCAAACATAAGCACATTTTGTTTTTTTCAAATTAATCTGTATAAAGATCTAAGCTTATCGTGGGAATACTACACAACCACAGTCGAAAGACACCGTTATTCGAAAACTGTAAAGATGACAAGACGCGTGAAATGTCGTATTAAGGAAATGTTGAAGTGTAGCAATTGTATCTTTTATGAAAGTAGAAGACATTAAGCAGTTATTTAAAACTGGACATTTGCAGCATGTATAAGACCATTTGTTTTCGTACAGGCCTATAACAGAAAGAAGAATCGAATAAACCATTGTCCCTTGCCATCAAAGTTTGTTACGATTAGTGTGTTTTCTGCCAACTTCAGCGGCGCAGAATATCCCAAGTTCATACTTTCCAGGTACTCACCACTCAAGCTCAGTCGCCGTACCTTGTCATCGTTACCTTGTTTAACACCTATAAACAAATAGTCCATACCAACTGCCAGTCCACCATAGACATTCACTTTCTGATCCTGATACTGAAACACAACATTACCGCCCATTGTCAGTCCAATACAACCTTTGTCCTCATCTAGAACATACACAGTCTTCTGGTCAAAACTGAGTCCGATGTAGATGATAGAACCATTCCCCTGGTATATTGTTCTATTCACAGTCCCACGATTGTCTATCACAACTACTTTCCAGAACCTATCATATACTGTTGCCAGAATGTTGTCACCATATTTCACAATTGCCCAAGGTTGGTATTTTAGTTTCTTTGTATCTGACAGAGCGATATCAGTACCAATGTTGATGTATTGTAGTGAGCTGATATTCGGCATAGATACAACTGCTTCATTGATCTTGATTAACACACTGCTCAATGGTTTATCGGGTAAGGCAAGTTCTGACATAAAATGGTTTTTAGAATCATACAATTTCAACTTCTTGTTATAATAGTCGATAAGAAGTTGTCTCCCATCAGGCAACAACTCGTATGATGTGATTCCCGGCCTTTCTGTATCAGAAGCAGTTCTCGTCGTCAGTTCACTAGTGTATATGGCGACAGATCGAATGTAAGACTGAGAGTCCTGTGATTTGATTACAGCCAGAGTTCCCAGGTTGGGCAGTATCTTCGCAATTTTGTCGATACTGTCGTTGTTTTCGTAGACAACGTCGATGCCATTCGTATCCTCGATGGTATCCTTTAGAAATTCACAGTGTTGTTTGATTTCCTTTGTTATATTGTTTATTATCACAAACTTGGATTCTATATCGCCCAGCGCCGTTGCTCGTTCAAGCTTAGATAATCGTTTCTGCAGCTTGTTGATGGTAACATCACATACGTGTAACAGGTCATCCAATTGCTTCATTTCTGCCTTGAATACTTTGTCTATCTCTGCATAGGCATCACATTCTATCCGATCAAGATGTTTGTCAACTGACAGTCTGGCTTGTTTGACATTATCGATTGCTGATTGTTGATCTTTGAACAGATTATCCTTGCACCTTTCAGCATTGTCCTTGCATTTGTTAAAGTGACATATAAGATTTTCTAAACTCCCATGTATGCGGGTAGTGTGCTCCTCAGTAAACACACTACGTATAGCTTTTCGAAACTCGGTAATATTGTTACATTTCTTATGTTCCATCATACGACATGTCGGGCACAACTCAGTCATGTGACTAATGCAGAAGTGCATAATTGGTCTTTGGTGATCTTTACAAGTCGGCGTATCCATGGCTTCCGAGCCTAAGGTAGGAGAGGTCAAGCTCGGTATTTCATTTATCCCTAACACCTCATGAAATTTAGTAGCTTTAACCCGGGAATGAAATAGCTTACAACCGTCACACAAGTACTGTTCACATGAAACACAGAACTGATCAGCCTTAACTTTTAGCCCTCCTTCTTCACATAAATTACATAAAGTGTTTCTTCCATCGTCAACTTCGCCTCCCGCCTCTGCCATTGTGTTGCGTAAGTTTCATAAAAACACTAGTCACTTCTGACGCTAAATCCACCCTCATCAATAATATAACATATTATTTTCCTTTCAAAATCACCCACACCGCCGCATTCCGTCACTTGGTTTAATGTACAAGTGCGTGAAGAGGAAGTTTAAATCTTTAAAATTGTTTATAGGTATACTAAATAGTACAGACGTGTAATCTTTTGTAAGAATGAAGAAGTACGCAACTCTTATCGATCATCGTAACGAGATATCTCACACCGTTCATCCAGATACGACAAAATGTGGTAATGTTAACCCAGCGCTTACGTAATCAAAGACATAGAGGGAAAACTTTGAACACTTCCTATATAAATGCGTTTCTACATATTAGATCTTTAAAAATAGTACTACGTCATAACACAAGATTGACACGGTACAGAAAGGAACTGGCAATGCAATATTAAGAAAATATTAAGAAATATTGCAGACAAGCTGAATAAGGACACACTTTTCCCATTATAAATAAGCACGTGAAACAGGGTATAAGGATACCCTCGGATTATTGGTCTGACAAATGTTTAGTGAATCAATGATATTTACACACAGCAGTCAATCATGCAGAAAACAGAAGTAAGGTTTCTGATGGCACACGCACTCATGTAATTGAAGGTGTTCAAAAACTTATAAAATAATAAAAACGTACCGTAATTGAAGCTTAGACCTAACGCATACTTAAATCTCGTGTTTATCATACCTTTGAGTAATCACGTCAAAACATGTTCAACATTTACAATGATATGTACATCATTCAGGTACTCCAAGCATAAATTTTAGCATGATTCGACCGAAAATTAGATATTTAAGGCATTTTGAATTGAGGCAATTAATACAGATTTATATGGCAAAATCTCATCATTGCATCGGTTGTTGAGTATTTCTACGGACACTGTCAGAAAAAAATAAATTCGCCAAATGCAGTAAGATGTCCTGTACGTCACAGCGTCATGCATATACAATCAACGTCAGCTAACATGAAAAGAACATCTACGGATTCGGGGATCTCCCTAAATGGCGAATCTATGTTATTTTACAGAAGAACATGCTTACACCTTGTAAGTTTAAGTGTATTTGGAAAGTGTTAAAAGACAATGGAAATATTTACATCATTTATATTAGAGGTTGCACATTTAACTAAGTTAAAATAAAAGTAAATGAGATTTCAACCCATCCCACCGAACTTTAGGGATTTTGCATGCTTTATCGGTAGATGTTCTTTTACGGTTTCATATCGATATGCATAAACCAAAAACACACCATGTTTACTCGAGATTCGTACAGCTCAGATTCATAGCCTCGCTGTTGGTGCAGTCCAATCCTTCACGCTTTCTATCATCACACTCCATTTTGTCGCGTGCTGTATGATGTTGCAACAATCTGCGATGTAACACGCTTTGTTGAATCACGGTTTCAGGGTAAAACAGAATGCGACAAGGGGCTTGAGCTACAAAATTTGATATAAGATAATATTATTTCGTAGATAATTGTTATCTTTCGAGATTATTCCAAAGTCAAGGCACGGTTAAAAAAAACTTTAATTTGGTCGCGTATATTTTTAGCTCACCTGAGCCGAAGGCTCACAAGGTGAGCTTATAGGATGGCCATGATCCGGCGTCCGTCCGTCCGTCTTCCGTCGTCCGTCGTCCACAATTTCAAAAAAAAAGGTACAAGTAGGCAAAGATCAGGAAAAGGCGCAATCAGAGAAAGATTCCCACTCCAAAAACCGAGGTGGGAAAAAACCAAAGTAACAATCAGGTACTTATATCATTAAAACATTTCGTAAGCCGAATGAGCAGCTATTTTCCCAATAGGTGGCCACTCAGTTACCTTAACTTAACTAAAAATATGAAAACACACATAAGGCGCCAACAGCACAAAATAATTTAAACACCAAGACATGAAACAAAAAGAACCACCACAGAAGTATCGACTTGGAACGATCAGTAACACAAAGTTACAAGATCTTCTTCTCTGAAACCGCTTGGCCGATCTAGTTGAAATTTTATGTGAAGCCTCCTTGGGTAGTGGCATTTCAAATTTGATCGCGAAATCCAGGTCACATGACCAAGATGGCCGCCACGCCCATATATGGTAAAAAACTTCAAAAATCTTCTTCTCCAGAACCGTTGAGCCGATTTCCACGAAACTTGGTATGTAGCATTGGGGACTTCAGCCCATCATAATTTGATAAAATGATGACCTTGGATGACCTTGACCTATTTTACGGCGAGGTCAAATTTGGAAACATAGGCTTTTACATGGGAAAAAGTGAAAACTATGGATTTTTTGAAAACTATTGCAGCCTGAGGCCTGAAAAGTGGTAGATGCAAACAACTAATGGAGTAGGTGAAGGTATGTGATTAATATAGGTCAAGGTCATCTCTTGACCTTGGCCAGTCTGTCGTCCATACACACTTTTCAAAGATCGTCTTCTCTGAAACTGCTTGGCCAATCAAAGTGAAATTTTATGTGGAGCATCCATGGGTGGGGGAGACGAAAGTTTGATTGCGAAATCCAGGTCACATGACCAAGATGGCCGCCACGCTCATATATGGTAAAAACCACTCAAAAATCTTCTTCTCCAGAACCGGCAGGCCGATTTTCATGAAACTTGGTATGTAGCATTTGGGACTTCAGCCCATCATAGTTTGATCAAATGATGACCCTAGGATGACCTTGACCTATTTTACGGCAATTTCAATTTTGGAAACATAGGCTTTTACATGGGAAAAAGTGAAAATAATGGATTTTTTTTGAAAACAATTGCAGCCTGAGACCTGAAAAGTGGTAGATGCAAACAACTAATGGAGTAGATGAAGGTATGTGATTAATTTAGGTCAAGGTCATCTCTTGACCTTTGCCTGTCTGTCGTCCATACACACTTTTCAAAGATCTTTTACTCTGAAACTGCTTGGCCATTCAAAGTGAAATTTTATGTGGAGCAACCATGGGTAGGGGAGACGAAAATTTGATCGCGAATGACCAAGATGGCCGCCACGGCCATATATGGTAAAAACCACTCAAAAATCTTCTTCTCCAGAACCGGCAGGCCGATTTTCATGAAACTTGGTATGTAGCATTTGGGACTCCAGCCCATCATAGTTTGATCAAATGATGATCATGTGATGACCTTGACCTATTTTACGGCAATTTCAATTTTGGAAACATAGGCTTTTACATGGAAAAAGTGAAAACTATGGATTTTTTGAAAACTGTTGCAGCCTGAGACCTGAAAAGTGGTAGATGCAAACAACTAATGGAGTAGATGAAGGTATGTGATTAATTTAGGTCAAGGTCATCTCTTGACCTTGGCCAGTGTGTCGTTCATACACACTTTTCAAAGATCTTTTACTCTGAAACTGCTTGGCCAATCAAAGTGAAATTTTATGTGGAGCGTCCATGGATAGGGGGAACGAAAGTTTGATCGAGAAATTTGTGTCACATGACCCAGATGGCCGCCATGCCCTACTATGGTAAAAACCACTCAAAAATCAAATCTTCTTCTCCAGAACCGGCTGGCCGATTTATGTGAAACTTGGTATGTAGCATTTGGAACTCCAGTCCATCATAGTTTGTTGAAATGATGACCCTAGGATGACCTTGACCTATTTTACGGCAAGGTCAATTTTGGAAACATAGGCTTTTACATGGGAAAAGGCTAAAACAATGAAAATTTTGGAAACTGTTGCAGCCTGAGACATGAAAGTTGCTAGATGCAGACAACTAATGGAGTCAATGAAAGTAAGTAATTAATGAAGGCCAAGGTCATTTCTTGACCTTGACCCAAGGTCATTTAAATACCAATTTGAAAATTATGGTTTTCTCAGAAATTACTGGGTTTGGAAACTATTGCAGCCTGAGACCTGAAACTTTGCAGATGCAGACAACTTATGAAGTCAATAAAGGTGTGTGAGTATTCAAGGTCAAGGTCATTTCATGATGACTTAATACTCCAAGATCAGGCTTCAGGTGAGCGTTCTCAGGACCAATGGTCCTCTGGTACTTTAAATGCTTCTTCTCGGGAATGGCTTAGCATACTGTATTCACTATTTACTGCCCCGAGGGAAGGACTCACAAGACCGGTACATATGTGCGTTGTGGGGCTTCAGGCCGTATCGAAGTCAAAATGTGGGTGGTTAAAAACTTATCATATTGTTGTGGAAGGATTTGGTCATATTGGTGTTCATTGGAGCTATAATTTTATGATGTTTTGTGCTGTTTATTTTCCCGCCTGGTGTCTGAGTTGGGATTCTAAATTTAATTATATAAATTCATGTTCATTCTAGTTTTTACTTTATGCAAGTTTTTATTTGATAACTTTTTGGAACAGTTTACTTTCCCAAATAACTGGCATTTTCTTGGTTTCTGAAAAGTAGAATTCAGGGAACATTTGTTAGTGATCACATGGTATTCATTGAACTCGATTAGTCCTACCAGTTTGTCTAAGGTGGGGCTTGAAATAAGAACAAGTCTACTATATTATTATACCAGGTGAGCTCTGTGATAATCTGAACAAGTCCAATATCATCTATCACGTCTAAACCATTACATACACATAGTTTAGAGATTAAGTAGAGGTTGATCGTCCGGAAATTGGAAACGTCAATAATCTCTAACATGCTTGTTTCTATGTTGTGCTTTGGTAGTTTCTAGCTCAAGTATTGAACGCCTTGTTTTGAATCCTGCTTAATTATCGATGCTTTCCTTCCGTGGTTTAAAAATGGATTACTCTCGCCCTGATTGCAACGCATGCTCGTTATTGCTTACTTTTACCTTTACATTTCTGAAGGGACAATCCTGGACAACATAAATGAGAATCCATTAAGAAAAGGGAAAATAAGTACCCACTAATACTGATATAAAATTCCTATCATGCGTAATGAAAAACAGAGAACCACTGAGTCTGAAACGCTCACCTGACGTTAAATCATGGAAGATTTAACACTTTAAAATACGATCCCATAGAAGGAGCAGGTTACACAGTGTAGTTTTGTAATCAACTCGACCCTGAAAGGTTGGTGAAGTCAGAGATCTACCATGGTATTGTTATTATGCTTTATTTACAAGAGCTCTGTCCTCAGATCCGCACACCCCCCCCCCCCCCCCGTTACTGGAACGTTTTAGTTTGGTTTTGAAAACGTTTGGTAGTTTGGGTTTTTTTAGGGATTTTGTGGAATTTCCAAAAAGTATTTCTAAACGTTTTGGTAAAACGTTTTTTGTAAACTTTCCCACGACCTAAAGGTAACGTATAGTAGCCGGTTAGAATAGTTTTTGAACCTCTGCGCCACCCCTTCAACTCTAGTTCGTCATGAGGATCGGTCCCCCTAATTCTAGGGAAAACACCACCTCTCCCAAACTGAGCTGCATGAGGATCGGAAATCCAAAACTGTTCTATCCGGCTACAATACAAATTTTATATTGCAAAGAAAGCTGTGCATCTCTATCGTTAACGATTTAACCTGTTTGAAGGTTAAACGTAATACCAAAACATCATTTAACAATACAAACAATGACACTTTGTTTGTTTATTATTATTATTATTATTATTATTATTTAGGGTCCAAATGACCAAATGGTATTCTCCAGTAGAGCCTTGTGTCGTAGTTTCTGATCATAACCTTTTTCTATCACACCTGTAGGGATCCTGAAACATATAATTTGAGAAACGTTATTTCAGAACGTTTCTAAAACATTTCAATAACATATCTTGTACAAATGAATTCGAAACTCTTCGAGGCGCTAAATGTTAATGAAAATTGCAATGCCTTAATTATACACTATATAGAGATTAGTATAATATTTTCTGGACCAGGCGATGGCTTTTTATGGCTAATACCCGCCTCATAAAGCACAAAATATTGATAGCTGCGAAAACACATGACGTTTCAAAAATATCACTACAGCCAAAGTTTCATTCTGTTGATTTATTTTCCTTTACATCTAGGTAATTTAGATACAACATAAATGTCAAACAAAAAGCTTAAACCCACATTAGTTCGGAGCAACATTGAATAAAAAGTTGTATTTACCTTATCGCAGTTTCCTTTGTTCTCGCGTTTTGAAAATACCGGAAGCTTCCTCCACGTGGCACGCCATGTGCTTCGAAAGTTTCGAAAACGTTTTTTAACGTTGTAATGGAACCAATTGAAAATCATACAAAAAATGAAATTTGCGCATGTCGTTATGTCGCGGTCTTGTATCTTTATTTTAGTAACTCATTTACTAACTCTATTTGATTTTCAGATTTCGGCATGTATATTTGTAAAACGTCCTTCAAACGTTAGGCTCAGCCAAACGTTCATATAACCAAAGTCGAACGTTGGTATAACATTCTAAGAACGTTAAGTTCACCCAAACCTTCATACAACCAAAGGTGAACGTTCCAAAAACGTTTCTTGTTAGCTGGGATTGTACAACACATTTGTATTCCAGGAAGGAAGACAAATTTGTCAGGTATGTATTCATGAAAATTAATTGATAATTTATAAATGCTGTAAAATTTTATTCCATATCAAAGAAGGACACGGTGCGTCCTCAGTTTCGCAAACTTGATTTTCATGATGCTAGGATGGCAATTTGAATGACCTTTAAGCGAATATCCATAGATTATGCTATTCCAGTGTCCACATTATAATTGTTGTTTCAGAAAGAGAAGATAAATAATGTAGATCTTATACTATCGACTCTTCTTTCATTTTTCACCAATAGTTATATATATATAAATGGGAGGAGCGCAGTGGCTCGGTGGTAGAGCGTCGTATCAAAGGCTCGAGCAAGACGCATAAACTTCCCACAGCTTTTGGGTTATGTACTATTCATTTGTAATCACGATCCCCACCCCCGGGGCAGGGCGGGGGTAGCAGTGGAAATGAGCGGGGTCTTGATCAAAATAATGTCACGGCAGTGCTGGGGAAATACCCGGGGTTTTCTTTATAAATGCAAAAAGGGCCATGAAAATGTAAAATGCAAAATATACCAGGCTACGGGGGAAAACAGCTGTGGTTTTACCAACAAACAGTCCCCACAGGGTCACCCGGGGGCTTTAGCCGGGATTGTCCCCGCTATTCCCCGAGGGTGGGGCCGTGGTTACAAATGTCTAGTGCATTAGGCTGGTAGCTCCGGCCGAAACTGACTGTAAAAATGTTGACTGTGGCACACCTTATTACCAACAATTCATGTAAACATGGAATTATGTAACCCCGGCAGTTCGTGTCCAGAATGACCAGGAAAGTCATGTTAATAAAAGAGGAATTCTGTACAAATGGTTGGGCCGACCTAGGAATTATGTTCCTCGATAATAATTCACAGATTACTCGGTCTTAATACAATTGAAAATGCATGGATCAACATGGTTTTGTTACTACATACAATAGGTGCATGTACAGCAGTGCATATCCTTACTCCAGGCTTTGTTGGGGCCTCTCAGGGCTTTTGGGATTTGGGGGGAATGGTAATTTATTTTCAGGGATCTATGGAGAACTAGATTCGGGGGGGGGGGGTGTTAGGGAGCAGGGATTTGACGAACACATTCTTAGGAGCTGGGGAGAAAGGCAATTTTCTTTCAGAGAGCAGGGAACTAAGCCCCCGTCCCCAAACCCGGTAGGGTCTTCGTAGGGCATTTATTTTTCGAGGAGTCGTATTTACAAATAAGAACCATTCATAACAAGAGCGCTCGTCCGTCCACAATTCGTTCTATATTTGTGTTGTTACGACCTAGCGTAACTAGACAGGTACAGCGAAAAACAACCAAGTAATTTAAACTTAACAATATTTAATCAAACAAATAAATGCTGCAAATACATACAAACAAACAAACAGATAAGTAAATAAATAAATAACTTACAAAGTTAATGTCAAATAAGTCCTTGTCCCTCAAATGTAAGTCCACAATCCAGTAACCAGAATATGAGCACATGTATATTTTAATCCACACTTTTCTTCTAATCCAAAACACTAGTGAAACAACCAAAATTATATACTTTAAATCACTTCAAATTTCTGAATGCCTAAGACTGAATTGGGACCTATATTTATACATCTAAGGAAATTCTACAGGTTTCTAGAGAATGATATAATAAACTTTTCTCTAGAAAAGAAACGAACTAAACGAAAGTTCTTTTAAATTCTCCAAAGAGAATTTAGAATTCTCCAGAGAAGAATTCAAGGCCGCAACGACCATCAAGACTAAACGAAAGTCTACTAGATCCTTCGAGATCTCAGTAGTAGTATACATAGTCCAAATATATTTTTAACTTATGGTAAAAAAAAACACTCACTCCATTTTCATCTGGAATTATCCACAAAGTGCTCATAGAATTTTCTATACTTCTAAATTATATAACAGTTATAAAAATAATCAATGACATTCTTCTATAAAGTTCTAGATAATAAATTGTAGAAACATAAAAAGAAATATATATTTAATAATTGGGTTACTCCCCTTTAGAATATATATACATAAATTATAAGTAATAGCTTTAAAAAGAATCAATATTATTGAATCAATTATATATAACACTTCCCCTCTTCAATGAAAAGAAAGTTTTATGAAATAAAACTTTCTTTTGCAATACTCATATGCAAACATACAAGGCAAAACTGTCAAGCTCTTGAAAGGGTGTCTGGAATTATATTATCTCTACCTTTTATGTGTCTAATGTCAAGATTGTGCTCTTGCAACATGAGACTTATGCTCTAGCTAATACTCAGATGGAGTCTATTTTTCAGATTAACAGTGTAAATAGAGCTGAAACACTTTTAAGTATGGCCCAAACTGAACAAAAAACTCAGACAAGCCTTATTCCAAACATACCTGACCTTCTTATCATAAAGTAAGTTTGTCAAAGGCTCAGCTAAAACTGAAACATTATTACAGAACTTTCTGTAATATCCAGCCATACCCAAAAAGCGCATCAGTTGCCGTTTTCCTGTAGGTACAGGAAAATCTGATATAGCCTCAACTTTGGCTTCTACAGGTCTGACCTGACCTTGTCCAACAATATGTCCTAGAAATGTCAAATTAGCATGGCAAAATTCACTTTTCGGTAAGTTTATTGTCAGTTTAGCATCACTGAGTCTTTTGAAGAATTCTCTGATGATCTCCAGGTGTTGTTTCCACTCTTCACTGTAGATGATGGCATCGTCGATGTAAGCTTTACACCCATCCAGACCGAAAATCAAACTATTAACCAAGCGAACCAAGCAACATTTCAGCGCTTTCGGTTTATTTCGATATTGTCTTTCTGTAGTAACAAATTTTAAAATCTCCTTTGTACTGTCTGTAAATGGAATCTGCCAAAACCCTTTCGGCGAATCGATTTTTGTCACATATTTGGCGTGACCGATGTTGTCGATGCAATCGTTAATTCTTCGTTTGAGAAATGTGTCAGTTTTTGTGACAGAATTTACTTTCCTGTAGTCTGTGCACATTCGAAATGTCCCATCAGATTTTGGCACACGTATACAAGGAGAACTCCATTCACTTTGACTAGGTTCTATAAAGTCATTGTCCAGCAAATACTTAACTTCTTTCCTGAGATATTGTTGTCTTTCAGGATGAAGTCTATACGGATGTTGTTTCACCGGTTTTGCTCCTTCAATAATGTCTACATCATGGTAGATTTTATCGGTTCTGGATGGAATGTCCGGAAATAAGTGCTCATATTCAAGAATTAATTGTTTTAGTTCATGTTTCTTGTCCGGATCTAGATGTGACAGTTTCTGATCGAGGTCATGCAGAATGTCAGAATTCTGGAGTTTTGAGGATAATGGTTCACAGTTCACAGAGTTCATTTCTTCAAAGTCTGTCTGATTTTGTTCATGAGGGACAGAATTAACTATGCTTACTGAGGAAATAACTGAACTATCATTATCACTATCCCTATCAATGTACTTTTTAAGCATGTTAATGTGACATAATTGTTTTTGCTTGCGCCTCCCAGGAGTGTTAACAATGTAATTTACATCACTTAACTTTTTCTCAACAGTATATGGACCATAATATCTAGCTTGTAATGGCCTGCCAGGAATGGGCAAAAGAGCAATCACCTTGTCTCCAGGGTCAAAATTTCTGTTCTGAGCATTTTCATCAAAATGCAACTTCATTTTGCTCTGAGCTGACTTAAGATTGGACCGAGCAACTTCCCAAGCTTTTGTCAATCTAGTTTTGAAGTCAGACACATACTGAAGTAAGTTCAAAGGACTGTCATTACTTGAAAGAAACTTCTCTTTCATAAGTTTTAAAGGTCCACGAACAGTGTGTCCGAAAACAAGTTCAAACGGACTGAACCCAAGAGACTCTTGTACTGACTCTCTGACAGCAAATAATAGCAAATGTATGCCTTCATCCCAATCTTTTTCGGTGTCAAAACAGTAAGATCTGATCATGTTCTTCAAAGTTTGATGGAATCTTTCCAAAGCACCTTGACTTTCAGGATGATAAGCTGATGACTTGTATTGTTTAATGCCAAGTTCATGCATTACTTGCTGAAATGTTCCTGACATAAAATTGGAACCCTGATCTGATTGGACTGATTTTGGAAGACCTACAAGTGTGAAAAACTTTACAAGGGCCTTAACTATTGTTTTCGTCTTGATATTCCTGAGTGGAATTGCTTCAGGAAAACGTGTTGAAGCACACATTATAGTCAAGAGATATTGGCAACCTGATTTAGTCTTGGGTAACGGACCTACACAGTCAATGATAATCCTACTAAATGGTTCATCAAATGCAGGAATAGGCTGTAAATTAGCTTTTGGAATAGTCTGATTAGGTTTTCCTACCATTTGACAAGTGTGACAGGATTTGCAATGTTGGGAAACATCAGATTTTAATCCTGGCCAGTAGAAATGCTTGAGAATTTTGTGGTAAGTCTTATTTATCCCTAAATGACCTGACATGGGAGTTTCATGGGCCAAGTTTAAGATTTCAGGACGATAAGCCTTAGGAACCACAATTTGGTGATTTATGGTCCATTCGTCTTCCGCTGAAACATCAGGAGGACGCCATTTTCTCATTAAGATGTCATTTTTGACATAAAAACAAACAGGAACCTGAGAAATTTCATTTTCATCTAAAGCCCTTTCAAATAAAGGCGAGATTTCAGGATCACTGTGCTGTTCTTGACAAAGTTGTGACCTTGACATTTGGTCGTGACCTTGGTCAATTAAAATTAAAGGTGTAAGGTCATTGTCTGACCTTTGATTGTTGAAGTCAGTTTGACTTGAAGAAAGAGATTTTGTAATCTCATCATGAAAAGACTGACCTATAAAAGTGTCAGTTAAGTCAACATCCTGTATCCCATCATTCAATTTGACTTTCTTTGCCATAGCCCTTGTAACGGCACATGAAGGGTAAAGATCAGGAATTTCCTGCTCAATGGGATCAGGCAATTGATCCTCACAAGGTGTATTGGTCAAAAGTGGGTTTACCACAACCTTATCTCCGGCTAAGTCATTGCCTAATAGCAAGTGAACACCTTTAAAAGGTAAAGAAGGTCTAATACCTACAGCCACAGGACCAGAAACTAAGTCTGAAGACAAATAAATGTTATGGAGCGGTACATTAACAAATCCACACTCTACTCCCTGAATAAGGACACTTGTCCCAGTTGAAGTCTTCTCGGAAAAAGGCAAGGTATCTGCTAAAATAAGAGACTGAGAAGCTCCGGTATCTCGTAAGATTTTAATAGGGGTAGACTGGACAGAATCACTAGTAAGTGACACAAAACCTTCTGATAAGAATGGTTCATAAATCTCCATAATACAATCAGTCGCAGACGTTTTGGCCAAAATAGGATTTTCATCCTGAATAATCGACTGTGGTTTTGACCTTAAAGAAGTAAGACCTGTTGGTCTAGAATTATTTTGATTTTGTCTCTCTTTTCTTCTTTTTAAAGTTTCACATTCAGAAATGACGTGACCGTCACCTTTACAATAATTGCAAAACAGCCGGGGTGAGTATGAGGATCTTTGACCTTTGTTTTCACTAGTATCTTTATTTTTAGGATTATGTGAAGGACTGGAACTATCAGCTGTTAGTCCAGCTTGTGGTTGTGGATTAGGTTGAGGAGAATTATTTCTCTGTTGAGGGTTAAATGGTTTTGACTGAGGTGTATTAGGTTTGAATTGAGGGTTAAAAGGTTTCTTGTAAGGCTTATTTACAAAAGACACTTTATGAGTCAAAGCATAATCATCAGCTAATCGTGCTGCTACATCTAAAGTTTCTACTTCCCTTTCGTCAAGAAAAGATTTGACATCAGAGTGTATGCATCGTTTGAACTCTTCAACAAGCATGAGCTGTCTTAATTTTGCATGATCAGACTTTACATCCTTTGAAGAACACCACCTATCAAATAATTGCTCCTTAGTTCTAGCAAATTCTACATGGGTTTGATCATGTTCTTTCCTACAATTTCTGAATTTCTGCCTGTAAGCTTCAGGTACTAATTCATAAGCCTTAAGAATCAGATTTTTGACTGTGTCATAATCTGAACTTTGATCAAGTGGAAGCTGAGTGTAAATTTCTCGAGCTTTACCAATAACAACACTCTGTAGAAGCAAGGTCCAATGCTCTTTTGGCCATTTCAAATTTTCTGCTACCTTCTCAAAATGTAAAAAGTACTTATCTACCTCTTTTTCTTGAAATGGAGGAACGAGCCTGATATGCTTTGTAACATCAAATACTTTACTAGGATCAAAAGACACAGGAGGCATTGATTTACTGCTTAATTCAAGCTCTTTCATTTTAATATCACAATGCATTCTTTCTTTTTCAAGTTCTATTTCTTTTAACATTTCTCTGTGTTTTTCCTTCTCTCGTTCTTCCATTTCCCTTTGTTTTTCTTTCTCTCTTTCTTCCATTTCTCTTTGTTTTTCTTTCTGTCTTTCTTCCATTTCTCTTTGTTTTTCTCTTTCCCTTTCTTCAAATGCTAACTTTTCTTTTTGCATTCTTTCTTCCCTTTCTTCCTTATCTGCCCTTCTTTTTTCTTCAAATTCTAATCTTAATTTTTCCAATTCAAGATGCCTTTTTAATTCTAACTCTTTCAGCTGTATGTCGGTTTGTGAGACCATAATTAGAGATGTAGCTGAGGGTTCAAAAAATTCCTCATCAACAAGAAACTGAATGATAACATTCTTAATTTCACGTTTTAACATAGATGTTTTGACATCAGGTATGCTATAATGACTAGCAATGTCTAAAAGATCACTCTTTTTGGCCAAATTTAACAGCTCTTGAGAAGGCGCAGCAATGAAATCTTCAAGTTTGAATGACATGGTTGCTTTTTTGCTGGTATGACAAACAATAAATATCTTTTCAAATTCAGAATAAAATAGGTGCACAATATGTTCAATCCCGGCTCAGAGCCCCCAAAATTTGTTACGACCTAGCGTAACTAGACAGGTACAGCGAAAAACAACCAAGTAATTTAAACTTAACAATATTTAATCAAACAAATAAATGCTGCAAATACATACAAACAAACAAACAGATAAGTAAATAAATAAATAAATAACTTACAAAGTTAATGTCAAATAAGTCCTTGTCCCTCAAATGTAAGTCCACAATCCAGTAACCAGAATATGAGCACATGTATATTTTAATCCACACTTTTCTTCTAATCCAAAACACTAGTGAAACAATCAAAATTATATACTTTAAATCACTTCAAATTTCTGAATGCCTAAGACTGAATTGGGACCTATATTTATACATCTAAGGAAATTCTACAGGTTTCTAGAGAATGATATAATAAACTTTTCTCTAGAAAAGAAACGAACTAAACGAAAGTTCTTTTAAATTCTCCAAAGAGAATTTAGAATTCTCCAGAGAAGAATTCAAGGCCGCAACGACCATCAAGACTAAACGAAAGTCTACTAGATCCTTCGAGATCTCAGTAGTAGTATACATAGTCCAAATATATTTTTAACTTATGGTAAAAAAAAACACTCACTCCATTTTCATCTGGAATTATCCACAAAGTGCTCATAGAATTTTCTATACTTCTAAATTATATAACAGTTATAAAAATAATCAATGACATTCTTCTATAAAGTTCTAGATAATAAATTGTAGAAACATAAAAAGAAATATATATTAATTAATTGGGTTACTCCCCTTTAGAATATATATACATAAATTATAAGTAATAGCTTTAAAAAGAATCAATATTATTGAATCAATTATATATAACAGTGTGTAGCAATGAAAGCGGTACGCATGAAACCGTGCTTAGATGTTGTCCTTGACATACTCTACAACCTTGACGTGATGTCCTTGGCCTATGTGTCATGGTTTATCGACTTTGTGAAAATTAACGTCAAGTTGCGGCGAACATTCTATGTTCTAACGTTGACGAAAACCATTACTGCATACTTTCAAGATAAATACAGAAATTACAGCCCGAGGGGAGTGTTGAAAACAGAGGGCGTAGCCCGAGGTTTTCAACACTCCCCGAGGGACCTAGCGAATGTTAATGAATGGCAAAATCATGTTTGATCGCTATTATTGCATAAATTCTGCAGAAACGAAAGAAAAAAGGTGCAGAAACGAAAGAAATATGGTGCACTATATTTTACAGCCTGATCACATTTTCATAGCTAAAAAACTTTCGTTTTAATGCACGTTCCGGGCGGACTTCAGTTTCTCATTACAAGCACGTGCTTTGCGTGGCGCCCGGTAACGAGCATAAGTAAAAGCCATGTATTAACAGCACGTGTGCGCGTGAGTACACTTTACTATCGTCTGACACGGGTATTTATGCAATAATATTCAGTAAAACACTACTAGTTTACTAGATTCAACAGTACGAAATTTGAAACCCAAATTCCCTAAATATACTTTAGTGGCTACGTTTCTTGTTTATTGACTGATCATACTCTGCCAGTGAAATAAAAGTGAGTGTCTCATAACATTTCGGACGACCCCCTTTTATTTTTATTTATTAATCTTTTTTTTTTTTTTTTTTTTTTTTTTTTTTTTTTTTTTTTTTACATTTGACATTAAAAAGAAGGTCTTAACCATAACTCACATAACTCACTCACATATCCTCGACACCAATATCAGGCTAGACAGCCTCTGTAGGTGCATTCTTGTAGTAGTCTCTTGGTTTTGGTCCGGGTGTTTTTTCCATAACACATTTAACCGTGATTTGAAGCAGTTCAGGGAGGGTGCCATGACTACATGTTCGGGTAAAGCGTTCCAAGAGTCTATCACTCTTAGACTGAAACTGTTGGATCTGATTTTTAGCCTATGCTGTTTCTTAGCTAATTTAAGTTGATGTCCCCTTGTCACTGTGTAAGTTGGAAAAGCGAACAGCTTGTCTTTGTCAATTTTGTCAATGTTGTGCATTATTTTATAAACTTCTACTAGGTCAGCTCTTTCACGTCTATATTCTAGTGACGGCAACCCCAGTTTTCTAAGCCTTTCAGGGTATGATAGATTTTTAATACTGGTTACCAATTTTGTGGCTCGCCTCTGAACATTCTCGATCGCTATCATGTCCTTCTTGAACAGTGGAGTGCAGACAGTTGTCGCGTATTCCAAATGTGGTCTGACAATGGTTTTGTAGAGGTTACGGAACATGTCATGGTCCATGTATGTGAAAGTTCGAAAGATTATTCCCAAGTTTCTGTTTGCTTTATTTACTTTTTCATTTATACGTTTGCTGAAGTTCAAAGATTGATCAATTATAACACCAAGGTCTTTTTCACTAGATACTTTCTCAATTTCTATTGTTTCCTGACCAGTGTTCATGGTATAAGTTGCTGGGTTCGTTTTAAAACAAATATGAAGGTGTTTGCACTTTTAAAAGTTGAACAACATTTCCCATATATTTGTCCATGTTACTGCCTCATTTACACTGTATTGGACTTGTTCAACATGTTCTTGATTTGATACACTTCTATAAAATTTTGCATCATCAGCAAACAGTTTCATTATAACTGTTATAACGTCCGGCATGTCATTGATAAAAACCAGAAAGAGAATAGGCCCTAGAACACTACCTTGGGGAACTCCGCTTGAGACTGGGATTGATTTAGATAATTTTCCATTGACGTTAACTTGCTGTTTTCTGTTGCTCAGGAAGTCCTTGATCCAAGAATGGATATTACCCCGTATTCCATAGCCCCACAATTTTCTTAATAGCCTTTTGTGCGGAACTCGATCGAAAGCCTTGCTCAGGTCGAGGTAGATAACATCAACGTCTTCGCCTTTATCTAGAGCACTAGTGACATCCTCAAGAAATTCTAAAAGCTGTGTAACACACGATTTACCAGCCAGAAAGCCATGTTGGGATTTAGCAAATAGATTATTCACTGACATGTGTTTGACAATCTCATCTCTTATAATTCTTTCTAAAAGCTTTCCAGGTACTGATGTCAATGAAATAGGCCGATAGTTATCTGGTTTTGTTTTTGATCCTGATTTAAATATAGCTGATACATGTGCGGACTTCCATATGACCGGTAATTTTTGTTCATCTAGTGATTTTTCAAATATATACTTTAGAGGTGTTAATAAGGCTGCCTTACATTCTTTTAGTAACATTGGATGGATATTATCTGGTCCCTGAGACTTGGAACATTTGAATCTATCAATAGCTTTTGAAATACTGCCAGTTGTTATTATGACATTACTTAATTCTTGCTCATAGTTCCTGTCATTAAAATTTGGAATTGGCTCTGACTCATCCTTTTGGAAGACACTTGCAAAGTAGTTAGTTGTTCAATAGGTCTGCTCTCTCCTGACTGCCATCAATAGTGTTTCCGTCCTGACCCTGTAACTGTCCTAAGGCTGCCTTAGTTTTGAGTTTGGACCTTACATAGCCCCAGAAGAGTTTGCTATTAGTTTTGATGTTAGTAGCCAGGTCTTTTTCATGATGATATTTAGCTTTTCTAAGTTCCGCAATTGCTCTGTTTCTAGCTATTTTGTATTGATCATAGTTATTTTCCGATTTACAGTGTTGGAATTTAGTCCATTTAGAATGTTTTTTCTTGATTGCAGTCAAGCATTCGCGATTTGCGTAGGGACATTTCTTGACAGTATCTCGGTTAACCTTGCACTCTGGTATGTGGCATTCTATAAGATTGGTAAGTTTAACTACAAGGAGTTCCCAGGATTCTGACAAGTTAAGTCTCTGTAATGCCTGATTCCAGTCAATTGCTTCGAGCTCAGCTGATATTGATTTATAATTTCCTTTGAAATAATTTCGTTTGATAAACCCTGTCTCATACCGAATGACATTACCACGTTGGCCAGTCAGATACCGTTTTATCCGTTCAAATCGCCAAGGCCCAAAAGAATACGGTGTTGCCGTGCATTAAATGTAAATATGTTAATACGAAAATAAAATAGAATTTCTACATTGACCGGTTTTCCTCATTGCAACATAACGACACAAACAAGTCATCCTTATACATCTGAGCCAGACGTGCTATTAAACTTTTGTTTCTGCATTTATTATTGCATCCGCGCACCTGTTCTTACTGAGACAGAAACGAAAGGTTAACTTCAAGATGACGTTGATGCCTTTTATATTCATTTGAATGTCTTTTTATTCAACCATTCATGCTATGCCGTTGATCAGGGGAAATGCTTCCACAAAGTGGCCTACTACAGTACTTACAACAACTATATTTTCAGAATAACCTTTTTTCCCGAACTCCTCGTGAAATTTATGCGAATCATCCTTTTGCAAGTTTAAATGTCTTTATGTACCGCACAAGGTTTGAAAATCGGTTCTGTTATTATAATCGCATGTGTTAAAAGATGCAAAATTAAAGTAATTTTCTTTGGCTCCATCCCATTTTTCATTAATATGTTCACTGCTCTTAAAGGATCTCTATTCTTATCTCTAAATACCAACATATATATCTAGAAGCCATCTTGGACGCCATCTTCTCAACGTACTTAATCACAGGGTATAAGCAAAGACGATTGTAGCACTAACTAATATTGTAAAAATACATATACATTTTCTAAAGATGTCATCAACTGTGCATCTTTAGGAGAGAAACATTCTTTTAGCGAACATTCGCACACATGATATGAGTTTTCATCTATGCATTATATATGTCTTGATGTCTTGAAACAAAATAGTTTTCTCCTTTAGTATCAGAATGTGCTCAGAAATAATTTCAAGGTGGAGGATGCGGTGTAGGGGAGATAATCACTTGTCCAGCTGACTAGTTTTTAACGGTATCGCTTTGCATAAAAAGAATGGTCAAGTCAATGTCATAACCTTAAAGTAATAATGAAATCAGAAACAAATAGTGCACGGGTGGCCAGCTGGCTGTGCATGCTTTGAATTTTAGCAAAGGTTAATTATTCTTACTGATCCTATCCTTGCCCTGTCTTTCGCGATTCTTCGTATTTCTGATACGTTTCTCCAAAAATTGACTAGTGATTTGAGTCCTCCGTCAAACCATCCATCATTAATATTCATTTTATATTGACCATTCAAATCTGCACATTAGCTAACGGTCAACACGTGGGGTAGACAAACAAACCAACACGTGCTTTTTACAGGTAAATATAGGTGCAAAAACACAATGTTTGTCTAAGGAAATAGGGGTGGGCGTGGCTATACCTTGCTGGCGGAGGAGTCAATGGTAGATACTACTAAGAATCACGTGGTATTGTATACATACAAACCGATAACTGATCGGGTGACACACTCTGCAATTGACTCCTCCGCCAGCAAGGTATAGCCACGCCCACCCTATTTCCTTAGATTTTGCACCTGTATTTACCTGTAAAAAGCACGTGTTGGTTTGTTTGTCTAACCCACGTGTTGGTCAACCGTCATTGACCGTTAGCTAATGTGCAGATTTGAATGGTCAATATAAAATGAATATTAATGATGGGTGGTTTTACGGAGGACTCAATTGCGATCGAAGTTGAGGTTAGAATTTCAAGTTTTCTCCTATGTAGCGTTTCTTCTACTGACTTATAGATAGGTGCAGTCAATGCAGAAATTGAACATTTATTGTATGAAAAAAAAAATCACGGTTATTTCGTTTTCGCAAACTCTTCAATGTAATTTTGTGATGGAAATACTACACATATGTTCATGGGATGGAAGTGTTTGCGAAAACGAAATACCTTAATTCCTTACGTTACTTTCATCCAATGAATGTTCAATTTCTGCATTGACTGCACCTATCTCACGGCCACCAATCCAGCTCTTTCATAGCAAAATGCAATGATAATAAATTCATTTGCGGTACTTCCCACTATGCAGCTGCGGGGTTCGAAACGTGTAAGTGACTTCGTGTTGTCTTGTTTTATTATAAATTACTCCTATTTTAAGACATTTTTCAAAAATCGGAGAATGACATGATGTGGGTATTTTATCTAGCGTCTTTCATCTCCAGCCAATCTGCTGAAAACACAGCACGTGGGTTGGAATCACTTTAACGTAACGGTAATTTGTACGGTGTGGACGTGTTTTACATCGGTGATAAAAAATCTGTGATAAAAAATATCTGGAGAACAATTTTGTAACATCTTTTTGGGTGGCAAGAATCCTAGTTGTGTGTGACCAAAAACAGTGGTAAAAGGAAATTGGACGATATTGTTGAGAATTTGAAATACACTGTAGACAAAAAAGTTAAATCAAGTGTCATGGCGGACAATGTGAATGGGGCCGGTGCAAGTAAAAAGGATACTACCTTAGAAGCAGGTGAGACTAGTTTATAACAAGAAACTTAACCAAGATACTTCTGTGGTGGTTCTTTTTGTTTTATGTCTTGGTGTATAACATTTTTTGTGCTGTTGGCGCCTAATGTATGTTTTCATATTTTTAGTTAAGTTAAGGTAACTGAGTGGCCACCTATTGGGAAAATAGCTGCTCATTCGGCTTACGATATGTTTCATGGTATAAGTACCTGATTGTTAGTTTGGTTTTTTCCCACCTCGGTTTTTGGAGTGGGAATCTTTTTCTGATTGCGCCTTTTCCTGATCTTTGCCTACTTGTACCTTTATGTGACTTGAAGTCTTTAATGAAGCAAATCAGTAAAGACATTGTTTCTTCTGAGAAGAAGTTAGCTACTAGAATCGACGCATTGGAGGCTGATCTTGAGGGTAAACTTTATAATAGAATCCATGAGCTCATTACTACTACGGTACGAGCTGAGATCGATGAGCTGCGACGTGAGTACGGTTCAGAGATCGAGGGATTAAAGGCCAAGATCAGTCAGCTGGAGAAATCGTATGCCGACGCAGTAAAGAATAACGGGGCGGTGAGTGGTAACGGTGAGACAAAAGCTCAGTTCGAGGAGAGGAAAAAGCGTATCGTTGTTCGAAATCTGCCACAGGGGGCGGACGAGACACCACAAACCGTTATGGACAAAATGAATGCTATGATTCGGGACGGGTGTAAATTGACCGACGTCACGGTTACAGCAGCAGAGCGTAAGACGTCGGCTGGTAGAAAACCCGGTGTTATTATTGCCTCTATTGAAACCTTCCCCCAGAAACAAAAACTTATGAAGTGTAAATCTGCCCTAAAGAAAACTGTAGCTTATAAAAAGGTCTTCATAGATAACGATTATAGTCCAGAAACAAGAAAAACTGATTCCAATTTGCGCACCATCTTAAAAGAAATAGGAAAGAATAAACAATATCGTGTCGAGGGCGGAAAATTGTTTCCGTTAAAGGGAAATAATGAAAACGCTGGCGGTAGAAATCCTGGAACGGGTGGTGCAACAGATTAGGAGAGCTTGCGCTTTGGTTTTTTAAATGTCGGTGGATGGTCTCTGAAGGACCAAGAAAACTCTGAATTTCGACAGTCTATTATACGTTCACTCGATTGTGACATATTTGGAGTAAATGAAACATTTTTTCGTAATAACGAATTTATATCTATAGATGGATATACATTTTATGCGCATAATCGTAAAAACTTACATAGAAATGCAAAACGGGGCTCTGGTGGCGTTGGTGTGTTTATTAAAAACTGTATTCACGACTCATATAACGTGTCTGTTCTCGATAATAGTGTGGAGGACATTTTGTGGATTAAACTTTCCTCAGAAACGTACAACGAAAATATCGTCGTATGTGTGTGTTATCTGCCGCCGTCAGAATCCACGCGTTTAAACGACCCAGAATTATTTTATTCCACGATGCTTGAAGAAGTATATTCTTACCAGAATGAAGGACGAGTCTATATTTGTGGTGACTTTAATTCTAGAGTTGGAGATGCATCGGAGTTTATTGAAGGTGTTGATGACGTTACGCCACGCGAAATAATCGATCATTCTTCAAACGTCAATGGTGACCTTTTCATTGACTTCCTGGTAGACTCTGGTATGTGTATGGTGAATGGTCGCGTCGGCCTGAATGATTTCACCCATGTTTCCTATCGTGGAAAATCTGTAGTAGACTACGTGTGTGTCCCCTATGAACAACTTTCGTTCGTAACTGACTTTCAGGTTCATTTGATGTCCGACATAATTGGTGTTTTGAACTGCCCTGGGGTTACGAAAATCCCTGATCATTCTGTTCTTACATGGACTGCTGTCAGCTGCAGTAAGAGAACGGAAGCGCGGAATAATGATTCGTCCAGGAAATCCCAGGTCTATAATACATGTAACGTTCCGGAAACATTTCTTAATGACGATTCAAGCTTTGACCGGGTTGTAGCAGCGATTGAGAAAATAGAACGTGACCTTGAACTATTACATGATGCCAATAACGCATATTCCACTTTCAAGGAACTTATATTCTCTGAAATGGACAGTAAATTGCCGAAACGTAAAGTTCATGCTAGTCATAATAAGACAGCGAAATCGCTCTATAAACCGTACTGGTCAATTGAATTAGATTTGAAATGGAACGCCGTTTGTACATTTGAGCGGAATTGGTTACGTTGTAATGGAAGTTGTGCCGAGAAACGCCGATTACGTGCATTGTATGTGACTGAAAGACGTCACTTCGAAAAACTAAATAAAAAAGCAAAGAAACGGTATCAGATGGCTGAACAATCCCGTTTGCTTGACTTGAAAAATGGGCATAACACTCGTGAATTCTGGCGGGAAATCGGCAAACTTGGAATACAGAACGAACGTAAAACTGGAATTCCAATGGAAATTATTGACTCGAATGGTCGCATATCTACACATACCGACGATGTCATGAATAGGTGGAAAAGCGATTTCGAGAATTTGTTTACCAACTCCACAAACCCCCGTTTTGACGATAACCATTTATTCGACATAAAACAGCGATTACAGGATGATACTGTTCCCAGTTTAAATACAAACGCTTTGTCGTTAAATGAGGCGATAACTCGTGAAGAAGTTGAACAATCACTTAATAGAGCAAAACTGAAACGCGCTGCAGGGTTCGATGGTATTCCGATTGAGGTATTACGAAATCCTGTGTGCATCGATTTATTGTACAGGATTATTAACTTTTGTTTCGAGAATGGATCTGTTCCAAGTGAGTGGAATAAAGGCGTTATCAGGCCTATTCCAAAGTCAGAGGCGCGGGATCCAAGAGACCCATTATGTTACCGTGGTATATGCCTGATCTCGATCCCCTGTAAAGTGTATGCTGACATTTTAAATGTTCGTTTAAGTAAATGGATAGATGATAACAACATCGTTGTAGACGAACAGAACGGATTTCGTCGCAATAGATCGTGTTTAGAACACATGTACGCTCTGTATACAGTGATTAATAAACGAAAGCAACAGAAACAATCTACGTATGTTTGCTTTGTCGATGCTAAGAAAGCATTTGACACGGTTCAAAGGGATTGTTTGTGGTATAAACTTATGTCATTAGGGATTACGGGAAAAATTCTCAAAGCTATTCAGTCCCTGTATACCGAGGTACAATGTGTGGTTAAAGTTAACGACTATCTTACCCCCTTTATAGATGTGCCTCAAGGGGTAAAGCAGGGGTGTAAGCTATCTCCTACACTATTTTCGCTTTATATAAACGATTTGGCAAATGAAATTAAGGAAATGGGTCTCGGAATTGACATTGATGATCTGCAGCTTTCTATATTATTGTACGCGGATGACATCGCGTTAATAGCCCCGGATGCGGAGTCTTTACAGCTGATGCTTAACAAATTAAATGACTGGTGTAGTAAGTGGAGGTTATCAATTAATTGTGAAAAAACTAAAATTGTTCACTTTAGACCTACGTCAATTGTGCGTTGTAACAAAAATTTCTCATGTGGTCAGTTAGATATTGAACAAATAGAAAAATATAAGTATCTTGGACTCTGGTTTGAGGAACACTTGGACTTAAAGTTTGCGACGTCAGAATTAGCAAAGTCTGCTAGTCGAGCCCTGTCTGCTCTATACGCCAAATTTAAATGCGCAGGGGGTATGTCCTACGATGTCTATACTAAATTGTATACGTCGCTTGTAGAGCCTATATTGTTCTATTGCGCAGGCATATGGGGTTTAACAGAGTAACAAAATAAAAACAGTGCAGAATAAAGCCTGTAGATACTTTTTAGGGGTTGGGAAAAATGCTGCAAATTTGGCAACAAGAGGAGACATGGGCTGGACAGACTGCTTGGTTAATCAAAGATTGGAGTCATGTCGTTTATTTTGCAAACTTATCAATATTCAAAATGATAGACTAGTCAAACGAATATTTACATGGTCCAAAACTCATGGTAAATGTTGGGAGAAAAGGTTTCTAAAATTCAGTGATGAGATCGAGTTATCCCATTTATTTGAACAAGATACTGTTTGTGTTGCAAGTATACTCAAGTTGTGTAAAGCAAAATTAATCGAAAAAGACAACGTGATGTGGAGAACACAATTGTTTAATGACGATGGACATCCAAATGGAAATAAACTTCGAACATATAGACTGTATAAAACGGAGCTACAAACAGAACTTTACGTTAAATTATCACTTCAGAGAGATCACCGCCGCATTTTAGCTATGTTCAGGTGTGGCAATTTGCCATTACATATTGAAACTGGGCGTTATGCTCGACCTAAACTCCCCGTGGAACAACGAACTTGTTTCCATTGTGTAGAGACTGTTGAAGATGAGCTTCATTTTTAATAGACTGTCCCTTCTATGATGACATTAGACGTAAAATGTTTCACAAAGCACAGTTATGCAATAGAGATTTTGTTTTATATGACTCGATTGCCAAAATGATATTTCTATTAAATAATCCCAATATGCAGACACATTTAGCTTCAACCTTATTTGACATGTTTCAGAGACGAAAACGAACTATATAGTACAATTTTATATGAATTATTTTATATTTATCATGACACGTCCACAACAAAGATTTTTATAAATAAGTCTACATTTTATGCTATTTCATTCTGTGCTATGTGATGCATTCTTAAATGTATAAACTCATGTAAATTTATTCACTATGCCTTTTTAAGTGCGTGTCTCGTAAGCTGGAATCCCCAGCTGTGTGTCTTTTACTATGTTATGTTTTTATTGAGATTGCTTATTTTATGTACAGACATGTGACACGTTAATAAAATACTTACTTACTTACTTACTTACTTACTTACTTACTTACTTTAAAGGTGAGTGCAACACAAGCGTTTTTAGGTTGTGTGCTAGATTTTCAACACAAACACGCCGCATAACTTCGTTTTCCAACTTATGCAATGCGTCCATTTCATTTGGAAGATTTAATTTTGACTAATGATGAAGATTTGTGACCATAAACGTCATTTTTATGCCTCTGATTTGAAAATAATCGATATGCTATGAAGCGGCGTGATAAGCGATGAAGAAAGGGATCTAGCTATGAAGAAAACTTGTTATGCTTGGAGGATGAGCAGTCCAGTTGATTTTACCATAACGAAATGCGCTGATCAGCACTGTATCATCAAGAGGCGTATTTGATAGCATCCTCAGCTTCGACAGCAACTAAGCAAATCTGGTTAATGTCTTTCTTGTTTTGAAAAAAAAAAAAAAAAAAAAAAAAAAAAAAAAAAAAAAATTTCCTTTACAAGAATACAAGAACATGTTTTGTCTTACAGTATGTATTTATGCATTACAGGTATTTTTTCGATATGTATGCTTACTTATATTCATTTACTGTATATATGTAGTTCGCTTCTTATTGGAGGGACGAAAAACAAGAACATGTTTTGTCTTACAGTATGTATTTATGCATTACAGGTATTTTTTCGATATGTATGCTTACTTATATTCATTTACTGTATATATGTAGTTCGCTTCTTATTGGAGGGACGAAAAAGAGCTATATGCATCACAGAAAATGATCAGTTTACTTCTTCTTGTACATTGAACTATCAGGGTTCATACAGTAACCAGCATGGCTACATTATAAAAAGAGTTTAAAAAGAGTGCACCGGTCTCAGATTTAAAATCCAACAACTGATTGAATGACCCGATGTAAGCGCAATGAGCTAGAAAAAGTGCAGAGGTCTAATTATATGCAATGAATACTTAACTTTTTCCATACTATTTCAAAACAAGAAAGACATTTATCAGCTTTTCTTAGTTGCCGAAAAAGCTAAGTAAGTAAGTAGCTTCTTTATTTCATAGCTGAGGGGGCTATTAAATACGCCATCTTGACAATACCAGGCTGACCAGTGCAATTAATGATAGTACAATCAACTGGACTACTCTAGCTCATAGAATAACAAGTTTTCTTCATAGCTAGTCTCCTTTCTTCATCGCTTAACACGCTGCTTCATAGCATATCGATTATTTTCAAATCAGAGGCATACAAATGGCGTTTAAGGTCACAAATCTTCATTATTAGTTAAAATAAAATCTTCCAAATCAAATCAAGGCATTGCATATGTTGGAAAACGAAGTTATTCAGTGTGTTTGTGTTGAAAATCTAGCATACAACCTAAAACGCATGTGTTGCACTCACTTCAAAAGTGATTCCAAACCACGTGCTATGTTTTCAGCAGATCGGCTGGAGGTGTAAGACGCTAGATAAATGGCAGATAGTAGTCAGTTTTCTCCCTTGAATGCTTTTCTGAAACTACCAGGTCCAAATGTTTGGTTTCCTCTGCTTTTATCATTGCTTCCCATGCAAAATATGGAAAATATTTTTCTGTACATACATCCAATAGAACAACAAAAAAGTTTCAAACCTCTAATTTTATGATCTTATAGTCTTCAATTCTGACTTTATTTCCATCAGCATCTCTTAATTGGCACAGATGTTAAAATAATTACACTTATTTATCACCTGACCTGCATTATGACCCATTCATAAAAGCCAAGGATTTCAAATGACTGGACCCAGTCATCATTTGTTCCACCTTGGTAATTACCCTATATTTATCAAGGGCATTAATTCACTACTGTCTGCCATTACCCACATCATGTCATTCTCCGATTTTTGAAAGATGTCTTTAAAAAAAGGAGTACTTTATAATAAAACTAGAGAACACGAAATCGCTTACACGTTTCGAACTCCGCAGCTGCATAGTGGGAAGTACCGCAAATGAATTTATTATCATTGCATTTTGCTATGAAAGAGCTGGATTGGTGGCCGTGTATCTATCTGTCAATAGAGAAAACGCTACAGCAGAAAACGCGAATTTCTCATCTCAACTTCAAACAGAATTCCATTGTGCGTCACCCATTCCGTACCACTTGTTTCTCAGCCGTGGTATGTTCAAAATACAAATTATGGCGTTTAGAAACTGTACAGAATGGTGGTCCCACACTCGCAGTGATAGCTACCCCGAAAAATGATCTCCGTACTTTACTCAGAACAACATTACGCCCTTGTGTTCTCTCTAGATGTCCCATATGAAGTTTGGTTTTGAATGGCCAAGTTGTTTCATAAAGGTCATTGCGTGAGCATTTAAATAGACGTCGCATTTCCGATAGACGAGAAAAAGAAGTAAACATTAATTGCAAGAATAAACTTTTGGTAATGGAATAAGTATTTAACGAAGGCAGTATGCATTTACCTACAACGCGAAACGACGTGTTTTTCATCAATTTGGTTTTTCTTCTTACAACTTAAAATGAGCCGCCGCATGGGAAAACCAACAATCTGCATAGGCGAAAACACAGGCACAGGGCAGCTTCGCAGTAACTGCGAAGCTGCGCAGCTGCTTTGTTTTCGCTACACGGATATAGTACAATTCCTCTACTTTCTATATCCAAAATTTCCAGCCTCTATCCATCTTCTGTGACTGTACAGGCCGGTTTGTGTCGGACCTGGTCGGAACTCAAATTGTTGGTTTTCTCATGCACAGACTCATATGATACTGCGGACTCCAGCAGCTGGCGACCGACGAAAGTGAAGAGGATTTCAATGAAAAGACCGCGATTTCAAAATCACGAATACACATTTCAGAAACATAACAAAAACATGCGATCTTTGATCTCACGTGTTGTAGTGAGCATGTATCAAGTGCATACGAAGAACGGAGACTATACCCATGTAAGCCGTAATTTGTACTTGCCTTTAGTGTTGCAAGTGCTCTTACCGCACTAGAAGAGTCTTTAGGCGTATCAGAAGTGTTTTTTTTTTTATTTGAATAAGTACAACGGCAAATGCCAAAATACGTCCAGGCCCTAAACTATTGGCCAGTCCAAGATGTGACAAGCAGAGTGCACCCATGACGGATTTTAAAACCCGGTTGGCCATGTTTGTCTACGATGAAGACGGCATTTCTACAAAGCGTTAGCTTTTCTTCTATCACGAGCACGTTCCCATCGATCATTTACATTCATGAAATGCAAGAAAATTGCGCTCAACGGAACACTTTATCTTGGGTCAAGAAATCTTGGTCGGTCAGATATATTGGCAATATTTCAATCCAATTTTATCGAAATGAAATTTTGGAGGATGTGTGTGCTTGTGTTTTCGGATCATAAACATTTCAATAAAATCATATCAGCTTCTTTGCGTTTTCTCCATCGTCCATGCTGCGTGCGGAGTGCCAATGAAACAACGGACAATTATCCGTTTCGGGTTGCCGCCCTGGTTCCGGCTTATAGCTAATATATTTTCCTTATATGGAAGTAGCGTCGCGGCCCTCCAGAAAAAGTGTACTCGTCCAATGGCTACGTAAGACGGCATCAAACATAGAAAATCAATGTGTAAACACAAATTTTATGTAAATAAAAACAGAAAGTAGTGAAATGCAAGCGACAAACTAAGTTGAGAAAGGATTTGAGGCAAAACAGTGCGTATTTGTAAGATAAATACTTTCTTTCGCGATTTTCCCGAAATCACAGATCGATTTTCACACATTAAAACCCAAGTTGAGGTTACAGCGTTTACTCTAATGACAGATAGATAGGTGCAGGCAACGTAGAAATTGAACATTTATTGTAACATAATAAATCCCGGTTATTTCGTTTTCGCAAACACTTCAATGTTATTGTGATGGGAATAATATTTGTTTATTTTTCTGAAGTGTTTGCGAAAATGAAATAACCTGGAGTCCTTATGTTACTTTCAGTCAATAAATGTTCAATTGTTCAATTTCTGCACTGCCTGCACTATTAGTCAATAGAGTAAACACTATAGGAGAAATCTCAAATTTCCCACCTCAACTTCGCCAGAATTGCATTGTGCATCACCCATTCCGTACCACGTGTTTCTCAGTTGTGAGGGAGGCGGTACCTAAAAATTAGTTGCCTGAATAGTCATGAATACTACATACCTCAACAAACAATTGTTTTAAATGATATTACAGCGCCCCTACATAAACGCATATGCGAACAAGAATTATCATGGTGTAAATTAGATAATGGTCTATGACCATGATTTAGTATGAAACTTGTAGAACTTGAGGAGCACTATTTATAGATAGGAGCGCCTTTTCCTGACCTTTGCCTACTTGTAGCGCCTTGTCCTGATATTTGCCTACTTATACTTTGTTATTGAAAATAGATAATTGGGGAATAGCGTTTTTTTTTTCAGATCAGAAGACAGAGATGCCAATCCATCTTGGGTTAATGGTAGAATGGGGTGGAATTTTCTCGTACAGCAATATTTACGAGAATGAAAATTAAAAGGAGTTGCATCGTAAAAATATAACGCTATCGCCATTCAAGCACAGAAAATGGGACACAAACGTTTTCGTAAACAAAATTCAGCTGAGTGTCAAAACATTTTCATTGTTTTCATAAACTTCATTAAGAGAGTGGTATGCATTCGAAATGCCTGGATGAAAATTTTACTAAGAAAGTCAAATAAAAGAGGATAGCTACAGGTGTGAAATATCTGAATTAGGAAGTGAAGTGTACAGAAAGGTGCTGCATGTTCATCACGAGTTTAATTTGAATTTTGCCTGTTTTATCGCGACAAAGCTTATGTTGATGTAAGAATTAACACGACTGGCACACTTGTAATTGTACGATTACAGTTCCCATAAAAACAGTTATCTAAATGTCACATTTGCAGTTTGCATAAGAACATTTGTTTTCGTACAGTCTAAAACAGATACAGGAGAATCTGATCCAAGGTTGTCATCAGTTTGTGTAAATAAGTGTATGTTCTGCAATCTTCAGCGATTAAGTCTTTACAAAAAACATATTTCCACGGAAATCACCTCTCAAGCATAGTCAAACGGAATATTATGTACAAACATTAGCATCATTTTAATTATCAAATAATCTTTAAAAACAACTAAGCTGATTGTGAGATATCTACACAATTACAGTGTAATAGGGCTTTCACACTTACCACGATTCGACCACGATTGTAATCGTGATCATCATCGTGAGGGAATCGGGATTATCGTAACGGATCTTATCCGATCGTATCTCATCTTGATGTCAATCGTGGCAATCGGGTTAATCGTGATAAAATTTTTGACAGCCAAACAATTTTCCACGATTATCCCGATTGATAAATCAGTCGTGTTCATCGCATCAGATCGTAATACATCGTATCAAATCGCAACAGATCGAATCTACTCGTGCACCTCAATCGCGGCTATCGCAACGAATCGTGGACAAGGAGAGCGCCACGATGTGATACGATCTCTTACGATATATTGCGATTTGTCGCGATGCATTGATCGCGATCTAATACGATTGGTTCACGAGCAGATACGATATAATACGATAAGATACGGGTAGATACGAGACGTTGCGCTCAATAATTGGTGTTCACGATTAGTTACGAGTTCCTGCATTATCGACACGATTGCTGCACGATTATCAAGATTATATAATCGATATGCACAGTAAAATTCTTTAAATGGCTTTTAAGGGCTTTTCAAATGGTAAAGAGATAAATAACTGCCAGAAACTTATACAATGAAAGCCAAAATTCACCCCTAGATCCCGGAATGAAAATAACTATGAGCTAAAATAAAGTTATAGACTTTGAGATGTTGCAAACTTAGAACGTCATATAAAATAGAGAAATTTGAATGCAGCCCCACTCATTTGACATAAGTCAGTCAGACAATCACCGCCCTCTACTCCTGTCATCAACAATGGCTTAGAAATGTAGTTTTAATCGTGTACAAGTTCAAGCGAAAGAGACGATGCTGGGTAGCGCATTTAACACCACTGTTGCGTCCAATCGCGGCTTGAATCGTGATAATCCATGTCCTTATCGTGAGATTTATCGCAGCACATCGCATCGTATCCAGATGAACGTGAAGAAACGTATCTGCTCGCAATGGATCGTGTCAAATCGTAAACCCTTATCGTGGTGATCGTAGCCGCTCGTACTTAATCTTAGCAGATCGGCCAGCTATATCGTAACAGATCTGGTTATCAATCGTGACTTTATCGCATCAAATCGGAACAAATCGCATCAGAACGTATGGAGTCGCATCAGCTCGTGTCTAAACCTGAAGTTTTAGAGAAGTTCCACGATTCGATACGATTGGCGAATCGTGATGATCGCAACAGATCGTGCTCTAGTGTGAAAGCCGCATTAGGAAACTGTGCTTCAGCTGAACGTAGAAATAGTACACAACCAGAGTGTAACAAAACCGTGCTTCAGTTGATTGTGGGAATGCTACACAACCACAGTCTAAAGAAACCGTGCTTTGACAACTGTAAAGATAGCAATATGCATCAAAGATTCAAAGATTCAAAAATTAATCAGCAAACAATCCAAAGTATATAGTATAGACTCATAACAGACATGAAATAAAAACATAAATGTTATGACAACACTTAAGTACATGAACAAGTGTATCCAACTACAGAATCAACATGATACAAAGTAGTTGGATCTACCTTCACAAACATCAAACAATGAACCTACCAGCTGGGATGGAACTAGAGCCAAATATATTATATATTATATCATGTCTACATTGGATAATACTACTGTATCTGTATTGTCATTGCTACTTATTAAGTTCTACATCTGACGCACGGCTCTAAGTTCAAAACAATTATTTACATAATTTACAACTAGCAAGTTAACATCAGATTGCTGAGAAGTAAGTATTTTCACAAATATTTTGTATAAACTTAACAAAGACAATTGTAGCAAAGTAAAAAATAAATTAACCAATATCTTCGAAAAAAATATTTCTCAGATTAGCACACTTTGACCAAAATATATAAAATAAAAGTCATCCTCGACTTTTGAGGAAGGATGTTCGAAGAGTAAATGGTGTTCTAAAATGTCTAATAACTTCAATATTTAATTGGTGATTTGACAACCAAAATTTTGAATATTGTAAAACAATTTTCTTTTCAACTGACACATCTAAATTATTTTTAAAGTTGCATGTTTTCGGAAATGTCCCATTAAGTTCATGTTAAGTGTAGCGATTGTATCTTTGATGTAAGTAGAAGACGAAGGAAACAATGAAAGATGGTATGTACATACTTTTCTGCTTTGGTATAGGCGTTCCAGTTACACAATTCGTGTTTATAGGAAATTAAAAATATATTTTGATCATGCTATAACAAATAAAAGGATAGGATCGAACGTCGCCTCTTGACATCTGCCTTAATTATAATCAGATTGTTGTCTATCATCTTTCGTGGACGAGAATTTCCCAAATCCATATCTTCCATGTAATCACATCTCAAGCTCAGTCGTCGTACCTTGCAATCATCACCTTGGTTAGCTCCTATAAGCAAGTAGTTTCTACCAACTGCAAGTCCACTATAGTGCTTTGCTTTCTGATCCTGGTACTGAAACACAACATTACCGTCCATTGTCAGTCCAATACAACCTTTGACCATATCTACAACATACACAGTCTTCTGGTCAATACTGAGTCCTATGTAGCCTGGCCTGCTGAAGATAGAACCATTGTCCTGGTATATTGTTCTATTCACAGTCCCATGACTGTCTATCACAGCTACTGTCCAGAACCGATCACATACTGTAGCTAGAATGTCGTTACCATATTTCACCATTGCCCCGGGTTCAAAATTAACCTTCTTCGTATCTGAAACAGCGAGACCAGCAGTATCAATAGTAATATATTTCAATGATCGTATTCCAGGTAGTGATACTACTGCTTCACGATCATTGAGTAACACGACTTTCCATGGCATGTCTGGTAGGGTAAGTTCTGACATAAACTGGTTGTTAGAATCATACAATTTCAACTTATTGTTTTTACTGTCGGTAACAAGTTGTCTTCCATCAGGCAATGCCTCGTATGATAAGATGATTGGTATCTCGGTGTCAGTAGTGGTTCTCAGCTTCATTTCACCAGTGTATATGGCGACGGTTTCAGGGTCAATCTGTGAGTCCTGTGATTTGGTCACAGTCACTGTTCCAAGATTGGGGAAAATCTTATTCATTTTGCCGATATTATCACTCACTTTGAATTCAATGTCAATGTTACTCGTGTCTTCCATTGAATCCTTGAGAAAATCACATTGATGTTTGATTTCCTTTGTTACATTGTTTATAATCACAAACTCTGATTCTTTATCGTCCAGCGCCGTTGCTCGGTCAAGATTAGACAATCGTTTCTGCAGCTGGTTGATGGTAACATCACATACGTGTAGCAGGTCATCTAAATGCTTCATTTCTGCCTTGAATACTTTGTCTATCTCTGCATAGGATTCATCTTCTATCTTATCAAGATGTTTGTCAACTGACTGTCTGGCTTGTTTCACATTGTCAATTGCTGATTGTTGCTCTTTGACCAGTTTGTCCTTGTTACTCCGAGCCTTGTCCTTGCATTTGTTAAAACGACCTATAAGTATTTCTAAACTTTCATAAATGCGAGTAGGGTGCTCCTCAGTAAACACACTTTGTATAGCTTTTCGAAACTCGGTAACACTGCTGCATTTCTTATGTTCCACCATGCGACATGACGGACACAACTCAGACATGTGACTAAGGCAAAAGTGCGTGATTGGTCTTTGGTGATCTTTACAAGTTGGCGTTTCCATGGCTTCCGAGCCTAAGGTCAGAGAGGCCAAACTCGGGATATCATTTATCCCTACAACACCATGCGTCTTTGAAGCTTTCGACCGGGAATGGTATAGTTTACAATCCTCGCACAAGTACTGTTCACAAGAAACGCAGAACTGGTAAGCCTTAACTCTTAGTCCTCTGTCTTCACATATATTACATAAAGTATTACTTCCATCGTCAACCTCGCCTCCTCCCTCCGCCATTTTAATCGTTGTCCTAAATCCGCCCAAATACCCAAATCAAACCATCACACTCATGAAATAATAAAAAAAAATGTTGATGCTCAACATCAATTTGGAAATTAAGTTTGAAATACAATCGTATCGTTTTCTGGACTTTGTATTGCATCTTAACCTGTTTTTTTTTTTTTTTTTTTTTTTTTTTTTTTTTTTTTTTTTTTGTCTCGAACATTACGGAATCGTATCTGTAATTATTCTGTTAACATAATTTGTTTTAAATTCTCATTGTTACAAATATTTTTGTAACATACAAATAGATAAAAGTAGTATAAATACTGTGTGATACATATTAGCAGTTATGACCGTTTAACTATTGCTTTAGTGGCAGCGTACTAGATTTTCACTTGATGTCTGTAAACCACACACTTTTACTATTTAGATTGTAGGTTCCATTTGCACACGGTACTGTTTCCATAATGTATGTGATTTCGATCTGTTTTGAAAACGCAGGCAGTCGTGCACAATTCATATAGGAAATGACTGGACTGAGCGGTTTACACCCATTCTTATACTGGTCTTGTCTATATCATTTCTTCGCCACCTGTAGGCATATACAATGGTTGAATTTTCTTACTGAGATATACGTAATTTACAAAAACAGATACTGGGTAATGCTATCCGAAATTTAATAACATGCTATTTTCGTATATACGTGGGTGATCCAAGAAGTAATGCGAACACAACTATATTTTAGTAACCAATGCAGATACATTTAAATAATTTGGTATGTTTACACGTGCATATATGTGCAATAAGTAGGTGTAATATCATGAAGTTCAGATGACAAGTTGAGACATAAGGATTATTTGATTTGTCGACCCGAAGTCGACATGGACGCGAAAATGACTGAAAATGTAATTTTTGCTTGGGGTACAGGGAAAGATTTTGTGCTCCAATTTATTAAATTGACATTTATATACACACAAATCATATTCGTTGTGTCATATATGCCTTATGTTTGGAAATAATAGAGAAAACGAAATGCAAAGATCAGCAGGGACTATTCTATGTTGCCTAGCAACGGCATCTGACAAAATATCACAATTTCGACCAAGTACGACAAATACCCATAATTCATGCGTATATATGACCCCGATAAGGATGTAAATATCGATATTTATGCCCACAGCCTATCACAACGAAGAATTTCTATTCAAAAAATAAATATTGTATGGAATTTTATCTTTTTGGTTAAGTAGAATGGGTGTTGACGAAAATGTGGAGATTTAGAGAGACAAAAAATGACTAAAATTCTAGGGGATACAGATAGCCGAACCTCAGTAACGTGTGCTATGTTATACTCATCAAGGTATGTACAGTAACTTTATTAAAGGGATTATTGTACTTTGGAATAAAACGATTATTAACGTAATTGTGGTTTACATTATGACATTTCATTACATGAATAAAATCCATTTTAACCGTGGCCAAGGTCGTTTACCTTGCATTCTCTTGTTACTAGGCAACAAGGGTTGCTATGTGATTCAGTCAAAATAGTAATTGGATCTGGAAAAATTGATAATGCATCATTATTCTGATGTAAACTATCTTGAAAATGGCGATGGTGAAAGAAATTACAAATGAGTTCGCATTACTTCTTGGATCACCCTCGTACACGTGTATACTAAGGTAAAC